>JAYKKT010000039.1:0-2400000 GCA_036023115.1 Brasenia schreberi
ATTGGATCAGATCTGGATCAAAATATCCATATCCGTATCCATAAAAATATTGGGTTTGGATCGGATACAGATCTCAAAATATCCGAGATCCAATATCCAGATCCAAATAGTGTTTGGATTTGGGTATGGATCCAAACCCCAAACCCAAACCCAAATCCAAGACCCACCTCAAATCTCTATAAATAGAGGTGAGGGGGTCCATGTAAAGGGTTCATGCAAATATTTGGGAGGAGAGAGAGGGAGTGATAGACCTAGCCATGTGGGCTCATTAGGTGAGGTGGGTTCAAGCCATGTGGGCTAAGTGGGTCTAGACCAAGTGGCTGCAACCAAGGTGGGCTGGACCAAGAGGCTGCAACCATGGAGACGTGGGCTCAAGCCATGAAGGACCGGCTCCAAGAGGTAAACCTAACCCCCGACCTAGCCTAGGTTTGAACCTACCTAACCCTAACTGAACCAACCTAACCCTAACTGAACCCTAACTAGACCTAACCTAACCCCAACCGCCTCAAACCATCCCTAACAAACCCCAAAAACTTCACCCCGGCCGGCCGTGAGCAACCAGCGCCTGCCGCGCGCCCCTTCTGCTGCCGCGCGCCCTGCTTCCTGCCGCGCGCCCCCCCTGTCGCCTGCCGCGCCACGCGCCACAGCGCTCCCCGCAGCACACCGTGCCCTGCTTCCTGCCGCGCGCCCCCTCGCCTGCCTGCACGCCCCGCGCCGCAGCGCGTCCTGCGCCACAGCGCGCCCCGCGTCACTGCAGCCGCGCCAGGCGCCCGTCTGCTGCGCCAGGCGCCCAACAGCCGCGCCAGCCACCCGACCACCTCCCTACTGATTTGATCACCCCCCTGCTGACCTAACCTGCACCCTGGCCGTGACCTGTACCCTAGGACAGACCCTAGGACAGACCTTACACAGCCCCCGTCTTGGCCGAACCTTAGTTCCCCTAAGACCCTAATCGTGCCCCATAGAACCTCCCTCAAAGCCCCCAAGGATAACCCCCTCTTGGCTGCCCAAGGTGAACCGTGAGCCCACGTGCAAGCAAGTTGAACATGGACCGGCTATTTGTAAGTGTCTAAACTTGGTCTATTACATTAACTTGCTTTATATTCAATTAAATTTTGATACGGGGTTGTAGTAAAGGAGCTTCGTCTCCCCCCGATTGTAATAACGTGGTTTGACACACCCACACACGCGCACTTGAGCCTTTCCGCTCTTAGTCGTACACTTCTTGCACACACACGGGCCTAACAAGCCCTTAATATATAGTTATATTTATATATTTTAAGTCAAGGGGGTTTTTAATTAAGTCGTGTGTGTTGTCTTTCCATTTTCCACACGCACACAAATTGAGCCTTCGCTCTTACTCCCAAGACCTTAGTAAAGGCCTTATTGCAGTTATATTTGGGTTTCATTTATGTCGTGTGCGTAGTACTTCAATTCTACACTCACACACATTGAGCTTTCGCTCTTACTCCCAAGACCTTAGTCAAGGCATACTGCAATTTATATTTGGGTTTCATTTCATGTCGTGTGTGTAAGTCTTTCAATTCAAGCACGCACACACATTGAGCCTTCGCTCTTATTTACAAGACCCAAGTAAGGGCCCCTACATATACTCTATATAAAGTATTTCTTTCGGCTACGTCTTTAAGATTCGGGTTTTAAGGTTCAAGTTGTGTGCGTTGTCTTTCAATATATACACGACACACACTTACACAATTGAGCCTTTTCGCTCTTAAGATATAGCCATATTTCCCCTTCCGCTATTTACTTTACAAGTCATTTCCCTTCGGCTATTTACTTTACAAGTCATTTCCCTTCGGCAATTTCCCTTCGGCATTGTCTTTTAATTTCGGGTTTTCCCTTTGGAGTAGCGTGAGTTTGCATTGCATCTACGCCATACCACGAGGTAGGACGCATATTGCATCGAAGCAAGCCCCGTACTCCCGCTCAAATTCGCCCCATGTAGTGGAGTGTTCATAACACACACCTAGGTGGCCCATAAAGGGATAAAAAGAAAGACTTAGGCACGTGCAAATCCACGTGATCTAAAATCTGAGAATCGTACAAACCCGAATCAAATCGTGCAAGACTTAGGCTATTTCGATGCACGCCCATCGTGCCTAAGTAGATTAAAATTTGAAAGACTTAGGGTCGTCCAACCCTTACAAAGTCAAAATCGCCCAAATGCATGGTTTTCAAAAGGTTTTAAAACACTTCTTCATTCAAAATATATTTTGAGTTAAACTTGTTTCAAAACGAAGTCTCTAAGCGTACAGACTGACCCTTGCGCATCGGTGCAAGAAGGTCTGCGACGTAAAAATCCCGCTTGCCTACAATCGCCTTTCAAAAGTCAGATTATTTTCAAAACATACTTTGCTAGTTAAAGTAAACTAGCTGGCACGCCCATAAAGCGAAGTAGATTGCGAAAAGGTTCACTTCAGGCCTAAGAACCCATAAGTGAAAATTTTCGTTGTCTACAGAGCTCCCTTTGCATGGCCCATAGACTTTAACCACCTCATGTTGGTGCAGCCCTAGGTTAGGTTTTGGCTAATTACAAGCTTAAACCCACTCAATTAGGCTAACCCACATGATTAACCCCAAACTTGACACACAAGTCAAGCTTAATTACAACACTCTTGATATTATCCATCCCCACTCTCTCTCATGCCCATAATTTCAAGTGGGCCCCACCTCCATTTATGAGAAGGTGATGTGGGCCATGGATATTGGATTGGATCTCTGGATCCAAATCCAAATCCAAGTCCACGTATGGGTTTGGATTGGGATCTGGATATATATGGTCCAGATCCAATCCAAACTGAACTCTGACTCCTTCGAGCTGGGTTCGAAACGGACGATTTGTGCGGGGTCTGACAGCATCAGTACTCCGTCTGCGTTGGGTCTTCGCCAACATGGTCGTCCGCCTCCGTTTCTGCCTTTCGGAGATGACTTCAAATAACATTTTGATAAGAACAGGGTCTTGGACGTTCGAGATCCTGGGGGTATGAATGTGATACAAGAGTTGCTGTGCCGGGTGTAAACACCCCGAAATCCCACGAATTTCTTAAACAAATCTGGTTTTGTAAAAGCAGCCCCAAAGGGCCATTTTGAGTTTGGAAACCCAAGAGCCTTCCAAACAACCCTGCATATATGTTTTAAACTTTATATTTCAAAAACATATAATATGGCTTTTGAAAACCTTCTAAAACATGTTTTGAAACCCCGAAGTGGCTTGGCCCGATCAAGACAAGACCAGGAGAGCCAAGAAGAGCCTGGAACCGGAGCACCTGTCGAGCCCGGCGCAACAACTCTTGTATCTGATTCACACCCCAGGATCTCGAACGTCCAAGACCCTGTTCTTATCAAAATAGCATTTGAAGTCATCTCCGAAAGGCAGAAACGGAGGCGGACGACCATGTTGGCGAAGACCCAACGCAGACGGAGTACTGATGCTGTCAGGCCCCGCATGAATCGTCCGTTTCGAACCCAGCTCGAAGGAGTCAGAGTTCAGTTTGGATTGGATCTGGACCATATATATCCAGATCCCAATCCAAACCCATATGTGGACTTGGATTTGGATTTGGATCCAGAGATCCAATCCAATATCCATATCCATGGCCCACATCACCTTCTCATAAATGGAGGTGGGGCCCACTTGAGTTTCACGTGGGATATTGGGCATGAGAGAGAGTGGGGTTGAAAAATATCAAGAGTGTTGTATTAAGCTTGACTTGTGTGTCAAGTTTGGGTTAATCATGTGGGTTAGCCTAATTGAGTGGGTTTAAGCTTGTAATTAGCTAAAACCTAACCTAGGGCTGCACCAACATGGGGTGATCAAGGTCTATGGGCCATGCTAAGGGAGCTCCTTCACCTAAACCTAGCCCAAAATGCCTAAACCTAGCCTAAACCCCTAATCCACCCCTAATCTGAACCTAATCACCTAACCCACTTCCCTAATCCCAACCTAATCACCTAACCCACTTCCCTAAACCTAGATTAATTTCCCTAATCTTAGCCTAAACCTAGCCTAATCACCTAACCTAGCTCACTAAACCTCACCCTAAAACCCAACCACCTAACCTAGCCCTAAACCCCTAAACCACCCTTAGCCCACGATTTACCCAAACCCCTAGTTTTAAAATATCTGGCCCAACCCCTCAGCCCACCTTATCTACATACCACCCTACCTAAACCACCTAACCACTACCCTCAGCCCAGCCCTAACCGACCTACCCATCCCCTATTTAAACCCCCCTCCTTGTGGGCGGGTTTTCTAAGTGGGGGCCCTCACCTCAGCCCAGCCGACTCCACCTGTTCCACTGCCCGCCTTCTCCACTCTCCGCCTGCTCCATCTGCTCCACCAACCGCCACCTGCTCCGCCACCTTCCCTCTTCCATCCACCACCATCAGCCCTCAGCCGGACGCCACCACCTCCACCCAACCGAACCAGCCAACAGCCACCTGCCCGCCTGCTTCCCACTTCATCCGCCACCTCTCCCTATTCGGTAAGTACCCCAAACTACCTCAAAGCCCCTCTCTACCACCTCTCCACTCTTAGCCACACATCCTACCTTCATCTCAGCCCCTTTGCCGCCACCACTTTAACCTAGTCGAACCTAGTATAACCCAAGTTGCTGGCCACTACCTAGCCATCATCTCCCATTCGGCCTTCCCCTAGGTGTCCTACTCGGCCTTCCCACCAGCTCACCTTCTAGGTCCAGTTTCCCTAAACTCTCAACTCCCCTAGTGACCCTAAGAACCCACTTATTCAGCCACTTTAAACCCCCTACTTGGAGGCGCCATCTACTTGCCACCGGCCCCCTTCGAGGCGTCTATCCCGCGCCCCACTTGCAGCCGGCCAGCACCCTTGATCACCTACCTTCGCGGAGCTCCCACTTGCAGCCCAAGGCCAAGCCCACGCTCAAGCAAGACCTCTACGGACCAGCTACTCGTAAGTGTCTAAACTCGGTCTTTAGTCGTACACTTGCTTGAGATTCAATTTGATACGGGGTTGTAATAACGCAGCATAGTCTCCCCCCGCTTGTAATAACGTGGCTTGGCACAACCACACACGTGCACTCTCTTAGTCGTGCACGATTTTGAACACACACGGGCCTAATCAGCCCCTAATATATAAGTGTACATATATACTTTCATTTTCGAAGGGTTTTGTTTAAGTTGGGTGCGTTGTCTTTCAATTCAAGCACTCTCACACACATTGAGCTTTCGCTCTTATTTGAAAGACCCAAGTAAGGGCCGACCTATACTATTTGGGTTTCATTTCATGTCGTGTGAGTAAGTCTTTCAATTCAAGCACTCTCACACACATTGAGCTTTCGCTCTTATTTGAAAGACCCAAGTAAGGGCCGACCTATACTATTTGGGTTTCATTTCATGTCGTGTGAGTAAGTCTTTCAATTCGCTCTTATTTGAAAGACCCAAGTAAGGGCCGACCTATACTATTTGGGTTTCATTTCATGTCGTGTGAGTAAGTCTTTCAATTCAAGCACTCTCACACACATTGAGCTGTCGCTCTTATTTGAAAGACCCAAGTAAGGGCCGACCTATACTATTTGTGTTTCATTTCATGTCGTGTGAGTAAGTCTTTCAATTCAAGCACTTTCACACACATTGAGCCTTCGCTCTTACTCCCAAGACCTTAGTCAAGGCCATACTGCAATTTATATTTGGGTTTAATTTCATGTCGTGTGTGTAAGTCTTTCAATTCAAGCACGCACCCACATTGAGCCTTCGCTCTTATTTGCAAGACCCGAGTAAGGGCTCATATACATAAGATATATACATATCTCCCTTCGGTTATTTCCCTTCAGTTATTTCCCTTCAGTTATTTCCCTTCAGTTATTTCCCTTCTGTTATTTCCCTTTCAGTATTGTCTTTACATTTCGGGTTTTCCCTTTGGAGTAGCGTGAGTTTGCATTGCATCTACGCCATACCACGAGGTAGGACGCATATTGCATCAAAGCAAGCCCCGCTCGAATTCGCCCATGTAGTGGAGTGTTCATAACACACAAACTAGGTGGCCCGAAAAGGGATAAAAGAAGACTTAGGCACGTGCAAATCCACGTGATCTAAAACATGCAATCGCATCTTAAAGACCCGAAATAGACACCTCGAACCGCTTCGTAGACTTTCTCTCCAAAAGCTCGATTTTTGCAAAGCGTACAGACTGACCCTTGCGCATCGGTGCAAGAAGGTCTGCGACGACAAAGAGCTTACTTGCTCACAGTCGCCACGTTTAGAAGTCAGTGATAAAAATATATTTGCTAGCTTAAGTAAGCTAGCTGGCATGCCCTATTTGTATACATAGGCTTTAGACACACGAGAAGATCCACTCCGAGCCCCGAAAGAGGCGAAGAGGAGGGGATTTTTCGCGCGTCTACACCGGGCTTGACATGTGCTCCGGTTCCGGGCTCTCTTTGACTTTGTTGGTCCTGTCTTGTTTAGGCCAAGCTGCTTCGGGGTTTCAAAAATGTGTTTTAAAAGGTTTTCAAAAGCCATATTATATATTTTTGAAATATGAAGTTTAAAACATATATACAAGGTTGTCTGGAAGGCTCCTGGGTTTCCAGACTCAAAATAGCCCTTTGGGGCTGCTATTACAAAACTAGATGGATTTGAGAAATTCGTGGGATTTCGGGGTGTTTACAGTTGTCAAACAAAATGAAATCCAAATAAGCCGATTTTATTCGTACTTTAGGATTTTCGCAAATTTGAATCTTTTTCCTCGGGGATAAGCCGTAGGGATATGGGAAAGAGATACCACGGTCCCTTCTGAAGCGTCCCGTGGTTTTAGGCAAAGAATCGGAAAATCGCTCTTTGGAGCTTTGGCTTTTTGTTTCTTTTTTTCATAGAGGGTCTCCCTTTGGGAGTAGTTTTTCATTAATCCCTCTTTTCTTTAAAGGAGAGCAGCTCTTTGGAGGAGTTTTTGTATTCCCTGTTTATGAAGGGAAGACCTCTTTGGGAGGAGTGTTTTTATATCTCCTTTTTCTTTTGAAACGAGAAGACCTCTTTCGGAGGAGTTTTTGTATTCCCTGTTTATGAAGGGAAGACCACTTTCGGAGGAGTTTTTGCATTCTTGTTTTTTTGTTTTTCTTTTGAACACAGCCAATTTTCCTTTTCGGAGAGAAAGTAGGATGGGGGAAGGCTTATCCCTTTAGTTACTCAATTCAAACGAGATCGTCCTATTTCTTAATAGCATCTACTATTCAAAAATATTTTGATATTTTGAACAAGGCTTAATCTTGTAAGCCAGGGCTCTTTGAAATATCGCCAATTCATTTTTGGAAGACTCTACTTTTCGAAAAGTATAGATTCCTCCATTTGGGATTATACAATCTACTTCGATCCTTCTTTCAAGAAGTTTCAAAGGAGTTCGATTTTTTTCAAAATCTTTTTGAAAAAGAATTCAACATAAACCCTTTTGAATATTCGGGCATTTTCGGGGTTTTGCTAATTTCTACTCACAATATCAACAAATTTCTAATTTTTGTTGCCCTTTTGAAGACATGGGGACATTCCTACTCGAGTTTGCCACCCTTTTGGGCTTTCTTCGGGATGATATGATGCATGCTATGCACTCCATGTAATTTAAAATGGAAATACATGTTTTTATGCAACGATGAACACATGAAATGTATCTCACAAATCATGAAGGAGATGCATTCACTTATCCATGGAAAGTGTCTAGGGGCTGTATTTAAAAATGCCCCTAGCTTGATGGGAATTTCGCATGGCCATATGTTGAAGGGCCATGGCTTTTCAAAAGGATTTTGGATGGACAATGGTATGTTCATGTCCATGCACTTCCATGGTTTTTTCTAACATGATCATGATACTTTTTGCTCAAGGATGGGAAACATAACCAACCCTAAGCGATCGTCATGGCCATCAGGTTTTAGTTTTGACATGGTCTCCATATTTCATCGTGAGATTCATGATCTTTATCCTAACACAATCAAGGTTTTCATATAAACCAGAAGTTGAAGAAAATCTTTCTTTTCAAAGCCATGAAAGGTTTTGTGAAATGCTAACTCTTTTTCGAGATTCTCATTTCCTTTTAGAATTTGCCTCGAAGGTGTTGGTTTTGATTTGTATGGAGACATGCCTATGAAGGCTCGATACTTAGGGGGTCGACTCTTATTGCCCCTCTGGTTTTACAAAACCCTGAATTTGATTTCTAGAATGATGTCTAGACTCGATGCATATGAATGATTTCAAAGTGTAATGCATGATGCTTATGCACACACTATGGGTTAACTTATTTCTAAAAATCCCAAATTTTCCATAATTTAGGATTTTGCGAAGTTCAGGAAGCTTGGAGGTGTTTATTCCTCCTTGCTTTGGTGATTCTCGAGCTTTTCATTTTTGAAAAAGCTCTAGGCAAAAGGGGTGGATAGGACCAACTTTTTGGATACTTGGTTTCAGGGAGTATATACAATTTTCAAAAGCATTTTTACAATTTTTTGAAAATGGGCTTTGTACATGGCCAAAGGCTTTTGAAACAAAATTTCTTTTTGGAATTTTCGTTTTTCCAAATGTTTTAGAGATTTTGAGAGTTTTCAATTTTTTTGGTCTTTTTCAAAGTAGGGATCTTCCATTGAACCTTCAAAGAAAACATTCATGAATCAGACTCTAATCAAATAGGTCTAAGACATGGGTTTCGGTTTTAGAGGTTCTACAGGGCACCCTTGACCCAGATAGTCTTAGGTGGTGGCTCTGGTGGTAAGACACCATAGACATGGCTCCACCCTCCAATCTCACCCAAATCCGTAGCCTCCAGGGTCGTTTACAATCCGTTCGCCGATTCATATCGAATCTGGCCACTAGATGCGAACCCTTCAACAAACTGTTGAGAAAGGGCACGAAATTCTTATGGGATGACGAATGCCAAAAGTCCTTCAAGAGATTGAAGGCATACTTGGTTAATCCCCCCGTTTTGAATCCTCCAAAGCAAGGAAAACCGCTTTTATTATACATCTCCGTGCATGTAAATGCTTTAGGAGCCCTGTTAGCTCAATACGAGGATGACACCCATAAGGAGTATGCCATCTACTACATTTCGAAAACTCTCTTGGCTTATGAACCAAATTATCAAGCCATGGAGAAGACGTGCTTGGCCCTAGTCTGGGCCTGCTAGAAATTCAAGCACTATTTCCTAGATCATGAGATCTGGATAGTGTCCAAACTTGATCCAATCAAGCACTTGTTCGAAAAACCCATTCTCACGGGTAGATTGGGCAAATGGCAACTCCTTCTAATGGAGTATGATCTGAAATACCATCACCAGATCTCCATTAAGGGGCAAGCCCTAGCAGATTACGTGGCTGAGTTCCCCTTAGAGGACGCATATCCCACTCTTGTCGAAATGCCTGATGAAGGCATATTGCAAAACCATTTTCAAAACCACA
Organism: Brasenia schreberi; assembly: GCA_036023115.1. NCBI lineage: Eukaryota > Viridiplantae > Streptophyta > Magnoliopsida > Nymphaeales > Cabombaceae > Brasenia > Brasenia schreberi. The sequence goes on from JAYKKT010000039.1 coordinate 9,429, forward strand.
TTTTGGCAAATTCTTTCGAAAACCAAGTGTGGAAGATGCACTTCGATGGGGCACGAAACCAACAAGGGGCTGGTGCTGGGGTCATCCTAATCTCCCCTGAAAAGGGCGAGATTCCCATAGCAGTCCGCTAAGATTTCGAATGTTCCAACAACGTAGCTGAGTATGAAGCACTCATACAAGGCTTAAGAATTTCGAAAACTCTAGGGGCATCGTGCATTGAGGTCTTTGGAGATTCGCTCCTTGTCATAAACCAGGTTTTAAAAATTTGGCAAGTACGTAATGAGAAACTACTTCCATATCACGAGTTGGCCACTCGATTGGTCCAATCCTTCCAGTCGTGTAAACTCACACACATAGGAAGAGAGGACAATGGCATCGCCGATGCCCTCTCCTCCTTGGGTTCAGTCCTGAAGGTCGATCCCATTTCAGGGACCAGATCTTTGGAAATATGGCATGCGCCCCACCCATCCACACACGACTTGGATATTTGCCAAAACAACCTAGAGTCTATTGAAAAACCCTGGTTTTATGACATAAAACAATTTTTAGAAAATGGGGGATTCACCGAGGATGCCACATCCAAAGATAAGGCATTCATTCGTAAGATTTCGACCCGATACACCATTCTGGGTGGGGTCTTATACAAAAAAAGTTTTACCGGCTTTCTGCTTAGGTGTATCGACCTAGAGGAGGCTAGGATAGTGATGCACGAGTTCCACGATAGAGAATGTGGAGGTCATATTAATGCCAACATGATGGCAATGAAAATACTTAGAGGGGGCTATTTTTGGTCCACCCTAAAAAGGGATTGCCACGACCATGTTAGGAAGTGTCATCCATGTCAAGTGCATGGGCATGCCATTCATATCCCATCATCTGTATTGCATTCCGTGGTCAACCCCTGGCCATTTACCATGTGGGCGTTTGACATAGTAGGCCCAATATTTCCAAAGGCCTCGAATGGGCATCGATTTATTTTAGCAGCCACGGAGTATTTCTCCAAGTGGGTGGAAGCCATTTCCCTAACCAATGTAATGGGGCAACATGTGGTGGCTTTCATCCGGAGGAATATCTTGGCTCGATTTGGGGTTCCACGAGACCTTGTGTCTGATAATGGTACCCCATTCAAGAACGAGCGGATGGTTAAGTTATGCAACGCGTATGGCATAACTCACCACTTCTCCTCTCCCTACTACCCTCAAGGCAACGGCCAAGCCAAAGCCACAAACAAGACTCTCATTAGCATAATTGAGAAAACCTTAGAGAAGGGTAGGACTAGCACGAGAAGCTGGATGAAGCCTTATGGGCTTATAGGACTTCCATCCGGGCTCCCACGAATGCCACACCATTCGAATTGGTCTATGGCACAAACGCCATTCTTCCCATTCATACTCAACTGCATTCATTCCATACATCCATAGCACTCGACCTCCCCCTAGAGACGCTTCAGCATGCTAGGATGGCCGAACTAGATTTGCTAGATGAGAGGCGACTCCTTGCCATGGATCATGCTCGTGCATACCGGCAAAGGATAGCCCGACATTATAGCAAACACATAAGACCTCGCCACTTTGAAGTGGAGGATCTAGTTTTAAAAACCATCCATCATCGTGGCCCACACCCCCTGGGCAAGTGGCGCCCCAACTGGGATGGACCCTATGTTGTACAAGCAACCACTACGAACAACTCGTATTGGTTGATCGATGTAGAAGGTAGGAATTTAGCAGATCTTATCAATGTTCAATACTTAAAGAAGTATCATGTGTAGGATTTGGATTAAATTCCAATTTTCGAAAATTTTTTGGGATAGCTGCCCTGAGACGTGTGAATAAGGTGCAAAGGCAAACTCGTGTGACCTTGAGTGAGAGAATTCGCACTTGTGAAAGAGTGGAGTCTTCAAAATCATGGTTACATTTAAAAATCCTTCTTCTTACAAAGAAAGGACTAGTTCAATATAGCAAGATACTTGCAAGTAGTACGTGCTATTTCTAAATAGGTTGATCTGGAATGGATCGAGTGTAGGCTTAGGATAAGTCCTCCCCTCTTCTCTTCTATTTCCAAAAGGAAAACAAAGGCCCAAAACAAAAGGGAATTTCCCATTCAAAGTCTCTTTCCAAAAGAAAGAAACCAGAATTTAAAAGAAAAATCGATTCTCTTATGAAAAAGAGGGATTAAAGAAAAAATACTCCCAAAGGGAGACCCTCGATGAAAAAAAGGAAAAAGAGGCCAAAAAGCTCAAAAAGAGCAATTTTCCGCCTTCTGTGCCTCAAACCACGGGACGCTTCAGAAGGGACTGTGGTATCTCTTCCCCATCCCTGGCTTATCCCAAGCTAAAGCATGGTTCATTTCGAGGAATCCTAAAGTAAAAATAGGATTTACTTACTTGAATTTCATCTTGTTTGAGAATTCGACGTTTCGAGTAAGGCGTAGGAATTTGAAATATGCCTTGTTTTCTTATAAAACCTCTGCTAGATAAGCGAGTGTTAAGACTCAAACAAGGGAAAACACGAAGAGCTCGAGATCCTTATGATCGAGACTCAAGACAGTTGTCCCTTTTGTAAATAGCTTTTGTAAATAAATTTTGAAAATCGAACATCGAACAGCATAGGATTTTGCTCACTTGGAGCAGTAGGCCTTGTAAGTCTCTAGAGTTCGACCACATCTGGTCTCGGGGAGGTCGCCACTCTTGGCACCACACCCATGTCATTTGCATTCCACGCATGGTACTTGCATGAACATGATCCCATTTAGGACCAGATTCCATGTAAAACCCTTTGGTGTGATATCTCCTCCTACCAGTGTTTGTAAATTGAGATTTTTGCTAAAAATTGGGACGATCCCATATTCTTCGTGGCTAGATCTAGGGAGACATTGAAAGGGGTGTTTGTCATCTTTGCCCTTATCCAAATCGATTTGGACAAGGCCAAAGAGGGGCATCTGTAAACACCCCGAAATCCCACGAATTTCTCAAATTCATCTGGTTTTGTAAAAGTAGCCCCAAAGGGCTATTTTGAGTCTGGAAACCCAAGAGCCTTCCAAACAACCCTGTACATATGTTTTGAACCCTGTATTTCGAAAACATACAATATGGCTTTTAAAACCCTTTTAAAAACATGTTTTGGAACCCCGAAGGAGCTTGGCCTAATCTAGACAGGACCAGGTGAGCTAAGAAGAGCCCGAAACCAGAGCACATGTCAAGCCCGGCACAGCAACTCTTGTATCAAATTCACACCCCGAAGATCTCGAACGTCCAAGACCCTATTATCATCGAAACCTTGTTTGAAGTCATCTCCGGAAGGCGAAAACAGAGGCGGACGATCATGTTGGCGTAGACCCAACGCAGACAGAGCACTGATGCTGTCAGTGCTCAAAGGAGTCAGAGTTCAGTTTGGATTGGATCTGGACCATATATATCCAGATCCCAATCCAAACCCATGTATGGACTTGGATTTGGATTTGGATTCAAAAATCCAATCCAATATCCATATCCATGGCCCACATCACCTTCTCATAAATGGAGGTGGGGCCCACTTGAATTTCACGTGGGATTATGGGCATGAGAGAGAGTGGGGGTAGATAAGATCAAGTGTGTGTTGTAATTAAGCTTGACTTGTGTGTCAAGTTTGGGGTTAGTCATGTGGGTTAGCCTAATTAAGTGGGTTTAAGCTTGTAATTAGCTGAAACCTAACCTAGGGCTGCACCAACATGAAGTGGTTAAGTTCTATGGGCCCACTCTCACACACATTGAGCTTTCGCTCTTATTTGAAAGACCCAAGTAAGGGCCGACCTATACTATTTGGGTTTCATTTTATGTCGTGTGTGTAAGTCTTTCAATTCAAGCACTCTCACACACATTGAGCTTTTGCTCTTACTCCCAAGACCTTAGTCAAGGCCTATTGCAGTTATATTTGGGTTTAATTTCATGTTGTGTGCGTAGTACTTCAATTCAAGCACTCTCACACACATTGAGCTTTCGCTCTTATTCCAAAGACCTTAGTTACGGCCATACTGCAATTTATATTTGGGTTTAATTTCATGTCGTGTGTGTAAGTCTTTCAATTCAAGCACGCACCCACATTGAGCCTTCACTCTTATTTGCAAGACCCGAGTAAGGGCCCATATACATACTCTATATATATATCTCCCTTCGGCATTTACATTACAAGTCATTTCCCTTCGGTTATTTCCCTTCGGTATTGTCTTTACATTTCGGGTTTTCCCTTTGGAGTAGCGTGAGTTTGCATTGCATCTACGCCATACCACGAGGTAGGACGCATATTGCATCAAAGCAAGCCCCGCTCGAATTTGCCCATGTAGTGGAGTGTTCATAACACACAAACTAGGTGGCCCATAAAGGGATAAAAGGAAAGACTTAGGCACGTGCAAATCCACGTGATCTAAAATATGCAATCGCATCTAAAAGACCCGAATTAGACACCTCAAACCGCTTCATAGACTTTCTATCCCAAAACTCGATTTTTTGCAAAGCGTACAGACTGACCCTTGCGCATTGGTGCAAGAAGGTCTGCGATGACAAGAGCTCACTTGCTCACAATCGCCACGATTAGAAGTCAGTTTTAATATATCTTCGCTAGCTTAGGTAAGCTAGCTGGCATGCCTTGTTTACATAAATAGGCCTTAGACGCACGAGAGGATCCGCTCCAAGCCCTGAAAAGGTGAGAAGCGGGGATTTTTCGCACGTCTAGAGAGATTGGCACGCCCGGTAAAGCGAATGTAGATTGAGAAAAGGTTCACTTCAGGCCTAAGAACCCGTAAGTGAAAAGGGTAAGCCATATTTAAAAATTTGCGAAAAAGATTCAATAGGCCTTTCTAAAATTTTCGGTGTCTGGAAATTGGTTGCTTTTACCCTGATCTCTGTAGGCGAATGTAGAGGAGTCGACTTCTATTCCCCTTTGCGAAAAGGGAGCTCCCTAACCTAATCCTAAGCCAAAACCCCTAATCCTAGCCTTTTACCCTAATCTCGGCCTAAACCTAGCCTAATCACCTAACCCACTTCCCTAATCCCGGCCTAATCCCAACCTAATCACCTAACCCACTTCCCTAATCCTCCCCTAAACCTAGCCTAATTTCCTTAAACCTAACCTAATCCTAGCCTAATCACCTAACCCACCTCACTAAACCTCACCCCAAAACCAACCCACCTAGCTAACCCCTAAACCCCTAAACCACCCCACCTAAACCAAGCACACCATATCCCTAAAACCCCGTTTAAACAAAATATTTGGCCCCTCCTCAAAACCAGCCCACCTTATCACCACACCACCACCACCTAAACCACCTTACCACCTTCCAAATACCAGCCCCAACCGCCATTTCAAAACCTATATAAACCCCCCTAGTGGGCGAGTTTTGAATCTTTTTCCACCTTGGGCCAGCCGACCTTGGCCAACCACATCCCAGCCGAACCTTCCACCTTGCTCCACCTGCACCACTTCCATCCGGCCAAGCTCCACCTCGCGCCACCACTGCCTCCCAGCCTGCTCCACTCCACATCGCCACCACCTCCCGGCCGAACTCCATCTTCCTTCATCACCCGGCTGCCCTTCTTCCACGCACCAACTCCTTCACCATTCGGTTAGTACCTCAACCTAACTCTACCTCCTCTTCACTCCCCCTCCACTCTCAACCACCCATACCACCACTACATCACCCCATCACAGCCACCCGCCACCCTTACCCATTCAACCAGACCTAAACCATTTACACCATCCGACCCTTTACCTTCTCCCCTAGTGACACCCGACCACCCTACTTGGCTCCCTAAGACCTGCCCCTTTCACTTTCCACCAACCTTTAGCCCCACCTTCCACAGCAACCTAGCTAGCTCCCTTCCCATCCATAACATCCCCACTACCCCAGCCGGCCACCACTAAAACTCCCCTTAGTCGGCCAGTCATAGCCGACTGCACCCAACCTATTCAGTCAGCCACCCCATTTCCCTTAGGCATTCCCTTTAGGCTCCCCTTTAGCGCCACCTTCCATAGTGCCAACCTATCCCTTAGTGACTCTCCTTAGACAACTCAGCCCTTAAAGTCACGGCAGCCCCCTCCTAGCAGCCGGCAAGCACCAAGGCGCCTCACCCGTGCTTTCTTGTCACCCGACCACACATCTTTGCCATTCCACTCCGAGGAGCTCCCTCTTGCAGCCCAAGGCGAAGCCAAGCCCACGCTCAAGAAAGTCACCTCCGGACCAGCTATAAGTAAGTGCCTAACTCGGTCCTTAGTTGTAGACTTGCTTAAATTAAATTAAATTTGATACGGGGTTGTAATAACGGAGCATAGTCTCCCCCTGCTTGTAATAACGTGGCTTGGCACACCCACACACACGTGCACTTGTGCCTACCTCGCTCTTAGTTGTGCATGATTTTGAACACACACGAGCCTAATCAGCCCCTTTAGATATAAGCTATGTATATACTTTAAGTTACGTAGGGTTTTGCTTGAGTTGGGTGTGTTGTCTTTAAATTCTCGCACTCACACACATTGAGCTTCCACTCTTATTTGCATGACCCAAGTAAGGGCCGTGTTATACTATCCTTGGGTTTAATTTCATGTTGTGTGCGTAGTACTTCAATTCTAGCACTCACACACATTGAGCTTTCGCTCTTACTCCCAAGACCTTAGTTAAGGCCATATTGCAATTTATATTTGGGTTTAATTTCATGTTGTGTGCATAGTACTTCAATTCTAGCACTCACATACATTGAGCTTTCACTCTTATTCCCAAGACCTTAGTTAAGGCCATATTGCAATTTATATTTGGGTTTCATTTGAAGTCGTGTGTGTTGTCTTTACATTTTCACATGCACCCACATTGAGCCTTCGCTCTTATTTGTAAGACCCAAGTAAGGGCTCATATATACTATATACGTATTTCCCTTTTGGCTATGTCTTTTCAATTTGGGTTTTAAGGTTCAGCAGTGTGCGTAGTCTTTCAATATATACGCGGCACACACTTGCACAATTGAGCCTTTCCGCTCTTAAGATATAGTCGTATTTCCCTTTTGCAATTTCCCTTCGGCAATTTACATTTACAAGTCATTTCCCTTCGGCAATTTCCATTTCAAGTCATTTCCCTTCGGCATTGTCTTTTAAATTCGGGTTTTCCCTTTGGAGTTGTGTGAGTTTACATTGCATATACCCCATACTACGAATTAGGACACATATTGCATCAAAGCAAACCCCATACTCCCGCTCAAAGTCGCCACATTTTAGTGGAGTGTTCATAACACACACCTAGGTGGCCAAAAAAGGGATAAAAAGAAAGACTTAGGCACGTGCAAATCCACGTGATCTAAAATCTGAAATCATACCAAAAAGACCCGAATCAAACACCTCAAACCGCTTTCGTAGGCTCTTACACTCCAAAACTCGATTTAAAAGCGTACAGACTGACCCTTGTGCATCGGTGCAAGAAGGTCTGCGACGACAAGAGCTTGCTTGCTCACAGTCGCCACGTTAGAAGTCAGGTTCTAGAATATATCTTCGCTAGCTTAGGTAAGCTAGCTGACACGCCCTGTTTGTTTGAATAGGACTTAGGCACACGAAAAAGTTCGCTTCAGGCCTAAGAACCAGGAGCGGGAATTTTCTGCATCTACAAGCGGAAAGGCTCAATAGTGCAAGTGTGTGTCGTGTATATATTGAAAGACTACGCACACTGCTGAACCTTAAAACCCAAATTGAAAAGACATAGCCAAAAGGGAAATACGTATATAATATATATGGGCCCTTACTTGGGTCTTGCAAATAAGAGCGGAAGCTCAATGTGTGTGCGTGTGAAAATGTAAAGACAACACACACGACTTTAAATGAAACCCAAATATAAATTGCAATATGGCCTCAACTAAGGTCTTGGGAATAAGAGCGGAAGCTCAATGTGTGTGAGTGCTAGAATTGAAGTACTACGCACACAACATGAAATTAAACCCAAATATAAATTGCAATATGGCCTTAACTAAGGTCTTGCGAGTAAGAGCAAAAGCTCAATGTGTGTGAGTGTATGATTGAAGTACTACGCACACAACATGAAATTAAACCCAAGGATAGTATAACACGGCCCTTACTTGGGTCTTGCAAATAAGAGCGGAAGCTCAATGTGTGTGAGTGCGAGAATTGAAAGACAACATACCCAACTCAAGCAAAACCCTACGCAACTTAAAGTATATACATAAACTTATATCTAAAGGGCTGATTAGGCCCGTGTGTGTTCAAAATCGTGCACAACTAAGAGCGAGGTAGGCTCAAGTGCACATGTCTGTGGGTGTGCCAAGCCACGTTATTACAAGCGGGGGGAGACAATGCTCCGTTATTACAACCCCGTATCAAATTTAATTTAAACTTAAGCAAGTCTACCACTAAGGACTGAGTTAGGCACTTACTTATAGCTGGTCTGGAGGTGACTTGCTTGAGCGTGGGCTTGGGCTTCGCCTTGGGCTGCAAGAGGGAGCTCCTCGAAATGGCACGACAAGGATGTGTGGTCGGGTGACAAAGGGGCGCGGGTGTGGCGCCTTGGAGCTTGCCGGCTGCTAGGGGGGTGCTGTCGTGATGCTTTAGGTTGAAGTGATTAAAGGTCACTGTAGACGCGCGAAAAAAATCCCCGCCTCTCACCTTTTCAGGGCTCGGAGCGGATCCTCTCGTGCGTCTAAGGCCTTATTTATGCAAACAGGGCGTGCCAGCTAGCTTACCTAAGCTAGCAAAGATATATTTAACACTGACTTCTAATCGTGGCGACTGTGAGCAAGTGAGCTCTTGTCGTCGCAGACCTTCTTGCACTGATGCGCAAGGGTCAGTCTGTACGCTTTGCAAAAATCGAGTTTTGGGATAGAAAGCCTACGAAGCGGTTCGAGGTGTCTATTTCGGGTCTTTTAAATGCGATTGCATGTTTTAGATCACGTGGATTTGCACGTGCCTAAGTCTTTTCTTTTATCCCTTTTCGGGCCACCTAGTTTGTGTGTTATGAACACTCCACTACATGGGTGAATTCGAGCGGGGCTTGCTTTGATGCAATATGCGTCCTACCTCGTGGTATGGCGTAGATGCAATGCAAACTCACGCTACTCCAAAGGGAAAACCCAAATGTAAAGACAATACTGAAGGGAAATAACCGAAGGGAAATAACCAAAGGGAAATGACTTGTAAAGTAAGTGCCGAAGGGAGATATGTATATAGAGTATGTATATGAGCCCTTACTCGGGTCTTGCAAATAAGAGCGAAGGCTCAATGTGGGTGCGTGCTGGAATTGAAAGACTTACACACACGACATGAAATTAAACCCAAATATAAATTGCAGTATGGCCTTGACTAAGGTCTTGGGAGTAAGAGCGAAGGCTCAATGTGTGTGAGAGTGCTTGAATTGAAAGACTTACCCACACGACATGAAATGAAACCCAAATAGTATAGGTCGGCCCTTACTTGGGTCTTTCAAATAAGAGCGAAAGCTCAATGTGTGTGAGTGCTTGAATTGAAAGACAACGCACCCAACTTAAGCAAAACCCTTCAAAATGAAAGTATATATATATACTTATGTATTAGGGGCTGATTAGGCCCGTGTGTGTTCAAAATCGTGCACAACTAAGAGAGTGCACATGTGTGGGTGTGCCAAGCCACGTTATTACAAGCGGGGGGAGACTATGCTCCGTTATTACAACCCCGAATCGAATTGAATCTCAAGCAAGTATACAACTAAAGACCGAGTTAGGCACTTACTAGTAGCTGGTCCGTAGAGGCCTTGCTTGAGCGTGGGCTTGGCCTTCGCCTTGGGTTGCAAACGGGAGCTCTGCGAGGTTGAGCGACAAGGGGTGCTGGCCAGGCTGCAAATGGGGCACGGGATAGGCGCCTTGAAGGTGGCCGGCTGCAAGCAAGGGTGTCGCCTTGATGTGGGGGATTAAAGGGGCTAGGTAAGGTCACTAGGGGGAGTGTAGTATTAGGGGAGTATGGCACTAAGGGAAGTTTAAGGGAAGACCGAATGGGACACCTAGGGGAAAAAAGATGGCTAGCCGAATGGAAGGGATAGTCAGTTGGAGTGTCCGACTAGGGGAATGTGGTGGGGGCTGCTAGGATAGCTATGGGTGGAGTATGGGAAGGAAGCTAGCTAGGTGATGGGGCTAGGTGGTAGTGGGGGTAGTGGGTGTAAGGGAGTGCTAGGGGTAGGTCTTAGGAAGTCGAATAGGGTGGCCGGGTGTAGCTAGTGTAGTTAGGTAGTGGCGGGTAGCTAGGGTGACTAAGGCTTGGCCGAGTGGGAGTGGTGGCGGCAAGTGGCTGATATTAGGGTAAGGTGGTGGTATGGTGGGTGGCTGGGAGTGGAGAGGGAGTGGAGAAGGAGCTAGGTAGAGTGTGGGGTACTAACCGGATGAAGAGGCGGCGGGTGGTTGAGGAGCAGCCGGATGTGGGGGCTCGGCTGGTTCGGTCGGGTGAAGAAGATGATGATGGAGGTGGCTTCGGCTGGAATGGTGGTGGCGGTGGTGGTGCTGGTGTGGTGGGATGTGGAGTAGGTGGAGCAGGTGGAGCTTGGGGAAATGGAGGAAGGAGAGGACCCGGCTGGCTTGGGTGAGGGGTTCTAGCTAGCAAAACCCGCACCCAAGGGGGGGCGTTTATATAGGGATGGGTAGGTCGGTTAGGGCTGGGTTTGGGGTAGTGGTTAGGTGGTTTAGGTAGGGTGGTATGAAGATAAGGTGGGCTGGAAAGGGTAGGGCCAGATATTTTAAATACTAGTGGTTTGGGTAGATTGTGGGCTAGGGGTGGTTTAGGGGTTTAGGGTTTGGTTAGGTGGTTGGGTTCTAGGATGAGGTTTAGTGAACTAGGTTAGGTGATTAGGCTAGGATTAGGCTAGGTTTAGGGAAATTAACCTAGGTTTAGGGAAGGATTAGGGAAGTGGGTTAGGTGATTAGGTTGGGATTAGGCCGGGATTAGGAAAGTGAGTTAGGTGATTAGGCTCAGATTAGGGGTGGATTAGGGTGGAAGGCTAGGATTAGGTGTTTTGGGTTAGGTTTAGGTGAAGGAGCTCCCTTTGCATGGCCCATAGACCTTAACCACCTCATGTTGGTGCAGCCCTAGGTTAGGTTTTGGCTAATTACAAGCTTAAACCCACTCAATTAGGCTAACCCACATGATTAACCCCAAACTTGACACACAAGTCAAGCTTAATTACAACACTCTTGATCTTATCCACCCCCACTCTCTCTCATGCCCATGATCCCACGTGAATTTCAAGTGGACCCCACCTCCATTTATGAGAAGGTGATGTGGGCCATGGATATGGATATTGGATTGGATTTTTGAACCCAAATCCAAATCCAAGTCCATACATGGCTTTGGATTGGGATCTGGATATATATGGTCCAGATCCGATCCAAACTGAACTCTGACTCCTTCGAGCTGTGTTCGAAACGGACGATTTGTGCGAGGTCTGACAACATCAGTACTCCGTCTGCATTGGGTCTTCACCAACATGATCGTCCGCCTCCGTTTCTGCCTTCCGGAGATGACTTCAAATGACATTTTGATAATAACAAGGTCTTGGATGTTTGAGATCCTGGGGGTATGGATTTGATTCAAGAGTTGCTGTGCCGGGCTCGACATGTGCTCCGGTTCCGGGCTCTTCTTAGCTTTCTTGGTCCTGTCTGGATTAGGCCAAGCTGCTTCGGGGTTTCAAAAACGTGTTTTTAAAGGTTTTCAAAAGCCATATTATATATTTTTGAAATATGAAGTTTAAAACATATATACAGGGTTGTTTGGAAGGCTCCTGGGTTTCCAGACTCAAAATGGCCCTTTGGGGCTGCTTGTACAAAACCAGATGAATTTGAGAAATTCGTGGGATTTCGGGGTGTTTACAGTCACTAAGGGATAGGGTTGGTGCTAGGGAAGGTGGTGCCAAGGGGAGCCTAAAGGGAATATCTAAGGAAAAGGGTGTGGCTGGCCGAATGGGTTGGGTGCAGTCGGCTATGACTGGCCGACTAGGGATGGTTAAGTGGTGTCCGGCTGGGGTAGCTAGGGGGTGTTACGGATGGGAAGGGAGCTAGCTAGGGTGCTGTGGAAGGTGGGGTTAATGGGTGACTAAGAGTGGAGGGGGCAGGTCCTAGGGAGCAAGGTAGGGTGGCCGGGTATCACTAAAGGGAGAGTATAGAATCGGGTGATGTAAAGGGTTAGGTTTGGCCGAATGGGGAAGGGTGGCGGGAAGGCTATGATGGAGCTATGTGGTGGTGGTATGGGTGGCTGAGAGTGGAGGGAGAGTGAAGAGGAGATGGAGTTGGGTTGAGATACTAATCGGATGGATGAAGGGAGTTGGTGTCCAAGGAGGGCAGCCGGGTGATTTGGGTGGATGGAGTTCGGCCGGGAGGTGGTGGCGACGTGGAGTGGAGCAGGCCGGATAGAAGTGGTGGCACAAGGTGGAGCTGGCCAGGGGTAGTGGTGGTGCAGGTGGAAGAAGGGAGCAAGGTGGAAGGTTCGGTTGGCCCAAGGGTGGGCTGGAAGAAGATTGGAGAAGATGAAAAACCCACCCATTAGGGGGGGGTTTATATAGGTTTTTGAAAGTTGGTTGGGGGCGGTTTTTAGAGGGTGGTTAGGTGGTTTAGGTGGTGGTGGTGTGGTGATAAGGTGGGCTGGTTTTGAGGAGGGGCCAGATATTTTGCTTTAAGGGGTTTTAGGGATATAGTGTGCTAGGTTTAAGTGGGGTGGTGTAGACGCGCGAAAATCCCCACGCCTCTTCGCCTTTTCTGGGCTTGGAGTGGATCCTCTCGTGCGTCTAAGGCCTATTTATGTAAACAGGGTGTGCCAGCTAGCTTACCTAAGCTAGCGAAGATATATTTTAAACTGACTTCTAATCATGGCGACTGTGAGCAAGTGAGCTCTTCTCGTCGCAGACCTTCTTGCACCGATGCGCAAGGGTCAGTCTGTACACTTTGCAAAAATCGAGTTTTTGGGATAGAAAGCCTACGAAGCGGTTCGAGGTGTCTAATTCGGGCCACCTAGTTTGTGTGTTATGAACACTCCACTAGATGGGCGAATTTGAGCGGGGCTTGCTTTGATGCAATATGCATCCTACCTCGTGGTATGGCGTAGATGCAATGCAAACTCATGCTACTCCAAAGGGAAAACCAGAATGTAAAGACAATGCCGAAGGGAAATAACCGAAGGGAAATGACTTGTAATGTAAATGCCGAAGGGAGATATGTATATAGAGTATGTATATGGGCCCTTACTCGGGTCTTGCAAATAAGAGCGAAGGCTCAATGTGTGTGAGTGCTTGAATTGAAAGACTTACACACACAACATGAAATGAAAACCCAAATAGTATAGGTCGGCCCTTACTTGGGTCTTTCAAATAAGAGCGCAGGCTCAATGTGTGTGAGTGCTTGGATAGAAAGACTTACACACACAACATGAAATGAAAACCCAAATAGTATAGGTCGGCCCCTACTTGGGTCTTTCAAATAAGAGCGAAGGCTCAATGTGTGTGAGTGCTTGAATTGAAAGACTTACACACACGACATGAAATGAAAACCCAAATAGTATAGGTCAGCCCTTACTTGGGTCTTTCAAATAAGAGCGAAGGCTCAATGTGTGTGAGTGCTTGAATTGAAAGACTTACACACACGACATGAAATGAAAACCCAAATAGTATAGGTCGGCCCTTACTTGGGTCTTTCAAATTAGAGCGAAGGCTCAATGTGTGTGAGTGCTTGAATTGAAAGACTTACACACACGACATGAAATGAAAACCCAAATAGTATAGGTCTGCCCTTACTTGGGTCTTTCAAATAAGAGCGAAGGCTCAATGTGTGTGAGTGCTTGAATTGAAAGACAACACACCCAACTTAAGCAAAACCCTACAAAAATTAAAGTATATGTATATATTTATATATTAGGGGCTGATTAGGCCCCTATGTGTTCAAAATCGTGCACAACTAAGAGAGTGCACGTGTGTGGGTGTGCCAAGCCACGTTATTACAAGCGGGGGGAGACTATGCTCCGTTATTACAACCCCGTATCGAATTGAATCTCAAGCAAGTATACAATTAAAGACCGAGTTAGGCACTTACTAATAGCTGGTCCGAAGATGCCTTGCTTGAGCATGGGCTTGGCCTTCGCCTTGGGCTGCAAAAGGGAGCTCCGCGGAGTAGAATGGCAAGGGGTTGCTGGCCGAGTGTCCTTGGTGCACGGAAGAGGCGCCTGGAAGGTGGCCGGCTGCTAGGAAAGGGTTGTTCTTGGCGTGTTGGGCTAGAGGGCCTAAGTAGGGTCACTAAGGGAGTATGGCACTAAGGGAAGGGAACTAGCTAGGGGAAGGTTATGGCTGGCGGATGGTTGGCCGAATGAAAAGGTGACAGTCGGTTGGAGTGGCCGACTAGGAGGACTTGATGGTGGCGGGCTGCTAGGGCGGCTAGGAGTGGTGTAAGGGAAGGGTGGCAGCTAGGATGTGGGGTAAGGAAAGGGTGGTTGTGGTGAGGTAGAGTGGACATGACTTAGGGGTTTCAATGGGATGACCGGGTATAGCTAGGGTCGTTAGGTAGTTGTAAACACCCCGAAATCCCACGAATTCCTTAAAACAACCTGGTTTTGTAAAAGCAGCCCCAAAGGGCTATTTTGAGTCTGGAAACCTAGGAGCCTTCCAGGCAACCCTGTATATATGTTTTGAACTTTATATTTCAAAAAATATATAATATGGCTTCCGAAGCAGCTTGGCCTAATCCAGACAGGACCAGGAAAGCTAAGGAGAGCCCGGAACCGGAGCACATGTCAAGCCGGCACAGCAACTCTCGTATCAAATCCACAACCCCAGGATCTCGAATGTCCAAGACCCTCTTATCATCGAGACATTGTTTGAAGTCATCTCCCGAAGGCGAAAACAGAGGCGGACGATCATGTTGGCGAAGACCCAACGCAGACGGAGTACTGATGCTGTCAGGCCCCGCACAAACCGTTCATTTCGAACACAGCTCGAAGCAGTCAGAGTTCAGTTTGGATCGGATCTGGACCATATATATCCAGATCCCAATCCAAACCCATGTATGGACTTGGATTTGGATTTGGATTCAAAAATCCAATCCAATATCCATATCCATGGCCCACATCACCTTCTCATAAATGGAGGTGGGGCCCACTTGAATTTCACGTGAGATTATGGGCATGAGAGAGAGTGGGGGTGGATAAGATCAAGTGTGTGTTGTAATTAAGCTTGACTTGTGTGTCAAGTTTGGGGTTAATCATGTGGGTTAGCCTAGTTAAGTGGGTTTAAGCTTGTAATTAGCCAAAACCTAACCTAGGGTTGCACCAACATGATGTGGTTAAGGTCTATGGGCCATGCAAAGGGAGCTCCTTCACCTAAACCTAACCAAAAACACCTAATCCTAGCCTTCTACCCTAATCCGGCCCTAATCTGAGCCTAATCACCTAACCCACTTTGCTAATCCCGGCCTAATCCCAACCTAATCACCTAACCCACTTCCCTAATCCTTCCCTAAACCTAGGTTAATTTCCCTAAACCTAGCCTAATCCTAGCCTAATCACCTAACCTACCTCACTAAACCTCACCCTAGAACCAACCCACCTAGCTAAACCCTAAACCTCTAAACCACCCCTAGCCCACAACCTACCCAAACCACTTGTATTTAAAATATCTGGCCCTACCCTTTCCAGCCCACCTTATCACCATACCACCCTACCTAAACCACCTAACCACTACTCCAAAACCAGCCCTAACCGACCTAGCCCAGCCCTATATAAACCCCCCCCCCCTTGGGGGCGGGTTTTCCCATCTAACGGCCCCACCTCCAATCCCGGGTCCTCCACTTCCCAGCTCAGCTGAATCCCCACCTGCTCCACGTCCCGCCACCACCTGCACCACTACCTTCCAGCCGAGCACCACCACCACTCCCATCACCCGGCTGAACTTCATCCCGAGCCTCCCAATCACCCGGTTGATTCCCTTCCATCCGCCACCACCTCTTCACTCGGTAAGTACTCTCCATTCCACCTTACTCCTTCTTCACTCCCTCTCCACTCTCAGCCACCTAATCCACTCCCATATCACCCTAACACCAGCCATTCCACTTGCTGCCACCAGTCCCACTCGGCCAGGCCCGTAGCCACCCTAACTACCCGCCACCACCTAGACACCTTAGCTCCCTTCGACCACCCTATCTGACTCCCTAAGACCTGCCCATATCACCCCAATACACCTACTACACCCACTACCACCTGGCCCCATCTCCTAGCTAGTTCCCCTCCCTTACACCACTCCTAGCCACTCTAGCAACCCACCACCACCAAGTCCTCCTAGTCGGCCACTCCAACCGACTGTCATTTCATTCAGCCACCCTAGCAACCCGCCAACCTTAGGTGCCCCATTAGATCTTCCCTTAAGCTTCCTTTAGTGCCATACTCCCTTAGTGACCCTACTTAGGCCCTCTAGTCCAACACGCCAAGAACAGCCCTTTCTTAGCAGTCGGCCACTTTCAAGGCACCTCTTCCGCGCACCAAGGACTCGGCCAGCACCCCTTGCCGTTCAACCTCGCGGAGCTCCCTTTCGCAGCCCAAGGCGAAGGCCAAGCCCACGCTCAAGCAAGGCATCTTCGGACCAGCTATTAGTAAGTGTCTAACTCGGTCTTTAGTTGTATACTTGCTTGAGATTCAATTCGATACGGGGTTGTAATAACGGAGCATAGTCTCCCCCCGCTTGTAATAACGTGGCTTGGCACACCCACACACGTGCACTCTCTTAGTTGTGCACGATTTTGAACACACACGGGCCTAATCAGCCCCTAATACATAAATATATACATATTTTTTAATTTTCGTAGGGTTTTGCTTAAGTTGGGTGTGTTGTCTTTCAATTCAAGCACTCACACACATTGAGCCTTCGCTCTTATTTGAAAGACCCAAGTAAGGGCCGACCTATACTATTTGGGTTTTCATTTCATGTCGTGTGTGTAAGTCTTTCAATTCAAGCACTCACACACATTGAGCCTTCACCTGAGCCTTCGCTCTTATTTGAAAGACCCAAGTAAGGGCCGACCTATACTATTTGGGTTTTCATTTCATGTCGTGTGTGTAAGTCTTTCAAATCAAGCACTCACACACATTGAGCCTTCGCTCTTATTTGAAAGACCCAAGTAAGGGTCGTGTTATACTATTTGGGTTTAATTTCATGTTGTGTGGGTAGTACTTCAATTCAAGCACTCACACACATTGAGCTTTCGCTCTTATTCCTAAGACCTTAATCAAGGCCATACTGCAAGTTATATTTGGGTTTGATTTCATGTCGTGTGTGTAAGTCTTTCAATTAAAGCACGCACCCACATTGAGCCTTCGCTCTTATTTGCAAGACCCGAGTAAGGGCCCATATACATACTCTATATACATATCTCCCTTCGGCGTTTACATTACAAGTCATTTCCCTTCGGTTATTTCCCTTCGGCATTGTCCTTACATTCGGGTTTTCCCTTTGGAGTAGCGTGAGTTTGCATTGCATCTACGCCATACCACGAGGTAGAACGCATATTGCATCAAAGCAAGCCCCGCTCAAATTCGCCCATGTAGTGGAGTGTTCATAACACACAAACTAGGTGGCCCATAAAGGGATAAAAGCAAAGACTTAGGCACGTGCAAATCCACGTGATCTAAAATCTGCAATCGCATCTAAAAGACCCGAATTAAACACCTCAAACCGCTTCGTAGGCTTTCTATCCCAAAAACTCGATTTTTGCAAAGCGTACAGACTGACCCTTGGGCATCAGTGCAAGAAGGTCTGCGATGAGAAGAGGTCACTTGCTCACAGTCGCCACGATTAGAAGTCAGTTTAATATCTTCACTAGCTTAGGTAAGCTAGCTGGCATGCCCTGTTTACATAAATAGGCCTTAGACGCACGAGAGGATCCACTCCAAGCCCAGAAAAGGCGAAGAGGCATGGGGATTTTTCGCGCGTCTACAGAGATTGGCACGCCCGGTGGGACGTGAGCCTTTCAAAAATCAAGTTTTTAAGGTAGAAGTTTTGCAAAAATTTTGTTAAAAAAGGTGTCATTTTAACTTGTTTTCTTTACTTGTACTTAGGACATTTTGAAAAAGCTTGAAAAGCATGTCAAAATCCAATCCAAGTGAAGTGTCGAGCCAAGGCTCATGCGCATCAAGTTCTCACTCTAGGAGGATTTTCAAAAACAAAATAAAACTAGATGAAATCGAGGACTTGAGAAGGGAATTTGAGGCCAAAATCGATGCTCTCAGCCAAGAGGCTGAAGTAGGCGATTCATGTTCATCAAATGGTGAACAAAGGCCTAAGAAAAAATCTGAAAAACCTCGCAAGCACAAAGAGGCCTCCGTAATAGAAGGCAATCAATACCTCGAGTCCTTCACACAAAAGGACCGTAAAGCCCTACAGCAGTTGCTGAAAGGGCATAATAAAGAGAAAAGAAGCTACGCCCTGTCTGATTTCCTTCCTATGGATTACGAAACAGACAGTGACGATGAAATACCGAACTTCCATCGGTATGATGGCATGGGAGACCCTAGGTCTCACTTGCAACTTTTCTCGCATCGAGCCCATAAGAAGAAAAAGGACTCGATAAAATGGGTGTATTGGTTTCCTTTGTCCCTTAAAGGCGCAGCTGCCAAATGGCTGGCTTCCTACGACTTAAGCCAGTTCGCTACTTTTGAAGAGTTAGCGAATTGCTTCATGCAAAGATTTGCACACAACGTAGAAGTCACGCCGACTCTGAATACCTTAAGGGATACAAAGCAAGGCATGAACGAAGACGTACATGCCTTCATTATAAGATGGAGGTCGCTTTTGGGCCAAGTGCGAGAACCCATATCCGAAGGATGCGCAGTCATGCTCATCCTGGATAACTTTAAAAGCGAGTTAAAAACCCTTCTCTCGCTCCATGAGATCTCAACTTTCCATAAGTTGATCAAAAAGGCCTCCCTTTTCGAAACCAACTTGCGAAAAGGGACATACGATCACTTGTGGAAAGGAAGTGCCGTTTCCAAAACCCGCTTGGAAAAGCCCATCACATACGGGCTACCCACGATGGACAAAGGGGCAAAGCCCCATAAAATCGCCAATGTCCGGGTGGATCCAGGCATGGCAGGCACTTCCAAAAATTTTGAAAAATTAGAAAATAAGATGGAGCGAAACTTTCAAAAACCGGTTGAAAAACGGGAGTACACTCCGCTGGGGCAACCTGTGTCGGAGGTCCTAGACCTTCTACTTGCCCAGGGCATGATAGAACTCCCTGAAATCCCCGAGGGAGTCACTTCCAAAGGGGGGTATTTAAACCGATTTTGTAAGTATCATCGGCTCAAAGGCCATGATACCAAACGCTGCTTCTCCCTCTTAAATAAAATTGAGAACTTGATAGCAGAAGGCCGGCTCCAGGTCATTGCGGAACCTGAGCCACCTGAAGCTATCTTCAAAGAACCCTTTCCCAAACATGCCAGTGGCAGTGGGAAAGGAAAGGAGGTATGTACCCTCACCTTTTCTAAGGACCTAGCGCAAAAAACAGAACCTGGTCGACCCACTTGTGCGCCCATTCTTTTACTGTACAAGAAGCCCGCCCAAGTCGTCATTTGGGGACCACCAAAAGTAGAATCCCCGTTAAAACCAGTTTTAAAAATCCAAGGTTCTCCTTAGCTCATCCTTAGAGCCAAATTTAGCACAAACCCTAGGCTGGTCGTGGGGGAAGTGACTAGATCCGGGAGGATCTATCAACCCCCGCACCTTCAAGGTGCTCAAAAGGTGGTCAGTGTGCCTGGCCCCTCAAAAGCATGTACAAACCTTGCCTAGGCATAGTCATCCTAAATCCTTATGACTTCGAAAACCACCTTTCAAAGATTCCTATTTACATGTCTACCTTAGAGCTTATACAAACCTTGCCTAGGCATAGACTTGTATTAGAGAAAATTCTAGAAAGGGCCAAGGTTGATTCGAACATAAGTCCGGAATCCTTGTCTGCCCAAGTGGCTTTATTAGGAGCAAAATCGCCCATCACTTTCTCGGAAGATGATGTAGATAGACCCTACAAAACCCATAACCAGGCCCTGCATATCGAGGTGGTTCTGAATAACCACTCTCTGGACAGGTGCCTAGTCGATGGTGGAGGAGGGCTCAACATCCTTCCACTTCATGTGCCGTATAAAATCGGAGTCACATTGACTTCAGTGAACCCAAGCCCCATCGTTATCACTAGATACGATGGGAATGCGTCTAGACCTTTAGGATCCATCGAACTCCCAATGGAAACGGGAGGGATCGAACACACGGGGGTGTTCCATGTCTTGGACATCCACCCCCATTATAACCTGTTGCTGGGAAGGCCCTGGATACACAGTTTGTGCGTTGTGCCATCCACCTTCCACAGGTGTGTCAAGATCCCTTTTAGGGACCAGGTCGTAGTGATCCTAGGTGAGAGTCACCCACAGCTTCAGGGGATCATAAACTCCCCTTGTCTATCGAGCTCCCAGGCCCATGAGGCTAACTTGGGGCAAATTGTGATTGAGCCACCTCGGCTCGTGTTAAACAACCCTAGGAAGGTTGTATGTGTGAAGGGGCTGCCCAAAGTAGGCCCCCTCCCGATTCTAACCCTTCTAGGAAAACCCAAGTGTTCCTTATTTCCAAAGCCCCTAGACAAGAGGCCATATAAACACAATATGGACGATAGCATGTTCCAGGACCACGACTTGTATCAAACTTTTTCAAAAAACAAAAGGTCGTGGAACATGTTGTTGAACATGGGCTACACGCCCTACAAGAGTCTAGGGGCACAGAACCAGGGTCTCTTAGAGCCCATCCTTCCTAGGGCCAATCCAAGCCGATATGGGATCGGCTATACTCCACGAATACCGCCGGAGCCACCCTTGTGATCACCTGGGTCAAGGGTGCCCCGGAACCTGTCTTAGAAGAGACCTACGATTTAGATCTCCTATTCCGAGTCTAACCCGTAGTGTTTTCCCTTTGTAGGTATGACGGAAGATCCCTTTTCTTAAAATACAAAAATATTTGAAAAGCTTAAAATCAAAAAAATCGAAAAACAAGAAAAACCAAAAACAATGGAAAAACAAAAACTCGAAAATAGAGTTCTTTGTATAGTTCCCAAGGTTCTTGTTTTACAAAAACCCAAAAAAATAGAAAATTTGGAAAATACCAAAAAGATTTTGTACATAGCTGCTCCTGGTAGGACTTTGACAAAAGAAAAGGATTTCGAAAGAAACGTCGTCTGCATAGCCAGACCAAAAGTTTCGAAATCACTTGAAAATCCAAGTACAAAACTAGGTCATTTTGAAAACTACTGTAAACACCCCGACATCCCACGAATTTCTTAAACGAGTCTGGTTTTATACAAGCAGCCCCAAAGGGCCATTTTGAGTTTGGAAACCCAGGAGCCTTCCAAACAACCCTGTATATATGTTTTAAACTTTATCTTTCAAAAACATATGATATAGCTTTTGAAAACCCTTTTAAAACATGTTTTGAAACCCCAAAGTGGCTTGGCCCGATCAAGACAGGACCAGGAGAGCCAAGAAGAGCCCGGAACCGGAGCACCTGTCAATCCCGGCGCAGCAACTCTTGTATCTGATTCACACCCCAGGATCTCGAACGTCCAAGACCCTGTTCTTATCAAAATAGCATTTGAAGTCATCTCCGGAAGGCAGAAACGGAGGCGGACGACTATGTTGGCGAAGACCCAACGCAGACGGAGTACTGATGCTGTCAGGCCCCGCACGAATCGTCCGTTTCGAACCCAGCTCGAAGGAGTCAGAGTTCAGTTTGGATTGGATCTGGACCATATATATCCAGATTCCAATCCAAACCCATATGTGGACTTGGATTTGGATTTGGATCCAGAGATCCAATCCAATATCCATATCCATGGCCCACATCACCTTCTCATAAATGGAGGTGGGGCCCACTTGAAATTCACGTGGGATATTGGGCATGAGAGAGAGTGGGGGTGAAAAATATCAAGAGTGTTGTATTAAGCTTGACTTGTGTGTCAAGTTTGGGTTAATCATGTGGGTTAGCCTAATTGAGTGGGTTTAAGCTTGTAATTAGCAAAAACCTAACCTAGGGCTGCACCAACATGGGGTGATCAAGGTCTATGGGCCATGCTAAGGGAGCTCCCTCACCTAAACCTAGCCAAAAATGCCTAAACCTAGCCTGAACCCCTAATCCACCCCTAATCTGAACCTAATCACCTAACCCACTTCCCTAATCCCGGCCTAATCCCAACCTAATCACCTAACCCACTTCCCTAATCCTTCCCTAAACCTAGATTAATTTCCCTAATCCTAGCCTAAACCTAGCCTAATCACCTAACCTAGCTCACTAAACCTCACCCTAAAACCCAACCACCTAACCTAGCCCTAAACCCCTAAACCACCCTTAGCCCACGATTTATCCAAACACCTAGTTTTAAAATATCTGGCCCAACCCCATCCAGCCCACCTTATCTACATACCACCCTACCTAAACCACCTAACCACTACCCACAGCCCAGCCCTAACCGACCTACCCATCCCCTATTTAAACCCCCCTCCTTGTGGGCGGGTTTTCCAAGTGGGAACCACCCCTTCCATCCAACCAGGTCCTCTCCTTCTCCCATTTCTCATCCAGCCGTGACCACTCCCCAGCAGCTCCAGCTCCTCCACCAGCCGCCACCTGCTCCGCCACCTTCCCTCTTCCGTCCACCACCACTGCCCCCAGCCGGACGCCACCATCTTCCCCCAACTCCACCAGCCGACAGCCACCTGCCCGCCACTCTCCCACTCCATCCGCCACTCCTCCCCATTCGGTAAGTCCCCCTAACTCCCTCAAAGCCACTCTCTACCACCTCTCCACTCTTAGCCACCCATCTTCCCTTCAGCTCAGCCCCTTTGCCGCCACCACCTAAGCCTAGCCGAACCTAGGATAACCCAAGTGGCTGGCCACTACTTAGCCACCATCTCCCATTCGGCCAACCCCCCCTAGGTGTCCTAGTTGGCCTTCCCACTAGCTCACCTTTTAGGTCCAGTTTCCCTAAGTACCTAACTTCCCTAGTGACCCTAAGACCCACTTATTCAGCCACTCTAAACTCCCTACTTGGAGGCGCCGCCTACTTGCCACCGGCCCCCTTCGAGGCGTCTATCCCGCGCCCCACTTGCAGCCGGCCAGCACCCTTGATCACCTACCTTCGCGGAGCTCCCACTTGCAGCCCAAGGCCAAGCCTACGCTCAAGCAAGACCTCTACGGACCAGCTACTCGTAAGTGTCTAAACTCGGTCTTTAGTCGTACACTTGCTTGAAATTCAATTTGATACGGGGTTGTAATAACGGAGCATAGTCTCCCCCCGCTTGTAATAACGTGGCTTGGCACAACCACACACGTGCACTCTCTTAGTCGTGCACAATTTTGAACACACACGGGCCTAATCAGCCCCTAATATATAAGTGTACGTATATATTTCATTTCCGAAGGGTTTTGTTTAAGTTGGGTGCGTTGTCTTTCAATTCGAACACTCTCACACACATTGAGCTTTCGCTCTTATTTTGAAAGACCCAAGTAAGGGCCGACCTATACTATTTGGGTTTCATTTCATGTCGTGTGAGTAAGTCTTTCAATTCAATCACTCTCACACACATTGAGCTTTCGCTCTTATTTGAAAGACCCAAGTAAGGGCCGACCTATACTATTTGGGTTTCATTTCATGTCGTGTGAGTAAGTCTTTCAATTTAAACACTCTCACACACATTGAGCTTTCGCTCTTATTTGAAAGACCCAAGTAAGGGCCGATCTATACTATTTGGGTTTCATTTCTTGTCGTGTGAGTAAGTCTTTCAATTCAAGCACTTTCACACACATTGAGCCTTCGCTCTTACTCCCAAGACCTTAGTAAAGGCCTTATTGCAGTTATATTTGGGTTTCATTTATGTCGTGTGTGTAGTACTTCAATTCAAGCACTCTCACACACATTGAGCCTTCGCTCTTACTCCCAAGACCTTAGTCAAGGCCATACTGCGATTTATATTTGGGTTTTATTTCATGTCGTGTGTGTAAGTCTTTCGATTCAAACACGCACCCACATTGAGCCTTCGCTCTTATTTGCAAGACCCGAGTAAGGGCTCATATACATAAGATATATACGTATTTCCCTTCGGTTATTTCCCTTCGGTTATTTCCCTTCGGTTATTTCCCTTCGGTTATTTCCCTTCTGTTATTTCCCTTCAGTATTGTCTTTACATTTCGGGTTTTCCCTTTGGAGTAGCGTGAGTTTGCATTGCATCTACGCCATACCACGAGGTAGGACGCATATTGCATCGAAGCAACCCCCGCTCGAATTCGCCCATGTAGTGGAGTGTTCATAACACACAAACTAGGCGACCCAAAAAGGGATAAAAGAAAAGACTTAGGCACGTGCAAATCCACGTGATCTAAAACATGCAATCGCATCTTAAAGACCCGAAATAGACACCTCGAACCGTTTCGTAGACTTTCTCCCCAAAACTCGATTTTTTGCAAAAGCGTACAGACTGACCCTTGCGCATCGGTGCAAGAAGTTCTGCGACGACAAGAGCTCACTTGCTCACAGTCGCCACGTTTAGAAGTCAGTGTTAATATATCTTCGCTAGCTTAAGTAAGCTAGCTGGCACGCCCTATTTGTATACATAGGCCTTAGACGCACGATAAGATCCACTCCAAGCCACGAAAGAGGCGAAGAGGCGGGGATTTTTTCGCGCGTCTACAGAGATTGGCACACCCGGTGGGACGTGAGCCTTTTCAAAAAAATCGAGTTTACTTGTAGAAGTCTTGCGAAAATTTTATAAAGGTGTCGTTTTAACTTGTTTTCTTTGCTTTTACTTAGGAAATTTTGAAAAAGCTTGAAAAGAATGTCAAAATCCAATCCAAGTGAAGTGTCGAGCCAAGGCTCATGCGCATCAAGTTCTCACTCTAGGAGGATTTTCAAAAACAAAATAAAACTAGATGAAATCGAGGACTTGAGAAGGGAATTTGAGGCCAAAATCGATGCTCTCAGCCAAGAGGCTGAAGTAGGCGATTCATGTTCATCAAACGGTGAACAAAGGCCTAAAAAGAAAATTGAAAAACCTCGCAAGCAAAAAGAGGCCTCCGTAATGGAAGGCAACCAATACCACGAGTCCTTCACACAAAAGGACCGTAAAGCCCTACAGCAACTACTGAAAGGGCAAAATAAAGAGAAAAGAAGCTACGCCCTGTCTGATTTCCTTCCTATGGATTACGAAACAGACAGTGACGATGAAATACCGAACTTCCATCGGTATGATGGCATGGGAGACCCTAGGTCTCACTTGCAACTTTTCTCACGTCGAGCCCATAAGAAGAAAAAGGACTCGATGAAATGGGTGTATTGGTTCCCCCTATCCCTTAAAGGCACAGCTGCCAAATGGCTGGCTTCCTACGACTTAAGCCAGTTCGCTACTTTTGAAGAGTTAGCGAACTGCTTCATGCAAAGATTTGCACACAACGTGGAAGTCACGCCAACCCTGAATACCTTAAGGGATACAAAGCAAGGCATGAACGAAGACGTGCATGCCTTCATTATAAGATGGAGGTCTCTTTTAGGCCAAGTGCGAGAGCCTATATCCGAAGGATGCGCAGTAATGCTCATCCTGGATAATTTCAAAAGCGAGTTAAAAACCCTTCTCTCGCTCCATGAGATTTCAACTTTCCATAAGTTTATCAAAAAGGCCTCCCTTTTCGAAACCAACTTGCGAAAAGGGACATACGACCACTTATGGAAAGGAAGTGCCGTTCCCAAAACACGTGTGGAAAAGCCCATTGCATATGGGCTGCCCACAACGGACAAAGGGGCAAAACCCCATAAAATCGCCAATGTCCGGGTGGATCCAGGCATGGCGGGCACTTCTAAAAATTTTGAAAAAATAGAAAATAAGAGAGAACGCAATTTTTCAAAACCAATTGAAAAACGGGAGTACACTCCGCTGGGGCAACCTGTGTCGGAGGTCCTAGACCTCTTACTTGCCCAGGGCATGATCGAACTCCCTGAAATCCCCGAAGGAGTCACGTCCAAAGGGGGGTATTTGAACCGATTTTGCAAGTATCATCGGCTCAAAGGCCATGATACCAAACGGTGCTTCTCTCTTCTAAATAAAATTGAGAACTTGATAGCGGAGGGCCGGCTCCAGGTCACTGCGGAACCTGAGCCACCTCAAGCTATCTTCAAGGAACCCTTTCCCAAACACGCCAGTGGCAGTGGGAAAGGAAAGGAGGTATGTACCCTCACCATTTCCAAGGAACTAGCGCAAAAGCCAGAACATGGTCGACCTGCTTGTGCGCCCATCCTTGTATTATACAAGAGGCCCGCCCAAGTCGTCATTCGGGGACCATCAAAAGTAGAAACCCCGGCAAAACCAGTTTTGAAAATCCAAGGTTCTCCTCAGCTCATCCTTAGAGCCAAGTTTAGCGCGAACCCTAGGCTGGTCGTGGGGGAAGTCACTAGATCCGGGAGGATCTACCAACCCCCGCACCTTCAAGGTGCTCAAAAGGTGGTTAGTGTGCCTGGCCCCTCAAAAGCATGTATCCCTAGTGGTCTGCCAAAAGCAGATAAGGACAAAATCATCCTAAATCCTTATGATTTCGAAAACCACCTTTCAAAGATTCCTATTCACATGTCTATCCTAGAGCTTATCAAAACCTCGCCTAGGCATAGACTTGTCTTAGAGAAAATTCTAGAAAGGGCCAAGGTTGATTCGAACATAAGTCCGGAATCCTTGTCTGCCCAAGTGGCTTTGTTAGGAGCAAAATCGCCCATCACCTTTTCGGAAGATGATGTAGATAGACCCTACGAAACCCATAACCAGGCCCTGCATATCGAGGTGGTTCTAAACAACCACTCTCTGGACAGGTGCCTAGTCGATGGTGGAGGAGGGCTCAACATCCTTCCACTTCACGTGGCGTACAAAATCGGAGTCACCTTGACTTCAGTGAACCCAAGCCCCATCGTTATCACTGGATACGATGGGAATGCGTCTAGGCCTTTAGGATCCATCGAACTCCCAATGGAAACGGGAGGGATCGAACACACGGGGGTGTTCCATGTCTTGGACATCCACCCCCATTATAACCTGTTGCTGGGAAGACCCTGGATACACAGTTTGTGCGCTGTGCCATCCACCTTCCACAAGTGTGTCAAGATCCCTTTTAGGGACCAAGTCGTAGTGATCCTAGGTGAGAGAGTCACCCACAGCTTCAGGGGATCATAAACTCCCCTTGTTTATCGAGCTCCCAGGCCCATGAGGCTAACCTGGGGCAAATTATGGTTGAGCCACCTCGGCTCGTGTTGAACAACCCTAGGAAGGTTGTATGTGTGAAGGGGCCGCCCAAAGCAGGCCCCCTCCCGACTCTAATCCTCCTAGGAAAACCCAAACGTTCCCTATTTCCAAAACCCCTGGACAAAAGGCCATACGAGCCTAATATGGACGATAGCATGTTCCAGGACCACGACTTATATCCCATCTTTTCAAAAAACAAAAGGTCGTGGAACATGTTATTGAACATGGGCTACACGCCCTACAAGAGTCTAGGGGCACAAAACCAGGGTCTCCTAGAGCCTATCCTTCCTAGGGCCAACCCAAGCCGATATGGGATCGGCTATACTCCCCGAATACCGCCGGAGCCACCCCCTGTGACCACCTGGGTCAAGGGTGCCCCGGAGCCTGTCTTAGAAGAAACCTATGGTTTAGACCTCCTGTTCCGAGTCTAACCCATAGTGTTTTCCCTTTGTAGGTATGACGGAAGATCCCCTTTTCTAAAAATACCAAAAACATTTGAAAACTTAAAATCAAAAAAAAAATCGAAAAACAAGAAAAACCAAAAACAATGGAAAAACAAAAACTCGAAAAAAGTGTGCTTTGTATAGTTCCCAAAGTTCTTATTTTACAAAAACCCAAAAAAATTGAAAATTTGGAAAATACCAAAAAGATTTTGTACATAGCTGCTCCTGGTATGACTTTGGCGAAAGAAAAGGACTTCGAAAGAAACGTCGTCTGCATAGCCAGACCAAAAATTTCGAAATCGCTTGAAAATCCAAGTACAAAACCAGGTTATTTTGAAAACCACGCATCAAATTCCCTCGGGTCTAAAGCCCACGAGAATGATCAAAGCCCAGAAGTGGATCCCCTTGAGGAAGATCCCACTTCTGAGCTCCCAGAATTTCATAGAATTCTCGATTTTGAAAGACCTTCCCAATCAGTAGGAGGAGATTTCATAGAGGTGAACCTAGGGGATGATTCCAATCCCAAAACCATCAAGATAGGCGCATGCTTGCATGAAACTGAAAAGTTAGCATTCATTGCATTTCTACGAACCTATTTAGATGTGTTTGCATGGACGTATGAAGACATGCCGGGCATAGATCCCAGCATAGTCGAGCATCGTCTTCCCTTAGATGTAGGTGTAAAACCAATAAAGCAGAAGCTTAGGAAAATACACCCGAATGTACACACGCAAGTCAAAGAGGGTTTAGAAGATCTGCTAAAAGCCGGATTTATAAAACCCATTGCGTATTCTGATTGGTTGTCAAATATCGTTGTAGTTCGAAAAACCAATGGGAAAATTCGAATATGCATCGATTTCAGAAACCTGAATAAAGCCACTCCAAAGGATAATTATCCTTTACCAAACATAGATTTGATAGTCGATAGTACTGCAAATCATGAAATGTTTTCATTTATGGATGGCTATTCAGGCTATAATCAAATCAAACTAAGTCCACGAGATCAGGGTAAGACCGCCTTCACAACCCCATGGGGCACGTACTGCTATACAGTCATGCCCTTTGGTTTGAAAAATGCCGGCGCAACATACCAACGAGCCATGAACATGATCTTCCATGATCAAATTCACGAGCTTGTAGAAGTGTATGTAGATGATCTCTTGGCAAAATCCAAAACCCGATGCACCCATATCGAATGTTTACAAAAGATTTTCGAAAGGCTTAGGCTTTACAAAGTAAAGCTAAACCCTCAAAAATGTGTGTTCGGGGTAGAATCAGGGAAGCTTCTAGGCTTTATGGTAAGCCAAAGGGGAATAGAAGTCGACCCCTCTAAGTGTCGAGCCATCGTAGACATGGCTCCACCCTCCAATCTCACCCAAGTCCGTAGCCTCCAGGGTCGATTACAATCTGTGCGCCGATTCATATCGAATCTGGCAACTAGATGCGAACCCTTCAACAAACTGTTGAGGAAGGGTACGAAATTCTTATGGGATGACGAATGCCAAAAGTCCTTCGAGAGACTAAAGGCATACTTGGTTAATCCCCCTGTTTTGAATCCTCCAAAACAAGGAAAACCGCTTCTATTATACATCTCCGTGCATGTAAACGCTTTAGGAGCCCTGTTGGCTCAATACGAGGATGACACCCATAAGGAGTATGCCATCTACTATATTTCGAAAACTCTCTTGGCTTATGAACGAAATTATCAAGCCATGGAGAAGACGTGCTTGGCCCTAGTCTGGGCCTGCCAGAAATTCAGACACTACTTCCTAGATCATGAGATCTGGATAGTGTCCAAGCTTGATCCAATCAAGCACTTGTTCGAAAAACCCATTCTCACGGGTAGATTGGGCAAATGGCAACTCCTTCTAATGGAGTATGATCTGAAATACCATCACCAGATCTCCGTTAAGGGGCAAGCCCTAGCAGATTACGTGGCTGACTTCCCCTTGGAGGACGCATATCCCACTCTTGTCGAAATGCCTGATGAAGGCATATTGCAAAACCATTTTCAAAACCACATCTTGGCAAATTCTTTCGAAAACCAAGTGTGGAAGATGCACTTCGACGGGGCACGAAACCAACGAGGGGCTGGTGCCGGGATCATCCTAATCTCCCCTGAAAAGGGCGAGATTCCCATAGCAGTCCGCTTAGATTTTGAATGTTCCAACAACGTAGCTGAGTATGAAGCACTCATACAAGGCTTAAGGATTTCGAAAACTCTAGGGGCATCATGCATCGAGGTCTTTGGAGATTCACTCCTTGTCATAAACTAGGTTTTAAAAATTTGGCAAGTACGTAATGAGAAACTACTTCCATATCACGAGTTGGCCACTCGATTGGTCCAATCCTTCCAATCGTGTAAGCTCACACACGTAGGAAGAGAGGACAATGGCATTGCCGATGCCCTCTCCTCCTTGGGTTCAGCCCTAAAGGTCGATCCCATTTCAGGGACCAGATCTTTGGAAATATGGCATGCGCCCCAGCCATCCACACACGACTTGGATATTTGCCAAAACAACCCAGAGTCTATTGAAAAACCCTGGTTCTATGACATAAAACAATTTTTAGAAAATGGGGGATTCACCGAGGATGCCACATCCAAAGATAAGGCATTCATTCGTAAGATTTCGACCCGATACACCATTCTGGGTGGGGTCTTATACAAAAAGAGTTTTACCGGCATTCTGCTTAGGTGTATCGACCTAGAGGAGGCTAGGATAGTGATGCACGAGTTCCACGACGGAGAATGTGGAGGTCATGTTAATGCCAACATGATGGCGATGAAAATACTTAGAGGGGGTTATTTTTGGTCCACCCTGAAAAAGGATTGTCACGATCATGTTAGAAAGTGTCATCCATGTCAAGTGCATGGGCACGCCATTCATATCCCTTCATCTGCATTGCATTCCGTGGTCAGCCCCTGGCCATTTACCATGTGGGCGTTTGACATTGTAGGCCCCATATTTCCAAAGGCCTCGAATGGGCATCGCTTTATTTTGGCAGCCACGGAGTATTTCTCCAAGTGGGTGGAAGCCATTTCCCTAACGAATGTAATGGGGCAACATGTGGTGGCTTTCATCCGGAAGAATATCTTGGCTCGATTTGGGGTTCCACGAGACCTTGTGTCTGATAATGGTACCCCATTCAAGAACGAGCGGATGGTTAAGTTATGCAACACGTATGGCATAACTCACCACTTCTCCTCGCCCTACTACCCTCAAGGCAACGGCCAAGCCGAAGCCACAAACAAGACTCTCATTGGTATCATTGAGAAGACCTTAGAGAAGGGTAGGAGGTGGCATGAGAAGCTGGATGAAGCCTTATGGGCTTATAGGACTTCCATCCGGGCTCCCACGAATGCCACACCATTCGAATTGGTCTATGGCACAAACGCCATTCTTCCCATTCATACCCAACTGCATTCATTCCATACATCCATTGCACTCGACCTCCCCCTAGAGACGCTTCAGCATGCTAGGATGGCCGAACTAGATTTGCTAGATGAGAGGCGACTCCTTGCCATGGATCATGCTCGTGCATACCGGCAAAGGATAGCCCGACATTATAGCAAACACATGAGACCTCGCCACTTTGAAGTGGGAGATCTGGTCTTGAAAACCATCCATCATCGTGGCCCACACCCCCTAGGCAAGTGGCGCCCCAACTGGGATGGACCCTATGTTGTACGAGCAACCACTACGAACAATTCGTATTGGTTGATCGATGTAGAAGGTAGGAATTTAGCAAATCCTATCAATATTCAATACTTAAAGAAGTATCATGTGTAGGATCTGGATTAAATTCCAGTTTTCGAAAATTTTATAGGGATAGCTGCCCTGAGACATGTGAAGAAGGTGCAAAGGCAACTCGTGTGACCCTAAGTAAGAGAATTCGCACTTGTGAAAGAGTGGAGTTTTCAAAATCGTGGTTGCATTTCAAAATCCTTCATCTTACAAAGAAAGGCCTAGTTCAACATAGCAAGATACTTGCAAGTAGTACGTGCTATTTCTAAATAGGCTGATCTGGAATGGATCGAGTGTAGGCTTGGGATAAGTCCTCCCCTCTTCTCTTCTCCTTCCAAAAGGAAAACAAAGGCCCAAATCAAAAGGGAATTTCCCATTTAAAGTCTCTTTCCAAAAGAAAGAAACCAGACTTCAAAAAGAAAAATCGATTCTCTTATGAAAAAGAGGGATTAAAGAAAAAATACTCCCAAAGGGAGACCCTCTATGAAAAAAAGGAAAAAGAGGCCAAAAAGCTCAAAAAGAGCAGTTTTCCGCCTTCTATGCCTTAAACCACGGGACGCTTCAGAAGGGACCGTGGTATCTCTTTCCCATCCCTGGCTTATCCCAAGCTAAAGCATGGTTCATTTCAAGGAATCCTAAAGTAAAAATAGGATTTACTTACTTGAATTTCATCTTGTTTGAGAATTCGACGTTTCGAGTAAGGCGTAGGAATTTGAAATGAAGCTTGTTTTCTTATAAAACCTCCGCTAGATAAGCAAGTGTTAAAACTCAAACAAGGGCAAGCACGAAGAGCTCGAGATCCTTAGGATCGAGGCTCAAGACAGTTGTCCCTTTTGTAAATAGCTTTTGTAAATAAGTTTTAAAAAAACCGAACATCGAACAGCATAGGGTTTTTGCTCACTTGGAGCAGTAGGCCTTGTAAGTCTCTAGAGTTCGACCACACCTGGTCTCTGGGAGGTCGCCACTCTTGGCACCACACCCATGTCATCTGCATTCCACACATGGTACTTGCAATTTAGGACAGATTCCATAAGTGACCCTTTGGCGTGATATCTCCTCCTACCAGAGTTTGTAAAATTGAGATTTTGCTAAAATGGGACGATCCCATATTCTTCGTGGCTAGATCTAGGGAGACATTAAATGGGGTGTTTGTCATCTTTGCCCTTATCCAAATCTATTTGGACAAGGCCAAAGAGGGGCATCTGTAAACACCCCGACATCCCACGAATTTCTTAAACGAGTCTGGTTTTATACAAGCAGCCCCAAAGGGCCATTTTGAGTTTGGAAACCCAGGAGCCTTCCAAACAACCCTGTATATATGTTTTAAACTTTATCTTTCAAAAACATATGATATAACTTTTGAAAACCCTTTTAAAACATGTTTTGAAACCCCAAAGTGGCTTGGCCCGATCAAGACAGGACCAGGAGAGCCAAGAAGAGCCCGGAACCGGAGCACCTGTCAAGCCCGGCGCAGCAACTCTTGTATCTGATTCACACCCCAGGATCTCGAACGTCCAAGACCCTGTTCTTATCAAAATAGCATTTGAAGTCATCTCCGGAAGGCAGAAACGGAGGCGGACGACTATGTTGGCGAAGACCCAACGCAGACGGAGTACTGATGCTGTCAGGCCCCGCACGAATCGTCCGTTTCGAACCCAGCTCGAAGGAGTCAGAGTTCAGTTTGGATTGGATCTGGACCATATATATCCAGATTCCAATCCAAACCCATATGTGGACTTGGATTTGGATTTGGATCCAGAGATCCAATCCAATATCCATATCCATGGCCCACATCACCTTCTCATAAATGGAGGTGGGGCCCACTTGAAATTCACGTGCGATATTGGGCATGAGAGAGAGTGGGGGTGAAAAATATCAAGAGTGTTGTATTAAGCTTGACTTGTGTGTCAAGTTTGGGTTAATCATGTGGGTTAGCCTAATTGAGTGGGTTTAAGCTTGTAATTAGCAAAAACCTAACCTAGGGCTGCACTAACATGGGGTGATCAAGGTCTATGGGCCATGCTAAGGGAGCTCCCTCACCTAAACCTAGCCAAAAATGCCTAAACCTAGCCTGAACCCCTAATCCACCCCTAATCTGAACCTAATCACCTAACCCACTTCCCTAATCCCGGCCTAATCCCAACCTAATCACCTAACCCACTTCCCTAATCCTTCCCTAAACCTAGATTAATTTCCCTAATCCTAGCCTAAACCTAGCCTAATCACCTAACCTAGCTCACTAAACCTCACCCTAAAACCCAACCACCTAACCTAGCCCTAAACCCCTAAACCACCCTTAGCCCACGATTTATCCAAACACCTAGTTTTAAAATATCTAGCCCAACCCCATCCAGCCCACCTTATCTACATACCACCCTACCTAAACCACCTAACCACTACCCACAGCCCAGCCCTAACCGACCTACCCATCCCCTATTTAAACCCCCCTCCTTGTGGGCGGGTTTTCCAAGTGGGAACCACCCCTTCCATCCAGCCGGGTCCTCTCCTTCTCCCATTTCTCATCCAGCCGTGACCACTCCCCAGCAGCTCCAGCTCCTCCACCAGCCGCCACCTGCTCCGCCACCTTCCCTCTTCCGTCCACCACCACTGCCCCCAGCCGGACGCCACCATCTTCCCCCAACTCCACCAGCCGACAGCCACCTGCCCGCCACTCTCCCACTCCATCCGCCACTCCTCCCCATTCGGTAAGTCCCCCTAACTCCCTCAAAGCCACTCTCTACCACCTCTCCACTCTTAGCCACCCATCTTCCCTTCAGCTCAGCCCCTTTGCCGCCACCACCTAAGCCTAGCCGAACCTAGGATAACCCAAGTGGCTGGCCACTACTTAGCCACCATCTCCCATTCGGCCAACCCCCCCTAGGTGTCCTAGTTGGCCTTCCCACTAGCTCACCTTTTAGGTCCAGTTTCCCTAAGTACCTAACTTCCCTAGTGACCCTAAGACCCACTTATTCAGCCACTCTAAACTCCCTACTTGGAGGCGCCGCCTACTTGCCACCGGCCCCCTTCGAGGCGTCTATCCCGCGCCCCACTTGCAGCCGGCCAGCACCCTTGATCACCTACCTTCGCGGAGCTCCCACTTGCAGCCCAAGGCCAAGCCTACGCTCAAGCAAGACCTCTACGGACCAGCTACTCGTAAGTGTCTAAACTCGGTCTTTAGTCGTACACTTGCTTGAAATTCAATTTGATACGGGGTTGTAATAACGGAGCATAGTCTCCCCCCGCTTGTAATAACGTGGCTTGGCACAACCACACATGTGCACTCTCTTAGTCGTGCACAATTTTGAACACACACGGGCCTAATCAGCCCCTAATATATAAGTGTACGTATATATTTCATTTCCGAAGGGTTTTGTTTAAGTTGGGTGCGTTGTCTTTCAATTCGAACACTCTCACACACATTGAGCTTTCGCTCTTATTTTGAAAGACCCAAGTAAGGGCCGACCTATACTATTTGGGTTTCATTTCATGTCGTGTGAGTAAGTCTTTCAATTCAATCACTCTCACACACATTGAGCTTTCGCTCTTATTTGAAAGACCCAAGTAAGGGCCGACCTATACTATTTGGGTTTCATTTCATGTCGTGTGAGTAAGTCTTTCAATTTAAACACTCTCACACACATTGAGCTTTCGCTCTTATTTTGAAAGACCCAAGTAAGGGCCGACCTATACTATTTGGGTTTCATTTCATGTCGTGTGAGTAAGTCTTTCAATTCAATCACTCTCACACACATTGAGCTTTCGCTCTTATTTGAAAGACCCAAGTAAGGGCCGACCTATACTATTTGGGTTTCATTTCATGTC
The DNA here is from genome assembly GCA_036023115.1 of Brasenia schreberi. Taxonomy (NCBI): domain Eukaryota; kingdom Viridiplantae; phylum Streptophyta; class Magnoliopsida; order Nymphaeales; family Cabombaceae; genus Brasenia; species Brasenia schreberi. The sequence continues at coordinate 44,748 of JAYKKT010000039.1, forward strand.
GTGTGAGTAAGTCTTTCAATTCAAGCACTTTCACACACATTGAGCTTTCGCCTTGAAAGACCCAAGTAAGGGCCGACCTATACTATTTGGGTTTCATTTCTTGTCAAGACCAATTCAAGCACTTTCACACACAAGCCTTCGCCTACTCCCAAGACCTTAGTAAAGGCCTTATTGCAGTTATATTTGGGTTTCATTTATGTCGTGTGTGTAGTACTTCAATTCAAGCACTCTCACACACATTGAGCCTTCGCTCTTACTCCCAAGACCTTAGTCAAGGCCATACTGCGATTTATATTTGGGTTTTATTTCATGTCGTGTGTGTAAGTCTTTCGATTCAAACACGCACCCACATTGAGCCTTCGCTCTTATTTGCAAGACCCGAGTAAGGGCTCATATACATAAGATATATACGTATTTCCCTTCGGTTATTTCCCTTCGGTTATTTCCCTTCGGTTATTTCCCTTCGGTTATTTCCCTTCTGTTATTTCCCTTCAGTATTGTCTTTACATTTCGGGTTTTCCCTTTGGAGTAGCGTGAGTTTGCATTGCATCTACGCCATACCACGAGGTAGGACGCATATTGCATCGAAGCAACCCCCACTCGAATTCGCCCATGTAGTGGAGTGTTCATAACACACAAACTAGGCGACCCAAAAAGGGATAAAAGAAAAGACTTAGGCACGTGCAAATCCACGTGATCTAAAACATGCAATCGCATCTTAAAGACCCGAAATAGACACCTCGAACCGTTTCGTAGACTTTCTCCCCAAAACTCGATTTTTTGCAAAAGCGTACAGACTGACCCTTGCGCATCGGTGCAAGAAGGTCTGCGACGACAAGAGCTCACTTGCTCACAGTCGCCACGTTTAGAAGTCAGTGTTAATATATCTTCGCTAGCTTAAGTAAGCTAGCTGGCATGCCCTATTTGTATACATAGGCCTTAGACGCACGATAAGATCCACTCCAAGCCACGAAAGAGGCGAAGAGGCGGGGATTTTTTCGCGCGTCTACAACTACGCATCAAATTCCCTCGAGTCTATAACCCACGAGAATGATCAAAGCCCAGAAGTGGATCCCCTTGAGGAAGATCCCACTTCTGAGCTCCCAGAATTTCATAAGATTCTCGATTTTGAAAAACCTTCCCAATCAGTAGGAGGAGATTTCATAGAGGTGAACCTAGGGGATGATTCCAATCCCAAAACCATCAAAATAGGCGCATGCTTGCATGAAACTGAAAGGTTAGCATTCATTACATTTCTATGAACCTATTTAGATGTGTTTGCATGGACGTATGAAGACATGCCGGGCATAGATCCCAGCATTGTCGAACATCGTCTTCCCTTAGATGTAGGTGTAAAACCCATAAAGCAGAAGCTTAGGAAAATACACCCGAATATACACACGCAAGTCAAAGAGGGTTTAGAAGATCTGCTAAAAGCCGGATTTATAAAACCCATTGCGTATTCTGATTGGTTATCAAATATTATTGTAGTTCGAGAAGACAATGGGAAAATTCGAATATGCATCGATTTCAGAAACCTGAATAAAGCCACTCCAAAGGATAATTATCCTTTACCAAACATAGATTTGATAGTCGATAGTACTGCAAATCATGAAATGTTTTCGTTTATGGATGGCTATTCAGGCTATAATCAAATCAAACTAAGTCCACGAGATCAGGGTAAGACTGCCTTCACAACCCCATGGGGCACGTACTGCTATACAATCATGCCCTTTGGTTTGAAAAATGCTGGCGCAACATACCAACGAGCCATGACCACGATCTTCCATGATCAGATTCATGAGCTCGTAGAAGTGTATGTAGATGATCTCTTGGCAAAATCCAAAACCCGATGCACTCACATCAAATGTTTACAAAAGATTTTTGAAAGGCTTAGGCTTTACAAAGTAAAGCTAAACCCTCAAAAATGTGTATTCGGGGTAGAGTCAGGGAAGCTTCTGGGCTTTATGGTGAGCCAAAGGGGAATAGAAGTCGACCCCTCTAAGTGTCGAGCCATCATAGACATGGCTCCACCCTCCAATCTCACCCAAATCCGTAGCCTCTAGGGTCGTTTACAATCCGTTCGCCGATTCATATCGAATCTGGCCACTAGATGCGAACCCTTCAACAAACTGTTGAGGAAGGGCACGAAATTCTTATGGGATGACGAATGCCAGAAGTCCTTCGAGAGACTGAAGGCATACTTGGTTAGTCCCCCCGTTTTGAACCCTCCAAAGCAAGGAAAACCGCTTTTACTATACATCTCCGTGCATGCGAATGCTTTAGGAGCCCTATTGGCTCAATACGAGGATGACACCCATAAGGAGTATGCCATCTGCTATATTTCGAAAACTCTCTTGGCTTATGAACAAAATTATCAAGCCATGGAGAAGACGTGCTTGGCCATAGTCTGGGCCTGCCAGAAATTCAGACACTATTTCCTAGATCATGAGATCTGGATAGTGTCCAAGCTTGATCCAATCAAGCACTTGTTCGAAAAACCCATACTCACGGGTAGATTGGGCAAATGGCAACTCCTTCTAATGGAGTATGATCTGAAATACCATCACCAGATCTCCTTTAAGGGGCAAGCCCTAGCAGACTACGTGGCTGAGTTCCCCTTAGAGGACGCATATCCCACACTTGTCGAAATGCCTGATGAAGGCATATTACAAAACCAGTTTCAAAACCACATTTTGGCAAATTCCCATAGCAGTCTGCTTAGATTTCGAATGTTCCAACAACGTAGCCGAGTATGAAGCACTCATACAAGGCTTAAGAATTTTGAAAACTCTAGGGGCATCATGCATCGAGGTCTTTGGAGATTCGCTCCTTGTCATAAACCAGGTTTTAAAAATTTGGCAAGTACGTAATGAGAAACTACTTCCATATCACGAGTTGGCCACTCGATTGGTCCAGTCCTTCCAATCGTGTAAACTCACACACGAAGGAAGAGAGGACAATGGCATCGCCGATGCCCTCTCCTCCTTGGGTTCAGCCCTGAAGGTCGATCCCATTTCAGGGACCAGATCTTTGGAAATATGACATGCGCCCATGTAGACACGCGAAAATCCCCGCTTCTCACCTTTTTTGGGCTTGGAGCGGATCCTCTCGTGTGTCTAAGGCCTATTTATGCAAACAGGGCGTGCCAGCTAGCTTACCTAAGCTAGCGAAGATATATTTAAAACTGACTTCTAATCATGGCGACTGTGAGCAAGTGAGCTCTTGTCATCGCAGACCTTCTTGCACCGATGCGCAAGGGTCAGTCTGTACACTTTGCAAAAATCGAGTTTTGGGATAGAAAGCCTACGAAGCGGTTCGAGGTATCTAATTCGGGTCTTTTAGATGCGATTGCATATTTTAGATCACGTGGATTTGCACGTGCCTAAGTCTTTCCTTTTATCCCTTTATGGGCCACCTAGTTTGTGTGTTATGAACACTCCACTACATGGGCGAATTCGAGCGGGGCTTGCTTCGATGCAATATCCGTCCTACCTCGTGGTATGGCGTAGATGCAATGCAAACTCACGCTACTCCAAAGGGAAAACCCGAATGTAAAGACAATACTGAAGGGAAATAACCGAAGGGAAATGACTTGTAAAGTAAGTGCCGAAGGGAGATATGTATAAAGAGTAGGTATATGGGCCCTTACTCGGGTCTTGCAAATAAGAGCGAAGGCTCAATGTGGGTTCGTGCTTGAATTGAAAGACTTACACACACGACATGAAATTAAACCCAAATATAAATTGCAGTATGGCCTTAACTAAGGTCTTGGGAATAAGAGCGAAAGCTCAATGTGTGTGAGTGCTTGAATTGAAGTACTACGCACACAACATGAAATGAAACCCAAATATAACTGCAATAGGCCTTGACTAAGGTCTTGGGAGTAAGAGCCAAAGCTCAATGTGTGTGAGAGTGCTTGAATTGAAAGACTTACACACACGACATGAAATGAAACCCAAATAGTATAGGTCGGCCCTTACTTGGGTTCAAATAAGAGCGAAGGCTCAATGTGTGTGAGAGTGCTTGAATTGAAAGACAACACACCCAACTTAAGCAAAACCCTACAAAAATGAAAGTATATGTATATACTTATGTATTAGGGGCTGATTAGGCCTGTGTGTGTTCAAAATCGTGCACAACTAAGAGAGTGCACGTGTGTGGGTTTGCCAAGCCACGTTATTACAAGCGGGGGGAGACTATGCTCCGTTATTACAACCCCGTATCGAATTGAATCTCAAGCAAGTATACAACTAAAGACCGAGTTAGGCACTTACTAGTAGCTGGTCCGTAGAGGCCTTGCTTGAGCGTGGGCTTGGCCTTCGCCTTGGGCTGCAAAAGGGAGCTCCGCGTGGGTGAACGGCAAGAGGAGTTGGCCGAATGCCCTTGGTGCGCGGAAGAGGCGCCTCGAAGGTGGCCGGTGGCTAGCAAAGGGTTGTCTTTGGTGGGTTGGATTAAAGGACCTAAGGAGGGTCACTAGGGGGAGTGTAGTGTTGGGGAATATGGTACTAAGGGAAGGGAACTAGATAGGGGAAGCTCTTAGGGAGTTGGATGGGGTAGCCGGGTGTAGCTAGGTTGGTTAGGTAGTGGCGGGTAGTTAGGATACTATGGGTTTGGCTGAGGGGGAAGGGTGGCGACAAGTGGCTAGCTGTGGGGGCAGGTGGTGGTAGTGCAGGTGGCTGAGAGTGGAGAAGAAGTAGAGTGGAGTATGGGGTACTAACCGGATGATGGGAGGCGGCGGGTGGTTGGAGAGCAGCCGGGTGTGGTGGAGCAACTGGTTCGGCCGAAGGCAGGGGTGGCGACAGGTGGTGGGCCGGCTGGGGTGTGGTGGAGCAGGTGGAGCACGGTGGTGGCTGGTGGTGGTGCAGGTGGAAGGCCTGGCTGGACGTGGATGAAGTGGCTGGGCTCAATTGGGCTGGACCAAGGTGAGAGAGGATGGGAAGGGAGAGAGCTTCTAGATAGGAAAGCCCGCCCCCAAGGGGGGGGGGGGGTTATATAGGGATGGGTAGGTCGGTTAGGGCTGGGTTTGGGGTAGTGGTTAGGTGGTTTAGGTAGGGTGGCATGATGATAAGGTGGGCTGGAAAGGGTAGGGCCAGATATTTTAGATACTAGTGGTTTGGGTAGGTTGTGGGCTAGGGGTGGTTTAGGGGTTTAGGGTTTGGTTAGGTGGGTGGGTTCTAGGGTGAGGTTTAGTGAGCTAGGTTAGGTGATTAGGCTAGGATTAGGCTAGGTTTAGGGAAATTAACCTAGGTTTAGGGAAGGATTAGGGAAGTGGGTTAGGTGATTAGGTTGGGATTAGGCCGGGATTAGGGAGGTAGGTTAGGTGATTAGGCTCAGATTAGGGGCGGATTAGGGTGGAAGGCTAGGATTAGGTATTTTGGGTTAGGTTTAGGTGAAGGAGCTCCCTTTGCATGGCCCATAGACCTTAACCACATCATGTTGGTGCAGCCCTAGGTTAGGTTTTGGCTAATTACAAGCTTAAACCCACTCAATTAGGCTAACCCACATGATTAACCCCAAACTTGACACACAAGTCAAGCTTAATTACAACCACACTTGATCTTATCCACCCCCACTCTCTCTCATGCCCATAATCCCACGTGAATTTCAAGTGGGCCCCACCTCCATTTATGAGAAGGTGATGTGGGCCATGGATATGGATATTGGATTGGATCTTTGAATCCAAATCCAAATCCAAGTCCATACATGGGTTTGGATTGGGATCTGGATATATATGGTCCATATCCAATCCAAACTGAACTCTGACTCCTTCGAGCTGTATTCGAAATGAACAGTTTGTGCGGGGCCTGATAGCATCAGTGCTCCGTCTGCGTTGGGTCTTCGCCAACATGATCGTCCGCCTCTGTTTTCGCCTTCCGGAGATGACTTCAAAGGATGTTTTGATGATAACAGGGTCTTGAACGTTCGAGATCCTGGGGGTGTGAATTTGATACAAGAGTTGCTGTGCCGGGCTTGACATGTGCTCTGGTTCCGGGCTCTTCTTAGCTTTCCTGGTCCTGTCTGGATTAGGCCAAGCTACTTCGGGGTTTCAAAAGCCATATTGTATGTTTTCGAAATACAGAGTTCAAAACATATGTACAGGGTTGTCTGGAAGGCTCCTGGGTTTCCAGACTCCAAATGGCCCTTTGGGGCTGCTTTTACAAAACCAGATGAATTTGAGAAATTCGTGGGATTTCGGGGTGTTTCCTGCCCCACCCATCCACACACGACTTGGATATTTGCCAAAATAACCCAGAGTCTATTGAAAAACCCTGGTTTTATGACATAAAACAATTTTTAGAAAATGGGGGATTCGCCGAGGATGCCACATCCAAAGATAAGGCATTCATCCGTAAGATTTCGACCCGATACACCATTCTAGGTGGGGTCTTATACAAAAAAAGTTTTACCGGCATTCTACTTAGGTGTATCGACCTAGAGGAGGCTAGGATAGTGATGCACGAGTTCCACGATGGAGAATGTGGAGGTCATGTTAATGCCAACATGATGGCAATGAAAATACTTAGAGGGGACTATTTTTGGTCCACCCTAAAAAAGGATTGCCACGATCATGTTAGGAAGTGTCATCCATGTCAAGTGCATGGGCACGCCATTCATATCCCTTCATCTGCATTGCATTCTGTGGTCAACCCCTGGCCATTTACCATGTGGGCATTTGACATCATAGGCCCAATATTTCCAAAGGCCTCGAATGGGCATCGATTTATTTTAGCAGCCACGGAGTATTTCTCCAAGTGGGTGGAAGCCATTTCCCTAACCAACGTAATGGGGCAACATGTGGAGGCTTTCATCCGGACACGAGACCTTGTGTCTGATAATGGCACCGCATTCAAAAATGAACGGATGGTTAAGTTGTGCAACACGTATGGCATAACTCACCACTTCTCCTCGCCCTACTACCCTCAAGGCAACGGCCAAGCCGAAGCCACAAACAAGACTCTCACTAGCATAATTGAGAAAACCTTAGAGAAGGGTAGGACGTGGCACGAGAAGCTGTATGAAGCCTTATGGGCTTATAGGACTTCCATCCGGACTCCCACGAATGCCACACCATTCGAATTGGTCTATGGCACAAATGCCATTCATCCCATTCATACCCAACTACATTCATTCCATACATCTATTGCACTCGACCTCCCCCTAGAGACGCTTCAGCATGCTAGGATGGCCAAACTAGATTTGCTAGATGAGAGGCGACTCCTTGCCATGGATCATGCTCGTGCATACCGGCAAAGGATAGCCTGACACTATAGCAAACACTTAAGACCTCGCCACTTTGAAGTGGGAGATCTGGTCTTAAGAACCATCCATCATCGTGGCCCACACCCCCTGGGCAAGTGGCACCCAACTAGGATGGACCCTATGTTGTACAAGCAACCACTACGAACAACTCGTATTGGTTGATCGATGTAGAAGGTAGGAATTTAGCAGATCCTATCAATATTCAATACTTAAAGAAGTATCATGTGTAGGATTTGGAGTAAATTCCAGTTTTCAAAAAATTTTAGGGATAGCTGCCCTGAGACATGTGAATAAGGTGCAAAGGCAAACTCGTGTGACCGTGAGTGAGAGAATTCGCACTTGTGAAAGAGTGGAGTCTTCAAAAATCGTGGTTACATTTCAAAATCCTTCTTCTTACAAAGAAAGGCCTAGTTCAACATAGCAAGATACTTGCAAGTAGTATGTGCTATTTCTAAATAGGCTGATCTGGAATGGATCGAGTGTAGACTTGGGATAAGTCCTCCCCTCTTCTCTTCTCCTTCCAAAAGGAAAAACACGACCCAAACAAAAGGGAATTTCCCATTCAAAGCATCTTTCCAAAAGAAAGAAACCGGAATTCAAAAGAAAAATTGATTCTCTTGTGAAAAAGAGGGATGAAAGAAAAAATACTCCCAAAGGGAGACCCTCTATGAAAAGAAGGAAAAAGAGGCCAAAAAGCTCAAAAAGAGCAGTTTTTCGCCTTCTATGCCTTAAACCACGGGACGCTTCAGAAGGGACAGTGGTATCTCTTTCCCATCCCTGGCTTATCCCAAGCTAAAGCATGGTTCATTTCGAGGAATCCTAAAGTAAAAATAGGATTTACTTACTTGAATTTCATCTTGTTTGAGAATTCGACGTTTCGAGTAAGGCGTAGGAATTTGAAATACAACTTGTTTTCTTATAAAACCTCCGCTAGCTAAGTGAGTGTTTATACTCAAACAAGGGCAAACACGAAGAGCTCGAGATCCTTAGGATCGAGACTCAAGACAGTTGTCCCTTTTGTAAATAACTTTTGTAAATAAGTTTTGAAAACCGAACATCGAATAACATAGGATTTTGCTCACTTGGAGTAGTAGGCGTTATAAGTCTCTAGAGTTCGACCACATCTGGTCTCTGGGAGGTCGCCACTCTTGGCACCACACCCATGTCATCTGCATTCCATGCATGGCACTTGCATAAACATGATCCCATTTTAGGACCAGATTCCATAGCATACCCTTTGGCGTGATATCTCCTCCTACCAGAGTTTTAAATTGAGATTTTGTTAAAAGATTGGGGTGATCCCATATTCTTCGTGGATAGATCTAGAGAGACATTGAAAGGGGTGTTTGTCATCTTTGCCCTTATCCAAATCGATTTGGACAAGGCCAAAGAGGGGCATCTGTAAACACCCCGAAATCCCACGAATTCCTAAAAACAACCTGGTTTTGTAAAAGCAGCCCCAAAGGGCTATTTTGAGTTTGGAAACCCAAGAGCCTTTCAGGCAACCATGTATATATGTTTTGAACTTTATATTTCAAAAAATATATAATATGGCTTTTGAAAACCTTTTAAAACACGTTTTGAGACCCCGAAGCAGCTTGGCCTAATCCAGACAGGACCAGGAAAGCTAAGGAGAGCCCGGAACCGGAGCACATGTCAAGCTCAACACAGCAACTCTCGTATCAAATACCCAACCCTAGGATCTCGAACGTCCTAGACCCTGTTATCATCGAGACATTGTTTGAAGTCATCTCCAGAAGGCGAAAACAGAGGCGAACGATCATGTTGGCGAAGACCCAACGCAGACGGAGTACTGATGTTGTCAGGCCCCGCACAAACCGTTCGTTTCGAACACAGCTCGAAGCAGTCAGAGTTCAGTTTGGATCGGATCTGGACCATATATATCCAGATCCCAATCCAAACCCATGTATGGACTTGGATTTGGATTTGGATTCAAAAATCCAATCCAATATCCATATCCATGGCCCACATCACCTTCTCATAAATGGAGGTGGGGCCCACTTGAATTTCACGTGGGATTATGGGCATGAGAGAGAGTGGGGGTGGATAAGATCAAGTGTGTGTTGTAATTAAGCTTGACTTGTGTGTCAAGTTTGGGGTTAATCATGTGGGTTAGCCTAGTTAAGTGGGTTTAAGCTTGTAATTAGCCAAAACCTAACCTAGGGTTGCACCAACATGATGTGGTTAAGGTCTATGGGCCATGCAACACCTAAACCTAACCAAAAACACCTAATCCTAGCCTTCTACCCTAATCCGGCCCCAATCTAAGCCTAATCACCTAACCCACTTCCCTAATCCCGGCCATATCCCAACCTAATCACCTAACCCACTTCCCTAATCCTTCCCTAAGCCTAAGTTAATTTCCCTAAACCTAGCCTAATCCTAGCCTAATCACCTAACCTACCTCACTAAACCTCACCCTAGAACCAACCCACCTAGCTAAACCCTAAACCTCTAAACCACCCCTAGCCCACAACCTACCCAAACCACTTGTATTTAAAATATCTGGCCCTACCCTTTCCAGCCCACCTTATCACCATACCACCCTACCTAAACCACCTAACCACTACTCCAAAACCAGCCCTAACCGACCTAGCCCAGCCCTATATAAACCCCCCCCCTTGGGGGCGGGTTTTCCCATCTAGCGGCCCCACCTCCAATCCCGGGTCCTCCACTTCCCAGCTCAGCCGAATCCCCTCCTGCTCCACCTGCTCCACGTCCCGCCACCACCTGCACCACTACCTTCCAGCCGAGCACCCCCACCACTCCCATCACCCGACTGAACTTCATCTCGAGCCTCCCAATCACCCGGCTGATTCCCTTCCATCCGCCACCACCTCTTCACTCGGTAAGTACCCTCCATTCCACCTTACTCCTTCGTCACTCCCTCTCCACTCTCAGCCACCTAATCCATTCCCATATCACCCTAACACCAGCCATTCCACTTGCTGCCACCAGTCCCACTCGGCCAGGCTCGTAGCCACCCTAACTACCTGCCACCACCTAGACACCTTAGCTCCCTTTGACCACCCTATCCGACTCCCTAAGACCTGCCCATATCACCCCAATACACCTACTACACCCACTACCACCTGGCCCCATCTCCTAGCTAGTTCCCCTCCCTTACACCACTCCTAGCCACTCTAGCAACCCGCCACCACCAAGTCCTCCTAGTCGGCCACTCCAACCGACTGTCATTTCATTCGACCACTGTAGACGAGCGAAAATCCCCGCCTCTCACCTTTTCAGGCCTCGGAGCGGATCCTCTCGTGCATCTAAGGCCTTATTTATGCAAACAGGGCGTGCCAGCTAGCTTACCTAAGCTAGCGAAGATATATTTAACACTAACTTCTAATCGTGGCGACTGTGAGCAAGTGAGCTCTTGTCATCGCAGACCTTCTTGCACCGATGCGCAAGGGTCAGTCTGTACGCTTTGCAAAAATCGAGTTTTGGGAGAGAAAGTCTACGAAGCGGTTCGAGGTGTCTAATTCGGGTCTTTTAGATGCGATTGCATGTTTTAGATCACGTGGATTTGCACGTGCCTAAGTCTTTTCTTTTATCCCTTTTCGAGCCACCTAGTTTGTGTGTTATGAACACTCCACTACATGGGCGAATTCGAGTGGGGCTTGCTTTGATGCAATATGCGTCCTACCTCGTGGTATGGCGTAGATGCAATGCAAACTCACGCTACTCCAAAGGGAAAACCCGAATGTAAAGACAATACTGAAGGGAAATAACCGAAGGGAAATGACTTGAAATATAAATGCCGAAGGGAGATATGTATATAGAGTATGTATATGAGCCCTTACTCGAGTCTTGCAAATAAGAGAGAAGGCTCAATGTGGGTGCGTGCTTGAATTGAAAGACTTACACACACGACATGAAATTAAACCCAAATATAAATTGCAGTATGGCCTTAACTAAGGTCTTGGGAATAAGAGCGAAAGCTCAATGTGTGTGAGTGCTTGAATTGAAGTACTACGCACACAACATGAAATTAAACCCAAATATAACTGCAATAAGGCCTTTACTAAGGTCTTGGGAGTAAGAGCGAAGGCTCAATGTGTGTGAGAGTGCTTGAATTGAAAGACTTACACACACGACATGAAATTAAACCCAAATAGTATAGGTCGGCCCTTACTTGGGTCTTTCAAATAAGAGCGAAAGCTCAATGTGTGTTAGTGCTTGAATTGAAAGACAACGCACCCAACTTAAGCAAAACCCTTCAAAAATGAAAGTATATGTATATACTTATGTATTAGGAGCTGATTAGGCCCGTGTGTGTTCAAAATCGTGCACAACTAAGAGAGTGCACGTGTGTGGGTGTGCCAAGCCACGTTATTACATGCGGGGGGAGACTATGCTCCGTTATTACAACCCCGTATCAAATTTAATCTCAAGCAAGTATACAACTAAAGACCGAGTTAGGCACTTACTAGTAGCTGGTCCGTAGAGGCCTTGCTTGAGCATGGGCTTGGCTTTCGCCTTGGGCTGCAAACGGGAGTTGCGCGAGGTTGAGCGACAAGGGGTGCTAGCCGGCTGCAAATGGGGCGCGGGAGGGGCGCCTTGAAGGTGGCCGGATGCTAGGGATGGTGTCGCCTTGACGTGTGAGATTAAAGGGGCTGGGCAAGGTGAGTATATAGGGTCACTAGGAGAGGATATAGTGTTAGGGAGTATGGCCCTAAGGGGAGCCTAAGGGAAGATCGAATGGGACACCTAGGGGAAAAGTGGTGGCTGGCCGAATGGAAGGGATAGTTGGTTGGAGTGGCCGACTAGGGTAATTTGGTGGTGGCGGGCTGCTAGGATGGCTAGGGGTGGAGTATGGGAAGGAAGCTAGCTAGGTGATGGGGCTAGGTGGTAGTGGGTGTAGTGGGTGTAAGGGAGTGCTATGGGCAGGTCTTAGGAAATCGGATAGGGTGGCCGGGTGTAGCTAGGGTGACTAAGGCTTGGTCGAGTGGGAGTGGTGGCGGCTAGTGGCTGATATTAGGGTAAAGTGGTGGTATGGTGGGTGGCTGGGAATGGTGCAGGGGGCTGGGAGTGGATTGGTTGGTTGAGAAATGGAGAGGGAGTGAAGAGGGAGTAAGGTGGAAGGTAGGGCACTTACCGAGTGAAGAGGAGGTGGCGCTCGGCTAGAAGGGAGTTGGGCAAGTGGTGATGTTCGGCTGGGAGGTGGTGGTGTAGGTGGCGGTGCAGGTGGTGGTGCAGGCGGGGCAGGTGGAGCAGGTAGAGCAGGTGGGGAAGTGGAGGATTCGGCTGGACTTGGGGAAGGAGAGGACCCGGCTGAGATCTAGGTGGGCTTCTAGATAGGAAAACCCGCCCCCAAGGGGGGGGGGGTTTATATAGGGATGGGTAGGTCGGTTAGGGTTGGGTTTGGGTAGTGGTTAGGTGGTTTAGGTAGGGTGGTATGAAGATAAGGTGGGCTGGAAAGGGTAGGGCCAGATATTTTAAATACTAGTGGTTTGGGTAGATTGTGGGCTAGGGGTGGTTTAGGGGTTTAGGGTTTGGTTAGGTGGTTGGGTTCTAGGGTGAGGTTTAGTGAACTAGGTTAGGTGATTAGGCTAGGATTAGGCTAGGTTTAGGGAAATTAACCTAGGTTTAGGGAAGGATTAGGGAAGTGGGTTAGGTGATTAGGTTTGGATTAGGCCTGGATTAGGGAAGTGGGTTAGGTTTAGGTGAAGGAGCTCCCTTTGCATGGCCCATAGACCTTAACCACTTCATGTTGGTGCAGCCCTAGGTTAGGTTTTGGCTAATTACAAGCTTAAACCCACTTAACTAGGCTAAACCACATGATTAACCCCAAACTTGACACACAAGTCAAGCTTAATTACAACACACTTGATCTTATCCACCCCCAGTCTCTCTCATGCCCATGATCCCACGTGAATTTCAAGTGGGCCCCACCTCCATTTATGAGAAGGTGATGTGGGCCATGGATATGGATATTGGATGGGATCTCTGGATCCAAATCCAAATCCAAGTCCACATATGGGTTTGGATTGGGATCTGGATATATATGGTCCAGATCCGATCCAAACTGAACTCTGACTCCTTCGAGCTGTGTTCGAAATGAACGGTTTGTGCGGGGCCTGACAGCATCAGCACTCCGTCTACGTTGGGTCTTCGCCAACATGATCGTCCGCCTCCGTTTCTGCCTTCCAAAGATGACTTCAAATGACATTTTGATAATAACATGGTCTTGGACGTTCGAGATCCTGGGGGTATGGATGTGATACAAGAGTTGCTGTGCCGGGCTCGACATGTGCTCCGGTTCCGGTCTCTCTTTGACTTCGCTGGTCCTATTTTGATTAGGCCAAGCTGCTTTGGGGTTTTAAAAACGTGTTTTAAAAGGTTTTCAAAAGCCATATTATATGTTTTTGAAATATGAAGTTTAAAACATATATACAGGGTTGTCTGGAAGGCTCCTGGGTTTCCAGACTAAAAATAGCCCTTTGGGGCTGCTTGTACAAAACCAGGTTTGTTTAAGAAATTCGTGGGATTTCGGGGTGTTTACAGATGCCCCTCTTTGGCCTTGTCCAAATCGATTTGGACAAGGGCAAAGATAACAAACACCCCTTTCAATGTCTCCCTAGATCTAGCCACGAAGAATATGGGATCGTCCCAATTTTTAGCAAAAATCTCAATTTACAAACTTTGGTAGGAGGAGATATCACGCCAAAGGGTCTACATGGAATCTGGTCCTAAATGGGATCATGTTTATGCAAGTGCCATGCGTGGAATGTAGATGACATGGGTGTGGTGCCAAGAGTGGCGACCTCCTAGAGACCAGATGTGGTCGAACTCTAGAGACTTACAAGGCCTATTGCTCCAAGTTAGCAAAATCCTATGTTGTTCGATGTTCGATTTTCAAAATTTATTTATAAAGCTATTTACAAAAAGGGACAACTGTCTTGAGCCTCGATCCTAAGGATCTCGAGCTCTTCGTGTTTGCCCATGTTTGAGTCTTAACACTCGCTTATCTAGCGGAGGTTTTATAAGAAAACAAGGCATATTTCAAATTCCTACGCCTTACTCGAAACGTCGAATTCTCAAACAAGATGAAATTCAAGTAAGTAAATCCTATTTTTACTTTAGGATTCCTCGAAATGAACCATGCTTTAGCTTGGGATAATCCAGGGATGGGAAAGAGATACCACGGTCCCTTCTGAAGCGTCCCGTGGTTTAAGGCATAGAATGCGGAAAAACTACTCTTTTTGAGCTTTTTGGCCTCTTTTTCCTTTTTTTCATGGAGGGTCTCCCTTTGGGAGTATTTTTTCTTTAATCCCTCTTTTTCATAAGAGAATCGATTTTTCTTTTTGAAGTCTGGTTTCTTTCTTTTGGAAAGATACTTTGAATGAGAACTTCCCTTTTGTTTGGGCCTTTGTTTTCCTTTTGGAAATAGAAGAGAAGAGGGGAGGACTTATCCCAAGCCTACACTCGATCCATTCCAGATCAGCCTATTTAGAGATAGCACGTACCACTTGCAAGTATCTTGCTATGTTGAACTAGGCCTTTCTTTGTAAGAAGAAGGATTTTGAAATGTAACCACGATTTTGAAAACTCCACTCTTTCACAAGTGCGAATTCTCTCACTTAGGTTCACACGAGTTTGCTTTTGCACCTTATTCACATGTCTCAGGGCAGCTATCCCTAAAAATTTTTGAAAAATGGAATTTAATCCAGATCCTACACATGATACTTCTTTAAGTATTGAACATTGATAGGATCTGCTAAATTCCTACCTTCTACATCGATCAACCAATACGAATTGTTCGTAGTGGTTGCTCGTACAACATAGGGTCCATCCCAGTTGGGGTGCCACTTGCCCAGGGGGTGTAGGCCACGATGATGGATGGTTCTTAAGACCAGATCTCCCACTTCAAAGTGGCGAGGTCTTATGTGTTTGCTATAGTGTCGGGCTATCCTTTGCCGGTATGCACGAGCATGATCCATGGCAAGGAGTCGCCTCTCATCTAGCAAATCTAGTTCGGCCATCCTAGCATGCTGAAGCGTCTCTAGGGGGAGGTCGAGTGCAATGGATGTATGGAATGAATGTAGTTGGGTCTGAATGGGAAGAATGGCGTTTGTGCCATAGACCAATTCGAATGGTGTGGCATTCGTGGGAGTCCGGATGGAAGTCCTATAAGCCCATAAGGCTTCATCCAGCTTCTCGTGCCACGTCCTACCCTTCTCTAAGGTTTTCTCAATTATGCTAATGAGAGTCTTGTTTGTGGCTTCGTCTTGGCCGTTGCCTTGAGGGTAGTAGGGCGAGGAGAAGTGGTGAGTTATGCCATACGTGTTGCACAACTTAACCATCCGTTCATTTTTGAATGGGGTGCCATTATCAGACACAAGGTCTCGTGGAACCCCAAATCGAGCCAAGATATTCCTCCGGATGAAAGCCACCACATGTTGCCCCATTACATTGGTTAGGGAAATGGCTTCCACCCACTTGGAGAAATACTCTGTGGCTGCTAAAATAAATCGATGCCCATTCGAGGCCTTTGGAAATATTGGGCCTACGATGTCAAACGCCCACATGGTAAATGGCCAGGGGCTGACCACGGAATGCAATGCAGATGATGGGATATGAATGGCATGCCCATGCACTTGACATGGATGACACTTCCTAACATGATCGTGACAATCCTTTTTCAGGGTGGACCAAAAATAGCCCCCACTAAGTATTTTCATTGCCATCATGTTGTCATTAACATGACCTCCACATTCTCCATCGTGGAACTCATGCATCACTATCCTAGCCTCCTCTAGGTCGATACACCTAAGTAGAATGCCAGTAAAACTCTTTTTGTATAAAACCCCACCCAGAATGGTGTATCGGGTCGAAATCTTACGAATGAATGCCTTATCTTTGGATGTGGCATCCTCGGTGAATCCCCCATTTTCTAAAAATTGTTTTATGTCATAAAACCAGGGTTTTTCAATAGACTCTAGGTTGTTTTGGCAAATATCCAAGTCGTGTGTGGATGGGTGGGGCGCATGCCATATTTCCAATGATCTGGTCCCTGAAATGGGTTCGACCTTCAGGGTTGAACCCAAGGAGGAGAGGGCATCAGCAATGCCATTGTCCTCTCTTCGTATGTGTGTGAGTTTACACGACTGGAAGGATTGGACCAATCGAGTGGCCAACTCATGATATGGAAGTAGTTTCTCATTACGTACTTGCCAAATTTTCAAAGCCTGGTTTATGACAAGGAGCGAATCTCCAAAGACCTCGATGCATGATGCCCCTAGAGTTTTCAAAATCCTTAAGCCTTGTATGAGTGCTTCATACTCAGCTACGTTGTTGGAACATTCGAAATCTAAGTGGACTGCTATGGGAATCTCGCCCTTTTCAGGGGAGATTAGGATGACCCTGGCACCAGCCCCTCGTTGGTTTCGTGCCCCATCGAAGTGCATCTTCCACACTTGGTTTTCAAAAGAGTTTGCCAAAATGTGGTTTTGAAAATGGTTTTGTAATACGCCTTCATCAGGCATTTCGACAAGAGTGGGATATGCGTCCTCTATGGGGAATTCAGCCACGTAATCTGCTAGCGCTTGCCCCTTAATGGAGATCTGGTGATGGTATTTCAGATCATACTCCATTAAAAGGAGTTGCCATTTGCCCAATCTACCCATGAGAATGGGTTTTTCAAACAAGTGCTTCATTGGATCAAGCTTGGACACTATCCAGATCTCATGATCTAGGAAATAGTATCTGAATTTCTGGCAGGCCGAGACTAGGGCCAAGCACGTCTTCTCCATGGCTTGATAATTTCGTTCATAAGCCAAGAGAGTTTTCGAAATATAGTATATGGCATACTCCTTATGGGTGTCATCCTCGTATTGAGCCAACAGGGCTCCTAAAGCATTTGCATGCACGGAGATGTATAATAAAAGCGGTTTTCCTTGCTTTGGAGGATTCAAAACGGGGGGATTAACCAAGTATGCCTTCAGTCTCTCGAAGGACTTTTGGCATTCGTCATCCCATAAGAATTTCGTACCCTTCCTCAACAGTTTGTTGAAGGGTTCGCATCTAGTTGCCAGATTCGATATGAATCGGCGAACGGATTGTAATCGACCCTGGAGGCTACGGATTTGGGTGAGATTGGAGGGTGGAGCCATGTCTATGATGGCTCGACACTTAGAGGGGTCGACTTCTATTCCCCTTTGGCTCACCATAAAGCCGAGAAGCTTCCCTGATTCTACCCCGAACACACATTTTTGAGGGTTTAGCTTTACTTTGTAAAGCCTAAGCCTTTCGAAAATCTTTTGTAAAATTCGATATAAGTGCATCGGGTTTTGGATTTTGCCAAGAGATCATCTACATACACTTCTACAAGCTCATGAATTTGATCATGGAAGATCGTGGTCATGGCTCGTTGGTATGTTGTGCCGGCGTTTTTCAAACCAAAGGGCATGACTGTATAGCAGTACGTGCTCCATGGGGTTGTGAAGGGGGTCTTACCCTGATCTCGTGGACTTAGTTTGATTTGATTATAGCCTGAATAGCCATCCATGAATGAAAACATTTCATGATTTGCAGTACTATCGACTATCAAATCTATGTTTGGTAAAGGATAATTATCCTTTGGAGTGGCTTTATTCAGGTTTCTGAAATCGATGCATATTCGAATTTTCCCATTGGTTTTTCGAACTACAACGATATTTGATAACCAATCAGAATATGCAATGGGTTTTATAAATCCGGCTTTTAGCAGATCTTCTAAACCCTCTTTGACTTGCGTGTGTACATTCAGGTGTATTTTCCTAAGCTTCTGCTTTATGGGTTTTACACCTGCATCTAAGGGAAGACGATGCTCGACTATGCTGGGATCTATGCCCGGCATGTCTTCATACGTCCATGCAAACACATCTAAATAGGTTCGTAGGAATGCAATGAATGCTAACATTTCGGTTTCATGCAAGCATGCGCCTATTTTGATGGTTTTGGGATTGGAATCATCCCCTAGGTTCACCTCTATGAAATCTCCTCCTACTGATTGGGAAGGTCTTTCAAAATCGAGAATTCTATGAAATTCTGGGAGCTCAGAAGTGGGATCTTCCTCAAGGGGATCCACTTCTGGGCTTTGATCATTCTCGTGGGCTAAAGACCCGAGGGAATTTGATGCGTGGTTTTCAAAATGACCTGGTTTTGTACTTGGATTTTCAAGTGAATTTCATACGTCCATGCAGACGACGTTTCTTTCGAAAGCCTTTTCTTTTGCCAAAGTCCTACCAGGAGCAGCTATGTACAAAATCTTTTTGGTATTTTCCAAATTTTCGATTTTTTTGGGTTTTTGCAAAACAAGAACTTTGGGAACTATACAAAGCACTCTTGTTTCGAGTTTTTGTTTTTCCATTGTTTTTGGTTTTTCTTGTTTTTCGATTTTTTTTATTTTAAGTTTTTCAAATGTTTTTGTATTTTTAGAAAAAGGGATCTTCCGTCATACCTACAAAGGGAAAACACTACGGGTTAGACTCGGAATAGGAGATCTAAATCATAGGTCTCTTCTAAGGCAGGCTCTGGGGCACCCTTGACCCAGGTGGTCATAGGGGGTGGCTCTGGCGGTATTCGGGGAGTATAGCCGATCCCATATCGGCTTGGGTTGGCCCTAGGAAGGATGGGCTCTAGGAGACCCTGGTTCTATGCCCCTAGACTCTTGTAGGGTGTGTAGCCCATGTTTAACAACATGTTCCATGACTTTTTTGTTTTTTGAAAAAGTTGGATATAAATCATGGTACTGGAACATGCTATCGTCCATATTATGCTCGTATGGCCTCTTGTCCAGGGGCTTTGGAAATAGGGAACGCTTGGGTTTTCCTAGAAGGATTAAAGTCGCAAGGGGGCCTCCTTTGGGCAGCCCCTTCACACATACAACCTTCCTAGGGTTGTTTAACAAGAGCTGAGGTGGCTCAACCATAATTTGCCCCAGGTTAGCCTCATGGGCCTGGGAGCTTGATAAACAAGGGGAGTTTATGATCCCTGAAGCTGTGGGTGACTCTCACCTAGGATCACTACGACCTGGTCCCTAAAAGAGATCTTGACACACCTGTAGAAGGTGGATGGCACAGCGCACAAACTGTGTATCCAGAGCCTTCCCAGCAACAGGTTATAATGGGGGTGGATGTCCAAGACATGGAACACCCCCGTGTGTTCGATTCCTCCCGTTTCCATTGGGAGTTCGATGGATCCTAAAGGTCTAGACGCATTCCCATCGTATCCAGTGATAACGATGGGGCTTGGGTTCACTGAAGTCAAGGTGACTCCGATTTTGTACGCCACATGAAGTGGAAGGATGTTGAGCCCTTCTCCACCATCGACTAGGCACCTGTCCAGAGAGTGGTTGTTTAGAACCACCTCGATATGCAGGGCCTGGTTATGGGTTTCGTAGGGTCTATCTACATCATCTTCCGAAAAAGTGATGGGCGATTTTGCTCCTAATAAAGCCACTTGGGCAGACAAGGATTCCGGACTTATGTTTGAATCAACCTTGGCCCTTTCTAGAATTTTCTCTAATACAAGTCTATGCCTAGGCGAATTTTTTATAAGCTCTAAGATAGACATGTGAATAGGAATCTTTGAAAGGTGGTTTTCGAAGTCAAAAGGATTTAGGATGACTTTGTCCTTATCTGCTTTTGGCAGAACACTAGGGATACATGCTTTTGAGGGGCCAAGCACACTGACCACCTTTTGAGCACCTTGAAGGTGCGGGGGTTGATAGATCCTCCCGGATCTAGTGACTTCCCCCACGACCAGCCTAGGGTTCGCACTAAATTGGGCTTTAAGGATGAGCTGAGGAGAACCTTGGATTTTTAAAACAGGTTTTACCGGGGTTTCCACTTTTGGTGGTCCCCGAATGACGACCTGGGTGGGCCTCTTGTATAGTACAAGAATGGGCGCACAAGTAGGTCGACCAGGTTCTGGTTTTTGCGCTAGTTCCTTGGAAATGGTGAGGGTACATACCTCCTTTCCTTTCCCACTGCCACTGGCGTGTTTGGGAAATGGTTCCTTAAAGATAGCTTGAGGTGGCTCAGGTTCTGCAGTGACCTGGAGCCGGCCTTCCTGTATCAAGTTCTCAATTTTATTTAAGAGGGAGAAGCAGCGTTTGGTATCATGGCCTTTGAGCCGATGATATTTACAAAATCGGTTCAAATATCCCCCTTTGGAAGTGACTTCTTCGGGGATTTTAAGGAGTTCTATCATGCCCTGGGCAAGTAGGAGGTCTAGGACCTCCGACATAGGCTGCCCCAGCGAAGTGTACTCCCGTTTTTCAACCGGTTTTTGAAAATTTCGCTCCCTCTTATTTTCTAACTTTTCAAAATTTTTGGAAGTGCCCGCCACGCCTAGATCCATCCGGACTTTGACAATTTTATGGGGCTTTGCCCCTTTGTCCGTCGTGGGCAGCCCATATGCGATGGGCTTTTCCAAGCGGGTTTTTGAAACGGCACTTCCTTTCCACAAGTGATCGTACGTCCCTTTTCGCAAGTTGGTTTCGAAAAGGGAGGCCTTTTTGATCAACTTATGGAAAGTTGAAATCTCGTGGAGTGAGAGAAGGGTTTTTAACTCGCTTTTAAAATTATCCAGGATGAGCATTACTGCACATCCTTCGGATATGGGCTCTCGCACTTGGCCCAAAAGCGACCTCCATCTTATAATGAAGGCATGTACGTCTTGGTTCATGTCTTGCTTTGTATCCCTTAAGGTATTCAGGGTTGGCGTGACTTCTACGTTGTGTGCAAATCTTTGCATGAAGCAGTTCGCTAACTCTTCAAAAGTAGCGAACTGGCTTAAGTCGTAGGAAGCCAGCCATTTGGCAGCTGTGCCTTTAAGGGATAAAGGGAACCAATACACCCATTTCATCGAGTCCTTTTTCTTTTTATGGGCTCGACGCGAGAAAAGCTGCAAGTGAGACCTAGGGTCTCCCATGCCATCATACCGATGGAAGTTCGGTATTTCATCGTCACTGTTTGTTTCGTAATCCATAGGAAGGAAATCAGACAGGGCATAGCTTCTTTTCTCTTTATTCTGCCCTTTCAGCAACTGTTGTAGGGCTTTACGGTCCTTTTGTGTGAAGGACTCATGGTATTGGTTGCCTTCTATTACGGAGGCCTCTTTGTGCTTGCGAGGTTTTTCAGATTTCTTTTTAGGCCTTTGTTCATCGTTTGATGAACATGAATCGCCTACTTTAGTCTCTTGGCTGAGAGCATCGATTTTGGCCTCAAACTCCCTTCTCAAGTCCTCGATTTCATCTAGTTTTATTTTGTTTTTGAAAATCCTCCTAGAGTGAGAACTTGATGTGCATGAGCCTTGGCTCGACACTTCACTTGGATTGGATTTTGACATGCTTTTCAAGCTTTTTCAAAATGTCCTAAGTACAAGCAAAGAAAACAAGTTAAAATGACACCTTTTACAAAATTTTCGCAAGACTTCTACTTAAAAACTCGATTTTTGAAAGGCTCACGTCCCACCGGGCATGCCAATCTCTGTAGACACGCGAAAATCCCCGCCTCTCACCTTTTCAGGGCTTAGAGCAGATCCTCTCGTGCGTCTAAGGCCTTATTTATGCAAACAGGGCGTGCCAGCTAGCTTACCTAAGCTAGCAAAGATATATTTAAAACTGACTTCTAATCGTGGCGACTGTGAGCAAGTGAGCTCTTGTCGTCGCAGACCTTCTTGCACCGATGCGCAAGGGTCAGTCTGTACGCTTTGCAAAAATCGAGTTTTGGGAGAGAAAGTCTACGAAGCGGTTCGAGGTGTCTAATTCGGGTCTTTTAGATGCGATTGCATGTTTTAGATCACGTGGATTTCCACGTGCCTAAGTCTTTTCTTTTATCCCTTTTCGGGCCACCTAGTTTGTGTGTTATGAACACTCCACTACATGGGCGAATTCGAGCGGGGCTTGCTTTGATGCAATATGAGTCCTACCTCGTGGTATGGCGTAGATGCAATGCAAACTCACGCTACTCCAAAGGGAAAACCCAAATGTAAAGACAATACTGAAGGGAAATAACCGAAGGGAAATGACTTGAAATATAAATGCCGAAGGGAGATATGTATATAGAGTATGTATATGAGCCCTTACTCGGGTCTTGCAAATAAGAGCGAAGGCTCAATGTGGGTGCGTGCTTGAATTGAAAGACTTACACACACGACATGAAATTAAACCCAAATATAAATTGCAGTATGGCCTTAACTAAGGTCTTGGGAATAAGAGCGAAAGCTCAATGTGTGTGAGTGCTTGAATTGAAGTACTACGCACACAACATGAAATTAAACCCAAATATAACTGCAATAAGGCCTTTACTAAGGTCTTGGGAGTAAGAGCGAAGGCTCAATGTGTGTGAGAGTGCTTGAATTGAAAGACTTACACACACGACATGAAATTAAACCCAAATAGTATAGGTCGGCCCTTACTTGGGTCTTTCAAATAAGAGCGAAAGCTCAATGTGTGTGAGTGCTTGAATTGAAAGACAACGCACCCAACTTAAGCAAAACCCTTCAAAAATGAAATTATATGTATATACTTATGTATTAGGGGTTGATTAGGCCCGTGTGTGTTCAAAACGTGCACAACTAAGAGAGTGCACGTGTGTGGGTGTGCCAAGCCACGTTATTACAAGCGGGGGGAGACTATGCTCCGTTATTACAACCCCGTATCAAATTTAATCTCAAGCAAGTATACAACTAAAGACCGAGTTAGGCACTTACTAGTAGCTGGTCCGTAGAGGCCTTGCTTGAGCGTGGGCTTGGCTTTCGCCTTGGGCTGCAAACGGGAGCTCCGCGAGGTTGAGCGACAAGGGGTGCTGGCCTGCTGCAAATGGGGCGCGGGAGAGGCGCCTTGAAGGTGGCCGGATGCTAGGGATGGTGTCGCCTTGACGTGTGAGATTAAAGGGGCTGGGCAGGGTGAGTATATAGGGTCACTAGGAGAGGATATAGTGTTAGGGAGTATGGCCCTAAGGGGAGCCTAAGGGAAGATCGAATGGGACACCTAGGGGAAAAGAGGTGGTTGGCCGAATGGAAGGGATAGTTGGTTGGAGTGGCCGACTAGGGTAATTTGGTGGTGGCAGGCTGCTAGGATGGCTAGGGGTGGAGTATGGGAAGGAAGCTAGCTAGGTGATGGGGCTAGGTGGGTGTAAGGGAGTGCTATGGGTAGGTCTTAGGAAATCGGATAGGGTGGCCGGGTGTAGCTAGGGTGACTAAGGCTTGGCCGAGTGGGAGTGGTGGCGGCTAGTGGCTGATATTAGGGTAAAGTGGTGGTATGGTGGGTGGCTGGGAATGGTGCAGGGGGCTGGGAGTGGATTGGTTGGTTGAGAAATGGAGAGGGAGTGAAGAGGGAGTAAGGTGGAAGGTAGGGCACTTACCGAGTGAAGAGGAGGTGGCGCTCGGCTGGAAGGGAGTTGGGCAAGTGGTGATGTTCGGCTGGGAGGTGGTGGTGTAGGTGGCGATGTAGGTGGTGGTGCAGGCGGGGCAGGTGGAGCCGGTGGAGCAGGTGGAGCAGGTGGGGAAGTGGAGGATTCGGCTGGACTTGGGGAAGGAGAGGACCCGGCTGAGATCTAGGTGGGCTTCTAGATAGGAAAACCCGCCCCCAAGGGGGGGGGGTTTATATAGGGATGGGTAGGTTGGTTAGGGCTGGGTTTGGGGTAGTGGTTAGGTGGTTTAGGTAGGGTGGTATGAAGATAAGGTGGGCTGGAAAGGGTAGGGCCAGATATTTTAAATACTAGTGGTTTGGGTAGATTGTGGGCTAGGGGTGGTTGGGTTCTAGGGTGAGGTTTAGTGAACTAGGTTAGGTGATTAGGCTAGGATTAGGCTAGGTTTAGGGAAATTAACCTAGGTTTAGGGAAGGATTAGGGAAGTGGGTTAGGTGATTAGGTTGGGATTAGGCTGGGATTAGGGAAGTGGGTTAGGTTTAGGTGAAGGAGCTCCCTTTGCATGGCCCATAGACCTTAACCACTTCATGTTGGTGCAATCCTAGGTTAGGTTTTGGCTAATTACAAGCTTAAACCCACTTAACTAGGCTAAACCACATGATTAACCCCAAACTTGACACACAAGTCAAGCTTAATTACAACACACTTGATCTTATCCACCCCCAGTCTCTCTCATGCCCATGATCCCACGTGAATTTCAAGTGGGCCCCACCTCCATTTATGAGAAGGTGATGTGGGCCATGGATATGGATATTGGATGGGATCTCTGGATCCAAATCCAAATCCAAGTCCACATATGGGTTTGGATTGGGATCTGGATATATATGGTCCAGATCCGATCCAAACTAAACTCTGACTCCTTCGAGCTGTGTTCGAAATGAACGGTTTGTGCGGGGCCTGACAGCATCAGCACTCCGTCTCCGTTGGGTCTTCGCCAACATGATCGTCCGCCTCCGTTTCTGCCTTCCAAAGATGACTTCAAATGACATTTTGATAATAACATGGTCTTGGACGTTCGAGATCCTGGGGGTATGGATGTGATACAAGAGTTGCTGTGCCGGTTTCGACATGTGCTCCGGTTCCGGGCTCTCTTTGACTTCGCTGGTCCTGTTTTGATTAGGCCAAGCTGCTTTGGGGTTTCAAAAACGTGTTTTAAAAGGTTTTCAAAAGCCATATTATATATTTTTGAAATATGAAGTTTAAAACATATATACAGGGTTGTCTGGAAGGCTCTTGGGTTTCCAGACTCAAAATAGCCCTTTGGGGCTGCTTGTACAAAACCAGGTTTGTTTAAGAAATTCGTGGGATTTCGGGGTGTTTACAGCCACCCTAGCAACCCGCCAACCTTAGGTGCCCCATTAGATCTTCCCTTAAGCTTCCTTTAGTGCCATACTCCCTTAGTGACCCTACTTAGGCCCTCTAGTCCACACACTCACACACGTGCACTCACACACATAGTCTCCCCCCGCTTGTAATAACGTGGCTTGGCACACCCACACACGTGCACTCTCTTAGTTGTGCACGATTTTGAACACACACGGGCCTAATCAGCCCCTAATACATAAATATATACATATATTTTAATTTTCGTAGGGTTTTGCTTAAGTTGGGTGTGTTGTCTTTCAATTCAAGCACTCACACACATTGAGCCTTCGCTCTTATTTGAAAGACTCAAGTAAGGGCCGACCTATACTATTTGGGTTTTCATTTCATGTCGTGTGTGTAAGTCTTTCAATTCAAGCACTCACACACATTGAGCCTTCGCTCTTATTTGAAAGACCCAAGTAAGGGCCGACCTATACTATTTGGGTTTTCATTTCATGTCGTGTGTGTAAGTCTTTCAATTCAAGCACTCACACACATTGAGCCTTCGCTCTTATTTGAAAGACCCAAGTAAGGGCCGTGTTATACTATTTGGGTTTAATTTCCTGTTGTGTGCGTAGTACTTCAATTCAAGCACTCACACACATTGAGCTTTCGCTCTTATTCCCAAGACCTTAATCAAGGCCATACTGCAAGTTATATTTGGGTTTAATTTCATGTCGTGTGTGTAAGTCTTTCAATTCAAGCACACACCCACATTGAGCCTTCGCTCTTATTTGCAAGACCCGAGCAAGGGCCCATATACATACTCTATATACATATCTCCCTTCGGCATTTACATTACAAGTCATTTCCCTTCGGCATTGTCTTTACATTCGGGTTTTCCCTTTGGAGTAGCATGAGTTTTCATTGCATCTACGCCATACCATGAGGTAGGATGCATATTGCATCAAAGCAAGTCCCGCTCGAATTCGCCCATGTAGTGGAGTGTTCATAACACACAAACTAGGTGGCTCATAAAGGGATAAAAGGAAAGACTTAGGCACGTTCAAATCCACGTGATCTAAAATCTGCAATCGCATCTAAAAGACCCGAATTAAACACCTCGAACCGCTTCATAGGCTTTCTATCCCAAAAACTTGATTTTTGCAAAGCGTACAGACTGACCCTTGCGCATCGGTGCAAGAAGGTCTGCGATGACAAGAGCTCACTTGCTCACAGTCGCCACGATTAGAAGTCAGTTTAATATCTTCGCTAGCTTAGGTAAGCTAGCTGGCACGCCCTGTTTACATAAATAGGCCTTAGACGCACGAGAGGATCCACTCCAAGCCGAGAAAAGGCGAAGAGGCATCGGGATTTTTCGCGCGTCTACAGTAGTGACGGGTAGTTAGGGTGGTTATGGGCCTGGCCGAGGAGGAGTGGTGGCAGCAAGTGGAATGGCTGGTGTTAGGGTGATATGATAGGGGGTTAGGTGGCTGAGAGTGGAGAGGGAGTGAAGAAGGAGTAAGGTGGAGTGTAGGGTACTAACCGGATGGTGGAAGGCGGTGGGTGGTTGAGGAGCAGCCGGATGTGGGGGCTCGGCTGGTTCGATCGGGTGAAGAGGATGGCGAGGGGGACTTCGGCTGGAATGGTGGTGGCGGTGGTGGCGCAGGTGGAGGCGGGCTATGAGGCAAGTGGAGCAAGGATGGGAGTCGGCTGAGTTGGGAAATGGGAGGACCCGGCTGGTGGAAGGTGAGGCTTCTAGCTGGGAAAACCCGCCCCCAAGGGGGGGGTTTATATAGGGCTAGGCTAGGTCGGTTAGGGTTTTGGGATAGTGGTTAGGTGGTTTAGGTAGGGTGGTGTGGTGATAAGGTGGGCTGGAAAGGGTAGGGCCAGATATTTTAAATACAAGTGGTTTGAGTAGGTTGTGGGCTAGGGGTGGTTTAGAGGTTTAGGGTTTAGCTAGGTGGGTTGGTTCTAGGGTGAGGTTTAGTGAGGTAGGTTAGGTGATTAGGCTAGGATTAGGCTAGGTTTAGGGAAATTAACCTAGGTTTAGGGAAGGATTAGGGAAGTGGGTTAGGTGATTAGGTTGGGATTAGGCCGGGATTAGGGAAGTGGGTCAGGTGATTAGGCTCAGATTAGGATGGGATTAGGGTAGAAGGCTAGGATTAGGTGTTTTTGGTTAGGTTTAGGTGAAGGACCTCCCTTTGCATGGCCCATAGACCTTAACCACATCATGTTGGTGCAGCCCTAGGTTAGGTTTTGGCTAATTACAAGCTTAAACCCACTTAACTAGGCTAACCCACATGATTAACCCCAAACTTAACACACAAGTCAAGCTTAATTACAACGCACACTTGATCTTATCCACCCCTACTCTCTCTCATGCCCATAATCCCACGTGAAATTCAAATGGGCCCCACCTCCATTTATGAGAAGGTGATGTGGGCCATGGATATGGATAATGGATTGGATTTTTGAATCCAAATCCAAATCCAAATCCAAGTCCATACATGGGTTTGGATTGGGATTTGGATATATGGTCCAGATCCGATCCAAACTGAACTCTGACTCCTTCGAGCTGTGTTCGAAACGAATCGTTTGTGCAGGGCCTGACAGCATCAGTGCTCCGTCTGCGTTGGGTCTTCGCCAACATGATCGTCCGCTTCTATTTTCGCCTTCCGGAGATGATTTCAAAGGATGTTTTGATGATAATAGGGTCTTGGACGTTCGAGATCTTGGGGGTGGATTTGATACGAGAGTTGCTGTGTCGGGCTCGACATGTGCTCCGGGTCTGGGCTCTCCTTAGCTCTCCTGGTCCTGTTTGGATTAGGCTGAAGCTGCTTCGGGGTTTCAAAAACATGTTTAAAAAGGTTTTTAAAGCCATACTATATATTTTTGAAATATAAAGTTCAAAACATATGTACAGGGTTGTCTGGAAGGCTCCTGGGTTTCCAGACTCAAAATGACCCTTTGGGGCTGCTTTTACAAAACGAGATGGATTTGAGAAATTCGTGGGATTTCGGGGTGTTTACAGATGCCCCTCTTTGGCCTTGTCCAAATCGATTTGGATAAGGGCAAAGATGAAAAACACCCCTTTCAATGTCTCCCTAGATCTATCCACGAAGAATATGGGATCGTCCCAATTTTTTTAGCAAAATCTCAATTTACAAACTCTGGTAGGAGGAGATATCACGCCAAAGGGATATGCTATGGAATCTGGTCCTAAAATGGGATCATGTTTATGCAAGTGCCATGCGTGGAATGCAGATGACATGGGTGTGGTGCCAAGAGTGGCGACCTCCCAGAGACCAGATGTGGTCGAACTCTAGAGACTTATAAGGCCTACTGCTCCAAGTGAGCAAAATCCTATGCTGTTCGATGTTCGGTTTTCAAAACTTATTTACAAAAGTAATTTACAAAAGGGACAACTGTCTTGAGCCTCGATCCTAAGGATCTCGAGCTCGTCGTGCTTGCCCTTGTTTGAGTCTTAACACTCGCTTATCTAGCGGAGGTTTTATAAGAAAACAAGTTGTATTTCAAATTCCTACGCCTTACTCGAAACGTCGAATTCTCAAACAAGAGGAAATTCAAGTAAGTAAATCCTATTTTTACTTTAGGATTCCTCGAAATGAACCATGCTTTAGCTTGGGATAAGCCAGGGATGGGAAAGAGATACCACGATCCCTTCTAAAGCGTCCTGTGGTTTAAGGCATAGAAGGCGGAAAACTGCTCTTTTTGAGCTTTTTGGCCTCTTTTTCCTTTTTTTTCATAGAGGGTCTTCCTTTGGGAGTATTTTTTCTTTAATCCCTCTTTTTCACAAGAGAATCGATTTTCTTTTGAATCCTGGTTTCTTTCTTTTGGAAAGATACTTTGAATGGGAAATTCCCTTTTGTTTGGGCCTTTATTTTCCTTTTGGAAATAGAAGAGAAGAGGGGAGGACTTATCCCAAGCCTACACTCGATCCATTCCAGATCAGCCTATTTAGAAATAGCACGTAATACTTGCAAGTATCTTGCTATATTGAACTAGGCCTTTCTTTGTAATAAGAAGGATTTTGAAATGTAACCACGATTTTTGAAGACTCCACTCTTTCACAAGTGTGAATTCTCTCACTCAGGGTCACACGAATTTGCCTTTGCACCTTATTCACATGTCTCAGTGCAGCTATCCCTAAAATTTTCGAAAACTAGAATTTAATCCAAATTTGACACATGATACTTCTTTAAGTATTGAATATTGATAGGATCTGCTAAATTCCTACCTTCTACATCGATCAACCAATACGAGTTGTTCGTAGTGGTTGCTCGTACAACATAGGGTCCATCCCAGTTGGGGCGCCACTTTCCTAGGGGGTGTGGGCCACGATGATGGATGGTTTTTAAGACCAGATCTCCCACTTCAAAGTGGAGAGGTTTCATGTGTTTGCTATATTGTCGGGCTATCCTTTGCCGGTATGCACGAACATGATCGATGGCAAGGAGTCGCCTCTCATCTAGCAAATCTAGTTCGGCCATCCTAGCATGCTGAAGCGTCTCTAGGGGGAGGTCAAGTGCAATGGATGTATGGAATGAATGCAGTTGAGTATGAATGGGAAGAATGACGTTTGTGCCATAGACCAATTTGAATGGTGTGGCATTCGTGGGAGTCCAGATGGAAGTCCTATAAGCCCACAAGGCTTCATTCAGCTTCTCGTGCCACGTCCTACCCTTCTCTAAGGTTTTCTCAATTATGCTAATGAGAGTCTTGTTTGTGGCTTCGGCTTGGTCGTTGCCTTGAGGGTAGTAGGGCGAGGAGAAGTGGTGCGTTATGCCATACGTGTTGCAACCCTTAACCATCCGCTCGTTCTTGAATGGGGTGCCATTATCAGACACCAGGTCTCGTCGAACCCCAAATCGAGCCAAGATATTCCTCTGGATGAAAGCCACCACATGTTGCCCCATCACATTGGTTAGGGAAATGGCTTCCACCCACTTGGAGAAATACTCCGTGGCTGCTAAAATAAATCGATGCCCATTCGAGGCCTTTGGAAATATTGGGCCTACGATGTCAAACACCCACATGGTAAATGGCCAGGGGCTGACCACGGAATGCAATGCAGATGAAGGGATATGAATGGCGTGCCCATGCACTTGACAAGGATGACACTTCCTAACATGATCGTGGCAATCCTTCTTCAGGGTGGACCAAAAATAGCCCCCTCTAAGTATTTTCATTGTCATCATGTTGGCATTAACATGACCTCCACATTCTCCATCATGGAATTCATGCATCACGGTCCTAGCCTCCTCTAGGTCGATACACCGAAGCAGAATGCCGGTAAAACTTTTTTTGTATAAAACCCCACCCAGAATGGTGTATCGGGTCGAAATCTTACGAATGTGTAAACACCCCGAAATCCCACGAATTTCTCAAAATCCATCTGGTTTTATAAAAGCAGCCCCAAAGGGCCATTTTTGAGTTTGGAAACCCAGGAGCCTTCCAAACAACCCTGTACATATGTTTTAAACTTTGTCTTTCAAAAACATATAATATGGCTTTTGAAAACTTTTTAAAACATGTTTTGAAACCCCGAAGTGGCTTGGCCCAATCAAGACAGGACCAGGAGAGCCAAGAAGAGCCTGGAACCGGAGCACCTGTCGAGCCCGACACAGCAACTCTTGCATCTGATTCACACCCCAGGATCTCGAACGTCCAAGACCCTGTTCTTACCAAAATATCATTTGAAGTCATCTCCGGAAGGCAGAAACGGAGGCGGACGACTATGTTGGCGAAGACCCAACGCAGACGGAGTACTGATGCTGTCAGGCCCCGCACAAATCGTCCGTCTCGAACCCAGCTCGAAGGAGTCAGAGTTCAGTTTGGATGGGATCTGGACTATATATATCCAGATTCCAATCCAAACCCATATGTGGACTTGGATTTGGATTTGGATCCAGAGATCCAATCCAATATCCATATCCATGGCCCACATCACCTTCTCATAAATGGAGGTGGGGCCCACTTGAAATTCATGTGGGATATTGGGCATGAGAGAGAGTGGGGGTGAAAAATATCAAGAGTGTTGTATTAAGCTTGACTTGTGTGTCAAGTTTGGGTTTAATCATGTGGGTTAGCCTAATTGAGTGTGTTTAAGCTTGTAATTAGCTAAAACTTAACCTAGGACTGCACCAACATGGGGTGATCAAGGTCTATGGGCCATGCTAAGGGAGCTCCTTCACCTAAACCTAACCCAAAATGCCTAAACCTAGCCTAAACCCCTAATCCACCCCTAATCTGAACCTAATCACCTAACCCACTTCCCTAATCCCGGCCTAATCCCAACCTAATCACCTAACCCACTTCCCTAATCCTTCCCTAAACCTAGATTAATTTCCCTAATCCTAGCCTAAACTTAGCCTAACCACCTAACCTAGCTCACTAAACCTCACCCTAAAACCCAACCACCTAACCTAACCCTAAACCCCTAAACCACCCTTAGCCCACGATTTACCCAAACCCCTAGTTTTAAAATATCTGGCCCAACCCCTTCCAGCCCACCTTATCTACATACCACCCTACCTAAACCACCTAACCACTACCCACAGCCCAGCCCTAACTGACCTACCCATCCCCTATTTAAACCCCCCCTCCTTGTGGGCGGGTTTTCCAAGTGGGAACCACCATCTCACCTAGACGGGCCCTCTCCTTCTCCCTTCTCTCACCCAGCCGGGACCACTCCCCACCTCCGCCTGCTCCATCTGCTCCACCAGCCGCCACCTGCTCCGCCACCTTCCCTCTTCCATCCACCACCACCACCCCTCACCCGGACGCCATCACCTCCACCCAACCGAACCAGCCAACAGCCACCTGCCCGTCTGCTTCCCACTTCATCCGCCACCTCTCCCCATTCGGTAAGTACCCCAAACTCCCTCAAAGCCCCTCTCTTCCACCTCTCCACTCTTGGCCACCCATCCTACCTTCATCTCAGCCTCCTTGCCACCACCACTTTAACCTAGCCGAACCTAGTATAACCCAAGCTGCCGGCCACTACCTAGCCATCATCTCCCATTCGGCCTTCCCCTAGGTGTCCCATTCGGCCTTTCCCACCAGCTCACCTTTTAGGTCCAGCTTCCCTAAACTCTCAACTCCCCTAGTGACCCTAAGAATCCACTCATTCAGCCACTTTAAACCCCTACTTGGAGCCGCCATCTACTTGCCACCGGCCACCTTCGAGGCGCCTATCCCGCGCCCCACTTGCAGCCGGCCAGCCCCTTTGATCACCTACCTTCGCGGAGCTCCCGTTTGCAGCCCAAAGCCAAGTCCACGCCCAAGCAAGACCTCTACGGACCAGCTACTCGTAAGTGTCTAAACTCGGTCCTTAGTTGTATACTTGCTTGAGATTCAATTTGATACGGGGTTGTAATAACGGAGCATAGTCTCCCCCCGCTTGTAATAACGTGGCTTGGCACAACCACACACGTGCACTCTCTTAGTTGTGCACGATTTTTAGCACACACGGGCCTAATCAGCCCCTAATATATAAGTGTACATATATACTTTCATTTTCGAAGGGTTTTGTTTAAGTTGGGTGCGTTGTCTTTCAATTCAAGCACTCTCACACACATTGAGCTTTCGCTCTTATTTGAAAGACCCAAGTAAGGGCCGACCTATACTATTTGGGTTTCATTTCATGTCGTGTGAGTAAGTCTTTCAATTCAAGCACTCTCACACACATTGAGCTTTCGCTCTTATTTGAAAGACCCAAGTAAGGGCCGACCTATACTATTTGGGTTTCATTTCATGTCGTGTGAGTAAGTCTTTCAATTCAAGCACTCTCACACACATTGAGCTTTCGCTCTTATTTGAAAGACCCAAGTAAGGGCCGACCTATACTATTTGGGTTTCATTTCATGTCGTGTGAGTAAGTCTTTCAATTCAAGCACTCTCACACACATTGAGCTTTCGCTCTTATTTGAAAGACCCAAGTAAGGGCCGACCTATACTATTTGGGTTTTATTTCATGTCGTGTGAGTAAGTCTTTCAATTCAAGCACTCTCACACACATTGAGCTTTCGTTCTTATTTGAAAGACCCAAGTAAGGGCCGACCTATACTATTTGGGTTTCATTTCATGTCGTGTGAGTAAGTCTTTCAATTCAAGCACTTTCACACACATTGAGCCTTCGCTCTTACTCCCAAGACCTTAGTCAAGGCCATACTGCAATTTATATTTGGGTTTAATTTCATGTCGTGTGTGTAAGTCTTTCAATTCAAGCACGCACCCACATTGAGCCTTCGCTCTTATTTGCAAGACCCGAGTAAGGGCTCATATACATAAGATATATACATATCTCCCTTCGGTTATTTCCCTTTGGTTATTTCCCTTCGGTTATTTCCCTTCTGTTATTTCCCCTTCAGTATTGTCTTTACATTTCGGGTTTTCCCTTTGGAGTAGCGTGAGTTTGCATTGCATCTACGCCATACCACGAGGTACGACGCATATTGCATGAAAGCAAGCCCCGCTCGAATTCGCCCATGTAGTGGAGTGTTCATAACACACAAATTAGGTGGCCTGAAGAGGGATAAAAGAAAAGACTTAGGCACGTGCAAATCCACGTGATCTAAAATATGCAAATCGCATCATAAAGACCCGAAATAGACACCTCGAATCGCTTCGTAGACTTTCTCCCCAAAACTCGATTTTTGCAAAGCGTACAGACTGACCCTTGCGCATTGGTGCAAGAAGGTCTGCGACGACAAGAGCTTACTTGCTCACAGTCGCCACGTTTAGAAGTCAGTGTTCAAAATATCTTCGCTAGCTTAAGTAAGCTAGCTGGCACGCCCTATTTGTATATAAAGGCCTTAGACGCACGAGAAGATCCACTCCAAGCCCCCGGAAGGGACGAAGAGGCGGGGATTTTCGCGCGTCTATAGAGATTGGCACGCCCGGTGGGACGTGAGCCTTTTCAAAAATCGAGTTTACTTGTAGAAGTCTTGCTAAAATTTTGTAAAAAGGTGTCATTTTAAACTTGTTTTCTTTGCTTGTACTTAGGAAATTTTGAAAAAGCTTGAAAAGCATGTCAAAATCCAATCCAAGTGAAGTGTCGAGCCAAGGCTCATGCGCATCAAGTTCTCACTCTAGGAGGATTTTCAAAAACAAAATAAAACTAGATGAAATCGAGGACTTGAGAAGGGAGTTTGAGGCCAAAATCGATGCTCTCAGCCAAGAGGCTGAAGTAGGCGATTCATGTTCATCAAACGGTGAACAAAGGCCTAAAAAGAAATTTGAGAAACCTCACAAGCAAAAAGAGCCCTCCGTAATGGAAGGCAACCAATACCATGAGTCCTTCACACAAAAGGACCGTAAAGCCCTACAGCAGCTGCTGAAAGGGCAGAATAAAGAGAAAAGAAGCTACGCCCTGTTTCATTTCCTTCCTATGGATTACGAAACAGACAGTGACGATGAAATACCGAACTTCCATCGGTATGATGGCATGGGAGACCCTAGGTCTCACTTGCAGCTTTTCTCACGTCGAGCCCACAAGAAAAAAAAGGACTCGATGAAATGGGTGTATTGGTTCCCTCTATCCCTTAAAGGCACAGCTGCCAAATGGCTGGCTTCCTACGACTTAAGCCAGTTCGCTACTTTTGAAGAGTTAGCGAACTGCTTCATGCAAAGATTTGCACACAACGTGGAAGTCACGCCAACCCTGAATACCCTAAGGGATACAAAGCAAGGCACGAACGAAGACGTGCATGCCTTCATTATAAGATGGAGGTATCTTTTGGGCCAAGTGCGAGAGCCCATATCCGAAGGATGCGCAGTAATGCTCATCCTGGATAATTTCAAAAGCAAGTTAAAAACCCTTCTCTCGCTCCATGAGATTTCAACTTTCCATAAGTTGATCAAAAAGGCCTCCCTTTTCGAAACCAACTTGCGAAAAGGGACATACGACCACTTATGGAAAGGAAGTGCCATTCCAAAAACTCGTTTGGAAAAGCCCATTGCATATGGGCTGCCCACGACGGACAAAGGGGCCAAGCCCCACAAAATCGCCAATGTCCGGGCGGATCCAGGCATGGCAGGCACTTCTAAAAATTTTGAAAAAATAGAAAATAAGAGAGAACGCAATTTTTCAAAACCGATTGAAAAACGGGAGTACACTCTGCTGGGGCAACCTGTGTCGGAGGTCCTAGACCTCTTACTTGCCCAGAGCATGATCGAACTCCCTGAAATCCCCGAAGGAGTCACGTCCAAAGGGGGGTATTTAAACCGATTTTGCAAGTATCATCGGCTCAAAGGCCATGATACCAAACGATGCTTCTCTCTTTTAAATAAAATTGAGAACTTGATAGCGGAAGGCCGGCTCCAGGTCACTGCGGAACCTGAGCCACCTCAAGCTATCTTCAAGGAACCCTTTCCCAAACACGCCAGTGGCAGTGGGAAAGGAAAGGAGGTATGTACCCTCACCATTTCCAAGGAACTAGCGCAAAAGCCCGAACCTGGTCGACCTGCTTGTGTGCCCATCCTTGTATTATACAAGAGGCCCGCCCAAGTCGTCATTCGAGGACCACCAAAAGTGGAAACCCCGGCAAAACCAGTTTTGAAAATCCAAGGTTCTCCTCAGCTCAACCTTAGAGCCAAGTTTAGCGCGAACCCTAGGCTGGTCGTGGGGGAAGTCACTAGATCTGGGAGGATCTACCAACCCCCGCACCTTCAAGGTGCTCAAAAGGTGGTCAGTGTGCCTGGCCCCTCAAAAGCGTGTATCCCTAGTGGTCTGCTAAAAGCAGATAAGGACAAAGTCATCCTAAATCCTTATGATTTCGAAAACCACCTTTCAAAGATTCCTATTCACATGTCTGTCCTAGAGCTTATCAAAACCTCGCCTAGGCATAGACTTGTCTTAGAGAAAATTCTAGAAAGGGCCAAGGTTGATTCGAACATAAGTCCGGAATCCTTGTCTGCCCAAGTGGCTTTATTAGGAGCAAAATCGCCCATCACCTTTTCGGAAGATGATGTAGATAGACCCTACGAAACCCATAACCAGGCCCTGCATATCGAGGTGGTTCTAAACAACCACTCTCTGGATAGGTGCCTAGTCGATGGTGGAGGAGGGCTCAACATCCTTCCACTTCATGTGGCGTACAAAATCGGAGTCACCTTGACTTCAGTAAAACCAAGCCCCATCGTTATCACTGGATACGATGGGAATGTGTCTAGACCTTTAGGATCCATCGAACTCCCAATGAAAACGGGAGGGATCGAACACACGGGGGTGTTCCATGTCTTGGACATCCACCCCCATTATAACCTGTTGCTGGGAAGACCCTGGATACACAGTTTGTGCGCTGTGCCATCCACCTTCCACAGGTGTGTCAAGATCCCTTTTAGGAACCAGGTCGTAGTGATCCTAGGTGAGAGTCACCCACAGCTTCAGGGGATCATAAATTCCCCTTATTTATCAAGCTCCCAGGCCCATGAGGCTAACCTGGGGCAAATCATGGTTGAGCCACCTCGGCTCGTATTGAACAACCCTAGGAAGGTTGTATGTGTGAAGGGGCCACCCAAAGTAGGCCCCCTCCCGACTCTAATCCTCCTAGGAAAACCCAAACGTTCCCTATTTCCAAAACCCCTGGACAAAAGGCCATACGAGCCTAATATGGACGATAGCATGTTCCAGGACCACGACTTATATCCCATCTTTTCAAAAAACAAAAGGTCGTGGAACATGTTATTGAACATGGGCTACACGCCCTACAAAAGTCTAGGGGCACAAAACCAGGGTCTCCTAGAGCCCATCCTTCCTAGGGCCAACCCAAGCCGATATGGGATCGGCTATACTCCCCGAATACCGCCGGAGCCACCCCCTGTGACCACCTGGGTCAAGGGTGCCCCGGAGCCTGTCTTAGAAGAGACCTATGGTTTAGACTTCCTATTCCGAGCCTAACCCGTAGTGTTTTCCCTTTGTAGGTATGAAGGAAGATCCCTTTTTCTAAAAATACCAAAAACATTTGAAAACTTAAAATCAACAAAATCGAAAAACAAGAAAAACCAAAAACAATGGAAAAACAAAAACTCGAAAAAAGAGTGCTTTGTATAGTTCCCAAAGTTCTTGTTTTACAAAAACCCAAAAAAATTGAAAATTTGGAAAATACCAAAAAGATTTTGTACATAGCTGCTCCTGGTAAGACTTTGGCAAAAGAAAAGGATTTCGAAAGAAGCGTCGGCTACATAGCCAGACCAAAAATTTCGAAATCACTTGAAAATCCAAGTACAAAACCAGGTCATTTTGAAAACCACGCATCAAGTTCCCTCGGGTCTATAGCCCACGAGAATGATCAAAGCCTAGAAGTGGATCCCCTTGAGGAAGATCCCACTTCTGAGCTCTCGGAATTTCATAGAATTCTCGATTTTGAAAGACCTTCCCAATCAGTAGGAGGAGATTTCGTAGAGGTGAACCTAGGGGATGATTCCAATCCCAAAACCATCAAAATAGGCGCATGCTTGCATGAAACTGAAAAGTTAGCATTCATTGCATTTCTACGAACCTATTTAGATGTGTTTGCATGGACGTATGAAGACATGCCGGGCATAGATCCCAGCATTGTCGAGCATCATCTTCCCTTAGATGTAGGTGTAAAACTAATAAAGCAGAAGCTTAGGAAAATACACCCGAATGTACACACACAAGTCAAAGAGGGTTTAGAAGATCTGCTAAAAGCCGGATTTATAAAACCCATTGCGTATTCTGATTGGTTGTCAAATATTGTTGTAGTTCGAAAAACCAATGGGAAAATTCGAATATGCATCGATTTCAGAAACCTGAATAAAGCCACTCCAAAGGATAATTATCCTTTACCAAACATAGATTTGATAGTCGATAGTACTGCAAATCATGAAATGTTTTCATTCATGGATGGCTATTCAGGCTATAATCAAATCAAACTAAGTCCACGAGATCAGGGTAAGACCGCCTTCACAACCCCATGGGGCACATACTGCTATACAGTCATGCCCTTTGGTTTGAAAAATGCCGGCGCAACATACCAACGAGCCATGAACACGATCTTCCATGATCAAATTCATGAGCTTGTAGAAGTGTATGTAGATCTCTTGGCGAAATCCAAAACCCGATGCACCCATATCGAATGTTTACAAAAGATTTTCGAAAGGCTTAGACTTTACAAAGTAAAGCTAAACCCTCAAAAATGTGTGTTCGGGGTAGAATCAGGAAAGCTTCTAGGCTTTATGGTGAGCCAAAGGGGAATAGAAGTCGACCCCTTTAAGTGTCGAGCCATCATAGACATGGCTCCACCCTCCAATCTCACCCAAGTCCGCAGCCTCCAGGGTCGATTACAATCTGTGCGCCGATTCATATCGAATCTGGCAACTAGATGCGAACCCTTCAACAAACTGTTAAGGAAGGGTACGAAATTCTTATGGGATGACGAATGCCAAAAGTCCTTCGAGAGACTGAAGGCATACTTGGTTAATCCCCCCGTTTTGAATCCTCCAAAACAAGGAAAACCGCTTTTATTATACATCTCCGTGCATGTAAACGCTTTAGGAGCCCTGTTGGCTCAATACGAGGATGACACCCATAAGGAGTATGCCATCTACTATATTTCGAAAACTCTCTTGGCTTATGAACGAAATTATCAAGCCATGGAGAAGATGTGCTTGGCCCTAATCTGGGCCTGCCAGAAGTTCAAACCCTATTTCCTAGATCATGAGATCTGGATAGTGTCCAAGCTTGATCCAATCAAGCACTTGTTCGAAAAACCCATTCTCACGGGTAGATTGGGCAAATGGCAACTCCTTCTAATGGAGTATGACCTGAAATACCATCACCAGATCTCCATTAAGGGGCAAGCCCTTGGAGATTACGTGGCTGAATTCCCCTTAGAGGACGCATATCCCACTCTTGTCGAAATGCCTGATGAAGGCATATTGCAAAACCATTTTCAAAACCACATTTTGGCAAATTCTTTCGAAAACCAAGTGTGGAAGATGCACTTCGATGGGGCACGAAACCAACGAGGGGCTGGTGCCAGGATCATCCTAATCTCCCCTGAAAAGGGCGAGATTCCCATAGCAGTCCGCTTAGACTTCGAATGTTCCAACAATGTAGCTGAGTATGAAGCACTCATACAAGGCTTAAGGATTTCGAAAACTCTAGGGGCATCATGCATCGAGGTCTTTGGAGATTCGCTCCTTGTCATAAACCAGGTTTTAAAAATTTGGCAAGTACGTAATGAGAAACTACTTCCATATCACGAGTTGGCCACTCGATTGGTCCAATCCTTCCAGTCGTGTAAGCTCACACACGTGGGAAGAGAGGACAATGGCATCGCCGATGCCCTCTCCTCCTTGGGTTCAGCCCTGAAGGTCGATCCCGTTTCAGGGACCAGATCTTTGGAAATATGGCATGCGCCCCACCCATCAACACACGACTTGGATATTTGCCAAAACAACCCAGAGTCTATTGAAAAACCCTGGTTCTATGACATAAAACAATTTTTAGAAAATGGGGGATTCACCGAGGATGCCACATCCAAAGATAAGGCATTCATTCGTAAGATTTCGACCCGATACACCATTCTGGGAGGGGTCTTATACAAAAAGAGTTTTACCGGCATTCTGCTTAGGTGTATCGACCTAGAGGAGGCTAGGATAGTGATGCACGAGTTCCACGATGGAGAATGTGGAGGTCATGTTAATGCCAACATGATGGCAATGAAAATACTTAGAGGGGGTTATTTTTGGTCCACCCTGAAAAAGGATTGTCACGATCATCTTAGGAAGTGTCATCCGTGTCAAGTACATGGGCACGCCATTCATATCCCTTCATCTACATTGCATTCTGTGGTCAGCCCCTGGCCATTTACCATGTGGGCATTTGACATTGTAGGCCCAATATTTCCAAAGGCCTCGAATGGGCATCGTTTTATTTTAGCAGCCACGGAGTATTTCTCCAAGTGGGTGGAAGCCATTTCCCTAACGAATGTAATGGGGCAACATGTGGTGGCTTTCATCCGGAGGAATATCTTGGCTTGATTTGGGGTTCCACGAGACCTAGTGTCTGATAATGGTACCCCATTCAAGAATGAGCGGATGGTTAAGTTGTGCAACACGTATGGCATAACTCACCACTTCTCCTCGCCCTACTACCCTCAAGGCAACGGCCAAGCCGAAGCTACAAACAAGACTCTCATTGGTATCATTGAGAAAACCTTAGAGAAGGGTAGGATGTGGCACGAGAAGCTGGATGAAGCCTTATGGGCTTATAGGACTTCCATCCGGACTCCCACGAACGCCTCACCATTCGAGTTGGTCTATGGCACAAACGCCATTCTGCCCATTCATACCCAACTGCATTCATTTCATACATCTATAGCACTCGACCTCCCCCTAGAGACGCTTCAGCATGCTAGGATGGCCGAACTAGATTTGCTAGATGAGAGGCGACTCCTTGCCATGGATCATGCTCGCGCATACCGGCAAAGGATAGCCCGACATTATAGCAAACACATGAGACCTCGCCACTTTGAAGTGGGAGATCTGGTCTTGAAAACCATCCACCATCGTGGCCCACACCCCTTAGGCAAGTGGCGCCCCAACTGGGATGGACCCTATGTTGTACGAGCAACCACTACGAACAATTCGTATTGGTTGATCGATGTAGAAGGTAGGAATTTAACAGATCCTATCAATATTCAATACTTAAAGAAGTATCATGTGTAGGATCTGGATTAAATTCCAGTTTTCA
The DNA here is from genome assembly GCA_036023115.1 of Brasenia schreberi. Classification (NCBI taxonomy): domain Eukaryota; kingdom Viridiplantae; phylum Streptophyta; class Magnoliopsida; order Nymphaeales; family Cabombaceae; genus Brasenia; species Brasenia schreberi. The sequence goes on from JAYKKT010000039.1 coordinate 85,512, forward strand.
AAAATTTTATAGGGATAGCTGCCCTGAGACATGTGAATGAGGTGCAAAGGCAAACTCGTGTGAACCCAAGTGAGAGAATTCGCACTTGTGAAAGAGTGGAGTTTTCAAAATCGTGGTTACATTTCAAAATCCTTCTTCTTACAAAGAAAGGCCTAGTTCAACATAGCAAGATACTTGCAAGTAGTACGTGCTATTTCTAAATAGGCTGATCTGGAATGGATCGAGTGTAGGCTTGGGATAAGTCCTCCCCTCTTCTCTTCTCCTTCCAAAAGGAAAAATAAAGGCCCAAACAAAAGGGAATTTTCCCTTCAAAGTCTCTTTCCAAAAGAAAGAAACCAGACTTCAAAAAGAAAAATCGATTCTCTTATGAAAAAGAGGGATTAAAGAAAAAATACTCCCAAAGGGAGACCCTCTATGAAAAAAAGGAAAAAGAGGCCAAAAAGCTCAAAAAGAGCAGTTTTCCGCCTTCTATGCCTTAAACCACGGGACGCTTCAGAAAGGACCGTGGTATCTCTTTCCCATCCCTGGCTTATCCCAAGCTAAAGCATGGTTCATTTCGAGGAATCCTAAAGTAAAAATAGGATTTACTTACTTGAATTTCATCTTGTTTGAGAATTCGACGTTTCGAGTAAGAAGTAGGAATTTGAAATGAAGCTTGTTTTCTTATAAAACCTCCGCTAGATAAGCGAGTGTTAAGACTCAAACAAGGGCAAGCACGAAGAGCTCGAGATCCTTAGGATCGAGGCTCAAGACAGTTGTCCCTTTTTGTAAATAGCTTTTGTAAATAAGTTTTGAAAACCGAACATCGAACAGCATAGGATTTTTGCTCACTTGGAGCAGTAGGCCTTGTAAGTCTCTAGAGTTCGACCACACCTGGTCTCTGGGAGGTCGCCACTCTTGGCACCACACCCATGTCATTTGCATTCCACGCATGGTACTTGCATGAACATGATCCCATTTAGGACCAGATTCCATAAATAACCCTTTGGCGTGATATCTCCTCCTACCAGAGTTTGTAAAATTGAGATTTTGCTAAAATGGGACGATCCCATATTCTTCGTGGCTAGATCTAGGGAGACATTAAAAGGGGTGTTTGTCATCTTTGCCCTTATCCAAATCGATTTGGACAAGGCCAAAGAGGGGCATCTGTAAACACCCCGAAATCCCACGAATTTCTCAAAATCCATCTGGTTTTATAAAAGCAGCCCCAAAGGGCCATTTTTGAGTTTGGAAACCCAGGAGCCTTCCAAACAACCCTGTACATATGTTTTAAACTTTGTCTTTCAAAAACATATAATATGGCTTTTGAAAACTTTTTAAAACATGTTTTGAAACCCCGAAGTGGCTTGGCCCAATCAAGACAGGACCAGGAGAGCCAAGAAGAGCCCGGAACTGGAGCACCTGTCGAGCCCGACACAGCAACTCTTGCATCTGATTCACACCCCAGGATCTCGAACGTCCAAGACCCTGTTCTTACCAAAATATCATTTGAAGTCATCTCCGGAAGGCAGAAACGGAGGCGGACGACTATGTTGGCGAAGACCCAACGTAGACGGAGTACTGATGCTGTCAGGCCCCGCACAAATCGTCCATCTCGAACCCAGCTCGAAGGAGTCAGAGTTCAGTTTGGATGGGATCTGGACCATATATATCCAGATTCCAATCCAAACCCATATGTGGACTTGGATTTGGATTTGGATCCAGAGATCCAATCCAATATCCATATCCATGGCCCACATCACCTTCTCATAAATGGAGGTGGGGCCCACTTGAAATTCACGTGGGATATTGGGCATGAGAGAGAGTGGGGGTGAAAAATATCAAGAGTGTTGTATTAAGCTTGACTTGTGTGTCAAGTTTGGGTTTAATCATGTGGGTTAGCCTAATTGAGTGGGTTTAAGCTTGTAATTAGCTAAAACTTAACCTAGGGCTGCACCAACATGGGGTGATCAAGGTCTATGGGCCATGCTAAGGGAGCTCCTTCACCTAAACCTAACCCAAAATGCCTAAACCTAGCCTAAACCCCTAATCCACCCCTAATCTGAACCTAATCACCTAACCCACTTCCCTAATCCCGGCCTGGAATCCCAACCTAATCACCTAACCCACTTCCCTAATCCTTCCCTAAACCTAGATTAATTTCCCTAATCCTAGCCTAAACTTAGCCTAACCACCTAACCTAGCTCACTAAACCTCACCCTAAAACCCAACCACCTAACCTAACCCTAAACCCCTAAACCACCCTTAGCCCACGATTTACCCAAACCCCTAGTTTTAAAATATCTGGCCCAACCCCTTCCAGCCCACCTTATCTACATACCACCCTACCTAAACCACCTAACCACTACCCACAGCCCAGCCCTAACCGACCTACCTATCCCCTATTTAAACCCCCCCTCCTTGTGGGCGGGTTTTCCAAGTGGGAACCACCATCTCACCCAGCCGGGCCCTCTCCTTCTCCCTTCTCTCACCCAGCCGAGACCACTCCCCACCTCCGCCTGCTCCATCTGCTCCACCAGCCGCCACCTACTCCGCCACCTTCCCTCTTCCATCCACCACCACCACCCCTCAGCCGGACGCCATCACCTCCACCCAACCGAACCAGCCAACAGCCACCTGCCCGCCTGCTTCCCACTTCATCCGCCACCTCTCCCCATTCGGTAAGTACCCCCAAACTCCCTCAAAGCCCCTCTCTTCCACCTCTCCACTCTTGGCCACCCATCCTACCTTCATCTCAGCCCCCTTGCCACCACCACTTTAACCTAGCCGAACCTAGTATAACCCAAGCTGTCGGCCACTACCTAGCCATCATCTCCCATTCGGCCTTCCCCTAGGTGTCCCATTCGGCCTTTCCCACCAGCTCACCTTTTAGGTCCAGCTTCCCTAAACTCTCAACTCCCCTAGTGACCCTAAGAATCCACTCATTCAGCCACTTTAAACCCCTACTTGGAGCCGCCATCTACTTGCCACCGGCCACCATCGAGGCGCCTATCCCGCGCCCCACTTGCAGCCGGCCAGCCCCTTTGATCACCTACCTTCGCGGAGCTCCCGTTTGCAGCCCAAAGTCAAGTCCACGCCCAAGCAAGACCTCTACGGACCAGCTACTCGTAAGTGTCTAAACTCGGTCCTTAGTTGTATACTTGCTTGAGATTCAATTTGATACGGGGTTGTAATAACGGAGCATAGTCTCCCCCCGCTTGTAATAACGTGGCTTGGCACAACCACACACGTGCACTCTCTTAGTTGTGCACGATTTTTAGCACACACGGGCCTAATCAGCCCCTAATATATAAGTGTACATATATACTTTCATTTTCGAAGGGTTTTGTTTAAGTTGGGTGCGTTGTCTTTCAATTCAAGCACTCTCACACACATTGAGCTTTCGCTCTTATTTGAAAGACCCAAGTAAGGGCCGACCTATACTATTTGGGTTTCATTTCATGTCATGTGAGTAAGTCTTTCAATTCAAGCACTCTCACACACATTGAGCTTTCGCTCTTATTTGAAAGACCCAAGGGCCGACCTATACTATTTGGGTTTCATTTCATGTCGTGTGAGTAAGTCTTTCAATTCAAGCACTCTCACACACATTGAGCTTTCGCTCTTATTTGAAAGACCCAAGTAAGGGCCGACCTATACTATTTGGGTTTCATTTCATGTCGTGTGAGTAAGTCTTTCAATTCAAGCACTCTCACACACATTGAGCTTTCGCTCTTATTTGAAAGACCCAAGTAAGGGCCGACCTATACTATTTGGGTTTTATTTCATGTCGTGTGAGTAAGTCTTTCAATTCAAGCACTCTCACACACATTGAGCTTTCGTTCTTATTTGAAAGACCCAAGTAAGGGCCGACCTATACTATTTGGGTTTCATTTCATGTCGTGTGAGTAAGTCTTTCAATTCAAGCACTTTCACACACATTGAGCCTTCGCTCTTACTCCCAAGACCTTAGTCAAGGCCATACTGCAATTTATATTTGGGTTTAATTTCATGTCGTGTGTGTAAGTCTTTCAATTCAAGCACGCACCCACATTGAGCCTTCGCTCTTATTTGCAAGACCCGAGTAAGGGCTCATATACATAAGATATATACATATCTCCCTTCGGTTATTTCCCTTTGGTTATTTCCCTTCTGTTATTTCCCCTTCAGTATTGTCTTTACATTTCGGGTTTTGCCTTTGGAGTAGCGTGAGTTTGCATTGCATCTACGCCATACCACGAGGTACGACGCATATTGCATGAAAGCAAGCCCCGCTCGAATTCGCCCATGTAGTGGAGTGTTCATAACACACAAACTAGGTGGCCCGAAGAGGGATAAAGGAAAAGACTTAGGCACGTGCAAAACTCGATTTTTGCACGAAATAGACACCTCGAATCGCTTCGTAGACTTTCTCCCCAAAACTCGATTTTTGCAAAGCGTACAGACTGACCCTTGCGCATCGGTGCAAGAAGGTCTGCGACGACAAGAGCTTACTTGCTCACAGTCGCCACGTTTAGAAGTCAGTGTTCAAAATATCTTCGCTAGCTTAAGTAAGCTAGCTGGCACGCCCTATTTGTATATAAAGGCCTTAGACGCACGAGAAGATCCACTCCAAGCCCCCGGAAGGGACGAAGAGGCGGGGATTTTCACGCGTCTACAGAGATTGGCACGCCCGGTGGGACGTGAGCCTTTTCAAAAATCGAGTTTACTTGTAGAAGTCTTGCTAAAATTTTGTAAAAAGGTGTCATTTTAAACTTGTTTTCTTTGCTTGTACTTAGGAAATTTTGAAAAAGCTTGAAAAGCATGTCAAAATCCAATCCAAGTGAAGTGTCGAGCCAAGGCTCATGCGCATCAAGTTCTCACTCTAGGAGGATTTTCAAAAACAAAATAAAACTAGATGAAATCGAGGACTTGAGAAGGGAGTTTGAGGCCAAAATCGATGCTCTCAGCCAAGAGGCTGAAGTAGGCGATTCATGTTCATCAAACGGTGAACAAAGGCCTAAAAAGAAATTTGAAAAACCTCGCAAGCAAAAAGAGCCCTCCGTAATGGAAGGCAACCAATACCACGAGTCCTTCACACAAAAGGACCGTAAAGCCCTACAGCAGCTGCTGAAAGGGCAGAATAAAGAGAAAAGAAGCTACGCCCTATCTGATTTCCTTCCTATGGATTACGAAACAGACAGTGACGATGAAATACCGAACTTCCATCAGTATGATGGCATGGGAGACCCTAGGTCTCACTTGCAGCTTTTCTCACGTCGAGCCCACAAGAAAAAAAAGGACTCGATGAAATGGGTGTATTGGTTCCCTCTATCCCTTAAAGGCACAGCTGCCAAATGGCTGGCTTCCTACGACTTAAGCCAGTTCGCTACTTTTGAAGAGTTAGCGAACTGCTTCATGCAAAGATTTGCACACAACGTGGAAGTCACGCCAACCCTGAATACCCTAAGGGATACAAAGCAAGGCATGAACGAAGACGTGCATGCCTTCATTATAAGATGGAGGTCTCTTTTGGGCCAAGTGCGAGAGCCCATATCCGAAGGATGCGCAGTAATGCTCATCCTGGATAATTTCAAAAGCGAGTTAAAAACCCTTCTCTCGCTCCATGAGATTTCAACTTTCCATAAGTTGATCAAAAAGGCCTCCCTTTTCGAAACCAACTTGCGAAAAGGGACATACGACCACTTATGGAAAGGAAGTGCCATTCCAAAAACCCGTTTGGAAAAGCCCATTGCATATGGGCTGCCCACGATGGACAAAGGGGCCAAGCCCCACAAAATCGCCAATGTCCGGGTGGATCCAGGCATGGCAGGCACTTCTAAAAATTTTGAAAAAATAGAAAATAAGAGAGAACGCAATTTTTCAAAACCGATTGAAAAACGGAAGTACACTCCGCTGGGGCAACCTGTGTCGGAGGTCCTAGACCTCTTACTTGCCCAGGGCATGATCGAACTCCCTGAAATCCCCGAAGGAGTCACGTCCAAAGGGGGGTATTTAAACCGATTTTGTAAGTATCATCGGCTCAAAGGCCATGATACCAAACGATGCTTCTCTCTTTTAAATAAAATTGAGAACTTGATAGCGGAAGGCCGGCTCCAGGTCACTGCAGAACCTGAGCCACCTCAAGCTATCTTCAAGGAACCCTTTCCCAAACACGCCAGTGGCAGTGGGAAAGGAAAGGAGGTATGTACCCTCACCATTTCCAAGGAACTAGCGCAAAAGCCCGAACCTGGTCGACCTGCTTGTGTGCCCATCCTTGTATTATACAAGAGGCCCGCCCAAGTCGTCATTCGGGGACCACCAAAAGTGGAAACCCCGGCAAAACCAGTTTTGAAAATCCAAGGTTCTCCTCAACTCATCCTTAGAGCCAAGTTTAGCGCGAACCCTAGGCTGGTCGTGGGGGAAGTCACTAGATCCGGGAGGATCTACCAACCCCCGCACCTTCAAGGTGCTCAAAAGGTGGTCAGTGTGCCTGGCCCCTCAAAAGCATGTATCCCTAGTGGTCTGCTAAAAGCAGATAAGGACAAAGTCATCCTAAATCCTTATGATTTCGAAAACCAAGAGATGGCATACTCCTTACGGGTGTCATCCTCGTATTGAGCCAACAGGGCTCCTAATGCATTCGCATGCACGGAGATGTATAATAAAAGCGTTTTTCCTTGTTTTGGAGGGTTCAAAATGGGGGGATTAACCAAGCATGCCTTCAGTCTCTCGAAGGACTTCTGGCATTCGTCATCCCATAAGAATTTCGTGCCCTTCCTCAACAGTTTGTTGAAGGGTTCGCATCTAGTGGCCAGATTCGATATGAATCGGCGAACGGATTGTAAACGTCCCTAGAGGCTACGGATTTGGGTGAGATTGGAGGGTGGAGCCATGTCTATGATGGCTCGACACTTAGAGGGGTCGACTTCTATACCCCTTTGGCTCACCATAAAACCCAGAAGCTTCCCTGATTCTACCCCGAACACACATTTTTGAGGGTTTAGCTTTACTTTGTAAAGCCTAAGCCTTTCGAAAATCTTTTGTAAACATTCGATATGGGTGCATCGGGTTTTGGATTTTGCCAAGAGATCATCTACATACACTTCTACGAGCTCATGAATCTGATCATGGAAGATCGTGGTCATGGCTCGTTGGTATGTTGCGCCGGCATTTTTCAAACCAAAGGGCATGATTGTATAGCAGTACGTGCCCCATGGGGTTGTGAAGGCGGTCTTACCCTGATCTCGTGGACTTAGTTTGATTTGATTATAGCCTGAATAGCCATCCATAAATGAAAACATTTCATGATTTGCAGTACTATCGACTATCAAATCTATGTTTGGTAAAGGATAATTATCCTTTGGAGTGGCTTTATTCAGGTTTCTGAAATCGATGCATATTCGAATTTTCCCATTGGCTTTTCAAACTACAACGATATTTGATAACCAATCAGAATACGCAATGGGTTTTATAAATCCGGCTTTTAACAGATCTTCTAAACCCTCTTTGACTTGCGTGTGTACATTCGGGTGTATTTTCCTAAGCTTCTGCTTTATGGGTTTTACACCTGCATCTAAGGGAAGACGATGTTCGACAATGCTGGGATCTATGCCCGGCATGTCTTCATATGTCCATGGAAACACATCTAAATAGGTTCGTAGAAATGCAATGAATGCTAACCTCTCAGTTTCATGCAAACATGCGCCTATTTTGATGGGTTTGGGTTTGGAATCATCCCCTAAGTTTACTTCTATGAAATCTCCTCCTACTGATTGGGAAGGTCTTTCAAAATCGAGAATCTTATGAAATTCTGGGAGCTCAGAAGTGGGATCTTCCTCAAGGGGATCCACTTCTGGGCTTTGATCATTCTCGTGGGCTATAGACCCGAGGGAATTTGTTGTGTGGTTTTCAAAATGACCTGGTTTTGTACTTGGATTTTCAAGTGATTTCAAAAATTTTGGTCTGGCTATGCAGACGACGTTTCTTTCGAAATCCTTTTCTTTTGCCAAAGTCCTACCAGGAGCAGCTATGTACAAAATCTTTTCCAAATTTTCGATTCTTTTGGGTTTTTGTAAAACACGAACTTTGGGAACTATACAAAGCACTCTATTTTCGAGTTTTTGTTTTTCCATTGTTTTTGGTTTTTCTTGTTTTTCGATTTTTTTGATTTTAAGCTTTTCGAATGTTTTTGTATTTTTAGAAAAGGGATCTTTCGTCATACCTACAAAGGGAAAACACTACGGGTTAAACTCGGAATAGGAGATCTAAACCGTAGGTCTCTTCTAAGACAGGTTCCGGGGCACCCTTGACGGTCACAGGGGGTGGCTCCGGCGGTATTCGGGGGGTATAGCCGATCCCATATCGGCTTGGGTTGGCCCTAGAAAGGATGGGCTCTAGGAGACCCTGATTCTGCGCCCCTAGACTCTTGTAGGGCGTGTAGCCCATGTTCAACAACATGTTCCACGACTTTTTGTTTTTTGAAAAAGTTTGATACAAGTCGTGGTCCTGGAACATGCTGTCGTCCATATTGTGCTCATATGGCCTCTTGTCCAGGGGCTTTGGAAATAGGGAATGCTTGGATTTTCCTAAAAGGGTTAGAATCGGGAGGGGCCCTGCTTTGGGCGGCCCCTTCACACATACAACCTTCCTAGGGTTGTTCAACACGAGCCGAGGTGGCTCAACCATAATTTGCCCCAAGTTAGCCTCATGGGCCTGGGAGCTTGATAAACAACAGGAGTTTATGATCCCCAAAAGCTGTGGGTGACTCTCTCCTAGGATCACAATGACCTGGTCCCTAAAAGGGATCTTGACACACCTGTGGAAGGTGGATGGCACAGCGCACAAACTGTGTATCCAGGGCCTTCCCAGCAATAGGTTATAATGGGGGTGGATGTCCAAGACATGGAACACCCCCGTGTGTTCGATCCCTCCCGTTTCCATTGGGAGTTCGATGGTTCCTAATGGTCTAGACGCATTCCCATCGTATCCAGTGATAACGATGGGGCTTGGGTTCACTAAAGTCAAGGTGACTCCGATTTTATATGCCACATGAAGTGGAAGGATGTTGAGTCCTCCTCCACCATCGACTAGGCACCTGTCCAGAGATTGGTTATTCAGAACCACCTCGATATGCAGGGCCTGGTTGTGGGATTCGTAGGGTCTATCTACATCATCTTCTGAGAAAGTGATGGGCGATTTTGCTCCTAATAAAGCCACTTGGGCAGACAAGGATTCCGGACTTATGTTCGAATCAACCTTGGCCCTTTCTAGAATTTTCTCTAATACAAGTCTATGCCTAGGCGAGGTTTGTATAAGCTCTAAGATAGACATGTGAATAGGAATCTTTGAAAGGTGGTTTTCGAAGTCATAAGGATTTAGGATGACTTTGTCCTTATCTGCTTTTGGCAAAACACTAGGGATACATGCTTTTGAGGGGCCAGGCACACTGACCACCTTTTGAGCACCTTGAAGGTGCAGGGGTTGATAGATCCTCCTGGATCTAGTGACTTCCCCCATGACCAGCCTAGGGTTCGTGCTAATTTTGGCTCTAAGGATGAGCTGAGGAGAACCTTGGATTTTTAAAACTGGTTTTGCCGGGGATTCCACTTTTGGTGGTCCCCGAATGACGACTTGGGCGGGCTTCTTGTACAGTACAAGAATGGGCGCACAAGTGGGTCGACCAGACTCTGGTTTTTGTGCTAGTTCCTTAGAAATGGTGAGGGTACTTACCTCCTTTCCTTTCCCACTGCCACTAGCGTGTTTGGGAAAGGGTTCTTTGAAGATAGCTTGAGGTGGCTTAGGTTCCGCAGTGACCTGGAGCCGGCCTTCTGCTATCAAGTTCTCAATTTTATTCAAAAGGGAGAAGCAACGTTTGGTATTATGGCCTTTAAGCCGATGATACTTACAAAATCGGCTTAAGTACCCCCCTTTGGAAGTGACTCCTTCGGGGATTTCAGGGAGTTCTATCATGCCCTGGGCAAGTAGGGGGTCTAGGACCTCCAACACAGGTTGCCCCAGCGGAGTGTACTCCCGTTTTTCAACCGGTTTTTTAAAGTTTCGCTCCCTCTTATTTTCTAACTTTTCAAAATTTTTGGAAGTGCCGCCATGCCTGGATCCACCCGAACATTGGCGATTTTATGGGGTTTTGCCCCTTTGTCCATCGTGGGTAGCCGGTATGTGATGGGCTTTTCCAAGCGGGTTTTGGAAACGGCACTTCCTTTCCACAAGTGATCGTATGTCCCTTTTCTCAAGTTGGTTTCGAAAAGGGAGGCTTTTTTGATCAACTTATGGAAAGTTGAGATCTCATGGAGCGAGAGAAGGGTTTTTAACTCGCTTTTGAAGTTATCCAGGATGAGCATGACTGTGCATCCTTCGGATATGGGCTCTCGCACTTGGCCCAAAAGTGACTTCCATCTTATAATGAAGGCATGTACGTCTTCGTTCATGCCTTGCTTCGTATCCCTTAAAGTATTTAGGGTCGGCGTGACTTCTACGTTGTGTGCAAATCTTTGCATGAAGCAGTTCGCTAACTCTTCAAAAGTAGCGAACTGGCTTAAGTCGTAGGAAGCCAGCCATTTGGCAGTTATGCCTTTAAGGGACAAAGGGAACCAATACACCCATTTCATCGAGTCCTTTTTCTTCTTATGGGCTCGACGTGAGAAAAGTTGCAAGTGAGACCTAGGGTCTCCCATGCCATCATACCGATGGAAGTTCGGTATTTCATTGTCACTGTCTATTTCGTAATCCATAGGAAGGAAATCAGACAGGGCGTAGCTTCTTTTCTCTTTATTCTGCCCTTTCAGCAACTGCTGTAGGGCTTTACGGTCCTTTTGTGTGAAGGACTCGTGGTATTGGTTGCCTTCCATTACGGAGGCCTCTTTGTGCTTGTGAGGTTTTTCAGATTTTTTCTTAGGCCTTTGTTCACCGTTTGATGAATACGAATCGCCTACTTCAGCCTCTTGGCTGAGAGCATCGATTTTGGCCTCAAACTCCCTTCTCAGGTCCTCGATCTCATCTAGTTTTATTTTGTTTTTGAAAATCCTCCTAGAGTGAGAACTTGATGCGCATGAGCCTTGGCTCGACACTTCACTTGGATTGCATTTTGACATGCTTTTCAAGCTTTTTCAAAATGTCCTAAGTACAAGCAAAGAAAACAAGTTAAAAATGACACCTCTTTGAAAATTTTTGTAAGCTCCTAACTTAAAAACTCGACTTTTGAAAGGCTCACGTCCCACCGGGCGTGCCAATCTCTGTAGACGCGCGAAAATCCCCATGCCTCTTCGCCTTTTCTGGGCTTGGAGTGGATCCTCTCGTGCGTCTAAGGCCTATTTATGTAAACAGGGCATGCCAGCTAGCTTACCTAAGCTAGCGAAGTTATATTTTAAACTGACTTCTAATCGTGGTGACTGTGAGCAAGTGAGCTCTTGTCGTCGCAGACCTTCTTGCACCGATGTGCAAGGGTCAGTCTGTACGCTTTGCAAAAATCGAGTTTTTGGGATAGAAAGCCTACGAAGCGGTTCGAGGTGTCTAATTTGGGTCTTTTAGATGCGATTGCAGATTTTAGATCACGTGGATTTGCACGTGCCTAAGTCTTTCCTTTTATCCCTTTATGGGCCACCTAGTTTGTGTGTTATGAACACTCCACTACATGGGCGAATTTGAGCGGGGCTTGCTTTGATGCAATATGCATCCTACCTCGTTGTATGGCGTAGATGCAATGCAAACTCACGCTACTCCAAAGGGAAAACCCGAATGTAAAGACAATGCCGAAGAGATCCTCCATTTCCCAGCTCAGCCGATTCCCATCCTTGCTCCACTTGCCCCACAGCCCGCCTCCACCTGCTCCACGTCCAGCCACCACATCTGCCACCACCTCCCAGCCGAGCACCAACACCACCATCACCCGGCCGAACTCCATCCTATGCATCCCAACCATCCGGCTGCTCCCCCACCACCCCTTCACTCGGTTAGTACCCTACACTCCACCTTACTCCTTCTTCACTCCCTCTCCACTCTCAGCCACCTAACCCCCTACCATATCACCCTAACACCAGCCATTCCACTTGCTGCCACCACTCCTCCTCGGCCAGGCCCATAATCACCCTAACTACCCGCCACCACCTAGACACCTTACCTCCATTCGGCCACCCTATCCGACTCCCTAAGACCTGCCCATATCACCCCACTACACCCACTACCACCTGACCCCATCTCCTAGCTAGTTCCCTTCCCTTACACCACTCCTAGCCATCCTAGCTACCCGCCACCACCAAGTCCTCCTAGTCGGCCACTCCAACTGACTGTCATTTCATTCGGCCACCCTAGCAACCCGCCAACCTTAGGTGCCCCATTAGATCTTCCCTTAAGCTTCTCTTAGTGCCATACTCCCTTAGTGACCCTACTTAGGCCCTCTAGCCCAACACGCCAAGAACAACCCTTTCCTAGCAGCTGGCCACCTTCAAGGCGCCTCTTCCGCGCACCAAGGAGACTCGGCCAGCAACCCCTTGCCGTTCTACTTCGCGGAGCTCCCTTTTGCAGCCCAAGGTGAGGGCCAAGCCCACGCTCAAGCAAGGCATCTTCGGACCAGCTATTAGTAAGTGCCTAACACGGTCTTTAGTTGTATACTTGCTTGAGATTCAATTCGATACGGGGTTGTAATAACGGAGCATAGTCTCCCCCCGCTTGTAATAACGTGGCTTGGCACACCCACACACGTGCACTCTCTTAGTTGTGCACGATTTTGGACACACACAGGCCAAATCAGCCCCTAATATACATATATACATATATATTTTAATTTTCGTAGGGTTTTGCTTAAGTTGGGTGTGTTGTCCTTCAATTCAAGCACTCACACACATTGAGCCTTCGCTCTTATTTGAAAGACCCAAGTAAGGGCCGACCTATACTATTTGGGTTTTCATTTCATGTTGTGTGTGTAAGTCTTTCAATTCAAGCACTCACACACATTGAGCCTTCGCTCTTATTTGAAAGACCCAAGTAAGGGCCGACCTATACTATTTGGGTTTTCATTTCATGTCGTGTGTGTTGTCTTTCAATTCAAGCACTCACACACATTGAGCCTTCGGTCTTATTTGAAAGACCCAAGTAAGGGCCGTGTTATACTATTTGGGTTTAATTTCATGTTGTGTGCATAGTACTTCAATTCAAGCACTCACACACATTGAGCTTTCGCTCTTACTCCCAAGACCTTAGTCAAGGCCTATCGCAGTTATATTTGGGTTTCATTTATGTTGTGTGCGTAGTACTTCAATTCAAGCACTCACACACATTGAGCTTTCGCTCTTATTCCCAAGACCTTAGTTAAGGCCATACTGCAATTTATATTTGGGTTTCATTTCATGTCGTGTGTGTAAGTCTTTCAATTCAAGCACGCACCCACATTGAGCCTTCGCTCTTATTTGCAAGACCCGAGTAAGGGCCCATATACATACCATATATACATATCTCCCTTCGGCATTTTACATTACAAGTCATTTCCCTTCGGTTATTTCCCTTCGGTTGTTTCCCTTCGGTTATTTCCCTTCGGCATTGTCTTTACATTCGGGTTTTCCCTTTGGAGTAGCGTGAGTTTGCATTGCATCTACGCCATACCACGAGGTAGGACACATATTGCATCGAAGCAAGCCCTGTATTCCCGCTCAAATTCGCCCATGTAGTGGAGTGTTCATAACACACAAACTAGGTGGCCCATAAAAGGGATAAAAGGAAAGACTTAGGCACGTGCAAATCCACGTGATCTAAAATCTGCAATCATATCTAAAAGACCCGAATTAGACACCTCGAACCGCTTCGTAGGCTTTCTATACCCAAAAACTCGATTTTTCAAAGCGTACAGACTGACCCTTGCGCATCGGTGCAAGAAGGTCTGCAACGACAAGAGCTCACTTGCTCACAGTCTCCACGATTAGAAGTCAGTTTTAAATATATCTTCGCTAGCTTAGGTAAGCTAGCTGGCATGCCCTGTTTATATAAATAGGCCTTAGACACACGAGAGGATCCGCTCCAAGCCCTGAAAAGGCAAGAGTGCGGGGATTTTTCGCGCGTCTACAAGTAGCATGAGTTTGCATTGCATCTACTCCATACCACGAGGTAGGACGCATATTGCATCGAAGCAAACCCCGTACTCCCGCTCAAATTCGCCCCATGTAGTGGAGTGTTCATAACACACCTAGGTGGCCCATAAAGGGATAAAAAGAAAGACTTAGGCATGTGCAAATCTACGTGATCTAAAATCTGCAATCGCATTAAAAAGACCCGAATCAAACACCTCGAACCGCTTTCGTAGGCTTTTCCTACCCTAAACTCGATTTTTAAAAAGCGTACAGACTGACCCTTGCGCATCGGTGCAAGAAGGTCTACGACGACAAGAGCTCACTTGCTCATAATCGCCATGTTAGAAGTCAGGTTAAAATATATCTTCGCTAGCTTAGGTAAGCTAGCTGGCATGCCCTGTTTATACAAATAGGCCTTAGACACACGAGAGGATCCGCTCCAGGCCCCAAGAAGCCAAGGGAGGCAGGGATTTTCCTGCGTCTACAGTAAGCTAGCTGGCTCGCCCTGTTTATTCAAATAGGACTTAGACACACGAAAGGATCCGCCCCAGGCCTAAGAAACCAGGGAGGCAGAGATTTTCTGCATCTACAGAGGCTTTTGGAAATATTGGGCCTACAATGTCAAACGCCCACATGGTGAATGGCCAGGGGCTGACCACGGAATGCAATGCAGATGAAGGGATATGAATGGCGTGCCCTTGCACTTGACATGGATGACACTTCCTAACATGATCGTGACAATCCCTTTTCAGGGTGGACCAAAAATAGCCCCCTCTAAGTATTTTCATTGCCATCATGTTGGCATTAACATGACCTCCACATTCTCCATCGTGAAATTCATGCATCGCTATCCTAGCCTCCTCTAGATCGATACACCTAAGCAGGATGCCGGTAAAACTCTTTTTGTATAAAACCCCACCCATAATGGTGTATCGGGTCGAAATCTTACGGATGAATGCCTTATCTTTGGATGTGGCATCCTCAGCGAATCCCCCATTTTCTAAAAATTATTTTATGTCGTAAAACCATGGTTTTCCAATAGAATCAAGGTTATTTTGGCAAGTATCCAGATCGTGTGTGGATGGGTTGGGCGCATGCCATATTTCTAAAGACCGGGTCCCCGAAATGGGATCGACCTTTAGGGCTGAACCCAAGAAGGAGAGGGCATCGGCAATGCCATTGTCCTCTCTTCCTACGTGTGTGAGTTTACATGATTGGAACAACTGGACCAATCGAGTGGCCAACTCATGATATGGAAGTAGTTTTTCATTACGTACTTGCCAAATTTTCAAAACCTGGTTTATGACAAGGAGTGAATCTCCAAAGACCTCGATGCATGATGCCCCTAGAGTTTTCGAAATCCTTAAGCCTTGTATGAGTGCTTCATACTCAGTTACGGTGTTGGAACATTCGAAATCTAAGCGGACTGCTATAGGAATCTCGCCCTTTTCAGGGGAGATGAGGATGACCCCAGTGCCAGCCCCTCGTTGGTTTCGTGCCCCATCGAAGTGCATCTTCCACACTTGGTTCGAAATTGTTTTCCAAAATGTGGTTTTGGAAATGATTTATTAATATGCCTTCATCAGGCATTTCAACAAGTGTGGGATATGCGTCCTCCAAGGGGAACTCAGCCACGTAATCTGCCAGGGCTTGCCCCTTAATGGAGATCTGGTGATGATATTTCAGGTCATACTCCATTAGAAGGAGTTGCCATTTGCCCAATCTACCCGTGAGAATGGGTTTTTCAAACAAGTGCTTCATTGGATCAAGCTTGGACACTATCCAGATCTCATGATCTAAGAAATAGTGTCTGAATTTCTCGCAGGCGTAGACTAGGGCCAAGCACATCTTCTCCATGGCTTGATAATTTCGTTCATAAGCCAAGAGAGTTTTCGAAAATAGTAGATGGCATACTCCTTATGGGTGTCATCCTCGTATTGAGCCAACAGGACTCCTAAAGCATTTGCATGTACGGAGATGTAGAGTAAAAGCGGTTTTCCTTGCTTCGGAGGATTCAAAATGGGGGGATTAACTAGGTATGCCTTTAGTCTCTCGAAGGACTTCTAGCATTCGTCATCCCATAAGAATTTCGTGCCCTTCCTCAACAACTTGTTGAAGGGTTCGCATCTAGTTGCCAGATTTGATATGAATCGGCGAACGGATTGTAAACGACCTTGGAGGCTACGAATTTGGGTGAGATTAGAGGGTGGAGCCATGTCTATGATGGCTCAACACTTAGAGGGGTCGACTTCTATACCCCTTTAGCTTACCATAAAGCCCAAAAGCTTCCCAGATTCTACCCCGAATACACATTTTTGAGGGTTTAGCTTTACTTTGTAAAGCCTAAGCCTTTCGAAAATCTTTTGCAAACATTCGATATGAGTGCATCGGGATTTGGATTTCGCCAAGAGATCATCTACATACACTTCTACGAGCTCATGAATTTGATCATGGAAGATCGTGGTCATGGCTCGTTGGTATGTTGCGCCGGCATTTTTCAAACCAAAGGGCATGACTGTATAGTAGTACGTGCCCCATGGGGTTGTGAAGGCGGTCTTACCCTGATCTCGTGGACTTAGTTTGATTTGATTATAGCCTTAATAGCCATCCATAAATGAAAACATTTCATGATTTGCAGTACTATCGACTATCAAATCTATGTTTGGTAAAGGATAATTATCCTTTGGAGTGGCTTTATTCAGGTTTCTAAAATCGATGCATATTCGAATTTTCCTATTGGTTTTTCGAACTACAACGATGTTTGACAACCAATCAGAATATGCAATGGGTTTTATAAATTCGGCTTTTAACAAATCTTCTAAACCCTCTTTGACTTGCGTGTGTACATTCGGGTGTATTTTCCTAAGCTTCTGCTTTATGGGTTTTACATCCACATCTAAGGGAAGACGATGTTCGACAATGCTGGGGTCTATGCCCGGCATGTCTTCATACGTCCATGCAAACACATCTAAATAGGTTCGTAGAAATGCAATGAATGCTGATCTTTCATGTTCATGCAAGCATGTGCCTATTTTGATGGTTTTGGGATTGGAATCATCCCCTAGGTTTACCTCTATGAAATCTCCTCCTACTGAATTGGAAGGTCTTTCAAAATCGAGAATTTTATGAAATTCTGGTAGCTCAGAAGTGGGATCTTCCTCAAGGGGATCTACTTCTGGGCTTCGATCATTCTCGTGGGCTATAGACCCGAGGGAATTTGATGCGTGATTTTCAAAAAGACCTGGTTTTGTACTCGGATTTTCAATTGATTTCGAAATTTTTGGTCTGGCTATGCAGACGACGTTTCTTTCGAAATCCTTTCCTTTTGCCAAAGTCCTACCAGGAGCAGCTATATACAAAATCTTTTTGGTATTTTTGAGATTTTCGATTTTTTTGGGTTTTTGTAAAACAAGAATTTTAGGAACTATACAAAGCACTCTATTTTCGAGTTTTTGTTTTTCCATTATTTTTGGTTTTTCCTCTTTTTTCGATTTTTTTTATTTTAAGTTTTCCAAATGTTTTTGTATTTTTATGAAAGGGATCTTCCGTCATACCTACAAAAGGAAAAACAGTACGAATTAGACTCGGAATAGGAGGTCCAAATCGTAGGTTTCTTCTAAGGCAGGTTCCAAGGCAGCCTTGACCCAGGTGGTCACAGGGGGTGGCTCTGGCAGTATTCTGGGAGTATAGCCGATCTCATATCGGCTTGGGTTGGCCCTAGGAAGGATGGGCTCTAGGAGACCCTGGTTTTGTGCCCCTAGACTTTTGTAGGGCGTGTAGCCCATATTCAACAACATGTTCCATGATTTTTTATTCTTTGAAAATTGATGATATAAATCGTGGTCCTAGAACTTGCTGTCGTCCATATCGTGCTCGTATGGCTTTTTGTCCAGGGGCTTTGGAAATAGGGAATGCTTGGGTTTTCCTAGAAGGGTCAAGATTGGGAGGGGGCCTGCTTTGGGCGGCCCCTTCACATATACAACCTTCCTAGGGTTGTTTAACAAGAGCTTTGGTGGCTCAATCACAATCTGCCCCAGGTTAGCCTCATGGGCCTAGGAGCTCGATAAACAAGGGGAGTTTATGATCCCCTAAAGCTATGGGTGACTCTCACCTAGGATCACTATGACTTGGTCCCTGAAAGGGATCTTGACACACCTATGGAAGGTGGATGGCACAGCGCACAAACTGTGTATCCAGGGCCTTCCTAGCAACAGGTTATAATGGGGGTGGATGTCCAAGACATGGAACACCCCCGTGTGTTCGATCCCTCCCATTTCCATTGGGAGTTCGATGGATCCTAAAGATCTAGACGCATTCCCATCGTATCCAGTGATAACGATGGGGCTTGGGTTCACTGAAGTCAAGGTGACTCCGATTTTGTACGCCACATGAAGTGGAAGGATGTTGAGCCCTCCTCCACCATTAACTAGGCACCTGTCCAGAGAGTGGTTGTTTAGAACCACCTCGATATGCAGGGCCTGGTTATGGGTTTCGTAGGGTCTATCTACATCATCTTTGGAGAAAGTGATGGATGATTTTGCTCCTAATAAAGCCACTTGGGCAGACAGGGATTCCGAACTTATGTTCGAATCAACCTTCGCTCTTTCTAGAATTTTCTCTAGCACGAGTCTATGCCTAGGCGAGGTTTGTATAAGCTCTAGGATAGACATGTGGATAGGAATCTTTGAAAGGTGGTTTTCGAAGTCATAAGGATTTAGGATGACTTTATCCTTGTCAGCTTTTGGCAGAACTCCAGGAATACATGCTTTTGAGGGGCCAAGCACACTGACCACCTTTTTAGCACTTTGTAGGTGTGGGGGTTGATAGATCCTCCTGGATCTAGTCACTTCCCCCATGACCAGCCTAGGGTTCGTGCTAAATTTGGCTCCAAGTATGAGTTGAGGAGTACCTTGAAGTTTTAAAACTGGTTTAGCTGGGGATTCAGGTTTTGGTGGTCCCCGAATGATGACTTGGGCGGGCTTCTTGTACAATACAAGAGTGGGCGCACAAGTGGGTCGACCAGACTCAGGTTTTTGCACTAGTTCCTTTGAAAAGGTGAGGGTACATACCTCATTTCCTTTCCCACTCCACTGGCGTGCTTGGGAAAGGGTTCTTTGAAGATAGCTTGAGGTGGCTCAGGTTCCGCAGTGACCTGGAGTTGGCCCTCTGCTATCAAGTTCTCGATTTTATTTAAAAGGGAGAAACAACGTTTGGTATCATGGCCTTTGAGCCGATGATACTTACAAAATCAATTTAAATATCCCCCTTTGGAATTGACTCCTTCGGGGATTTTGGGAAGTTCTATCATGCCTTGGGCAAGTAGGAGGTCTAGGACCTCTAACACAGGTTGCCCTAGTGGAGTGTACTCTCGTTTTTTAACCGGTTTTTGAAAGGTTCGCTTCCTTTTGTTTTCTAGTTTTTCAAAAATTTTGGAAGTGCTTGCCACGCCTGGATCCACCCGGACAGTGGCGATTTTATGGGGCTTTGCCCCTTTGTCCATCGTGGGTAGCCCATAAGTGATGGGCTTTTCCAAGCGGGTTTTAGAAACGACACTTCCTTTCCATAAGTGATTGTATGTCCCTTTTCTTAAGTTTGTTTCGAAAAGGGATGCCTTTTTTATCAACTTATGGAAAGTTGAGATCTCATGGAGCGAGAGAAGGGTTTTTAACTCGCTTTTAAAATTATCCAGGATGAGCATGACTACGCATCCTTCGGATATGGGCTCTCGCATGTGGCCCAAAAGAGACCTCCATCGTAAAATGAAGGCATGTATGTCTTCGTTCATGCCTTGCTTTGTATCCCTTAAAGTGTTTAGAGTCGGCGTGACTTCTATGTTGTGTGCAAATCTTTGCATGAAGCAGTTCGCTAACTCTTCAAAAGTAGCGAACTGGCTTAAGTCGTAGGAAGCCAGCCATTTGGCAGTTGTGCCCTTAAGGGATAAAGGGACCAATACAAGTGAGACCTAGGGTCTCCCATGCCGTCATACCGACGGAAGTTTGGTATTTCATCGTCACTGTCTGTTTCGTAATCCATAGGAAGGAAATTAGACAGGGCGTAACTCCTTTTCTCTTTGTTTTGCCCTTTCAGCAGCTGCTGTAGGGCTTTACGGTCCTTTTGTGTGAAGGACTCGTGGTATTGGTTGCCTTCCATTACGGAGGCCTCTTTGTGCTTGCGAGGTTTTTCAAATTTTCTTTTGGCCTTTTGTTCACCATTTGATGAACACGAATTGCCTACTTCAGCCTCTTGGCTGAGAGCATCGATTTTGGCCTCAAATTCCCTTCTCAGGTCCTCTATCTCGTCTAGTTTGATCTTGTTTTTGAAAATCCTCCTAGAGTGAGAACTTGATGCGCATGAGCCTTGGCTCGACACTTCACTTGGGTTGGATTTTGACATGCTTTTCAAGCTTTTTCAAAATTTCCTAAGTACAAGTAAAGAAAACAAAGTTAAAACAACACCTCTTTGAAAATCTTTTCGCAAGTTTATAGTCTAACTCGATTTTTGAAAGACTCACATCCCACCGGGCATGCCAATCTTCTGTAGACGTAGAAAATCTCCGCCTCCCTAGTTTCTTAGGCCTGGAGCAGATCCTTTCGTGTGTCTAAGTCCTATTTAAATAAACAGGGCGTGCCAGCTAGCTTACCTAAGCTAGCGAAGATATATTTTAACCTGACTTCTAACGTGGTGACTGTGAGCAAGCAAGCTCTTGTCGTCGCAGACCTTCTTGCACCGATGAGCAAGGGTCAGTCTGTATGCTTTAAAATCGAGTTTTGAGTGGGAAAAGCCTACGAAAGTGGTTCGAGGTGTTTGATTCGGGTCTTTTTAGTACGATTTCCATATTTTAGATCATGTGGATTTGCACGTGCCTAAGTCTTTCTTTTTATCCCTTTATGGGCCACCTAGGTGTGTGTTATGAACACTCCACTAAATGTGGCAAATTTGAGTGAGAGTATGGGGTTTGCTTTGATGCAATATGCATCCTAACGCGTGGTATGGCGTATATGCAATGCAAACTCATGCTAATCCAAAGGGAAAACCCGAATGTAAAGACAATACCGAAGGGAAATGACTTAAGGGAAATGACTTGAAATGTAAATGCCGAAGGGAAATACGTATATAAGGTATATATGGGCCCTTACTCGGGTCTTGCAAATAAGAGCGAAGGCTCAATGTGGGTGCGTGCTTGAATTGAAATACTACACACCCGACATGAAATGAAACCCAAATATAACTTGCAATATGGCCTTAACTAAGGTCTTTGGAATAAGAGCGAAAGCTCAATGTGTGTGAGTGCTTCCATTGAAATACTACGCACACAACATGAAATTAAACCCAAATATAAATTGCAGTATGGCCTTAACTAAGGTCTTGGGAATAAGAGCAAAAGCTCAATGTGTGTGAGTGATTGAATTGAAGTACTATGCACACAACATGAAATTAAACCCAAGGATAGTATAACATGACCCTTACTTGGGTCTCACAAATAAGAGCGAAGGCTCAATGTGTGTGCGTGCTTGAATTGAAAGACAACACACCCAACTTAAGCAAAACCCTACGTAATTTAAAGTATATACATAGATTTATATATAAAGGGTTGATTAGGCCCGTGTGTGTTCAAAATTGTGCATAACTAAGAGAGTGCACGTGTGTGTGGGTGTGCCAAGCCACGTTATTACAAGCGGGGGGAGACAATGCTCCATTATTACAACCCCGTATCAAATTTAATTTGAGATGTCTACAACTAAGGACCGAGTTAGGCACTTACTTATAGCTGGTCCGGAGGTGACTTACTCGAGCGTAGGCTTAGCTTCGCCTTGGGCTGCAAGAGGGAGCTCCTCGAAGTTGAATGGCAAGGGGAGATGCTGGCCGGGTGCTTTGGGTGCGCGGGAAGGGCACCTTGAGGATGGTCGGCTGCTAGGAAGGGGCTGCCTTGGTGTGTTGGGCTAAGGTGACTAAGGAAGGTCACTAGGGGATGGGCTGGTATTAGGAAAGGTGGCACTAAGTGGGAGCCTATGGGAGTGTATGGCTGGCCGAGTGGGTTTGGTACAGTCAATTGGAGTGGCCGACTAAGGGAAACTTGGTGGTGGCCGACTGTTAGGGTGGCTAGGTAATGGCGAGGATGAGAAGGGAGCTAGCTAGGGTGTCATGTGAGATGGAGTTAGGGGCTGGTGGGAAGTGATATGGGCAGGTATTAGGGAGCTAAGTGGGATGGCCGGGCGTTGCTAGGGGAAGTGGTCCAAGGCGGGTGGTTGAAATGGCTAAGGTCTGGCCGAATGGGTGAGGATGGCGGGTGGCTGGTGTTGGGGTGATGTGGTGGTGGTGTAGGTGGTTGAGAGTGGAGGGGGAGTGAAGAAAGGGGTAGAGTTAGGCTGAGATACTAACCGGGTGATGAAAAGAGGCGGTGGATGGAAGAGGGGGCAGCCGGGTGACTTGGATGCGCAGGATTTAGCCGGGAGGTGGTGGCGACGGGAAGCTGGCCGGTTGGAAGTGGTGATGTAGGAGGAGCTTGGTGGTGGGTAGCGGTGGTGCAGGTGGAAGGCTCGGCTAGGAGGCTGGCCAAGGTCGGCTGGGGGAGATGGGCTGGAAGCAGCTGAAAAACCTGCCCCTTGGGGGGGGTTTATATAGGGTTGAAGATGGCAGTTGGGGCTGGTATTGGGAGGGTGGTAAGGTGGTTTAGGCAGTGGTGGTGTGGTGATAAGGTGGGCTGGTTTTGGGGAGGGGCCAGATATTTTAATACAAGGGGTTTTAGGTAGATGGTGTGCTAGGTTTAGGTGGGGTGGTTTAGGGGTTTAGGGCTTAGCTAGGTGGGTTGGTTTTGGGGTGAGGTTTAGTGAGGTGGGTTAGGTGATTAGGATAGGATTAGGCTAGGTTTAAGGAAATTAGGCTAGGTTTAGGGAAGGATTAGGGAAGTGGGTTAGGTGATTAGGTTGGGATTAGGTCGGGATTAGGGAAGTGGGTTAGGTGATTAGGCTAGGTTTAGGCCAGGATTAGGGTAAAAGGCTAGGATTAGGGGGTTTTGATTAGGATTGGGTTGAGGAGCTCCCTTTGCATGACCCATAGACCTTAATTGCATCATGTTGGTGCAGCCCTAGGTTAGGTTTTGGCTAATACAAGCTTAAACCCATGTTAATTAGGCTAACCCACATGATTAACCCCAAACTTGACACACAAGTCAAGCTTAATTACAACCACACTCAAATCTTATCCTCCCCCACTCTCTCTCATGCCCATAATCCCACGTGAAATTCAAGTGGGCCCCACCTCCATTTATGAGAAGGTGATGTGGGCCATGGATGTGGATATTGGATTAGATCTCTGGATCCAAATCCAAATCCAAATCCACACATGGGTTTGGATTGGGATCTGGATATATATGGTCCAGATCCAATCCAAACTGAATTCTGACTCCTTCAGGCTGTGTTCGAAACGAACTGTTTGTACGGGGTCTGACAGCATCAGTACTCCGTCTGCGTTGGGTCTTCGCCAACATGATCGTTCGCTTCTGTTTTCACCTTCCGAAGCTGATTTCAAGTAATGTTTTGTTGATAACAGGGTCTTGGACGTTCGAGATCCTGGGGGTGGATTCAATACGAGAATTACTGTGCCAGGCTCGACTTGTCTCCGGTTCCGGGCTCTCTTTAGCTTTTTTGGTCCTACTTTGCTCAGGCCAAGCTTGCTTTGTGGGGTTTCAAAACATATTTTAACAGTTTTTAAAACATATTACACATATTTAAAACATATAAAAGTTCAAAATATCTGTACAGGGTGGCCTGGAAGGCTCCTGGGTTTCCAGACACAAAATAGCTCTTTGGGGCTGCTTTTACAAAACCAGGTTTGTTTCGAGAAATTCGTGGGATTTCGGGGTGTTTACAGACACTGATCGTCCCACGAAAATTTTACCCCTTTTCGCAAAAGTTTATTGAAAGGTTCGCATCTTGTTGCTAAATTTGAAATGAACCTCCTAATGGCTTGGAGACGACCTTGGAGGCTTCGGATTTGGGTCAAGTTGGATGGTAGAGGCATATCTATGATGGCTCGACACTTAGAGGCGTCTACTTCAATGCCCCTTTGGCTCACCATAAAGCACAAAAGCTTACCAGATTCTACTTCGAATACACATTTTTGAGGGTTTAGTTTCACTTTGTAAATCCTAAGTCTTTCGAAAACCTTTTGCAAAGACTCAATGTGAGTAACTCGGGTTTTTGATTTCACCAAAAGATCATCCACATAAACTTCCAAGAGCTCATGAATTTGATCATGAAAGATAGTAGTCATAGCTCTTTGGTATGTGGCACCGGCATTTTTCAAACCAAATGGCATAATTGTGTAACAGTATGTGCCCCAAGGTGTAGTAAAAGCGGTTTTTGCCTGATCTTTTGGTGCTAACTTAATTTGATTATAATCCGAATAGTCATCCATGAAAGAAAACATTTCATGATTTGCAGTGCTATCCACTATCAAATCAATATTTGGTAGAGGAAAATTGTCTTTTGGAGTGGCTTTGTTCAAATTTCTAAAATCAATGCAAATTCTAATTTTCCCATTGGATTTTTGAACTACAACAATATTTGAAAGCCATTCTGAGTACGCAATGGGTTTTATAAATCCGGCTTTTAAAAGATCTTCTAAACCCTCTTTTACTTGTGCGTGCACATCGGGGTGAATCTTTCTAAGCTTTTTCTTTATGGGTTTGGCATTCGGTTCTAGGGGAAGACGATTCTCTACTACCATTGGGTCTAAACCCGGCATGTCTTCGAGGTCCATGCAAGCACATCTACATATGATTTGAGAAATATGATAAATTATGTCCTTTCATGCTCATGTAAACATGCACCTATTTTAACATGCTTGGGATTAGACTCACTCCCTAGATTTACTTCCACAAAATCCCCTCCTACGGAATTTGAAGGCTTTTCTAAATCAAGGAATCTATGGAACTCAGGAAGCTCGGAGGTTTGGTCCTCCTCATGGATGAGGGGATCTTCCTCTTTGCTTTGATCGCTCTTGAGAAATTTGGGTTCTATGAAAGTTCTAGGCAAGGCACACAGTTTTGGAACATCTACCACTTTCAAAAGACTAGGGCTTTTTACAAAGATAATGTTTTTGGGTTTTTCAAGATTTTCGATTTTTTTGACTTTTTCGAAATTGCTTTTCAGAGATGGAATGTACAAAACCTTGCTTTTGGTATTTTCGCACTTTTCAAATTTTTTGGCTTTTTGTAAACACAAGGAAGGAACAAAAACCATATTCTTTTTGGAATTTTCATTTTTTTTGGCTTTTTGTAAACAAATGGAAGGAGGAGAAATGTAAATCACATTCTTTTTGAGATTTTTGAAATTTTCTATTGTTTTTGGGTTTTGGGAATTTTCTAAATGTTTTTGGATTTTGCAAATTTCTAATTTTTTTGGGGTTTTGGATGTGGCGGGGTCCTCCATCAAACCTACAAAGAAAACACCATGCATTAGGCTCTAAATAAGAGGTCTAAGTCATAGGTTTCGGTGTTAGGAGGCTCTAAGGCACCCTTGACCCAAGTGGTCATGGGTGGAGGTTCGGGTGGTATGGATGGGTCGTAGCCTATCCCATACCGGTTTGGGTTTGGGTTTGACACTATGGGTTCAAGATGACCTTGGTTTTGGCTCCCTAGGCCTTGATAAGGTATATAATCCATGTTCAACATCATGTTCGAAGGCTTCTTCAATTTTGAAAATGTTTTATAAAGGGGATGGCCTTGGAACTTGGTATCGTCCATGTCATGCTCAAACACTTTTATGGACTTGGGGAGGACTTTGGGTAGTTTTGAGATGGTCTTGAGCGGGCTAGCCTTGGGTGGCCCTTTTATGTGCACGACACCTTTTGGTTTGGGATGAGCTACCAAGGGTTCACCTAGTTTTGACTCATGGGTTTTGTCACCCGATAAGGATGGGAAATTTTGTATTCCCTGCAGCTGGGGGTGATTCTCTCCTAAACTTACCACAACTTGGTTTTGGAGGGGTATTTTTACACACCTATGAAAGGTGGATGGCACAACCCGCAAGCTGTGTATCCATGGCCTTCCTAGGAGTAGGTTATAATGGGGGTGTATGTCTAAAACATGAAACACCCCAGAATGACTTATGCCCCCTACTTCTATGGGTAACTCTATGACTCCTAAAGGTTTGGATGCGTTTCCATCGTATCCTGTGATCAGGATGGAACTCGGGTTTAGAGAGGTCAAGGAGACTCCTATTTTGTAGGCTATGTGTAGTGAAAGTATATTTAGACCTCCTCCGCCATCAACCAAACACTTGTGTAGAGGATGGTGATTCAATACCACCTCTATATGCAAGGCTTGGTTATGGTTTTGGTAGGGTTATTCTAGCTCGTCTTCCGAAAACACAATGGAAGGAGAGGGAGTCAGGGGTTATGGTTGGGTTAACCTTGGCCTTCTCTAAGATCTTTTCTAAAACTTGTCTATGTATAGGGGATGTTTGGATAAGCTCTAGGATAGACATATTTATGGGAATCTTAGGAAGGTGATTTTCGAAATCATATGGGGTTAACACATTGTTTTTACCCATGAGATGCGATGCTTTGGGAATGCATGATTTTGAAGGGCCGGGGATAACGACCACTTCCTTGCTAGCATCTTTTGCTAAGTGTGGGGGTTGGTAGATCCTTCCGGACCTAGTGACCTCGTCCACACCTTCCCTATGGCTCGTTCCTAGGTGGGTTCTAGCTTGATGCTTGGGAGCACCTCGAATCTCTAATAAGGCTCTAGCCGGGGGCGGGACTCTAAGCGCTCCTCGGATCACTACTTGTTTGGCTTTTTTTATTACGAGCAGTGGTGTATGACAAGTAGTGCTATTTGGATGCCATGCATGTTCCAAACCATTCAAATGAGAGGAGAGAGCATATACCTGCTTGTCCTTCCTGCTAGTGCTTGCATGGTTGGGGAAGGGTTCCTTGAGTACGGCTTGGGCGGGCTCCGATTCCTCGGTGACCTGGAGCCGGCCTTTCTCGATCAAGTCCTCTATTTTGTTTAAAAGGGTGTAGCAGTGATTTGTATCATGGCCTTTGAGCCTATGATACTTGCAAAACTTGTTCAAAAATTTCCCTTTAGGGGGTGTCCCCTCGAGAACTTCCGGAAGTGTCACCATTCCCTGGGCGAGCAGGAGGTCGAGGACATCTGTGATGGGCTGCCCCAGCAGGGTGTACTCCCTTTTTTTGAAAGACTTTTGAACCTTTTTGTTCTTCAGTTAAAATTTTGAAGTGCCGGCCGGGCTCGGTTCTACTCGGACATTTGCAACTGTTTGGGGTTTTGCCCCATTGTCTGTAGTAGTTGGCCCGTAAGTCCCAGGCTTTTCAAAATGGGTTTTTGAAAAAATCTTGCCTTCCCACAAGTCATCGTAGACCCCCTTTTTCATATTTGCTTCGAATAGGGAAGCCTTCTTGATTAATTTGTGGAAAGTGAAAATTTCATGGAGAGAAAGAAGCATTTTCAGCTCGGGTTTGAAATTTTCGAGGATGAGCATCACGGCACATCCTTCCGAGATGGGCTCTCTTACTTGCCCCAATAAAGACCTCCATCGAATGATGAATGCGTGAGCATCCTCGTTCGTGACTTGTTTTTGTGTCCCTTAGGGTGTTCAAAGTGGGGGTTACTTCCACGTTGTGTGAAAACCTTTGCATGAAACCATTTGTCAACTCTTCAAAAGTGGCAAATTGGCTCAAGTAGTAGTAGGAAGCGAGCCACTTGGAAGCGGTTTCCTTAAGGGAGAGGGGGAACCAGTAGATCCACTTAGCCGAGTCTTTCTTCTTTTTGTATGCTCGGTGGGAAAAGAGTTGGAGGTGGGATCTAGGATCCCCCGTCTCGTCATACCGGTAGAAATTCGGTATGTCATCATCGCTATCCGTTTGGTAGTCGAAAGGTAAAAAATCGAATAAGGCATATGACCTCTTTTCCTTGGCCTGACCCCTTAGTAGTTGCTGAAGGGCCTTGCGATCTTTCAATGTAAATGACTCGAGCTCTCTGTCCCCCTCCATAGTGGAGGTCTCTTTGGGTTTTTGGGCTTGCTCATTTTCTTTCGAGCCCTAGTTTGCTTTCCATGGGATGAGTAGGATTCGACCACTTCGGCCTCTTGGCTAAGAGCGGCGATTCTTCCTTCAAATTCTTTCCTCAAGTCTTCTAATGACTCTTTCTTGTTTTTGAAATTTGTTTTTGAAAATCTTTTCGAAAATTTACTTGACGAGAATGAAGCCTGGCTCGACACCTCGTAAGAAACTCGACATGATTTTATGGGCCTTGAAAATCCTACACGTGCACAATTTACCAATGTTAAAACACTTTGAAAAAGATTTCTGGGAGTTTTACTTGCTTAGAAATTCCTTAAGACCCGAGTCCCACCGGGCGTGCCATTTTTGTAGACATGAAAATTCTCATTCCAAAGTTTATGAGACAAACTTGAAATAAAACTTTCCACTCCTATGCTTGTGCGAGCGTGCCAACTAATTCAAAACTAACAAATGTTTGAAAAATGTAAGACTTCTAGGCGATTATGTGTAAGCGGGCTCTTTTCACTCAAACCTTCTTGAGCCAATGCTCAAGGATCAGTGTTGAGCGCTTAGGAATCTCATTTATACCACAAATACAACTCCCTTTCACGTGAACTAGTGTTTTTAAAAGAATTGTTGAACTTGTGCACTCGGATTCAATACCTGGAAAAACACAAGCTGCTGAAAACAGAGAATTCTGTTCTCAGAGCTGTTTTCTAAGGGAGATTTGAAGGCATCACAGACCTCCAAAAATTATCAAAAGTTTACCAGTCGAAGCTGGTAGTATGGAGAGACTGTAGCCTTTTTCAAATCTGCATTTGGAGCAGTAATGAATCAGAAACAAATACTTGACTTAGATCAACTCACTGACTAAGAACAGTTCTGTTTCAGAAATACAGAAACTCAAAGATGAGTCTGTATCTCTCTGCTCAGAACTCCAATTTTGATGATTTTGATGTTTCTGGAAAGCTATAGATGTTAGCTTTCCAATTCATCAAAAATCAATTAATTTAGACCCCTATGAATAGATATATAGGACTTTTACCTAACCTCTATTTCAGGAAATCCGATTGTGCAGACAGTGGTACAGAAATTTGGTCGTTCTTTATCCATTTTTATTATGTGGCTGAGCAGCCCTAAAATCTTGCCAATTTTATACAGAGTGTCCAAATGTGTATGAAACCAGTGTGCCAAATTTTGAGACAATCGGAATAAGCATCACAAAATTAAAATTATAGAAACAGACATATGCAGAGATGCTAAAATCTGGTTTTCTGTTTTATAAATGTAATGATGCGTAACCCACACGAAATTAAAATGCAACAACCCTTAAGGCAAATTTGCTGGAATATAAATGAATGGAAAGTACTTTATAGCTTAGACATAGAGGGGGTTAGAAGTATAGAGGGTATATAGCATATAGGAAGGAAGAAGCATTAAAGCAAACACTTGGCGTGCATGTGGGTGTATAGTGTTTCATCCACGAAATTGAAATTGTAGCAAAGCTAGATTATTACAACTCGGGGGGAGATGAAACTCCATTAATACAACCCCATCTAATGAATTGAATGGAAGAGAATGAAACTTATATTAAGTAAGAAAGGTCTTACACGAGTTTTGGAGTGTGAAGGACCGGGTTTCAATGATGAAGCCGGCCTTCCTCTTGATGACCTTCCTTCTCAACTCCCACAAGTTCTCACCTAGCTTCCCCTTTTTCCCACACTAGAGGATGTCCCTCCTTGCTGGAAATTCCTGCACCTAGTCTAGCACACGCCACCCAAGGTCTAGAGCTTCTCTCTCCTCTCTTTCCAATATCAAAAGTTATGGAACCCGCCCCCCTCTTGGGCCTTTTTATAGGCCAAAGGGGGGCTGGTTCTAGCCTTTTCCATGGGGCGGGTTGGCCTGCCCCTTGGGTCCAATTCGGATCCATTTGATCCAACCACTTAGTGGTGCCCTTGTTGACCTTGGTTCAGCCCATGTGGGCTGGGCCTAGGTGTAGCCGATTTAGCTTGATCCACACGGCTTGGTGTTTGGTGTACCCGGCCCCAACTTGCTTCAATCTTGCTAGTTTGTCCCAATCGTGTATACGTAGCTAGGTTCTTCTCTTTAATGCTTAGCTACTCCTTACACTTAATACAAGCCATTCTTACCCGTGTACATTTAGCTAAGTCCTTTTGATTCATAAGTTCAGCCATGCCTTGATTCTTGCTTGGTTCGGCTTCCACCCTTTGCTTTTGAGTTCAACTTGAAATCTTCTCGAATTGGATGAACTTGTTACCATAGCCTCGAGTCTTGGTTCCATGTTGGCCCCATCTTGATCGGACAAACTTGTATTTGATCGGTCTTGACCTTCCATTTGGATAAGTTGTTGAATTCGAACTTGATATGCTTCAAACTTCTCTGCTTTTGGGAATCAATCTGAATTTGGTTTAACTTGATCCCATATCTTGATACACTTTATCTTCTTTCTGGGAATCGAGGCCTGGATTGGGTCTTTGCCTGCTTCGAAACTCATGGGCTATTTGGATTTAAAACCTTTATTTTGAAATATCCCCCCAGAAGGTTTAAACTTTAAAATTTGGGGTTTTTGAATTTAAAGGTTCATAAAGGCTTTAAATTGGCTTTCAAAATTTAGGAGTTTTTTAAAATACTTGAAAAATTTTGGGTGTTTACACCCTTACCTAACCTAGCTCGAAATAGTTTAGGGTACAACCCATCTATACCCCCTGAGCCATCGTAGACATGCCTCTACCCTCCAACTTGACCCAAATCTGAAGCCTTCAAGGTCGACTCCAAGCAATTAGGAGATTCATCTCCAATTTAGTAACAAGGTGTGAACCTTTCAATAGACTTTTGAGAAAAGAGGTGAAATTTGATTGAAATTTCAATAGCCAAAAAGCTTTCAAAGATTAAAAACTTATTTGCTAAATCCTCAAATTTTAAAACCTCTAAAGCAAGGGAAACCTTTATTGCTCTACATTTCCATTCATCCGAATGCATTAGGTGCTTTACTTGTTCAATATGAAGATGATAGTCTTAAAGAGTATGTTATTTACTATATTTCGAAAACTCTATTGGCATATGAAAGAAATTATCAAGCCATGGAGAAAACGTGCTTGGCCTTGGTATGGGCTTGCCAAAAGTTTAGGCATTATTTCCTAGATCATGAAATTTGGATAGTGTCTAAACTTGACCCAATCAAGCACCTCTTTGAAAAACCCATCCTAATGGGTAGGCTAGGTAAATGGCAGCTCCTCTTAATGGAGTATGATCTAAAATTCCATCACCAAAACTCTATTAAGGGACAAGCCCTAGCCCGATCATGTGGTTGAGTTACCCTTGAAGATACATATCCCATACTTGATGAAATGCCCGATGAAGGCATCCTTGTAAACGAATTACAAAACCATGTTTTGTTCAATTGTTGTAATGAATATCAAGTGTAGAAAATGTACTTTGATGGGGCAAAGAATCAACAAGGTACAGGCGTAAGAATCATTCTCATATTCCCCAAGAACGGAGAAATCCCAATGGCATTCCAACTAGATTTTCCATGTTCAAATAATGTGGCTGAATTTGAGGCACTCATAGAAGGCCTAAAAGTTTCGAAAAATCTAGGGGCATCATGTATTGAAGCCTTTAGAGATTACATGCTGGTTGTAAACAAAGTTTCAAAAATTTGGCAAGTCAAAAATGAAAAACTCATTCCATACCATGAATTGGCCACCTAGTTGGTTAATTCTTTCAAAACATGCACACTCACTCACATAGGTAGAGAGGACAACACCATAGCCGATGCCCTCTCATCTCTAAGGTCATCTCTAAGAATCGACCCCACTATGGGCGCTCGATCCCTCGAGATCCTATATTTGCCCACTCCATCCACCCATGATTTAGAGATTTGCCAAAATGACCAAACACTTTCATACTTTTTAAAAAAAAGGTCATACTTGTTCAAAATCGAGTTTTTTAAAGCATACAAACTGACTCTTGAGCATTGGTTCAAGAAGGTTTGCGACGAAAAGAGCCCACTTGTCCACAGTCGCCCCCTAAGTCAGATATTTCAAAACTTACTTCGCTAGTTTGAGTAAGCTAGCTGGCACGCCCTTTTAAAAAGCGACTTAGACATACGAAAAGGTTCACTCAAGGCCTAAGAACCCGGAAGTGGAAATTTTCGCGTGTTTACAGACATGACCCCCACATTCCCCATTGTAGAACTCATGCATAATGGTCCTAGCCTCATCAAGATCGACACATCTCAACAAGATGCCAGTAAAGCTCTTTTTATAAAGAACCCCTCCCAAAATCACATATCAGGTTTAAATTTTTCGAATAAAAGCCTTATCTTTAAAGGAAGCAATTCGGAAAATCCTCCATTTTCTAATTTTTTTTTAATGTCTTGAAACCAAGGTTTTTCATTTGAATTTTGGTCATTTTGGCAAATCTCTAAATCATGGGTGGATGGAGTGGGCAAATATAGGATCTCGAGGGATCGAGCGCCCATAGTGGGGTCGATTCTTAGAGATGACCTTAGAGATGAGAGGGCATTGGCTATGGTGTTGTCCTCTCTACCTATGTGAGTGAGTGTGCATGTTTTGAAAGAATTAACCAACTAGGTGGCCAATTCATGGTATGGAATGAGTTTTTCATTTTTGACTTGCCAAATTTTTGAAACTTTGTTTACAACCAGCATGTAATCTTTAAAGGCTTCAATACATGATGCCCCTAGATTTTTCGAAACTTTTAGGCCTTCTATGAGTGCCTCAAATTCAGCCACATTATTTGAACATGGAAAATCTAGTTGGAATGCCATTGGGATTTCTCCGTTCTTGGGGAATATGAGAATGATTCTTACGCCTGTACCTTGTTGATTCTTTGCCCCATCAAAGTACATTTTCCACACTTGATATTCATTACAACAATTGAACAAAACATGGTTTTGTAATTCGTTTACAAGGATGCCTTCATCGGGCATTTCATCAAGTATGGGATATGTATCTTCAAGGGTAACTCAACCACATGATCGGGCTAGGGCTTGTCCCTTAATAGAGTTTTGGTGATGGAATTTTAGATCATACTCCATTAAGAGGAGCTGCCATTTACCTAGCCTACCCATTAGGATGGGTTTTTCAAAGAGGTGCTTGATTGGGTCAAGTTTAGACACTATCCAAATTTCATGATCTAGGAAATAATGCCTAAACTTTTGGCAAGCCCATACCAAGGCCAAGCACGTTTTCTCCATGGCTTGATAATTTCTTTCATATGCCAATAGAGTTTTCGAAATATAGTAAATAACATACTCTTTAAGACTATCATCTTCATATTGAACAAGTAAAGCACCTAATGCATTCGGATGAATGGAAATGTAGAGCAATAAAGGTTTCCCTTGCTTTAGAGGTTTTAAAATTTGAGGATTTAGCAAATAAGTTTTTAATCTTTTGAAAGCTTTTTGGCTATTGAAATTTCAATCAAATTTCACCTCTTTTCTCAAAAGTCTATAGAAAGGTTCACACCTTGTTGCTAAATTGGAGATGAATCTCCTAATTGCTTGGAGTCGACCTTGAAGGCTTCAGATTTGGGTCAAGTTGGAGGGTAGAGGCATGTCTACGATGGCTCAGGGGGTATAGATGGGTTATACCCTAAACCATTTCGAGCTAGGTTAGGTAAGGGTGTAAACACCCAAAATGTTTCAAGTATTTTAAAAAACTCCTAAATTTTGAAAGCCAATTTAAAGCCTTTATGAACCTTTAAATTCAAAAACCCCAAATTTTAAAGTTTAAACCTTCTGGGGGGATATTTCAAAATAAAGGTTTTAAATCCAAATAGCCCATGAGTTTCGAAGCAGGCAAAGACCCAATCCAGGCCTCGATTCCCAGAAAGAAGATAAAGTGTATCAAGATATGGGATCAAGTTAAATCAGATTCAGATTGATTCCCAAAAGCAGAGAAGTTTGAAGCATATCAAGTTCGAATTCAACAACTTATCCAAATGGAAGGTCAAGACCGATCAAATACAAGTTTGTCCGATCAAGATGGGGCCAACATGGAACCAAGACTCGAGGCTATGGTAACAAGTTCATCCAATTCGAGAAGATTTCAAGTTGAACTCAAAAGCAAAGGGTGGAAGCCGAACCAAGCAAGAATCAAGGCATGGCTGAACTTATGAATCAAAAGGACTTAGCTAAATGTACACGGGTAAGAATGGCTTGTATTAAGTGTAAGGAGTAGCTAAGCATTAAAGAGAAGAACCTAGCTACGTATACACGATTGGGACAAACTAGCAAGATTGAAGCAAGTTGGGGCCGGGTACACCAAACACCAAGCCGTGTGGATCAAGCTAAATCGGCTACACCTAGGCCCAGCCCACATGGGCTGAACCAAGGTCAACAAGGGCACCACTAAGTGGTTGGATCAAATGGATCCGAATTGGACCCAAGGGGCAGGCCAACCCGCCCCATGGAAAAGGCTAGAACCAGCCCCCCTTTGGCCTATAAAAAGGCCCAAGAGGGGGGCGGGTTCCATAACTTTTGATATTGGAAAGAGAGGAGAGAGAAGCTCTAGACCTTGGGTGGCGTGTGCTAGACTAGGTGCAGGAATTTCCAGCAAGGAGGGACATCCTCTAGTGTGGGAAAAAGGGGAAGCTAGGTGAGAACTTGTGGGAGTTGAGAAGGAAGGTCATCAAGAGGAAGGCCGGCTTCATCATTGAAACCCGGTCCTTCACACTCCAAAACTCGTGTAAGACCTTTCTTACTTAATCTAAGTTTCATTCTCTTCCATTCAATTCATTAGATGGGGTTGTATTAATGGAGTTTCATCTCCCCTCGAGTTCTAATAATCTAGCTTTGCTGCAATTTCAATTTCATGGATGAAACACTATACACCCACATGCACGCCAAGTGTTTGCTTTAATGCTTCTTCCTTCCTATATGCTATATACCCTCTATACTTCTAACCCCCTCTATGTCTAAGCTATAAAGTACTTTCCATTCATTTATATTCCAGCAAATTTGCCTTAAGGGTTGTTGCATTTTAATTTCGTGTGGGTTACGCATCATTACATTTATAAAACAGAAAACCAGATTTTAGCATCTCTGCATATGTCTGTTTCTATAATTTTAATTTTGTGATGCTTACTCCGATTGTCTCGAAATTTGGCACACTGGTTTCATACACATTTGGACACTCTGTATAAAATTGGCAAGATTTTAGGGCCGCTCAGCCACATAATAAAAGCCGATAAAGAACGACCAAATTTCTGTACCACTGTCTGCACAATCGGATTTCTTGAAATAGAGGTTAGGTAAAAGTCCTATATATATGTCCATAGGAGTCTAAATTAATTGATTTTTGATGAATTGGAAAGCTAACATCTATAGCTTTCCAAAAACATCAAAATCATCAAAATTGGAGTTCTGAGCAGAGAGATACAGACTCATCTTTGAGTTTCTGTATTTCTGAAATAGAACTGTTCTGAGTCAGTGAGTTGGTCTAAGTCAAGTATTTGTTTCTGATTCATTACTGCTCCAAATGCAGATTTGAAAAAGGCTATAGTCTCTCCATACTACCAGCTTCTTCTGGTAAACTTTTGATAATTTTTGGAGGTCTGTGATGCCTTCAAATCCCCCTTAGAAAACAGCTCTGAAAACAGAATTCTCTGTTTTCAGCAGCTTGTGTTTTTCCAAGTATTGAATCCGAGTGCACAAGTTCAACAATTCTTTCAAAAACACTAGTTCATGTGAAAGGGAGTTGTATTTGTGGTATAAATGAGATTCCTAAGCGCTCAACACTGATCCTTGAGCATCGGCTCAAGAAGGTTTGAGTGAAAAGAGCCCGCTTACACATAATCGCCTAGAAGTCTTACATTTTTCAAACATTTGCTAGTTTTGAATTAGCTGGCACGCTCGCACAAGCATAGGTGTGGAAAGTTTTATTTCAAGTTTGTCTCATAAACTTTGGAATGAGAATTTTCATGTCTACAGAAATGGCACGCCCGGTGGGACTCGGGTCTTATGGAATTTCTAAGCAAGTAAAACTCCCAGAAATCTTTTTCAAAGTGTTTTAACATTGGTAAATTGTGCACGTGTAGGATTTTCAAGGCCCATAAAATCATGTCGAGTTTCTTACGAGGTGTCGAGCCAGGCTTCATTCTCGTCAGGTCAATTTTCGAAAAGATTTTCAAAAACAAATTTCAAAAACAAGAAAGAGTCATTAAAAGACTTGAGGAAAGAATTTGAAGGAAGAATCGCCGCTCTTAGCCAAGAGGCCGAAGTGGTCGAATCCTGCTCATCCCATGGAAAGCAAACTAGGGCTCGAAAGAAAACGAGCAAGCCCAAAAAACCCAAAGAGACCTCCACTATGGAGGGGGACAGAGAGCTCGAGTTATTTACATTGAAAGATCACAAGGCCCTTCAGCAACTACTAAGGGGCCAGGCCAAGGAAAAGAGGTCATACGCCTTATCCGATTTTTTACCTTCTGACTACCAAACGGATAGCGATGATGACATACCGAATTTCCACCGGTATGACGAGACGGGGGATCCTAGATCCCACCTCCAACTCTTTTCCCGTCGAGCATACAAAAAGAAGAAAGACTCGGCTAAGTGAATCTACTAGTTCCCCCTCTCCCTTAAGGGAACCGCTTCCAAGTGGCTTGCTTCCTACGACTTGAGCCAATTTGCCACTTTTGAAGAGTTGGCAAATGGTTTCATGCAAAGGTTTTCACACAATGTGGAAGTAACCCCCACTTTGAACACCCTAAGGGACACAAAAACAAGTCACGAACGAGGATGCTCATGCATTCATCGTTCGATGGAGGTTTTTATTGGGGCAAGTAAGAGAGCCCATCTCGGAAGGATGTGCCATGATGCTCATCCTCGAAAATTTCAAACCCGAGCTGAAAATGCTTCTTTCTCTCCATGAAATTTCCACTTTCCACAAATTAATCAAGAAGGCTTCCCTATTCGAAGCAAATATGAAAAAGGGGGTCTACGATGACTTTGGGAAGGCAAGATTTTTTTAAAAACCCATTTTGAAAAGCCTAGGACTTACGGGCTAACTACTACAGACAATGGGGCAAAACCCCAAACAGTTGCAAATGTCCGAGTAGAACCGAGCCCGACCAGCACTTCAAAATTTGAACTGAAGAACAAAAAGGTTCAAAAGTCTTTCGAAAAAAGGGAGTACACCCCGTTGGGGCAGCCCATCACAGATGTCCTTGACCTCCTGCTCGCCCAGGGAATGGTGACACTTCCGGAAGTTCCCGAGGGGACACCCCCTAAAGAGAAATTTTTGAACAAGTTTTGCAAGTATCATAGGCTCAAAGGCCATGATACAAATCACTGCTACACCCTTGCAGACGTGTATGGATGGGGAGAACGGCATTAGTGCCGTAGACCAACTCAAAGGGCGTGGCATTTGTGGGAGTGCGGATGGAAGTCCTATAAGCCCATATGGCTTCATCCAGCTTCTCGTGCCATGTTCTACCCTTTTCTAATGTTTTCTCAACAATGCTGATGAGAGTCTTGTTGGTGGCTTCGGCTTGGCCATTGCCTTGAGGGTAATAAGGCGACGAGAAGTGATGGTTTATGCCATACTTGTTGCACAGCTTGACCATCCGCTCATTTTTGAATGGGGTGCCATTATCGGACACGAGATCTCTTGGAACTCCAAATTGAGCCAAGATGTTTTTCCTAATAAAAGCTACCACGTGTTGCCCCTGGACGTTGGTCAGGGAGGTGGCTTCGACCCATTTGGAAAAATACTCAGCAGCTGCTAAAATGAACCTGTGTCCATTCGATGCCTTTGGAGAAATTGGTCCTACGATATCAAACGCCCACATGGTGAATGGCCAGGGGCTGACTATGGAATGCAGTGATGATGAGGGGATATGGATGGCATGACCATGCACCTGACACGGATGACATTTCCTAACATGATCGTGGCAATCTTTTCTCAGGGTGGATCAAAAATAACCTGCTCTAAGTATTTTCATTGCCATCATGTTGGCATTGACATGACCTCCACATTCTCCATCATGGAATTCGTGCATAACAGTCCTAGCCTCCTCTAGGTCGACACATCTTAGCAAGATGCCGGTAAAACTTTTTTTATACAGAACCCCGCCTAAAATCGTGTATCGGGTAGAAATTTTTCGGATGAATGCCTTATCTTTAGATGTGGCATCTTCAGCGAATCCCCCGTTTTCTAAAAAATGCTTTATGTCATAAAACCAAATTTTTTCATCCAGATCCATGTTATTTTGGCAAATTTCCAAATCATGTATGGAAGGAGTGGGTGCGTGCCATATTTCAAGGGGTCTGGTTCCCATAGTGGGATCGACCCTCAGGGCTGAACCCAGGGATGAGAGGGCATTAGCAACACCATTATCCTCTCTTCCCACGTGTGTGAGTGTACATGATTGGAATGACTTGACCAGTCGGGTGGCCAATTCGTGATATGGAAGTAGTTTTTCATTTCGAACTTGCCAAATTTTTAAAACTTGGTTTATGACCAGGAGTGAATCTCCAAAGACCTCGATGCATGATGCCCCTAGAGTTTTCGAAACTTTTAAACCTTGTATGAGTGCTTCATACTCGGCTATATTGTTAGAACATTCGAAATCTAGGCGAATTGCTATGGGGATCTCTCCCTTTTCAGGGGATACGAGGATGATCCCGGCACCGGCCCCTCGTTGGTTTCGTGCCCCGTCGAAGTGCATCTTCCACACTTGTTTTTCGAAAGAGTTTGCCAGAATGTGGTTTTGAAAATGGTTTTGCAATATGCCTTCATCAGGCATTTCATTGAGTGTGGGATACGTGTCTTCTTGGGGGAAGTCAGCCACGTAGTCTGCTAGGGCTTGCCCCTTAATGGAGACCTGGTGATGGTATTTTAAATCATACTCCATTAGAAGGAGTTGCCATTTGCCCAATCTACCCGTGAGAATGGGTTTTTCGAATAAGTGCTTGATTGGGTCAAGCTTGGACACTATCCAGATCTCATGATCTAGGAAATAGTGTCGAAATTTCTGGCAGGCCCAAACTAGGGCCAAGCACGTCTTCTCCATGGCCTGATAATTCCTTTCGTAAGCTAGGAGAGTTTTCGAAAGATAGTATATGGCACATTCCTTGTGAGTGTCATCCTCGTATTGAGCTAACAGAGCTCCCAAGGCATTCATATGCACAGAAATGTAAAGTAGAAGAGGTTTTCCTGGTTTTGGGGGGTTTAAAACAGGGGGATTAACTAGGTACGCCTTTAACCTTTCAAATGATTTTTGGCACTCGTCATCCCATAAAAATTTCGTACCCTTTCTCAACAACTTGTTGAAGGGTTCGCATCTAGTTGGTAGGTTTGAGATAAACCTGCGAATGGACTGTAGGCGACCTTGGAGGCTACGAATCTGCGTGAGATTGGAGGGTGGAGTCATGTCTATGATGGCTCTACACTTAGAGGGGTCAACTTCTATGCCCCTTTGGCTTACCATAAATCCTAAAAGCTTACCGGATTCTACACCGAATACGCACTTTTGAGGGTTTAGCTTTATGTTGTAAAGTCTAAGCCTTTCGAAAATCTTTTGTAAGCATTCGAGATGAGTGCATCGAGTTTTTGACTTCGCCAGGAGATCATCTACATATACCTCTACGAGCTCATGAATTTGATTGTGAAAGATCGAGGTCATAGCTCTTTGGTACGTGGCGCCAGCATTTTTCAAACCAAAGGGCATGACTGTATAACAGTACATGCCCCATGGGGTTGTAAAAGCGGTTTTAGCCTGATCTCGTGGGCTTAGTTTGATTTGGTTATATCCTGAATAGCCATCCATGAATGAAAACATTTCATGATTTGCAGTACTATCGACTATCAAATCAATGTTTGGTAAAGGGAAATTATCTTTTGGGGTGGCTTTATTCAGGTTTCTGAAATCGATGCATATTCGAATTTTCGCACTGGTTTTTCGAACAACAACTATATTGGATAACCAATCAGAATACGCAATGGGTTTTATAAATCCGGCTTTTAACAGATCTTCTAAACCCTCTTTGACTTGTGAATGCACATTCGGATGTATCTTCCTAAGCTTTTGTTTTACGGGTTTTGCATCTGAATCTAAGGGAAGACGATGCTCTACAACATTCGGGTCTATACCCGGCATGTCTTCATATGTCCATGCAAACACATCAACGTAGGTTTTCAAAAATGCAATGAATGATGCTTTTTCGTGCTCATGCAGACATGTGCCTACCTTAATGATTTTTGGCTTTAAATCATTCCCTAAGTTTATCTCTATAAAATCCCCTCCTACTGATTTCGAAGGTTTTTCAAAATCAAGAATTTTATGAAATTCAGGGAGCTCAGAAGTAGGGTCTTCCTCGAGGGAATCCAATTTTGGGCCTTGATCATTCTCAAGACTTCTAAATCCTAGGGAATTTGGACTTGACGCATAGTTTTCGCAAACGCTTGGTTTTTGTTTTGGATTTTCTGCGGGTTTTGAAGATTTTGGTCCTCTTATGAAGAGGACTTTCTTTTCGAAATTCTTTTCTCTTTCAAAACCTTTATCAGGAGCTGCTAAATACAGGATTTTGTTTTTGGTATTTTGTGAATTTTCGATTTTTTTGGATTTTTGTAAGGAAAGAACTTTAGGAACTATACAAACAACTCTTTTTTCGAGTTTTTGATCTTTTTCAAATGTTTTTGGTTTTTGGGATTTTTCAATTTTTTGAATTTCGAGTTTTTCAAATGTTTTTGGATTTTTGATTGAGGGATCTTCCATCATACCTACAAAGGAAAAACGCCACTAGTTAGACTCTGAACAAGAGATCTAAATTGTAGGTTTCTGCTTGGGTAGGCTCCAGGGCACCCTTGACCCAGGTGGTCACAGGGGGTGGTTCTGGCGGTATTGTGGGAGTATAGCCGATCCCGTGTCGGCTTTGGTTGGCTTTTGGCAAGATGGGTTCTACAAGACCCTGATTTTGTGCCCCTAGACTTTTGTATGGCATATACCCCATGTTCAATAACATGTTCCATGATTTTTTGTTTTTGGAAAAGTTTTCATATAATTCGTGATCCTGGAACTTGCTATCGTCCATGTTATGCACATAAGGTTTTCTGTCCAAGGGTTTTGGAAATAGTGGATGCTTGGATTTTCTTGGGATGGTTAGTGTTTTGAGTGGGCCAGCCTTGGGCGACCCCTGGATGTGTACGACTTTCCTTGGTACCTGAAGGGTGAGCTTTGGTGGCTCGACCACGGTTTGCCCTGAGTTGGCCTCGTAGGACTGGGAACTTGAAAAGCACAGGGAATTTTGAACCCCCTAAAGCTGTGGATGACTCTCACTTAGGATCACAATGACTTGGTTTTCAAAAGGGATTTTAACACACCTATGGAAGGTGGACGGTACAGCATGCAAGCTGTGCATCCAAGGCCTTCCCAGCAATAGGTTGTAGTGGGGGTGGCTGTCCAAAACATGGAATACCCCCACGTGAGCTATCCCTCCCGTTTCCATGGGAAGTTCAACGGATCCTAAAGGTCTGGATGCATTTCCATCATATCCAGTGATTACGATGGTGCTTGGGTTCATGGAAGTTAAGGTGACTCCAATCTGATGTGCTACTTGATAGCAGTGGGCCGGCTCCAGGTCACTGAGGAACCGGAGCCTACCCAAGCTATTTTCAAAGAACCCTTCCCCAATCACGCAAGTACCAGTGGGAAGGGCAAAGAGGTATGTGCTCTCACGATTTCAAAGAGTCTAGCACGTACATATAAGTCTGGTTTTTCTATTTGTGCATCTACACTCATCCTTCATAGGAAACCTGGCCAAGTAGTGATTCGGGGACCACCAAGAGTTCCGTCTCCGATTAAACCAGTTTTGAAAATTCGAGGTGCTCCAAAACAGTTGATTAGAGCCATCTTAAGCACGAACCCTAGGTTGATCGTGGGGGAAGTGACAAGATCCGGGAGGATCTATCAACCCCCACATCTACAAAATGCTAAAAAAGTGGTCAATGTGCCTGGACCTTCAAAAGCGTGTATTCCTGGAGTTCTGCCCAAAACGGACAAAGGAAAAGTCGTTTTAAACTTGTATGATTTCGAAAACCATCTTTCAAAGATTCCCATTAACATGTCCATCCTAGAACTGATAGAAACCTCACCTAGGCATAGACTCGTGTTAGAGAAAATTTTAGAAAGAGCAAAGGTTAGTTCAGACATAACCCCAGAATCCTTGTCCAATCAAGTGGCGTCCATAGGTGCAAAAACACCTATCATGTTTTCGGAAGAGGATCTCGAAAGACCCTATGAAACCCATAATCAGGCCCTACACATCGAGGTGGTATTAAATCACCACTCTCTAGATAGGTGCCTAGTTGACGGGGGAGGAGGGCTCAAAAAAACACTGCTTTGTATCATGGCCTTTGAGCCGATGATACTTACAAAATCGATTCAAAAACCTCTCTTTGGAAGTGATTCCC
The DNA here is from genome assembly GCA_036023115.1 of Brasenia schreberi. Lineage (NCBI taxonomy): Eukaryota > Viridiplantae > Streptophyta > Magnoliopsida > Nymphaeales > Cabombaceae > Brasenia > Brasenia schreberi. The sequence continues at coordinate 128,032 of JAYKKT010000039.1, forward strand.
TCTTGGATTTCAGGGAGTTCGATCATGCCTTGGGTGAGTAGGAGGTCTAGGACCTCCGACACAGGTTGCCCCAGCGGAGTATACTCCCTTTTTTCAAATGGTTTTTGTATTTTTTTGTCTTTTCTGTTTTCAAAATTTTCGAAATTCTTTGAAGTGCTCGCCAGCCTTGGATCTACCCGGACATTGGCGATCTTGTGGGGCTTTTCCCCTTTGTCTATGGTGGGTAGCCCGTAATTGCTGGGCTTTTCCAAGCGAGTCTTTGGATTTACGCTCCCTTTCCACAGGTGGTCGTAAACCCCTTTTTTCAAATTCGTCTCAAAAAGAGATGCTTTTTTAATCAGTTTGTGGAAAGTAGAGATTTCATGTAAAGAAAGAAGAGTTTTCAATTCAGTTTTGAAATTGTCCAAGATGAGCATTATTGCGCATCCTTCGGATATGGGTTCTCATACTTGTCCAAGGAGAGACCTCCATCGAACGATAAATGTATGCACATCTTCGTTCATACCTTGCTTCGTATCCCTCAAAGTATTCAATGTAGGCGTGACTTCTACGTTGTGTGAAAATCTTTGCATGAAGCAGTTCGCTAACTCTTCAAAAGTTGCGAACTGGCTCAAATCGTAGGAAGCCAGCCATTTAGAAGCTGTGCCTTTGAGGGATAAGGGGAACCAATATACCCATTTCATCGAGTCCTTCTTTTTCTTGTGGGCTCGACGAGAGAAAAGCTGTAGGTGAGACCTAGGGTCTCCCGTGCCATCATACCGATGGAAATTCGGTATTTCGTCGTCACTGTCTGTTTCGTAATCTAAAGGGAGAAAATCAGACAGGACGTACGTTGTTTTCTCTCTATTTTGCCCTTTCAGCAACTGCTGTAGGGCTTTTCGATCCTTGTGAGTGAAGGAATCGAGGCATTGGTGGCCTTCCATCTCAGAGGTCTCCTTATTTTTACGAGTTTTTCCAAACTTCTTTTTGGCCTTTATTGGTTCGCCATGTGACGAACACGAATTAGCTGCTTCAGCCTCTTGGCTGAGTGCAGCGACCTTGGCCTCGTATTCTCTTTTTAACTCTTCCTCCTTTTGTTTTCGATTTTTCAAAGATCTTCTAGAATGAGAACTTGAAGAGCATGAGAACCGGCTAGACACTTCATTGGAGTCTGAACTCGACATGACTCCGACACTTTTAAATCCAACTATGAAATGCAAGAAGACAAAGAGTTAAAACACTTTGAAAACAAACGATTTTTTTAGAGATTGGTTTGTTTTGTATCAATTTTTCCTAAAGACCCACGTCCCACCGGGCGTGCCAAATCTGTAAACAAGGAAAATCCTCGTCTCCGGGTTCTTAGGCCTGAAGCGAATCTTTTCGTGCTTACGTCGCTTTAAAAAAGGGCGTGCCAGCTAGCTTTCTCAAACTAGCGAAGTGATTTTTGAAAATATCTGACTTTTGGGGCGACTGTGGACAAGTGGGTTCTTTTCGTCGCAGACTTTCTTGCACCGAAGCGCAAGGGTCAGTCTGTACGCTTTAGGAAAACTCGATTTTACACAAACACGACTCTTTTTGAAAACTTAAAAGTGTTTTATCGATTGGTTTTGTCAAATTTGCAACTTTTATACATGGGATCTATGCGCTCCTATGTCTCTCGGGTTTTAGCCGATTTTGGCGTGTAGTCGTGTGCATCCGGTGCTCGATTTAAGGCAAGTACTACACGATTTGACCAATCTGGTTCGATGCAAGTATCCTCCCTATCTCGAGTGTGGCGGATATGCAATGCAATCTCACACAACTTGAAGGGAAAACCCGGAATTTAAAGACATAGCAGAAGGGAAATAGTAGAAAGGGAAATAGCAGAAAGGGAAATATGGCTATATCTTAGATGCGGAAGGGAAAATATATATAGCTATATCTTAAGAGCGAGAAGGCTCATTGTGAGTGAGTGCTTTGAGTGTATAAATTGAAAGGGCGACTCACACGACTTGAACCTTAAAAACCCAGCTGAAAGGGGAAATACGTATGTATATGTATCAATTGTGCGTGAGTGCTTTGAGTGTATAAATTGAAAGACAACTCACACGACTTGAACCTTAAAACCCAGCTGAATGTATATAAATAGAGCTATATCCTATGGGCTGTTGAGGCCCGTTTTGTGTGCAAAAGGTGTGCAGATAAGAGCGGAAAGGCTTAGAGTGTACGTGTGTGATTCGTGTTTCAAACCATAATATTACATCTCGGGGGGAGACTACGCTCCATTATTACAACCCCGTATCAAATTGAATTGAATTTGAAACAACGTAAAGAACCAGATTCGAGCACTTACTCGTCGTTTGCTTGGGCTTCCTTTTTCAACGAAACCTGACCTTGGATATAGCCGTTGGATGGACTTTCCTCTACGAGATGACCAGCTGCGTAGAAGGTTGATCCTAGATCATGACCTGGGCTAGATTGACAAGCTAATGCACTATGGGTTTCGGGCTTAGATATGATAGATCTAGGGTGAAAAACTAACGGATCTGAGTTAGGTCTAGGTGGTTTGTTTTGGTCGAAGGTTAGCTCAAGGTTCTAAGGGGAAAACCTGACCAGCTAGTGGTCGAGTTAGGGGATGTCTAAGGAAGTGGTTCGGGCGAGATGCGAAGGGATACTCGTCTCACAATGGGTCGAGATTGGTTTAGGGATAGTGAGTGATCTTAGGGGAAACCCTAAGGTAAGCTCTAGGGCAATGCTTGGCCAAAGGGTGGCCGAGCTTGGGCTGGTGTTGGGTGTTTGATCTCACGTGAGATCCTAAGGGAGTGGCTTGGCCAAAGGGTGGCCGAGCTGGGTAGGTTTAGGTTATTTCTTTTGGTTAGGATCTAACTTAGGTAATGGATTTAGTTTAGGGAAAAACCTAAAATGAACTCAGCTAGCATGGGCCGAACTAGATAGGTGAAAAATGGGTTCGTCCAAAGGAAGGAACCGAGTGTTTTAGACACTCGGTTTTGGCTAGGTCTCTAGGAGTAGTTTTGGTTTAGGAAATAGTTTAGGCGGTTTAGTGCTAGATGGTTTGGCTGGGAGGGATCTAAGGTGAGCTTGGCCAGCCAATGGCCGAGCTGGGTATGGTTCTAGATTAGAGTAGTCTTAGGTAGAACTAGGATCGTTCCTTTAGTGAAGTTCGGCCAGCATCTTGGCTGGACTTTTTGACATTTTATGTTCTAGAGCTTAGGTGGTTTTGAGAGGTACGAAAAGAGGGGGCTTTGGGCAGGATTTTAGGGGCTTACCTTGACAACCTATCAGCCCATTTGATCTCGTTTCCAACGCAGCCAATCTCCATTGAAGAAAGCCCATCCAATGCCGCCAGGTTTCTCTTCATTTCCAGCAACATACAAGGCGTGAAATGCTTCAACTTGCACTTGAGTGCAGCCCACAAGATCCACCCACGATTTTACAAAATAAGAGGAGAAGGCCAGCCCCTTTTGTTGACCTTCCTCTCTCTCTCTCTCTCTCTCTCTTCTCCCCCCAAACTATCAACGTGAAATGCTGGAAATTCGTCCCCTTCAAAGCCAGCCCACTCACGTCCTTTTATAGGCCCCTTGTGTGGATATGGATCCTTTGTTGGTTTCTAAAATCTGGATCCAATCCAAGTTTCGTTTGGATATGGATCTTGGATCTGGATTTGGATTTTTGGATCCAGATTTGATCCAAATTTTTCTCTTCTTCAGTCCTTTCTGGCGTTTCAAGCTGGATGCTTCGCGCGGGTCCTGAGTTCATCAAGATTCCGTCATACGCTGGGTTTTTCCCATTTTCATCGTCCGAGCTTCTTTTCGTCTTTCTGGACTCTGTTTCGACTGTTTCTTCTTGCATATGACTTAGATTTTCCGTGATTTCAGAGATGCTTTTGGCTTGGCCTTTGATGCTTCAGGCTTGAAACGCGTTTGTGGCCTGGGCTTCTTTTTCATCCTCGAAATTCACTTTTCATCGGGCTGGGCTTGACCTTTGAACTTTTTGAATCTTTTACAACTGTTTTGAGCCAGGTTTCATCTGCTCGTCTGGTCTTTCGTAAAAATAGGACTTTCATCCATTTTCAAGATTTTTCATGTTTCAAACAGGGTTGGAAAATAGAATTTTGAAATGTTTTGAGCTCCTGAGTTTTTCAAAAATTCCAAACTTATCTTTTGAACTGGTTCTCGAACCAGGCATTTGGTTTTGAAAAGTATTTGGGTTTTTGGGGTGTTTACAAAGGGTCAGTCTGTACGCTTTGAAAAATCGAGTTTTGCGGATAGAAAGCCTACGAAGCGGTTCGAGGTGTTTAATTCGGGTCTTTTAGATACGATTGCAGATTTTAGATCACGTGGATTTGCACGTGCCTAAGTCTTTCCTTTTATCCCTTTAGGGGGCCACCTAGTTTGTGTGTTATGAACACTCCACTACGTGGGCGAATTTTGAGCGGGAATACAGGGCTTGCTTTGATGCAATATGCGTCCTACCTCATGGTATGGCGTAGATGCAATGCAAACTCATGCTACTCCAAAGGGAAAACCCGAAATGTAAGACAATGCCGAAGGGAAATAACCGAAGGGAAATGACTTGTAATGTAAATGCCGAAGGGAGATATGTATATAGAGTTTGTATATGGGCCCTTACTCGGGTCTTGCAAATAAGAGCGAAGGCTCAATGTGGGTGCGTGCTTGAATTGAAAGACTTACACACACGACATGAAATAAAACCCAAATATAACTTGCAGTATGGCCTTGATTAAGGTCTTGGGAATAAGAGCAAAAGCTCGATGTGTGTGAGTGCTTGAATTGAAGTACTACGCACACAACATGAAATTAAACCCAAATAGTATAACAGGCCCTTACTTGGGTCTTTAAAATAAGAGCGAAGGCTCAATGTGTGTGAGTGCTTGAATTAAAAGACTTACACACACGACATGAAATGAAAACCCAAATAGTATAGGTCGGCCCGTACTTGGGTCTTTCAAATAAGAGCGAAGTCTCAATGTGTGTGAGTGCTTGAATTGAAAGACTTACACACACGACATGAAATGAAAACCCAAATAGTATAGGTCGGCCCTTACTTGGGTCTTTCAAATAAGAGCGAAGGCTCAATGTGTGTGAGTGCTTGAATTGAAAGACTTACACACACGACATGAAATGAAAACCCAAATAGTATAGGTCGGCCCTTACTTGGGTCTTTCAAATAAGAGCGAAGGCTCAATGTGTGTGAGTGCTTGAATTGAAAGACTTACACACACGACATGAAATGAAAACCCAAATAGTATAGGTCGGCCCTTACTTGGGTCTTTCAAATAAGAGCGAAGGCTCAATGTGTGTGAGTGCTTGAATTGAAAGACAACACACCCAACTTAAGCAAAACCCTACGAAAATTAAAGTATATTGTAAACACCCCAAAAACCCAAATACTTTTCAAAAACCAAATGCCTGGTTCGAAAACCAGTTCAAAAGCTAAGTTTGGAATTTTCGAAAAAAAAAAAAAACTCAGGAACTCAAAACATTTCAAAAATCCGTTTTCCCAACCCTGTTTGAAACATGAAAAATCTTGAAAATGGATGAAAGTCCTATTTCTTTTACAAAAGACCAGACGAACAGATGAAGCGTGGCTCAAAACAGTTGCAAAAGATTCAAAAAGTTCAAAGGTCAAGACAAGCCCGATGAAGAGTGAATTTCGAGGACGAAAAAGAAGCCCAGGCCACAAACGCGTTTCAAGCCTGAAGCATCAAAGGCCAAGTCAAAAGCATCTCTGAAATCACGAAAAATCCAAGTCAAAAGCAAGAAGAAACAGTCGAAACAGAGTCCAGAAAGACGAAAAGAAGCTCGAACGATGAAAATGGAGAAAACCCAGCATAAGACGGAATCTTGATGAACTCAGGACCCGCACGAAGCATCCGGCTTGAGACGCCAGAAAGGACTGAAGAAGAGAAAAATTTGGATCAAATCTGGATCCAAAAATCCAGATCCAAGATCCATATCCAAACGAAACTTGGATTGGATTGGATCCAGATTTTAGAAACCAACAAAGGATCCATATCCATACAAGGGGCCTATAAAAGGACGTGAGTGGGCTGGCTTTGGAGGGGACGAATTTCCAACATTTCACGTTGGTAGTTTGGGGGGAGAAGAGAGAGAGAGAGAGAGAGAGAGAGAGAGAGAGAGAGGAAGGTCAACAAAAGGGGGTGGCCTTCCCCTCTTGTTTTGTAAAATCGTGGGTTGATCTTGTGGGTTGCACTCAAGTGCAAGTTGAAGCATTTCACGCCTTGTATGTTGCTGGAAATAAAGAGAAACCTGGCGGCATTGGATGGGCTTTCTTCAATGGAGATTGGCTGCATTGGAAACGAGATCAAATGGGCTGATAGGTTGTCAAGGTAAGCCCTCAAATCCTGCCCAAAGCCCCCTCTTTTCGTACCTCTCCAAAACCACCTAAACTCTAAAACATAAAATGTCAAAAAGTCTAGCCAAGATGCTGGCCGAACTTCACTAAAGGAATGATCCTAGTTCTACCTAAGACTACTCTAATCTAGAACCATACCCAGCTCGGCCATTGGCTGGCCAAGCTCACCTTAGATCCCTCCCAGCCAAACCATCTAGCACTAAACCACCTAAACTATTTCCTAAACCAAAACTACTCCTAGAGACCTAGCCAAAATCGAGTGTCTAAAACACTCGGTTCCTTCCTTTGGACGAACCCATTTTCACCTATCTAGTTTGGCCCATGCTAGCTGAGTTCATCTTAGGTTTTTTCCCTAAACTAAATCCATTACCTAAGTTAGATCCTAACCAAAAGAACTAACCTAAACCTACCCAGCTCGGCCACCCTTTGGCCAAGCCACTCCCTTAGGATCTCACGTGAGATCAAACACCCAACACCAGCCCAAGCTCGGCCACCCTTTGGCCAAGCATTGCCCTAGAGCTTACCTTAGGATTTCCCCTAAGATCACTCACTATCCCTAAACCAATCTCGACCCATTGTGAGACGAGTATCCCTTCGCATCCCGCCCGAACCACTTCCTTAGACATCCCCTAACTCGACCACTAGCTGGTCAGGTTTTTCCCTTAGAACCTTGAGCTAACCTTCGACCACTAGCTGGTCAGGTTTTTCCCTTAGAACCTTGAGCTAACCTTCGACCAAAACAAACCACCTAGACCTAACTCAGATCCGTTAGTTTTTCACCCTAGATCTATCATATCTAAGCCCAAAACCCATAGTGCATTAGCTTGTCAATCTAGCCCAGGTCACGATCTAGGATCAACCTTCTACGCAGCTGGTCATCTCGCAGAGGAAAGTCCATCCAATGGCTATATCCAAGGTCAGGTTTCGTTGAAAAAGGAAGCCCAAGCAAACGACGAGTAAGTGCTCGAATATGGTTCTTTACGTTGTTTCAAATTCAATTCAATTTGATACGGGGTTGTAATAATGGAGCGTAGTCTCCCCCCAGGATGTAATATTATGGTTTGAAACACGAATCACACACGTACACTCGAGCCTTTTCGCTCTTATCTGCACACCTTTTGCACACAAAACGGGCTTCAACAGCCCATAGGATATAACTCTATTTATATACATTCAGCTGGGTTTTAAGGTTCAAGTCGTGTGAGTTGTCTTTCATTTTATACACTCAAAGCACTCACTCACATTGAGCCTTTCCGCTCTTACATATATATACGTATTTCCCCTTTCAACTCGGTTTTTAAGGTTCAAGTCATGTGAGTTGCCCTTTCAATTTATACACTCAAAGCACTCACTCACATTGAGCCTTCTCGCTCTTAAGATATAGCTATATATATTTTCCCTTCCGCATCTAAGATATAGCCATATTTCCCTTTCTGCTATTTCCCTTCTGCTATGTCTTTAAATTCTGGGTTTTCCCTTCAAGTTGTGTGAGTTTGCATCGCATATCCGCCACACTCGAGATAGGGAGCATACTTGCATCGAACCAGATTGGTCAAATCGTGTAGTACTTGCCTTAAATCGAGCACTGGATGCACACGACTACACGCCAAAATCGGCTAAAACCCGAGAGACATAGGAGCGCATAGATCCCATATATAAAAGTTGCAAATTTGACAAAACCAATCGATAAAACACTTTCAAGTTTTCAAAAAGAGTCGTGTTTGTGTAAAATCGAGTTTTCCTAAAGCGTACAGACTGACCCTTGCGCGCCGGTGCAAGAAAGTCTGCGACGAAAAGAACACACTTGTCCACAGTCGCCCCAAAAGAAGTGTTTTAACTCTTTGTCTTCTTGCATTTCATAGTTGGATTTAAAAGCGTCGGAGTCATGTCGAGTTCAGACTCCAATGAAGTTTCTAGCCGGTTCTCATGCTCTTCAAGTTCTCATTGTAGAAGATCTTTGAAAAATCGAAAACAAAAGGAGGAAGAGTTAAGAAGAGAATACGAGGCCAAGGTCGCTGCTCTCAGCCAAGAGGCTGAAGCAGCTGATTCGTGTTCGTCACATGGCGAACCAATAAAGGCCAAAAAGAAGTTTGGAAAAACTCGTAAAAACAAGGAGACCTCCGAGATGGAAGGCAACCAATACCTCAATTCCTTCACTCACAAGGATCGAAAAGCCCTACAGCAGTTGCTGAAGGGGCAAAATAGAGAGAAAACAACGTACGTCCTGTCTGATTTTCTCCCTTTAGATTACGAAACAGACAGTGACGACGAAATACCGAATTTCCATCGGTATGATGGCACGGGAGACCCTAGGTCTCACCTACAGCTTTTCTCTCATCGAGCCCACAAGAAAAAGAAGGACTCGATGAAATGGGTGTATTGGTTCCCCTTATCCCTCAAAGGCACAACTTCTAAATGGCTGGCTTCCTATGATTTGAGCTAGTTCGCAACTTTTGAAGAGTTAGCGAACTGCTTCATGCAAAGATTTTCACACAACGTAGAAGTCACGCCTACATTGAACACTTTGAGGGATACGAAGCAAGGTATGAACGAAGATGTGCATACATTTATCGTTCGATGGAGGTCTCTCCTTGGGCAAGTACGAGAACCCATATCCGAAGGATGCGCAGTAATGCTCATCCTGGACAATTTCAAAACTGAATTGAAAACTCTTCTTTCTTTACATGAAATCTCTACTTTCCACAAACTGATTAAAAAAGCATCTCTTTTTGAGATGAATTTGAAAAAAGGGGTTTACGACCACCTGTGGAAAGGGAGCGTAAATTCAAAGACTCGCTTGGAAAAGCCTGGCAATTACGGGCTACCCACCATAGACAAAGGGGAAAAACCCCACAAGATCGCCAATGTCTGGGTAGATCCAAGGCTGGCGAGCACTTCAAAGAATTTCGAAAATTTTGAAAACAGAAAAGACAAAAAAATATAAAAACCATTTGAAAAACGGGAGTATACTCCGCTGGGGCAACCTGTGTCGGAGGTCCTAGACCTCCTACTCGCCCAAGGCATGATCGAACTCCCTGAAATCCCCGAGGGAATCACTTCCAAAGGGAGGTTTTTGAATCGATTTTGTAAGTATCATCGGCTCAAAGGCCATGATACAAAGCAGTGTTTTTCCCTCCTAAACCAAATCGAGAACTTGATAGCAGAGGGCCGGCTCCAGGTCACTGAGGAACCGGAGCCTGCCCAAGCTATTTTCAAAGAACCCTTCCCCAATCACGCAAGTACCAGTGGGAAGGGCAAAGAGGTATGTGCTCTCACAATTTCAAAGAGTCTAGTGCGTACATATAAGTCTGGTTTTTCCATTTGTGCATCTACACTCATCCTTCATAGGAAACCTGCCCAAATAGTGATTCGGGGACCACCAAGAGTTTCGTCTTCGATTAAACCAATTTTGAAAATTCAAGGTGCTCCAAAACAGTCGATTAGAACCATCTTAAGCACGAACCCTAGGTTGATCGTGGGGGAAGTGATAAGATCTGGGAGGATCTATCAACCCCCACATTTGCAAAATGCTAAAAAAGTGGTCAGTGTGCCTGGCCCTTCAAAAGCGTGTATTCCTGGAGTTCTGCCCAAAACGGACAAAGGAAAAGTCGTTTTGAACTTGTATGATTTCGAAAACCATCTTTCAAAGATTCCCATTAACATGTCCATCCTAGAGCTGATACAAACCTCGCCTAGGCATAGACTTGTGTTAGAGAAAATTCTAGAAAGAGCAAAGGTTAGTTCGGACATAACCCCAGAATCCTTGTCCAATCAAGTGGCGTCCATAGGTGCAAAAACACCTATCATGTTTTCAGAAGAGGATCTCGAAAGACCCTATGAAACCCATAATCAGGCCCTACACATCGAGGTGGTATTAAATCACCACTCTCTAGATAGGTGCCTAGTTGACGGGGGAGGAGGGCTCAACATCCTTCCGCTTCACATAGCACATTAGATTGGAGTCACCTTGACTTCCATGAACCCAAGCCCCATCGTAATCACTGGATACGATGGAAATGCATCCAGACCTTTAGGATCCATTGAACTTCCCATGGAAACGGGAGGGATAGCTCACGTGGGGGTATTCCATGTTTTGGACATCCACCCCCACTACAACCTATTGCTGGGAAGGCCTTGGATACACAGCCTGCATGCTGTGCCGTCCACCTTCCATAGGTGCGTAAAAATCCCTTTCGAAAATCAAGTTGTTGTGATCCTAAGTGAGAGCCATCCACAACTACAGGGGATTCAGAGCTCCCCATGTCTGTCAAGTTCCCAGACCTACAAGGTCGACCCGGGGCAAACCATAGTCGAGCTACCAAAGCTCACCCTTCAGATACCTAGGAAGGTTGTATATATTCAGGGGCCGCCCAAGGCTGGCCCACTCAAGACGTTAACCATCCCAGGAAAATCCAAACGTCAATTGTTTTCAAAACCCCTACACCGAAAACCTTATGTGCATAACATAGACGATAGCAAGTTCCAGGACCACAAATTATATGAAAACTTTTCCAAAAACAAAAAATCCTAGAACATGTTATTGAACATGGGGTATATGCCTTACAAAAGTCTAGGGGCACAAAACCGGGGTCTCATAGAACCCATCTTGCCTAAGGTCAACCAAAGCCGACACGGGATCAGCTATACTCCCAGAATACCGCCAGAACCACCCCCTGTGACCACCTGGGTCAAGGGTGCCCTGGAGCCTACCCAAGCAGAAACCTACGATTTAGATCTCTTGTTCGGAGTCTAACTAGTGGCGTTTTTTCTTTGTAGGTATGATGGAAGATCCCTCAATCAAAAATCCAAAAACGTTTGAAAAACTTGAAATTCAAAAAATTGAAAAATCCCAAAAACCAAAAACATTTGAAAAAGATCAAAAACTCGAAAAAAGAGTTGTTTGTATAGTTCCTAAAGTTCTTTCCTTACAAAAATCCAAAAAAATTGAAAATTCGCAAAATACCAAAAACAAAATCCTCTATTTAGCAGCTCCTGATAAAGGTTTTGAAAGAGAAAAGAATTTCGAAAAGAAAGTCCTCTTCATAAGAGGACCAAAATCTTCAAAACCTGCAGAAAATCCAAAACAAAAACCAAGCGTTTGCGAAAACTGTGCGTCAAGTCCAAATTCCCTAGGATTTAGAGGTCTTGAGAATGATCAAGGCCTAGAATTGGATTCCCTCGAGGAAGATCCTACTTCTGAGCTCCCTGAATTTCATAAAATTCTCGATTTTGAAAAACCTTTGAAATCAGTAGGAGGGGATTTTATAGAGATAAACTTAGGGAATGATTTAAAACTGAAAATCATTAAGGTAGGCACATGTCTGCATGAGCACGAAAAAGCATCATTCATTGCATTTTTGAAAACCTACGTTGATGTGTTTGCATGGACATATGAAGACATGCCGGGTATAGACCCGAATGTTGTAGAGCATCGTCTTCCCTTAGATTCAGATGCAAAACCCATAAAACAAAAGCTTAGGAAGATACATCCGAATGTGCATTCACAAGTCAAAGAGGGTTTAGAAGATCTGTTAAAAGCTGGATTTATAAAACCCATTGCGTATTCTGATTGGTTATCTAATATAGTTGTTGTTCGAAAAACCAGTGGGAAAATTCGAATATGCATCGATTTCAAAAACCTGAATAAAGCCACCCCAAAAGATAATTTCCCTTTACCAAACATTGATTTGATAGTCGATAGTACTGCAAATCATGAAATGTTTTCATTCATGGATGGCTATTCAGGATATAACCAAATCAAACTAAGCCCACGAGATCAGGCTAAAACCGCTTTTACAACCCCATGGGGCACGTACTGTTATACAGTCATGCCCTTTGGTTTGAAAAATGCTGGCGCCACGTACCAAAGAGCTATGACCTCGATCTTTCACGATCAAATTCATGAGCTTGTAGAGGTATATGTAGATGATCTCCTGGCGAAGTCAAAAACTTGATGCACTCATCTCGAATGCTTACAAAAGATTTTCGAAAGGCTTAGACTTTACAACATAAAGCTAAACCCTCAAAAGTGCGTATTCGGTGTAGAATCCGGTAAGCTTTTAGGATTTATGGTAAGCCAAAGGGGCATAGAAGTTGACCCCTCTAAGTATAGAGCCATCATAGACATGACTCCACCCTCCAATCTCACGCAGATTCGTAGCCTCCAAGGTCACCTACAGTCCATTCGCAGGTTTATCTCAAACCTAGCAACTAGATGCGAACCCTTCAACAAGTTGTTGAGAAAGGGTACGAAATTTTTATGGGATGACGAGTGCCAAAAATCATTTGAAAGGTTAAAGGCGTACCTAGTTAATCCCCCTGTTTTAAACCCCCCAAAACTAGGAAAACCTCTTCTACTTTACATTTTTGTGCATACGAATGCCTTGGGAGCTCTATTAGCTCAATACGAGGATGACACTCACAAGGAATGTGCCATATACTATCTTTCGAAAACTCTCTTGGCTTACGAAAGGAATTATCAGGCCATGGAGAAGACGTGCTTGGCCCTAGTTTGGGCCTGCCAGAAATTTCGACACTATTTCCTAGATCATGAGATCTGGATAGTGTCCAAGCTTGACCCAATCAAGCACTTATTCGAAAAACCCATTCTCACTGGTAGATTGGGCAAATGGCAACTCCTTCTAATGGAGTATGATTTGAAATACCATCACCAGGTCTCCATTAAGGGGCAAGCCCTAGCAGACTACGTGGCTGAGTTCCCCCTAGAAGATGCGTATCCCACACTCAATGAAATGCCGGATGAAGGCATATTGCAAAACCATTTTCAAAACCACATTTTGGCAAACTCTTTCGAAAACCAAGTGTGGAAGATGCACTTCGACAGGGCACGAAACCAACGAGGGGCAGGTGCCGGGATCATCCTCGTATCCCCCGAAAAGGGAGAAATCCCCATAGCAATTCGCCTAGATTTCGAATGTTCCAACAATATAGCCGAGTATGAAGCACTCATACAAGGTTTAAAAGTTTCGAAAACTCTAGGGGCAGCATGCATCAAGGTTTTTGGAGATTCCCTCCTTGTTATAAACCATGTTTTAAAAATTTGGCAAGTTCGAAATGAAAAACTGCTTCCATACCACGAATTGGCCACTCGAATGGTCGAGTCGTTCCAATCGTGCACTCTCACACATGTAGGAAGAGAGGATAATGGCGTCGTTGATGCCCTCTCATCCTTGGGTTCAGCCCTAAGGGTCGATCCCACTTTGGGAACCAGACCCCTTGAAATATGACACTCACCCACTCCTTCCATACACGATTTGCAAATTTGCCAAAATAACCCTAATTCTGATGAAAAACCTTGGTTTTATGACATAAAGAATTTTTTAGAAAATGGGGGATTCACTGAGGATGCCACATCTAAAGATAAGGCATTCATCCGAAAAATTTCCACCCGATACACGATTTTGGGAGGGGTTCTGTACAAAAAGAGTTTTACTGGCATCTTACTAAGATGCGTCAACCTAGAGGAGGCTAGGATTGTTATGCACGAATTCCACGATGGAGAATGTGGAGGTCATGTCAATGCCAACATGATGGCAATGAAAATACTTAGAGTAGGTTATTTTTGGTCTACCCTGAAAAAGGACTGCCACGATCATGTTAGGAAGTGTCACCCGTGTCAAGTGCATGGTCACGCCATCCATATCCCCTCATCATCACTGCATTCCGTGGTCAGCCCCTGGCCATTCACCATGTGGGCGTTTGATATCGTAGGACCAATTTTTCCAAAGGCCTCAAACGGACACAGGTTCATTTTAGCAGCAACTGAGTATTTTTCCAAGTGGGTCGAAGCCGCCTCCTTGACAAATGTCCAGGGACAACATGTGGTGGCCTTCATTAGGAAAAACATCTTGGCTCGATTTGGAGTTCCAAGAGATCTTGTGTCCGATAATGGCACCCCATTTAAAAATGAGCGGATGGTCAAGCTATGCAACAAGTATGGCATAAATCATCACTTCTCATCGCCTTACTACCCTCAAGGCAACGGCCAAGCCGAAGCCACCAACAAGACTCTCATCAGCATTGTTGAGAAAACCTTAGAGAAGGGTAGAACATGGCACGAGAAGTTGGATGAAGCCTTATGGGCTTATAGGACTTCCATCCGCACTCCCACAAATGCCACGCCTTTTGAGTTGGTTTACGACACAAACGCCATTCTCCCCATCCATACACGTCTGCATTCATTTCATACATCCGTTGCACTCGACCTCCCCCTAAAGACGCTTTAGCATGCTAGGATGGCCGAACTAGATCTATTAGACGAGAGGCGACTCCTTGCTGTGGACCATGCTCATGCATACCGGCAAAGGATCGCCCGACATTATGAAAAACATATGAAACCTCGCCACTTTGAAGTGGGAGAGCTCGTTTTGAAAATCATCCACCATCGTGGCCCACATCCACTTGGAAAGTGGCGGCCCAAGTGGGATGGCCCTTACGTCGTGCGTGGAACCACCACAAACAATTCTTATTGGTTAACCGATGTCGAGGGTAGGAATTTAGCAGATCCTATAAATATTTAGTATTTGAAAAAGTATCACGTATAGGGTCTGAGTTAAATTCCCATTCTGCAAAAAAATATTTTTGAGAAAATCTATTTTGAAACTTCGAAATCAAGGACTCAAGGTGAGTTGTGTAAACCTGGATGAGAGAATCGACATTTTGTGAAAAAGGTAGAGCTTTTCAAATATGTGGTTACATTTCAAAATCCTTCTTTTTACAAAGAAAGGCCTAGTTCAATATAGCAAGATATTTACAAGTAGTACGTGCTATTTCTAAATAGGCTGATCTGGAATGGATCGAGTATGACCTTGGGATAAGTCTTCCCCTCTTCTCTTCTCCTTCCAAAAGGAAAACTTGGCCAAAATAAAGGGAAATTCTCGCCAAAATCTCTTTCCAAAGAAAGAAACCTGAATCAAAAGAAAAAATTGATTCTTCCATGGAAAAGAGGGATTAAAGAAAAAATACTCCCAAAAGGAGACCCTCTATGAAAAAAGAAAGAAAAAGGCCAAAAAGCTCAAAAGAGCAGTTTTCCGCCTTCTCTGCCTCAAACCACGGGACACTTTAGAAGGGACCGTGGTACTTCTTTCCCATCCCTACGACTTATCCCAAGCAAAACATGGTTCATTCCAGGGAATCCTAAAGTAAAAATAGGATTTACTTAACTTGAATTTCATCTTGTTTGAGAATTCGACGTTTTAAGTAAGGAGTAGGAATTTTAAAAATGTAGCTTGTTTTCTCGTAAAACCTCTGCTAGTTTAGCAAGTATCGAGGCTCAAGTAAAGGCAAACACGAGGAGCCGAAGGTCCTTAGGATCAACGGTTCAAAAAGGTTTTTTTTTCCTTCTAAAAACGAATTTTCCAAAAACTCGAACATCGAGCATACGTAAGGACCGCTCACTTGGAGCAGCAGGTCTTCATAAAAGTCTCAAAAGTTCGACCATATGATTTGGTCTCTAGGAGGTCGCCCTTTCTAACACCTCATCCATATCATGCACCTTTGCATATCCATGCATAAACATTTCATATATGATCTCCACTTAGGGCTAGATCCATAGAAAGTCCCCTTTTGGCAAAAAAAAAATAAAAATAAAAATCCCCTCCTATCGGGTTTTAAAAGAAAGGTTCTTTTTCTCAAAATTTGGGACGATCCCATATTCTCAAGATCAAATCCGGGAGAAAACAAACAGGGGTGTTATCTTCTTCGCCATTATCCAAATCAATTTGGATAATGCTAAAGAGGGGCATCTGTAAACACCCCAAAAACCCAAATACTTTTCAAAAACCAAATGCCTGGTTCGAAAACCTGTTCAAAAGCTAAGTTTGGAATTTTCGAAAAAAAAAAAAAAAAACTCAGGAACTCAAAACATTTCAAAAATCTGTTTTCCCAACCCTGTTTGAAACATGAAAAATCTTGAAAATGGATGAAAGTCCTATTTTTTTTACGAAAGACCAGACGAACAGATGAAGCCTGGCTCAAAATAGTCGCAAAAGATTCAAAAAGTTCAAAGGTCAAGACCAGCCCGATGAAGAGTGAATTTCGAGGACGAAAAAGAAGCCCAGGCCACAAACGCATTTCAAGCCTGAAGCATCAAAGGCCAAGCCAAAAGCATCTCTGAAATCACGAGTCAAAAGCAAGAAGAAACAGTCGAAACAGAGTCCAGAAAGACGAAAAGAAGCTCGGACGATGAAAATGGGAAAAACCAAGCGTAAGACGGAATCTTGATGAACTCAGGACCCGCACGAAGCATCCGGCTTGAGACGCCAGAAAGGACTGAAGAAGAGAAAATTTGGATCAAATTTGGATCCAAAAATCCAGATCCATATCCAAACGAAACTTGGATTGGATTGGATCCGGATTTTAGAAACCAACAAAGGATCCACATCCACACAAGGGGCCTATAAAAGGACGTGAGTGGGCTGGCTTTGGAGGGGACGAATTTCCAGCATTTCACGTTGGTAGTTTGGGGGGAGAAGAGAGAGAGAGAGAGAGAGAGAGAGAGAGAGAGAGAGAGGAAGGTCAACAAAAGGGGCTGGCCTTCCCCTCTTGTTTTGTAAAATCGTGGGTTGATCTTGTGGGTTGCACTCAAGTGCAAGTTGAAGCATTTCACGCCTTGTATGTTGCTGGAAATAAAGAGAAACCTGGCGGCATTGGATGGGCTTTCTTCAATGGAGATTGGCTGCATTGGAAACGAGATCAAATGGGCTGATAGGTTGTCAAGGTAAGCCCCTCAAATCCTGCCCAAAGCCCCCTCTTTTCGTACCTCTCCAAAACCACCTAAACTCTAAAACATAAAATGTCAAAAAGTCTAGCCAAGATGCTGGCCGAACTTCACTAAAGGAATGATCCTAGTTCTACCTAAGACTACTCTAATCTAGAACCATACCCAGCTCGGCCATTGGCTGGCCAAGCTCACCTTAGATCCCTCCCAGCCAAACCATCTAGCACTAAACCACCTAAACTATTTCCTAAACCAAAACTACTCCTAGAGACCTAGCCAAAATCGAGTGTCTAAAACACTCGGTTCCTTCCTTTGGACGAACCCATTTTCACCTATCTAGTTCGGCCCATGCTAGCTGAGTTCATCTTAGGTTTTTTCCCTAAACTAAATCCATTACCTAAGTTAGATCCTAACCAAAAGAACTAACCTAAACCTACCCAGCTCGGCCACCCTTTGGCCGAGCCACTCCCTTAGGATCTCACGTGAGATCAAACACCCAACACCAGCCCAAGCTCGGCCACCCTTTGGCCAAGCATTGCCCTAGAGCTTACCTTAGGATTTCCCCTAAGATCACTCACTATCCCTAAACCAATCTCGACCCATTGTGAGACGAGTATCCCTTCGCATCCCGCCCGAACCACTTCCTTAGACATCCCCTAACTCGACCACTAGCTGGTCAGGTTTTTCCCTTAGAACCTTGAGCTAACCTTCGACCAAAACAAACCACCTAGACCTAACTCAGATCCGTTAGTTTTTCACCCTAGATCTATCATATCTAAGCCCAAATCCCATAGTGCATTAGCTTGTCAATCTAGCCCAGGTCACGATCTAGGATCAACCTTCTACGCAGCTGGTCATCTCGCAGAGGAAAGTCCATCCAATGGCTATATCCAAGGTCAGGTTTCGTTGAAAAAGGAAGCCCAAGCAAACGACGAGTAAGTGCTCGAATATGGTTCTTTACGTTGTTTCAAATTCAATTCAATTTGATACGGGGTTGTAATAATGGAGCGTAGTCTCCCCCCAGGATGTAATATTATGGTTTGAAACACAAATCACACATGTACACTCGAGCCTTTTCGCTCTTATCTGCACACCTTTTGCACACAAAACGGGCTTCAACAGCCCATAGGATATAGCTCTATTTATATACATTCAGCTGGGTTTTAAGGTTCAAGTCGTGTGAGTTGTCTTTCATTTTATACACTCAAAGCACTCACTCACATTGAGCCTTTCCGCTCTTACATATATATACGTATTTCCCCTTTCAACTGGGTTTTTAAGGTTCAAGTCGTGTGAGTTGCCCTTTCAATTTATACACTCAAAGCACTCACTCACATTGAGCCTTCTCGCTCTTAAGATATAGCTATATATATTTTCCCTTCCGCATCTAAGATATAGCCATATTTCCCTTTCTGCTATTTCCCTTCTGCTATGTCTTTAAATTCCGGGTTTTCGCTTCAAGTTGTGTGAGTTTGCATCGCATATCCGCCACACTCGAGATAGGGAGCATACTTGCATCGAACCAGATTGGTCAAATCGTGTAGTACTTGCCTTAAATCGAGCACTGGATGCACACGACTACACGCCAAAATCGGCTAAAACCCGAGAGACATAGGAGCGCATAGATCCCATATATAAAAGTTGCAAATTTGACAAAACCAATCGATAAAACACTTTCAAGTTTTCAAAAAGAGTCGTGTTTGTGTAAAATCGAGTTTTCCTAAAGCGTACAGACTGACCCTTGCGCGCCGGTGCAAGAAAGTCTACGACGAAAAGAACCCACTTGTCCACAGTCGCCCCAAAAGTTAGATATTTTCAAAAATCACTTCGCTAGTTTAAAAAAGCTAGCTGGCATGCCCTTTTTTTAAGCGACGTAAGCACGAAAAGATTCGCTTCAGGCCTAAGAACCCGGAGACGAGGATTTTCCGTGTCTACATATATGTATATATTTATGTATTAGGGGCTGATTAGACCCGTGTGTGTTCAAAATCGTGCACAACTAAGAGAGTGCACGTGTGTGGGTGTGCCAAGCCATGTTATTACAAGCGGGGGGAGACTATGCTCCGTTATTACAACCCCGTATCGAATTGAATCTTAAGCTAGTATACAACTAAGGACCGAGTTAGGCACTTACTAATAGCTGGTCCGAAGAAGCCTTGCTTGAGCGTGGGCTTGGCCTTCGCCTTGGGCTGCAAGCAGGAGGTGCTGGCCGGGTGTCTTTGGTGCGCGGAAGAGGCGCCTTGAAGATGGCTAGCTGCTAAGGATGGGTTGTTTTTGGTGTGTTGGGCTAAATGGCCTAAGTACGGTCACTAGGAAGGGTGTAGTGTTAGGGAGTATGGCACTAAGGGAAGGGAACTAGCTAGGGGAAGGTTATGGCTGGCGGATGGCTGGCCGAATGAAAAGGTGACAGTCGGGTGGAGTGGCCGACTAAGGGTGCTTGGCGGTGGCGGGCTGCTAGGGTGGCTAGGAGTGGTGTAAGGGAAGGGAACTAGCTAGGAGATGGGGTCAGGTGGTAGTGGGTGTAGTGGATGTAGTGGGGTGATATGGGCAGGTCTTAGGGAGTCTAATAAGGTGGCCGAATGGAGCTAAGGTGTCTAGGTGGTGGCAGATAGTTAGGGTGGTTATGGGCCTGGCCGAGTGGGAATGGTGGCAGCAAGTGGAATAGCTGGTGTTAGGGTGATATGGTAGGGGGTTAGGTGGCTGAGAGTGGAGAGAGAGTGGAGAAGGCGAAATGAAGGATGGGGTACTAACTGTGATTGAAGAGAGGCGGTGGATGGAAGAGAGGAGCCGGGTGGTTGGGATGCGCAGGAAGGAGTTCAACCGGGAAGAAGGGTGGCGATGTGCGCCTCGGCTGGGGTGGTGGTGTTGGTGGTGCTCGGCTGGGAGGTAGTGGCGCAAGTGGTGGCTGACTATGGGGCAGGTGGAGGAGGATGGGAGTCGGCTGGGCTAGAAAGTGGAGGACCCGGCTGGTGGAAGAGGGGGCTTCCAGATGGGAAAACCCGCCCCCAAGGGGGGGTTTTTATATAGGGCTGGGCTAGGTCGGTTAGGGCTGGTTTTGGGGTAGTGGTTAGGTGGTTTAGGTAGGGTGGTGTGGTGATAAGGTGGGCTGGAAAGGATAGGGCCAGATATTTTAAATACAAGTGGTTTGGGTAGGTTGTGTGCTAGGGGTGGTTTAGAGGTTTAGGGTTTAGCTAGGTGAGTTGGTTTTAGGGTGAGGTTTAGTGAGGTAGGTTAGGTGATTAGGCTAGGATTAGGCTAGGTTTAGGGAAGGATTAGGGAAGTGGGTTAGGTGATTAGGTTGGGATTAGGCCGGGATTAGGGAAGTGGGTTAGGTGATTAGGCTCAGATTAGGATAGGATTAGGGTAGAAGGCTAGGATTAGGTGTTTTGGGTTAGGTTTAGGTGAAGGAGCTCCCTTTGCATGACCCATAGACCCTAATCATATCATGTTGGTGTAGCCCTAGGTTAGGTTTTGGCTAATTACAAGCTTAAACCCACTTAATTAGGCCCACATGATTAACCCCAAACTTGACACACAAGTCAAGCTTAATTACAACACACACTTGATCTTATCCGCCCCCACTCTCTCTCATGCCCATAATCCCACGTGAAATTCAAGTGGGCCCCACCTCCATTTTTGAGAAGGTGATGTGGGCCATGGATATGGATATTGGTTTGGATTTTTGAATCCAAATCCAAATCTAAGTCCATACATGGGTTTGGATTGGGATCTGGATATATATGGTCCAAATCCGATCCAAACTGAACTCTGACTCCTTCGAGCTGTGTTCGAAACGAACGGTTTGTGCGGGGTCGGACAGCATCAGTACTCCGTCTACGTTGGGTCTTCGCCAACATGATCGTCCGCCTCTGTTTTCGCCTTCCGGAGATCTCGAACGTCCAAGACCCTGTTATTATCAAAATGTCATTTAAAGTCATCTCCGGAAGGCAGAAACGGAGGCGGACGATCATGTTGGCGAAGACCCAACGCAGACGGAGTGTTGATGCTGTCAGACCCCGCACAAATCGTCCGTTTCGAACACAGCTCGAAGGAGTCAGAGTTCAGTTTGGATCGGATCTGGACCATATATATCCAAATCCCAATCCAAACCCATATGTGGACTTGGATTTGGATTTGGATTCAAAAATCCAATCCAATATCCATATCCATGGCCCACATCACCTTCTCATAAATGGAGGTGGGGCCCACTGGAATTTCACGTGGGATTATGGGCATGAGAGAGAGTGGGAATGGATAAGATCAAGTGTGTTGTAATTAAGCTTGCCTTGTGTGTCAAGTTTGGTGTTAATCATGTGGGTTAGCCTAGTTAAGTGGGTTTAAGCTTGTAATTAGCCAAAACCTAACCTAGGGCTACACCAACATGATATGATTAGGGTCTATGGGTCATGCAAAGGGAGCTCCTTCACCTAAACCTAACCCAAAACACCTAATCCTAGCCTTCTACCCTAATCCTATCCTAATTTGAGCCTAATCACCTAATCCACTTCCCTAATCCTTCCCAAAACCTAGCCTAATCACCTAACCTAGTTCACTAAACCTCACCCTAGAACCCAACCACCTAACCAAACCCTAAACCCCTAAACCACCCTTAGCCCACAATCTACCCAAACCACTAGTATTTAAAATATCTGGCCCTACCCTTTCCAGCCCACCTTATCTTCATACCACCCTATCTAAACCACCTAACCACTACCCCAAACCCAGCCCTAACCGACCTACCCATCCCTATATAAACCCCCCCCCCCCTTGGGGGCGGGTTTTGCTAGCTAGAACCCCTCACCCATCCCAGTCGGGCCCTCTCTTTCCTCCACTTCCCCAAGCTCCACCTGCTCCACATCTCACCACACCAGCACCACCACCGCCACCACCATTCCAGCCGAAGCCACCTCCATCGTCATCTTCTTCACTGACCGAACCAGCCGAGCCCCCACATCCGGCTGCTCCTCAACCACCCGCCGCCTCTTCATCCGGTTAGTACCCCACATTCTACCTAGCTCCTTCTCCACTCCCTCTCCACTCCCAGCCACCCACCATACCACCACCTTATCCTAATATCATCCACTTGCCGCCACCACTCCCACTCGGCCAAGCCTTAGTCACCCTAGCTACCCGCCACTACCTAACTACACTAGCTATACCCGGCCACCCTATTCGACTTCCTAAGACCTGCCCCTAGCACTCCCTTACACCCACTACCCACACTACCACCTAGCCCCATCACCTAACTAGCTTCCTTCCCATACTCCAGCCTTAGTCATCCTAGCAGCCCGCCACCACCACATTCCCCTAGTCGGCCACTCCAACCGACTATCCCTTCCATTCGGCCTTCCCTTAGGCTCCCCTTAGGGCCATACTCCCTAACACTATATACCCTCCTAGTGACCCTATATACTCACCTTGTCCAGCCCCTTTAATCCCCCACATCAAGGCGACACCCTTGCTTGCAGCCGGCCATCTTCAAGGCGCCTATCCCGCGCCCCATTCGCAGCCGGCCAGCACCCCTTTGTCGCTCAACCTCGCGGAGCTCCCGTTGGCAGCCCAAGGTGAAGGCCAAGCCCACGCTCAAGCAAGGCCTCTACGGACCAGCTACTAGTAAGTGCCTAACTCGGTCTTTAGTTATATACTTGCTTGAGATTCAATTCGATTCGGGGTTGTAATAACGGAGCATAGTCTCCCCCCGCTTGTAATAACGTGGCTTGGCACACCCACACACGTGCACTCTCTTAGTTGTGCATGATTTGGAACACACACGGGCCTAATCAGCCCCTAATACATAAGTATATACATATACTTTCATTTTTGAAGGGTTTTGCTTAAGTTGGGTGTGTTGTCTTTCAATTCAAGTACCCTCACACACATTGAGCTTTCGCTCTTATTTGAAAGACCCAAGTAAGGGCCGACCTATACTATTTGGGTTTCATTTCATGTCGTGTGGGTAAGTCTTTCAATTCAAGCACTCTCACACACATTGAGCTTTCGCTCTTATTTGAAAGACCCAAGTAAGGGCCGACCTATACTCGGTTTCATTTCATGTCGTGTGGGTAAGCCTTTCAATTCAAGCACTCTCACACACATTGAGCCTTCGCTCTTACTCCCAAGACCTTAGTAAAGGCCTTATTGCAGTTATATTTGGGTTTCATTTATGTCGTGTGCATAGTACTTCAATTCAAGCACTCACACACATTGAGCTTTCGCTCTTACTCCCAAGACCTTAGTCAAGGCCATACTGCAATTTATATTTGGGTTTAATTTCATGTCGTGTGTGTAAGTCTTTCAATTCCAGCACGCACCCACATTGAGCCTTCGCTCTTATTTGCAAGACCCGAGTAAGGGCTCATATACATACTCTATATATATATCTCCCTTTGGCACTTACTTTACAAGTCATTTCCCTTCGGTTATTTCCCTTCAGTATTGTCTTTACATTCGGGTTTTCCCTTTGGAGTAGCGTGAGTTTGCATTGCATCTACGCCATACCACGAGGTAGGACGCATATTGCATCAAAGCAAGCCCCGCTCGAATTCGCCCATGTAGTGGAGTGTTCATAACACACAAACTAGGTGGCCCGAAAAGGGATAAAAGAAAAGACTTAGGCACGTGCAAATCCACGTGATCTAAAACATGCAATCGCATCTAAAAGACCCGAATTAGACACCTCGAACCGCTTCGTAGACTTTCTCTCCCAAAACTCGATTTTTGCAAAGCGTACAGACTGACCCTTGCGCATCGATGCAAGAAGGTCTGCGACGACAAGAGCTCACTTGCTCACAATCGCCACGTTTAGAAGTCAGTGTTAAATATATCTTCGCTAGCTTAGGTAAGCTAGCTGGCACGCCCTGTTTGCATAAATAGGCCTTAGACGCATGAGAGGATCCGCTCCAAGCCCTGAAAAGGTGAGAGGCGGGGATTTTCACGCGTCTACAGAGATTGGCACGCCCGGTGGGATGTGAGCCTTTCAAAAATCGAGTTTTTAAGTAGAAGTCTTGCAAAAATTTTGTAAAAGGTGTCATTTTAACTTGTTTTCTTTGCTTGTACTTAGGACAATTTGAAAAAGCTTGAAAAGCATGTCAAAATCCAATCCAAGTGAAGTGTCGAGCCAAGGCTCATGCGCATCAAGTTCTCACTCTAGGAGGATTTTCAAAAACAAAATAAAACTAGATGAAATCGAGGACTTGAGAAGGGAGTTTGAGGCCAAAATCGATGCTCTCAGCCAAGAGGCTGAAGTAGGCGATTCATGTTCATCGAACGGTGAACAAAGGCCTAAAAAGAAATGGAAGGCAACCAATACCACGAGTCCTTCACACAAAAGGACCATAAAGCCCTACAGCAGTTGCTGAAAGGGCAAAATAAAGAGAAAAGAAACTACGCCCTGTCTAATTTCCTTCCTATGGATTACGAAACAGACAGTGACGATGAAATACCGAACTTCCATCAGTATGATGGCATGGGAGACCCTAGGTCTCACTTGCAGCTTTTCTCACGTCGAGCCCATAAGAAGAAAAAGGACTAGATGAAATGGGTGTATTCGTTCCCTTTATCCCTTAAAGGCACAGCTGCCAAATGGCTGGCTTCCTACGACTTAAGCCAGTTCGCTACTTTTGAAGAGTTAGCGAACTGCTTCATGTAAAGATTTGCACACAACGTAGAAGTGACGCCGACTCTGAATACCTTAAGGGATACAAAGCAAGGCATGAACGAAGATGTACATGCCTTCATTATAAGATGGAGGTAGCTTTTGGGCCAAGTGTGAGAGCCCATATCCGAAGGATACGCAGTAATGTTCATCCTGGATAATTTTAAAAGCGAGTTAAAAACCCTTCTCTCGCTCCATGAGATTTCAACTTTCCATAAGTTGATCAAAAAAGCCTCCCTTTTCAAAACCAACTTGCGAAAAGGGACATATGATCACTTGTGGAAAGGAAGTGTCATTCCAAAAACCCGCTTGGAAAAGCCCATCGCATATGGGCTGCCCACGACGGACAAAGGGGCAAAGCCCCATAAAATCGCCAATGTCCGGGTGGATCCAGGCATAGCGGGCACTTCCAAAAATTTTGAAAAATTAGAAAATAAGAGGGAGCGAAATTTTCAAAAATCGGTTGAAAAACGGGAGTATACTCCGCTGGGGCAACCTGTGTCGGAGGTCCTAGACCTCCTACTTGCCCAGGGCATGATAGAACTCCCTGAAATCCCCGAAGGAGTCACTTCCAAAGGGGGGTATTTAAACCGATTTTGTAAGTATCATCGGCTCAAAGGCCATGATACCAAACGCTGCTTCTCCCTCTTAAATAAAATTGAGAACTTGATAGCAGAAGGCCGGCTCTAGGTCACTGCGGAACCTGAGCCACCTCAAGCTATCTTCAAGGAACCCTTTCCCAAACACGCCAGTGGCAGTGGGAAAGGAAAGGAGGTATGTACCCTCACCATTTCCAAGGAACTAGCACAAAAACCCGAACCTGGTCGACCTACTTGTGTGCCCATTCTTGTACTATACAAGAGGCCCGCCCAAGTCGTCATTCGGGGACCACCAAAAGTGGAAACTCCGGTAAAACCAGTTTTAAAAATCCAAGGTTCTCCTCAGCTCATCCTTAGAGCCAAGTTTAGCACGAACCCTAGGCTGGTCGTGGGGGAAGTCACTAGATCCGGGAGGGTCTATCAACCCCCGCACCTTCAAGGGGCTCAAAAGGTGGTCAGTGTGCTTGGCCCCTCAAAAGCATGTATCCCTAGTGTTCTGCTAAAAGCAGATAAGGACAAAGTCATCCTAAATCCTTATGACTTCGAAAACCACCTTTCAAAGATTCCTATTCACATGTCTATCTTAGAGCTTATAAAAACCTCACCTAGGCATAGACTTGTATTAGAGAAAATTCTAGAAAGGGCCAAGGTTGATTCGAACATAAGTCCGGAATCCTTGTCTGCCCAAGTGGCTTTATTAGGAGCAAAATCGCCCATCACTTTCTCGGAAGATGATGTAGATAGACCCTACGAAACCCATAACCAGGCCCTGCATATCGAGGTGGTTCTAAACAACTACTCTCTGGACAGGTGCCTAGTCAATGGTGGAGGAGGGCTCAACATCCTTCCACTTCATGTGGCGTACAAAATCGGAGTCACCTTGACTTCAGTGAACCCAAGCCCCATCGTTATCACTGGATACGATGGGAATGCGTCTAGACCTTTAGGATCCATCGAACTCCCAATGGAAACGGGAGGGATCGAACACACGGGGGTGTTCCATGTCTTGGACATCCACCCCCATTATAACCTGTTGCTGGGAAGGCCCTGGATACACAGTTTGTGCGCTGTGCCATCCACCTTCCACAGGTGTGTCAAGATCCCTTTTAGAGACCAGGTCGTAGTGATCCTAGGTGAGAGTCACCCACAGCTTCAGGGGATCATAAACTCCCCTTGTTTATCAAGCTCCCAAGCCCATGAGGCTAACCTGGGGCAAATTATGGTTGGGCCACCTCGGCTCGTGTTAAACAACCCTAGGAAGGTTGTATGTGTGAAGGGGCCGCCCAAAGCAGGCCCCCTCCCGACTTTAATCCTTCTAGGAAAACCCAAGCGTCCCCTATTTCCAAAGCCCCTGGACAAGAGGCCATATGAGCATAATATGGACGATAGCATGTTCCAGGACCACGACTTGTATCCAACTTTCTCGAAAAGCAAAAAGTCGTGGAACATGTTGTTGAACATGGGCTACACGCCCTACAACAGTCTAGGGGCGTAGAATCAAGGTCTCCTAGATCCCATCCTTCCTAGGGCCAATCCAAGTCGATATGGGATCGGCTATACTTCCTGAATACCGCCGGAGCCACCCCCTGTGACCACCTGGGCAAGGGTGCCCCGGAACCTGCCTTAGAAGAGACCTACGATTTAGATCTCCTATTCCGAGTCTAACCCGTAGTGTTTTCCCTTTGTAAGTATGACGGAAGATTCCTTTTCTAAAAATACAAAAACATTTGAAAAACTTAAAATCAAAAAAATCGAAAAACAAGAAAAACCAAAAACAATGGAAAAACAAAAACTCGAAAAAAGAGTGCTTTGTATAGTTCCCAAAGTTCTTGTTTTACAAAAACCCAAAAAAATCGAAAATTTGGAAAATACTAAAAAGATTTTGTACATAGCTGCTCCTGGTAGGACTTTGGCAAAAGAAAAGGATTTCGAAAGAAACGTCGTCTGCATAGCCAGACCAAAAATTTTGAAATCACTTGAAAATCTAAGTACAAAACCAGGTCATTTTGAAAACCACGCATCAAATTCCCTCGGGTCTATAGCCCACGAGAATGATCAAAGCCCAGAAGTGGATCCCCTCGAGGAAGATCCCACTTCTGAGCTCCCAGAATTTCATAGAATTCTCGATTTTGAAAGACCTTCCCAATCAGTAGGAGGAGATTTCATAGAGGTGAACCTAGGGGATGATTCCAATCCCAAAACCATCAAAATAGGTGCATGCTTGCATGAAACTGAAAAGTTAGCATTCATTGCATTTCTACGAACCTATTTAGATGTGTTTGCATGGACGTATGAAGACATGCCGGGCATAGATCCCAGCATTGTCGAACATCGTCTTCCCTTAGATGCAGGTGTAAAACCCATAAAGCAGAAGCTTAGGAAAATACACCTGAATGTACACACGCAAGTCAAAGAGGGTTTAGAAGATCTGCTAAAAGCCGGATTTATAAAACCCATTGCGTATTCTGATTGGTTATCAAATATCGTTGTGGTTTGAAAAATGAATGGGAAAATTCGAATATGCATCGATTTCAGAAACCTGAATAAAGCCACTCCAAAGGATAATTATCCTTTACCAAACATAGATTTGATAGTCGATAGTACTGCAAATCATGAAATGTTTTCATTTATGGATGGCTATTCAGGCTATAATCAAATCAAACTAAGCCCACGAGATCAGGGTAAGACCGCCTTCACAACCCCATGGGGCATGTACTGCTATACAGTCATGCCCTTTGGTTTGAAAAATGCCGGTGCATCATACCAACGACCCATGACCACGATCTTCCATGATCAAATTCATGAGCTTGTAGAAGTGTATGTAGATGATCTCTTGGCAAAATCCAAAACCCGATGCACCCATATCGAATGTTTACAAAAGATTTTCGAAAGGCTTAGGCTTTACAAAGTAAAGCTAAACCCTCAAAAATGTGTGTTCGGGGTAGAATCAGGGAAGCTTCTAGGCTTTATGGTGAGCCAAAGGGGAATAGAAGTCGACCCCTCTAAGTGTCGAGCCATCATAGACATGGCTCCACCCTCCAATCTCACCCAAATCCGTAGCCTCCAGGGTCGCTTACAATCCGTTCGCCGATTCATATCGAATCTGGCAACTAGATGCGAACCCTTGAACAAACTATTGAGGAAGGGCACGAAATTCTTATGGGACGATGAATGCCAAAAGTCCTTCGAGAGACTGAAGGCATACCTGGTTAATCCCCCCGTTTTGAATCCTCCAAAGCAAGGAAAACCGCTTTTATTATACATCTCCGTGCATGCAAATGCTTTATGAGCCCTGTTGGCTCAATACGAGGATAACACCCATAAGGAGTTTGCCATCTACTATATTTCGAAAACTCTCTTGGCTTATGAACGAAATTACCAAGCCATGGAGAAGACGTGCTTGGCCCTAGTCTGGGCCTGCCAGAAATTCAGACACTATTTCCTAGATCATGAGATCTGGATAGTGTCCAAGCTTGATCCAATCAAGCACTTGTTCGAAAAACCCATTCTCACGGATAGATTGGGCAAATGGCAACTCCTTCTAATGGAGTATGATCTGAAATACCATCACCAGATCTCCATTAAGGGGCAAGCCCTGGCAGATTACGTGGCTGAATTCCCCTTAGAGGATGCATATCCCACTCTTGTCGAAATGCCTGATGAAGGCATATTGCAAAACCATTTTCAAAACCACATTTTGGCAAACTCTTTCGAAAACCAAGTGTGGAAGATGCACTTCGATGGGGCACAAAACCAACGAGGGGCTGGTGCCGAGGTCATCCTAATCTCCCCTGAAAAGGGCGAGATTCCCATAGCAGTCTGCTTAGATTTCGAATGTTCCAACAACGTAGCTGAGTATGAAGCACTCATACAAGGCTTAAGGATTTCGAAAACTCTAGGGGCATCGTGCATTGAGGTCTTTGGAGATTCGCTCCTTGTCATAAACCAGGTTTTAAAAATTTGGCAAGTACGTAATGAGAAACTACTTCCATATCATGATTTGGCCACTCGATTGGTCCAAACCTTCCAGTCGTGTAAACTCACACACATAGGAAGAGAGGACAATGGCATCGCTGATGCCCTCTCCTCCTTGGGCTCAGCCCTGAAGGTCGATCCCATTTCAGGGACCAGACCTTTGGAAATATGGCATGCGCCCCACCCATCCACACACAACTTGGATATTTGCCAAAACAACCCAGAGTCTATTGAAAACCCCTGGTTTTATGACATAAAACAATTTTTAGAAAATGGGGGATTCGCCGAGGATGCCACATCCAAAGATAAGGCATTCATTCGTAAGATTTCGACCCGATACACCATTCTAGGTGGGGTTTTATACAAAAAAAGTTTTACCGGCATTCTGCTTAGGTGTATCGACCTAGAGGAGGCTAGGATAGTAATGCATGAGTTCCACAATGGAGAATGTGGAGGTCATGTTAATGCCAACATGATGGCGATGAAAATACTTAGAGGGGGCTATTTTTGGTCCACCCTGAAAAAGGATTGCCACGATCATGTTAGGAAGTGTCATCCATGTCAAGTGCATGGGCACGCCATTCATATCCCATCATCTGCATTGCATTCCGTGGTCAGCCCCTGGCCATTTACCATGTGGGCGTTTGACATCGTAGGCCCAATATTTCCAAAGGCCTCGAATGGGCATCGATTTATTTTAGCAGCCATGGAGTATTTCTCCAAGTGGGTGGAAGCCATTTCCCTAACCAATGTAATGGGGCAACATGTGGTGGCTTTCATCCGGAGGAATATCTTGGCTCGATTTGGGGTTCCACGAGACCTTGTGTCTGATAATGGCACCCCATTCAAGAACGAGCAGATGGTTAAGTTGTGCAACACGTATGGCATAACTCACCACTTCTCCTCGCCCTACTACCCTCAAGGCAATGGCCAAGCCGAAGCCACAAACAAAACTCTCATTAGTATTAGTGAGAAAACCTTAGAGAAGGGTAGGATGTGGCACGAGAAGCTGGATGAAGCCTTATGGGATTATAGGACTTCCATCCGGACTCCCACGAATGCCACACCATTCGAATTGGTCTATGGCACAAATGCCATTCTTCCCATTCATACTCAACTGCATTCATTCCATACATCCATAGCACTCGACCTCCCCCTAGAGACGCTTCAGCATGCTAGGATGGCCGAACTAGATTTGCTAGATGAGAGGCGACTCCTTGCCATGGATCATGCTCGTGCATACCGGCAAAGGATAGCCCGACATTATAGCAAACACATAAGACCTCACCACTTTGAAGTGGGAGATCTGGTCTTAAAAACCATCCACCATCGTGGCCCACACCCCCTAGGCAAGTGGCGCCCCAACTGGGATGGACCCTATGTTGTACGAGCAACCACTACGAACAATTCGTATTGGTTGATCGATGTAGAAGGTAGGAATTTAGCAAATCCTATCAATATTCAATACTTAAAGAAGTATCATGTGTAGGATTTGGATTAAATTCCATTTTTCGAAAATTTTCAAGGGATAGCTGCCCTGAGACATGTGAATAAGGTGCAAAAGCAAACTCGTGTGAACCTAAGTGAAGAGAATTCGCACTTGTGAAAGAGTGGAGTTTTCAAAATCGTGGTTACATTTCAAAATCCTTCTTCTTACAAAGAAAGGCCTAGTTCAACATAGCAAGATACTTGCAAGTAGTACATGCTATTTCTAAATAGGCTGATCTGGAATGGATCGAGTGTAGGCTTGGGATAAGTCCTCCCCTCTTCTCTTCTATTTCCAAAAGGAAAACAAAGGCCCAAAACAAAAGGGAATTCCCATTCAAAGTCTCTTTCCAAAAGAAAGAAAGCAGACTTCAAAAAGAAAAATCAAATCTCTTATGAAAAAGAGGGATTAAAGAAAAAATACTCCCAAAGGGAGACCCTCTATGAAAAAAAGGAAAAAGAGGCCAAAAAGCTCAAAAAGAGCAGTTTTTCGCCTTCTGTGCCTCAAACCACGGGACGCTTCAGAAGGGACCGTGGTATCTCTTTCCCATCCCTGGCTTATCCCAAGCTAAAGCATGGTTCATTTCGAGGAATCCTAAAGTAAAAATAGGATTTACTTACTTGAATTTCATCTTGTTTGAGAATTCGACGTTTCGAGTAAGACGTAGGAATTTGAAATGAAGCTTGTTTTCTTATAAAACCTCCGCTAGATAAGCGAGTGTTAAGACTCAAACAAGGGCAAGCACGAAGAGCTCGAGATCCTTAGGATCGAGGCTCAAGACAGTTGTCCCTTTTGTAAATATCTTTTGTAAATAAGTTTTGAAAACCGAACATCAAACAGCATAGGATTTGCTCACTTGGAGCAGTAGGCCTTGTAAGTCTTTAGAGTTCGACCACATCTGGTCTCTGGGAGGTCGCCACTCTTGGCACCACACCCATGTCATTTGCATTCCACGCATGGTACTTGCATAAACATGATCCCATTTTAGGACCAGATTCCATAGTAGACCCTTTGGCGTGATATCTCCTCCTACCAGGGTTTTAAAAGTGAGATTTTGCTAAAGATTGGGACGATCCCATATTTTCGTGGATAGATCTAGGGAGACATTAAAAGGGGTGTTTGTCATCTTTGCCCTTATCCAAATCGATTTGGACAAGGCCAAAGAGGGGCATCTGTAAACACCCCGAAATCCCACGAATTTCTCAAACAAACCTGGTTTTGTACAAGCAGCCCCAAAGGGCCATTTTGAGTCTGGAAACCCAGGAGCCTTCCAGACAACCCTGTACATATGTTTTAAACTTTGTATTTCGAAAACATACAATATGGCTTTTTAAAACCTTTTTAAAAAACATGTTTTGAAACCCCGAAGCGGCTTGGCCCGATCAAGACAGGACCAGGAGAGCTAAGAAGAGCCCGGAACCGGAGCACATGTCGAGCCCGGCACAGCAACTCTTGTATCAAATTCACACCCCCAGGATCTCGAACGTCCAAGACCCTGTTATTATCAAAATGTCATTTAAAGTCATCTTCGGAAGGCAGAAACGGAGGCGAACGATCATGTTGGCGAAGACCCAACGCAGACAGAGTGTTGATGCTGTCAGACCCCGCACAAATCGTTCGTTTCGAACACAGCTCGAAGGAGTCAGAGTTCAGTTTGGATCGGATCTGGACCATATATATCCAGATCCCAATCCAAACCCATATGTGGACTTGGATTTGGATTTGGATTCAAAAATCCAATCCAATATCCATATCCATGGCCCACATCACCTTCTCATAAATGGAGGTGGGGCCCACTTGAATTTCACGTGGGATTATGGGCATGAGAGAGAGTGGGGATGGATAAGATCAAGTGTGTTGTAATTAAGCTTGACTTATGTGTCAAGTTTGGGGTTAATCATGTGGGTTAGCCTAGTTAAGTGGGTTTAAGCTTGTAATTAGCCAAAACCTAACCTAGGGCTGCACCAACATGATATGGTTAAGGTCCATGGGTAGTGCAAAGGGAGCTCCTTCACCTAAACCTAACCCAAAATACCT
This sequence comes from Brasenia schreberi, assembly GCA_036023115.1. Classification (NCBI taxonomy): domain Eukaryota; kingdom Viridiplantae; phylum Streptophyta; class Magnoliopsida; order Nymphaeales; family Cabombaceae; genus Brasenia; species Brasenia schreberi. The sequence goes on from JAYKKT010000039.1 coordinate 160,896, forward strand.
AATCCTAGCCTTCCACCCTAATCCGCCCCTAATCTGAGCCTAATCACCTAACCCACTTCCCTAATCCCGGCCTAATCCCAACCTAATCACCTAACCCACTTCCCTAATCCTTCCCTAAACCTAGCCTAATCCTAGCCTAATCACCTAACCTAGTTCACTAAACCTCACCCTAGAACCCAACCACCTAACCAAACCCTAAACCCCTAAACCACCCTTAGCCCACAATCTACCCAAACCACTAGTATTTAAAATATCTGGCCCTACCCTTTCCAGCCCACCTTATCTTCATACCACCCTACCTAAACTACCTAACCACTACCCCAAACCCAGCCCTAACCGACCTACCCATCCCTATATAAAGCCCCCCCCTTAGGGGCGGGTTTTGCTAGCTAGAACCCCTCACCCATCCCAACCGGGCCCTCTCTTTCCTCCACTTCCCCAAGCTCCACCTGCTCCACATCTCACCACACCAGCACCACCACCGCCACCACCATTCCAGCCGAAGCCACCTCCATCGTCATCTTCTTCACCTGACCGAACCAGCCGAGCCCCCACATCCGGCTGCTCCTCAACCACCCGCCGCCTCTTCATCCGGTTAGTACCCCACATTCTACCTAGCTCCTTCTCCACTCCCTCTCCACTCCCAGCCACCCACCATACCACCACCTTATCCTAATATCATCCACTTGCCGCCACCACTCCCACTCGGCCAAGCCTTAGTCACCCTAGCTACCTGCCACTACCTAACTACACTAGCTATACCCGGCCACCCTATTCGACTTCCTAAGACCTTCCCCTAGCACTCCCTTACACCCACTACCCACACTACCACCTAGCCCCATCACCTAACTAGCTTCCTTCCCATACTCCAGCCTTAGTCATCCTAGCAGCCCGCCACCACCACATTCCCCTAGTCGGCCACTCCAACCGACTATCCCTTCCATTCGGCCTTCCCTTAGGCTCCCCTTAGGGCCATACTCCCTAACACTATATACCCTCCTAGTGACCCTATATACTCACCTTGTCCAGCCCCTTTAATCCCCCACATCAAGGCGACACCCTTGCTTGCAGCCGGCCATCTTCAAGGTGCCTATCCCGCGCCCCATTCGCAGCCGGCCAGCACCCCTTTGTCGCTCAACCTCGCGGAGCTCCCGTTGGCAGCCCAAGGCGAAGGCCAAGCCCACGCTCAAGCAAGGCCTCTACGGATCAGCTACTAGTAAGTGCCTAACTCGGTCTTTAGTTGTATACTTGCTTGAGATTCAATTCGATTCGGGGTTGTAATAACGGAGCATAGTCTCCCCCCTGTAGACGCGCGAAAAAATCCCTGCCTCTTCGCCTCTTTCGTGGCTTGGAGTGGATCTTATCGTGCGTCTAAGGCCTATGTATACAAATAGGGCGTGCCAGCTACCTTACTTAAGCTAGCGAAGATATATTAACACTGACTTCTAAACGTGGCGACTGTGAGCAAGTGAGCTCTTGTCGTCGCAGACCTTCTTGCACCGATGCGCAAGGGTCAGTCTGTACGCTTTTGCAAAAAATCGAGTTTTGGGGAGAAAGTCTACGAAACGGTTCGAGGTGTCTATTTCGGGTCTTTAAGATGCGATTGCATGTTTTAGATCACGTGGATTTGCACGTGCCTAAGTCTTTTCTTTTATCCCTTTTTGGGTCGCCTAGTTTGTGTGTTATGAACACTCCACTACATGGGCGAATTCGAGCGGGGGTTGCTTCGATGCAATATGCGTCCTACCTCGTGGTATGGCGTAGATGCAATGCAAACTCACGCTACTCCAAAGGGAAAACCCGAAATGTAAAGACAATACTGAAGGGAAATAACAGAAGGGAAATAACCGAAGGGAAATAACCGAAGGGAAATAACCGAAGGGAAATACGTATATATCTTATGTATATGAGCCCTTACTCGGGTCTTGCAAATAAGAGCGAAGGCTCAATGTGGGTGCGTGTTTGAATCGAAAGACTTACACACACGACATGAAATAAAACCCAAATATAAATCGCAGTATGGCCTTGACTAAGGTCTTGGGAGTAAGAGCGAAGGCTCAATGTGTGTGAGAGTGCTTGAATTGAAGTACTTGTAGACGCGCGAAAATCCCCGCCTCTTCGCCCCTTTCGTGGCTTGGAGTGGATCTTATCGTGCGTCTAAGGCCTATGTATACAAACAGGGCGTGCCAGCTAGCTTACTTAAGCTAGCGAAGATATTTTTAACACTGACTTCTAAACGTGGCGACTGTGAGCAAGTGAGCTCTTGTCGTCGCAGACCTTCTTGCACCGATGCGCAAGGGTCAGTCTGTACGCTTTTGCAAAAAATTGAGTTTTGGGGAGAAAGTCTACGAAACGGTTCGAGGTGTCTATTTCGGGTTTTTAAGATGCGATTGCATGTTTTAGATCACGTGGATTTGCACGTGCCTAAGTCTTTTCTTTTATCCCTTTTTGGGTCGCCTAGTTTGTGTGTTATGAACACTCCACTACATGGGCGAATTCGAGCGGGGGTTGCTTCGATGCAATATGCGTCCTACCTCGTGGTATGGCGTAGATGCAATGCAAACTCACACTACTCCAAAGAGAAAACCCGAAATGTAAAGACAATGCTGAAGGGAAATAACAGAAGGGAAATAACAGAAGGGAAATAACCGAAGGGAAATAACAAAAGGGAAATAACCGAAGGGAAATATGTATATATTTTATGTATATGAGCCCTTACTCGGGTCTTGCAAATAAGAGCGAAGGCTCAATGTGGGTGCGTGCTTGAATTGAAAGACTTACACACACGACATGAAATTAAACCCAAATATAAATTGCAGTATGGCCTTGACTAAGGTCTTGGGAGTAAGAGCGAAGGCTCAATGTGTGTGAGAGTGCTTGAATTGAAGTACTACACACACGACATAAATGAAACCCAAATATAACTGCAATAAGGCCTTTACTAAGGTCTTGGGAGTAAGAGCGAAGGCTCAATGTGTGTGAAAGTGCTTGAATTGAAAGACTTACTCACACGACAAGAAATGAAACCCAAATAGTATAGGTCGGCCCTTACTTGGGTCTTTCAAATAAGAGCGGAAGCTCAATGTGTGTGAGAGTGTTTAAATTGAAAGACTTACTCACACGACATGAAATGAAACCCAAATAGTATAGGTCGGCCCTTACTTGGGTCTTTCAAATAAGAGCGGAAGCTCAATGTGTGTGAGAGTGTTTAATCGAAAGACAACGCACCCAACTTAAACAAAACCCTTCGGAAACGAAATATATATGTACACTTATATACTAAGGGCTGATTAGGCCCGTGTGTGTTCGAAAATGGTGCACGACTAAGAGAGTGCACGTGTGTGGTTGTGCCAAGCCACGTTATTACAAGCGGGGGGAGACTATGCTCCGCTATTACAACCCCGTATCAAATTGAATTTCAAGCAAGTGTATGACTAAAGACCGAGTTTAGACACTTACGAGTAGCTGGTCCGTAGAGGTCTTGCTTGAGCGTAGGCTTGGCCTTGGGCTGCAAGTGGGAGCTCCGCGAAGGTAGGTGATCAAGGGTGCTGGCCGGCTGCAAGTGGGGCGCGGATGGACGCCTCGAAGGGGGCCGGTGGCAAGTGGGCGGCGCCTCCAAGTAGGGAGTTTAGAGTGGCTGAATAAGTGGGTCTTAGGGTCACTAGGGAAGTTAGGTACTTAGGGAAACTGGACCTAAAAGGTGAGCTAGTGGGAAGGCCAAGGGGACACCTAGGGGGGGGTTGGCCGAATGGGAGATGGTGGCTAAGTAGTGGCCAGCCACTTGGGTTATCCTAGGTTCGGCTAGGCTTAGGGGGTGGCGGCAAAGAGGTGGAGCTAAGGGGAAGATGGGTGGCTAAGAGTGGAGAGGTGGTAGAGAGTGGTTTTGAGGGAGTTAGGGGGACTTACCGAATGGGAAGGAGTGGCGGATGGAGTGGGAGAGTGGCGGGCAGGTAGCGGTCGGCTAGTGGAGTTGGGGGGAAGGTGGTGACGTCCAGCTGGGGGGGCAGTGGTGGTGGAGTGGGAGAAGGAAGGTGGCGGAGCAGGTGGCGGCTGGTGGAGGAGCTGAAGCTGCTGGGAAGACGGATGAGAGATGGGAGAATGAGAGGGCCCGGCTGGGTGGTGGAGTGGTTCCCACTTCGAAAAACCCGCCCACAATGAGGGGGGTTTAAATAGGGGATGGGTAGGTCGGTTAGGGCTGGGTTGTGGGTAGTGGTTAGGTGGTTTAGGTAGGGTAGTATGTAGATAAGGTGGGCTGGATGGGGTTGGGCCAGATATTTTAAAACTAGGTGTTTGGGAAAATCGTGGGCTAAGGGTGGTTTAGGGCTAGGTTAGGTGGTTGGGTTTTAGGGTGAGGTTTAGTGAGCTAGGTTAGGTGGTTTAGGCTAGGTTTAGGCTAGGATTAGGGGAGTGGGTTAGGTGATTAGGTTGGGATTAGGCCGGGATTAGGGAAGTGGGTTAGGTGATTAGGTTCAGATTAGGGGTGGATTAGGGGTTTAGGCTAGGTTTAGGCATTTTTGGCTAGGTTTAGGTGAAGGAGCTCCCTTAGCATGGCCCATAGACCTTGATCCCCCATGTTGGTGCAGCCCTAGGTTAGGTTTTAGCTAATTACAAGCTTAAACCCACTCAATTAGGCTAAACCACAAGATTAAACCCAAACTTGACACACAAGTCAAGCTTAATACAACACTCTTGATATTTATCACCCCCACTCTCTCTCATGCTCAATATCCCACGTGAATTTCAAGTGGGCCCTACCTCCATTTATGAGGAGGTGATGTGGGCCATGGATATGGATATTGGATTGGATCTCTGGATCCAAATCCAAATCCAAGTCCACATATGGGTTTGGATTGGAATCTGGATATATATGGTCCAGATCCAATCCAAACTGAACTCTGACTCCTTCGAGCTGGGTTCGAGACGGACGATTTGTGCGGGGCCTGACAGCATCAGTACTCCGTCTGCGTTGGGTCTTCGCCAACATAGTCGTCCGCCTCCGTTTCTGCCTTCCGGAGATGACTTCAAATGCTTTTTTGATAAGAACAGGGTCTTGGACGTTCGAGATCCTGGGATGTGAATCAGATGCAAGAGTTGCTGTGCCGGGCTCGACAGGTGCTCCGGTTCCGGGCTCTTCTAGGCTCTCCTGGTCCTGTCTTGATCGGGCCAAGCTACTTCGGGGTTTCAAAACATGTTTTAAAAGGGTTTTCAAAAGCCATATTATATGTTTTAGAAAGATAAAGTTTAAAACATATGTACAGGGTTGTTTGGAAGGCTCCTGGGTTTCCAAACTCAAAATGGCCCTTTGGGGCTGCTTGTATAAAACCAGATTCGTTTAAGAAATTTGTGGGATTTCGGGGTGTTTACAGTACTACACACACGACATAAATGAAACCCAAATATAACTGCAATAAGGCCTTTACTAAGGTCTTGGGAGTAAGAGCGAAGGCTCAATGTGTGTGAAAGTGCTTGAATTGAAAGACTTACTCACACGACAAGAAATGAAACCCAAATAGTATAGGTCGGCCCTTACTTGGGTCTTTCAAATAAGAGCGAAAGCTCAATGTGTGTGAGAGTGTTTAAATTGAAAGACTTACTCACACGACATGAAATGAAACCCAAATAGTATAGGTCGGCCCTTACTTGGGTCTTTCAAAATAAGAGCGAAAGCTCAATGTGTGTGAGAGTGTTCGAATTGAAAGACAACGCACCCAACTTAAACAAAACCCTTCGGAAATGAAATATATATGTACACTTATATATTAGGGGCTGATTAGGCCCGTGTGTGTTCAAAATTGTGCACGACTAAGAGAGTGCACGTGTGTGGTTGTGCCAAGCCACGTTATTACAAGCGGGGGGAGACTATGCTCCGTTATTACAACCCCGTATCAAATTGAATTTCAAGCAAGTGTACGACTAAAGACCGAGTTTAGACACTTACGAGTAGCTGGTCCGTAGAGGTCTTGCTTGAGCGTAGGCTTGGCCTTGGGCTGCAAGTGGGAGCTCCGCGAAGGTAGGTGATCAAGGGTGCTGGCCGGCTGCAAGTGGGGCGCGGGATAGACGCCTCGAAGGGGGCCGGTGGCAAGTAGGCGGCGCCTCCAAGTAGGGAGTTTAGAGTGGCTGAATAAGTGGGTCTTAGGGTCACTAGGGAAGTTAGGTACTTAGGGAAACTGGACCTAAAAGGTGAGCTAGTGGGAAGGCCAACTAGGACACCTAGGGGGGGTTGGCCGAATGGGAGATGGTGGCTAAGTAGTGGCCAGCCACTTGGGTTATCCTAGGTTCGGCTAGGCTTAGGTGGTGGCGGCAAAGGGGCTGAGCTGAAGGGAAGATGGGTGGCTAAGAGTGGAGAGGTGGTAGAGAGTGGCTTTGAGGGAGTTAGGGGGACTTACCGAATGGGGAGGAGTGGCGGATGGAGTGGGAGAGTGGCGGGCAGGTGGCTGTCGGCTGGTGGAGTTGGGGGAAGATGGTGGCGTCCGGCTGGGGGCAGTGGTGGTGGACGGAAGAGGGAAGGTGGCGGAGCAGGTGGCGGCTGGTGGAGGAGCTGGAGCTGCTGGGGAGTGGTCACGGCTGGATGAGAAATGGGAGAAGGAGAGGACCCAGCTGGATGGAAGGGGTGGTTCCCACTTAGAAAACCCGCCCACAATGAGGGGGGTTTAAATAGGGGATGGGTAGGTCGGTTAGGGCTGGGTTGTGGGTAGTGGTTAGGTGGTTTAGGTAGGGTAGTATGTAGATAAGGTGGGCTGGATGGGGTTGGGCCAGATATTTTAAAACTAGGTGTTTTGATAAATCGTGGGCTAAGGGTGGTTTAGGGGTTTAGGGCTAGGTTAGGTGGTTGGGTTTTAGGGTGAGGTTTAGTGAGCTAGGTTAGGTGATTAGGCTAGGTTTAGGCTAGGATTAGGGAAACTAATCTAGGTTTAGGGAAGGATTAGGGGAGTGGGTTAGGTGATTAGGTTGGGATTAGGCCGGGATTAGGGAAGTGGGTTAGGTGATTAGGTTCAGATTAGGGGTGGATTAGGGGTTTAGGCTAGGTTTAGGCATTTTGGGTTAGGTTTAGGTGAAGGAGCTCCCTTAGCATGGCCCATAGACCTTGATCACCCCATGTTGGTGCAGCCCTAGGTTAGGTTTTAGCTAATTACAAGCTTAAACCCACTCAATTAGGCTAACCCACATGATTAACCCAAACTTGACACACAAGTCAAGCTTAATACAACACTCTTGATATTTTTCACCCCCACTCTCTCTCATGCCCAATATCCCACGTGAATTTCAAGTGGGCCCCACCTCCCTTTATGAGAAGGTGATGTGGGCCATGGATATGGATATTGGATTGGATCTCTGGATCCAAATCCAAATCCAAGTCCACATATGGGTTTGGATTGGAATCTGGATATATATGGTCCAGATCCAATCCAAACTGAACTCTGACTCCTTCGAGCTGGGTTCGAAACGGACGATTCGTGCGGGGCCTGACAGCATCAGTACTCCGTCTGCGTTGGGTCTTCGCCAACATGGTCGTCCGCCTCCGTTTCTGCCTTCCGGAGATGACTTCAAATGATATTTTGGTAAGAACAGGGTCTTGGACGTTCGAGATCCTGGGATGTGAATCAGATACAAGAGTTGTTGTGCCGGGCTTGACAGGTGCTTCGGTTCCGGGCTCTTCTTGGCTCTCCTGGTCCTGTCTTGATCGGGCCAAGCCACTTCGGGGTTTCAAAACATGTTTTAAAAGGGTTTTCAAAAGCTATATTATATGTTTTTGAAAGATAAAGTTTAAAACATATATACAGGGTTGTTTGGAAGGCTCCTGGGTTTCCAGACTCAAAATGGCCCTTTGGGGCTGCTTGTATAAAACCAGATTCGTTTAAGAAATTCGTGGGATTTCGGGGTGTTTACACCCCCGCTTGTAATAACGTGGCTTGGCACACCCACACACGTGCACTCTCTTAGTTGTGCACGATTTGGAACACACACGGGCCTAATCAGCCCCTAATACATAAGTATATACATATACTTTCATTTTTGAAGGGTTTTGCTTAAGTTGGGTGCGTTGTCTTTCAATTCAAGCACTCTCACACACATTGAGCTTTCGCTCTTATTTGAAAGACCCAAGTAAGGGCCGACCTATACTATTTGGGTTTCATTTCATGTCGTGTGGGTAAGTCTTTCAATTCAAGCACTCTCACACACATTGAGCTTTCGCTCTTATTTGAAAGACCCAAGTAAGGGCCGACCTATACTATTTGGGTTTCATTTCATGTCGTGTGGGTAAGCCTTTCAATTCAAGCACTCTCACACACATTGAGCCTTCGCTCTTACTCCCAAGACCTTAGTAAAGGCCTTATTGCAGTTATATTTGGGTTTCATTTATGTCGTGTGCGTAGTACTTCAATTCAAGCACTCACACACATCGAGCTTTCGCTCTTACTCCCAAGACCTTAGTCAAGGCCATACTGCAATTTATATTTGGGTTTAATTTCATGTCGTGTGTGTAAGTCTTTCAATTCCAGCACGCACCCACATTGGGCCTTCGCTCTTATTTGCAAGACCCGAGTAAGGGCTCATATACATATATCCCTTCGGCACTTACTTTACAAGTCATTTCCCTTCGGTTATTTCCCTTCAGTATTGTCTTTACATTCGGGTTTTCCCTTTGGAGTAGCGTGAGTTTGCATTGCATCTACGCCATACCACGAGGTAGGACGCATATTGCATCAAAGCAAGCCCCGCTCGAATTCGCCCATGTAGTGGAGTGTTCATAACACACAAACTAGGTGGCCCGAAAAGGGATAAAAGAAAAGACTTAGGCACGTGCAAATCCACGTGATCTAAAACATGCAATCGCATCTAAAAGACCCGAATTAGACACCTCGAACCGCTTCGTAGACTTTCTCTCCCAAAACTCGATTTTTGCAAAGCGTACAGACTGACCCTTGCGCATCGGTGCAAGAAGGTCTGCGACGACAAGAGCTCACTTGCTCACAGTCGCCACGTTTAAAAGTCAGTGTTAAATATATCTTCGCTAGCTTAGGTAAGCTAGCTGGCACGCCCTGTTTGCATAAATAGGCCTTAGACGCATGAGAGGATCCGCTCCAAGCCCTGAAAAGGTGAGAGGCGGGGATTTTCATGCGTCTACACCCCTCTTTGGCACTAATCCAAATTTACTTGGATAATAGCAAAGAAGAAAACACCGCTTTTGAATTACTTCCCAAATTATTCTTGAGAATATAAATAATTCTTCATTTCTTAAAATCCTTTTTCTCGGACTATAGAGGAGGGGATTTTAGCCAAAGGGGACTTGATCTACATTAGGTATTTGTCCTAAACATGATCATGCATGGATGACTTTGGATGAATGTATGGTGTGTGATGTACATGGTGTGTGAGGTTTTAGAGACTCACCTAAGACATGATGAGATTGAGGAGAAGCCTATAAAGGCTGGTTGCCCCAAGTAGGATAATCCCAAGTCATTTTGACATTTCGAGTTTTCAAAAAAAAAAATTCAAAGGAAACTCCTTTTAGTTTCTATCAAAAGGACTTCCAATTTTTTATATTTCCTCTCATTCGGCTTTCAATACCCACTACTTAGCACAGGTTTTGTAGAAAATTTTGGAAAACATTTCAAAATTCCATTTTCCACGTAACAAAGTCTAATTCTCAAACAAAATGAAATCCAAATAAGTAGATTCTATTCCTACTTTAGGATTTTCATGGATAAACCTTTCTCCATTGGGATAAGTTGTAGGGATTTGGGAAAGAGTTACCACGGTTCCTTCTAAAGCATCCTGTGATTTAAGGCAAAGAGATGGAAAATTACCCTATTTGAGCTTTGGCTTTTTCTTTTCTACTTTTTTATTTTTCTCCATTCAAAGAGAAGACCTCTTTCGGAGGAATTTTTGTATTCCCTCTTTCTATCAGAAGGGAAGACCTCTTTTTGGAGGGAGTTTTTGCATTCTTTTTTTTTTCTTCTTCTTTTTTTTTTCAAAGAGAAGACCTCTTTTGGAGGAATTTTTGTATTCACTCTTCCTATTCGAAGGGAAGACCTCTTTTTGGAGGAGTTTTTGTATTCTCTTTTTCTTTTGATTTTGCCAATTTTCCTTTTGGAGAGAGAAGTAAAATGGAGGGAAAACTTATCCCCCTCTTTCTATTTGATGGGAAGACCTCTTTATAGAGAAGTTTTTGTATTCTCTTTTTCTCTCTTTTTCTTTCAAAAAGAAGACCTCTTTCGGAGGAATTTTTGTATGCCTTCTTTCTATTTGAAAGGAAGACCTTTTTATAGAGGAGTTTTTGTATTCTCTTTTTCTTTTTGAATTTTGCCAATTTAACTTTTAGAGAGAAGTAAAATGGGGAGAAATTTATCCCTTTGGCTACTCGATTCAACCAAGATCATCCCATTTCCTAATAGCATCTACCATTTGAAAATATTTTGCTATATTGAATAAGACTTCATTTTGTAATCCAAGGATTTTTGAAATGTTACCAACTGATTTTGAAAACTCTACTTTGCATAAAGCATCGATTCCCTCATTGAGGATCATACAATCAATCGTGATCCTTCTTTCAAAAAGTTCAAAGGAGATCCATTTTAAAATCTTTTCGAAAAAATTTAACATAGACCCTATACATAATATTTTTTTCAAGTATTGGGCATTTATCGGGTCTACTAAATTTCTACCCTCAACATCAATCAACCAATAAGCATTATCAATTTTTTTTGCTTCTCCTTTTATGACATGGGGACATTCCCACTTGAGCTGCCACCTTTTTGGGCCTCTTTGAGTGAATGATGTTCATGTGATGCATGACATGTGAAAATGTATTCCATATGATATGATGGAGATACATGTTTTATGAGATGATGAATATATTCAGTCTCCATAAAAGGTGTTTAGGGAATGCGTTCTACATGCCCCTAGTTTGGTGGAGATGGGTCCAATGATATCAAATGCCCACATGGTGAAGGGCCATGGGCTCACAATGGAATGCAAAGTGGACGATGGGATATGAATGGCATGTCCATGCACTTAACATTGATGACATTTCCTAACATGATTATGACAATCTTGCTTAAGGGTGGACCAAAAATAACTAGCCCTAAGTATCTTCATGGCCATCATATTTGCATTGACATGGCCTCCATATTCTCCATCATGGAATTCATGCATTATGGTCCTAGCCTCATCAAGGTCTACATATCTCAACAAGATGCAGGTAAAACTCTTTTTATAAAGAATCCCTCCCAACATCACCTATCAGGTTGAAAGAGAGAGAGAGAGAGAGAGAGAGAGAGAGAGAGAGAAAAGATGCAGAGAGAAGGGCGGCCGACATTCCGCCTCAAGGCCTCAGTTTCAGCTGTTTCGCTTCCTGGCCCTTGGCCACTCACAGCCCTTGTGGCTATGCAGATGTCGGTTTTGGCCACCCGCGACTCTTGCCGCTATTCTCCTGTGAGTGATCTTTGGCCACCCGTGACCTTTGTCGTAGTTCTGTTGTGGTGTTCTTTTGCATTTGACCACCCGCGACCTTTGCCACAGTTCTGCTGCGGTTTTTTTATGGCTGATCTTTACCCTGTCATGACTCAGATAGAGTTCTATGCAATTTCAAAAAACAGGAAGCTCTCCTCTTTTTCTTATTTTTTTTTTATATAATACTAACACGTACCTGTTTTTAAGATCAAGAACGAGGCCCTGATGCCAGATGTGGCATTTTCAGTTGTCTTCTTGCCGGAGTTCGATTTCTATCGACCTTCGACTCTTTTTTGTGTAGCTTCTCAGGTACGTCTACAGCGAAAGAACAAAGGTATGTATATTTCGGATTGAGGTTTCCATGCAACGGGATTTGTTTGGGAAGGTTTTCGATGATTTGTTTCTATTGATATTTTTGTCTATTTGCGCTGCTATGTATTTATAGTGCAGTGCGTGATCCTTCCTTTTTGGTTTTGTCTCATAGGGCTTTCCTCTTCAGGAGCCTCTATATCTAGATTGTTACTGTGTCAGTCCGGTAGTTTCATCTTTTACGGACATTCTTTCATTTAGAAATATTCAGACTTCTGGTATGTATGAGATGGATTGTGTTGCTGCTATGGAACTTGGGAATAATAGAAGTAGTGATCAACCTTTCATTAGCATGCTATCATCTTTCATACACTAGTGATTTGCTCATGGAGAACTAAATGTACAATGCTATAATAATTGCTCATGCATTTAGTGTGGCATCTTCCTTCTTTGGATTAAATTGAAACGCATTGGCTCCCAGAGCTTTAGCTCAACTGGGAGAACTCTCTGACTCCCATGCTATGGTGGCGAGTTTGTTTCCCAGGAGGGTGCATGCACATGTGTGTTAGGTTTTGGCCTCTCATCGTAACCCTACCCAAAAACCCATGACAGGAATCATATGCCGTCTCATGAAGTTTTTGATTATCTTCTAATTGTAATTACTAAGGTGCCTATGATGGTATTCACTACATTAATCGACAATGTCTGTTGAAATTTTGCAGTACAAAATGTTGAGAATGGCAGTAGCAGAAAATTTTAAACATGCACACATAGTATCAAACCGAATACATAATGAGGTTATTAGAAACAAATTAGGAGTGGCACCAATAGAGGTTAAAATGAGAGAATATCGTTTAAGATGGTTTGGACATATAGAAAGAAGATCAAAAGAAGAGCCTTTAAGAAGATTAGAAAAACTAAATTTGGAAAGTGTTAAAAGAGGTAGAGGACGACCACAAAAGTGTTGGAAAGAAACAATAAAGAATGATCTAGCTTATTGTGAGTTAACTACTAACATGGCACACGATAGGGATTTGTGGAAACAAAGAATCCATGTAGCCGACCCCGTCTAGTATGGGAAAAGGCTTAGTTGTTGTTGTTGCTGTCCTTTTCCCATGCTCAGTGCTGTCGGCCATACAGATTGTTACCATTTTCATGTATCCCATTATTCTTGATCTTGTATAGTTTGTATTAAACTACAAACAGTTGCCTTTTGCTCCATCTTTTGAAGTGTTCAAAATCTAATTTTTTGTGCCTTCTCTTCGTATCTAAGATCCATCTTGCTGCTTGTCTAAATGCCTAACCACCTTCAACTTGTACCTCTCTCATTTTATCTTTAGATCGATGATCAAATAAAATCCTCAGTCGTGGCAGAGAATCGATTTATGTGAAGAAAGAGATTCTTAGTTTAATTTTCCACCTCCAGGACCAGGAGGAAAGAAAGATTTACTTAGTTTAGTCACTTTTGCAGCGTGCCGTAGATTTTCCATTGCTTTGTTGCTTTTTTCTCTTATTTTAACATATTTTTTGGTTTACCAAGGCGAATCTATTATTTTCCCTAGGTTTCTCTTAGTCCTACCAATCGTTCAGTCAAAAGTTCCTTTTCCTTTGAAGAGAGAATCCACTGTCAGACTCATAGTTGTATGCCGTCGAAGGATAACATGATGCTAAATTGTGTCCTAATGAGGGTGCAGCTCCTGATTTCTTGTGAAGGCATTTACAATGTGAACTTTAAACTCTGATTTATTGTGAATATATTTACTAGTCTAACTTTAAATTGTTTATTTAACCTTAATATTGTGGCTAATTGGGCCTTTTCCCCCCTAGGTGTTAAGGGAAATGACTGGCGGTGGTGTTGACAGAAGCGTCGAATGTACAGGAAATATTCATGCTATGATAATGCCTATGGACTGCATCCTTCTGGATGTATAGCAGAATCATGTGATGACTATCAGTGTATCAATTCCTGCATGTTCTTCACAAATATGAATTAATATGCACTCTAACTTTATAAGATCCTAACCTTATAATTTTCCATCAATTGTTTTCATCAGGGAAAGTAAATTTTTGGTGAATAAGTTCTTCCTTTTTCCTTTTAGTTTTCTTTTATTTTTCTATAGACTTTATATTTAAATTTATTTTAAAATTTTTTGACCCTGTCAATCATTTTTGACAAGATTTGATTCAGGAATCAATTATGACACCATTAGAAGTCACCCATAAGTCATGATACATGAACCCTTTATTGAGATATTTTTCTTTGTTTTCTTTTTTTAGAGAGAGAGCGATGATGACTTAGTATCGTTTGTGTAAGGTTGTGGTCATTTTCGGTAACCTAGCACAGAAACGGCTGGACTGGTCATTATGTGTGGTCACGGTTACGGAAGGGATATGTATCCTCAAGAGGCAATTCGGCCACATGATCGGCTAGGGCTTGTCCCTTAATGGAGGTTTGATGATGAAATTTTAAATCATACTCCATTAAGGGGAGCTTCCAGCCTACCCATGAGGATAGGTTTTTCAAACAAGTGCTTGATTGGATCAAGTTTAGACACTATCCAAATTTCATGATCTAGAAAATAATGTCTAAACTTTTGGCAAGCTCATACCAAGGCCAAGCAAGTTTTCTCCAAGGCTTGATAATTTCTTTCATATGCCAATAGAGTTTTCGAAATGTAGTAAATAGCATACTCCTTAAGACTATCATATTCATATTGAGCAAGTAAAGCACCCAATGCATTCGCATGAATGAAAATGTAAAGCAATAAAGGTTTTCCTTGCTTTTGAGGTGTAAACACCCAAAATTAAAAATTTTCCTAAACGCCCAATTTCGAAAAATTCAATTGATTTAAAACCTTTTAAAAAATTCAAATCTTTTAGAAACACTTCAAAATAAAGGTTTTAAAATCAAGTTAAAAAGCCCAAATGATTCAAAGCAAATCGAATGAATAGATGAAGACCCAATCCGATTCCAGATCGAAATCAATTCCAGAAGCACGGGATGGACCAAGTCAGAGGCTTATCAACAAATCAAAGCATATCAGAAGTGGATAAGATGGATTGGTTCAATTCAAATCCATTTGCCAGATCACTTCAAATCATGAATTAGTTCAAAGCCTTATCTTCTTCAAACAGATCAAGTTACAAAGCTTATCAGGTTGGATATGAAGATCAAAGATGCCAAGTGGATAAGACGGATTGGTTCAATTCAAATCTAGGGGCCGGATCACTTCAAATAGTGGATTAGTTCAAAGCCTTATCTTCTTCAAACACCTAACCCAAGCCTTATCTTCCAAGGCCCTAGAATCAGTCCCCCCTTGGCCTATAAACAGGGCCAAGGGTGGGGGGGGGGGGGGGGGGGGGGGGCTGTGAATGGCATCTCGTGACTTGGGGAGTTTGTCCAAGAGAAGGGTTGCACCAAGGTTGAATCGTGGGCTAGAAGGGAGTGAAGAAAAAGAGGGGAATTGGGGTAGTTCTAGGCTAAGGGCTGCACTTAGTGAGAGTGAGTGATATCTTGAATCAAGAGAGCAAAAGGAGTGCCGACTTCCGTCTTGGGAGTTCGAATTATTGGGTGAAAATCTGTGAGTATCCCTAAACTTTGATTCTCATACTGCTCCTCCTTCCATTTGATTTAAAAGAGGTTGTATTAATGGAGCCTTGTCTCCCCCCATGTTGTAATAAGGAGTACATGTGCTGAATTTTCATTCTCATGTATGCACTCTATGTGTCTGGTTATGTGATTCTTCCCCAATATATTCTATAGAACACTCTATATTCTCTAACCCCCTCTATGCTTAAGCTTATATAAATATTTCCCTTCATTTCCTTTCAATAATTTCAATTCGTGATGTTGTGTTATTGCAATTTCAATTCGTGTGAGTTTGCATCACGTATGTTTCTAAAAATTTGAAAATTGGATTTCATCATCTCTGTATATGTTGATTGCTTTATTTTTAATTCTCGAACTTCTACTCCAATTGCTCTAAAACCTTGCACACATATTCTATACACACAGGCCCACTTCTAATAAAATTTTTAAAAATTTTAGGGTCATCCAACCTCATAATTAAAATTATGCCAAATCAGAACAATTTCTGCAAATTGTTTGTCCAACCAGTTTTCTTGCAACAAAGCTTGGGTTTTCATCTCATAACTCTTTCTGTAGGTCTCCAAAATCAATGAATTTTGATTCATTGGAAAGATGACATTCATATCTTTCCATCAAGATCAAATTCATCAAAGTTTAAACTCTGGGCACTGAGATACAGGCTCATCTTTAAGTCTTTGTATTTCTGTGAGAGAACATTTCTAGGTGCCTGAGTAGAGGCCCTTCATCTTTGAGTCTCTGAAAATTGCTATAGACTCTTCACTTCTAAAGCTTAGTCCTTTAAATTTTGATGATTTTAAGAGGTCTGTAAGGCACTGAAAACGATTTAGGAAACAAGTCTTGAAAACAAAATTTTTTGTTTGTCAGAACTTGTTCATTTAAAAGCTTTAAATCAAGTGCACTCATTCTTTCTTAAACATACACTGCATCTTCACGTGAATTGGAGTCTAGCATCTTTAAATTTGAAGTTTCTAAGCACTTAGGTTGACCGTTGAGCGTCGGTTCAAGAAGGCCTAAAACAAAAAGAGCTCGCTTAGCCCAATCGCCAATTGAAGTCAGATTTGTTTATACTTTTGCTACTTTTTGAAAACTAGCTGGCACGCTCACGCAAGAGTAGATTAGAAATTATTATTTCAAGTCTCTACATAGGCTTAGTGAAATTTTCGTGTCTACAGAATTGGCACGCCCGGTGAGACTCGAGTCTTGAGGAATTTCAAGCTTAGGTGAAAATTTCAATTCCAAACTTTTCAAAGTCGTGGTGTTAATATCTCTTTTGTGCACAAACTGATTTATAAAAAAATGTCAAGTTTAGATGAATCCTTCGGAAAGAAGCCAAGGAAATCCTCATCGCATTTCTCAAAACGGTTTTCCAAATCCTCTAAAACCTGAGATGAAGAGCTTTCTTCCCTAAGGAAAATAATGAGGGAAATGGAGAAAAAAAATCAATGCCCTAAGCCAAGAGGCCAAGGTACATTGATCCCATGAAAATTCATCTCGGGTACATAGAGAGAAAAAGCATACCCGGAAAATCAAATTGAGCCCAGAATCCAATGAAGAAAATGAGGCTAAAAATGCAACAAGTGTTGAGATTGAATCATCTAACCTTGCCCATCCTCTAAGCACCTCATTTTTTATCAAAAAATTAAAAAAAAAACTTGAAAATCAAAATTTTGAAATTCTAAAAATTGAGAGTGAAATCCACATTTCCAAGCACACAAGTAGAGTGGGGCATGAGATTCATTTCACTCCCAAATCTTCACCAACATTCGCTCTGATGGGTTCCAATCCCTTGAGCATCACCTCACATACTTCACATATTTCATGGGAGAATAAATGTTGCACACACGTAGGCTTAGAGGATGAAATCCAAGACCTCAAAAAGCAATGGAAGCTCGAAGCCATGCATGAGCTAGAGCAATCTCAGGATGCTTGCTCTCACTATAAAAAGGTAGACAAGCTTGAAAAAGGTACGTCCAAAACTCATTCCCCATAAACTCCCTACTCGATCATCCCCTTCTTAGTGTAGGATCGATAAATCATTCATTGGATGCATCGAATCAACAAAAAGAATTTCAAAAAGAAAAACAAGATCAAAATCAAAATATGGTAGACATGGCTATTCCTAAGGCATGCATCGGTGTCCTAGGTACACCTAACCCTACCATGAATAAAAATGTTCCTTTAAGCCTAGGTTCGTATCATGAACCCGAACCTACGGCCATGATTTCCCCCAATATCCTTAAACCCACCAAGGGACCTGTAGACTCGCGAAAATCCCCGCCTCTCACCTTTTCAGGGCTCGGAGCGGATCCTCTCGTGGGTCTAAGGCCTATGTATGCAAACAGGGCGTGCCAGCTAGCTTACCTAAGCTAGCGAAGATATTTTTAACACTGACTTCTAAACGTGGGGACTGTAAGCAAGTAAGCTCTTGTCGTCGCAGACCTTCTTGCACCGATGCGCAAGGGTCAGTCTGTACGCTTTGCAAAAATCGAGTTTTGGAGAGAAAGTCTACGAAGCGGTTTGAGGTGTCTATTTCAGGTCTTTAAAATGCGATTGCATGTTTTAGATCACGTGGATTTGCACGTGCCTAAGTCTTTTCTTTTATCCCTTTTCGGGCCACCTAGTTTGTGTGTTATGAACACTCCACTACATGGGCGAATTCGAGCGGGGCTTGCTTTGATGCAATATGCATCCTACCTCGTGGTATGGCGTAGATGCAATGCAAACTCATGCTACTCCAAAGGGAAAACCCGAAATGTAAAGACAATACTGAAGGGAAATAACCGAAGGGAAATGACTTGAAATATAAATGCCGAAGGGAGATATGTGTATAAAATATGTATATGAGCCCTTACTCGGGTCTTGCAAATAAGAGTGAAGGCTCAATGTGGGTGCGTGCTTGAATTGAAAAGACTTACACACACGACATGAAATTAAACCCAAATATAAATTGCAGTATGGCCTTGACTAAGGTCTTGGGAGTAAGAGCGAAGGCTCAATGTGTGTGAGTGCTTGAATTGAAGTACTACACACACGACATAAATGAAACCCAAATATAATTGCAATAAGGCCTTTACTAAGGTCTTGGGAATAAGAGCGAAGGCTCAATGTGTGTGAGAGTGCTTGAATTGAAAGACTTACACACACGACATGAAATGAAACCCAAATAGTATAGGTCGGCCCTTACTTGGGTCTTTCAAATAAGAGTGAAAGCTCAATGTGTGTGAGTGCTTGAATTGAAAGACAACGCACCCAACTTAAGCAAAACCCTTCGAAAATGAAAGTATATGTATATACTTATGTATTATGGGCTGATTAGGCCCGTGTGTGTTCAAAATCGTGCACAACTAGGAGAGTGCACGTGTGTGGGTGTGCCAAGCCACGTTATTATAAGCGGGGGGAGACTATGCTCCGTTATTACAACCCCGTATCAAATTGAATCTCAAGCAAGTATACAACTAAAGACCGAGTTAGGCACTTACTAGTAGCTAGTCCGTAGAGGCCTTGCTTGAGCGTGGGCTTGGCCTTCACCTTGGGCTGCAAACGGGAGCTCCGCGAGGGTGAACGACAAAGGGTGCTGGCCGGCTGCAAATGGGGCACGGGATAGGCGCCTTGATGGTGGCTGGCTGCAAGCAAGGGTGTCGCCTTGGTGTGGGGGATTAAAGGGGCTGGGCCAAGTGAGTATGTAGGGTCACTAAGAGAGTATAGAGTGTTAGGGAGTATGGACCTAAGGGGAGCTTAAGGGAAGGCCGAATGGGACACCTAGGGGAAAAGAGATGGCTGGCCGAATGAAAGGGATAGTCGGTTGGAGTGGCCGACTAGGGGAATGTGGTGGTGGCGGGCTGCTAGTATGACTAAGGCTGGAGTATGGGAAGGTAGCTAGTTAGGTGATGGGGCTAGGTGGTAGTGGGGATAGTGGGTGTAAGGGAGTGTTATGGGCAGGTCTTAGGTGGTCTAATAGGGTGGCCGGGTGTAGTTAGGGGAGTTAGGTAGTGGCAAATGGCTGGGGCGGCTAAGGTTTGGCAGAGTGGGAGTGGTGGCGGCGAGTGGCTGATGTGTAGGTAAGGTGGTGGTATGGTGGGTGGCTGGGAGTGGAGAGGGAGTAGAGAAGGAGCTAGGTAGAGTGTGGGGTACTTACCGAATGGAGAGAAGATGGCGCTCGGCTGGAAGGAAGCTGGGCAGGTAATGAGGCTCGGCCGGGAGGTGGTGGAGATGGCGGTGCAAGTGGTGGTGGGATGGAGGGATGGTGGTGGTGCAGGCGGAGCAGGTGGAGCAGGTGGCTGGGTTCGGCTGGGCTGGGAAGTGGGGTCCCGGTTGGGCTTGGGGAAGGCGACCAGATAGGAGAACCCGCCCCCAAGGGGGGGGTTTATATAGGGATGGGTAGGTCGGTTAGGGCTGGGTTTGGGGTAGTGGTTAGGTGGTTTAGGTAGGGTGGTATGAAGATAAGGTGGGCTGGAAAGGGTAGGGCCAGATATTTTAAATACTAGTGGTTTGGGTAGATTGTGGGCTAGGGGTGGTTTAGGGGTTTAGGGCTTGGTTAGGTGGTTGGGTTTTAGGGTGAGGTTTAGTGAGCTAGGTTAGGTGATTAGGCTAGGTTTAGGGAAATTAACCTAGGTTTAGGGAAGGATTAGGGAAGTGGGTTAGGTGATTAGGTTGGGATTAGGCCGGGATTAGGGAAGTGGGTTAGGTGATTAGGCTCATATTAGGGGTGGATTAGGGTGGAAGGCTAGGATTAGGTGTTTAGGGTTAGGTTTAGGTGAAGGAGCTCCCTTTGCATGGCCCATAGACCTTAACCACCTCATGTTGGTGCAACCCTAGGTTAGGTTTTGGCTAATTACAAGCTTAAACCAACTCAATTAGGCTAACCCACATGATTAACCCCAAACTTGACACACAAGTCAAGCTTAATTACAACACTCTTG
Source organism: Brasenia schreberi (assembly GCA_036023115.1). Lineage (NCBI taxonomy): Eukaryota > Viridiplantae > Streptophyta > Magnoliopsida > Nymphaeales > Cabombaceae > Brasenia > Brasenia schreberi. Next base: position 181,188 of record JAYKKT010000039.1, read on the forward strand.
ATATTATCCATCCCCACTCTCTCTCATGCCCATAATCCCACGTGAAATTCAAGTGGGCCCCACCTCCATTTATGAGAAGGTGATGTGGGCCATGGATATGGATATTGGATTGGATTTTTGAATCCAAATCCAAATCCAAGTCCATACATGGGTTTGGATTGGGATCTGGATATATATGGTCCAGATCCAATCCAAACTGAACTCTGACTCCTTCGAGCTGGGTTCGAAATGGACGATTTGTGCGGGGTCTGACAGCATCAGTACTCCGTCTGCGTTGGGTCTTATCCAACATGGTCGTCCGCCTCTGTTTCTGCCTTCCGGAGATGACTTCAAATGATATTTTGATAAGAACAGGGTCTTGGACGTTCGAGATCCTGGGGGTATGGATTTGATACGAGAGTTGCTGTGCCGGGCTTGACATGTGCTCCGGTTCCGGGCTCTCTTTGACTTTGCTGGTCCTGTCTTGATTAGGCCAAGCTGCTTTGGGGTTTCAAAAACGTGTTTTAAAAGGTTTTCAAAAGCTATATTACATATTTTTGAAATACAAAGTTTAAAACATATATACAGGGTTGTCTGGAAGGCTCCTGGGTTTCCAGACTCAAAAATGGCCCTTTGGGGCTGCTTGTATAAAACTAGGTTTGTTTTAAGAAATTCGTGGGATTTTGGGGTGTTTACAGATGCCCCTCTTTGGCCTTGTCCAAATTGATTTGGATAAGGGCAAAGATGACAAACACCCCTTTCAATGTCTCCCTAGATCTATCCACGAAGAACATGGGATCGTCCCCAATCTTTAGCAAAAATCTCAATTTACAAACTCTTGGTAGGAGGAGATATCACGCCAAAGGGTTTTACTATGGAATCTGGTCCTAAATGGGATCATGTTCATGCAAGTACCATGCGTGGAATGCAAATGACATGGGTGTGGTGCCAAGAGTGGCGACCTCCCCGAGACCGGATGTGGTCGAACTCTAGAGACTTACAAGGCCTACTGCTCCAAGTGAGCAAATCCTATGCTGTTTGATGTTCGGTTTTCAAAACTTATTTACAAAAGCTATTTACAAAAGGGACAACTGCCTTGAGCCTCGATCCTAAGGATCTCGAGCTCTTCGTGCTTGCCCTTGTTTGAGTCTTAACACTCGCTTATCTAGCGGAGGTTTTATAAGAAAACAAAGCGTATTTCAAATTCCTACGCCTTACTCAAAACGTCGAATTCTCAAACAAGATGAAATTCAAGTAAGTAAATCCTATTTTTACTTTAGGATTCCTCGAAATGAACCATGCTTTAGCTTGGGATAAGTCAGGGATGGGAAAGAGATACCACGGTCCCTTCTAAAGCGTCTCGTGGTTTAAGGCATAGAAGGCGAAAAACTGCTCTTTTTGAGCTTTTTGGCCTCTTTTTCCTTTTTTTCATAGAGGGTCTCCCTTTGGGAGTATTTTTTCTTTAATCCCTCTTTTTCACAAGAGATTCGATTTTTCTTTTAAATTCTGGTTTCTTTCTTTTGGAAAGAGACTTTGAATGGGGAATTCCCTTTATTTGGGCCTTTGTTTTCCTTTTAGAAGCAGAAGAGAAGAGGGGAGGACTTATCCCAAGCCTACACTCGATCCATTCCAGATCAGCCTATTTAGAAATAGCACGTACCACTTGCAAGTATCTTGCTATGTTGAACTAGGCCTTTCTTTGTAAGAAGAAGGATTTTGAAATGTAACCACGATTTTGAAGACTCCTCTCTTTCACAAGTGCGAATTCTCTCACTCAGGGTCACACGAGTTTGCCTTTGCACCTTATTCACATGTCTCAGGGCAGCTATCCCTTTTAAAATTTTCGAAAACTAGAATTTAATCCAGATCCTACACATGATACTTCTTTAAGTATTGAATATTGATAGGATCTGCTAAATTCCTACCTTCTACATCGATCAACCAATACGAATTGTTCGTAGTGGTTGCTCGTACAACATAGGGTCCATCCCAGTTGGGGCGCCACTTGCCTAGGGGGTGTGGGCCACGATGATGGATGGCTTTTAAGACCAGATCTCCCACTTCGAAGTGGCGAGGTCTCATGTGTTTGCTATAATGTCGGGCTATCCTTTGCCGGTATGCACGAGCATGATCCATGGCAAGGAGTCGCCTCTCATCTAGCAAATCTAGTTCTGCCATCCTAGCATGCTGAAGTGTCTCTAGGGGGAGGTCGAGTGCTATGGATGTATGGAATGAATGCAGTTGAGTATGAATGGGAAGAATGGCGTTTATGCCATAGACCAACTCGAATGGTGTGGCATTCGTGGGAGTCCGGATGGAAGTCCTATAAGCCCATAAGGCTTCATCCAGCTTCTCGTGTCACGTCCTACCCTTCTCTAAGGTTTTCTCAATAATACTAATGAGAGTCTTGTTTGTGGCTTCGGCTTGGCCGTTGCCTTGAGGGTAGTAGGGCGAGGAGAAGTGGTGAGTTATGCCATATGTGTTGCACAACTTAACCATCCGCTCGTTCTTGAATGGGGTACCATTATCAGACACAAGGTCTCGTGGAACCCCAAATCGAGCCAAGATATTCCTCCAGATGAAAGCCACCACATGTTGCCCCATTACATTGGTTAGGGAAATGGCTTCCACCCACTTGGAGAAATACTCTGTGGCTGCTAAAATAAATCGATGCCCATTCGAGGCCTTTGGAAATATTGGGCCTACAATGTCAAACGCCCACATGGTAAATGGCCAGGGGCTGACCACGGAATGCAATGCAGATGAAGGGATATGAATGGCGTGCCCATGCACTTGACATGGATGACACTTCCTAACATGATCGTGACAATCCTTTTTCAGGGTGGACCAAAAATAGCCCCCTCTAAGTATTTTCATCGCCATCATGTTGGCATTTACATGACCTCCACATTCTCCATCGTGGAACTCATGCATCACTATCCTAGCCTCCTCTAGGTCGATACACCTAAGCAGAATGCCGGTAAAACTTTTTTTGTATAAGACCCCACCCAGAATGGTGTATCAGGTCGAAATCTTACGAATGAATGCCTTATCTTTGGACGTGGCATCCTCGGTGAATCCCCCATTTTCTAAAAATTGTTTTATGTCATAGAACCAGGGTTTTTCAATAGACTCTGGGTTGTTTTGGCAAATATCCAAGTCGTGTGTGGATGGGTGGGGCGCATGCCATATTTCCAAAGATCTGGTCCCTGAAATGGGATCGACTTTCAAGGCTGAACCCAAGGAGGAGAGGGCGTCGGCGATGCCATTGTCCTCTCTTCCTACGTGTGTGAGTTTACACGACTGGAAGGATTGGACCAATCGAGTGGCCAACTCGTGATATGGAAGTAGTTTCGCATTACGTACTTGCCAAATTTTTAAAACCTGATTTATGACAAGGAGCGAATCCCCAAAGACCTCATTGCACGATGCCCCTAGAGTTTTCGAAATCCTTAAGCCTTGTATGAGTGCCTCATACTCTGCTACGTTGTTGGAACATTCGAAATCTAAGCGGACTGTTATGGGAATCTCGCCCTTTTCAGGGGAGATTAGGATGACCCTAGCACCAGCCCCTCGTTGGTTTCGTGTCCCATCGAAGTGTATCTTCCACACTTGGTTTTTGAAAGAGTTTGCCAAAATGTGGTTTTGAAAATGGTTTTGTAATATGCCTTCATCAGGCATTTCGACAAGAGTGGGATATGCGTCCTCTAAGGGGAATTCAGCCACGTAATCTGCTAGGGCTTGCCCCTTAATGGAGATCTGGTGATGGTATTTCAGATCATACTCCATTAGAAGGAGTTGCCATTTACCCAATCTACCCGTGAGAATGGGTTTTTCGAACAAGTGCTTGATTGGATCAAGCTCGGACACTATCCAGATCTCATGATCTAGGAAATAGTGTCTGAACTTCTGGCAGGCCCAGACTAGGGCCAAGCACGTCTTCTCCATGGCTCGATAATTTCGTTCATAAGCCAAGAGAGTTTTCGAAATATAGTAGATGGCATACTCCTTATGGGTGTCATCCTCGTATTGAGCCAACAGGGCTCCTAAAGCATTTGCATGCACGGAGATGTATAATAAAAGCGGTTTTCCTTGCTTTGGAGGGTTCAAAATGGGGGGATAACCAAGTATGCCTTCAGTCTCTCGAAGGACTTTTGGCATTCGTCATCCCATAAGAATTTCGTACCCTTCCTCAACAATTTGTTGAAGGGTTCGCATCTAGTTGCCAGATTCGATATGAATCGGTGAACGGATTGTAAGCGACCCTGGAGGCTACGGATTTGGGTGAGATTGGAGGGTGGAGCCATGTCTATGATGGCTCGACACTTAGAGGGGTCGACTTCTATTCCCCTTTGGCTCACCATAAAGCCTAGAAGCTTCCCTGATTCTTCCCCGAACACACATTTTTGAGGGTTTAGCTTTACTTTGTAAAGCCTAAGCCTTTCGAAAATCTTTTGTAAACATTCGATATGGGTGCATCAGGTTTTGGATTTCGCCAAGAGATCATCTACATACACTTCTACAAGCTCATGAATTTGATCATGGAAGATCGTGGTCATGGCTCGTTGGTATGTTGTGCCGGCATTTTTCAAACCAAAGGGCATGACTGTATAGCAGTACGTGCCCCATGGGGTTGTGAAGGCGGTCTTACCCTGATCTCGTGGACTTAGTTTGATTTGATTATAGCCTGAATAGCCGTCCATGAATGAAAACATTTCATGATTTGCAGTACTATCGACTATCAAATCTATGTTTGGTAAAGGATAATTATCCTTTGGAGTGGCTTTATTCAGGTTTCTGAAATCGATGCATATTCGAATTTTCCCATTGGTTTTTTGAACCACAACGATATTTGACAACCAATCAGAATACGTAATGGGTTTTATAAATCTGGCTTTTAGCAGATCTTCTAAACCCTCTTTGACTTGCGTATGTATATTCGGGTGTATTTTCCTAAGCTTCTGCTTTATGGGTTTTACACCTGCATCTAAGGGAAGACGATGTTCGACAATGCTGGGATCTATGCCCGGCATGTCTTCATACGTCCATGCAAACACATCTAAATAGGTTCGTAGAAATGCAATGAACGCTAACCTTTCGGTTTCATGCAAGCATGCACCTATTTTGATGGTTTTGGGATTGGAATCATCCCCTAGGTTCACCTCTATGAAATCTCCTCCTACTGATTGGGAAGGTTTTTTAAAATCGAGAATTCTATGAAATTCTAGGAGCTCAGAAGTGGGATCTTCCTCAAGGGGATCCACTTCTGGGTTTGGGGTTTAGGGTTTAGCTAGGTGGGTTGGTTTTGGGGTGAGGTTTAGTGAGGTGGGTTAGGTGATTAGGCTAGGATTAGGTTAGGTTTAGGGAAATTAAACTAGGTTTAGGGAAGGATTAGGGAAGTGGGTTAGGTGATTAGGTTGGGATTAGGGAAGTGGGTTAGGTGATTAGGCTAGGTTTAGGACAGGATTAGGGTAAAAGGCTAGGATTAGGGCTTTTTTATTAGGGTTGATTTAAGGAGCTCCCTTTGCATGACCCATAGACCTTGTTGCATCATGTTGGTGCAGCCCTAGGTTAGGTTTTGGCTAACTACAAGCTTAAACCCATGCTAATTTGGCTAACCCACATGATTAACCCCAAACTTGACACACAAGTCAAGCTTACTTGCAACCACACTCTAATCTTATCTTCCCCCACTCTCTCTCATGCCCATAATCCCACGTGAAATTCAAGTGGGCCCCACCTCCATTTATGAGAAGGTGATGTAGGCCATGGATGTGGATATTGGATTGGATCTCTGGATCCAAATCCAAATCCAAGTCCACACATGGGTTTGGATTGAGATCTGGATATATGTGGTCCAGATCTAATCCAAACTGAATTCTGACTCCTTCAGGCTGTGTTCAAAATGAACGGTTTGTGCGAAGTCTGACAGCATCAGTACTCCGTCTGCGTTGGGTCTTCGCCAACATGATCGTCCACTTCTATTTTCGCCTTCCGAAGCTGATTTCAAGTAGTGTTTTGCTGATAACAGGGTCTTAGACGTTCGAGATCCTGGGAGTGGATTCAATATGAGAGTTGCTGTGCGGGGCTCGACTTGTGCTCCGGTTCTGGGCTCTCTTTAGCTTTTTCTGGTCCTGTCTTGATTAGGCCAAGCTGCTTCGGGGTTTCAAAATGTGTTTTAAAAGGTTTTTAAAACCATATTATACATATTTAAAACATATAAAGTTTAAAATATATGTACAGGGTTGTTTGGAAGGCTCCTGAGTTTCTGTAAACACCCCAAATCTTCTATTTTTCAAAAACTCTCAAAACACCAAAAAGCTCGTTTGAGCCAAAACGACGACCTGTTTTGAAATGTGAAAACAGGTACAGAAGGCAAAAGAAGACCCTAGGCCTGAAGAGGATTCAAGCCCAGAGCTTCAGAAGCCACTCCCTGATAAAAAAACAAAAGAAAGCAGAGCCCATTTGATGAAAAGCTCAACGGAGTCCAGAACGGCGAGACGAAGTCCGGACGACAAAGTTGGGGAAAACCCAGCACCAGACGGAGCGCTGATGAAGCCAGTGCCCGCACAGATCGTTCGCCTCGAGAAGCCAAGAAGGACTGTCCGAAGAAATTTTGATTTGGATCTGGACCATATATATCCAGATCCAAATCCATGTAATGAATAGTGTTTGGATTTGGGCCAATCCAAATAGTGTTTGGGTCGATCCAAATAGTGTTTGGATTTGGATTGGATCCAAATAGTGTTTGGATTGGATCGGATCTGGATCAAAATATCCAGATCCGTATCCATAAAAATATTGGGTTTGGTTCGGATACAGATCTCAAAATATCCGAGATCCAATATCCAGATCCAAATAGTGTTTGAATTTGGGTATGGATCCAAACCCCAAACCCAAACCCAAATCCAAGACCCACCTCAAATCTCTATAAATAGAGGTGAGGGGGTCCATGTAAAGGGTTCATGCAAATATTTGGGAGGAGAGAGAGGGAGTGATAGACCTAGCCATGTGGGCTCATTAGGTGAGGTGGGTTCAAGCCATGTGGGCTAAGTGGGTCTAGACCAAGTGGCTGCAACCAAGGTGGGCTGGACCAAGAGGCTGCAACCATGGAGACGTGGGCTCAAGCCATGAAGGACCGGCTCCAAGAGGTAAACCTAACCCCCGACCTAGCCTAGGTTTGAACCTACCTAACCCTAACTGAACCAACCTAACCCTAACTGAACCCTAACTAGACCTAACCTAACCCCAACCGCCTCAAACCATCCCTAACAAACCCCAAAAACTTCACCCCGGCCGACCGTGAGCAACCAGCGCCTGCCGCGCGCCCCTTCTGCTGCCGCGCGCCCTGCTTCCTGCCGCGCACCCCCCCTGTTGCCTGCCGCGCCACGCGCCACAGCGCTCCCCGCAGCACACCGCGCCCTGCTGCCTGCCGCGCGCCCCCTCGCCTGCCTGCACGCCCCGCGCCGTAGCGCGTCCTGCGCCACAGCGCGCCCCGCGTCACTGCAGCCGCGCCAGGCGCCCGTCTGCTGCGCCAGGCGCCCAACAGCCGCGCCAGCCATCCGACCACCTCCCTACTGATTTGATCACCCCCCTGCTGACCTAACCTGCACCCTGGCCGTGACCTGCACCCTAGGACAGACCCTACACAGCCCCCGTCTTGGCCGAACCTTAGTTCCCCTAAGACCCTAACCGTGCCTCATAGAACCTCTCTCAAAGCCCCCTAGGATAACCCCCTCTTGGCTGCCCAAGGTGAACCGTGAGCCCACGTGCAAGCAAGTTGAACATGGACCAGCTATTTGTAAGTGTCTAAACTTGGTCTATTACATTAACTTGCTTTATATTCAATTAAATTTTGATACGGGGTTGTAGTAAAGGAGCTTCGTCTCCCCCCGATTGTAATAACGTGGTTTGACACACCCACACACACACGCACTTGAGCCTTTTCGCTCTTAGTCGTACACTTCTTGCACACACACGGGCCTAACAAGCCCTTAATATATAGTTATATTTATATATTTTAAGTCAAGGGGGTTTTTAATTAAGTCGTGTGTGTTGTCGTTCCATTTTCCACACGCACACACATTGAGCCTTCGCTCTTACTCCCAAGACCTTAGTGAAGGCCTTATTGCAGTTATATTTGGGTTTCATTTATGTCGTGTGCGTAGTACTTCAATTCTACACTCACACACATTGAGCTTTCGCTCTTACTCCCAAGACCTTAGTCAAGGCATACTGCAATTTATATTTGGGTTTCATTTCATGTCGTGTGTGTAAGTCTTTCAATTCAAGCACGCACACACATTGAGCCTTCGCTCTTATTTACAAGACCCAAGTAAGGGCCCCTACATATACTCTATATAAAGTATTTCTTTCGGCTACGTCTTTAAGATTCGGGTTTTAAGGTTCAAGTCGTGTGCGTTGTCTTTCAATATATACACGACACACACTTATACAATTGAGCCTTTCCGCTCTTAAGATATAGCCATATTTCCCCTTCCGCTATTTACTTTACAAGTCATTTCCCTTCGGCTATTTACTTTACAAGTCATTTCCCTTCGGCAATTTCCCTTCGGCATTGTCTTTTAATTTCGGGTTTTCCCTTTGGAGTAGCGTGAGTTTGCATTGCATCTACGCCATACCATGAGGTAGGACGCATATTGCATCGAAGCAAGCCCCGTACTCCCGCTCAAATTCGCCCCATGTAGTGGAGTGTTCATAACACACACCTAGGTGGCCCATAAAGGGATAAAAAGAAAGACTTAGGCACGTGCAAATCCACGTGATCTAAAATCTGAAAATCGTACAAACCCGAATCAAATCGTGCAAGACTTAGGCTATTTCGATGCACGCCCATCGTGCCTAAGTAGATTAAAATTTGAAAGACTTAGGGTCGTCCAACCCTTACAAAGTCAAAATCGCCCAAATGCATGGTTTTCAAAAGGTTTTAAAACACTTCTTCATTCAAAATATATTTTGAGTTAAACTTGTTTCAAAACGAAGTCTCTAAGCGTACAGACTGACCCTTGCGCATCGGTGCAAGAAGGTCTGCGACGTAAAAATCCCGCTTGCCTACAATCGCCTTTCAAAAGTCAGATTATTTTCAAAACATACTTTGCTAGTTAAAGTAAACTAGCTGGCACGCCCATAAAGCGAAGTAGATTACGAAAAGGTTCACTTCAGGCCTAAGAACCCGCAAGTGAAAATTTTCGGTGTCTACAGTTTCCAGACTCAAAATGGCCCTTTGGGGTTGCTTTTACAAAACCAGGTTGTTTTGAGAAGTTCGTGGGATTTTAGGGTGTTTACAGAAGCCCCTCTTTGGCCTAGTCCAAATCGATTTGGATAAGGGCAAAGATGACAAACCTCTATCCACGAAAATATGGGATCGTCCCAATCTTTAGCAAAATCTCAGTTTTAAAACCCTGGTAGGAGGAGATATCACGCCAAAGGGATATACTATGGAATCTAGTCCTAAATGGGATCATGTTCATGCAAGTACCATGCGGAAGGGAAGTGACTTGAAATGTAAATTGCAAAAGGGAAATTCCGAAAGAGAAATATGGCTATATCTTAAGAGCGGAAAGGCTCAATAGTGCAAGTGTGTGCCGTGTATATATGTAAAGACTACACACACTGTTGAACCTTAAAAACCCAAACCTTAAAAACATAGCCGAAAGGGAAATACTTATAATATATATGGGCCCGAAAGGTCGCCAACGTGTTGCGTGGGTGTTGTGTGTATATTGAAAGACAACTCACACGACTTAAATGAAACCCAAATATAAATTGCAATATGGCCTTAACTAAGGTCTTGGGAGTAAGAGCGAAAGCTCAATGTGTGTGAGTGAGAGAATTGAAGTACTACGCACACGACATGAAATTAAACCCAAATATAAATTGCAATAGGCCTTGACTAAGGTCTTGGGAGTAGGAGCGAAAGCTCAATGTGTGTGAGTGCTAGAATTGAAAGACAACACACACGACATGAAGTAAAACACCCAAGGGAAAATATAACACGGCCCTTACTTGGGTCTTGCAAATAAGAGCGAAAGCTCAATGTGTGTGAGTACGAGAATTGAAAGACAACACACACAACTTAAGCAAAACCCCACGCAACTTAAATTATATAAATAAGTTTATATCTTAAGGGCTGATTAGGCCCGTGTGTGTTCAAAATCGTGCACAACTAAGAGCAAGATAGGCTCAAGTGCACGTGTGTGTGGGTGTGCCAAGCCACGTTATTACAAGCGGGGGGAGGCAATGCTCCGTTATTACAACCCCGTATCAAATTTAATTAAGCTTAAGCAAGTCTATAAACAAGGACCGAGTTAGGCACTTATGTATAGCTTGTCCGGAGGTGACTTGCTTGAGCTTGGGCTTGAGCGTCGCCTTGGGCTGCAAGAGGGAGCTCCTCGGAAAGGCACGGCAAAGGAGGGTGGTGGCCGAGTGACAAGAGAGTGGTTGTGGCGCCTTGGCGCTAGCCGGGTGATAGGAGGGGGGGTGCTGCTATGGTGTCTTGGGCTGGGGTAGTTAGGGGGCGTGTCACTAAGGTGTAGGGCAGGTCCTAGGGAAGGTAGAGCTAAGGGGTGACTAGGGGTTGTCTAAGGAAGAAGATAGAAGGTTGCAGGTGTGGCGAGGTGCAGTCGGTTATGGCTGGCCGACTAGTGACAGGTTAGGTGGTGGTCAGTTGGGGTAGTTAGGGGGTGCTTAGGAGTGGCAAAGGGGAGCTAGCTAGGGTGTTAACTAGGGGATGGTTTAAGGGAAAAGGTAAGGTTAAGGGTAACTAATTAGGGGTTGTTTAGGGGAGAGGCAAGGTGGCAGTTGGTTAGGTGCAGTCGGGCAGAGGTTGGCCAAATGGAGAAGGGTGGCAGCTGGCGGTCGGGAAGTGATGGTGGTGTGGTGGCTGAGAGTGGAGGGGGAGTGAAGATAGGGTGGAGTTAGGATAGGGTACTAACCGGAGAGAAAGGGGAAGGTGGTGTCCAAGGAAGGCAGCCGGGTGGGAAGGAGTGGATGCAGTCGGGTGGAAGGAGTGGATGTTGGTCGGGTGGAAGGAGTGGATTCAGTCCGGGAGGTTGTGGTGGCGTGGAGTGGATGCTGCAGTGGTGCACGCCGGGAGGTGGTGGTGGAGCAGGTGAGAGAAGAGAGCAAGAGGAGAGGAAGGGCTCGGCTGGCCCAAGGTGACTGGAAAAACTCCAAAAACCTGCCCACTAGGGGGGGGGGTTTATAGGATTTTCAAGTGGTCGGTTGGGCTGGTTTTGAAGGGGTGGTTTAGTGGTTAGGTGGTGGTGGTGTGGTGATAAGGTGGGCTAGATATTTAGGGGGGGGGACCAGATATTTAGTTTAGGTGGTTTTAGGGATATGGTGTGCTAGGGTTTAGGTGGGGTGGTTTAGTGGTTTAGGGCTTAGCTAGGTGGGTTGGTTTTAGGGTGAGGTTTAGTGAGGTGGGTTAGGTGTTTAGGCTAGGATTAGGTTGGGATTAAGGGAATTAGGCTAGGTTTAGGGAAGGATTAGGGAGGTGGGTTAGGTGATTAGGTTGGGATTAGGCCGGGATTAGGGAAGTAGGTTAGGTGATTAGGTTGGGATTAGGCCGGGATTAGGGCAAATGGATAGGATTAAGGGTTTTGGCTTAGGATTGGGTTAGGAGCATCCCTTTGCATAGCCCATGGACTTAATTGCATCATGTTGGTGCAGCCCTAGGTTAGGTGTAGGTTCATACAAGCTTAAACCCACACTAATTAGGCTAACCCACATGATTAACCCGAAACTTGACACACAAGTCAAGCTTAATACATTCCCCTCATACTTAATCCTCCCCATTCTCTCTCATGCCCACAATCCCACATGAATTTCAAGTGAGCCCCACCTCCATTTATGAGAAGGTGATGTGGGCCATGGATGTGGATATTGGATTGGATCTTTGGATCCAAATCCACATATACGTTTGGATTGGGATCTGGATATATATGGTCCAGATCCAATCCAAACTGAATTTTGACTCCTTCAGGGTATGTTCGAAACGAACGGTTTGTGCGGGGCCTGATAGCATTAGTACTCCGTCTTGCGTTGGGTCTTCACCAACATGGTCGTCCGCTTCTGTTTTCACCTTCCGAAGATGATTTCAAATGATTTGCTGATAATAGGGGCTTGGACGTTCGAGATCCTGGGGATGAATCTAGCACGAGAGTGGCTGTGCCGGGCTTGACATGTGCTCCGGTTCTGGGCTCTCTTTGGCTCTTCTGGTCCTGCTTTCATCAGGCCAAGCTGCTTTGTGGGGTTTCAAAATGTATTTTACAAGGTTTTAAAACTATATTATACATATTTTAAAACATATATAGTTTAAACATATGTACAGGGTTCGTCTGGAAGGCTCCTGGGTTTCCAGACTCAAAATAGCCCTTTGCGGCTGCTTTTACAAAACCAGGTTATTTGAGAAGTTCGTGGGATTTCGGTTTGTTTACAGTTCATTAAAGCACTCATTTTAAAATCCTATCTTAAACAGACAGGCAAAGTAAATGGCAGCCCCTTTCAACAGAGTATGAGTTTCAAAACTCAAGACTCAATTAAGGGACAAGCCCTGTATCTTGTGGCTGAAGTGCCTCTTTGAGACACACTCCCCATACTTGATCAAATGCCCCATGAAGGCATGAATCTTCAAAATGAATTCCAAAAACCATGCTTGACCAAAACCAAGTATGAGAAACATATTTCGATCAAAGGGACTGGTATAAAACCATGTTCATCTAGAAAGGGAGGATTTCCCAAAATTGCTTTCTCAAAAGGGATAAAAATTTCGAAAATTGCTTTGAAGAGAAAGATTTTTCAAACTTCTGGTTTATATGAAAACCTTGATTGTATTAGTGTAAACACCCCGAAATCCCACGAATTTCTCAAATTCATCTGGTTTTGTAAAAGCAGCCCCAAAGGGCCATTTTGAGTCTAGAAACCCAGGAGCCTTCCAGACAACCCTGTACATATATTTTAAAACTCTGTATTTCGAAAACATACAATATGGCTTTTAAAACCTTTTTAAAACATGTTTTCAAACCCTGAAGCGGCTTGGCCCGATCAAGACAGGACCAGGAGAGCTAAGGAGAGCTCGGAAATGGAGCAACTGTCGAGCCCGGTACAGCAACTCTTGTATCAAATTCACACCCCCAGGATCTCGAACGTCCAAGACCCTGTTATCATCAAAACCTTGTTTGAAGTCATCTCTGGAAGGCGAAAACAGAGGCAGACGATCATGTTGGCGAAGACCCAACGCAGACGGAGCACTGATGCTGTCAGGCCCCACACAAACCGTTCGTTTCGAACACAGCTCGAAGGAGTCAGAGTTCAGTTTGGATTGGATCTGGACCATATATATCCAAATCCCAATCCAAACCCATGTATGGACTTGGATTTGGATTTGGATTCAAAAATCCAATCCAATATCCATATCCATGGCCCACATCACCTTCTCATAAATGAAGGTGGGGCCCACTTGAAATTCACGTGGGATTATGGGCATGAGAGAGAGTGGGGGGGTGGATAAGATCAGTGTGGTTGTAATTAAGCTTGACTTGTGTGTCAAGTTTGGGGTTAATCATGTGGGTTAGCCTAATTGAATGGGTTTAAGCTTGTAATTAGCCAAAACCTAACCTAGGGTTGCACCAACATGATGTGGTTAAGGTCTATGGGCCATGCAAAGGGAGCTCCTTCACCTAAACCTAACCCAAAATACCTAATCCTAGCCTTCCACCCTAATCCGCCCCTAATCTGAGCCTAATCACCTAACCTACTTCCCTAATCCCGGCCTAATCCCAACCTAATCACCTAACCCACTTCCCTAATCCTTCCCTAAACCTAGGTTAAATTCCCTAAACCTAGCCTAATCCTAGCCTAATCACCTAACCTAGCTCACTAAACCTCACCCTAGAACCCACCCACCTAACCAAACCCTAAACCTTAAACCACCCCTGGCCCACAACATACCCAAACCACTTGTATCTAAAATATCTGGCCCTACCCTTTCCAGCCCACCTTATCATCATACCACCCTACCTAAACCACCTAACCACAATCCCAAACCCAGCCCTAACTGACCTACCCAACCCTATATAACCCCCCCCCCCCTTGGGGGCGGGTTTCAGGATGATCACCAAGCCGCCTTCCCCAAGCCCAGCCGGGTCCTCCACTTCCCCAAGCTCCACCTGCTCCACATCCCACCACCACCTGCACCGCCACCTACACCACCACCTTCCAGCGGAATGCCACCGCCTGCACAACTCCCTTCCAGCCGAGCGCCACCCTCTTCTTCACCCGATAAGCCCCTACACCCCACCTTGCCACCTCTTCACTCCCTCTCCACTCTCAGCCACCTAATCCACTCCCCTACCACCCTAACATCAGCCCTTCCACTCGCCGCCACCCTTCTCACTCAGCCGAAACCATAGCTCCCTAAATACCCGCCACCACCAAGCTCCTAGTCGGCCACTCCAACCGACTGTCACCTTTTCATTTGGCCAGCCACCCGCCAGCCGTATCCTTCCCCTATCTAGTTCCCTTCCCTTAGTGCCATATTCCCCAACACTTCACTCCCCCTAGTGACCTTACCTAGCCCCTTTAATCCCACATGTCAAGGCGACACCCTTGCTAGCAGTCGGCCACCTTCAAGGCACCCGGCCAGCACCCCTTGTCGTTCGACCTCGCGGAGCTCCCTTTTGCAGCCCAAGGAGAAGGCCAAGCCCACGCTCAAGCAAGGCATCTACGGACCAGCTACTAGTAAGTGCCTAACTCGGTCTTTAGTTGTATACTTGCTTGAGATTCAATTCGATACAGGGTTGTAATAACGGAGCATAGTCTCCCCCCGCTTGTAATAACGTGGCTTGGCACACCCACACATGTGCACTCTCTTAGTTGTGCACGATTTTGAACACACACGGGCCTAATCAGCCCCTAATACATAAATATATATATATATATACTTTGATTTTGTAGGGTTTTGCTTAAGTTGGGTGCATTGTCTTTCAATTCAAGCACTCACACACATTGAGCCTTCGCTCTTATTTGAAAGACCCAAGTAAGGGCCGACCTATACTATTTGGGTTTCATTTCATGTCGTGTGTGTAAGTCTTTCAATTCAAGCACTCTCACACACATTGAGCCTTCGCTCTTATTTGAAAGACCCAAGTAAGGGCCGACCTATACTATTTGGGTTTCATTTTATGTCATGTGTGTAAGTCTTTCAATTCAAGCACTCTCACACACATTGAGCTTTCGCTCTTACTCCCAAGACCTTAGTCAAGGCCTATTGCAGTTATATTTGGGTTTAATTTCATGTTGTGTGCGTAGTACTTCAATTCAAGCACTCTCACACACATTGAGCTTTCGCTCTTACTCCCAAGACCTTAGTCAAGGCCATACTGCAATTTATATTTGGGTTTAATTTCATGTCATGTGTGTAAGTCTTTCAATTCAAGCACGCACCCACATTGAGCCTTCGCTCTTATTTGCAAGACCCGAGTAAGGGCTCATATACATACTCTATATACATATCTCCCTTCGGCATTTATATTTCAAGTCATTTCCCTTCGGTTATTTCCCTTCGGTATTGTCTTTATATTTCGGGTTTTCCCTTTGGAGTAGCGTGAGTTTGCATTGCATCTACGCCATACCACGAGGTAGGACGCATATTGCATCAAAGCAAGCCCCGCTCAAATTCGCCCATGTAGTGGAGTGTTCATAACACACAAACTAGGTGGCCCGAAAAGGGATAAAAGGAAAGACTTAGGCACATGCAAATCCACGTGATCTAAAATATGCAATCGCATCTAAAAGACCCGAATTAGACACCTCGAACCGCTTCGTAGGCTTTCTATCCCAAAAACTCGATTTTTTGCAAAGCGTACAGACTGACCCTTGCGCATCGGTGCAAGAAGGTCTGCGACGACAAGAGCTCACTTGATCACAGTCGCCACGATTAGCAGTCAATTTTAAATATATCTTCGCTAGCTTAGGTAAGCTAGCTGGCACACCCTGATTGCATAAATAGGCCTTAGACGCACGAGAGGAATCCACTCCAAGCCCAGAAAAGGCAGGGGAGGCGTGGGGATTTTTCGCGCGTCTACAGAAATTGGCACGCCCGGTGGGACGTGAGCCTTTCAAAAATCGAGTTTTAAGTAGAAGTCTTGCGAAAATTTTGTAAAAGGTGTCATTTTAACTTGTTTCCTTTGCTTGTACTTAGGACATTTTGAAAAAGCTTGAAAAGCATGTCAAAATCCAATCCAAGTGAAGTGTCGAGCCAAGGCTCATGCGCATCAAGTTCTCACTCTAGGAGGATTTTCAAAAACAAAATAAAACTAGATGAAATCGAGGACTTGAGAAGGGAGTTTGAGGCCAAAATCGATGCTCTCAGCCAAGAGGCTGAAGTAGGCGATTCATGTTCATCAAATGGTGAACAAAGGCCTAAAAAGAAATCTGAAAAACCTCGCAAGCACAAAGAGGCCTCCGTAATGGAAGGCAACCAATACCATGAGTCCTTCACACAAAAGGACCGTAAAGCCCTACAGCAGTTGCTGAAAGGGCAGAATAAAGAGAAAAGAAACTACGCCCTGTCTGATTTCCTTCTTATGGATTACGAAACAGACAGTGACGATGAAATACCGAACTTCCATCAGTATGATGGCATGGGAGACCCTAGGTCTCACTTGCAGCTTTTCTCACATCGAGCCCATAAGAAGAAAAAGGACTCGATGAAATGGGTGTATTGGTTTCCTTTATCCCTTAAAGACACAACTGCCAAATGGCTGGCTTCCTACGACTTAAGCCAGTTCGCTACTTTTGAAGAGTTAGCGAACTGCTTCAAGCAAAGATTTGCACACAACGTAGAAGTCACGCCGACTCTGAATACCTTAAGGGATACAAAGCAAGGCATGAACGAAGACGTACATGCCTTCATTATAAGATGGAGGTCGCTTTTGAGCCAAGTGCGAGAGCCCATATCCGAAGGATGCGCAGTAATGCTCATCCTGGATAACTTTAAAAGCGAGTTAAAAACCCTTCTCTCGCTCCATGAGATCTCAACTTTCCATAAGTTGATAAAAAAGGCCTCCCTTTTCGAAACCAACTTGCGAAAAGGGACATACGATCACTTGTGGAAAGGAAGTGCCGTTCCAAAAACCCACTTGGAAAAGCCCATCACATACGGGCTATCCACGATGGACAAAGGGGCAAAGCCCCATAAAATCGCCAATGTCCGGGTGGATCCAGGCGTGGCTAGCACTTCCAAAAATTTTGAAAAGTTAAAAATAAGAGGGAGTGAAATTTTCAAAAACCGGTTGAAAAACGGGAGTATACTCCGCTGGGGCAACCTGTGTCGGAGGTCCTAGACCTCCTACTTGCCCAGGGCATGATAGAACTCCCTGAAATCCCCGAATGAGTCACTTCCAAAGGGGGGTATTTAAATCGATTTTGTAAATATCATCAGCTCAAAGGCCATGATACTAAATGCTGCTTCTCCCTCTTAAATAAAATTAAGAACTTGATAGCAGAAGGCCGGTTCCAGGTCACTACGGAACCTGAGCCACCTCAAGCTATCTTCAAGGAACCCTTTCCCAAACACGCCAGTGGCAGTGGGAAAGGAAAGGAGGTATGTACCCTCACCATTTCCAAGGAACTAGCGCAAAAGCCAGAACATGGTCGACCTGCTTGTGCGCCCATCCTTGTATTATACAAGAGGCCCGCCCAAGTCGTCATTCGGGGACCATCAAAAGTAGAAACCCCGGCAAAACCAGTTTTGAAAATCCAAGGTTCTCCTCAGCTCATCCTTAGAGCCAAATTTAGCGCGAACCCTAGGCTGGTCGTGGGGGAAGTCACTAGATCCGGGAGGATCTATCAACCCCCACACCTTCAAGGTGCTCAAAAGGTGGTCAGTGTGCCTGGCCCATCAAAAGCATGTATCCCTAGTGTTCTGCCAAAAGCAGATAAGGACAAAGTCATCCTAAATCCTTATGACTTCGAAAACCACCTTTCAAAGATTCCTATTCACATGTTTATCTTAGAGCTTATAAAAACCTCGCCTAGGCATAGACTTGTATTAGAGAAAATTTTAGAAAGGGCCAAGGTTGATTCAAACATAAGTCTGGAATCCTTGTCTGCCCAAGTGGCTTTATTAGGAGCAAAATCGCCCATCACTTTTTCGGAAGATGATGTAGATAGACCCTACAAAACCCATAACCAGGCCCTGCATATCGAGGTGGTTCTGAACAACCACTCTCTGGACAGGTGCCTAGTCGATGGTGGAGGAGGGCTCAACATCCTTCCACTTCATGTGCGCTGTGCCATCCACCTTCCACAGGTGTGTCAAGATCCCTTTTAGGGACCAGGTCGTAGTGATCCTAGGTGAGAGTCACCCACAGCTTCAGGGGATCATAAACTCCCCTTGTTTATCGAGCTCCTAGGCCCATGAGGCTAACCTGGGGCAAATTGTGATTGAGCCAACTCGACTCGTGTTAAACAACCCTAGGAAGGTTGTATGTGTGAAGGGGCCGCCCTAAGCAGGCCCCCTCCCGATTCTAACCCTTCTAGAAAAACCCAAGCGTTCCCTATTTCCAAAGCCCCTGGACAAGAGGCCATATGAGCACAATATGGACGATAGCATGTTCCAAGACCACGACTTGTATCCAACTTTTTCGAAAAACAAAAAGTCATGGAACATGTTGTTGAACATGGGCTACACGCCCTACAAAAGTCTAGGGGCACAAAACCAGGGTCTCCTAGAGCCCATCCTTCCTAGGGCCAATCCAAGCCGATATGGGATCGGCTATACTCCCCGAATACCGCCGGAACCACCCCCTGTGACCACTTGGGTCAAGGGTGCCCCGGAACCTGCCTTAGAAAAGACCTACGATTTAGATCTCCTATTCCGAGTCTAACCCGTAGTGTTTTCCCTTTGTAGGTATGACGGAAGATCCCTTTTCTAAAAATACAAAAACATTTGAAAACCTTAAAATCAAAAAAATCAAAAAACAAGAAAAACCAAAAATAATGGAAAAACAAAAACTCGAAAATAGAGTGCTTTGTATAGTTCCCAAAGTTCTTGTTTTACAAAAACCCAAAAAAATCGAAAATTTGGAAAATACCAAAAAGATTTTGTATATAGCTGCTCCTGGTAGGACTTTGGCAAAAGAAAAGGATTTCGAAAGAAACATCGTCTGCATAGCCAGACCAAAATTTTCGAAATCACTTGAAAATCCTAGTACAAAACCAGGTCATTTTGAAAACTACGCATCAAATTCCCTCGGGTCTATAGCCCACGAGAATGATCAAAGCCCAGAAGTGGATCCCCTTGAGGAAGATCCCACTTCTGAGCTCCCAGAATTTCATAAGATTCTCGATTTTGAAAAACCTTCCCAATCAGTAGGAGGAGATTTCATAGAGGTGAACCTAGGGGATGATTCTAATCCCAAAACCATCAAAATAGGCGCATGCTTGCATGAAACTGAAAGGTTAGCATTCATTGCATTTCTACGAACCTATTTAGATGTGTTTGCATGGACGTATGAAGACATGCCGAGCATAGATCCCAGCATTATCGAGCATCGTCTTTCCTTAGATGCAGGTGTAAAACCCATAAAGTAGAAGCTTAGGAAAATACACCCAAATGTACACACGCAAGTCAAAGAGGGTTTAGAAGATCTGCTAAAAGCCGGATTTATAAAACCCATTGTGTATTCTGATTGGTTGTCAAATATCGTTGTGGTTCGAAAAACCAATGGGAAAATTCGAATATGCATCGATTTCAGAAACCTGAATAAAGCCACATCAAAGGATAATTATCCTTTACCAAACATAGATTTGATAGTCGATAGTACTGCAAATCATGAAATGTTTTCATTTATGGATGGCTATTCAGGCTATAATCAAATCAAACTATGTCCACGAGATCAGGTTAAGACCCCCTTCACAATCCCATGGGGCACGTACTGCTATACAGTCATGCCCTTTGGTTTGAAAAATGCCGGCGCAACATACCAACGAGCCATGACCATGATCTTCCATGATCAGATTCATGAGCTCGTAGAAGTGTATGTAGATGATCTCTTGGCAAATCCAAAACCCGATGCACCCATATCGAATGTTTACAAAAGATTTTCGAAAGGCTTAGGCTTTACAAAGTAAAGCTAAACCCTCAAAAATGTGTGTTCGGGGTATAATCAGGGAAGCTTCTAGGATTTATGGTGAGCCAAAGGGGAATAGAAGTCGACCCCTCTAAGTGTCGAGCCATCATAGACATGGCTCCACCCTCCAATCTCACCCAAATCCGTAGCCTCCAAGGTCGGTTACAATCCGTTCGCCGATTCATATCGAATCTGGCAACTAGATGCGAACCCTTCAACAAACTATTGAGGAAGGGCACGACATTCTTATGGGATGACGAATGCCAGAAGTCCTTCGAGAGACTTGAAGACATACTTGGTTAATCCCCCCGTTTTGAACCCTCCAAAGCAAGGAAAACCGCTTTTACTATACATCTCCGTGCATGCAAATGCTTTAGGAGCCCTGTTGGCTTAATACGAGGATGACACCCATAAGGAGTATGCCATCTACTATATTTTGAAAACTCTCTTGGCTTATGAA
Source organism: Brasenia schreberi (assembly GCA_036023115.1). NCBI lineage: Eukaryota > Viridiplantae > Streptophyta > Magnoliopsida > Nymphaeales > Cabombaceae > Brasenia > Brasenia schreberi. Next base: position 201,783 of record JAYKKT010000039.1, read on the forward strand.
CAAAATTATCAAGCCATGGAGAAGACGTGCTTGGCCCTAGTCTGGGCCTACCAGAAATTCAGGCACTATTTCCTAGATCATGAGATCTGGATAGTGTCCAAGCTTGATCCAATCAAGCACTTGTTCGAAAAACCCATTCTCACGGGTAGATTGGGCAAATGGCAACTCCTTCTAATGGAGTATGATCTGAAATACCATCACCAGATCTCCATTAAGGGGCAAGCCCTAGCAGATTACATGGCTGAATTCCCCTTAGAGGACGCATATCCCACTCTTGTCGAAATGCCTGATGAAGGCATATTGCAAAACCATTTTCAAAACCACATTTTGGCAAATTCTTTCGAAAACCAAGTGTGGAAGATGCACTTCGATGGGGCACGAAACCAACGAGGGGCTGGTGCTGGGGTCAATAAAGCAAGATACTTGCAAGTAGTACGTGCTATTTCTAAATAGGCTGATCTGGAATGGATCGAGTGTAGGCTTGGGATAAGTCCTCCCCTCTTCTCTTCTATTTCCAAAAGGAAAACAAAGGCCCAAACAAAAGGGAATTTCCCATTCAAAGTATCTTTCCAAAAGAAAGAAACCAGAATTTAAAAGAAAAATCGATTCTCTTATGAAAAAGAGGGATTAAAGAAAAAATACTCCCAAAGGGAGACCCTCGATGAAAAAAAGGAAAAAGAGGCCAAAAAGCTCAAAAAGAGCAGTTTTCCGCCTTCTGTGCCTCAAACCACAGGACGCTTCAGAAGGGACCGTGGTATCTCTTCCCCTTCCCTGGCTTATCCCAAGCTAAAGCATGGTTCATTTCGAGGAATCCTAAAGTAAAAATAGGATTTACTTACTTGAATTTCATCTTGTTTGAGAATTCTACGTTTTGAGTAAGGCGTAGGAATTTGAAATATGCCTTGTTTTCTTATAAAACCTCCGCTAGATAAGCGAGTGTTAAGACTCAAACAAGGGAAAACACGAAGAGCTCGAGATCCTTAGGATCGAGACTCAAGACAGTTGTCCCTTTTGTAAATAGTTTTGTAAATAAGTTTTGAAAAGTCGAACATCGAACAGCATAGGATTTTGCTCACTTGGAGCAGTAGGCCTTATAAGTCTCTAGAGTTCGACCACATCTGGTCCCTGGGAGGTCACCACTTTTGGCACCACACCCATGTCATTTGCATTCCACACATGGTACTTGCATGAACATGATCCCATTTAGGACCAGATTCCATGTAAAACCCTTTGGCGTGGTATCTCCTCCTACCAGCAAAAAAAAAAAAAAAAAAAAAAAAAAAAAAAAAAAAAAAAAAAAAAAAAAAAAAAAAAAAAAAAAAAAAAAAAAAAAAAAAAAAAAAAAAAAAAAAAAAAAAAAAAAGAAAAAAAAAGCCTAATGGAGAAAAGGCTCGTTAGGAAAGTCCTAGAGTAAGAATAGGACCTGCTCAATTTGGATCTCATGCTGTTCCCAAGATTAGGTCTTTGTAAAGTAAGGAGGGGAACTTTGAAATGCTATCCAAAATTTTCCATAAAACCTCTACCGAGTAGTAAGCATCAACATCTAAACGAAGGAAAAGGTGAGAAATTGGAGGTATCGTTTTCTAGAAGCTAACAGGAGTTTCCTTTTTGAAAAGATGATTTCCAAAACTCCAAGCATCAAAAAGGCAATCTTAAGGAGTCATCCCATTTGAAGCAGCTACCATTTATAGGCATGAAATCCCATAACATTTGGAACATGCATACATAAACTGGTAGTCCATGGATTCCATAACATTTGAAACATGCATACATAAACTGGTAGTCCATGGATTCCATAACATTTGGAACATGCATACATAAACTGGTAGTTCATGAAACCTCATAACATTTGAAACATGCATACATAAACTGGTAGTCCATAGATCCCATAACATTTGACACAGGCATACATGTACCGGTCATCCATAGAGGCATAAAAGTCAGTTTTGTCTCAGTCCCTTAAAAGAAAATCTCCTTAATATAGTCATTCCAAGAAAAGAGATGTCATGGAACAAAAGGGGATCACATTTTCTCAAGATGTCTCTAAGGAAGAAAAGCAAATGGGTGTTTTCTTCTTTGACATTATCCAAATAAAATTGGGATAACGCCAAAGAGGGGCATCTGTAGACACCCAAAATTTTCTTTTAAAATTCTTACCTTTTTAGGAAAGTGGCCATTTTGGCAAATTTTGGGGTTTTTGAAGGAAAAAGGCACTAAACGAGTTTGTTTTGGTACCAAAATTTTATGAAAGCTTTAAAATGATGAAAGAATGCTTTTCGTTCTGAAAGTTTTGAGTTTTGACAAAATTTGGAAAAATGACGATTTTGCCCTTAGTACTGGAAAAGCAGGATTTCGTTTCCTTAAAAGATTTATGATGAAAAGTATGTTGAAAGCTTTCCTTTTGAAAAGATACAGGTATCAAAAAGACAAGTTGACACCTGAAAAGTACGGTGGACGCCCAGAAAGGGAAAACGGGCATTAAAAAGAGAAAGTGAGCTTCCTAGAAAGAAAAGCTCACATTTGAAAAGAAATCAATTTCTAGAGGGTAAGGTCGGTATTATCAAAAGAAAGAAAAGGTGGAAGCAAGAACGAAAGCCTCCGAAAATGAAGGTTTGGTATCAAACGCCTTTCGTAACGTGTCTACGTTATGTTTGGGGATCGAGGTAATTAGTATTGATATACATCAATTTGTATCATCATTTGTTACTGGTATGCTATTGATATGTTATGATAAGAGCAATTTTAATATCCCAACACTCGTGGAAAGGATTGAATGAGCATGATAGTTGATTTCCAAAAACGTAACATGGGCTTAATAGAACACGTTCATAGTAGAAAGGCATGTAACATATATTTGCTTAACCACTTCCACAGCAAGTATGCAGGTGGAAATTCATAATGCTCATGGTAGAGAACATGGAAGATACAGGATATGCTGAAGTTGCTGATGTTGTTGCTGAATCATAGATTCACCTGACAAAGAATGGGGAATGTCACAAAATGCCAATATTATGGAAAATGCTGAACTTTCTGAAATAGAACAAGGACAAATTAATCTGGTTTAGAGATACTACTGATTATGATTGGGACATTTCACATTAATGGGAAAGTGTTCTGATTTGTTAAATCACCACACGGGCTGATGTTGTGAAGTTACTAAAGAATAATGTTGATTGTGATCACATAAACAACAACAAAGCTTGGTGCAAAGCCGTGTGTTTTATGATAGATCCTACATCTGGGCCCAGATATGCTATGACTGGTTTCCTCTAAAGATGGCTGAGATTTAAGGAGCGGCAACAATGACATAAGAGGGAGGTGGCGAGTTGTTAGACCAGGGTGCTTCTAGGAGTTTTGAATTTGTGAGCAGAGGATCAATTAGCTTGAATAGGTTGGGCGTTGGCAGTGGATCTGTGTTATCATTTACTGGTAATATTAGCCAGGCCACACTTTGCCTGAGCGATGATGAAAATGTGCAGTAACTTGAAAGGAGTGCTGAACCAGAAGATGATTACAGTATTAAGGCGGACAAGAATGACCCATTTTCTGATGTGTCATTTCACACAAATGAAATACTTGGCGAGGAACATGCAAACGACTTATTTTCTGAGTTGGTTGTCGATGATATGACCAAATTGGCGTATTTAAACGAACCTGGTCTTCTCTATAACCTTGCTAGAAGATGTGCCATCCATCATACACAGGAAGCATATATTGATTGTTGTTAATCCATTCACAAGGCTTCCTCATTTGTGTGATAAGCATATGAAGGAACAGTATAAGGGAAAACCTTTTTAAGTCCTCATGCTTCTGCTGTAGCAGACGCCTCATACAAAGACATGGTAAACGAAAGAAAAAGCCAGTCGATCTTGGTTAAGGGAGGAAGTGTCCGCCGAAGCAGTAAATGAGATGCTAGCTAACTTTGTATCGCCAATAAGTAAAGACATGCCTGGTGCAGATGAGTTGTTTGATGAGGTTCTATTTACAGAATTAAATAGAGAAGATTCATAAAGATATTTGGATGAAATGGAGAGTGAGGGTTGAGAACCGCAACAAAATTCACTCCATACTCAATGAGAAGTTCAGTCAAATCACTTAGTAGCTATCATCCACCTAACATCAGTGTCACAGGAACTTCTGCGTGTGCTCCTCTTCGCTCATCTATTTCACTTCCAAATCCTTGTTTCCAATATTGTCATCAGGATGGCTCGCGTAGCAGCTACAGAGGGAGCGATCTCTACAATGCTTCAAGAGGCAGAAATCCCAGCAATTCGTCATATGACGAACTCAGTGGTCATAGTATTGATTATGGACCGAGTCATCAAGGCTTACCTAACTCAGATGAAATCAAAGCCTAATCAGATAACGATTCAAAGCTTACCAGATAAAGGAATCATCAAATGCAGATAACGTTATCAACTACAGATAACGTCCCAACCAATTCACAAGAGATCAGATGCATATGATATTCAAATTACAAAGTAACGTTCAAGATAAAGTTCAGCAATACAGATCCTGTGGAGATCACGTTCCAGATAAGGATGAAACCAATTCAGATAAGATTTTATCAGTACAATCAAAACCGAACTCATCCAAATCCCAACCATCTGGCTTATCCAAATCACAGCCAGAGCCTATAAAAAGGCTTCCCCAGGTGCTGCAGAGATCATCAACCAGCGACCATCAACGAACGAGCATCAAGAGGTTCAGTTCGAAAATTCAGAGAAATAGAGAGAGAGAGAGAGAGAAAGGAAGAGAAGAAGGAGAAGAAGGAAGTCCGGCCTGGTTCCGACGTCCGACGATCATCCGGCGAAGTGCTCCTACGTCCCCTCTCACTCACACAGGTTGGAATTCTTGCACAAATTGGTTTTAATTCATGAGAATCTGAAAAAGCACAGATTCTGGAAATTTGTACATGAATCAAGGCCTTGAGCCCATGTTCTTCATTTATATCGATACAAACATGCATGATTCCTTCATGAACGGAATTAAAATCCATGTTTAGATGATTTCCATGCATCATTAGGACTGATACAGGTTGAATTTTCATTATAGAATCACGTTAGGAACTTTCTGAAATTTTCTGCAAAACTTGGTTTCTGAAACTGTCTGTGCACACGCGTTTGATCACGGAATTTTTATAGACAAACGGATAATCCAATTGCTTCAAAATTTTGCATGAATAATCTAGACATATCAGACGTTCTTAGATAAAAGTTTTAGGAATTTTTATGAACTGTTGCCTAGCCAATTAAATCCGTGAAATTTATACAAAATCCAGATTGCGTTTTACAGAAACAGAACGTTCAGTAACAGACCTCTGTTCTTTTGCCCATATCTCTTCAACCACTGAATGAAATTGGATGAAATTTGATTCTTTGGAAACCTAACATCCATATCTTTCTAACACAATACATTTTATCGAAATTGGATGACTGAGTGCTGAGATATTGCTGTTTTTCTGAGCTTCTGATTCACAGAAACAGGGGAATTCCGAATTTTATAACAGTTTCTGATTCTGTATTTAATTCTCAGAAAATAAAGAACAAAATTATAAAATAAAAATATATTCTGATTCTAAAGACACGTGTCTCCATTCTGTAAAAGTTTTAAAATTTTTGGAGAATCAAAAGTATTTTTAAAAATTCGAAGAACAGGTCTTTGAAACTGAACAGATTCTGCAACTTTCAGAATCTGAAAATTTTCGGAAATCAAGAACTTAAACACGAATCTGAAACTATTGGAAAATCTGGTTTTTCCTTTCTCAAATTAACGGATTCAAACAAATTTCAAGCGTCTAGGCTGACCCTTGAGCGCCGGTTCAAGAAGGCCTAAGTCGAAAAGATCTCACTTGTCCACAATCGTTCTTAGAAGTCAGAAAATCAGAATTTGTTAGTTTTGATAAACTAACTGGCACGCTCGCGCAACCCGACGTAGTTCGAGGGTTTGATTTCGGATCCCATGATTTGAAATAAAATCACGTCTACACCGGTAAGCCCCCTACACCCCACCTTGCCACCTCTTCACTCCCTCTCCACTCTCAGCCACCTAATCCACTCCCCTACCACCCTAACATCAGCCCTTCCACTCGCCGCCACCCTTCTCACTCAGCCGAAACCATAGCTCCCTAAATACCCGCCACCACCAAGCTCCTAGTCGGCCACTCCAACCGACTGTCACCTTTTCATTTGGCCAGCCACCCGCCAACCGTATCCTTCCCCTATCTAGTTCCCTTCCCTTAGTGCCATATTCCCCAACACTACACTCCCCCTAGTGACCTTACCTAGCCCCTTTAATCCCACACGTCAAGGCGACACCCTTGCTAGCAGCCGGCCACCTTCAAGGCACCCGGTCAGCACCCCTTGTCGTTCGACCTCGCGGAGCTCCCTTTCGTAGCCCAAGGCAAAGGCCAAGCCCACGCTCAAACAAGGCATCTACGGACCAGCTACTAGTAAGTGCCTAACTCGGTCTTTAGTTGTATACTTGCTTGAGATTCAATTCGATACGCGGTTGTAATAACGGAGCATAGTCTCCCCCTGCTTGTAATAACGTGGCTTGGCACACCCACACACGTGCACTCTCTTAGTTGTGCACGATTTTGAACACACACGGGCCTAATCAGCCCCTAATACATATATATATAGATAGATACTTTGATTTTGTAGGGTTTTGCTTAAGTTGGGTGCGTTGTCTTTCAATTCAAGCACTCACACACATTGAGCCTTCGCTCTTATTTGAAAGACCCAAGTAAGGGCCGACCTATACTATTTGGGTTTCATTTCATGTCGTGTGTGTAAGTCTTTCAATTCAAGCACTCTCACACACATTGAGCCTTCGCTCTTATTTGAAAGACCCAAGTAAGGGCCGACCTATACTATTTGGGTTTCATTTCATGTCGTGTGTGTAAGTCTTTCAATTCAAGCACTCTCACACACATTGAGCTTTCGCTCTTACTCCCAAGACCTTAGTCAAGGCCTATTGCAGTTATATTTGGGTTTAATTTCATGTTGTGTGCGTAGTACTTCAATTCAAGCACTCTCACACACATTGAGCTTTCGCTCTTACTCCCAAGACCTTAGTCAAGGCCATACTGCAATTTATATTTGGGTTTAATTTCATGTCGTGTGTGTAAGTCTTTCAATTCAAGCACGCACCCACATTGAGCCTTCGCTCTTATTTGCAAGACCCGAGTAAGGGCTCATATACATACTCTATATACATATCTCCCTTCGGCATTTATATTTCAAGTCATTTCCCTTCGGTTATTTCCCTTCGGTTATTTCCCTTCGGTTATTTCCCTTCGGAGTAGCATGAGTTTGCATTACATCTACGCCATACCACGATGTAGGACGCATATTGCATCAAAGCAAGCCCCGCTCGAATTCGCCCATGTAGTGGAGTGTTCATAACACACAAACTAGGTGGCCCGAAAAGGGATAAAAGGAAAGACTTAGGCACATGCAAATCCACGTGATCTAAAATATGCAATCGCATCTAAAAGACCCGAATTAGACACCTCGAACCGCTTCGTTGGCTTTCTATCCCAAAAACTCAATTTTTTGCAAAGCATACAGACTGACCCTTGCGCATCGGTGCAAGAAGGTCTGCGACGACAAGAGCTCACTTGCTCACAGTCGCCACGATTAGAAGTCAGTTTTAAATATATCTTCGCTAGCTTAGGTAAGCTACTTGGCACGCCCTGTTTGCATAAATAGGCCTTAGACGCACGAGAGGAATCCACTCCAAGCCCAGAAAAGGCAGGGGAGGCGTGGGGATTTTTCGCGCATCTACAATTAGGATAAAGAACATGAATCTCACGATGAAATATGGAGACCATGTCAAAACTAAAACCTGATGGCCATGACGATCACTTAGGGCTGGTTGTGTTTTTCATCCTTGAGCAAAAAGTATCATGATCATGTTAGAAAAACCATGGAAAGTGCATGGACATGAACATACCATCATCCATCCAAAAATCCTTTTGAAAAGCCATGGCCCTTTACCAGATGACCATGCAAAATTCCCATCAATCTAGGGGCATTTTTAAATATAGCCCCTAGACACCTTCCATGGATAAACGAATACATCTCCTTCATGATTTGTGAGATACATTTCATATGTTCATCGTTGCATAAAAAAACATGTATTTCCATTTTAAAATACATGGAGTGCATAACATGCATCATTCACATCAAATCACCCCAAAGAAAGCCCAAGAGGTTGGCAATTCGAGTAGAAATGGCTCCATGTCTTCAAAGGGCAACAAAAATCAAGAAATTTGTTGATATTGTGGGTCGAAATTTGCAAAACCCCGAAAATGCCCGAATATTCAAAAGGGTTTATGTTAAATTCTTTTTCAAAAAGATTTTGAAAAATCGAACTCCTTTGAAACTTCTTGAAAGAAGGATCAAAGTTGATTGTATAACCCTGAATGGAGGAATTTATACTTTTTGAAAGGTAGAGTTTTCCAAAAACAAATTGGCAACATTTCAAAAATCCCTGGCTTACAAGATTAAGCCTTGTTCAAAATATCAAAATATTTTTGAAATAGCAGATGCTATTAAGAAATAGGACGATCTCATTTGAATCGAGTAACCAAAGGGATAAGCCTTCTCCCATTCTACTTTCTCTTCAAAAAGGAAAATTCGCTGTGTTCAAAAGAAAAAAGAAAAAACGAGAATACAAAAACTCCTCCGAAAGAGGTCTTCTCGGTCAAAAAGAAAAAGGAGATATAAAAAAACTCCTCCCAAAGAGGTCTTCCCTTCATAAACAGGGAATACAAAAACTCCTCCAAAGAGTTGTTCTCCTTTAAAGAAAAGAGGGATTAATGAAAAAATACTCCCAAAGGAAGACCCTCTGTGAAAGAAAAAGAAACAAAAAGCCAAAGCTCCCAAGAGAGCGATTTTCCGACTCTTTGCCTAAAACCACGGGACGCTTCAGAAGGGACCGTGGTATCTCTTTCCCATATCCCTACGACTTATCCCCGAGGAAAAAGGTTCAAATTTGTGAAAATCCTAAAGTACGAATAAAATCGGCTTATTTGGATTTCATTTTGTTTGAGAACTCGACTATGTTTTGTAGGAAATGGAACTTTGAAATATTTTCCAAGTTTTCCTACCCAAAAACCTCTACTGAGTGGCAAGTATTGAAACCCGAATAAAGGGAAGTATAAAAAACAGAAGTCCTTTTCGATACAAGCTAAAAGGAGTTCATTTTCAAAAAGAAAATTTAAAAAAAAAAAAAAAAAACCACGAATGTCAAAAAGACAAGGGTAGAACCTCCTTGGAGCAGACAGCCTCAAAAGGCTCTCTCCAAAGCTCGAAAACCCGAAAATGTCTAGAAGACATGGGTAAAACCTGCTCGGAGCAGCCTACCTCAAAAGGCACTCTTCGGGCTCAAAACCCCAAAAACAAAAACATTTTTTTCATGCATGCATCCAAAACATCATCCATGCATGATCATACATAGGGAAACCTAGGAAAAGTCCCCTTTTGCTAAAAATCCCCACCTGTGGTAAAAGAAAACAGGGTTTTGCGAAATAAAAATGGTGTATTCTCGAGAAAATTTGAGAGAAAAACCAAAATGGGGTGTTATCTTCTTCACCATTATCCAAATCAATTTGGATAATGCCAAAGAGGGGCATCTGTAAACACCCTGAATTTTCTAAAAATCAAAAACTCTCAAAAACACAAAAAGCTCGTTTGAGCCAAAATGACAACCTTTTTTAAAATGTGAAAACAGGTACAAAAGGCAAAAGGAGAGCCCCGGCAAGAAGAGCAAATCGAGCCCGGAGTCTCAAAAGCCACCCCCTGTTCAAAAACGGAAGAAAAAAGAAATCGTTTGGAGAAAAGCCCGATAGAAGGGTAAAAGTATAATTTGGGTCAAAGAAAAAGTGCAAAGCAGCTCCAAAATGCAAAAAGAAGCCCAGTACCTAAGAAAGTTGATAGAAGTCCGAGACACGTCCCGTTAGAATGAAGAACGGAATCCGTGCGGCAATCTGAGTTCGATATCAACAAGAACCGGCCAAAAACCAAAACGGCGGACCGAAATGAATGCCGAAAAAGTCCTAAAAAGCATAACACCGGTTGCAAGAAAGACTTGGGGAAGACCTAGGCCAGAGTTGGGCCTCCGATGAATCGAAGCCCGCTCGAAACCGACGGTGAAAAGCACCAGAAAGGACCAGAAAACCAAGGAGCAAAAGAAAAGTCTGGATTAGGTTTGGACCCAAAAATATCTAGATCTAGATCTAAATAGTGTTTAGATTGGATCTAGATCTCAAAATATCTGAGATCTGAGATCCGAGATCCAAACCCAAATAAATATTTGGAGTGGATCTGGATCTCAAAATATCCGAGATCCACGATCCAGATCCACATAGGGTTTGGATTGGATCCGGATAGCCAGACCCAATATCCAAGATCCATTTAAAACCTCCATAAATAGAGGTACTAGGCTTGAAAAAAGCTTGGACGTGAGTCTCAAAGGGGAGAGGCCTTTCACGTGAAATAAAGGGGGGGATGAGAGAGAAAGGCCATTGGCCAAAAACGTTTTTTTGTTTTTGAGTTGGGATTGGCCCATGGAGGCAAGGGCTGCACCAACGAGTTGGCATCTCCTTCAAGCTGAAGTGGAGCATTGCATGGTGGAGCTTGGCGGCTTGAGCGGCGGCTTGGAGTGGTGCTGCAACAAGGTAGGTCCCCTAAGCCCTAACCTAACCCCCTTCTTCCCCTAATCCTCTAGACCACCCATCCTAGCCAAACCAGCCCCTAAAAACACCCCTAAAACAGCCAAGTCCTGGCCGATTTTCACCAAGACTCCTACCCTAGACCACCACCTAAACAACCTATCCTAAGACCTAAACCAGTTCGGCCAGGTGTTGGCCGAACTCCACCTTGAACCCCATCAAGTTCGGCCAACCTTGGCCGAACTTCCCTTTGAAACCCACCGAGCTCACTCTTTCCCTAAAAACCCATGGCCTGCAAGTGCAGGCCGTATCCCATTTTCTACCTACCTAAAAATCAGCCCAGCCTTTGGCTGGTTTCCCTTTCCCACACACCCAAAACAGCCCAGCCAAAGGTGGTCGGGCGTCCTTCCTTTTTCACCATAACCTGGCCTGCCATTCGGCAGGCCACCTAAACCTAAACACACGGCCAAACAAGGCCGTTTGTTACCCTTTTTTGAAACCATAACAGGCCTGCCTTAAGGCAGGCCATTCACCATAAAACCACTCGGCCATACTGGCCGTGCTCCCTTACCAAAGACCCAAGGCAAGACCTACCATCCGGTTACTCACCTAGCTTAACCGTGTGTGCCTTGAACCCCTAAGCTCTCCTTGGCCCATCTTAGGTAACCAGCCCCAGTTTCACCTCAAAACAAACTCGAGCCACCTTGGCTCGAGCCACCCTAGCCTACACAAAAACCTAGCTAAGACCACCCCCAAGTCCCCTTTAAACCAAGTTCACTCGAGCCGCCTTTGGCTTGAGTCACACAAGCTAAACCCAAGGCCAAAGTGCTAACCGTACCCCACACTAAAACCATGCCACTTGAGCCACCTTGGCTCGAGTCTCACAAGACCAAACAAAGTTCATGAACCTTGGCCGAAATCTCAAAACTTCAGCCAACACCTAACCTAGGACCAGCCAACTCTATCCTATACCTAAACCAAGGCCAAATGCTGGCCGAATCCTAACTCTATCCTATACCTAAACCAAGGCCAAGTGTTGGCCGAATCCCACACAAAAACCCAATCACTCGAGCCAAGGTGGCTCGAGTCTTACCTTGCCCAAACCGGCCCCAAGTAGCCCCAAACCAATTGTAGCTTGCAGCTCCCGGAACTCCAAGTCTCTCCAAGCTCTCAAGCTCTCCGGCTTCGCTCCCACGTGCCCCGGACTCCATAAGAAGAAGGTGGATTCGCTTCTTGTACAATCCCAAATCAAGAACCTGCAAAAGTGTAAGTCTTTTGATAATATCAAGTCTCTTTTCCATTCAATTCAATTCGTGATACGGGGTTGTAATAACGGAGCATCGTCTCCCCCCGGAATGTAATAACGATGCTGGACACACGAGACACACATACACTTGAAACTTTCCACTCTTATCTCGTACACAAGCACTACGTACACAATTGAGCCTTTTCGCTCTTATCATATACATACATATTTCAATTCAGCTGGGTTGTTACATTAAGTTGTGTGAGTTTGTCTTCCGATTACACACTTGTAAACACCCCGAATTTTCCAAAAATCTAAAACACAAAAAACTCGTTTGAGCCAAAACGACAACCTGTTTTAAAATGTGAAAACAGGTACAAAAGGCAAAAGGAAAGCCCTGGCAAGAAGAGCAAATCAAGCCCGGAGTCTCAAAAGCCACCCCCTGTTCAAAACCGGAAGAAAAAAGTGCCCATTCAGAGAAAAGCCCGATAGAAGGGTAAAAATGTAATTTGGGTCAAAGAAAAAGTGCAAAGCAGCTCCAAAATGCAGAAAGAATCCCAGTACCTGAGGAAGTCAACAGAAGTCCGAGACACGTCCCGTCAGAATGAAGAACGGAATCCGTGCGGCAATCTGAGTTCGATATCAATAAGAACCGGCCAAAAACCAAAACGGCGGACCGAAACGAACGCCGAAAAAGTCCTGAAAAGCAGAACACCGATTGGAAGAAAGACTTGGGGAAGACCCAGGCCAGAGTTGGGCCTCCGATGAATCGAAGCCCGCTCGAAACCGACGGTGAAAAGCACCAGAAAGGACCAGAAAACCAAGGAGCAGAAGAACAGTCTAGATTGGGTCTGGACCCAAAAATATCTAGATCCAAATTGTGTTTGGATTGGATCTGGATCTCATAATATCCGAGATCTGAGATCCAAATCCAAATAAATATTTGGACTGGATCTGTATCTCAAAATATCCGAGATCCATGATCCAAAACCACATAGAGTTTGGATTGGATCTGGATAGCCAGACCCAAATCCAAGACCCAATATCCAAGACCCACTTAAAACCTCTATAAATAGAGGTGCTGGGCTTGAAAAAAATCAGAAACGTGAGGCTCCAGGGAAGCTCCTCACGTTAAAATAAAGGGGGGGAAGAGAGAGAAAGGCCATCGGCCAAAAACGTTTGTTTGTTTTGAGAGTTGGGATTGGCCCATGGAGGCAAGGGTTGCACCAACAACGAGCGTCTTCATCAAGCTGGCTGGGAGTGGAGATCGTGGTGGAGCTTGGCGGCTTGAGCGGCAGCTTGGAGTGGTGCTGCACCAAGGTAGGTCCCCTAAGCCCTAACCTAACCCCTTTCTTCTCCTAACCCTCTAGATCACCCATCCTAGCCAAACCTGCCCCTAAAACTGCCTTAAGGCAGGCCTTTCATTCCCATAGGACCTGCCATTCGGCAGGTCACTCAACCAAAGCCTTACGGCCTGCCACAAGGCAGGCTGTGTCCTATTATCAGCCCAAAGCCTAAGACCAAGGGCTGCCCGTGAACCACCCCCTAAGCCACCTTGGCCAACCTCATTAAACCACACCTAAACCTTTGGTCGTGACTAGCCAAGGACTCAACCAAACCTAACCTAGTTAGGACTCAACCAAGCCTTAACCTAGCCGTGGTTTGCCTAGGTTCAGCCCCAACTACAACCGAGTTCACTCGAGCCACTTTGGCTCGAGTCACACAAGCTAAACCCAAGGCCAAATGTTGGCCGAACCCTAAGTCTAAACTATACCTAAACCAAGGCCAAACGTTGGCCTAATCCCAAGTCTAAACCTAACTAAACCCAAGGCCAAATGCTGGCCGAATCCTAACTCTATCCTATACCTAAACCAAGGCCAAGTGTTGGTCGAATCCCACACAAAAACCCAATCACTCGAGCCAAGGTGGCTCGAGTCTTACCTTGCCCAAACCGGCCCCAAGTAGCCCCAAACCAATTGTAGCTTGCAGCTCCCGGAACTCCAAGTCTCTCCAAGCTCTCAAGCTCTCCGGCTTCGCTCCCACATGCCCCGGACTCCATAAGAAGAAGGTGGATTCGCCCCTTGCACGATCCTAACTCAAAAGGTTGGAAAGTGTAAGTTGATTTCGATATATATCAAATCCCTTTCCATTCAATTCAATTCGTCATATGGGGTTGTAATAACGGAGCTTGTCTCCCCCCGGATGTAATATATGTGCTTGATGCAAAACACACACTCGTACACTTAAGCCTTTCCGCTCTTATCTGCACACTCTTGCACACAAACAGGCCTCAACAGCCCATAAGATATAGCTCTATTTATATACATTCAGCTGGGTTTTAAGGTTCAAGTCGTGTAAGTTGTCTTTCATTTTATACACTCAAAGCACTCACTCACATTGAGCCTTTCCGCTCTTACGTATATATACGTATTTCCCTTTCAGCTTGGTTTTAAATTCAAGTTGCGTGAGTTGCCTTTCAATTTATACACTCAAAGCACTCACTCACATTGAGCTTTCTCGCTCTTATATATATCTATATCTCCCTTCTGCTGCGTTCTACGGTTCAGTTGCGTGTGTTGCATTTCAATTTATACACAACACCCACACACACATTGAGCCTTTCCGCTCTTAAGATATAGATATATTTAAATTTCTGCAATTTACATTCAAGTCGTGTGAGTTGCATTCAATTTGGGTTTTCCCTTCTGCTAAGTCTTTAAATTTTGGGTTTTACATTCAAGTTGTGTGAGTTGCATTGCATACTCGCCATACTCGAGCTAGAGTGCATACCTGCATTGAACAAACCCGAACAAAACGTGCAAACACGCCTAAGTGGTTGAAACTGAAAGACTTAGGGTCGCCCAAATCAAAAACTCGCCAAGTGCATGATTTCAAAAGGATTTTCAAAACACTTCTTTATTCAAAAATCGATTTTGAGTTTAACTTGTTTCAAACGAAGTCTCTAAGCGTACAGACTGACCCTTGCGCGTCGGTGCAAGAAGGTTTGCAACGAAAAGATCCCGCTTGCCTACAATTGCCTTTCAAAAGTCAGATATTTCAAAACATACTTCGTTAGTTTGTGTAAGCTAGCTGGCACGCCCTAAAAGCGAACGTAGATTGCGAAAAGATTCACTCCAGGCCTAAGAACCGTAAGTGAAGATTTTTCGTGTCTACAACACTCGCACCCAAGAAACACCCGAGCGATTGCTCAAACACCTCACGCACATTTTGGCCTCAGAAGCCACTAAGATATAGCCATATCTATATATTTTCTGTTGCGTGAGTTTTCCCGGTTCAGCTGTGTACGGATTTCAATTCCAAGTTTTAAATCCAGTCGTGTGTGTTGTCTTTTAATTTATATACATACACACACACCATAATTGAGCCTTTCCGCTCTTACATATATCTATATCTCCCTTCTGCTGCATTTTACGGTTCAGTTGCATGTGTTGATTTCAATTTATACACAACACCCACGCACACATTGAGCCTTTCCGCTCTTAAGATATAGATATATTTAAATTTCTGCAATTTACATTCAAGTCGTGTGAGTTGCATTCAATTTGGGTTTTCCCTTCTGCTAAGTCTTTAAATTTCATGTTTTACATTCAAGTTGTGTGAGTTGCATTGCATACTCGCCATACTCGAGCTAGAGTGCATACCTGCATCGAACAAACCCAAACAAATCGTGCAAAAACGCCCAACTTAGGCCACTTTGCATACACTCCACGCCTAAGTGGTTGAAACTGAAAGACTTAGGGTCACTCAAATCAAAAACTCGCCAAGAGCATGATTTCAAAAGAATTTTCAAACACCTGTTTATTCAAAAATCGATTTTGAGTTTTACTTATTTCAAACAAAGTCTCTAAGCGTATAGACTGACCCTTGCGCATCGGTGCAAGAAGGTCTGTGACGAAAAGATCCCGCTTGCCTACAATTGCCTTTCAAAAGTCAGATAATTCAAAATTTACTTCACTAGTTTGAGTAAGCTAGCTGGTTGCCCTAAAAGCGAACGTAGATTGCGAAAAGATTCACTCCAGGCCTAAGAAACCCGGAGTCAAAGATTTTTCGTGTCTACACTTTGAAATGAAAATTTTTGTGTCTACACACCCAGTCCAGGCCCAAGAAAAAGGATTTTATGAAATGAAGGATGATTTATATTCTCAAAGAAAATTTGTGAAGTAAATCCAAAAAGGGTGTTTTCTTCTTTGCCATTATCCAAATAAATTTGGACTAATGCCAAAGAGGGGCATTTGTAAACACTCAAAATTAAAAAATTTCCAAAATGCCCAATTTCAAAAAATTCAATTGATTTAAAACCTTTTAAAAAGTTCAAATCTTTTATAAACACTTCAAAATAAAGGTTTTAAAATCAAGTTTAAAAGCCCAAATGATTCAAAGCAAATCGGACGAACAGATGAAGATTCAATCCGATTCAAGATTGAAATCAATTCTGGAAGCACAAGATAGACCAAGTCAGAGGCTTATCAACAAATTAAAGTATATCAGAAGTGGATAAGACGGATTGGTTCAATTCAAATCCAGGGGTCGGATCACTTCAAATCATGGATTAATTCAAAGCCTTATCTTCTTCAAACAGATCAAGTTACAAAGCTTATGAGGTTAGATATGAAGATCAAAGATACCAAGTGGATAAGACGGATTAGTTCAATTCAAATCCAAGGGCCAGATCACTTCAAATCGTGGATTAGTTCAAAGCCTTATCTTCTTCAAACACCTAACCCAAGCCTTATCTTCCAAGTCCCTACAATCAGCCCCCCCTTGGACTATAAATAGGGCCAGGGGGGGGGGTGAATTGCATCTCGTGACTTGGGGAGTTTGTCCAAGAGAAGGGTTGCACCAAGGTTGGTGTAAACACAAAAAATTTCTTTTAAAATTTTTTACCTTTTTAGGAAAGTAGCTATTTTTGGCAATTTTGGGTTTTCGAATGAAAAAGGAACTAAACGAGCTTGTTTCGGTATCAAAATTTATAGAAGCTTTAAAATGATGAAAAAATGCTTCCCTTTCTGAAAAATCTCGAATTTTGATATAATTAGAAAAAAATGATGATTTTGCCCTCAACAATGGAAAAGCAGGATTTTGTTTCCTTAAAAGATTTCTGTTGAAAAATATGTTGAAAATTTGCCAATTGAAAAGAACCAGGCATGTTGACACCTGAAAAGGAAGGTGGGCACCTAGAATGGAAAGCGAGCGTTAAAAAGGAAAAGTGAGCTTCCCAAAACGAAAAGCTCATATTTGGAAAGAAATCAATTTCCAGAAGGAAAAGTTGGTATCACCAAAGAAAAGGAAAGACAGAGGCATGAACAATAGCTTCCGAGGGAAAAGGTTTGGTATCGAATACATTCGGTAACATATCCATGTTATGTTTGGTTGTTAAAAGAAGGTAGTTAGTGTGTTGATCTGTATAGGTTTTGCA
The DNA here is from genome assembly GCA_036023115.1 of Brasenia schreberi. Taxonomy (NCBI): domain Eukaryota; kingdom Viridiplantae; phylum Streptophyta; class Magnoliopsida; order Nymphaeales; family Cabombaceae; genus Brasenia; species Brasenia schreberi. The sequence continues at coordinate 219,147 of JAYKKT010000039.1, forward strand.
TTATGACATGTTGTTGTTATGTTACTTTGGTGTTAAGAATAATGTTAATGTTCCAACACTCATGGAGGAAATCCAGCAAATTTGGTTTCCAAAAACGTAACATAGGTTACTTAACACATTCATAGTAAGTGGTCGTGTAACATGGATTTATATAACCACTTTCACAGTATCCAGGGAACATGGGGTTTGCTTAAGTACTCTCATAAGTATAACCTTAACAGATTCAGTTGAGATCATCAGGTGGGATCGTCTGTGCCCTTAAAGTAGTTGTAAACACCCCGAAATAAAATGAATTTCAAAACCAAACACCTGGTTTTAAAATTCATTTCAAAGCCAATTTTTGGAGGTTTTAGAAAACCCAGGGGATGTAAAAGCTTCCAAAATTTGTTTTAAACCCCATTCAAATCAAATTTCACATATATGGGCCAAAGTCCCATTTTTGCCAAAAAGCCAAGACGAACAAGTGAACCCTGATCGAAAGCAGCCTAAAAAGCAGGTGCAGAAGCCCAAAAGCAGCACCCTGGCCTGATAAAAGCCAGGGTCAAAAGGCAAAAGGAAGGCCCAGGCCCGATACAGACTGCAAGCCTGGCGCACCCAGAAGCCAAGTCAAGCACATCCACCAAGCAGCAGAAATTTAAGCTCAAAACAGTGAAAATCGAGCAAAACGAAGTCCAAAAGGGCGAGATAGAGTTCGGACAACAAAACTGGGGAAACCCCAACATAAGATGGAGCGCTGATGAAGCCAGGGCCCGCACAAACCGTATGTCTCGAAACGCCAAGAAGGACTGTTCAGAGAAAATTTAGATTGGATTTGGACCATAAATATCCAGATCCATATCCAAATAGTGTTTGGATTTGGATCAATCCAAATAGTGTTTGGATTTGGATTGGATCCAAATAGTATTTGGATCAGATCTGGACCAAAATATCTAGATCCATATCCATATAAATGTTTGGATTTGGATCAAATCTAGTCATAAATATCCAGATCCAAATCCAAATAATATTTGGATTTGGATTTGGATTCAGATCTCAAACCCATATCCAAACCCAAGACCCACCTCATTTGCCTATAAATAGGAGTGAGGGGGTCCCCAAAAAGTTCACGTGAAAGCCTTGGAGGAGCTTGAAGGAGAGAGAGGGGATTAAGGTGAGTGATTAGTGCTTTATTCCTTTTTAGTGGGTTAAGCTTGTGGGCTAAACAGGGGTTAACAAGGGTTGCACCAACATGACTTGGGTTGAACCTACCTACGCAAGGAGGGCTTGAAGAGGCTGGACCACGGCTTGAGCAAACTTAGCCGGACACCCCCCCCCTAAAGGTAAACCTAAACCCCCCTAACACCTAATCCCACCGCCCTACTTCACTCCACACCCCAGCCGAACCACTTCAAACTCCACCGCCATACCCCCCAACCTAAACCTTCACTACCCGGCTCCCATTTCCATCACCCGAACACCACCTGCACCCTAGCGCGCCTCCCGACCGCCTAGCACGCTACCCGCGCCCCGCACCCGCTCCACCTAGCACCTACGACGTGCGCTCCTTAGCGCGCCCTTCACCCCTGTCGAACCCCTGGCGTCTAGCGCCTGACTTCACCAACCGACCTCACCTATCTTCACCCTACCACACCACCGACTCCCTACTATCCCAACCAAGCCCAGCCAATATCCTAACCCCTTACACCCGCAACCAACCTAGCACCCGTGAACTCCCTCAAGTCCACGTGACTCATCACCCTCCAAGCACAAGCTCGGCCAGCCACTTCACATCTCAAGCCTCAAAGAAGACACCATCGTGTCTGTAAAAGCGAACCAAAGCCCATGTAGATTAGAGAAGAAAAGCCCGAATCACTTGTAAGTGCTTAAAATTCGGTATTTACATTACTTCTCTTAAATTCAATTCAATTCGGATACGGGGTTATATTAATGGAGCGTGGTCTCCTCTCGAGATGTAATATTGATGCTTGACACACGAGACACATACGTGCACTTGAGCCTTAGCTCTTATCTCGTACACGAGACACACACGTGCACTTGAGCCTTAGCTCTTATCTCGTACACCAAGCACCCACGTACACAATTGAGCCTTCGCTCTTACTCCAAAGACTCTAGTAAGAGCCATGTGAGTTGTCTTTCAATTTATACACAACACACACGCGTGCATTGAGCTTCAGCTCTTATCATATATCTATATCTCCCGTTCAGCTGGGTTGTTCCTTTAAAGTCATGTGGGTTGTCATTTAAGATTCCACACTCGCACCTAAAGACACCCGAGCTCTTGCTCAAACACATTCACGCATATTTTGGCCTTGGCAGCCCCTAAGATATAGTCATATCTATATACTTTCAGCTGCGTGAGTTTTACAGTTCAGTTGTGTATGTATTTACATTCCGGGTTGTTAAATTTCAGTTGTGTGAGTTGTCTTTCAATTTATACACACACACGCACACGTTGAGCCTTACCGCTCATATATATATATATATCCCTTTCGACTGGGTTGTTAAATTTCAGTCGTGTGAGTTGTCTTTCAATTTATACACAACACAAACGCACACATTGAGCCTTTCCGCTCTTAAGATATAGATATATCTCCCTTCCGCAATTTACATTCAAGTCGTGTGAGTTGCATTCAATTTGGGTATTTCCCTTCAGCTATGTCTTTATATTTCGGGTTTTACATTTAAGTTGTGTGAGTTGCATATCATATCTGCCAAACTCGAGATATTGCGCATACTTGTATTCAAAGAAGCCCCGAATACCCCATGCAAACACGCCAATCTTAGGCCACTCGATGCACACACATCCCGCCTAAGTAGATAACAAACTCAAAGACTTGGATACGTGTAACCCCACGTAATAAAATCTGCAAATAGGCATACAAATCGACCAAATATTTTTCAAAAGACCATGCTTGTTCAAAATCGAGATTTTCTAAGTGTTTAAACTGACCCTTGAGCATCGGTTCAAGAAGGTTTACAACAAAAAGATCCCACTTGTCCACAGTCACCCCATAAGTCTGATATTTCAAAAATACTTCGCTAGTTTGAGTAAGCTAGCTGGCACGCCCTAAAGTGACGTAGATATGAAAAGGTTCACTTCAGGCCTAAGAACCCAGAGTAAAAATTTTCGCGTATATACAATAGTCATTCATTAATCGTTCATGCCTCAATAAGGTCAATTGCTGAAAAATGTGCAGCACAACACACATGTATTGCTTTAGATATAAATGCAGAAGTTTATATTACTGATGGTGGTCAAAATGCCATTCATGTGCCCATCGATACAACTTCTAGCTTGATGGCAATGGACTAATATGTGAAGTCTACTCTCTGTTAATGGAGTTCGAGCATCTCATCTCATCTTTGAAGAGTTTGTCAACCTTCATGAAGACTCTGCTCAAAATCAAGTTTACAGAACCTGTTATCACTTCCAACCAGAAAGTCATTGGATTAACGATCCTAATGGACCTATGTATTACAAGGGAGTCTACCATCTGTTCTATCAATACAACCCTTATGGTGTCGCTATTGATGTATGGGCTGCTGCATGCATTTTTGCTGAGCTTTTACTATGGAGGCCTTTTCTACAGGGACAAGAAGACATGGATCAGCTTGGGAAGATATTTGCAGCATGCGGCACTCCAACTGCTTCTAAGTGGCAAGACTTGACTTTCCTTCCTGACTATATTGAATATCAACATGTTCTTGCTCAACCATTACATGTAAGCGAAGATGCCCTGGACCTGCTTTATAAGATGTTCATTTATGACCCAAAAGCTAGAATTTTTGCATAGCAGGCACTGAAACATAGGTATTTTTCTTCTGTTCCTCTGCCTACAAAACCAGCCATTGCAAGATACCAATCCGAAAATCCAGTCCGTGAACAGTAGAATAGAGAGAGAGAGAGAAAGAAGGAGAAGAAGAAGAAGAGTCCAGCCCTGCTCTGCCTTCTGCCATTTGACCCATCGAAGTTCCTCAGCCATGTTAGGAGCCTCTCATCCACATCTTCCTTGATTCTACAGGTCAGGATCATTCATTGTATGATTATGATCTATGAAAAACTAAGGATTTACAGGTTTTGCAGAGAATTGTACAGGAACTGAACTACAGCTCATGTTCATGACCCATGTCAATACAAAACGTGAATGTTTTCTTCATAAACAAGATAAAAACAGCATACTTCTATGATCTGCTTGAACGTTAGGACTGGTTACAGGTTGAAAATTCGTTCCAAATAATCAAGGGAAAGCTTTGAATTTTTCTGCAATTTTGAACTTCTAAAATCGCATGATCACACACACCTAAACACGGATTTGTCTTGAGCAAACGGTTGATCCAATCAAGTCAATTTTTTGCACGGCCGATCTAGACGTTTTAGGAATCATTAGATAAAATTTTGAAGATTTTATGTGATCATCGTTTGTTGAGTCAATTAAATCCATGAACACTGACAAAAATAAGATTCTATTCTATAGAAGCAGATGTCTGTTCTTTTATTCATATCTCTGTAAATACTGACTGTAATTGTATGAAAATTGATTCTCTGGAAAGCTAATATCCAGGGTTTTCCAGAAAAACAAATGTTACTAAATTTGGATATTTGAGTGCAGAGATATGACTATTTTTCTGAGCCTCTGAGTCACAGACACAGAACTATTCCAAGTTTCTGAATAGTCTCTGATTCCGGATTTAATTATCAGGATTTACGAAAGTAAAATAAAAAATAAAAATGTATCCTATTCTGCACATGTATGTCTTGCTTTTGTAAAATTTTCAGAATTTTTTCAGACTCAAAAGTATTTTTAAAAAATCAGAGAACATGTCTCTAAAACATAACATTTTCTGTAATTTTCAGAATTTGAAATTTTCAGAAATCAGGAATTGATGCACAAATTCTAAAACTTGTAAAATCGGGTTTTTGCTTTTTCGAATTTAACAGATTCCAAACAATTTTCAAGGATCTAGGCTAACCCTTGAACGTCGGTTCAAGAAGGCCTACGTAGAAAAGATCTCACTTGTCCACAATCGTCTACAGAAGTCAGAAAATTAAACTTTGTTAGTTTTAGCAAACTAACTAGCACGCTCATGCACACGACGTAGTTCGAGAGTTTGATTTCAAATCCTAAAAGATTTTGAAATAAAAATTCACGTCTATAGATTTGGCATGCCCGGTGGGACTTGAGACTTAGAAACTTGATTGAAATCTGTTACACTAACCTAAGTTTCAGATTTGTGACAATCCATAGGGTGATCGTGCCAAGCTCCGAAGGATCTTGCAAGGTATCCAACCGAGCTTCCCAAACAGATTTGACACGCCTAGTGGGACTTGAGACTTAGAAATTTGTTTGGAATCCATTATACTAACTAAATTTTCAGATTTGTGATAAGTTTCCTTCCACAGGGTGATCATGCCAAATTCTGAAGGATCCTATGAGGAATCCAACAGGGTTGCCCAAACAAATTTGGCACGCCCGGTGGGACTTGGGTCTTGAAAATTTTGTTTGAAATCCGTTACACTAACCAAAGTTTCAGATTTGTGACAATCTACAAGGTGATCATGCCAAACTCCAAAGGATCTTGCGAGATATCCAACTAGGCTGCCCAAACAGATTTGGCACACCCGGTGGGACTTGAGACTTAGAGATTTATTTGGATCAATTTGCAACACTAACCCAATTTGTAGATTTGTGGTAAGTTCTCGTATACAGGTGGATCATGTCGAGTTCAGAAGCATCTTCCAAAATGCCAAGGCGGGGCTCATACCATAAAACCAAAATTTCAAACAGGATTGCAAAATACGCGTTGGGCTCCCTAAAAAGGGAAATGATGAAGAAAGTAGAAGAAAGGATAGCTGCTTTAAAAGCCGAAGAAGAAGAATCTTGCTTCTCCCACGGTAATAAACCTAGGAAATCAAGTCGTTCAAAGAAGACTTCATCTGATTTTCAAAACCAGTTTTCCAAAACCAGAAAAAGACTTTCTCAAGAAAAAAATGCTTATCTTACGAAAAGAGCAACTAAGTTAGAAGGAAAATTGAGGTCTTAGAGGCTAAGTTGTACCATTCCCATGAGAACCTATCTTGGGTATGTAGGGAGAAGATCCATACTCAAAAAACAAATCAAGGCCAAAAATCGATGAGAGATATGAGGCTGGAGATGAAGCAAGGGTTCGAATCAAATCGGCTAACCTTTCTAATCATCCAAACACCCCTTTGTCTATAGAAAAACCAAAAAGGTTTTTATTTCAAAAAATTTGGGAAATTTTGAAAAGTCAAAAAGATTTGAAAATAAAAAATTTTGAATTCAGGAAAGCAAAAGAGAAAAGAATTACATCCCTAAGTGCACAAGTGGACTGGGGCATGAGAGTCACTTCACACCCACCACCCAAAACTTTTCAAAATCGATTGCTCCGATGGGTTCCATTACCATGAGCACCACTTCATGCACGAGAGAGAACGAGTGTTGCACACACGTAGGTTTGGCAGATGAAGTCCAAAGCCTACCAAAGCAATGGGAGCTCGAAGCCACACATGAGTTACATCATCCCCAGGACGCCCGGAAAGAATCTTGCTCTAACCATGGAAAGGTAGACAAGCAGGGAAAAGATATACCTGAATCTCTTTTCTCTCTAAACTCTCTACTCGATCCTCCTATTCGTTGTGTAGGACCGGTAGATCATCTGGATTTAAATCACCATCATGCACCCACAACCCCACAAAATGTGTTTTCTTTGCAAGTTTGATGGAAGATCCCTTTTTATTGAAAAAAAAAAGCCAAAAAAATTAGAAACTCCCTAAATCCAAAAAAAAAATTGGAAAAATTAGAAAATTTCCAAAAAGAAAGTTTTACTTGTTTTCCCTTCTACTATTTGCTTTGAAAACCCAAAAAAAATAGAAAATTTTGAAAACTCCAAAAATCTTTTTTTTTTCAAAATCAAAACCAAAAAATAGATTTAGAAATACCTTCTTCTTTTAGCCATAATACTTCCCTAGAAATCAAGAACTTGAGAATGATTAAAGCAAGGAGGAAGATCCCCTCATCCATGAGGATGGTCAAGCCTCCAAGCTTTCTACATTCCATAAAATCGTTGATTTGGAAAAGCTTCAAAGTGTGTAGGTAGGAATTTCTTAGAAATCAATTAGGGAGTTAACCTAACTCAAGATATACCAAAGACTAGGATCATATCATGCAACTAAGATCATAACTTCTCCACCTTCTCATTCTTGAATGGGGTGCCATTATCCGATACTAGGTCTCTTAGAACTCCAAATCGAGCCAGGATATTTTTCTTAATGAATGCCACTAGATGTTGTCCTTTGACATTAGTCAAGGAGATAGCTTCAACCCATTTAGAAAAATATTCAGTGTCTCCTAAGATAAACCTATGTCCATTTGATGCAGTGGGTGAGATGGGTCCAATGATATCAAATGCCCACATGGTGAATGGCTATGGGCTCACGATGAAATGCAATGTGGATGATGGAATGTGAATGGCATTTCCATGCACTTGGCATTGGTGGCACTTCCTAACATGGTTATGACAATCTTGCTTTAAAGTGGATCAAAAATAACCTACTCTAAGTATTTTCATGGCCATCATATTTGCATTGACATGACCTCTACATTCCCCATCGTAGAACTCAACGGTCCTAATCGTATCAAGATCGACATATCTCAACAAGATGCCAGTAAAACATTTCTTATAAAACACCCCTCCCAAAATCACATATCGGGTTGAAACTTTCCGAATAAAAGCTTTATCTTTAAAGGAAGCAAATTTGGGAAATCATCTATTTTCTAAAAAGTTTTTAATGTCTTGAAACCAAGGTTTTTCATTTGAATTTTGGTCATTTTGGTAAATCTCTAAATCATGGGTGGATGGAGTGGGCAAATGGAAGATCTCTAAGGATCGAGTTCCCATAGTGGGGTCGATTCTTAGAGATGACCCTAAAAAGGAGAGAGCGTCTGCTATGGTATGGTCCTCTCTACCTATATGAGTGAGTGTGCATGATTTAAAAGAATCAACCAACTCGATAGCTAATTCGTGGTATAGCATGAGCTTTTCATTTTTGACTTGCCAAATTTTCGAAACTTGGTTTACAATAAGCATGGAATCTCAAAAGACTTCAATACATGATGCCCCTAGATTTTTCAAAAACTTTAAGCCTTATATGAGTGCCTCATATTTAGCCACATTATTTGAACATGGAAAATCTAGTCGGAATGCCATTGGGATTTCTCCCCTCTCGAGGGATATGATAATGATTCCCACGGCTGCCCCTTGTTGATTCTTTGCCCTATCAAAGTACATTTTCCATACTTGATTTTCATTACAACAATTGAATAAAACATGATTTTGTAATTCGTTTGCAAAGATGCCTTCATCGGGCATTTCAAAGTATGGGATATGTATCTTCAAGGGGTAACTCAACCACATGATTGGCTAGGGCTTGTCCCTTAATAGAGTTTTAGTGATAGAATTTCAGATCATACTCTATTAAGAGGAGCTGCAATTTACCTAGTCTACCCGTTGGGATAGGTTTTTCAAAGAGGTGCTTCATAGGGTCAAGTTTAGACACTATCAAAATTTCATGATCTAGAAAATAATGTCAAAACTTTTGACAAGACCATACCAAGGCCAAGCACGTTTTCTTCATGGCTTGATAATTTCTTTCATATGCCAATAGAGTTTTTGAAATGTAGTAAATAGCATACTACTTAAGACTATCACCCTCATATTGAGCAAGTAAGGCACCCAATGCATTCGCATGAATGAAAATGTAAAGCAATAAAGGTTTTCCTTGCTTTGGAGGTTTTAAAATTGGAGGATTTACCAAATAAGTTTTCAATCTTTTGAAAGCTTTTTGGCAATCGGAATCCCAATCAAATTTTATCCCTTTTCTCAAAAGCCTATTGAAAGGTTCGCATCTTATTGCTAAGTTGGAGATGAATCTCCTAATTGCTTGGAATCGACCCTCGAGGCTTCAGATTTGGGTCTAATTGGAGGGTGGAGGCATATCTATGATGGCTCGACACTTAGAGGGGTCGACCTCTATGCCCCTTTGGCTAACCATGAACCCTAAGAGTTTTCCCGATTTTACTCCAAAAACACATTTTTGAGAGTTCAGTTTCACTTCATAAAGCCTAAGTCTTTCGAAAACTTTTTGCAAAGATTCTATGTGTGTGAATCGGGTTTTTGACTTTACCAAATGATCATCCACATATACTTCCAAGAGCTCATGGATTTTATCATGAAAAATAGTAGTCATGGCTCTTTGGTATGTAGCACTGACATTTTTCAAACCAAAAGGCATAACCATGTAACAGTATGTGCCCCAAGGTATAGTAAAAGCAGTTTTGGCCTTATCTTCTAGTGCTAATTTGATTTGGTTATAACCCAAATAGCCATCCATGAAAGAAAACATTTCATGATTTGCAGTGCTATCCACTATTAAATCGATATTTGGAAGTGGAAAATTATCTTTTGAAGTGGCTTTGTTCAAATTTTTAAAATCAATGCAAATACGAATTTTCTCATTGGATTTTCAAACTACAATAATATTTGAAAGCCATTGAGAATAGGCAATGGGTTTTATAAATCCCGCTTTTAAAAGATCTTCTAAACCCTCTTTTACTTGGGAGTGAACATTGGGATGGATTTTTCTAAGCTTTTGTTTCACGGGTTTTGCATTGGGTTTTAGAGGCAAATGATGCTCCACAATCCTAGGGTTTAAACTCGGCATGTCTTCATAGGTCCATGCAAATACATCTACATAAGATTTCAAGAATGCAATAAATGATACTCTTTCATGCTCATGCAAACAAGTACCTATTATGACACACTTGGGTTAGACTCACTCCCTAAATTGTTCTCTAGAAAATCCCCTCCAATGGAATTTGAAGGATTTTCCAAGTCAAGGATTCTATGAAATTCGGGAAGCTCAGAGACTTGATCATCCTCATGGATAAGGGGATCTTCCTCCTTGCTTTGATCACTCTAAAGTGCTTTGATTTCTAGAGAAATATCATGCAAGAGAGAGGGGTTATGCATAATGGAATTATTTACAATGACATGAGATGATTTTGGTTTGAGAATGAACATGGGTTTTGACAAAACTGATTTTGGAGTTTGTACATGGTTTTGAAAACCAAAATTTTTGGGATTTTCAACTTTTTCAATTTTTTTGGCTTTTTCCAAACAAAGGCTAGAAGGATGAATGTAAAAGACTTTCTTTTTGGAATTTTCAAATGTTATGGACTTTGAAGGTTTTCTAAAAAAAAATTGTCTTTCCAAATATATACTTTTTTTAGATTTTTTTTCAGAAAGGGGTCTTTTATCAAACCTACAAAGAAAACACCATGAATTAGACTTTAAACAAGAGGTTTAAGCCATATGTTTCAGTTTTAATTGGTTCTAAGGCACCCTTGACCCAATTGGTCTTAGGTGGTGGCTCAGGGGCATGGATGCATTATACCCTAAGCTATTTCGACCTAGGTTAGGTAAGGGTAGGATAGGTTCTAACCTACCTTAGTTCTTGGCTCCTAGATCTTTGTATGGTGCATATCCCATGCTTAATAATATATTCCAAGGCTTTTTGAGTTTTAAAAAGTTTTTATAAAGAGGGTGGGCTTGAAATAATGTATCATCCACAACATGGTTATGTACACAAGTTGGCTTGGGTTTGCCTAAGAGTTGGAATGTTTTGGTGAGGGAATATTTTGGTTTCCCTAGGATACACACAATCCCAGGTGTGGGTGGCTTGGAGTGTTTAGGGATTTCTAGGAGGTGGATGTAGATATGAAATTTTCACTCCAAGCCTATGTAGAGACTTGAGGAGAAACTTTCAATTCTACTTTGTGCGCGAGCGTACCAGCTAGTTTCTAAAAACTAGCAAAAATGTGAATCCGACTTGACGATTGTGGCTAAGCATGCTCTTTTCGCTTTAGACCTTTTTGAACTAGTACTCAAAGGTCAGCCTAAGCGCTTAAAGATTCCAAATGAGTAGGTAATATTCGAAACTCGCGTGAAAACAAGGTATTGCAAAGTGACAAACTAGTCACTTAGTTTTCATGTTCAAAATGTAAAAGTTCTGAAAAACAGAAAATTCTGTTTTCAAGACTTGTTTCCCAAATTATTTTGAGTGCCCTCAAGACCATCAAAAATCACCAAAATTTTACAGACTAAGCCTGAGATGTAGACAATCTAGGACACTTTTTAGATTTAAATTCGGGGTTAGGATGTTATAGAATTAATTCAATGAAGTGTTTCTACTCAGGTACCCAGAACTGTTCTGTTACAAAAATACAAAGACTCAAATATGAGCCTATATCTCGGTGCTCAGAGTTCCAAATTTAGTAAATTTAGTCTTGTTGGAAAGCTATATCCGCTTTTCAATGAATCAAGAATCATGGATTTTGGATGCTTACAGATAGAGTTATGGGATGAATACCCAGGCTCTATTGCAAGAAAACTGAATATACAAACAGTTTGCAAAATTTTTCCTGATCTTAAACCGTTTTAATTACATGGTTACACTGCCCTATAATTCTTGAAAATTTTATCAGGAGTGGTCCTGTGTGTGTAGATATAGTGTACAAAATTTAGGAGGGTTTAGAGCAGTGGTTTGGAAATGAAAAATCAGATAACCAATGTATGCAATAATGCTGAAAATCAGTTTTCAGGTTTTAGAACATACGTGATGCAAAACTCACTCGAATCAAAGTGCAACAACACAACATCCTGAAATTAAATGCTGAAGAAAAATGAATTAAAATGTATCTAATAACTTAAGCATAGAGGCGATTAGAAGATATAGAGTGTTTATAGCATATATTGAGGTAGAATCAAGAACTCAAACACATAGAGTGCATAAGCAAAGGAAAGGGAAATTTTAGTACATCTGCTTCTATCACATCATGGGGGAAACAAAGCTCCATTACTACAACCCCTTTTCAATTGAATAACAAGAAGATATGGGGATTTAATTAAGTTAGAACCAGCACTTACCCGAATTCCCAAGGAGATGGCCTCCAAAGATGGTACTTAGCCCTCTTTTTCTCTTTTTTTTACTCAATTCTCTCACTCAAACCTAAGAGCATTGATCCTAAACCCTCTTTCCTCTCTAAGGCTCTCCCTAGCAACCTATCCTCTCACTCAAGCAGCCCAAAGTGGGCAATTTCTCAAAGAACTCTAAGATCTCCAAGATGAAGAACGTGCCCCCCCTTGGCCTATAAACCTTTTTAGGCCCTTCCTTGGGGTGGGCAGCTCAAGATCCAATTTCATCCAATTCTTCATGGTTGTAGACGCGCGAAAATCCCCGCCTCTTGCCTTTTTAGGGCTTGGAGCGGATCCTCTCGTGTGTCTAAGGCCTATTTATATAAACAGGGCATGCCAGCTAGCTTACCTAAGCTAGCGAAGATATATTTTAAGCTAACTTCTAATCGTGGCGATTGTGAGCAAGTGAGCTCTTGTCGTCGCAGACCTTCTTGCACCGATGCACAAGGGTCAGTCTGTACGCTTTGAAAAATCGAGTTTTTGGGTATAGAAAGCCTACGAAGCGGTTCGAGGTATTTAATTCGGGTCTTTTAGATACGATTGCATATTTTAGATCACGTGGATTTGCACGTGCCTAAGTCTTTCTTTTTATCCCTTTATGGGCCACCTAGTTTGTGTGTTATGAACACTCCACTACATGGGGCGAATTTTGAGCGGGAGTACGGGGCTTGCTTCGATGCAATATGCGTCCTACCTCGTGGTATGGCATAGATGCAATGCAAACTCACGATACTCCAAAGGGAAAACCCGAATGTAAAGACAATGCCGAAGGGAAATAACCGAAAGGAAATAACCGAAGGGAAATGACTTGTAAAGTAAATGCTGAAGGAAGATATGTATATAGGGTATATACGTGCCCTTACTTGGGTCTTGCAAATAAGAGCGAAGGCTCAATGTGGGTGCGTGCTTGAATTGAAAGACTTACACACACGACATGAAATGAAACCCAAATATAACTTGCAATATGGCCTTGATTAAGGTCTTGCGAATAAGAGCGAAAGCTCAATGTGTGTGAGTGCTTGAATTGAAGTAGTACGCACACAACATGAAATTAAACCCAAATAGTATAACACGACCCTTACTTGGGTCTTTCAAATAAGAGCGAAGGCTCAATGTGTGTGAGTGCTTGAGTTGAAAGACTTACACACACGACATGAAATGAAAGCCCAAATAGTATAACACGGCCCTTACTTGGGTCTTTCAAATAAGAGCGAAGGCTCAATGTGTGTGAGTGCTTGAATTGAAAGACTTACACACACGACATGAAATGAAAGCCCAAATAGTATAACACGGCCCTTACTTGGGTCTTTCAAATAAGAGCGAAGGCTCAATGTGTGTGAGTGCTTGAATTGAAAGACAACACACCCAACTTAAGCAAAACCCTACGAAAATTAAAGTACATATATATATTTATGTATTAGGGGCTGATTAGGCCCGTGTGTGTTCAAAATCGTGCACAACTAAGAGAGTGCACGTGTGTGGGTGTGCCAAGCCACGTTATTTCAAGCAGGGGGAGACTATGCTCCGTTATTACAACCCCGTATCGAATTGAATCTCAAGCAAGTATACAACTAAAGACGGAGTTAGGCACTTACTAGTAGCTGGTCCGTAGAGGCCTTGCTTGAGCGTGGGCTTGGCCTTTGCCTTGGGCTGCAAAAGGGAGCTCCGCGAGGTTGAGCGACAAGGGGTGCTGGCCGGGTGCCTTGAAGGTGGCCGGCTGCAAGCAAGGGTGTCGCCTTGACGTGTGGGATTAAGGGGGCTAGGTAAGGTCACTCGGGGGAGTGTAGTGTTGGGGGAGTATGGCACTAAGGTAGAGCTTAAGGGAGTGTCTAAGGGAGAGCCTAGGGGAAGTATACAACCCCGTATCGAATTGAATCTTAAGCAAGTATACAACTAAGGACCAAGTTAGGCACTTACTAATAGCTAGTCCGAAGAAGCCTTGCTTGAGTGTGGGCTTGGCCTTCGCCTTGGGCTGCAAGAGGGAGCTCCTCGGAGTTGAACGGCAAGGGGTTGCTGGCCGGCTGCAAATGGGGCGCGGTGGAGGCGCCTTGAAGATGGTCGGCTGCTAGAGAAGGGGCTGCCTTGGCGTGTGGGGCTAAGGTGAGTATGTAGGGTCACTAAGGAAGGGTTGTGAGGTTAGGGAGTATGGCACTAAGGGGAACCTAAGGGAGTGTCTAATGGAGCATCTAAGGGAAGGACGTGGTTGGCTGAATGGAAGTGACAGTCGGTTGGAGTGGCCGACTAGGGGAACTTGGTAGTGGCGGGCTGCTAGGGTGGCTAGGAGTGGTGGAAAGGAAGGGAAGTAGCTAGGAGATGGGGTAAGGTAGTGGTGGATATGGGGAGGTAGTGTAGGCAGGTCCTAGGGAGTTGGATAGGGTGGTCGGGTGGAGCTAGGGTGTCTAGGTAGTGGCGGGTAGTTAGGGTGGTTATGGTTTGGCCGAGTGGGAGTGGGGCAGGTGGAATGGCTGGTGTTGGGGGAAGAGGGTGGTGGTGCAGGTGGTTGAGAGTGGAGGGGGAGTGGAGAAGAGGTGAGGTAAGGTATAGGATACTAACCGGATAATGGGAGGCGGCGGGTGGTTGAGGGGCAGCCGGATGTGGGGGATCGGTTGGTTCGGCCGGATGAAGGGGATGGCAACGAATGGATGGGGAGTGGTGGAGCAGGTGGTGCACGGTGGCGGCTGGCGGTGGCGCAGGTGGAGGCTGGCTGTGGAGCAGGTGGAAGTGGAGAAGGGGTGATCGGCTGGGAATGGGGGACCCGAGATGATGGAAGATTGGAGCTCCGAAAAACCTGCCCCTTAGGGGGGGGGTTTATAGGGCTGCAAGAGGCGGTTGGGGCTGGTATTAGGGTAGTGGTTAGGTGGTCTAGGGGTGGTGGTATGGTGGTAAGGTGGGCTGGAAAGGGTAGGGCCAGATATTTTAAATACAAGGGGTTTGGGTAGGTTGTGTGCTAGGGGTGGTTTAGAGGTTTAGGGTTTAGCTAGGTGGGTTGGTTTTAGGGTGAGGTTTAGTGAGGTGGGTTAGGTGATTAGGCTAGGATTAGGTTAGGTTTAGGGAAATTAACCTAGGTTTAGGGAAGGATTAGGGAAGTGGGTTAGGTGATTAGGCTCAGATTAGGATAGGATTAGGGTAGAAGGCTAGGATTAGGCATTTTTTGTTAGGTTTAGGTGAAGGAGCCCCCTTTGCATGACCCATGGACCCTAATCACATCATGTTGGTGCAGCCCTAGGTTAGGTTTTGGTTAATTACAAGCTTAAACCCACTTAATCAGGCTAACCCACATGATTAACCCCAAACTTGACACACAAGTCAAGCTTAATTACAACACACACTTGATCTTATCCTCCCCCACTCTCTCTCATGCCCATAATCCCACGTGAAATTCAAGTGGGCCCCACCTCCATTTATGAGAAGGTGATGTGGGCCATGGATATGGATATTGGATTGGATTTTTGAATCCAAATCAAAATCTAAGTCCATACATGGGTTTGGATTGGGATCTGGATATATATGGTCTAGATCCAATCCAAACTAAATTCTGACTCCTTCGAGCTGTGTTCGAAACGAACGGTTTGTGCGGTGTCTGACAGCATCAGTACTCCGTCTGCGTTGGGTCTTCACCAACATGATCGTCCGTCTTTGTTTTCGCCTTCCGGAGATGATTTCAAAGGATGTTTTGATGATAACAGGGTCTTGGATGTTCGAGATCTTTGGGGTGGATTTGATAAGAGAGTTGTTGTGCCAGGCTTGACATGTGCTCCGGTTCCGGGCTCTCCTTTGCTTTTCTGGTCCTGTCTGGATTAGGCCAAGCTGCTTCGGGGTTTCAAAACATGTTTTAAAAAGGTTTTTAAAAGCCATATTGTATATTTTTGAAATATAAAGTTCAAAACATATGTACAGGTTTGTCTGGAAGGCTCTTGGGTTTCCTGACTCAAAATGGCCCTTTGGGGCTGCTTTTACAAAACTAGATGGATTTGAGAAATTCATGGGATTTCGGAGTGTTTACAATGGTCTTCACGTGGAAGAGAGAGAGGAGTGGTTCCCTTTTGGTCAGCCATGAACCAGCCCCATGTGGGCTTGTTGTGGACTTGATTGGGTATACCTAACCATAGCCGGCTAGGTGCTTGAGCCCTTACTTCTAATCGACCGGTCTTTGTTTGTATTTATTGATTCCTTCACTTGATCAATGGCTAGGTAAGAAGGTGATTTGATAAATTTTGGCCTAAGGATATAGGATGAACAAGGCTAGAAAAATCAAATATTTGTTGAATTAAAGACATTCGGTTCAAACAAGGCTTGATGTTTAATTCAAGCTACTCATGTCTAGCACTAGGTTTAATCGGGTTAGGTTTGATGAGGTCATCCACTTTTGATTTAATCTTGAGTGAGGATATTGTTTTTGACTTGATCTCCACCCTTGATTTCTGGCTTACCCTTTGCAAAATCGTCTTTGCCTCGAAGTAGGCCTCACCTGTCAACCTACTTTACTCCAATCCTCTAGTCTTAAAGATTGTTTGACTTGGTGGGTTTTGAGTTTAACCTTAAAAAGCTTGTTTGACTTGACGGCTTGAACTTTGCCTTAAAAAACTTATTTGATATACCAAGGTCCTTTTATAATATCACAAGAGTGTGGTGATTCCTGAACCTATTTATTATAATAGGCAATCTTATTTGGATGATATCAATGTTTTTTATTAAATGAATTTCTTATATTGGAGCAAATCAACTCAATGAACTTATTTGATTTGTTTTTTATTTTTCTTTTAGATTAGATAACGTAAATTGTCTTGCTAGTTTCAGAGAATGAACAAATGTTTGTATTAATACTTCATTGATCTTCATGCAGGATGAAAAATGAATTAATCCCTTGATTGTGAAAAGATGATCTGGAGGTATTTCAAAGAAAGTTGTGGTAACTTGGATACTATTATTGTAGAAATTATTATTACAAGCAAACACAAGAATTGAGTTCTATTTGAGTTATAATATTGTTAAACAAACTTTCGGCAAGTTTAAGGGGGAGTGTTTAAAATGTCTAGGGCGAGACACTAGGGACTGTGATTTTATCTTTTTGTTCAGTATGTAATAGGTGTTAGAAGAATTGTTGCCCACCACCACTATTACCACCCACTGCCATCACCTACCAGCTGTTGGGCCAACCATTGCAACCAATTGGCCAACGTTCACGAGTTCTAGCAGGCTAGCACCCAATGGCCAACACATTAGCCATTGAGTGCTTGCCCTCCTTCCTCTCTATTTCCTCCTTTTTTCTATTTTTCCTTCTCTCTTCTTATGAATGTTGTACATTTGCTCTGTAAATAAAGTCTTTCACAACATCAATATTAAGTTGTTCTTATATTTTTGATTTGTTCTTCACTCATAGTACCTATTTTTGGGTGTATTTGTATTCAACTTGTTGGTTTGACACTTGATAACATATGACCAGGTTGCTTTCAAATATGAATATCGATATTTGTTTATATGCTAAAAAATAAGCAAATATATCATAATCTCATCTATCTAAAATAGAAGGCAATAGATTGCAATATATATCCAAATAAGAAACCACACATCAGCATAAGCATACTAATTTTTAGAGTGCATGAATAAGTTCACATTATGAAAATAGGAAAACCACAATGTACAATATGAACAGATGCGTAGGATACTAATTTTTATTTTCATGTTGCTTGAATCTTAATATCAACAGTTTTCCTCCTCTACCAATTGACACTAATCACAGTTTTTTTCAAAGAGCATTAAGTTGCCCCTTGTTTCTGAGTCAAGAATACTGAAACAGCGCTAGAGGAAAAGAGACCACAGTGCCCCTGTGTGTGTGAGAGAGAGAGAGAGGATAATACATATAGATGCCAGCATACTGTTACCACCGTATCAAAATTATGCCTCACTGAAAAATAAAGAACCGATTCGTGGGGGAGAGAGAGAGAGAGAGAGGCAGAGATTGTAAAAGGAGGATATTAGGGATCAACGGTTTTAATTTGAGTTTTGAATCAAGTTAACCCATTCGGATACGGGTCAACTTCATCCATTCTTATAAAATCAAAGAAATTGAATACCCAAGTACTGGTACGCATACCCGTAGGAAATTCATACCCGGTACATACCCATGCTTCAGAGGGATGTATAAATTGTTGAGCTCCATTAGAGCACTTACTGAACCAAATTGAGTGGAGCATAGGTGCGTTTGATCAAGCTCAGTTCAATCTCAAACCCCGGTAATGTTATCAAACCAAGCCAAGCTCAAATAGAAGCAGTCGGGCTCAATTGTGCTCATGTACAACCAGTTGTGTTTAAACTGTCATAAACCTACTTCAGTAGTCCTAGCTTCAAATGAACCGCGTCAACGTAAACCACGCACATGACACTAACAAGTATACAGAACCAATTTCCATAGATAACCTTTAGCATAAAGACGAAACAGCATCCACAACACTCAAGATACGGGATGACAGAGTGCAACTCCCCTCCATCTTTGTAAGATCAACGGCTGTCTGGTGCATTTCCCCCCAAAAAGCCGAGGCCTGGCCTGGACATTTCCCCCTGCGGCTCCTCATATTCCCTTGCTTCACGAAGAGATGCCTCAAAATCAGTAAAATCAACTGCAACCGGCAGGAAGCTACGCATGTCATCTGTGGCTCCAAAACCACCAGCAAGAATAACATCATCAGAACTTGTGGAGGATTCCAGGCTTGGATTATCTCCACACCTATATTCCTGACCTGAATCCTCATAGTCGTTAGTGTAGCCAAATGCAGCTTCCGTATCTGTATGATCCACAGAACCAGGAAGAGCACTACTTATATCATCCGTTGCACCTAAGCTGCCTGCTCGTATAAGATCATCCATTGTGATGGGAGCTTCCATGTTGATACTTGCACCTTTGCAAGCACTTGAACCCAAGCCGGCACCAATTTCAGCTTCTTTAGCATCTTCATAATCCCTGGCATAGCACAAGGATTCCTCAAAATCTGTAAGGTCAACAGAACCTGGAAATGCACTACCAATATCATCAGTTGCTCCTAGGCCTCCGGCTAGGATAAGATCATCCATTAGAATTGGCGCTTCCATGTGGATATATCCACCCTCGCATGCATTTGTTCCCCCGCTGACACCAGCTTCAAGACCAACCTTTGACCCGGCTGATTGATCCCCATGGCCACATACACCACTTTCCTCATAACCTGCATCGACCAATAATGCATACCCTTCAAATGTCAAAATCTTGCATTCAGTTGAGAGAGCTGGGATATGCACTAGGGTGACACTTTGAGGTCTGCTAAAATTGTGAATGCATAGGATAATAGTTGAACCAATCTAGACACAGGACTGATCTCATTTAATACGAAAATTTAGAGACAATAGGAGTATAACAAAATTAAATCATTACCACTAGGACAAAAATCTATGGCACTAGGTGTGGATGCAAAGCGGGCATGGTGCAAGTGTGGGCACAGAAAGCAGCAACTTTTGAAAATCATGGGTGCAGGGCAAAGCTAGCTATTTACGTGTACCATAAACACATGTGCGGGCACTATATAATATCTTATAAAACTATGGGCAGCCATCAAAATAAATCAAAAAATCTTGATATGTAAATCATTCCATGCCAGTGTTATCCGCATCGCACCATATCGTACGATATGGTGCGATACGTATCGTATCATAGAGCTCCAGCCACTTATCGGGTTGTATCGTGCAATACATGGCCAAATAGAAACTCGGGTTTCAGCGGGTTTCTAGCATTTGTTGGAGTTTGTTGAAAGTTTTCAAGGTGTTCTCCGGTAGCTCCCAAGGTGTTCATGGCCTCCCAAGGTATTGTACGGTGTTTGTGCAAGGCTTCCAACTTGAGTTGTGGTATAGTTTTTGCGTTTTTCGGAATTTTTGTTGGTAGACCCTGTGATATGTGAAACAATATGGCTATACATCTTAGGAAAGTGGCGAAAGATGTGTCAGGTGTATCTAAGGGAGGTGTACCGGCTCAAAAAGAAGCTTGGTGGAGGAGTGAAGTAGTGCAAACTAAAATCAAGGCAAAGAGGGCATGTTACAAATTACATTATGCTAAGAAAACTATTGAAACTTTAGAGGCTTATAAGAAAGCAAAGAAGGAAGCCAAAAAGGCCGTGAGTGAAGCAAAAGCTAAAATTTGGGAGGATTTATATAAAAAATCAACTCAAAAGAGAGTGAAAGAGATATTTTTAGGATAGCTAGGGCTACAGATAAGAAAACTAAAGATCTTAATTATGTTAGATGCATTAAGGACGAGGATGAAAAAATTCTAATGGCAAATGATGATATAAGAAATAGATAGAAAAACTATTTTTATAAGCTTTTTAATGAAAATAAAGATGTTAGTATTGACTTAGGAGAGTTAGCCAAATCAGAAAAGTATATAAACCACAATTTTTACCGACGTATTCAAAAAAATGAAGTCAAAGAGGCTTTTAAACATATAAAGGGTGGTAAATCAATAGGACCAGATAATATTCCTATAGAAGTTTGGAAAATACTAAGAGAAATAGGAATCAATTAGCTCACAAGACTATTTAATGAAATATGAAAAAACCAAAAGATGCTTGAGGAATGGAGAGCAAGTACACTTATTCCTATATATAAGAACAAGAGACACATTTAAAATTGTTTGAATTATACAACATAGAACCAATTTGGATTCATGCCAGGCAGATCTACTGTTGAAGTGATTCACCTTTTGAGACGTCTTATGGAACATTTTAGAGCAAAAAAGAAAGACCTTCACATGATATTTATTGATCTAGAAAAAACATATGATAGAGTACCGAGGGAGGTTCTTTAGAGAACTTTGAAAAAAAGAGGTATCCCATTGACATACATTAACCTTATAAGAGACATGTATGGTGCAAAAACATGTGTGAGGACTCATGAAGGAATGACAGACTATTTTGAAGTTAATATTGGGTTACATCAAGGATCAACTTTAAGTCCATACTTATTTATAATGGTGATTGATGAGTTAACAAAACATATTTAAGATGAAGTACCTTGGTGTATGTTATTTGCAGATGACATTGTATTAGTGGAGGAGTCTAAGGAAAAAGTTAATAGAAAATTGGAACTATGGAGAGAAACATTAGAAAGCAAAGGCCTCCGACTTAGTAGAACAAAGACAGAATATAAGGAATGTAAGTTTCATCATTTGGTTACCTCAGAGGACATAGAAATTAAAATTGGCACACATTGCATCCCCCAAAAGAAAAGTTTTAAATACCTAGGGTCAATTTTTCGAGTGATGGAAGAATTTGATGGAGATGTTACGCATAGAATTAATGCTGGTTGGTTAAAATGGAGAGGAGCATCAGGTACTCTTTGTGATAAGAAGATACCATTAAAGTTAAAAGGCAAATATTATAGAGCATCAATTAGGCCTATCATGTTCTATGGTTCTGAGTGTTAGGCAGTTAATCATCAACACATACAAAAGATGTCTGTGACAGAAATGAAGATGTTGAGATGGATGAGTGGTCGTACAAGAAAAGACCGTATACATAATGAGGTTATTAGAAACAAATTAGGAGTGACACCAATAGAGGATAAAATTAGAGAATATCGTTTAAGATGGTTTGGACATATAGAAAGAATATCACAAGAAGAACCTGTAAGAAGGTATGAAAAACTAAATTTGGAAAGTATTAAAAGAGCTAGAGGACGACCACAAAAGTGTTGGAAAGAAACAATAAAGAATGATCTAGCTTATTGCGAGTTAACTGCTAACATGGCACACGATAGGGATTTGTGGAAACAAAGAATCCAAGTAGCTGACCCCGTCTAGTATGGGAAAAGGTTTAGTTGTTGTTGTTATTGTTTTTCGGAATTTTTTTCTTTGTATTTGTTATTTTTTGGTTTTTTTTTGTTTTTTTCTGAATAACAATATACGAAGTTATGAAATGCGTGGATATGATTTTTATTGTGTTAAGTGAAGATTGGGAATTTAAGAAGTAGGAGACACTATATTTTATACCATGGATTACACAAATTATGAGCATTGCTTTGGAGCATCACCGCCTAGCGATGCGCTGCACAACCCGAATGCAATGATAAGTAAGCAAAGACCACTATATTTTTGCCCGGATGTAGTAAATTAATTGCAGAGAGGGTTCCCATATCATGGACGGGTGTGGGTAAAGAAATTAGTCCCGCTACATTCCTGCCCGAATGTAGTGAATAATTTACAGAGATGGTCTCCGCATTTTCATGAACGGATGCGGGAGTTAAGGAAACTAGTCCTAGATAATAAGATTCGTATTGGTTCTTAGAATATCAGAACATTATCCGATAAGCTAATGGAGGTGGTAGATACTATAATTCGAAGAAAGATTCATATTCTATGTTTACAAGAAACAAAGTGGGTTGGAGAAAAAGCCAAGGAGATAGAAGATACAAGTTTTAAATTATGGTACTCAGGTAAAGAAAATGCTCAAAACAGAGTTGGTACTATCATAAATAAAGATTTAAGGATAGTGTAGTAGACATACAACGATACGGTGACCGAATCATGACATTAAAATTAGTGTTAGGAGCAGAGGTTTTTAATATAGTTTGTGCTTATGCACCCCAAGTAGGCCTAAGAGATGGTATAAACACGGCTTTTTGGGAAGAATTAGATATGGTGATTCAAAGGATTCCACAAAGGGAGATGATTTGTTTAGGAGGAGACTTAAATGGACATGTCGGTAAAGAGGCATTAGGACATCAAGGTATTCATGGAAACTTTTGTTTTGGGGATATAAATGAGGGAGGTAGAGAGATTTTAAATTTTGTTATGCCATTTGATCTCTTTATAGTCAATACAATCTTCAAAAAATGAGATGAACATTTAATTACTTATAAGAGTAGCTTATCACAAACACAAATTGATTACTTTATTTGTAGAAAAAAAGATAGAGCGTGTTGTAAAGATTGTAAGGTAATTCCAGGAGAAAGCTTAACCACCCACGTCGACTTTTAGTTATAGATTTATAAATTAAGAAATGGACAAAGAAGAAAAGAGTGCATCGAGCTATTCGAAATAAATGGTGAAACCTCAAAAGCGAGAAAGAAGATATATTTAAACAGAAAGTCCTTCAAGGAGATGCTTGGAATTATGTTGGTATACCTTGTGATATGAGAAACAATATGGCTATACATATTAGGAAAGTGGCGAAAGATGTGTTAGGTGAATCTAAGGGAGGTGTACCAGCACAAAAAAGAGCTTGGTGGTGGAGTGAAGTAGTGCAAAATAAAATCAAGGCAAAGAGGGCATGTTACAAATTACATTATCTAAGAAAACTAGTAAAACTTTAGAGGCTTATAAAAAAGCAAAGAAGGAAGTGAAAAAGGTTGTCAATGATGCAAAAGCTAAAATTTGAGAGGATTTATATAAAAAAACTCAACTCAAAAGAAGGTAAAAGAGATATTTTTAGGATAGCTAGGGCTAAAGATAAGAAAACTAAAGATCTTAGTGTTATTAGATGCATCAAAGACGACGATGAAAAAATTCTAGTGACAAATTATGATATAAGAAATAGATGAAAAACTATTTTTATAAGCTTTTTAATGAAAATAAAGATGTTAATATTAACTTAGGAGAGTTAGCCAAATCAAAAATGTATATAAACCACAATTTCTACCGACGTATTCAAAAGAATGAAGTCAAAGAGGCTCTTAAACATATGAAGGGTGGTAAATCGGTAGGACCAGACAATATTCCTATAAAAGTTTGAAAAATACTAAGAGAAATAGGAATCACTTGGCTCACAAGACTATTTAATGAAATATGGAGAAACCAAGAAATGCTCGAGGAATGGAGAGCGAGTACACTTATACCCATATATAAGAATAAGGGAGACATTCAGAATTGTGCGAATTATCGAGGTATCAAGTTAATGAGCCATACTATGAAATTGTGGGAAAAAATTATTTAACGTAGGTTAAGACAAGTATCAAGTACAACAGAGAACCAATTTGGATTCATGCCAGGCAGACCTACTGTTGAAGCGATTCACCTTTTGAGACGTCTTATGAAACATTTTAGAGGAAAAAAGAAAGGCATTCACATGATATTTATTGATCTAAAAAAAGCTTACATTAGGGTACCGAGGGAGGTTCTTTAAAAAACCTTTGAAAAAAGAGGTATCCAATTGATATACATTAACCTTATAAGAGACATGTACAATCGTGCAAAAACATGTGTGAGGACTCATGAAGGAATGACAAACTTCTTTGAAGTTAGTATTGGGTTACATCAAGGATCAACTTTAAGTCCATACTTATTTATAATGGTGATTCATGAGTTAAAAACTAATTCAAGATGAAGTGCCTTGGTGTATGTTATTTGCAGATGACATTGTGTTAGCGGAAGAGTCTAACAAAAAAGTTAATAGAAAATTGGAACTATAGAGAGAAGCATTAGAAAGCAAAGGCCTCCAAGTTAATAGAACAAAGACAGAAATATGGAATGTAAGTTTGATCATTTGGTTACTTTAGAGGACACAGAAATTAAAATTGGCACACATTGCATCTCCCAAAAGAAAAGTTTTAAATACTTAGGGTTAATTTTTCAGAGTGGAGAAGAATTGACATAGATGTTACGCATAGAATTAATGTTGGTTGATTAAAATAGAGATGAGCATCTGGTATTCTTTGTGATAAGAAGATAATATTAAAGGTAGAGGTAAATATTATAGAGAAGCAATTAGACATGCCATGTTTTATGGTTCTGAGTGTTGGGCAGTTAGCCATCAACATGTACAAAAGATGTATGTGATAGAAATAAAGATGTTGAGATGGATGAGTGGTTATACAAGACTGTATACATAATGAGGTTATTACAAACAAATTAAGAGTGGCACCAATAGAGGATAAAATGAGAGAATATCGTTTAAAATTGTTTGGACATATAGAAAGAATATTAGAAGAAGAACCTGTAAGAAGGTATAAAAAAACTAAATTTGGAAAGTATTAAAAGGGGTAGAGGGCGACCACAAAAGTGTTGGAAAGAAACAATAAAGAATGATCTAGCTTAATGTGAGTTAACTGCTACCATGGCACATGATAGAGCTCTATGGGAACAAAGAATCCATATATTCAACCCCGTCTAGTATGGGAAAAGGCTTAGTTGTTGTTGTATTTGGTTGAAGTGTTCAATTGAGATGGCAGGAAGGGGTATTAGGGACTCTCAATCTCACTCCGATGATTCGGCGTGATAGTAGGGTACACTAATCGAGAAAAACATATTGAAGATAAAATGTTTATTTTGTTAGAAGGTGGTTAGTGGTAGAATTTTACGATTGAAACATTATCTAGCAAGGACTAAGAAAGAGGTTACACCTTACACGTGCATCATTTAGCAGGGACTAGGAAAGAAGTTGCGCCTTACAAGGACAGAGTTAAGAAATTGCGCCTTACAAGGACAGAGTTAAGAAATCGTCAGAAACCATTAAATGACAATGTCTAGAGATGATTGAGAACATGATTAAGAGGAGACAACAGAAGGATGATTTAGAGATTTGAGGAAGAGGATAATGATGTTGTTGGATTCGGTGATAGTATTCCTTCTGATGGTAGGACAGGGGTTAGTAGTAATAGTTCTCGACCACCAATCAGAGAAGAAATGGTTATTGAAGATGTTATAAGTGGAAGTGGTAGAAGAGGAAGAACTTCCTTTGGCATCCAGTCATTTTTTTCTGTTAGCAACTTTAGAGCAATTGCATGAGCAAGCAGACCTTGCAGTGGGCAAATGGTTTTATGAAAATGCATTCTATTTAATGTAGCAAACAATTTTTCATTTTCAAACAATGGCGGATGCAATTGGTAACATTGGTCCAGGATATAAGATATCTTCTTATCAAAAGTTAAGAAGAAAACTATTAGATAAGATTATTCTTCAAGTTTAAGAGTATTGTTCCACTTTGAGAGTCATGAAAAGAAACAAGATGTACTATTATGACAATTTGATGGAGAGATAGACGAAGAAGAACTTTATTAAACTTTCTTATCTATTGTCCTAAAAGACATGTTTTTGAGATCTCTACACATATAAGAGGAGAGGCATATTGCATAGATCCTACGGCAAGAGTTTGATAAGGTGATATCTGAGGTTGGGCTAGAGAATGTAGTCCAATTCATTATAGATAATGAAGCTACCTATAAAGCAGTTGGGAAGGAGTTGCAACAATGAGGTAAACCGATATATCATTGATTGTATAGACATATTAGTCCCTGATGAGAGTAGAGCGAATCCTATACATCAAGAGATAGACATCTACGATAATGCTCTTCACTGATGGGTTTGCTTGTAGCAATTCACAACCGCACTAATATGTGCCCAAGTAAATTGTTAATCTTAATATTTAAGTTTCTTAAATCTTATATTTATTGTGGATTAAGTCACTGATGTTTGCCTTTTTCTATCAGATGTTTGGTGAAATTGGTTTCGAAGTGATTGCCCAAACCTTGCAGATTTTACAATAAGAGTTCTGAGACAAACCTTTATTGCAATGGGTTGTGAAAGGAATTGGAGTATCTTTGAACACACCCACACAAAAAAGCACAACAGGTTGAAACATAAGCTGCTGAATTACTTAGTTTTCATCCATTGTAACATGTGGCTCCGACAGAGGTAATCTTGTATTAGTTATTACGTAAAGATTTAATTCAATATTTTATTTAACTTCAATTATTAATGTTATTTACTAATTACTTTTCTTTATTTCTTGCAGACAATTTAAAAAGTTAAATAGAAAAGAAAACCAATTGATCCAATAAGTTTGGATAATTTTGATATATTGGAAGAGTGGATTATGGAAGACAATGAAGCAAATGCACTCCTAACCAAAGAAGACATTGCATGAATTAATTTGGAAGGAGCACAACAATATAAAGGGATTTTGATTTTGAGGCAGAAGGTGGTGAGGACTTTCAAAAAGGAGAATATGAAGATTATTTACTTGATAATTTTTATTACAATATGTAAATGTATTTTTTTCCAATTATGAAAGTTGTATTTTTTTATTTATGTAAGGATCTCATGTATTGCTTCAAAATATGTAATTTCTTTTTCAATTATTTAATAGTGAATGATGAATATGTACTACATTTTTCCATTATACGAATTATTTGCAATTATCATAGTTTTTCCTATTTTGTATAAAATTTTTAGATTTTTATCAATTTTTTAGTATTAAATTATGATACGATACAATACGCATCAAACAATACTACTTGAAACCCTAATTTGCGTAAGTCTGGATGTCTCACTTGTTCTTATATATATATATATATATCAGTGTTATCCGTATCGCACCGTACGTATCGTATCGTGGGCACGGGGGCCAGTATCGCAAATGCGAGTATATCGCACCGTATCGTGCGATACGGGTCGTATCGCACGATACGCCCTGAGACCCTTATAAAGGGTCCCGAGCCGACCGAAACCCACGATTTTTTGCCTAAAAGTCAGTTTTCGCCTCCTTGGTGTTCAAAGCTCTAAAATCGTGCCCTACGATGTCCGTGTAAGCCTCCAAACTCGGATTTAGGTATATTTTTAATGTTTTTTCTATTTTTTTCTTTTATAATTGTTGTTTTTTGTGTTATTTCATTTTTTTTAATGACAAAATATGAAGTTATTAAGTGTATGTATATGATTTTTATTGCATTCATGAATTGGGAGACACTCCATTTGAGTGTTATTTGAAGATTGGGGATTTACGAAGTGCTTTTATTTTCAGGTTTTTGTTTGAATTAAAGTACTCCATTGAGATGGCACGAAAGGGTGGTAGAGACTCACATTATCGGTCTGATGATCCGGCATGGCAGTGGGGTATACCAGTTGAGGATTCCAGGTTAAAAATTAGATGCTTATTTTGTGAAAAGGTAGTTAGTGGTGGAATTTCAAGGTTGAAACACCACCTAGCAGGAACCAGGAAAGAAGTTGCTCCATGCACAAGCAGAGTTAGAAGTGTGCCAGAAGGTATTAAATGGTAATGCTTGCAGATGATTGAGAGCATATAGGAAAGGAGACAACAAAAGGATGATTTCCAGATGTGTGAAGAAGCTGATGATGCTACTGCCACTAGAGTTGGATTCACTAATAGTTTGCCTTCAGATGCTAGAACAGAGATTGGTATTAGCAGTTCGCGAGCACCTAGCAGGAGAAAAAGGGTTGCAGTTGAAGACTTTGGAGGTGGCAGAAGAGGAAGTTCAAGAAGGAGTAGAGGAAGAACTTCTACCATACATTCGTTCTTTCCTCCTACTACACCTGGTGCTCAACCTGGAATTCGTGCTGCTATGGCTTCAAAACAACTGCATGATCAGGCAGACCTTGCAGTGGAAAGATGGTTTTATGATGCACGCATTCCATTTAATGCAGCAAATGGTTTTCATTTTTAAGCAATGGCAGATGCAATTGCTAACAATGGTCCAGAATACAGGATGCCCTCTTATCAAAAGTTGAGAGGGAAGATATTAGATCAGACCGTCATTGAAGTGCAGTAATATTGTTCGACTTTGAGACAGTCGTGGAAGGAAACGGGATGCACTATCATGGCAGATGGATGGACCGATAGGCGAGGAAAGATATTGCTAAGCTTTCTTGTATATTATCCTAAAGGACTCATGTTTTTGAGATCTCTAGATATATCAGAGGAGAGTCACACTGCAGAGATCCTACGACAGGAATTTGATAAGGTTATACAGGAGGTTGGGCTAGAAAATGTAGTCCAATTGATTACAGATAATACAGCTAACTACAAAGCAGTTGGGAAGGAGTTAGCTGATATTTATGGGACTTTCTACTGGACACCATGTGCAGCCCATTGTTTAGATCTCATCCTCGAGGACATTGGTGAGATGGATGAAATAAAGGCAACAATTGAGTGTTGCCAAGATATTACAAAATTTATTTACAACCATGCATTTGTTTTGTGTATGATGAGGAGATACACAGAAGGTGCAGAGCTTATTCGCACAGCTGTAACTCGGTTCGCAACAAACTTCTTATCTGTACAGAGTGTTGTGAGACAGAAGCAAGTTTTAAAGAGAATGTTCTCCTCAGATGAGTGGTAATAATTTGCAGAGTTGCCTCAAAACAGAAGGAATAGAAAGTTGAATAAGATTGCAGAAACAGTTTTTAGAAGTTTATTTTGGAATGCATGTGTTAGATTATTAAAAATTACCTGTCCTTTAGTGAAAGTTTTGAGATTGGCTGACGGCGAGGAGAAACCATCTATGAGCTACCTTTATGAAGCCATGGACAGGGCAAAGGAAGCGATCAGAAATAACTTTAATGGAAAAAAGAGAGATTATGTGCCCGTGTGGAAAATAATTGATAGTAGATGGAATAAACAATTGCATCAGCCTATTCATGCAACAGCCTACTATCTAAACCCATCATTCAGGTACTCAGTAACCTTCAAAAGAGACGGTGAGGTTGATCGAGGAATCATTGAATGTATCGACAGATTAGTCCCTGATGAGAGCATAGCAGATGCGATACATCGAGAGATGGAGATATATGATAATGCTCTTCACTTGATGGGTTTGCCTATTGCAATTCGCAACTGCACTACGATGCGTCCAGGTAAATTGTTTATTTTCATATTTAAGTTTCATCTTACATTACTGTGGATTATGTATATAATGTTTGTCTTTTTCTACAGATGTTTGATGGAACAGGTTTGGAACTGATTGTCGAAACCTTAAAGATTTTGCAATGAGAGTCTTAAGCCAAACCTGTAGTGCAACAGGTTGTGAAAGAAATTGGAGTGTTTTTAAACACATCCATACAAAGAAGCGCAACAGGTTAGAACACAAAAGACTAAATGATTTAGTTTATATTCGTTGTAACATGTGCCTTCGTGAAAGGTAATGTTGTATTACTTTCAAATTTTCAATTCAATATTGTTTAACTTCAGTCTTCAATTGTTAATATTATTTACTAATTGTTTATCTTTGTTTGTCGTAGGCAATTAAAAAAAGTAAATAGAGAAGAAAGTCAGTTCGATCCAATAAGTTTGGATAATTTTGATATATTAGAAGATTGGGTTATGGAAGACACTGAAGAAAATGCCCTCCTAACTGAAGACTATGTTGCTTGGATTAATTTGAAAGGAGCGCAACAACAACAACAAGGAGATGAAGAATTTGATTTCTAGGAAGAAGGTGTCGCTGATGATGATGAGGAGGATCTGCAATAAGGAGAAGATGAAGATTATTTAGTTGATGATCCTAATTACAATTTGTAAAATGTAACTGTGTCTGTAATCTGTATTTCATTTTCTGGATTCAAAATATATAAATTTGGATGCAATTGTTCAATGTTGAATGCTCAATCTGTACTAAACTTACAGTATATGAATTTAAAGCAATTACCAGATTTTTCCTGATTTTTTCCTGATTTTTTTCGAATTTTTTCAAATTTTTACTAATTTTTATTGATTTTTAATTAATTTTTGTATTATTTTAATATTAAAGTACGATACGATACGATACGCCCGTATCGTGGAGCCCAACGATACGCGTCATACAATACTGATATATATATATATATGTATAAGTGCACTCGTTCCCTCAAGCATCTTTTGGTTTCTCCATATTTTATTAAATAGTCATGTGAGCCGAGTAATCTCCATCTCTTCTAAGATGTTTCATTCTTCTATATGAATATTGTTTGGTCCTACAAAATTACCAACATTTATATGTTTAAGAGTATCTTTGACTTTATTCTTTTAAATATGTCGATAGAAATTATAGTTTCTACCAACATCAATGGAAGAAAAAGCAGCTTAGAAATACCTAAAAATTAAATTGTATCTATAAATAAAGAGAGCATTAGTGAAGGAGAATACAATAATAAACACATGACTTGCATATCATAAATAAGAAATTTACCTCATCCAACCTTTCTTTCATATATCCATGAAACTAATTTCTAGGAAAAGTACCAAAATTGCACCATAAATTTGATGAGCAACAATATACTCAAAATGCTGCATGAGATACTCACTTTGGCATGTAAAATTGTGGAGCTTATTTGCTGTTCTAGATTAACAACCAAAGATTCATGAAACCAGAAACTGATCAAACAATGTAGGTTGAACCTCACCAGATGAAGTGATCTTTTCGATCTTCTCGGACTTAGACACTTCGCTTAGATCCATAAAACTTCAAAGTTTTGAACACCAATAGTTGATTACGATTGATAAGAAAGATTTGCTCCATCCACCATTATAAGCTACATATATCACATTCAAACATAAGAAAAGGAATTTGAAGCATGTAGATTGAACAAAAATTTTGACATAACTTACGCAGGTTAGGAAGAATACAGGGGGATGCAGCTTAAATAGTACAGTGCATAAGATTCAAGTTAGGACTATATGAACATGCTGGGAGAAACCGTTATACCGATGTAAGGTTTATATGATAACAGAAGCAAGAAGGAAGATACATGAGAGGTGCAGAATGTCATCTGGAACTTACTATTGGTTCAAACAACAGATATGACACCTTCTGGTTAGGTTCACAAGGCTACGCATAAGTACTCATGTCATAAGAAAATTCACATATCATATACAACTTGCAAGTCATATAATAAAACTTCCAATTACGTCCTGTCTACTTCACGTTTACATTTTGTGGACTGCAATTATACCATAAGCATGCTGGACATTGAGCATTTCATGCCTATGGACCATAGTAATTCCTCAATGAAAAAAATAGCATTTAAATATGAGCAGCATATTTCCTGATACTCCAAACAAAAAAATACATTATAGAAACAACTTATAATTGTGCATGTGGGAGCATGAGTGTGTGGATATATCTTTTCCAAACCTGACATGCTTAAATTTTCTTGGGAATAACAGTGGGGAGACAACCCAAGTTTCACCCAGTTGGTGAGGGAATAGATATATCTTGTGTTTTGTATGGCATATATTGTAATTTGTTGCATATGAGATGTAGTCTTTTGGGGTCTTTGGTTGTAAATAGGCTAAAGGTGAATTTGCATACGGGCATAATCCCAGTTGGTGAGGGAATAGATGGAAGAGACTGGATGACATTTGGGTGGCAACCTCGGTTCCCTCTCACTAAGCAATAGAATCAAAATTGGTATTCTAGAACATGAAGTTGCATGAGTTTATGATTTTGAGTACATTTGCATGTTCACTTGTGATAGAATCATTGGATTGCATAGAATTGGAATGAATTGCGATTCAAAATGATAAACAAGGATAAATTTCAGATCTTGTAACGAATTTAATGTTTCTGAGTTACTATTCTATAATTTATTTACTAAAAAACTTCAAATCCTAAGGAAGTAAGATTCAGCCATGCCCCTGCTGTCGTTCTACCAAACTCTCTCTCTTGAGTGTCCCTCTCCATGCAATAGGATAGCTGGGCCTTTAGGGACCAGCAATAGCAATGATATGGGTCAAAAGGGCCAATCCCAATAGCTACACTACTAACCATTGGTATGTCCCAACAGCTAGCAGTGTAGCCGTTGGGAGTTGCTGCTCCCTTCGTATGCTTTATCCAATGTAATAAATCCTCTATAAATAGAAGATATGGCGTAAGAGATATACAAACAAGAATTCAAGAAGTGGGAGAAATACATTGCCAAAATAACATGAATTATATACCAAAATGTAGATGAAAAACTCCGTAGTAGAATTAGTATATTTGATAATGCTTATGATACTTGAGAATATCTTAAGAAAACTCATTTCAAAGATTATTTTGTTTTTCAAATAAATTTGATGGAAAAGATATAATGATCAATCAAGGTTCCATAAGCATTAAGAAATATCACAATGAGTTTTCTAATCTATAAAACAAGCTTAAGAGTTTTGATAAATTCTAAAAACTTCAAAGTATGGATGAGTTTCAAGAATATCTTAAAAATAATATTTTTTCTTGTTTATATGGGATTACGAGATAATTTAAGAACATAATATCTAATTTGATACATGGAAGCCGAGACTCAAAAGCTATAAAATATTGGCCGATTTAGTTATGGAAGAAACTAGATTGAGAAATTTAAGAGATAACAAAGAAGTCATTCTTACCGCTTCTAAACCTAGAAATTATTTGAAGACATACAACCCTTCACATGACAAAAATAGTGAAGGAAATGGAACTCAAGGGTAATGTAAGGCATTGGCCGAACAAGAGTACGATTTGTCATTATTACAAAAAGAGTTGACATATCAAGACCACGTGTTCTCTTTGATGACGAAGATTCATCAAGTGGTTGCGATTGACAACAAGCAAGAAGTGCTACCTTAAAGAATCAAGGTCTACGTTGAAGAAATATTCAAAGAGAAGGCAAGTGTCTTCAGGTTAGTGTTATCAACTTCTTCTAAAGATCAAGATATGTCATGGTTTTTAGATTCTGGTACTTCTTTTCATATAACACATGAATATAAATTGTTACACAAATGCACACAAGTTAGAGCACAAGTATTTATGGTCGATAGAACTAAGCTTGATATTAAAGAAATTGGTAACTTAGAAAATAATGTCTTTAAAATACCTCAAGTACATTTTATATCAAAATTGAATCTTAATATTTTCTTGGTTTATCAAATTTGTAATAATAGTTTCATTGTTACTTTCTCACCAAATGGAAGTGTGGTGTAGACAAGGACATAGAGAGTGTGGTCTCTATGCCATGGATAATTTAGTTACGACAAATTTTGAAACATGTGGAATTATTGGTAATGAATTTGCTCTTTGGCACAAAAGATTGGGACATCTTAATGTAAGAAAAATGAACAAATTTATTGGAGATGATGAAGATGAGTTAAAAAACACCCAAGATAGTTATATGTTTTTGGATTAAATCATGGATTTAAAGTTAGATAACAATGAGAAAACACAAGAGGAAAGTATGGTTCAACTAGAGTGTGAACCTAGAGATCAAGAATTAGAGGAAATCATAAGACCTTTTGAACATTATTATTTAAGAAAAAATAGAGAAAATATCAATATTTCAAGTAAAAGAATCATAAAACCTCTTTAAAGATTTGTGTACTACAAAACATTTCAACCCCAACATAGAAATTGTATAGTGATCCTATCAAGTATCAATGAATCTAAACATTATAACCAAGCAAAAAATAACTTAGAAGGGAGAAAAGTTATCAATGATGAACTAGAAGCACTAGAAAAGAATAGTACTTGAGATATTGTGCCTAAACCCAAAGAAAAGTAAAACACATAGTGATGAATCTATTCAAAAATACAAAGCAAGACTATTAGCTAAGGTGTACTCATAAGAATATGGGATTAATTATGAGGAAACTTTTGCTTCTTTTGCTTATATGACAATTGTTCGCATATTGATTTCTATTTGTGCTATTAGAAAGTGGGACATATATCAATTAGATGTTAAAAATACATTTTTGAATGGTAATCTTAGTGAAAAAATATATATGGCTCTTCCTTCGGGACTCGATGCTCCAAGTGATTATGTCCTTAGACTAAGAAAGGCAATATATGGACTTAAACAAGCTCCTAAGGATTGGTTTAATAGATTTGAAAATTTTATACATGCACGAGATTATCGCTCTTATTATCATGACATTGCTTTGTTTCTAAGTATAAATGATACAGGCATCGTGATGAAATGATACTTTTATATATAGATGATATGATCATCACTGGAAGTGATAAAAATAGGATATTGCAAATCAAAAGAGATCTTCAAATGAAGGATATGGATGTACTTAGTTACTTCTTGGGAATAGAAGTAACAAGTAATGACATGTTATTTTATGTAACAAGTAATGACGTTATTTTATGTCACAAACAAAATTTGCTAGTGATGTTGTTAGCAGGTCATGATAGACAGATGACAAGAAGGTGAGTATGCAGGAGGTGATCAGGATTGACAGGTGACAAGAAGGTGAGTACGTCGGAGGTGATGGGGACCAAACTGAGGACTACATAGGAAGAAAAGTTAAAGGATCCCAATCCTTGGAGACAAATGATAGGAGCTTTGACGTATCTTACCATCACTCGACTACACATACCACATGCAGTACATGTGGCAAGTTAATTTCAACCAGCTCCCACCAGTATACACATGAGTGTTGTTATGCAGATTGTAAGATACATAAAATAAAGGACACACTTGAAAGGATGATCATTTTAACCTCATCTTATCTTAAATTGATTGTTTATAGTGATACTGGTTAGGGTGGGGATGTAAATGATAGACATTCTACCACAGGGTTTTATAAGGTAACTCTCTAATCTCTTGGTATTGTAAAAAGCATCATAAAGTGTTCCTATCATCTACGGAGGCAAAATATAGAGCCATGACGACTACAACAACTGAGATATCGTGGATCACCGAACTTCTACCAGACATGGAGGTTGCTTTGGAGAAACCTATAGAATTATTTTTTGACAACAAAAGCACCATATATATTGCCTCAAACAATACATTCCATGAACGAACCAAGCACATTAAGATGGACTATCACTATATTCAGGAGGAACATTTAAAGAAAAAGTTGAACTTATGTTATCTTCCTTCAGATCTACACGTAACATATTTCTTCACACCAATTTTGTCACGGCCAAACCACCGTCGTGCAAGCTAATAGGCTGAACCGGGACCGGTGTTTGGCCTCGGGGCCAAGCAAGCCTTAGAGGATTTCACCTCAGTGTTGCAGTCGGTCAACCTAAAATAAAACATGAGTCCCTCTCCAAGTGTGAAGCTTGCCGAAGACGTTGACACTTGAAAACTCACACACCCAAATGGCAAAGGCAAGAGTCAAAGAGAGCAAGTGCATGAAAACTTGAAGCCAACGTGAGTTCTTTATAGAAGACAGAAGTTTGCGTGGTCCCAAAAAACTTTTTGGATAAGCTTTCGGTATACACACCGCAAGTTTGAGGGAGGGTATTAATATGTAATAGGAGAGTTAGGCCTTTAGGACCCAACATATAATATGCCCAACGGCTACATTACTAGTCGTTGGGACATCCCAACAACTAGTGGTGTAGCCGTTGGGAGTGTCTGCTCCCTTCTCTTCGTCTCTTATCTTCACAATCAAGGGTCATAAGCCCTCTATAAATAGAGGATGTTGTGCATGAAATAATTAAGTTTTTCATTTGACTTGTTTTGGTATTGTCCCTATGTGGTTTGGCTCAAGTGTTTGGTGATTTGACTTGTGGAAGATCTTGTGTGATTAGTGGTGCTTGACTTTGTGGACATTATTGGCTACATCATAGTGTTATTTTTATAATTTTCGTCGGGATAAGTTTAAGGGGTATCCTTAGTGGTGGGCAAAGGGAGGAGGATGCTATCTCACATGATGTTTAATGCAGGTACCAATCCCCAGAAATTAAGGCTTTCAAATGGCTACAGATGCTTTAGTGAGCAATTCTTTGGAGATAGGAGAAGAGGGGTGCCATGGGGCATTCCTTTTATCAAAAATGCACACAATTGGCAGGTTGATTCTTTCTCTTTGTTCTTTGAAGTGTTATATGCTATGGATGTTAAGAAAGGAATGAACTCAGGTTATCATCAGATCAGTGCTATATGATAGAAGGCATTTTTGTCTATCTAGTTATAAAGTGTAATATGTAATTGGCATGAGCCCCAAATCAAGAATAGAACGACTCCTATGTTCTTTTGCTAGCTGCCTCCTCTTCCTCTCTCTATTTCCTCCATTTTCCTATATTAAATCTCTACATCTCGGTAATGTTAATACACAATATGGTACCAGTGCATGGTTAGATGACTTCTGCTACAAATGTCGTTGATGATTCAAATTTTCTCCTTGGTTGATCACTCTTGAAAACCCATTTTCAGATATCATGCTAGCTGCCTCAAATCTGATTAGACAAGAGCCAATTTTGATAGCAAGCAAGTGAAGCTATGAAATCTAGATCAACTGGAAATGGCTCTCAGTTGAGTGGTGTCAGAGGAAGATTTGGATGTTAGCAAAAAGGTTCAGTGCTAAAGAGAAGAGAGACTAAAAAAAGAGCAGTTCATCATCCACTGTTGAAGATTCACAACCACCTTACACTGGTTGACCTCCAAAGTTATCCTCAATTGAACATGCCAGTCTGCAACAATCATCGTCTCCAGGTGCAATCACCTATAATTCGGTGGGTATGACCTTGTCTATTGTCACCTGCCCATATTGATCAGTATCTATTATTTGGGATAACCTGTTGTTAAACATGTAGTGTTTCCTCTGGCAAGCATGTTGGGCACAGTTCATTTATAAGCCTAATTCTTGTTCAATGTTACAAGTTCACTAGTGACTAGTCACGTATGCCTTTGGTATCTTTGGTGTGTTTACGCATTCCTTTTGTGACTTGCCATTGCAATGGAGAAGTTTTACTAATTTCAGGATGTAAAAAATTAATCAGAGGGTGAGTTTATAGTCAATTGAGATCTTTGGAACAGGAAATCCCATGTATAATACAGTGTGTAGAGAATGCAAAATTCACTTGCTAAGGTTGAAGAGACTCCTCAAACTTAGGACATTGTTAAGTAGTAGCAATGCTCTCTCAAGTGTTACTAGAGAGAGATCTTCTAACTGCATTTTTTTTATCAGTAGAATTGCAAGCAAGTCTCTTGGGGGATAGATTCCTCTCCAAGTTCTTAAACCGAAGACAAATTTTTAACATCATGCACCTGTTATGTTCATATACTTCCTCATATGAAGGATAAACTTGATTCCAAAGCTATCAAATGCATATTGGTTGGTTATTCCTGTAATCAATAGTGGGTATAAAGATCCTAGCTCTAGAAGAACCTGTGGATCTGTCATCTGTGGATGTTCTTTGAGTCTTCTCCAATGTTGTAAATCATTTAGTACCATAAGATACGTGTTTCATAAGTATTGGCACCTCAATCAAAAGGAATAAAAGGTACCCTATATCGCAGAATTGATTTATTGCATTGTACTGAGGCATATCATATGATACACTCCGTTACGAGCATCATATTGTACAATACACTCACTTGTCTTATGCTACAGTCTCAGTTTTTGGAAACTTCTTTTCCAAAAACCTATTCCTCAAGTGGGTTTAGACCCTCTCCAAACAAGTTTCCTTGGCCTCCTCTTGTAAGTTTGCCTCTTTCTCTCCCCAAGACCAACCACTTTGTCTCCTAAAATCTCAATCTATTCTATATTCATTGATAGTCATTAATTCCAAGTCTCAAAATGAGACCCCAAAGCGATGCATGCATGTGATTTGGTTTGTTTTGATATTCAATTCATTCTTTCATAGTGCACTGCATGCCGTAGAATTTTTTCATGATATTTTTTAGATTTTTATACTTTTATCAACTTTTAAATAAAATAAATAAAGATCACTTATATTGTACCGTATCGTGTGACATTGTACGATACAAACATATCAATGCACATGTGATATGAGGTCTCGTATGGTATTTACAACATTAGTCTTCTCCTTTTCCAATAAAGGGCAGCAAAGTAGGGAGGATCAAAGAAGTCCTATGGTCCTGCATATTCCTCTAACTGATATCATTGAAGGCGCAAGAAAGGGGCAGAATAAGGAATGAAAGATATATATACAAGAGGAGACAAGAGAGTTGTAATGAGTGACGCCCAGATAACTAAGACCATTAGTGTCTATCAAGAATCATATCAAGAGACTTCTCCCTCTGAGGTAAACTCTAAATCTGCAAAACTTGGCAAATATGGCCTAGATCTCCCTATAGCCTAAAGAAAGTGAAAGACTTTGTACTTCTCAACCTATTGCAAATGTGATACCTCAAAAGCCTACCAATCATATATGCCAAATGCAGAAATTTATTCAATGCCTAAGAGTAGAGGAGGTAATAAAGACTCAAGAACAGAGAGGGCATGTTAAACAAAATGGAAGCCTTGGAGAATAATCACATGTGGGAACTTACAAACTTGTGTCCAATAAGAAAACCAATGGGATGAAAAATAGATGTAGATGTTGAAGCTTCAAGCAGATGATAGTACGGAATGGTAGAAGGCAAGAATAGTTGCCAAAAAATTCAATGAAGAATATGGCATAGACAATCAAAACACATTTGCTCCAATGGCCAAGCTGACATCTATAAGGGTTATAATTAGTATGCCGTGAATGGGACATGTATCAACTGGACAGAAAGAACACATTCTTCAAAAGAAACTTGCATGAGAATATTTACATGCAGCTACCTCCCGACTTCAATAGTGTGAGGATACTATAACCACCTTCAAGCTAACATATCAAACAATGTAACTGAACATTGTTTGAAAATTTTAATCATGCTATTATTGAGTTTGGGTATAAAAGGTGTGAAGTGACCACACTTTCTTTGTAAAGAAGGAAAATACATCCATCTTGATTGTGTATATGTGGATGACATAGTGATTACAGGAGATGATAGACATAAAATCTCAAAGGTAGAAGGAACAACACAAAGAAATTGATATTAAAGATTCAGATAAACAGTACTATTTTATGGGAATAGGTGTCTTATGTTCTACAGAAATATATAATGGACTTGCTAATGATGCATGAAAGTTAGGGTACAAAGAGAGTGACATTTCAATGGATCAAAATCATAAGCTGGGACTATAAAGAATGACAAGTTTAAAGATGTAAGTAGATACCAAAGGTCGGTTGGTAGATTGATTTATGCACCCCAGTATTATTCATGGGGTTGGTATAGTCAGTAGATACATGCACGCACTCACTTTGGCATATATAGAGGTAGTGAATCATAATCATATCTTAAGATACTTGAATCATAGTCCGGTTAAAAGTACTTATTACTCTAATCATGAACATTATGAGATTGAGATGTATCCTGATTCATATTGGGCAGGTTCACTGAAAGACAGAAAAGTCCACATAGGATCTAAAATTAGGTGAAGAAGTAAAAAATGTTTATGCCTATCCATTTGTGATAATAGAGTGACCATTGGACTGTCATTTCATTAGGGAGAATGTTGCAAACAAAGAAATTCACTTGGCTTACAATCCAACTCAAGAGCAAGCAGACATTTTA
Organism: Brasenia schreberi; assembly: GCA_036023115.1. NCBI lineage: Eukaryota > Viridiplantae > Streptophyta > Magnoliopsida > Nymphaeales > Cabombaceae > Brasenia > Brasenia schreberi. Next base: position 259,246 of record JAYKKT010000039.1, read on the forward strand.
ATTAAAACAGTTAATAGAGGATATTTTAGAGAAGTTGTGACCTAGTAGGGACTCATTGATGTATTCCTCTTAACTTGATATGGGGCGTTAAGAAAGGAATCTACTCAAGGTATTATTGCCATTACACGATAAAGGGCAGTTTTGTATTTCTAGTTATAAAGTCTAATGTGTAACGGGCAAGAGCCCTAAATCAAAAATAGAACATTTTTTGTATCCTCTTTCTAGAAGCCTTCTCTCTCTGGCTCTATTTCCTCCATTTTCCTGTATCAAACCTCTACATTTCAATAATGTTGATGCACAAATAATACAATAACAGAGGTCAATGAGGTGGGGAGGTATGTCTTGAGGTGAAAGCTTCAAAGGATGGGTGTTTCAAGGCGAACAGCTGTTAATGAGAATATATGAGTGAGAGGTTTGGGAGGCTGAAATAATAATGCCTTAGAAGCTCTTATGGGAGTCCGGATACCACCTTGGGTCACTTTTCTCACATGGGAGGTGGCATAGGGTAGGATTCTTTGTTCTGATACTCTTCGGTGTCAAAAGGCTTAACCTTGGTCAGTCATTGTTCTATATGTAAGTTATAGATGGATCATTTGTTGTTGATATGTATAGGTGCTCAAAGAATTGAGGGGGTATCAAGGAAGAATGCTAGAAGAATTGTTGGCATAGAGCTTTTGAATAAATAATGCAAAGAAGATTGTTTAGTTCTTTGTGTAATTTTTTGGGTGGTCTGGAGAGAAATAAATAGAAGAAACTTTGATGGGGTAGAAAAATCCTTGACCAAATGGTTGGGTAATTGGTATGGGATTTTGACTTCTAGGGGAAAAGGTTGTTAACTTGTGACTGTAATTGATTTTGCAGAGTTTATAGAGTCATTTAGTATCTCATATTGATATATGTGGTGCACGTTCTTGGTGCCTTGCAATGAAAAAATGCTGTCAGCAATCGCAAAATGGTAGAGGCCAATTGAGCCTTTCTACATTTTGGTCAATTCATGAGAATGATCTAACCTTATTTTATGTACTTAGATGATATTTCTCTTTCGTATCTTATGCAAGCCCCCAATGAGTTCTTATTTAAGGACTTATATTGACAAAACACATACTTTCATATACAACCTTTCTGTAAATATAGCTTCCACTTTGCTTTGTTTATCTAACCGAGTCGTTTCTCACATGAATAATGTGATTTCTTGGAGAAACAAAACAGGAAACCCAGAGAGAGAGAGATTATGCCTTCAGAGAAGGTATCTAAACCCGTCGAAAAGAATAGTTTCATAATAGGTGTCAAGCGCAAGCACCGAATGTTCCCAGGCACAGAGGAGAATATGCACATGCATATGAACTCTAGAGAAAACAAGTGAAACCCTTGATACAGCAGAGACGAAAACAATATTGCATATATAACGAAATCTCACAGAATAAAACAAAACACGGTCCAAAATTGCACGAAAGTTCAGCCACGACCAGCAACTTGATTTGACGGAGATAATGTAGGAAGAAGATAAGCATTGGAAGAGAAGAAAAGCTTAAAACGGCTTACCATATCAAGGTTTGAGAGACGTTAACCCAAAACTCCTTCCCTGGTAAGACTCCACCCAAAGCCGTGTGACGCCCAAATCAGAGAGAGAGAGAGCACTTCGGGTTACCTGTTAGACTGGGAACCCGTATCGTCGGAGTGTTCAAAAACCGACCTAAACCGATTAAACAGATGGGCCGTGGTGGTAGTCTGGTAGACATAACCGGTTTCACGGTTTGGAACCGCTTTGACGGACCGAATTGGGTTCAAAACCGGAACCAGTCTAAGAAATGTGCTCTACAAAAACTTAAAGGGTTTTAAAAAACAACAAAACATAATTTTATTTAACTCGTGTACCCAAAGAAAACTATTGAACAGGAGTGAGCAGCATCGATTTTGAACAAGATCGAATTATTATATATATATAAACAACAAAACATAATCTTATTTAACTCGTGTACCCAAAGAAAACTATTGAACAGGAGTGAGCAGCATCGATTTTGAACAAGATCGAATTATTATAAATATATATTTATATATATATATATATATAACATTGTGTTTGGCCAATTTAGACAAGATCCACTCCATATCCCACACAAACTTAAACCATATCCGGAGCCCACTAGATCTAAAAGCTTGACATGATTGATACGGATGAATGTTTTACTTCTCATGTTACACCTCTGGCAAATCGTAACATGATTGTATCTCAACCATTTAGAGTCAATTCAAAATACATACAACAACTAAGCCTTTTTCCATAGTAGACGGGGTTGGCTACATGGATCCTTTGTTTTCACAGATTCTTATCGTGTGTTGTTAACTCACAATAAGCTAGATCATTCTTTATTGTTTCTTTCCAACACTTTTGTGGTCGTCTTCTACCTCTTTTAATACTTTCCAAATTTAATTTTTCTTACCTTCTTATAGGTTATTCTTATGTTGTAATAAGAAATAGATGTGCTCCAAATTTTCGATTCTTGTTTATGCACTCTAATGGTTTGTATTCTTGATTCTACCTCTCTATATGTTATAAACATTCTATATCTCCTAATCCCCTCTATGCTTAAGCTAATCTATATATTTTCATTCCTTTCCCTTCATCAATTTACTTTTGGATGTTGTGTTGTTGCAATTTAAATTCGGGTGAGTTTGCATCACTTATGTTGTAAAAACCAGAAAATCTGATTTTAGCATTCCCGCATACGTTGATTGCTTTATTTTTCATTTCTAAATTTTTGTTTCAATCACTCTGAAATTTGGCACACTATATCTGCACACACAACACACTTGTAATAAAATTTTTAATAATTTTAGGGTCTTGCAACCACGTATTAAAAGTTGTGTAAGATTAGTAAAATTTCAGAAACTTTTTCTCAACCCTATTTTCCTACAATAGAGCCTCGGTAATCTTCTCATAACTCTTTCTTTATTTATCCAAATTCAATGAAATTATTCATTAGAAAGTTGATGTCCATAGCTTTTCAATAAGATCAAGTGCACTAAAATCGGATCTCTGAGCACCGAGATATAGACTAATCTTTGGGTCTCTTTATTTCTATGATAGAACAGTTTTGAGTGTCTGAGTAGAGATATTTTCCTGATTTAATTTTATTTACCACAGTCCCAAAATTCAAAACAAAAAGTGCCTTAGGATCGTTACATTCCAGGCTATGTCCTACAAAATTTTTAGGAATTTTGGAGATCGCTAGTTCACCAAAAAATTTTTGTGAACAAGCTTTGAAAATAGAACCAGTTTCTGTTTTTCAGATTTTGTTGATTTTCAAACTTGAAACCAAAGTGCACGAATTTGTTCTTTACAACACCTCATTTTTATCTTGGATTTGGAACTTCACCTGTACATTTGAAATCCTCAAGGCGCTTAGGCTGACCCTTGAGCATTGGTTCAAAAAAGCCTAATGCGAAAAGATCTTGCTTAGTCACAATCATCAAAAAGTCAAATTTCTAAAACTTTGCTAGTTTTTGGAAACTAGTTGGCACGCTCACAAAAGAAATAGTTTGAAAAGTTTACTTCAAGTCTCTATATATGCTTGGAGTGGAATTTTCATATCTACAATAACCAAATGATCAAACTTACATTCCATATATTCTGTCTTTCTTCTACTAAGTTGGAGGCCTTTGCTTTCTAATGCTTCTCTCCATATTTCTAATTTTTTATTAACTTTTTCCTTAGACTCTTCCGCTAACACAATGTCATCTGCAAATAACATACACCAAGGCACTTCATCTTGAATATGTTTTGTTAACTCATCAATCATCATTATAAATAAGTATGGACTTAAAGTTGAACCTTGATGTAATCCAATAGTAACTTCAAACAAGTTTGTCATTCCTTTATGAGTCCTTACACATGTTTTTTCAACATCGTACATGTCTCTTATAAGGTTAATGTATGTCAAGGAGATACAACTTTTTTCCAAGGTTCTCTAAAGAACCTCTCCCGATACCCTATCGTAAGCTATTTTTAGATTAATAAATATCATGTGAAGGTTTTTGTTTTTTGCTCTAAAATGTTGTATAAGACGTCTCAAAAGGTGAATTTCTTCAACAATAGATTTGCCCAGCATGAATCCAAATTACTTCTCTTTTGTACTTCATACTTGTCATAACCTACGTTCGATAATTATTTTCCACAATTTCATAGTATGGCTCATTAACTTGATACCTCGATAATTCGCACAATTCTGAATGTCTCCCTTATTCTTATATATGGATATAAGTATACTCGCTCTCCATTCCTCGGGCATCTTTTTGTTTCTCCATATTTCATTAAATAGTCTCGTGATTCATATTTCTCCTAGTATTTTTCAAACTTCTATAGCAATATTATCTGATCCTACCGATTTACCACTCTTCATATGTTTAAGAACCTCTTTGACTTCATTCTTTTGAATACGTCGTTTGAAATTATGGTTTATATGCTTTTATGATTTGTTTAACTCTCTTAAGTTAATACTAACATTTTTGTTTTCATTAAAAACCTTATAAAAATAGTTTTTCTATCTATTTCTTATATCATCATTTGCAACTAAAAATTTTTCATCCTCGTCTTTGATGCATCTAACAGAATTAAGATCTTTAGTTTTCTTATATCACTTTCACCCTCTTTTGAGTTGAGTTTTTTTATATAAATCCTCCTAAATTTTAGCTTTTACTTCATTGACAGCCTTTTTTGCTTTCTTCTTTGCTTTCTTATAAGACTCTAAAGTTTCACTAGTGTAGATATGAAAATTTCACTCCAAACTTATAAAGAGACTTGAAATAAACTTATCAGATCTACTTCTTTTATGCACGAGCATGCCAACTAGTTTTTAAAACTAGCAAAATTTTGTAAATCCGACTTTTGGGTGATTGTGGCTATGCGAGATCTTTTCGCTTTAAGCCTTCTTGAACCGATACTCAAGGGTCAGCCTAAGTGCTTTGAGGATTTCATGTGGGCAGTTGTGATTTCAAATCCACTCAAAAAATTTTGAGAGATTAGACCAAATTTTGTGCACTTGGTGTTTTTGAAGAAAATTTTTGTTAAGTTCTGAAAAATAGAAACTGGTTATGTTTTCAGACCTTGTTTCCTCATTTTTTTTAGTAACTTTTGAATTTCCAAAAATCAAAAAAAAATTAAAGTAATCAGGAGCATATGTGAAGATTCCAAAAATATTTTTGTTCTATTTTTGGGTATTGTGGTTGTTCAAAATTAAACTAGGGAAGTGTCTCTACTTAGACACTCGGGACTACTGTATCACATAAATATAGACTAACAAAAAGTTTCGTATTTAGGTGCTTAGAGCTCCAATTTTGGTGAATTTGGTTTTATTGGAAATCTATCGGTGTCAGCTTTCTAATGAACCAAACTTCACTTGATTTAAATCACTATATACAGAGTTATGAGATTATTACCCAAACTGTGTTGCGGGAAATACAGATTATCAGAAATTATTCTGGATTTTTCTAATTTTACACATCTTTTATTATGAGGTTGCATGACCCTAAAATTCTTGCAAATTTTATCAGATGTGGGCTTGTGTGTGCGGAAGAGGTGTGCCAAATTTCATATCAATTGGAGTAGATATGAAGAAATGAAAATTAAAACAACATACATATGCAAAGATGCTGAAAATAATTTTTTAGTATTTTTATAACATACATGATGTAACTCACCTGAATTTAAATTGAATAAACATAGCAACCCAAGGTAAATTGCTAAAGAAAAATGAATGTAAATATATAGATTAGCTTAAGCATAGAAAGGATTAGGAGATATAGAATATAGAGAAGTAGAAGAGACATCAAAGCAAACAAGTAGAAGGCACATGCATAACCGAAATGAAATGGTAGCACTGCTACTTTATTACAACATGGGGGGAGACTAGCTCTATTCATACACCCCCTTCTTAAATTGAATAGGAAGAAAAGAGAATTAAAATCAAAAGGAAGAAGAATACTTACAATCACCGACCCTCTAATGGATGCACGGTTTGAAGAAAGAACTCGTCCTCTTCTTCTTCTCCTCTCTCACTCTCTCTCTCTAGTTACAGCACCTCCCCTCTCTCTTTCCTCACATTTTTGAATGTCTCTCCAAGTGCTAGATGCTGGAAATGAACCCCCATTGACCTCTATTTATAAGCCAAGAGGGGGGGGGTCTCTAGTGCCTCCCATGAGGCGGATCAAGTGGAGCTTCTTCTTGGCCCAAATTTGATCCAAGCTCCATGGCGAGCTCCAAGCCCCTTCACGTGGCTTCATGTGGTTTCCCTTGAGCCCATATGGGTTGGTTTTAGCCTTTGGTGCAGCCCATGTGATGGCGTACACAATCCATCCTTGGTTGAGCCATGTGCGCCTTGGCTAGAGCAACCGGCTAGGACTTGACTTGCCTATGTGCAATCCATGCTATGGATTATCCTACCACCTTGCTTGACTTGGATAAGAAGGTCAACTCGACCCCAATTTTTAGCCTTAGATAAGAAGGTCTTCTCTTCGTCCTTGTCCAGCTTGATACTTACTATAGTCGTGATCTTTGCTGATTCTTCGGGGAGACGATTCTGTTACATCATTGTTTGATTGAGTTTTACCTTAGCTTTGATTTGAAAATATTTAACTTTAAAATCTATGTTTTAAGGGTCTTGCAAAATTTTCCAATTTAAAGCCAAGTTTCAAAACAAACTAATTTTTGAAAGTGTGTTGAGCCATGTTTTTCCAAAATTTATTTAGGGTGTTTACAGATGCCCCTCTTTAGCATTAATCCAAATTCATTTGGATAATGGCAAAGAAGAAAATATCCTTTTTTATTTTACTTCCAGAATTGAATTGAGAATATAGATTTTCCTTCATTTCATAGTATCCATTTCTTCGAATTATGGAAGAGGGGGTTTTAGCCAAAGGGGACTTGACTTATACTGAATACCAGTCCTAAACATGATCATGCATGGCTGACCTTTCGATGGGTATATGCATGCATGGTGTGTGATGCAAATGAAGTCTAATGTGATTCTTAAAGACTTATCTATGAGATGTATGAGTTTGAGGAGAAGTCTATGAAGGTCGGCTGCCCCAAGTAAGACAATCCCACATTGTATGTTTTGACATTTCGGGTTTTCAAAATTCTTTTTCAAAAAGGGAACTCCTTTTAGCTTCAATTAAAAGGATTTTCAACTTCTCATATTTCTCCTCATTCGGGTCTCAATACCCACGACTTAGCAGAGGTTTTGTAGAAAATTTTGAAGACATTTCAAAATTCTATTTCCCATGTAACAAAGTCTAATTCTCAAATAAAATGAAATCCAAATAAGTAGATCTTATTCCTACTTTAGGATTTTTATGGACAAATCTTTCTTGATTGGGATAACTTGTGGGGGTTTGACAAAGAGTTACCACGGTCCCTTCTGAAGCGTCTCGTGGTTTAAGGCAAAGAGATGAAAAAAAATTCTTTTTGAGCTTTGACTTTTTTTTTCTTTCTATTTTTCCTTTAAAGGGAAGACCTCTTTTTCTTTTAGAGGAGTTTTTTTATTCCCTTTTTCCTTTTTTTTATCAAAGGGAAGACCTCTTTTTGGAGGAGTTTTTGTATTCTCTTTTTCTTTTTTATTTTTGCCAATTTTCTTTTTTAGGGAGAAGCAAAATGGGGAGAACACTTATTCCTTTGGCTACTCGATTCAACCAAGCACATCCCATTTCATAATAGCATCTACCATTTGAAAATATTTTGCTATTTTGAACTAGGCTTCATTTTGTAAACCAAAGATTTTTGAAATGTTACCAAATGATTTTGAAAACTCTACTTTTCATAAAGCATCGATTCCCTCATTTAGGGCCATACAATCCATCTTGATCCTTCTTTCAAGAAGTTCAAAGGAGACCCATTTAAAATCTTTTCGAAATAATTTAATATAGACCCTATACATAATATTTTTTCAAGTATTGGGCATTTATAGGGTCTACTAAATTTCTGCCCTCAACATCAATCAACCAATATGCATTGTTTGTGGTTGTTTCCCTTCAAACATAGGGACCATCCCACTTAGGCCGCCACTTTTCAAGTGGATGTGGGCTACGATGGTGGATGATTTTCAATACAAGGTCTCCCACTTTGAAGTGGCGAGCCTTCATATGCTTTTCATAATGTCGGGCTATCATTTGCCGGTATGCATGTGCATGATCCATGACAAGGAGCCTCTTCTCACCTAATAGGTCAAGCTCAGTCATCCTAGATTGTTGTAGAATCTCTATGGGTAAGTTGAGTGCAAGTGATGTATGAAATGAATGCAATTTGGTATGAATGAGGAGTATAGCATTTGTATCATAGACCAACTCAAATGGTGTGGCATTTGTGGGTGTTCGGATGGAAGTTCTATAAGCCCATAAGGCTTCATCAAGCTTGTCATGCCATGTCCTACCCTTCTCTAAAGTTTTCTCAATGATGCTTATGAGAGTCTTGTTTGTGGCTTTGGCTTGGCCGTTGTCTTGAGGGTAGTAGGGCGATGAGAAGTGTTGAGTTATGCCATAGGTATTACATAACTTTTTCATCTTCTCATTCTTGAAAGTTGTGCCATTATCAGACACTAGGTTCCTTGAAACTCCAAATCGAGCCAAGATATTTTTCTTAATGAATGCCACTACTTGTTGTCTTTGGACATTAGCCAAGGAGGTAGCTTAAACCCATTTAGAAAAATATTTAGTGGCTCCTAAGATGAACCTATGTCCATTTGATGTAGTTGGGGAGATTGGTCCTATGATGTCAAATGCCCATATGGTGAAGGGCCATGGGCTTACAATGGAATGCAAGGTGGATGATGGGATGTGAATGGCATGTCCATGCACTTGACATTGATGACATTTCTTAACATGATCATGACAATCTTATTTAAGGGTGGACAAAGAATAACCGGTCCTAAGTCTTTTCATGGCCTCCACATTCTCCATCATAGAACTCATGCACTATAGTCCTAGCCTCATCAAGGTCTACACACCTTAACAAGATGCCGGTAAAACTCTTTTTGTGGAGAACCCCTCCCAAAATCATACATCAGGTTGAAATTTTTTGGATAAAAGCTTTATCCTTAGAAGAAGCAAATTTGGAAAATCCTCCATTTTCCAAAAAAGTTTTTAATATCTTGAAACCAAGGTTTTTCAATTGAATTTTGGTCATTTTGGCAAATCTCCAAAGCATGGGTGGATGTAGTGGGTAAGTGTAAGATATCTAATGATCGAGTTCCCATAGTGGGGTCGACTCTTAGAGATGACCCTAAGAATGAGAGGGCATCTGCTATGGTGTTGTCCTCTCTACCTATGTAGGTGAGGGTGCATGACTTGAAAGAATTGACCAACTAGGTGGCCATTTCATGGTATGAAATAAGCTTTTCGTTTTTGACTTGCCAAATTTTTAAAACTTGGTTTATAACAAGCATAGAATCTCCAAAGACTTCTATACATGATGCCCCTAGATTTTTCAAAATTTTTAGGTCTTGTATGATTGCTTCATATTCAGTCACATTATTTGAGCATGGAAAATCTAATCGAATTGTAATTGGGATCTCTCCTTTTTCATGGGATATGACGATGATCCCCACGCCTGTCCCTTGTTGATTCTTTGCCCCATCAAAGTACATCTTTCATACTTGATCTTCATTTGAACAATTTGATAAAACAAGGTTTTGAAATTCATTTGCAAAGTAGCCTTCATCAAGCATTTCATTAAGTATGGGATATGTATCTTCAAGAGGCAATTCGGCCACATGATCGGCTAGGGCTTCTCCCTTAATGGAGTTTTGGTGATGTAACTTTAAATCATATTCCATTAAGAGGAGGTGCCATTTACCTAGCCTACCCGTTAGGATAGGTTTTTCAAATAAGTGCTTAATTGGATCAAGTTTAGATACTATCCAAATTTCATGATCTAGGAAATAATGTCTAAACTTTTGGCAAGCCCACACCAAGGCCAAACATGTTTTCTCCATGGCTTGATACTTTCTTTCATATGCCAATAGAGTTTTCGAAATGTAGTAAATACCATACTCCTTAAGACTATCATCCTCATATTAAGCAAGTAAAGCACCCAATGCATTCGTATGAATGGAAATATAAAGCAATAAAGGTTTTACTTGCTTTAGAGGTTTTAAAACTAGGGGATTTACCAAATAAGTTTTTAATTTTCAAAAGCCTTTTGGCAATCAGATTCCCACTCAAATTTAACCCCTTTTCTCAAAAGCCTATTGAAATGTTCATATCTTTTTGCTAAATTAGAGATAAATCTCCTAATTGCTTGGAGTCAACCTTAGAGGCTTCGTATTTGGGTTAAGTTGGAGGGTGGAGGCATGTCTATGATGGCTCGATACTTAGAGGGTTCGACTTCTATGCCCCTTTGGCTTACCATAAACCCTAAGAGTTTTCCCAATTCCACTCCAAAAACACATTTTTGAGGGTTTAGCTTCACTTTATAAAGCCTAAGTCTTTCGAAAACTTTTTGCAAAGATTCTATGTGTGTGTATCAGATTTTTTTTTATTTTACCAAGAGATCATCCACATATACTTCCAAGAGCTCATGAATTTGATCATCGAAAATGGTAGTCATGGCTCTTTAATATATGGCACTAGCATTTTTAAAACCAAATGGCATAATCGTGTAACAGTATGTGCCCCAAGGTGTAGTAAAAGCAGTTTTTGCCAGATCTTTTGGTGCTAACTTGATTTGATTATAACCCGAATAGCCATCCATAAAAGAAAACATTTCATGATTTGCAGTGCTATCTACTATCAAATCAATGTTTGGAAGAGGAAAATTATCTTTTGGAGTGACTTTGTTCAAATTTCTAAAATCAATGCAAATTCGAATTTTTCCACTGGATTTTCGAACCACAACAATATTTGAAAGCCATTCTGAATAGGCAATGGGTTTTATAAATCTGGCTTTTAAAAGATCTTCTAAAGCTTCTTTCACTTGGGAGTGAACATCGGGATGTATTTTTCTAAGCTTTTGTTTCACAAATTTTACATTGGGTTCTAAGGGTAGATGATGTTCTACGATCTTAGGGTCTACACTTAGCATGCCTTCATAAGTCCATACAAATACATCTACATAGGATTTCAAAAATGCAATGAATGATGCTCTTTAATGCTAATGCAAATAAGAACCTATTTTGATATACTTTAGGTTAGACTCACTCCCTAGATTGATCTCTAGAAAATCCCCTCTTACAAAATTTGAAGGTTTTTCCAAGTCAAGGATTCTATGGAACTCAAAGGCTTGATCTTCCTCATGGATGAGGGGATCTTTCTCCTTGCTTTGATCACTCTCAAGTGCTTTAATTTTTAGGGAAGTGTCATATAAGAGAGTGAGGTTGTAAATAATGGGTTTGGTTTCGATATATATATGGGTTTTGAAGAACTCAAACATGGGATTTGTACATGGCCAAGATTTTTGAAGTTTTCCAATTTTTCGATTTTTTTGTTTTTTTCAAAACACAAACTAGAATGATGAATGTAAAAGACTTTCTTTTTGAGATTTTTAGAATTTTCAAGTTTTTTGGTTTTTTCTAAACAAAGACTAGGAGAATGAACACAAATAACTTTCTTTTTGAAATTTTCAGGTTTTTGAAATGTTTTTGGATTTTGAAAGTTTTTCAATTTTTTTTGGTTTTTCCAAATATATAATTTTTTGGATTTTTTTTAAAAGAGGTGTCTTCCATCAAACCTATAAAGAAAAGATTGTGAATTAGACTCTAAATAAGAGGTCTAAGTAATAGGTTTCAGTTTTAGTGGGTTCTAGGACACACTTGACCCAATTGGTCTTAGGTGGTGGCTCAGGGGGTATGGATGGGGTGTAGCCCAATCCATGTCGACTTGGGTTTGGTATAGGTAGGATGGGCTCTAACCTACCTTGGTTCTTAGCTCCTAGACCCTGGTATGATGTATATCTCATGTTCAACATCATGGTACAAGGTTTTTTGAATTTTAAAATTTTTTTGTAAAGAGGATGACGTTAGAATCGAGTGTCATCAATATTATGGATATACACACGAGTTTGTTTGGGCTGGTAGGTATGGTTTAGAAAGGAGTTAGGCTTCCCTAGGATATATACGACCATAGGGAAACCTAATCCTACATGTTTTGGATTGGGAGATGTCTTGAGTTTTCCTAGAAGATGATGATTTTAGAGGAGGATGACTCCACATATTTAGGGGTTCTTAGGAGATGGATGACTCTATGGGGAGAGTCTCCTAGGCGATGGTCGACTTGAGGTGGGTGAGGTGTTTCCATAGCCTCCTTACTTGATTGATGACTTGATAGACAAGTGAAGTTTCAAATTCCCTTAAGGTGAGAGTGGTCTTCTCGAAAGACTACCACCACTTGGTTATCCCATGGGATTTTTAAACACTTGTGAAAGGTTGAAGGAATGACTCGGAGACTATGAATCCAAGGCCTTCCTAGCAATAGGTTATAATGGGTTTATGTCTAAGATATGAAACAACCCCATTTATGTAATGTTACCTACCTCCATGGTCAACTCGATGGCTCCTAGTGGATGGGATGAATTTCCATCATATCCAATGATAACGATGGGGCTCGGTTCTAGCCTAGACATGAAAACTCCTATTTAAAAGGTCATATGAAGAGGAAGAATGTTTAGACTTCCTCCCCCATCGACCAAACACTTGTTTAGAGTATGGTGATTCAATACCACCTCTATATGCAAGGCTTGGTTATAGGCTATATTTTGTCTTTCTAATTCATCCTTCGTGAACATAATGGGGGCCTTGACACATATTAGGGAGACCAAGAAGGATAGGGACTCCGGTTCTTTCGCGATGTGGAGTCTTCCTTGCTCTATCAAGTCCTTAATTTTATGTTGGAGGGCAAAACATTTGTTTGTATTATGGCCTTTGATACTTACAAAATTCGTTTAAAAACTTTTCCTTATGGGGTGCCCCTTCGAGAATAGCCGGGGATAAATTAAACCCTGGTTTAAGAGAATGTCTAGGACTTTCATGACTGGTTGTCCTAGCTAGGTAAACTTCTTCTTTTCAAACTTTTTTAGAGTTTTCTTAACATGTTTTTGTTCAGAGGTGTGGGAGGGTCCGGCCAAGCTCGGCTCTACTCGAACATTTGTAATCTTTTGGGCTTTGGCCCCACTCTTAGGTGTGTGTGGCTCATACCTCTTTTCCATAAATCCTCGTATACTCTCTTTTTCAAATTTCTTCGAAGTGCGAAGCTTTTTTTATCAATTTTTGAAAATTTGAGATTTCATGGAGTGAGAGGAGGGCTTTTAAATCGATTTTGAAATTTTCAAGGATGAGCATTACGGTACATCCTTCGGATATGGGGTCTCTTACTTGGCCCAAAAGTGACCTCCATCTAACAATGAATGCGTGTGCATCCTCGTTAGAAGCTTGTTTAGTATCTCTCAAAGTATTCAAAGTGGGTGTAACCTCAACGTTATGTGAAAATCTTTGCATGAAACAATTCGCCAAGTCTTCAAAGTTGGTAAATTGGCTCAAGTCATATGAGGCCAACCACTTCGATGCATTTCTCTTGAGAGAGAGAGGGAACTAGTAAATCCACTTGGAAGAATCCTTCTTCTTTTTGTATGCTAGGTAAACTTCTTCTTTTTAAACTTTTTTAGAGTTTTCTTAACATGTTTTTGTTCAGAGGTGTGGGAGGGTCTGGCCAAGCTCGGCTCTACTCGAACATTTGTAATCTTTTGGGCTTTGGCCCCACTCTTAGGTATGTGTGGCTTATACCTCTTTTCCATAAATCCTCGTATACTCTCTTTTTCAAATTTCTTCGAAGTGCGAAGCTTTTTTTATCAATTTTTGAAAATTTGAGATTTCATGGATTGAGAGGAGGGCTTTTAAATCGGTTTTGAAATTTTCAAGGATGAGCATTACGGCACACCCTTCGGATATGGGGTCTCTTACTTGGCCCAAAAGTGACCTCCATCTAACAATGAATGCGTGTGCATCCTCGTTAGAAGCTTGTTTAGTATCTCTCAAAGTATTCAAAGTGGGTGTAACCTCAACGTTATGTGAAAATCTTTGCATGAAACAATTCGCCAAGTCTTCAAAGTTGGTGAATTGGCTCAAGTCATATGAGGCCAACCACTTTGATGAATTTCTCTTGAGAGAGAGAGGGAACTAGTAAATCCACTTGGAAGAATCCTTCTTCTTTTTGTATGCTCTTTGAGAAAAGAGTTGAAGGTGGGATCTAGGATCCCCACTTCCATCATACCGGTGGAAATTTGGTATGTCATCATCACTATCCATTTGATAATCCAATGGTAGAAAATTCGATAGTACGTAGGCTCTTTTCTCTTTGGTTTGTCCTTTCAACAGTTGTTGCAAGGTTTTTCTATCTTTGATAGTGAAGGATTCCGGCTCCGGTTCCTCCTCTAATCTAGATGTCATTTTGGCTTTCCTTGTGTGCGAGGGTTTCTTGTGAGCCCTTGCTTGTTTCCTGTGAGAAGAGCATGATTCGACTACTTCGGCCTCTTGGCTTAAAGCGAAGACTTTCTCTCTTATGAACTTAAACTCCCTTTTTAGGGAAACAAGCGAATCTTCCCGATTTTTGCAATAAATTTTTGAAAACTTTTTGAAAAGGCGACTTGAGGAGCATGAAGCTTGGCTTGACACCTCATATGAGTCATCTGAACTCGATATGCTTAAACAAAAATTGTAGACCTATACAAAAAAGAGATATTAAACACCAAGAGTTTTGAAGAAGTAGAATTTGGAAAAATCACCTAAGTTTGAAATCCTCAAAGTCTAGAGTTCCACTAGGCGTGTCAATTCTCTAGATATAAAAATTTCACTCCAAGCTTATAAAGAGACTTGAAATAAACTTCTCAAATTTACTTCTTTTATGCGCGAGCGTGCCAGCTAGTTTTTAAAACTAGCAAAATTTTGTAAATCTGACTTTTGGGCGATTGTTGCTAAGTGAGATCTTTTCGCTTTAGGCCTTCTTCAACCGATGCCTCAAGGGTCAACCTAAGTGCTTTGAGGATTTCTTGTGGGTAGGTGTGATTTCAAATCCACTCAAAAAAATTTGAGAGATTAGACCAAATTTTATGCACTTGGTGTTTTTGAAGAAAATTTTTGTTAAGTTCTGAAAAATAGAAACTGGTTATGTTTTCAAACCTTGTTTCCTGATTTTTTTCAGTGACTTCCGAATTTCCAAAAATCAGGAAAATTGGAGATTCCAAAAATATTTTTGTTCTATTTTTGGGTGTTGTGATTGTTCAAAATTAAACCAAGGAAGTGTCTATGCTCAGACACTCAGGACTGCTTTGTCACAAAAATACACAGACTCACAAAAAGTTTCGTATGTAGGTGCTTAGAGATCCAATTTTGGTGAATTTGGTTTTGTTAGAAATCTATCGGTGTCAGCTTTCTAATGAACTAAACTTCATTTAATTTGAATCACTACACATAGAGTTATGAGATTATTACCCAAACTCTTTTGTAGGAAATATAGATTGACAGAAATGATTATGGATTTTTTTGATTTTATACACCTTTTATTACGAGATTGCACGACCCTAAAATTCTTGGATAACCAAAATGAAATGGCAGGACTCCAACTTTATTACAACATGGGGGGAGACTACCTCCATTAATACAACTCCTTTATAAATTGAATAGGAAGAAAAGAGAATTACAATCAAAAGAGAGAAGAATACTTACAATAATGGATGTACGGTTTGAAGAAGGAGCTCATCCTCTTCTTCTTCTCCTCTCTCACTCTCTCTAGTTGCAGCACCTCTCCTCTCTCCTAAGCTCTCCCTTTCTCTTCCCTCACATTTTGGAAGGTCTCTTCAAGTGCTAGATGCTAGAAATGAGCCCCCCTTAGCCTCTATTTGTAGGCCAGGGGGGTCTCTAGTGCCTTCCATGGGAAGGATCAAGTAGAGCTCCTTCTTGGCCCAAATCTGATCCAAGCTCCATGTCCAGCTCCAAGCCCCTTCACATGGCCTTCATGTGGTCCCCCTTGAGCCCATATGGGCTGGTTTTCACTGTTGGTGCAGCCCATGTGATGGCGCACCTAATCCATCCTTAGTCGAGCCATGTGTGCCTTGGCTAGAGCAATCGGCTAGGACTTGACTTGCCTAGGTGCAATCCATGCTATGGATTATCCTGCCGTCTTCCTTGACTTGGCCCAATCTTTGGTCAACTCGACCCCAATTTATAGCCTTAGATAAGAAGGTCTTCTCTTGCTCTTTGTCGAGCTTGATACTTGTTGTGGCCGTGATCTTCGCTGATTCTTCGGGGAGATGATTCAGCTTCATTCTTGTTTTACTGGGCTTTACCTCAGCTTTGATTTGAAAATATTTAATTTTAAAATCTCCGTTTTAAGGGTCTTGCGAAAATTTTCAATTTAAACCCAAGTTTCAAAACAAGTTAATTTTCGAAAGTGTACTGAGTCATGTTTCTACAAAATTTATTTAAGGTGTTTACAATTAGTTTTCTTAGCATAATATAATTTGTAATATGCCCTCTTTGCCTTGATTTTATTTTGCACTACTTCACTCCACCACTAAGCTTCTTTTTGTGCCAGTACACCTCCCTTAGATTCACCTAACACATCTTTCGCCACTTTTCTAATATGTATAACCATATTGTTCTACATATCACAAGGTGTACCAACATAATTCCAAGCATCTCCTTGAAGGACTTTCTGTTTAAATGTATCTTCTTTCTCGCTTTTGAGGTTCCACCATTTAGTCCGAATAGCTCGATGCACTCTTTTCTTCCTTGTCCATTTTTTTATTTGTAAATCCATAACTAAAAGTCGATGTTGGGTGGTTAAACTTTCTCCTACAATTACCTTACAATCTTTACAACACGCTCTATCTTTTTTTCTACAAATAAAGTAATCAAATCATGTTTGTGATAAGCCACTCTTATAAGTAATTAAATGTTCATCTCATTTTTTGAAGATTGTATTGACTATGAAGAGATCAAATGCCATAGCAAAATTTAAAATCTCCCTACCTTCCTCATTCATATCCCCAAAACCAAAGTTTTCATGAATACCTTGATATCCTAATGCCTCTTTACTTACATGTCCATTTAGGTCTCCTCCTAACAAAGCATCTGCCTTTGTGGAATCCTTTGAATCACTTTATCTAACTCTTCCCAAAAAGTTGTATTTATACCATCTTCTAGGCCTACTTGGGGTGCGTAAGCACAAACTATATTCAAAACCTCTACTCCTAACACTAATTTCAACGTCATGATTCAGTTACTATATCATTGTATGTTTACTACACTATCTTTTAAATCTTTATTATGATAATACCAACTCCGTTTCAAGCCTTTTCCTTACTTGAGTACTATAATTTGAAACCTATATCATCTATCTCCTTTGCTTTTTCTCCAACCCACTTTATCTCTTGTAAACATAGAATATGAATCTTTTTCTGAATCATAGTATCTACCACCTCCATTAGCTTATCGGATAATATTCCGATATTCCAAGAATTGATACGAATCTTATTATCTAGGACTAGCTTCCTTACCTCCCGCATCCGTACATATTGAAAATGCGGAGACCCTCTCTGTAAATTATTCACTACATTAGGGCGACAATGTAGCAGGACTAACTTCTTTACCGACAACCGTCTATGATATGGGAATCTTCTCTGCAATTGATTGACTACATCCGGGCGAAAATGTAGTGGCCCTTGCTTACTTATCACTGCATTCGGGCTCTGCAGTGCGTCGCTAGGCGGGGACACCCCAAAGCAATGCTCATAATTTGTGTAATCAATGGTATAAAAATCCGACAAAGTTTTACGCTAGCTGTCGGAAGCCTAACACAACTCTCCTCCTTTATCCGGGCTTGGGACCGGCAATGCAAGGGTGATCCCTTACATGGGCAGAGTTATTCAATTCAAAATACATAACTTACTAAAATCAAATTTAACTCAGACCTGCATACAATCTCTAAATTTGAACTGAATGGAATATCAAGCCTTACGTTGCCTAATCCGAAAGAACTCTAAGCTACATCAATTCAAATCAACCAAAACGCCCTATCCTGACCCTATCTTACGCTCATATCCGAAAACTTGAGCCTGTTCAACCTAAAGCCTACATCCATTACAACTTTTACCCTCGGTAGAGCTTGTGAACCAAGTAGAAGATAACAATCAAATAAGACTGCACTCAGAGCGGTAACTCACCTGGCACGGCTCTTCACAGTATGCAGGTCACGAGTTTGAATCCCAGGGCATGCATGCCTCGCTTCAGCCTCCCACTGTAACCAGGAAAGGGGGAAAAAGGAACATTTTTAGAATGACTTCGTTTCGTGCAGAGGCTGACACCATCTTATTGTATCCAGCCAAGAGACTTCATTGAAGCATGAACTGCTCCACATTTAAGATTGCACATCTGAATAGCACTAGAAGAGTTGGTTTCAACACAATTGGGGTGCATCCCATTTTTCCTTTTTGAGGACCTTCCTTCAAACGTACACTGAACCGAATAGCTGACTATTCTGTGGGCTGTATAGTATCTCATCAAGAACACATAGGCCACGTTTTCTTTATGAAAATACTTTAAGGTGAGGCAAAGCTATGGCATGATCGAAAGGTAGCCAACAGCTAAGACCATCGTCTATTGTTAGAAGCTACTACTATTTGAAATCTGCTCCATGTACTATATGGACATTTCACAGATATGGGTGGGTGGATGCCTTGCACAACGCTGAGGTAAATCCATGTTAGTGATGAATGAATATGACTCTAACATATTTCAGCAATGATATAATATTTAAAGTATTATGGTTTGATACATTATTGTATGAGATATAATGTATGCTTATGGTATGTCAAAGAATGTATAACTGGCACCAGCTAACGAAGGGTGCTATAGCGCCATTGCTGCTGGTGGGGAGTTTGACTCCCAAAGGGTGCATGTGTGGGTGTTTGTGTTAGTCTTCGGACTCCTCTTGTGACCAAAAAAAATGTATCACTCTATACCACAACTAGAATCATCAAAACAAATGTTACACTTATCGAGGCAAGATTTTCGTTGAAAGCGGTGGTGGCGAATCGGGTCACTGTGTTGGCTTTGGCTATGGTACAAAATCAAGGTGACCCAAACCCCACTATTCTTTTCTTTGGGTCCAAATTTTAACACCTCGAGAATATCCTATCAGCTTGGGTCTTGGTCAAATCGAGTGACTCATGGGAAAGAAGACCTTGGTGATACAAAGGTTTAGCTAGGGAGGTTTACATAATGTAATAAGCGAGCCATATGAGCATTAGATGAGTTAGCTATATTAGTAAAGTTTATATCACAAGTCATTTTGGTCAAGTATGAGTTGAGTCGTATTAGGGTCTTTAGGTGTCTGGGTTCTAATGTAGGTGAGTCTAGGATGAGAGCGAGATCTATATCTTATTCAATATTAGGGTCCATGTAACCGGTTTCTTGGTCGGAGTTGGGTAGTTCATTGTAAGGTTGACCATACATTTGAGAGAGCTTGTAAGAGAACGAGATCTAGGAGAAGGGCCAGGGCAAGGTGGAGTCCGGGACTCTTTTGTTGGTTAACTTCCCATCTATACCTTGGAGGGTAGATTCCAATACTTGGTGGATTAGGGCATTAGGTGTCATCACGGTATGGCATGGACTCTTCTCTAAGCTTCTGGTGATTGTCCGGCCATAATTCAATAGAAAAGCCCTTTTGAAGCTTTTTACCTGTTGTGTTTATTGTTATAAAAGATATATGCCAGTTTATGCTTCTCCTTGATTGTTGAAAATCTCAGTTTTATATAGTTTACGTTTTGGTATTTGGATGAAGGACTCGTTAGGTGGGGCGCGAATGGTGGTCACTGGAATTTGCATGGTGACAGATGTGGTGGAAAACCAGTAGAAGGCGACCGAGGAGCAGCCGACAAAATTTTAGAATTACCGACTGACAGACAAAGTTGTTTCGGATAATTTCAGCAGTGTTTGGATGAAAGACTGGTTAGGCGGGGCACGAATGCTGGTCACTAGAATTTGCATGGTGACGATGTAGTGGAAAACCGGTAGAAGGCCACGGAGGAGCAGCCGACAAAATTTTAGGATTACCGATTGACAGACGAAGTTGTTTCGGATAATTTCAGCATCACCAAGGAGATCCAATTATTGATGTTCATAAACATCCCAAGGGTCGTGTGGAAGCCCAGAGCAGTGGCAGTTGATGGTGGAAGGTCGTTGTTTGGTGGCAGAATCTTGTGGGATAGAATCTATCCAAAGTGCGGCGCGATTTTGAAGAAATGAGTGTCTAATTTAATATTTTTCTTCACCGATTGATTGTTGCTTTTCTATGAAATATTTTGCCGGTGTAAATGTATGATTTTGCGGAGAATTTCATCTTCAATTTGCTGCAGAAATCCTAGAAAATTTGGGTGCTTTGTTTGTCAGAAAACTACTTATGTTTATTGAATATTTTTTTCAGCTATGTGTGTTTGTACTACCTGATTGTTTTCTGCTGTATTTCAACTAAAAGCAATCATATTTAGGCCGCCTCTTTGCTGGTGGAAGACCACCACACGTGAATAGGATCAGCCACAACCTTACCTTGCAGAAAACAAGGCGGAATCAAGGCGGTTCGCAAGGTTAGACATGGTGACAGCAATGCAGTTTACGCAGTATTGCATCCAGTCACTATGACCTCCGCCACATTTGGTGGTGTTGGAGAGACGTTTGGGCTGAACCCGTAGGAGTTTATTTCCGTGCAGATCTTCTGCGTCTTGCGGTGGTATAGGTTCCACATTTGATAGTGGTGATGCCATATTTGGTGACTTTAGTGGCAGTGTGTCAGGCAGATCCACCTTGAGTCACCCATTCTTATTCGAGCAGCCACAAGTCGGCCTGTTTTCTGCGTGTGTGAGACTCAGATATGGTCACGGGACCCACATTTGATTTATTAAAGTTTCATTTGATTCTACTTTATTAAAGTTTCTTACCTTTCAGATTTATTTAAAATTTATTCTTTCTAGAACAGGACATGTGACACTTAGTAGGTGTGTAGGCTGTTCATGAGAGGTGAACGAGGGACGACTACTGTGGGGTAGTGCTTGAACCTCTCATGTTGAAAACTACAATAGTGGGAAGGTGTCTTGTAGACTCGGTTTGTGCATTCTCAAACCGGGCGCTTGACAGCCACCATTAAGAGCATGGAGACAGGATAATGTTGTGTGAAGATTAATGCTATCATCACGCATGATGGTCAACACTAGGTCATAGTCTTCATCTATGATATCAGAGCCTACATCCTTTAGTAATGTTTGAGAAATGAATAAGACATTTGTAAATGGAACTGAATGAAGCTCAGGTCATAGTCTTCATCTATGATATCAGAGCCTACATCCTTTAGTAATGTTTGAGAAATGAATAAGACATTTGTAAATGGAACTGAATGAAGCTCGGGCCAGCTAGGCATCGATGAGTGCTCTTACAATGTTACCAAAATATCTAGTGATGTTCTATAGACATTGTTGAACCCAACAGACATAGTATCATGCTAATGATCAACTTGATCTTAAAATATTGGTTTTGGGTAAAGCCTCCATCACATTGAGAGTTGTATCCATTGCGCGAATGATCAGTTTGATCTCTAACACTCTTTTTTTATAGTGGATGGCAAGCCACACTCGTTGACAAAGACTAGATCCACTCATTCGATCTCCAACCCTCTTTCTTTATAGTGGATGACAAGCCGCACTTGTCGATAAAGGCTACATCCACGCATTCTTGATCAAAAGCTTATGTTTTGGATAGAAGATAAAGTTATGGTCATTGAGGCCGATGATGATCCCTTTTTAGTCGAGGTGCATGTAGTAGAGACAATCTTCTACTCATCCTAGTAAGCCCGATTATCATATTTGACAATTTAGTGAAGGGTATCAAATCTTGTCAATTCACTATATGACAATTCCGTTGTGATCAACAACAACAACAACAACTAAGCCTTTTCCCATACTAGATGGGATCGGCTACATGGATTCTTTGTTTCCACAGATCCTTATCGTGTGCCATGTTAGCAGTTAACTCCCAATAAGCTAAATCATTCTTTATTGTTTCTTTCCAACACTTTTGTGGTCGTCCTCTACCTCTTTTAATACTTTCCAAATTTAGTTTTTCTCTTACAGGTTCTTCTTTTGATCTTCTTTCTATATGTCCAAACCATCTTAAACGATGTTCTCTCATTTTATCCTCTATTGGTGCCACTCCTAATTTGTTTCTAATAACCTCACTATGTATACGGTCTTTTCTTATATGACCACTCATCCATCTCAACATCTTCATTTCTGTCACAGACATCTTTTGTACATGTTGATGATTAACTGCCCAACACTCAAAACCATAAAACATGGCAGGCCTAATTGCTGTTCTATAATATTTACATTTTAATTTTAATGGTATCTTCTTATCACAAAGAATACCTGATGCTCCTCTCCATTTTAACCAACCAGCATTAATTCTATGTGTAACATCTCCATCAATTCTTCCATCACTTTGAAAAAGTGACCCTAGGTATTTAAAACTTTCCTTTTGGGGAATGCAATGTGTGCCAATTTTAATTTCTATATCCTCTGAAGTAGCCAAATGATCAAACTTACATTCCACATATTCTGTCTTTGTTCTACTAAGTTGGAGGCCTTTGGTTTCTAATGTTTCTCTCCATAGTTCCAATTTTCTATTAACTTTTTCCTTAGACTCCTCCACTAATACAATGTCATCTGCAAATAACATACACCAAGGTACTTCATCTTGAATATGTTTTGTTAACTCATCCATCACCATTATAAATAAGTATGGACTTAAAGTTGATCCTTGATGTAATCCAATATTAACTTCAAAGAAGTATGTCGTTCCTTCATGAGTCCTCACGCATGTTTTTGTACCATCATACATGTCTCTTATAAGGTTAATATATGTCAATGGGATACCTCTTTTTTCCAAAGTTCTCCAAGAACCTCCCTCGGTACCCTATCATAAGCTTTTTCTATATCAATAAATATCATGTGAAGGTCTTTCTTTTTTGCTCTAAAATGTTCTGTAAGACGTCTCAAAAGGTGAATCACTTCAATAGTAGATCTACCTTGCATAAATCCAAATTGGTTCTCTGTTGTACTTGATACTTGTCTTAACCTACGTTCGATAATTCTTTCCCATAATTTCATACTATGACTCATTAACTTGATACCTCGATAATTCACACAATTTTGAATGTCTCCCTTGTTCTTATATATGGGTATAAGTGTACTTGCTCTCCATTCTTCGGGCATCTTTTGGTTTTTCTATATTTCATTAAATAGTCTTGTGAGCCAAGTGATTCCTGTTTCTCCTAGTATTTTCCAAACTTCTATAGGAATATTATCTGGTCCTACCAATTTACCACTCTTCATATGTTTAAGAGCCTCTTTGACTTCATTCTTTTGAATACGTCGGTAGAAATTGTGGTTTATATACTTTTCTGACTTGGCTAAATCTCCTAAACTAATACTAACATCTTTATTTTCATTAAAAAGATTATAAAAATAGTTTTTTCATCTATTTCTTATATCATCATTTGCCACTAGAATTTTTTCATCCTCGTCTTTTATGCATCTAACATAATTAAGATCTTTAGTTTTCTTATCTCTAGCCCTAGCTATCCTAAAAATATCTCTTTCACCCTCTTTTGAGTTGAGTTTTTTAGATAAGTCCTCCCAAATCTTAGCTTTTGCTTCACTAACGGCCTTTTTTGCTTCCTTCTTTGCTTTCTTATAAGCTTCTAAAGTTTCACTAGTTTTCTTAGCATAATGTAATTTGTAACATGCCCTCTTTGCCTTGATTTTATTTTATACTACTTCACTCCACCACCAAGCTTCTTTTTGTGCCGGTACACCTCCCTTAGATACCCCTAACACATCTTTCGCCACTTTCCTAATATGTATAGCCATATTGTTCCACATATCATAGGGTGTGCCAACATAATTCCAAACATCTCCTTGAAGGACTTTCTATTTAAATATATCTTCTTTCTCGCTTTTGAGGTTCCGCCATTTAGTCTGAATACCTCGATGCACTCTTTTTTCTTTGTCCATTTTTTTATTTGTAAATCCATAACTAAAAGTCGATGTTGGGTAGTTAAGCTTTCTCCTGGAATTACCTTACAATCTTTACAACACGCTCTATCTTTTTTTCTACAAATAAAGTAATCAATTTGTGTTTGTGATAAGACACTCTTATAAGTAATTAAATGTTCATCTCATTTTTTGAAGATTGTATTGACTATAAAGAGATCAAATGACATAGCAAAATTTAAAATCTCCCTACCTTCCTCGTTTATATCCCCAAAACCAAAGTTTCTATGAATCCCTTGATATCCTAATGCCTGTTTACCGACATGTTCATTTAAATCTCCTCCTAAACAAATCATCTCCCTTTGTGGAATCTTTTGAAACACCTTATCTAACTCTTCCCAAAAAACTGTCTTTATACTATCTTTTAGTCCTACTTGGGGTGCGTAAGCACAAACTATATTCAAAACCTCTGCTCCTAACACTAATTTCAATGTCATGATTCAGTCACCATATCGTTGTATGTCTACTACACTCTCCCTTAAATCTTTATTTATGATAATACCAACTCCGTTTCGAGCCTTTTCTTTACCTGAGTACTATAATTTAAAACCTGTATCCTCTATCTCCTTTGCTTTTTCTCCATCCCATTTTGTCTCTTGTAAACATAGAATATGAATCTTTCTCTGAATCATAGTATCTACCACCTCCATTAGCTTACTAGATAATGTTCCGATATTCCAAGAACCAATACGAATCTTATTATCTAGGACTAGCTTCCTTACCCCCTACATCCGTCCATAATCAAAATGCGGAGACCCTCTCTGAAAATTTTTCACTACATTCGGGCGTCAATGTAGCGGGACTAACTTCTTTACCCACACCCGTCCATGATGTGGGAACCCCCTCTGTAATTGATTCACTACATTTGGGCGAAAATGTAGTGGCCCTTGCTTACTTCTTATTGTATTCGGGCTATGCAGCACGTCGCTAGGCAGGGACGCCCAAAGCAATGCTCATAATTTTTGTAATCCATGTTGTAAAAATCCGACGAAGTTTTATGCTGGTTGTCGGAAGCCTAACACAACCCTCCTCCTTTATCCGGGCTTGGGACCGGCAATGCAAGGGTAATCCCTTATATGGGCGGAGTTTTGAGGAAGTATTGAGGATTCAACTTTAATGGTGCCAAAATACAACATGTCATGACGTCACATATGGGTGAAGGTATTGAGGTAATCAACTCTTGTATCGATCACTTAAGGCATTCCAAGCCAAAGAAAGAAATAGGGAATCTAACTTGATACTTGGGGGTATTCTTGAGCAACCTCTACATTAGTTAATACCTCCACCAGAAGCAGGAAGAGCATAGTTCAATTGCCCAAACTATAGGGATGAGTTAGGCTTCATCATATCTTACCAATTTATTAAAATCAACCCAGGAATCTAAGAAATTCAAGGCCAACAAAGGTGAGGGAAGTCCTTTCTAAGGAAAGATGCCTTCACTAGGCTTGATGTTAAGCCAATATAAAGATTGTTTTGCTTGAGAATATCACAAGATGCTTGGACTATCCGAAGAGTTAGTAGAGTTTATAATTCCCTACAAACTAGGGGCTAAACCCTACAAGCCAACAAAAAAGATATTCAATCCCAAGGTTTTGTTGACTATTAAACAAGAAGTACAACACCTTGAGGTGAAATTAATTCAGACTACCTGCTATGTAGGTGGATTGTGCATTATCGATCATTATGAACAACAAGATCAGAATATGCATAGACTATCAAACCTGAACCATATCAGCCTTGAAAGACCAGTATAGTATGACCACAATTGACATGCTTGTACATGTAACTACTATCATGAAACCCTTTCCTTTATGGGTAAATCCTTGCGGTATAACCAAATCAAAGTTAGTGAAGGTGACTCATGCAAGATGGCATTCTAATACTCGAGTGCTAAGGATCTATGAATAGGTGGCCATGCAATTCAGGGCTTGAAGAATACAGGTACTACATATCAAAAGGATATGAACTATACCTTCCATGACAATTGACATAAGCATGGAAGTGTATATAGATAATCAAATTCTGGTTGATCTTAAGGAGGATTTCAAAAGAAAGTGCATATATAATTTAAAAATGAATCCTAGCAAATATGCACATCCTCACATTCATGATGCACAAGGAGCTGTAGAGTTTCTTCTTGAGGTGTTTCATTATTGTATACAAATTTTAGATTATGCGGAACTTTCAATTTATATCCAATCTTCTTAATTTATATGAAAGTAAATAAAAACTAAGCCCGAGAAGACTCACCTCTTATTAGCTTTTCTTTTTTCATTGTAGGTCCTAATAAGATTCTTTTAAGAAATCACCTTCTTATTTCGGTGGGTAAGGGTCAGCTCTTACGCTACAAAATTATTCTCTAATAAAAGGAAAAATTACATGCACAATTGAATTGAAACGTAAGCGTAAAAGGGTTTCTATTCGTATTAGTTTTGGGTCCTAATTGGAGTTTTGATCTAAATTATATGAGTTCTAATTTGGGGTTTGATTCTAACTTGTATATGGATCTTAATAGGGGTTGTGGATTCTAATTGAGTATGGACCTAATTTAGTTACGGATCCCTCTAGAGTAGGTAGAAACTTAATTGGGTCAATTAGCTCTAATGTGGATTGGACGACCCTAACTAATATGTGATGATATTAATATGCAAGTGACTATACGATGATGTGCTGAAATTATATGCAAGAATAAGATTTACTATGTTGAAATAAATATATATACTTATGCTGGAAATTTCATAAATAAAACCTAAGTGCCTATTTCTAATATGCACTAAATGTATATATTGAAATACACTTATATGAATAATGTTTTACTCTATATAATGCTTGAAATAATATGTATATGCTGAAATTAATCTAAACTTGGAGAACTTTCTCTATATGAATAATGCAAGAATGTGATATGTGTTTTTGTCTAATTTACTTAGAAGGGCAAAGAATTTATGCAACTAATATGTATATGTATGTGTAAACACCCTAAATAAAAATTTTCTGAAAAATACTTCAAATTTTGAAAGCTAACTTGTTTTAAATCTTTTAGCTTTAAAATGAAAGTTTAAAGTCTTTAAAATAAAGATTTTAAAGATTTCAAAATAAAGTTAAAAGTGTAAAACCCAGAGGATTGGAGTAAAGCAATTGGACAGGTGGGGCCCACTTCGAGGCAGGGACGACTTCGCAAAGGAAAGCCGGAAATCAAGGGTGAAGATCAAGTCAAAACCATATCCTCACTCAAAATCAAATCAAGAATGGACGGCTTCATCAAACTCATCCCAATTCAACCTAGTGCTAGACATGAGTAGCTTGAATTAAACATCAAGCCTTGTTTGAACCGAATGTTTTTAATTCAAACCAATGTTGGATTCTTCTAGCCTTGTTCATCCATCATCCTTGGGCCCAAATTTTATCAAATCACCTTTTTACCCAACCATTGATAAAGTGAAGAGATCAATTGATGCAAGCAAGAACCTGTCGATTTGAAGTAGAGGTTCAAGGCACCTAGCCGGCCATGGCTTGGTGCACCCAATCAAGTACACAATCAGCCTACATGGGGCTGGTCCATGGCTGACCAAAAGGGAACCACTCCCCTCTCTATTCCACGTGAAGACCATGAAGAATTGGATCAAGTTGGGTCTTGAGTCACCCGCCCCATGGAAAGGCCTAGAAGGCCCCCCCTCTTGGCCTATAAATAGAGGCTAGGGGGGTGAGTTTCTCATCTTCATTTTCGTGGGAGTTGATGTACTTTAGGCTGTTGGAGTGAGAGAATAAGCTGCTAGGGAGAGGCTTAGAGAGGGAAAAGGGTATGGGTATCAAGGCTCTTGGATTTGGGTGAGAGAATTGAGTGAAAAGTGAGGAAAAAGAGGGTTGAGCACCACTTTTGGAGACCATCTTCAAGGGAATCCGGGTAAGTGTTGGTTCTAACTTGTTTAGATCTTCATCTCTTCTCATTATTCAATTGAAAATGAGTTGTATTAATAGAGTTTTGTCTCCCTCCATGATGTAATAGAAGTAGATGTGCTGAAATTTTCCTTTCCTTTGCTTATGCACTCTATGTGTTTGAGTTCTTGATTCTATCCCAATATATGCTATAAACACTCTATATCTTCTTATCCCCTTTATGCTTAAGCTATTAGATACATTCCAATTCATTTTCCTTCAGCATTTAATTTCAGGATATTGTGTTGTTGCACTTTGATTCTCATGAGTTTTGTACCACGTATGTTCTAAAACTTGAAAACTGATTTTCAACATCCTTGCATATGTTTATTGTCTGATTTTTCATTTTTGAACTTCTACTCCAATCCTTCCGAAATTTTGCACACTATCTCTACACACATTGGCCCACTTATAACAAAATTTTCAAGAATTTTAGGGCTGTGTAACTTCATAATTAAAATGGTGAAAGATCAAGAAATTTTGTAAACTGTCTGTCCATTCGATTTTTCTGCAATAGAGTTGGGTATTCATCCCATAACTCTGTCTGTATGTGTCCAAAATCAATGATTTTTGGTTCATTGGAAAGCTGACATCCATAGCTTTCCAACAAACTAAATTCACTAAATTTGGAATTCTAAGTACCGAGATACAGACTCATCTTTGAGTCTCTGTATTTCTATGATAGAATAGTTTCGGGTGCTTCAGCAGAAACACTTATTTGAATTAATTCTGCAACATCATAACCCCGAATGCAAATCTGAAAAACATCTTAGAATCTCCACATCTATCCTCTGAAATTTTGGTGATTTTTGGAGGTTTTAAGCCATTCAAAGAGATTCGAGAAATAAGTCCTAAAAACAGAGTTTTCTGTTTTTCAGAACATGTACATTTTTGAACTTGAAACTAAGTGCACTAGTTTTTCATTCTTCAACACCTTGTTTTTACATGAATTTGGAATATCACCTATCTATTTGAAATCATTCAGTACTTAGGCCGACTCTTGAGCATCGGTTCAAGAAGGCCTAAAGCGAAAAGAGCCCGCTTACCCACAATCACCCAATTGGATGTACACTTTTGCTAGTTTTTAGAAACTAGTTGGCACGCTCGCGCACTAAGTAGAGTTGAAAGTTTTTTTTAAAGTCTCTACATAGGCTTGGAGTGAAAATTTCACGTCTATAGTAAGGAATGTAGACATGAATTTATTTTCAAATCATTTATGATTCGAAATCAAACTCTTGGACTACGTCGTGTTGCATGAGCATGCCAGTTAGTTTGCTAAAACTAACAAATTATGATGTTCTGACTTCTAAGGACGATTGTGGACAAGTGAGATCTTTTCGATATAGGCCTTCTTCAACCGGCGCTCAAGGGTCAGTTTAGATGCTTGAAAAGTGTTTGAATTTGTTAAATCGAAAAAGGAAAAACTAGATTTTCTAAAGTTTCAGATTTGTGTTTAAGTTCTTGATTTCTGAAAAATTTCAGATTCTGAAAGTTGCAGAATGTGTTCAGTTTCAGAGACCTGTTCTCTGAATTTTTAAAAATACTTCTCATTCTCCGAAAATTCTAAAACTTTTATAGAAGGACACACGTGTGTAGAATCAGAATATATTTTTATTTTGTAATTTTGTTATGTATTTTCTGAGAATTAAAACCAGAACCAGAAACTGTTATAAAACTCGGAATACCTCTGTTTCTGTAAATCAGAGACTCAGAAAAATAGAAATATCTCAGCACTCAGACATCCAATTTTGATAAAATTTATTGTGTTAGAAATCTACGGATGTTAGCTTTCCAGAGAATCAAATTTTATCAAATTCCGCTCAGCGGTTGCAGAGATATGATCAAAAGAACAGAGGTCTATTTCTGAACGTTCTGTTTTTGGAAAACGCAATCTGATGTTTTTAAACTTCACGGATCTAATTAACTAAGCAAACGATTATAAAATTTCCTCAAACTTTTACCTAATGAGGTCTGATATATTTCTATTATGCATGCAAAATTTCTAATCAATTGACTTAGCCGTTTGTCCGTGTGTGCACGGACAGTTTCAGAAACCAATTTTGCAGAAATATTGATAACATTCCTTACATGATTTTGGAACTATGTTCAACGTTTATCAGTCCTAATAAAGCATGGAAATCATACAAGCATAGATTTTTATTTCGTTCATGAAGGAATTATGCATGTTTGTATCGATATAGATGAAGAACATGGGCTCGGAGCCTCGATTCATATACAATTCTGTAGAATCTGTGATTTTTCATATTCGCATGAATTAAAACTAGTTTATGCAAGAATTTCAACCTGTGCGATCGAGAGGGAACGTAGAAGAGCTTCGTCGGACGATCGTCGGATGTCGGAACCAGGTCGGCCTCCCTTCTTCTCCTCCTTTCTCTCTCTCTCTCTATTTCTATGTATTTTCGGACTGAATATTGCTGTGTGCTGGTTGAATCTCGGATTGAGGTTCTGTGGTCAGTGGAGGATGCCTTTGCAGCATTCTTGAGGCTCCTTTTATAGGCCAAAGGATGCCTCTTGGGTGTAGAATTTGGCAAGGCAAGTTTCCTTGCTGAGCAAAGTGGTTTTTGGCAAGTGATTGCTGTAAAATTCAGAGTTTGGAAAGTGCTGCTGGTTCTGACAACTGTTTGCTGTAGTTAGTTGCTAAATTCAACAGCATGGAATCGGATGAGATAAGTTGATGGCTTTATTTCCAACCCTGCTGGAGTTATGGCGTTTCCTTTGTTGCTGTCTACTTGCTGAGATCGGTCATCGTGCTATTTGGTAAGTGGAGCTGGTTGCTGTTATCGATCATCGTGCTATTTGGTAAGTGGAGCTGTTTCACGTTGAATTTGGAATCAGGAGCTGTTCATCGGCAAGGTGAGTTGATGCTGTCGTGCTGCAACTTGCTGCTGAAGCTGCTGCCTTCCTTGGATTTGCCTCTGAGGAGTTGAAAACATATTCTGCGGAACAGTCTGTCCAATAGAATTATTTACCGAGTTCTGTGAAATACCAGACATACTCTGCAAAGTAGACGTGAATGGCTCACACCACTGGATAAGCTGGTCTGGACTGTTCCTGACACAGAAGGTAACGCAGGGGGCAAACTGGAAGCACCTTGTACAGAGGTAGATGGCATGGGATTTTGAATTCTCTGGGTCAGCATCTGTTGTCGTCCTTGAGCCTGATTAGGTAAGGGAATCGGTAAAGACTGTCCTTGATTCCGTGTTTGATGCATACTTTGGAGTGCTTGTTCTGGTGGGTTTTGACCTCCAGAAGAAATATATTCTGTAGCCAATTCACTTCTGAATCATGGAGAAAAAGGCTTTCTGCATCAACAGTCTTCTCAAAGTTAACATTAGATAGTACACTGTCCCATTCGTTGTATTTATACTCTTTATCTAACATGTTGAATTGTTCATAGCGCACACGAACAGTACCAAGCTGTTGGTTCACATATTCAGCTGATCCAACGGTGCTATCATTACCGCGAAATACAGCCTTATCATTTGTATTATGCTGTCTGAGTTTTTCAAAGTCAGCCTTGAATCTGGAGCATTCAAGTTTCAAAACAGATATATGTGTTGCCAATTCTTCTACTGAAGCTATTTCTGCAACTAGCTGCTTAGCAAATCTTTGTGTTTCTGCAGCTATTTCATCAGCTTGAGCTTTTAAAGTGCTTACTTCAAGTTGAAGATCTATGATGGAAGACTCGGCAACTTCCAAGCTTTTTCTGAGTTGGCTGTTTTCTTGTGCAGCAGCCAAAGAAACGTCTGCACACCAACCTTGAACCCAATCACCAGTTCCATGTGGAAAAAGCTGATCGGCACTTGTACGAACATTGTCAGAGCCAGACGGTGTGCTCTTGGCACCTTCATTTTCATGGGTACTGGAAGTGTCCTGCTTCTCAGTATACAAACATTCAGAAGTACATGATGAACCATCAACAATTACTGAATCTGCACAATCTTCATTCATCTCTGGATCCTCTTCAATTGATTGAAACTCTTTACCAGACTTGAATCTGACTTTTGCACTTGCCTCTTTCTGCAGGCGCTCCATGCTAGAAAATAAATTCTTCTCTTTGATGTCCCTATTGACACATTGCATATGTTGTCTGTCATCCTCAACCTGATTGCCGTTGTGTTTTAGCATGAACCTTAAATCTTCGGTTAAAGAACCCATGCGTTCAATGATACCTTGACAGGATTGCTTATCCAGCATTGAGCAAGGACAATAGCCCAGGTTTAGGGGCGCGGGATTTGTCTCCAACTTTTCCCACCGTAAGACATCTACCTCGTCCTTTTCTGAAGAATTCAGTGGATCCAATGTACTTAGGTCACTGCAATTAACCGACTTACATCTTTGTTTCTCAAGAAAGCCCAGTACAGTTAATCCTTGTTTCATGATTTATCCACCACGGATGCTAACTCCTTCAAGTCATGACTGATAACAAGCATTGTCAGTTTCTTTTCAGATTCTTCAGTAACTTCACGACATCAGCCTGTGTTGTGATTTAGCAAACTGGAAGAATTTCCCATCAGTACCAAATGTCCCAATCAGAATCAGCAGTATCTCTAGCCAGCAATTTTGTCCGTTTCCAACATTCTTTAGTTCGCGAATAAGTGAATCCAAGGTGGCTCCATCCAAGAGTCACTCGTTCAGTCTGCTTGCACTTTGAGAACATAACTGCACGTCTCAACAACCAAACATAACGTGGACACGTTACGAAAGGGGTTCGATACCAAACTTTTCTTTTTGGAAGCTATCGTTTTTGCTTCCATCTTTCATTTTCTTTGGCGATACCAACTTTCCCCATCTGGAAATTCTTTCCGAATATGAGCTTTTCTTTCTCGAAAGCTCACTTTTCCTTTTAAACGTAAGCTTTCCTTTCCCGAGTGTCGGCTTTCCTTTCTGGGCGCCGACCTTTCTTTTTAAGAACCTGAGACTAAAAATGACAAACAATGCCGAAATTGATAGGTTTCAAACATTTTATATAAAAAAAACATTTATATTTGAAAATATCAAATTTAATGAAATTCTCAAATATTGCTTTGGTGACCTACTTTTGCTTATTCATAGTTATTGTATCATTAGATTTATCCACCATGTATAATTGACAGGATTGCTTATTCATAGTTTTTGTTTGTAAAGATGACCTACCTTTGCTCCGTGAGTCGGTCTATAACCACCTTACCATTTAACCCTTCTTATGAGTGTGGGGTATCGAATCACTTTAATCACTTCAACGGGTGTAAGGTGTCGTACCACTTTAACCCTGGGTATCAGGTCTTGGAATGAGGCCCTTCTCAATCGAGCGAAT
Source organism: Brasenia schreberi (assembly GCA_036023115.1). Classification (NCBI taxonomy): domain Eukaryota; kingdom Viridiplantae; phylum Streptophyta; class Magnoliopsida; order Nymphaeales; family Cabombaceae; genus Brasenia; species Brasenia schreberi. The sequence continues at coordinate 292,635 of JAYKKT010000039.1, forward strand.
TTATGAGGTCTGGTTTAAATTTAACTTGTTTTTTAGTATTAGGGGTTTTGAAATTTCATAAATTTATAATTTGCAAACATTTTTGGGTTTGATTCTCAATGTTACCTTTTTCATTTGTTTATAAAAGGAATTGATTGAAATCATGCTTTCTTTGAAGGCAATTTCTTAAAAAGGCAAAATCCTACCAATTTGGTCTTAAGGGTAAAATCGTCATTTTTATAAAATTTTGTCCAAATCCGATCCAGTATTTTCAGGCTTCCATAAAATTTTGATGTCAAAACAAGCTCATTTGATGCATTTTATTCAAAAACCCAAAGTTGCCAAAAATAACTACTTTCCTAAAAGGTAAAAATTTTAAAAGAAAATTTAGAGTGTTTACAACGAAAAATCAGAATGCAAGGTAATTAAGGACTAATGGATAAAAGTAATGATACAATAAAAGGAAGGCAAGGGTAATGTGGTTCTAAGTAACTATAGGTTAACTATTGTGAGATGTAAAAGATTAAAAGCTATGATGCACTAGGGGAACCAATATTAAAGCTTAATGTAACTAAGGAAAAGGCAACGATATTAAGGGCAATGATGTAATGTGAGACTCAAAAACTATGATTAAAAGCTATTACATTTGCTACTGAACTAAGAAAAAGTAACCACTATGGACCGATTTATGCTTAGGACGTTCAAAATCAGACAAGCAAAATGTATGATAGATATAGGGTCAATGAAAGTCTATGAAACTAGAATAGACGAGGAAGAGGTCAGACATTATCTAGGGCAGATTTGTAACTAACTGTTATTAAGATTTAACCTAAAGGGCTAGGATAGATGATGGTCTATGACGCAGTTTTGGAAAATCAAATTGTAAAAGGAGGGGAGATGTGAATAATTAATAAACCTAGATGCAAGTGTCTAAATGATGATACTTAAGGATTTAAGTGTTAAAAACTAATATGGCTAATGTAGAAAAAAAGAACAAATATAAACTAAAAAGCACTTGATATGACTGGAGGAGGAGGCGGTTCCTAGGATTATGACAATGAAGGGAGAGGTTAAGGGGGACGAAGAAAAACCTATAAAATTATCTTATGAGGCTTAAGGAAAGAAAAGATGGGACATGTGGGTTTTCTAATGGGACCTAAATAAAACTCGATTGAAATTAAGACTTAACTATGTGAAATCAGACTCACAAGTTTGGATGCCTCTTGCTGGTACTTAATCTATTGGATGGACCTCTCTTAGAAAACATAAACTATGGACACTTTGAGAAGTTTCTTTGAATATTTAGAACAAAGTAGCCAGCTCCTTTGATGGATCTCTCCAAGTAGCACTCGCATGCACCAAGAGCAAATAAAGAGACAGAAGAGGGAAGAAGAAGAAAATAGCACTTGCTTGATTATATTGCAGCACTTAGGCAATAGAGAAATATATATCCTTAATACTTGAGGGAGAGATCAATTACATGAGAGGCCGAAGGGCCTATTTATAGAGGGGAGTCCAGCCCCATAGAGATAAGGATAACATTAGATTTGTTCTCTACAATATCTTTAACAAATAAAATTATTGAAATTTAAAGCTTTAAATACATTTCCATTTTATTTTAGAGCCAAATGTTACTAAATAGCTTAATGTAAGCTTGAAGTAAGTTGATGACTTAAAGTAGCTAGCTCTCACGTAGCTTGGAGGCTCCTTGGGCGGCTCAGCTTGGCTTGGAGTGGCTCAGATGACTTCTAAGGGTGGTTCAACTCTACTTGAATGGCTTAAAACCTTTATGAAGCTTGATAATTGTTGGTCTTGAAGTACCAAAGCGGAATGACCCTTTGCGACTTGATGTGGAGATGATTACAATAAGGTGAGTTGAGCCATGGCTAAAGCAGGCTTGTATTGGTCAGAATTAAATTTTTAATATAATGTTTAGCTAGGGAGTTTGAGTCAAAATAAAATTTCAAAACCATAGACATAGGTAAACTAGAATAAATGTGAAATCAATGAGCTTAGGTCACCTAGGCTAGGTTTAAATGACATTTATGCTTAATTGAGTCAAGACTTGAGCCATGTACATAAATGTATAATAACATTTTTTAATAAGGATTCTCTTTTGCCTTGTTGTAGAACATTTTGGCAAAATGATAGCGATAGGAGGAAAAGGGGAGCATTACAAATGCCTTCCATGGATTTTGACTTTTCTCATAAATTTATGTGTTCAATAATGCTCAAAATATGAAACTTTTATGAGAAATTACCTCCTTATATATATACATATGCATTGAAAACATTATTTATGTAAATAGCCCCTCATTTTGTGCCCTTAATATGCATGGAAGTTCTGAAATTTCTATGCACAACAAAGATAAAAAATACCATATATTCAATATAAATAAATTTTCTTTTAGTAAAATTCCATGGACAACTAAAATAAAAGCAAGTTTTGATTTTGATTCAATAGGGCTTTTCTGGATAAAAATAAGTGAGAAAGTTCAAACCAAGTTTGTTGAAGGCTAGAAACACCTAAAGAGAGGTAGAATACCCACCATGGTTGACTTACTTTATGGAATAAATTTTTGGTGATGCCTCATTTGTTATTTTGAAATTTTACCTTTTCTTATTCCTCTCTTCCAAAAAATATTTCATTTCTTCTTCATTTCACTCAAACTTTTGTAAAAGTCAAGACCGAGGATCTTACCTCATGTACCTTGAAATTGATGTTTTGAAAACAATTTGTAAGAACATATTTTTCTTAGAAAAATTTGGGTGTTTATAATAACGAAAATTATTGAAAACTTGCACCATTTTTTCTTATTGGTCAAGCTGAAAATTTTTGATGAATTCTTTTAAGACTTGAGCAACAATTAGCCTTCAACACAATTAAAGAGTATTTGGCTAATCCATCCGTCCCTATACCCCATAATGCCGAGAGATTGTGTAGGTGGTACATAGTCACTTCGGATAATGCAATCAATAGTCTACTTGCACAAGACACTAATGATGATATTGTGCATGTTGTTTTTTATTTAAGCAAATTTATTACAGATACAAAAATTAAATATTCTCTTGCAGAGAAAGTCTATTTATGTTATACAACACATGTATACAACTAAAATATTACTTATTGAAAATAGAGTTACATGTTGTGTGCAAAGCATCTTGCCTTACAGGAAAGGCTTGCTAATAGTACATGTCCTTTTGATCTAAAACACAAGCCCTAGAGGATAGTCAAAGGATATATCAATGCTGACTTTCTTACTCATAACTTGTGTGTTGAGGTTACCAATCTGCTAGACCTAGCCTAAGCTATAGTTGTCAAGCAATGATGGAAAATTCTGTTTGATAGATCAAAGGCTACATGATTTTTCGAGAACTACAGGAAAGGCTTGTTAAAAGGACATGTACTATTAAACCAATTTCACAGTATAGTAATAACAAGCCTACAATAGTTTTTTATAAAATTATTGTAGCCTTAGCATAAGCATCTTGCCTGTGTATAGCAAACCAATGGTGGTGTGGTGATAAGGTGGGTTGGTTTTGAGGGGGGGCCAGATATTTTGTTTTAAGTGGTTTTAGGGATATGGTGTACTAGGTTTAGGTGGGGTGGTTTAGTGGTTTAGGGCTTAGCTAGGTGGGTTGGTTTTGGGGTGAGGTTTAGTGAGGTGGGTTAGGTGTTTAGGCTAGGATTAGGTTAGGATTAAGGAAATTAGGCTAGGTTTAGGGAAGGATTAGGGAGGTGGGTTAGGTGATTAGGTTGGGATTAGGCCGGGATTAGGGAAGTGGGTTAGGTGATTAGGCTAGGATTAGGCCGAGATTAGGGTAAAGGGCTAGGATTAGGGGTTTTGGCTTAGGATTGGGTTAGGAAGCTCCCTTTGCATAACCCATAGACCTTGTTGCATCATGTTGGTGCAGCCCTAGGTTAGGTTTTGGCTAATACAAGCTTAAACCCATGCTAATTAGGCTAACCCACATGATTAACCCCAAACTTGACACACAAGTCAAGCTTAATACAATTCCCCTCATACTTATCCTCCCCATTCTCTCTCATGCCCATAATCCCACGTGAATTTCAAGTGGGCCCCACCTCCATTTATGAGAAGGTGATGTGGGCCATGGATGTGGATATTGGATTGGATCTTTGGATCCAAATCCAAATCCAAATCCAGATCCAATCCAAATTTTCTCTAGATGGTCTTTCTTGGATTTTTGAGGCGGTGGTTTTGTGCGGGCACTGGCTTCATCAGCGCTCCGTCTGGTGTTGGCTTTTCCCCAACTTTGTTGTCCGGACTCCATCTCACCATTCTAGACTTTGTTTCTGTTAATCTTGGCCTTTTCTGATTCAGATCTCCGTCGCTTGGATGAGGATGCTTGATTTGGCTTTTAGGTGCTCTAGGCTTGCTTTCTGCATCGGGCCTGGGCCTTCTTTTCGCCTTTTGACCCTAGCTTTTATCAGGCCAGGGTGCCGCTTTTGGCTTCTGTACCTGTTTCGGAGGCTTCCTTTGATTGGGCCTTCATGGGCTAGTTTCTGGGTTGTTTCTCGATCAGGTGTCGTCTTCCCTGCTTCACCTGTTCATCTTTTGTTTTTTGGGCAAAATGGGGCTTAGCCTGAGTTTAAGGAATCCATATTGGATATGGGGTTCAAAACAGTATTTACAAGCTTTTGGAAGCTCCTGGGTTTTCGAAAATGCAAAATGGCCTTTTGGGATTGATTTGCAAACCAGGGATTTATTTCTTAAAATTGTGGGATTTTGGGGTGTTTACAAGAGCAAGTGAAGATATTATCTGGAGAAGTGGCACTTAGTTCAAGAACTTTGAAACGTTATTCTGAAGATGCCATAGATAATCAAAAGAAGGAGCAGATCGAAATTGAAATGAAAAAGCTAACTCTAAAATCCAAGGTTTAAGAGAGGAACTTGCAAAATCTCGAATGCAATTGGATACAACTAGGTCAGAGTTGGATGATTTGGACAGCAAATTTGGGATGGCAGTTGCTGAAAGAAATGATTTATCTGAAAAATTATCTGTAGTAGAAGAAGAGTACAATGTGTTCAAATCATCTTCGAAAGAAAAAGCTGCTCACAATTGTAAACTTTTATTTGAGAAAGAAAGACATATTCAAGAGCTGAAACAAACACTAGAGAAACATGTCCATGAAGCAACGGAACATGATGCTTTGGTTAAAGATTTGAGTCAACAAAGGGAGGGTTTAATGGCTATGCTGCACGAAATGGAACATGAGCTCAATAACTTGCAAAGTGAACTCCAAACAAGCCAAGCGAATCTGCAAGCCTCTATTCTTGAAAGGGATAGTTTAGTGAAAGATGTTGAAAGTTTTAAGAAGGCACGCCAAGACCTTGCCAACCAGAATGGTAATATTCCTCAGGGTCCTATGCTATACAATTCCCCTGCTAACATCATGTTCAATCCAGAGTTTGCTTCTCCACAAGTAAATTATGGTGCAATAAGCAACTTAGTTGCACAACAACAGTTGCTAGCTGCCATGTCAAACGTCTAGTGACTTGGGAGTGTTGGTAATCAAGGAAACGTAGGATATGGGAATGTTAATATAGGACATGACTGTGGATATTCTTTAGCACTACCCAATATATTCCAAGCAACAGCAGCAGTCAGAAGAACAAGCAAGGGTTCAGAATGGTGAAGGTCCGAGACAAGCTTCTCCTACGCAGCAGCTTACACAAGGTAACAGTGTAATTGGTCTCACCAACACGTTGAATACCTGCCTCAACAACCTTCAACAAAACATACTAGCTGCATGTTGTCAACAACTTCTATCCACAGCGATATGCTTCTCATCCATATCTGCGACAAATTGATGAAGGATCTAAAGATCACGTTCAAGATTGCTCAATGCAGATGAAATCAAAAGATAACGTTCAACAACTCAGATGCCTATCAAATACAGATAACGTTCAACAATCAAAGAAGGATTATGCATATCAAATACAGAAAATGTTCAGCAACTCAGATGAAATCAAATACAGAAAATGTTATAGATTAGTTTGTGAGGAATCCAGTTCGTGAACAATGAGAGCTCTCCTAGCCTATCTGTAAACACCCCAAAATTCCACGAATTTCTCAAATCTATCTGGTTTTGTAAAAGCAGCCCCAAAGGGCCATTTTGGGTCTGGAAACCCAGGAGCCTTCCAGACAACCCTGTACATATGTTTTAAACTCTATATTTCAAAAACATACAATATGACTTTTAAAACCTTTGTAAAACATGTTTTGGAACCCCGAAGCAGCTTGGCCTAATCCAGACAGGACCAAGAGAGCTAAGGAGAGCCCGGAACCGGAGCACCTATAGAGCCCAGCACAGCAACTCTTGTATCAAATCTACACCCCCAGGATCTCGAACGTCCAAGACCCTGTTATCATCGAAACCTTGTTTGAAGTCATCTCCGGAAGGCGAAAACAGAGGCGGACGATCATGTTGGCGAAGACCCAACGCAGACGGAGCACTGATGCTGTCAGGCCCCGCACAAACCGTTCGTTTCAAACACAGCTCGAAGGAGTCAGAGTTCAGTTTGGATCGGATCTGGACCATATATATTCAGATTCCAATCCAAACCCATGTATGGACTTGGATTTGGATTTGGATTCAAAAATCCAATCCAATATCCATATCCATGGCCCACATCACCTTCTCATAAATGGAGGTGGGGCCCACTTGAATTTCACGTGGGATTATGGGCATGAGAGAGAGTGGGGGTGGATAAGATCAAGTGTGGTTGTAATTAAGCTTGACTTGTGTGTCAAGTTTGGGGTTAATCATGTGGGTTAGCCTAATTGAGTGGGTTTAAGCTTGTAATTAGCCAAAACCTAACCTAGGGCTACACCAACATGATGTGGTTAAAGTCTATGGGCCATGAAAAGGGAGCTCCTTCACCTAAACCTAACCCAAAATACCTAATCCTAGCCTTCCACCCTAATCTGCCCCTAATCTGAACCTAATCACCTAACCTACTTCCCTAATCCCGACCTAATCCCAACCTAATCACCTAACCCACTTCCCTAATCCTTCCCTAAAACTAGCCTAATCCTAGCCTAATCACCTAACCTAGCTCACTAAACCTCACCCTAGAACCCATCCACCTAACTAAACCCTAAACCCCTAAACCACCCCTAGCCCACAACCTACCCAAACCACTTGTATTTAAAATATCTGGCCCTCCCCTTTCCAGCCCACCTTATCATCATACCACCCTACCTAAACCACCTAACCACTACCCCAAACCCAGCCCTAACCGACCTAACCAAGCCCTATATAAACCCCCCTCTTGGGGGCGGGTTTTCCCATCTAGAAGCCCACCCATTTCCCAGCCGGGTCCTCCACTTCCCCAAGCTCAGCCGCCTGCTCCACCTGCTCCACATCCCACCACCACTTGCTCCACATCCCGCCACCACCTGCATCACTTCCCCAGCCCAGTCGAACGCCACCATCGGCACCACTTCCTTCCAGCCGAGCGCCACCCTCTCTTCACTCGGTAAGTGCCCTACCTTCCACCTTACTCCCTCTTCACTCCCTCTCCATTCTCAACCACCTAATCCACTCCCATATCACCCTAACACCAGCCCTTCCACTTGCTGCCACCAGCCCCACTCAGCCGAACCCATAGCATCCTAACTACCCGCCACCACCTAGACCTTCTAGCTCCACTCGGCCACCCTAACAACCCGCCAACCTTAAGTGTCCCATTCGATCTTCCCTTGAACTTCCCTTAGTGCCATACTCCCCCAACACTACACTCCCCCTAGTGACCTTACCTAGCCCCTTTAATCCCACACGTCAAGGCGACACCCTTGCTAGCAGCCGGCCACCTTCAAGGCAACCGGCCAGCACCCCTTGTCGTTCAACCTCGCGGAGCTCCCTTTTGCAGCCCAAGGCGAAGGCCAAGTCCACGCTCAAGCAAGGCATCTTCGGACCAGCTATTAGTAAGTGCCTAACTCGGTCTTTAGTTGTATACTTGCTTGAGATTCAATTCGATACGGGGTTGTAATAACGGAGCATAGTCTCCCCCCACTTGTACTAACGTGGCTTGGCACACCCACACACGTGCACTCTCTTAGTTGTGCATGATTTTGAACACACACGGGCCTAATCAGCCCCTAATACATAAATATATATATATATACTTTGATTTTGTAGGGTTTTACTTAAGTTGGGTGCGTTGTCTTTCAATTAGAGCACTCTCACACACATTGAGCTTTCGCTCTTATTTGAAAGACCCAAGTAAGGGCCGACCTATACTATTTGGGTTTCATTTCATGTCGTGTGTGTAAGTCTTTCAATTCAAGCACTCTCACATACATTGAGCTTTCGCTCTTATTTGAAAGACCCAAGTAAGGGCCGACCTATACTATTTGGGTTTCATTTCATGTCGTGTGTGTAAGTCTTTCAATTCAAGCACTCTCACACACATTGAGCTTTCGCTCTTACTCCCAAGACCTTAGTCAAGGCCTATTGCAGTTATATTTGGGTTTAATTTCATGTTGTGTGCGTAGTACTTCAATTCAAGCACTCTCACACACATTGAGCTTTCGCTCTTACTCCCAAGACCTTGGTCAAGGCCATACTGCAATTTATATTTGGGTTTAATTTCATGTCGTGTGTGTAAGTCTTTCAATTCAAGCACGCACCCACATTGAGCCTTCGCTCTTATTTGCAAGATCCGAGTAAGGGCCCATATACCTACTCTATATACATATCTCCCTTCGGCATTTACTTTACAAGTCATTTCCCTTCGGTTATTTCCCTTCGGTTATTTCCCTTCAGTATTGTCTTTACATTCGGGTTTTCCCTTTGGAGTAGCGTGAGTTTGCATTGCATCTACGCCATACCACGAGGTAGGACGCATATTGCATCAAAGCAAGCCCTGCTCGAATTCGCCCATGTACTGGAGTGTTCATAACACACAAACTAGGTGGCCCATAAAGGGATAAAAGGAAAGACTTAGGCACGTGCAAATCCACATGATCTAAAATTTGCAATCGCATCTAAAAGACCCGAATTAGACACCTCGAACCGCTTCGTAGGCTTTCTATCCCAAAAACTCGATTTTTGCAAAGCGTACAGACTGACCCTTGCGCATCGGTGCAAGAAGGTCTGCGACGACAAGAGCTCACTTGCTCACAGTCGCCACGTTAGAAGTCAGTTTATAATATATCTTCGCTAGCTTAGGTAAGCTAGCTGGCACGCCCTGTTTACACAAATAGGCCTTAGACGCACGAGAGGATCCGCTCCAAGCCTTGAAAAGGTGAGAGGCGGGGATTTTTCGCGCGTCTACACTATCAAATACAGAAAAGGTTCAGCAACAATCAAAGAAGGGCTCTCCCAGGTGCTGCAGAAGCCATCAACCAACAATCAACGATCCATTAGAGGAATCCAGTTCGTGAACAATGAGATAGAGAGAGAAAGAGAGAGAAAGAGGGAGGAGAAGAAGAAGAAAGGTCAGCCCTGTTCCGACGTCTGATATCCCTTCACCAAAGCATCTCATCCACGTTTCTCTCAATCCTATAGGTTAGAATCGTTCATGGTATGATTAGGATGCATGAAAACTGAAATGTTATAGATTTTGCAGGAAAATGTATAGGAACCGAATTACGGCCCATGTTCGTGAATCATGTCAATGCAAAACACGAGTATTTTCTTTATGAACGGGATAAACACCTCATATTTGTATGATTTCCATGAATAATAGGATTGGTTATAGGTTGAGAATCGTTCCAAACTATTCCAGGAACATTGTAAAATTTTCTGCAATTCTGATTTCTGAAACTGCATGATCACACATGTCTAAACACGGAATTGTTCTGAATAAATGGCTAACCCAGTCAAATCAAATTTTTATGTTCAATCTAAACATATCATAGATCATTAGATAAAATTTTGAAGATTTTATATGATCGTTTGCTTAGCCAATTAGATCCGTGGAGTTTAGAAAAAATCATATTCCGTTTTACAGAAACAAAACGTTCATAAACAGACCTCTGCTCTTTCATTCATATATATACAAATACTGAATGAAATTTCATGAAAATTGATTCTATGGAAATATAACATCCATAGCTTTCCAAAAATACAAATTTTGTTGAATTTGGATGTCTGAGTTCAGAGATATGGCTGTTTTTCTGAGTCTCTAACTCACAGAAACATAACTATTCTCAGTTTCATAACAGTCTCTGATTCTGGATTTAATTCTTAGAATTTACAGAAGAAAAATACAAAATAAAAATATATTCTAATTCTGCACACATACATCAATTCTATTAAATTTTTAGAATTTTTGCATATTCGAAAATATTTTTAAAAATTCAAAGAACAGGTCTCCAAAACTGAACAGGTTCTGCAATTTTCAGAATATGAAAATTTTTAGAAATCATGAACTTAAGCACAAAGTCTGAAACTTATAAGATCTGGTTTTTACTTTTTCGAATTTAATGGATTCAAACACTTTTCAAGTGTTTAGGCTGACCCTTGAGCGTCAGTTAAAAAAGGCTTATGTCGAAAAGATCTCATTTGTCCACAATCGTCTTTGAAAGTCAGAAAATCATAATTTGTTAGTTTTAGCAAAACTAACTGCACGCTCACGCTACACGACATAGTTCAAGAGTTTGATTTCAAATCCTAAAAGATTTGAAATAAAAATTCACGTCTACAAGAGGGAGGAAAAGAAGAGTGGAAGAGGCTGTTGGCTACCTCTGAACGTTTGCTACAGAGTCTCTGCTGTCGGCCGCCACAGGTTATTTTCCTTTCTTTGTTTTATAGTGAATGACAAAGGCTAAGATTCTGGAATTGAATATTCCGGTGAATGTATTGATTCGAATGACAACCCTTTGATGTTTTTCTTTCTAATTCTTTCAACTCCATGGCATGATTGAAGATCGTAAACCTCTTATTTCATGGATTAAGGCTGATTATTAAGCTATAGGTTCGTTTAAGTCGAAACTAGAACACACTTTTTTCTGAAAATCTGAAATTTCCAATCTACACTCTGCATATGTCTGATCAAAAATTTCTCTGTAATTGCCTACTACTCAAAACAAGTCAAGATTTGTCTTGTCTATTCTAGACATATAGACATCTGGTAAAATTTTCAGGATTTTAGATATTATTAAACATCGTCAATTAAATCTGAAAAGATTTACAAAAACTAAAACAGATTCTGGAAAGTAAAAAATTTCTGTAATACATGTTTGTTATTTCTTGAATATCTTTGTGTATACTGAATCAAATCAATTAAAAATAGTCTCTTTGGAAAGATGATATCCATACCTTTCCAGCAAGACCAATTTCATAAAAATTGAAGATTTGAGTACCAAAATATCTCAGTTTTTCTGAACCTCTAATGTTCTGATATAGATTTGTTTTGAGTGCTTGAATGATGTTTAGTTTTAGATTTAACTATGAGAACCTATGGCATTAAAATTCAAAAATGAAAATATTTTTTGATTTTATATACGAATTTCTACCTTTTACAAAATTTTTAGATTTTTTAAAAACCTAGAAGTATTTTAAAAAAATGAAAGAACAGGTCTCTGAAAACAGAACCAGTTTTTGTTTTTCAGAACCTGAAATTTTCCAAAGTCAAGAACTAAATCGTGATTTCCTCAAACTTTCAAATCAGGATATTGTTTTCGAAATTTAATGGATTTCAAATAAATTTTCAAGCATCTAGGAACTCACTTGTCCACAATCATCTAATAAAGTCAGAAAATGAATCTTTGTTAGTTTGAGTAAACTAATTGACACTTTCGTGCACACGACGTAATCTTAGGGATTTCTTTTTAAATCTTAATAGGTTTTGAAATAAAAAATCATGTCTACAGTCATCACCACCGACATATCTTGGAAGATCTACATTTGTTGATGACATTGACAACAATGGATAACCTTTCCTTTTTGGCCTTTTAGAAGATGAAACATGCAACCAGGATATATGGCAGCCATGCTCCAGACCAACCGTTTAGATAATTCACAAGGACACTGGTACAAATGATCCTTTAGTGTATGAGAACCTAGCAGTGTCTTTGTAGTAGCTACTCCATTCTAGCCCTTTGTGTAATCGCAAAACAAGCTGACCTTATCCAAATCTATTATACTACTGAACAACGAATTATATCTTGTCTTACATGGCTGTGGCGAACTTTTTTTTCCTATTCCTTTATGGAAGCCATAACTTGAAAATGTTGCAAGGGGAACTTTCTTGAAGAGCAAAATGAGCTAGAAATAATGCTTGGATGCTTCCTAACTTCATTTCGGTCATGAGTTGGAGAACTTGATCCTCAATTTCGTTCTCATGATATCTTAGAGGCACACTGATCAAAAATACTTTTGTAGAGAGATAGTACATGCTTCTCATGATTTGCAACCTCTTGTTCAAGTATCTCAATCTCCGTTATTAGTTCTCTCGTATGTACTAAAATGAATTTTCCAAATCCCTAGGAAGTGTCGATAAGGCCAAAGATATCATCTTTTACTCTTATACAAAACATTATCAATTGCTCTTCGGTGCCTTCCTTGAATAAGACTCTGCACCTTACAAATTTCAACTTAAAGACCATATGCATGAGCTTGGTCATGTATGTGAATTTTGTAGATAATATCGATCATTTATTATACTTCCATGTTCATGAAACAAGATGGTCTTCCATTCGACTTGCTTGCATGGTTCGGCTGGCAAGATATGGTAAGTGGCCATTGCTTGTGGCTGGATTCAACGTATCCGCTTCCTTCCATGTTAAAATAAACTACACTTGGTAAGTTGTTGTAGCTGCCTAAACTATTCATGTTGAGGTCGGTTGCAACTTGAATGGTAAGATGTCCCTTATGGATAGCAAATTAGGCCAAGGTTTGAAAAAGGCCATTTGTTGAATTGTTTGGGCTTCTTTCCATGTTGGCATCAATCGATCTTGGTAAGTAAGCCACGATAAAACCGGTCAACCCTTAGTAGCTTGATGACTGGGCTAGGTATGGAAAGTCACCTTCCTTCTATATTGAAGTGGGCACGGCTTGGTGACTTACCAAATTGAGCATCACAACTTGCAAAATCATGTACCGCTTTCCTTTCTCTTCGATGATAACGACTTTCCCTTCTTAAAAGTCAGCGTTACGAATGTCGGCTTTCCTTTCTTGATGGCGACTTTCCTTTCTAGACACCGACTTTCCTTCTTCGAGGTCGACTTTCCTTTTTTGAATGTTGAGTTTCCCTTATAAAACCTCAAACTAAAAATGATAGATTACCTTACCCAACAACGTCGAAATTGGCAGGTGCTTGATTGTTGCCTTTTTGGTTCCTGCCGTCTCCTCTTTCTGGGGAATTTGCCTCCTTCCAGTCCAAGCCTCACATATGGTGGGTTCCAAACATTTTTTTTAAGAAAAACATTTTTATATTTAGAAACATCAAATTTGACAAAATTTTCAAATACTATTTTTAGAAAGCACTTGGCTTTATTTCCAATACTTTTCTTTTCATTTGTTTCTTTAAACAAAAATTGTTTGAAATCAATTTTCTTTCGAAGGAGATCATTAAAAGGGTAGAATCTTGCCAATTTGGTCTTGAGGGCAAAATAGTTATTTTATAAATTTTGTCAAAATTTGATTTTTTTGAAAGGGATGTGGTATATCATCATTTTGAGTTTGGTAGAAAATTTTGATGCCAAAATGAGTTCATTTGACATATTTTTATTTGAAAATCTAAAGTTGCCAAAAATAACCCATTTTCCTAAAAGATGAAGCTGCTAAAATAGCAAAACAACCATATGTGATATCTGTTGTTTGCGATAGTATCTATTCTTTTCATACTACCTGATCATGGGAATTCATGGGCATAGAGTACGGAAGCAAGACTTTACCAGGGTCCATATGGGAGAAAGCAAACTATGATGAAGATGTCATTATTGCAAATATAGATGCTAATATTTTGCTGGTGTAAACACCCTAAATAAATTTTGCAGAAACATGACTCTACACATTCTCGAAAAATTGCTTGTTTTGAAACCTAACTTTAAATTAGAAATTTTTGCAAGACCCTTAAAACAGAGATTTTGAAGTCAAATATTTTCAAATCAAAGTTGAGGTAAAGCCCAGTCAAACAAGGATGAAGCTGAATTGTCTCTCCGAAGAATAAGTGAAGATCACAACCACAATAAGGATCAAGCTGGGCATGGACCAAGGGAAGACCTAAGGCACACATCACGGCCAAGCCCACATTGGCCAAGCTCACAACTTGATCGGGCCAATGGGGCTCATCTAGACAAATCTTCATGAAGACTAGGTTCAAAAATGCAAGGCGGATTCAAGTTCCAGACCTTTCTTTGGGTCTTTGTATTTGTGTGACAAAATATTTTTGAGTGTCTGAGCATAGACGCATCCCGGATTTAATTTTGAATAATTACAGCTCCCAAAAATAGAATAATTTTTTTTTAGAATTTTTGCATATGTGTCTATTCACTGTGAATTGTTCCTGATTTTTTAAGATTCAAAAGCTATTGAAAGAAAATTAGAAAGTAAGGTCTGAAAATAGAACTAGTTTCTGTTTTCAGAACTTGTAAAAACTTGTCTTTCAAAACACCTAGTACACGAGTTTGATCAATTTTCTTGAAATTTTCATAAAGTGGGTTTTGAATTACACCTACACTAATGAGTCCTCAAAGTGCCTAGGCTGACCCTTGAGCATCGGTTGAAAAAGGCCTAAGGTGATAAGATCTCGTTTAGCCACAATCACCAAACAAGTTATATTTATAAACTTTGCTAGTTTTGAAAACTAGCTGGCACGCTCGCGCAAACGAAGTAGATTTGAGAAGCTTATTTCAAGTCTCTACATAGGCTTGGAGTGAAATTTTCACATTTATAGAATTGGCACACCCGGTGGGACCCTAGACTTTGAGGATTTAAAGCTGAGGTGATTTTTCCAAACTCCACTTCTTCAAAAACTCTTGGTGTTTAATACCTCTCTTATGCAAAGGTTTACAATTTTCACTCATGCATGTCAAGTTTAGAGGGCTCCTATCAGGTGTCGAGACTATAGATGTGAAAATTTCACTCCAAGTCTATGTAGATACTTGAGATAACTTTTCAAAACTACTTTGTTTGCATGAGCGTGCCAGCTAGTTTTCAAAACTAGCAAAGTTTTGTAAATTTGACTTTTGTGGGTGATTGTAGTTAAGCGAGATCTTGTCACCTTAGGCCTTCTTGAAACGACGCTCAAGGGTTAGTGTAGGCGCTTTGAGGAATCATTGGTGTAGGTGTGATTCCAAATTCACTTCAAGACAAATCGGAGAAAACTTGATCAAACTCGTGCACTAGGTGTTTTGGAAGACAAGTTTTTACCAAGTTCTGAAAAACAGAAACTGGTTCTCTTTTCATACCTTGCTTTCTGATTTCACTCCAAGTCAAACTCGTGCACTAAGTATTAAAAGAGTTTGTATCTCGGTGCAAAGAGATCCAATTTTGGTGAATTTAGTTTTGTTAGAAATTTATAGATGTTAGCTTTCAAATGAACTAAGTTTCACTCGATTTGGATCACTACACACAGAGTTATGGGATGATTACCCATACTCTATTGTAGGAAAAATAGTTTTGACAAAAATGGTTCTGGTTTTTCCCAATCTTACACACTTTTAATTACGTGGTTGCACGACCCTAAAATTCTTAAAAATTTTATCAGAAATGGGATTGTATGTGTAGATGAAGTATCCAAATTTTAGATCAATCACAGTATAAATGAAGAAATGAAAATTAAAACATCATATGTATGTAGAGATGCTGAAAACAATTTTTCTTTATTTTTACAACTTATGTGAATTTTACAACATATTTAATTATTTAAAATTAAATCCGGGAAGTGTCTATACTCAAACATTCAAAACTGTTTTGTCACACAAATACAGAGACCCAAAGAAAGGTCTATATCTCGGTGCATAAAGCTCCAATTTTTGTGTAATTGGTCTTATTGGAAATCTATGGATGTCAGCTTTCCAATGAACCAAGTTTCATTGAAACTACAGATAGAGTTATGGGATGATTACTCAGGCTCTGTTGCAGGAAATATAGTTTTGACAGAAATGGTTATGATTTTTCCCAATTTTACACACTTTTAATTACGTGGTTTCACGTCCCTAAAATTTTTGAAAATTTTATCAGATGTGGGCTTATGTGTTTAAATAAAATGTTCTAAATTTCAGATCAATCGAAGCACAAATGAGGAAATGAAAATTAAAGCATCATACGTATGCAAAGATGCTGAAAACAGTTTTTCTATGTTTTTACAACATACATGATGCAACTCACCCGAAATTAAATGGCATAATCACAACAAACCCAAAGTAAATTGTTGAAGGGAAATGAATGTAAATATGTATATTAGCTTAAGCATACAGGAGGTTAGGAGTTATAGGAGTTTTATAGAATATAGAAGGTAGAATCAAGAAAACAAACAAGTAGAGTACATACGTAGGAAATGAAATTGACAACATATCTACTTGCTATTACAACATGGGGGAGACAAAGCTCCATTATTACAACCCCTTCCTTGAATTGAATGTTAAGAAAAGAATAAGATTGGAAAAGGGAAAGAAATACTCATTTAGCAACCTCCAAGAAAAGGATTACAATGGGAGAATTCGATCCTTTCTTCCCTTGGTGTCACCCATTCTTCTTCCTCTCCTTTCTCTCTTCTCTCTTTTTCTCTCTCTGTCTCTAACTTGTAGCACTTCTCCTCTTTCCACATAGGATTAAAGTGGTTTGATACCCTAAATACAATAAAAGGTTAAAGTGGTTGAAACGGTAAATACCAACTCACGAGGTGAAAGTAGGTCGCCCATACAAACAAACACTGGGAATAAAGCTCAGTTATTTTTAAAAGAATATTTGAAGATTTTGATAAAACTCAATATTTTCAAATATATTTCAAAATAAAATGGTTTTAAATAAGAAAATATTTGAAACCATAAATAGGGATAAAACTAAATCCCCCCCTCCAAAGAATCAGCGAGGATCAAGGTTGCAGTTAAAGCAGGCTCAAGCAATGAGCGAGCTCAGGTGGACCCAAACAAAGCAGGACTTCAATTTATATGGACCAAGGGAAGACCCAAGGCACGAATCAAGTCAAGGCACGGCTCCATCAAGGCCAAAGACTAATCTAAGTGGAAAGCCTTACAAACCTAAACCCAACTTGATTTGCCAAACCATGGCCTATGAGTTAGTTTGATCAAAACACAATGGCTAGACCGAATTGCCTTAAATCACCCTTACCTTGGTCGAACCACACCAACTCACCTAGTCTGCCTTGACCGATTGGACCCATGTTGAATCACACCAACTCACCTAGTTCGCCTTGACCGATTGGCCTATGAGTTAGGATGCCTTAGGTTGCTCCAAGAGAGGATAAGATGAGCCACAAGGACATTCCATGTTAACCCAACATGTTGAAGTCAAGTCTAGCCGGTGGTATGAGGAGACACCTAGGCCAATCAGCCATGATCGGGTACACCTGGCTCGAGCCAAGAATCAACTCACTTCAAGGGCTACATGGAGCTGGTCCATGTTATGATTTGACCAGATGAGGCCATGGCAACCAGTCCCAACTGAATCCATATTTGAAGCCACAATGCAATTCAATCAACCAAGTCGAAATCAAGCCTAAGCGATGGCACTTAGGAGCACCTAGCCTAATTCACATCTAGCTCAAGCCCAAGGACCAAACCAAGACCACATGGAGCTCATTTTCAGCCATTGCATGATGGGACCACCAAGCCTACCCAAATGAAGGAGTTGGTGCACCAATGGATCAAGACATGGGCCAAAAGACCAATGTCCAATCCGCCCCATGGAAGGCACTAGAGACCCCCCCTAGCCTATAAATAGAGGTCATGGGGACTCATTTCCAGCATCTTACACATTAAGGGACTTGCTAAAATGTAAGGGAAGAGAGAGGGAGAACCTAGGAGAGAGAAGAAGTACTACAAATTAGAGAGAGAGAGAGAAAAAAAGAGAGAAAGAAAAGGAAGAAGGGGTGGCACCAAGGAAAGAAGTGGTCGAATTCTCCCATTGTAATCCGATTCTTTAAGGCTGCTAAGTGAGTATTTCTTTCCCTTTTCCAATCTTGATTCTTCTCTTAACATTCAATTCAAGAAATGGGTTGTATTAATGGAGCTTCATCTACCCCCATATTGTAATAATAAGTAGATATGTTGTCAATTTCATTTCCTACTTGTTCACTCTACTTGTTTATTTTCTTGATTCTACCTCTTTATATTCTATAAAATTCCTATAAATCCTAACCCCCTCTATGCTCTAATATACATATCTTTACCTTCATTTACCTTCAGTAGTTTATTTCAAGTTGGTTGTGATTTTTTCATTTAAATTTCAGAATTATGCATCATGTATGTTGCAAACACTGAAAAACCGTTTTCAGCATTACTGCATACGTCTGAGTTTCTATTTTTTATTTCTTTGTTTTTGCTCTAATCATTTTGAAAATTGGAATACTTCATCTACACACGCAACCCATCTAGAATAAAATTTGCAAGAATTTTAGGGTCGTACAACCCCGTGATTAAAAGTGTGTAAGATCAGGAAAATCCAAAACTATTTCTGTCAAACTGTATTTTATATAAACAGAGCCTAGGTAATTCTCTCATAACTCTGTGTTAGTTATCAAAATTAAGTAAAACTTAATTCATTAGAAAGTTGACATCCATATATTTCCAACAAAATCAAATTCACCAAAATCGGAGTTTTTTACACCGAGATATAGGCTCTTTTGTGAGTCTCTGTATTTTTGTGATAGAGCAGTCTCGAGTGTCTGAGCAAAGACACTTATAGATTTAATTTCGAAGAATCACATATTCCAAAAAGAGAACAAAAATATTTTTAAAACCTTTATACTTGTTCCTATTTACCATGAATTTTTCACGATTTTTGGAAACTTGGAAGATACTGAAAGAAAATCAGAAAGCAAGGTATGAAAACAAAATCAGTTTTTGTTTTTCAGAACTTAGTAAAAACTTGTCTTCCAAAACACCTAGTGCACGAGTTTGATCAAGTTTTCTCAGATTTTTCTTGAAGTGAATTTGGAATCACACCTACACCAATGAGTCCTCAAAGTGCCTAGGCTGACCCTTGAGTGTCAGTTCAAGAAAACATAAGGTGACAAGATCTCACTTAACTACAATTGCCCACAAAAGTCAGACTTATAAAACTTTGCTAGTTTTGAAAACTAGCTACCACGCCCGCGCAAGCAAAGTAGTTTTGAAAAGTTTATCCAAAGTCTCTACTTGGAGTAAAATTTTCACATCTACACATGTCTATATTTTTTCTTTGAAAAAAAATATGTGTGCTTGGTTTAAGAGTTCTATAGCAAGGGTGCATATGAAAAGTCAAATTTGAAATTAAGTGCGAAGAACTTTAGCTGTATGAGTGAAAATTAGACACAATTCAAGTTTTTCGAGTATAATGAACTATCTCGCTAAGGCGAGCATGCTAAAGCTGTAAGGAGCCCAGATACGAAAGACGCCCAGAAAGCATCTGCTTTAGTAGTCATATCAGCTGAGTTTAGTAATCTTTCCAAATAGTATCTGACGAAAATCTGTCCATCTTGTGCAGACATTAATACGATTTGTGGCTGACGTTTTTGTCTCAAGTGGGCAGATGATGCCGCTGTCAACATTCTCTTCATCGCACCATCCTTCCGTCTTCTTGCTCAACGGCATCATCATTTTCAGGAACACGCATGAATAAAATGTGATTTACGAACTCCGTCCCAATCTCCCCCAATGCTCTTCTTTTTCACGGTTCAAGTCAAAAGTGCGGGCATTAAACTTTGCCCGGAACTAAGTTCATAAGAAAGCACATCAAACTGAGATAAAGTTTGAGAAGAACTTATACTTTCTTGAACTTTTTCAAAGCATTTTTTCTGGAAGAAAAGGATAATCTGTAGAGAAATTCTCAAGTAACCGATGAAAACCTAGTAGAATCTATTTTTACTGAAAAACAAGTTAATGTTACATTGGTTTTTTTATGAGACTTTTGAGTATAAACGCTTATATGAAATGTTTATCATCTAACTTTTTACATCTTTCTCGTTGATCTCAAATTGATAGCTTTCTCAATTATGTAAACTACCTTAAGCATATCTACTTTATTTTATCTTTATCAAGTCACACCAATTTTTTCAAACCTCCTCAAATATTCTGTTTTTCTTTGTGGAGATCTTACTCAACCTTTTCTTGCACATTCTCATACTGTTTATAGTTTTTGTTGCCTATAAAAGGTATTGTAAAATATAAGAAATTTTCAATATGTTAAATATTTGAATATGCAAATTTTCTTATTCTGTTCATTTGAAATGCCTTCTGTAAAGGTTTTTCTTATATTTGCATATGAAAATAATATTAAGACCTTCTATATTCTTCTTTGTTTTTTTATCAAACTCTATATACGTATATATATATATATATATATATATATATATATATATATATATATATATATATATATATATATATATATATATATATATATATATGTTATATGTTAGATATAGATATTGGCATTGTTCCTTCTAAATAAACCCTTACGTCCTTATCATAAAACACTGGGGTGACTGCTTTACTTTTCACAAGCGCACTAGCCGCATGTAGCTTGTCATGATAAACTATGCTCCTGAATGTGATGTGTAGCTATTGTCGTTTCATAACGGGGAAACTAGACACGTCCGGTTTCGGTTAGGCCGGAATTTGGAACTAGTAATTTTATTAAAAATATTAAAATTTTAAGAATATTAAAAGAATTATTAGAACTGATGGTGCTGGTCTGGTCCAGTTTCGGTTTTATAAAAGGGGAAACCTGAGCCAAACCAGGTGGTTCCTGGTTCCAGTTTTAGTTTCACCTATTTCAAGTTCAGTTTTCATTGGAACCACTGGCCGGTTAGGAACCGGCAATGTCTGTGGAAGGCACTCTTGTAAGGAAGTGCCTAATTGTAAGCATCCTAACTCCAGGACAGTGATACTAAATCATGGATTTTTCATTACCAGGGAGTGGTTCTAGTTAAATTGATGCCTAAAATGAAATCTTTTAATTTGGGGCCTAAAATATCATAACAGTACAAAATTTGGGACATAGAAAATTGATCAGTACAAGTATTTATTAAAGTTCCAGGCCTCAAACAGTATATGTGATAAGTGTTCAAAAAACTTTGGGGCCTACAAGATTGGTGTAATAAAGAGCTTAAAATTTGAAGGCCTTACTAATCGGCCACTTAGGGCGGTTGGGCCGTATTCACGGGCCACCCTTGCTTATTCCCAGGACTCGAGAGCTATCACATGCAGTTTTGCTAGTGAATTTTGCATTTTTGTGATGGGTCACCTGGCGGGGATTGCGTTGATGTGCCTGAAAACAGGCACAATGATACGGGAGGGGGCAACATGAGCCCGCACCCTGATCTTGTATTCAAAGCCAAAAAGATGCATTCTGTGCCTTTTGAAGCGATAGAGACAAACCACCACAAAATGTTTTTAAAAGACAATAGCCAGGACACATTACACGTAGCTGGATCGCAAATCAGGCACTCACACACACACACACACACATATATATATATATATATATATATATATATATATAGAGAGAGAGAGAGAGAGAGAGAGAGAGAGGAAGAGTTGCTTATAGATTAAATAGAGGGATTGTCTAGATTTAAAAAATGTAAAGTAGGAAAATACATTATTATCTTGTACTTTTTGCTTTTTCTAAAAAGTAACTTTTAATTTTTTTTCCTTTTTAGCTAGCTCATTTACTTTCTCTATCTAAGAGTTCCGATTAGTCTTAAGAGTTTATCATGAATGGAAGTCTAATAACTTCAATTCTTTATATATATATATATATATATATGAGGTGTGCATGGCCCCTAAACTTTAAGCCTTTAACTTAAAGCTTCTATTGTGTCGAACTTCTAACCAAGAGAACCAAGGCAATTTAATGGCAGGCTAAAAGCATTGGTGGAACCTTAAAACACTTACTACAGAGAGAAACTGTATTAGGTTTTGATCAGTTTTAGTTAGACATAGTTTTACTGTTGGCTTCAAAGGTTTTACAGCAGCGGCACACCACCTCTTAAACAAAAGCTCAGTGTGGGAGTTAAATCTGACCAAGTAAATTTAAACCCATCGTAGCCCTAATTAGTCAATAGCATATGCACAAGAAAGTAGCTCGGCTTCCAGTCGGAGAAGCCGAC
Organism: Brasenia schreberi; assembly: GCA_036023115.1. Classification (NCBI taxonomy): domain Eukaryota; kingdom Viridiplantae; phylum Streptophyta; class Magnoliopsida; order Nymphaeales; family Cabombaceae; genus Brasenia; species Brasenia schreberi. The sequence goes on from JAYKKT010000039.1 coordinate 314,870, forward strand.
GCCCTTATGTCCCTTCCTGTAATAGCTTCGTGGGCCACCGGGCAGCGCCCTTGGCCTATTCCTACGAGTGAGGTCCATATATGGTAAGAAGTATGTATTTTTCCTTTAAAAGACTCTTCTTAAGAAAAATCAGAACCAAGAGAACAGGAAATATATTTTTAGTATAAGAAATTTTATTCGTGAGAAAATACTAAATTTTCCTTTAGACTCGCAAGTTGTGGTGAGGACATAGACCCGTTGGAATGCATTCCATGATCTACCCATTTGGGGTCATGGTAACTATGGTGTCAACTATGGGCCTCGATGCCACTACATTGGCTTCTTTTTTTGTTACAACAGGGAGGCCAAAGCCAGGTATGCGCACCATGTGAATCGAGCTCAGTACCTGCATGTGTGAGTGCAGAGCCCTGCCAAGTGAACCAATGGTCTGACTGCACCACTACATTGATTTCGTCATTGACTTGATGCACCTAACCATAAACATAGTGCATTGCTACCAACCAATCCCTCCTCAACCAAGCAAGGCCCCAAATTTATGAGTTGACCAGCTGGAAACGCCACCATCTTGCACCAGCTAATAAAAGGAAAAATTATTGAAAAAGTGAAAAAAAGAAGAAGGGTGAAGGAGAGCATTGCAGCCTCAAATATGTCTTCTAGTATGACAGGCACCTTTCGTGCACCATTATCCTGAAAGAAATTTCCACTAAGACTGAATGAAGCAAATCGAATTCACATGAAATTAAGAAATGTAGACACTTCATTTAAATACCTTAATATAACTATCAAGGTGAATGTTTTTAACAATAAAGAATTGTCATCAAACGAGCTTTCATGAGTCTAACTGAGCTGAACATACTGTGTTCACGTTCATGTTCAAATGGTTCAACGAACTGAACACAAACAAGCTGAACTATCAGCAGCTCGATTCATTTGCCAATGCTAATTACAAGCAAGGATCTCTGCAACAAACCCCACATTATCGTGCTGGAAAACAAATAATACCATGCTCAAAACTTATTAAATTTATGCTGATAAGATGAAAAGCACCTTTATTTTGAGGAAATGAGAAGACGAAACTTGCCTACCTTGAGGAAATGAAAAGCATAACCCTGAATAACAAATGACACAGAACGATACAGTCCATCTTCAGGATTATGCAGTAAGCACAGCAAAAGAAGATTGTGGACTCAGCTGAACTGAACGGGAAGAGTATGCATTCAGCTAAGCTCTACTTGTGAAGCTTGCGGATAAAGATGAGAATTCAACTGTTTGTCTCGTCTGTACTGTCTAGTTGTTCTTCAATGGTTAGTATAGATCATTTACTCGTGAAATATACATGCACATTTAGGCAACATCAGAATATTGTCTTAAGCATGAGCTACAAGCACAAAAGAGCACGAGTTTGAACACGCCTCACTATGTTGGGTTCGGCTCAATATGAAACAATATAAAGAATATTTTATAGGAAACGAGACAAACACAAGCGGAACGTCTTGGGTTCATTTACCAGCCCTCTCTACAGAATGCTAATCAAACTAAAAATATAAAAAAAGAGAAAAATAAAATTTCAAACTGTTGTCTGCGTCAACACAAGCAAAGAGAGAGCTTTGAAAGATCCAAAATCGGTATTCATTTGTACCCAACAAACCACATAATAATCGTCGCCAGCCATCACCACCATTCTCTTTCTTCCAAAGAAAGGACAACAAAGTTTTGAAAGAAGACGTTCCTTTTTACAGATGAACAAGGAAAATGAGAATCTAAACGAACCAAACGTGATCAAATTGATGGTTTTTTAAAGATTATCAGTGTATTTCATCAATCTTGCCTCCTGCATCGCCACGCAGAGACGGTATACAATGCTCGATCCTGCCAACAGATGGTGAACCAACCACCCTCTTCCTTGATCCCATACGCTTCGCACCCACATCCCAGCAGCAATCTCCTCGCCTGCAACACACCATAGTGGCCCAGGCCGACCCGTCCGAACCCAGCTCGCTCAAGTCTGGACGCCCACTTCTCCATCCGCTCATGCCTCTCCTTCCTCTCCAGACCTTCACAGGTAATAATGTTCTTGATCTCCTCTCCAAACAGTTTCCTCTCCACCTTCATTCTCTCCACCGATCCCCGGGGCAAGCTTGAGTCCAAGCAATCAAAGAGGCAAGCGTAATAATGCAAGGCTTCGACGAGCCGATCTATCAAATTTGCGCCATTGTGATTCGATTCCTGCTCGGTTACCACCATGATCTTCGGAGACAACTTTCTCAGAGAGCTGAGAAGACTCGCCATCTTCGCCAAGTCCCGGGTCTTGTCATGATCAGCAACAGCGAGCAAAGTGTGGAGCTGAAAAACAGAGCAAATCGCGAGCGCCTCCCCTGTTTTCACCCGAAAACGATCGGGATGGAGGTCGGCGAGGTCGGAAACAATCTGATTGAACTGAAACGGGATGTCCAGTTTCTCGGCTTCTTCAGTCAATCGGGCTGCGGTCTGATCGAGTACTTCCTTGTGATCATGGACCCCAGTGATGCGCAGGTGCGGCGGGCCGTCGGGCCGGGTGGCAACGGCCTGAAGGAGGGCGATCCACTGGAGGGGCTCAGCGCAATTGAGGTCGATTATGTGGATAACTTTCTCACCCTCCATAGCATCGAGAATGGCGTGGTTGGAGAGAAGGAAGACGAGCTTGAAGAAGGGGCAGAGGTCGAAGAAGAGGCGGCGAGCGGCGAGGGAATCGGAGAGGGAGGCGGAGGGGTCAGAGTTCGAGTGGAGGAGGGCGCGGTAGATGCCCGGGAAGGAACGTAGCGAGCGGGCAGCGAGGGCTTCTGAGAAGTAGGCAGCCACGCGCTGGAGGGGGTCGCCGTCGGGGGACGCAAGGAAGGAGATCTGCTCGAGGCAGAGGTTAGCGTGATGGAGGTCGGACGAGGAGACGAAATTGGCGCAGGAGAAGAGGAGCTTGATGAGGTAGAGGCCACGCTCCTCCGACTTGAGCTCGCTGAGACAAGAGTAAGGGGAGGGTATTCCCGGCGAGAGAGACATGATGGACGAGAAGAATTGCAGAGGGGAAGAAGGGATGGATGACGAGTTTCCGTCGTCCTGAACCATGCCTCCCCTGCAATCAAACAACTTCTGCCTTCTTGGTGGTAGCCGCTAGCTAGGTACAGATGGCTTAAGAAAAGCTAAAGTTTGGGATATGCAAGAGTCACCGTCGTGACGAAAGAGTTCACAGACGTGAGGTAGAAGAGGATTGCTAGGTGGGCTTTTCCTCGTAGGCAGGGTAGATTGGAGAGAGAGAGAGAGAGAGAGAGAGAGAGAGAGAGAGAGTGGTGAATCTCCTACTTGCTTCTTGAAAAGCTGAAGTGAGAAGATTCAAGAGTTCGGTTCAACTCGAACAATTGAAATTGAAACCAAGTCGGAGGTGGAGGGTAGTAAATGAGGAGGGAGGGAGGTGGTGGGTTCTGTGAGTTTTTGTTGCTTTCAGGAATTGAACGAAGGAGACAAACGACCAAGAGAAGGTTTTGTCGTCATCGATTTGGTGCGGTTTGAGAAGAAGAGGAATATGGAATTTGTGTGAGCGAGTGCCCCCTCCCACTCTCCTTTGTCTTTACCCAAAGACCAGATTGGGGAATAAAAGCTGAGACTCTTTCTCTATTCCCTCGCTCCCTGCCAAACGAGCCCTAACAAAACAAAAAACAACACCCTTGTTTTGTTTTGTTTAACTACGCGCATGGGGATTGCAAAGAGGCCCTCCTTCGAATGCCTCCAAAACTCCTTCCCTTGTTCTTTTCCTTCCCCTCTATTCTCATATTCCACGTAATGACAAAGGGGTTGTGGTTAAAAACCCTAGTTTCCTCTCCCATCCAACCCTAACCCCTTCCCCCGCCCCTTCAACCAAATTCATTACACCCTTTTCACATCACCATTTGATCCTATCATTCAATGCTCATGATCTAGATAGTAGTATACGCCATCATCCAGTCCATTACCAGCTGTATTTGCAACACTCGCTATGGGAAAAAGTGAGCAGCTCGTGCTCGACCACGAAAAAATCGAAGGGCTAAATTTTGTCAAGCTCGAGTTGCTCGTTCGGAGATATTTGGCTATATATATAGTGCTTGTATCTGCTCACTACGGAAGCTTGTTACTCATGTTTGATCAATACTTTTTAGACATATGAGCACATATTATCATTCATCAATTTTTAAAAATTATTAATTTTTTAAAAGTATACTCATATTATTAGGATATATATATATATATATATATATATATATATATATATATATATATGCACTAGGATCTTCTTCATTGACCTGCTTTGAATTCATGACGGTGGGACGAAAAGTGTTCAATTCTTGAGATTACTGAAGAGAAAAACAAAAAAGTTCTTTTGATAATATAAAACGCCTTTTGTTTTTTATATCAATCTTAGCCAATGGATCGTCCTTGATCAATCCATCATTATTTAGGAGAATATCATCCAAAAAAGACTATATACATAAATTCATGCGTACACACACACACACACACACATATATATATATATATATATAAGCGCTTAATCGAGTTCAATGCTGAGCCAAGGCTTGTCAAGTTGTACCAAGCTCAAGTTATCTGAATATTACTGGAGCTGGACCTCATGCCTGAAGATGGAAGCTAGATCAAGGACTAGTCATCCACTTTCTTAACAAAAGTCAAGGTTTCTCGTACTCGAGCTTGACTCCACTCAGTTACACCCATACCTCTCTCTCCTGTCTGTGTCAAGATTTGAGCTTAGGACTCTTCTAAGTTGCCTTCATGTCGCGTGCACTTTGGTGTTAATATAAACAAAACTGCACAAATGTATATCACTTCAATGTGTTCGATGCTAAAGGTTCCGGATGAGGCTGTGTCATCCAAGTTGCAGTTGAAAGTACATTGTAATGTTCGTAAACAAACAACTCTGCCTGTAGATTCTACAGGTTTGTTATGAGCCCAGACGATGGATTCAACGAGTTGTTGCCAATAACCACGACCGCTAAATAGAAACATTAAACTGAAGGCCCAGACAAAATGAGCACCTAAGAAAAACATTTTGATAATAACAACAATTTCCATTCTCGTAGAAGGCCAGAAAATGATGACGAAGAATTCTATTGTGAACTAGCCAGTAATATTGTTAGGGTTTTCAATTTGAAAACTCGAATCCCATGCCAGAAACAAAGTTCATAATGAAGTCAGCAATAACTTAAGAAGATCGGTCCTCAACTAGCTTGGTTCTTACAAATTTACATGGAACCGCTATTTCATTAAGGATCATTTATGGAGGATACCTGGGTTGAGTTTTGGTGACAGTGAGGGGACCAGAAAACACCTTTTCTACAGATAAGTTTGGTTTTTCAGACCCTTTGTGTCCCACAGAATATATTGATGAAGTGGTACAGTAGGTCCTCTTATTGGGTTTATTTTCCTGTCTGAACCACCCACGTCCAAAAGCAAACAAGGACCACGCCTTAGGGCCATCAAAATGGGCTAGGCCCTCTGGAATCATGCGCGACGTGGCCCTAGAGATACTCTGGCCCCTGTTCGGAAATATAAGCCCACATTGTCATAAGGGTCATTTGGTCCAGCACCCACAACATTGTCATGAGGATGAGCACTCCTGAAGTGCATGGGAATGAAATCGATTCAGGCTAACAGGAGGCCTGGCACAAAAACATAAAATATTTATATTTGTGTATCTACATACTTATTCTCTTTATATATATATATATTAAAAAGCTTCGAGAATTATGAAAGACATTGTTATTACACTCATGCTCATAAAAAGAAAGACAAGCATCAATCATCCAATAAGAGAGTGTATTTACAATAAGAGAGTGATTTCTGGGCAACTCTAACATTTTAGTCAGCCCACAAATGCAGGTATAGGGCTGAGAAGTTTTGACAGCTCTACCGCTGCTAATCTGGTTTGATCCGGGTTGGACCGTGTCAGGGTGAAAGCTTTCTCCCAACAGTTGTTTTCTACTTTTGAAAGCCTCGAACTTGAAAACTTGCTTAATTAAGGAGAACAAGTGCTACATTAACTACTTGAACCAACTTAATGGATTCAGCGGTGAACAAGTAAAAAGCAACACCAACAATAACAACAGCTTAAACGTGAATGTCTCGGTTCATACTAGTGCGTGCATATTGGGCCAAGAATCTGCTTAACATAGCTAGCCTATCAACAACAACAACAATGATGATAATCTTTCCAACCGCCAAATCAGAAGGTCCTATCATTTTCTCCAACTGCCTTTCCATAATATATTTGACATTTCGTGTAATTGAAGCATGAAATCGTTTATAAGCATGTTACGTCGGAGGTGACAAAAGTAGATGTGGCATGCAATATTCCCAATATTGTCTCTATATTTGACATTTCGTGTAATTGAAGCATGAAATCGTTTATAAGCATGTTACGTGGGAGGTGACAAAAGTAGATGTGGCATGCAATATTCCCAATATTGTCTCATTCATGGTCATGGGTGAGGGGGTTCTGATTCTTTTCATCTCTAAGGGAGCGGGGGTGTCTGATAACTCGCCCAGGGCCTGCACTACTACTACTGTCCCAATCCCAAAGGCCCACCCCGAGGTATGGGCTGCTTTTTACTTACAACAAGTAGGGCCCGTATTTGAAATGCAACAAGTATTGGTACTAGAGTCCCAGCACGGCAGACCTTGTTCCTCCTATCAAGCACCTTCTGAGGCTAGATGATAGGTCGCTTTTCATCAGGGAACAACACAGTGGAACTATTATTTGTGGTGCCAGTTCGATACCATGACGCTAATGTGGAACTTGTACGGATCAAGGGAACCGACATTTTTCAAATAAGATTGCTTGGAACTCGTAATGTGCCCCAGGCCCGAAAAATCCACATTCTTATTGAGTTTCATGCCATTTGTGGTGCCAGTTACCAGGCCTCAAGAGCGTACTTGGTGCAAAAACGTGTGCCTCTTTGTGAAGTCTTTTGTAAATTGTATTCGCAAGAAAGTGGTTGATACTTTTATTGGAGCCATTTGGTCTAAAGGGAAAATCTTATAGAGAAACATAACTGCTACTATCATGATCTCACTACAAGAACAAAGGGAATTAGCAAGGGAAATGTCCCTCTCTAATCCTTCCCGTCCCACCGCAACCACGAACCATGATCTAGTTGGGATGGATTAGCAAGTCCTGATCATCAGTTTCAAGCATTAGCTCACAATAGAAGTTGATCACTCCGCACCCTTTGTTCATTGGCTCCTACACTTTGTGAGAATCGGCTGATTTGAATCCAATCCATAGAAAAATATTGTTTGCTGATCTTTGTTTTTCTAATATGTTTTGTCGAAGTTACATCAAAATTTTTGATGTGCCTGGGGAATTTCTCAAGTAAGAAACGCTAATGGTGTCATAGATTTGGCTGTAGTTAGTTAGTTTAGTCTTAATTTCTTGCATTCTTTTAAGGATAAACTTTTTTAGAGTTAAATTTTAGGTAAAAATACAACGGCAGACATACTGCCGATCTCATTAAGGTCTTATCTTCACAGCTTTCTGCTATGTGGAACACCCCTGTGACATTTTCTGCATAATTATTATTACAATATCACTTCTTGAGAAAAGGATATCATCTCATAGAAAAGATAAGATTCGAAGCTTATCAATGGCAAGCAGACCTCTCTAGTAAAGCCTGGAAAGCATCCCAGATTTAAACGATGACGTCTGGAATATGGTTATGGTTTGTCATTTCCCCACAAGTGCTTCAAAGTGAAAGGCCATGCAAAGAGGAGTTAGTGGTTTACAGCTCTCTCTCTCCCTCTCTCACACGCACATATACACAGGCACACAAGCACATAAGCGCACATGAACAGACATCAGAAGGAACAGGAAAAGTTGCATTTGAAGGCATGCGCCTTTGGAAATTGATAAGGTTGTAGTGCAATGATTACTGAGTACTTTTGGTGGACAGAGAAACCGCAAACACACACACACACACATATATATATATATATACTCTCCTAAACTCCATTAGGCTCACCTTTCTCGTTCTTTTGGCTAAGATCAAGTGCACTTAATTTTTTTTGAATGGTACATATGAAGGATCATCGCCTACTGTGCTTTTTTCATATTATATATATGTACATACATACATATATCTATATATATAGATATACATATACATATGATATACATATACATATATATACATATACATATATATATATATATATATATATATATGCTCTCGTAGATTGCATACTACATTACCCAAATGCCATGCTTGGTTTATCTAGAGTTTCAATGCCCACTCATTTTCATCAAGTGCACTTAATTTTTTTTGAATGGTACATATGAAGGATCATCGCCTACTGTGCTTTTTTCATATTATATATATGTACATATATATATATATATATATATATATATATATATATATATATATATATATATATATATATATATATATATATATATATATATGCTCTCGTAGATTGCATACTACATTACCCAAATGCCATGCTTGGTTTATCTAGAGTTTCAATGCCCACTCATTTTCATCATTTATTGATGCCTTCATTCCTACCCATAGCTTCTCATCCTAAGCAATATATGCCAAATCCCGATATCCTCTCCTACACTACACAACAAGAAACATTGTTGCTGTGGGGTTTTCTCTCGCACAAAATTACACGTCTTGGTACTTGTCCACACCATCTTTTGAAGCCACTACAACCAACCAGACTGTACGATACATCCACATCGAGACAAAGAAGCCATTAAAGATGTTACATCCTTTTCCCTGCAAAACGATACCACCGACTCGGCCACAAATTTGTCATACAGCGCGGCATCATCTACCGATGAAGATCACAGATCCTATAAACAGGTCTGTATTTATTTTTTTCTGAGGCACTACTTGCTGCTAATCTAAAACTAGTCGGAGATGATTTAATGATTTTCGATAAATGGTATTCTTTCTCATTTTTTTTGCTTAAATTTTTCTTTAAAATGGAGTTTCATACTTCTAGTTGAAGTCCTCTTTTAGATGATCCTATAAAGAGAGGTGGGTGTGTCTCTTTGTAAGCATTCGGTGGCTCTATCTCTAAACAGTATCAGACAGAAATTTCTGAAAAAGTTATAAATACTTAAGACTTGTAGAGCTACTTGGCATCCTTTTCGTGAACTATTTTCTTGTTTTTGCGGCCTATATTTTGTTTAAATGAATTATTTATTCTGAGCATGTGGTTTTCTATGTGCTTTTGATCCGCAGGGAAGCTTAGTGATATTCTTTTATTGCTGTCTTAATAACACAACACAAGTGGCTGAACATGGTAAGCTAGAAGATAAAAAGGACATTGCATAGAACTCTAACCCTCATTTCTAAGGAGGAAATATGAATTGGTAAGGTATAGGTGATGACCCTCATTTCTAAGGAGGAAATATGAATTGGTAAGGTATAGGTGATGGAATGGGTCTCAGTATAGGTGATGGAATGGGTCTCAGAGAATGCGGTTGTACATATCTAAGTTGCCAATAAGATTTGTGTAGGCACTCCATGTATCGAGAAAGACGAAAAGACGAATATATGCATACTCCTAGGGAAAGCAAAGGAGGAGAAAAGACATTATATCATTGATTACCTGGATCTAGATTTGATTAAACATACGTATATAGGTTTTCACAGAAATAATAAATAACATGCCAAGATTTTCGGACATGTTTCCTCATAACTCTACTTCTTTATACATGTCACCTTTTTTGTCGCCATGCCAACTGGGTATGTCAATTGACTTCAAGATCCATACAATTAACTAAGATGCATGGTCCTATCTTCACATACTCAATGTCATAATCATTCCTAGACCTCTACGAGCCACATGTTCCTTATATTTCAAAACTCTCCACCTTTTGCCACTTATCCTCATGTATTTTCTAACATTAACACATGCCTCTTATGACTATATCCATAGTTATCTAGTGTATGAGTTATACTCATAGTAATTTATATTAGAAAAACTGACACATTTGTTTCTCAAGCCTGATTAACACAAGACCCTTCTATCTCCTTTCCATTATGAATGAAGTTAGTCATAGTTTATATGTTATACAAACCCTTTGGAGAGATACAAATCTTACTTTTGGACTGGAAAGATTAATTAAAAAAGTTTTTGATGTTTTTATCTAAATCTGTAAATATTTTGATGCCAATTAGGACCGAAAAATCACTACCCAAACCTAACTTGTATTAGTGAGCATCATGGTCATATATGTTCATTCTCTCCATAGGTTGTTGATGCTGAGGAACTCCATCATAATTCAGCTTCCTAAATGATAGAAGTATCCTCATGTGCAACCAACCTCAAACACATAGGCTCAATTCTCCATACCAAGATTTTATCCCTAGAGGAGCAACTCAAGATACTTTATTGGTATCACCAATAATTACAAACCAAAACTTCTTGAGTGTAGTCTCACTTCAACTCTCTATAATCTTGAGAATCACAGAAGCTACATGCTTTGTTTTCCAACTGTGAAGCTCTTAGAGGAATGCTTGATTTGATGGTCCTCACAACAATGGTCTCAAGAAATGCTGGAATGATTTGAGGGACATTTTGCAATAGATGTTCAGCTAGGTCATGTACACATGCTAGCTGAGGATATCAGAATGATGATCTTGTCATCATTTATGGCCATTAATGGTCGACATTAAATGTCCAATCTCATCTACATGTGTAAATTTATTCTTTTACTTTCTTACCTTATACTTTTCATAAATTCATTATTTAATGTTGTATGTTACCATATTGTGGCCCCGTTAAGCCTACCACACATTGAATTCTAAAAAAAAAAAATGTGTGAGACAATGACTTGATGTTGACAAGACATGGTTTCTTTCGACTATAAAATATGACAAGGGTTCTATTCTCTCACATATTTTCTTTGAAAAATTGATAACTCACCTTTGCATCCAAGCTTTGAGATTTCTTTCCCTAGTCAACATTTCCAAGGCTTCTAAGAGCATTGTTTCATCTAGAATTCCCATTGGGTCTGACAACTCCCTTCTCGACCTTATTGTGTCTGCTATAGAAGTCCTCACATTATGGAAGAAGTGATTGTCCCAAAAGCCCTTTTGCTATATGTAAAGTCATTTTGGTATGATCATTTTCTCAAAGAGCTTCATTCATGGCTGTAGATGTGAAAATTTCACTCCAAGCCTATGTAGAGACTTGAAGTAAACTTCTCAAATCTACTTTTCTTAAGCAAGCATACCAGCTAGTTTTCAAAACTAGCAAAGTTTTGTAAATCAGACTTTTGGGCGATTGTGGCTTAGCAAGATCTTGTCATCTTAGGCCTTCTTGAACCAATACTCAAGGGTCAGCCTAGGCTCTTTGAGGACTCATTGGTGTAGGTGTGATTCCAAATTCACTTCAAGAAAATTTGAGAAAACCTCGATCAAACTCGTGCACTAGGTGTTTTGGAAGACAAAACTGTTTTAAGACCTTCTTTTCTGATTTTCTTTCAATGTCTTTCAGGTTTTCAAAAATAGTGAAAAATTCACGGTGAACAGGAGCAAGTGTAAAGGGATTGAAAATATGTTTGTTCTATTTTTGGAAGCCGTGATTCTCCAGAATTAAATCCATAAAATGTCTCTGCTCAGACACTCAAGACTGCTCTGTCACAAAAATACAAAGACTCACAAAAGAGTTTGTATTTCGGTGCACGGAGCTCCGATTTTGGTAAATTTAGTTTTGTTGAAAAGATATGAATGTTAGATTTCCATTGAACCATTTCACTCGATTTGGATCATTATACACAGAGTTATGAGACTTTTACCCAACCTTTGTTGCGGGAAAACAGATTGTGCAGAAATGGTTCTAATTTTTTCCCTATTTTATACATTTTTAATTATGTGGTTATGAAGCCCTAAAATTCTTAAAAATTTTATCAGATGTGGAATTGTGTGTATAGATGATCTGTTCCCAATTTCGGATCAATCGGAGTAGAGATGAGAAAATAAAAATTAAAACATCATACGTATGCAGGATGCTAAAACAGTTTTTCTGTATTTTTACAACATACGTGATGCAACTCACCCGAATTTAAATGACATAATCACAGCAACCCAAAGTAAATTAATGAAGAAAAATGAATGTAAATATGTATATTAGCTTAATCATAGAGGAGGTTAGGAGTTATAAGAGTTTTATAGAATATAGAGAGGTAGAATCAAGAAAGCAAATAAGTAGAGTGCATAGGAAATGAAATTGACAACATTTCTACTTGCTATTACAACATGGGAGAGACAAAACTCTATTATTACAACCCCTTCTTTGAATTGAATATTAAGAGAGAAATTTAGATTGGAAAATGGAAAGAAATACTCACTTAGCAGCCTAAAAACCAGACTCACAATGGAGAATTCGGCCCCTTCCTTAATTTGAACCACCCCTTCTTCTTCCTCCCTTTTCTCTCTTCTCTCTTCTTTTCTCTCACACTCTCTCTAACTTTCAGTACTTTCCCTCTCTCTGAAGCTCTCCCTCTCTCTTCTCTCACATTTTGGAATGTTCCTCCAAGTGCTAGATGTTGGAAATGAGCCCTCCCAAGTTGCCTTTTTATAGGCTTTTTGGTGGGTCTTGGATTGAGCTTGAATGAGACTTTTGGAACCCAAGTCTTGACCCAACTATTGGCTGGCCACATGGGTTCACGTGGGCCTTAGAGTGGTCCCTCTTGGGTCAAGGTGGGTGGATTATGCTAGCCAAGGTATGTGTGTCCAACCAAGTGAGTTTGGTCATAATCGGCTAGCATGTGTTGAGTCAAATAGTGGGTTGGGTCAAGCTTGGCCAAGGCATGTTCGACCAAGGTTATTTGGTTATGTAAGGCCAAGATATCTTGATCAAGATATGTTCAATCAATTAAAGAGATGATGGATTGGCTATGGTGGGTTCAGTCGACTATGTGCACTTGGGCATGGTCGGTTGGACTTGGTACAAACCGTTGGCTCGATGATGCGGTCTTCTGTCATTTGATTTGAACTTGGGATGTATAGCATTACTAGCCCACCACTTGTTTGGTTCTATTTGAGCTACAATTGACTTGTATTTAAACTTGGATCTCAAACCTCCTTTGTCCCATTTCAGTCGTGATCTGCTTCATGCTCTTCTTGGCCATTCGGTTAGAACTTGAGGTTTTGAATGAGTTCTAACCTTTATTTGAATCCACCTTGGATGCTAAAGCCAAGTCCCCTTCTTCATGGAGCTTTGCCTAGACGAGTCCCATTGGTCCGATCAAGGTATGTAAGCTTTGCCCTGGCTAATTGTGTGCCTTGGGTCTTCAAGTTTTGCTTTGTTTGGGTCCACCTGAGCTCGGTCCCTGCTTGATGTGAGCCTGCTTTAACTATTGCCTGAATCTTCGGTGGTGATGATTCATCTTTATCCCTATTTATGGTTTCAAATATTTTCTTATTTAAAAACATTTCATTTTGAAATATATTTGAAAATATTGAGTTTTGTCAAAATCTTCAAATATTCTTTTGAAAACAACTAAGTTTTATTCTCAATGTTTGTTTGTATGGGTGACCTGCTTTCGCCCCGTGAGTTGGTCTTTACCGTTTCAACCACTTTAACCCTTTGTTGGGTGTAGGGTATCAAACTACTTTAACCTTGGATGAGTGTAGGGTATCAAACCACTTTAACCCTGGATGGGTGTAGGTGTAAACATGAAAATTTTCACTCCTAAGTGTGAGACCAGAAGTGAACATTTTCGTGCCTACGTCGCTTTGCGAGCGTGCCAGCTAGCTTACTTAAACTAGCGAAGGTTTTGAAATATTTCTGACTTCTTAGTGATTGTGGGAAAGCAGGATCTTTTCGCTTAAACCTTCTTGAACCGATGCTCAAGGGTCAGTTTAAATGCTTAGAAACTTCGATTTCTAAATAAGTTTTTACTTCAAACTAACTTGAACGACAAGTATTTTTGAAAGGATTCGATTTTGTGCATTTTTGCCAGTTTTATCACGAAGGCTGGACGACCCTATGAGTTTTGCAAATTTTATTCACCTTGGTTTGTGTGTGGAGTGTGCGAGCCTAGATTTAGCGTGGTTTGAGCGAGGATTCGAGGGCTTTTGAAAGCGAGCAAATGCCGAGATGCTTTGAAACTTTGTTTGGGTTTTTGAGAACGATGATGCGAACTCACCCAAATTGAAATTGCATCTCACTCTGCTTGAAAGTAAACTCACGCCAATTTAAATGCAACTCATGCAACTTTCACTAGTGTAAAACCCACATGAATTGAAGTGCAACTCTACTTCCACTAAAGTAAACTCACACGACTTAAAAATATATATATGTCTTATCCTAAGATCGAAAAGGCTCAATGTGTGTGAGTGTGAAGAGCGGAAAGGCTCGAGTGCTCGTGGGTGTTCTTGTATGAAATTTAAATTGCAACTCACACAACTTAAAAGTAAATCCACCCGAAATGCATTTGCAACTCACACGACTTTAAAGTAAATCCACCCGAAAGTAAGTGCAACTCACACGACTTTCACAAAGTAAATTTACCCAAATTGAAGTATATATGTTTAGCTTAAGAGCAGAAAGGCTCAATGTGTGTGTGTGAAGAGCGGAAAGGCTCGAGTGCTCGTGGGTGTTTCTCGTGTGAAATTTAAATTACAACTCACACGACTTGAAAGTAAATCCACCCGAAAGTAAATGCAACTCACATGACTTTTACAAAGTAAATTTACCTGAATAGAAAGTATATATGTTTAGCTTAAGAGCAGAAAGGCTCAATGCACGTGTGTGTACTCGTGTACAGTTTAAGAGCGAGAAGGCTCAAGTGCACGTGTGTGTACTCGTGTACAGTTTAAGAGCGAGAAGGCTCAAGTGCACGTGTGTGTACTCGTGTACAGTTTAAGAGCGAGAAGGCTCAAGTGCACGTGTGTGGTCGTGTTTCATCCACAAATATTACATCTTGGGGGGAAACTTCGCTCCATTACTACAACCCCGTTATGAATTAAATTGAATAGGAAAAGCAATTTGAAATATAGTTTGAAAGACTTACACTTTTCCTAATCTTGAGTTCGGGATTTAGCTAGGTCAAGTCCACCTTCTTCATGTCGAACCTGGGTCAAAGCATCTTCATGTTGCAGCCAAGAGGTAAGTCCCTTCAAGTGGCGAGCCTTGGTGATGTTTGGGTATGGGTCAACCTAGGTGCGGCCGGTTTGGATTGGGTGTAGCTGGGTTAGGTTTAGGTGCAGTTTAGGGCAGCCGGTTATATCCAAGGGCAGCACTAGGTGGCTTGGTTCAAGTAGGTTTTAGCCAAGTCGATCAAGTGGGGCAGGTTTGCATCAAAGCAAGTTCAGCCGGCCAGCAAGTGGCTAAGGTAAGGGCTCGAGGTGGGTTCAAGTCCTAGGTTTAAGCTAGGTTTCGTCCAGGTAGGTTAAAGGCTGACCTTGGTTCAGCCAAGGTCGGTTTAGGTGTGGTTTTAGTCAAGGAGAGCTAGCCTAGTCAAGTCGGTTAGGGCTGAGCTAGGTATGGCTGGGTGCAGTCCAATTCTAGGGCAGGTTTAGGTGGGTTTTAGCAAATGGGTTCAAGCTAGGTCCAACCAGCACAATTCGGCCAAGGGTCTTGGTGTAGGTCAAAGGATGGTAGCCCAAGTCAAGTTTGGTTGGGGCCCTGTTAGGATGGCAAGTTAGGGCCAGTTTGGGTAGGTGTAGCCAACACAATTCGGCCACGAGTCTTGGTGCCGGTTTAGGTAGTATGAGCTGGGTTAAGTCAGACTTATGGCAGGGCTGGTCGAGGTTGGTTCAAGTGATGAGCTAGGTGCAACCGACACCTAGTTGGTTTTGGTTTAGAGGGGCGAGGTTTAGTCAAAGTATGGTTAGGTTTTAGGGTGGATTTCGGCCAGGTTTAGGGACAGTTCTAAGTGGGTCTTAGGACAGGTGTAATCGGTTCAATCCACCTTGGTTCAACCAAGGTGGGGGTTCGGCTGGTTCTTAGGGCAGCGTGTGGGACAGGTTGTGGCTGGGGTTGGCTAGGTTCAGCTTGCCAAGGTTCGGTTGAATCCACCTTGGTTCAGCCAAGGTGGAGGGGGTTCGGTTGAGTCAGCTAGGTGGGTCCTAGGACAGCAAGTCAAAGGGTGCAAGTCGGGGTTTAGGTGGTATGAGCTTGGTTAAAAGGATCGGCCAGGTTTGTGGTTGACCAAGGGTCAGTTAACTAGGCATTTGGGGCAAGCCGAGATGGGCTGGGTTTAGGTGGGGAGTTAGGCCAGCAAAGGGGTCGGTTAGGTGGGGAGTTAGGCCAGCAAAGGGACGGTTAGGTGGTTAGGTTAGGTTTTAGTTCAAGGCTAGGTGGTGGGTTAGGTTTGGTGTAAAGGATCGGCCAAGGTGGGTCCTAGGGCTAGGTAAGTTCAAGGGGACGAGCTAGGTGCAGCCAACACCTAGCTGGTTTCGGTTTGGGGTAGGTTTAGGGTGTAGTTAACTAGGTTCAAGGGAGAGTGGTTTAGCCGAATGGGTGTGGTTTAGCTAGGATTAGGTGGAGTCGGTTGGGGGTAGTTAGGTCTAGCTGGGGTGCGGTTTTGGCTAGGTTTAGGTGGAGTCAGTTGGGGGTAGTTAGGTCTAGGGTCGAGCCAAGGTGCAAGCCGAGTGGGGCTGGTTGTGGCGGTCGGTTAGGTCGAGCCTTGGGATGAATGGGGTTGGTCTAGGGTAGTCTTGGCTAGGTTTAGTGCAAGGCTAGGTGATGGGTTAGGTCGGCTAGGTCAAGTTGGCTAGGTCTAGGGTTAGGTTTTAGGGGACTTACCTCTTGTAGCCGGTCCACCTTTTGCAGCCATGTTTGCAACCCTTGTCTTGGTCAATTCCACCTTGTTGCAGCCCAAGCTAGGTCAAGCCACAAGGTTCAAGCCCATGTAGCCCTTTATCAAGCCCATATAGCCCTTTATCAAGCCCATATGGCTAAAGCCCACCAATGTTGACTTTTCCCACCCACTCTCTCTCATACTTTACAAGCTCTCCCCCAAGCCCATAAGCATTTGACATGAATTTGCCCCCCATAGGCCAAGGGGGGCTTCATCGGTGCTTTGGCTTCATCTTTTATGTTTTGGGACTGAAGTCTGATTCTGGCCTGGATGCTCGTTTTGCTTTTCAGTTGTGTTTTCATCTGGATGAGCTGAACCTTTCCTTTGCTTTTTGACCCGATCTTGAGCCACTTTTTGATCGAGTTTCACCTACTTTACAAAACTTGGGTTTTGGCCAGGGTTTGAAAACTTTTATTTTTGAAAGGTTTTGGAAAAGAAGTTAAAACTCCAAAACTCCGGGGTTTTAAAGGTTCAAAATGGGGTTGTGAAATGGTTTTCGAAAATCAGGTATTTGTTTGAAAATAATCCCATTTTGGGGTGTTTACAGATGCCCCTCTTTGGCATTATCCAAATTTATTTGGATAATGGCAAAGAAGAAAACACCCTTTGATTTTTCCCAAATTTTCTTGAGAATGCACCATGCTTTGTTTCATAAAAACCCTGTTTTCTTTGACCACAGGAGGGGATTTTTAGCAAGAAGAGGACTTTTCCTAGCTAGGCTGCTTTTCCTAAGTATGATCATGCATGAATGAATCTTGAATGCATGCATGAGTTAGCAAATGGAGTTGAGCTTTTATTTTGGGGTTTTTGAGCCTAAAGAGAGTCTTTTGAGGCTGACTGTTCCAAGCAGGTTTTACCCATGTATTTTTGATATTCTTGGATTTTCGAGCCTAAAGAGAGCCTTTTGAGGCAGTCTGCTTCAAGCAGGTTTTACCCATATCTTTTGACATTCTCGGGTTTTCGAGTTTGGAGAGAGCCTTTTTTAGGCTGTCTGCTCCAATCAGGTTTTACCCATGTCTTTTGACATTCTCGGGTTTTCGAGTTTGGAGAGAGCCTTTTTAGGCTGACTGCTCCAAGCAGGTTTTATCCATGTCTTTTGATATTTTTGGGTTTTTTTGAATTTTTTTTTTCAAAAGGAACTCCTTTTATCTTTTATCGAAAGGACTTCCAATTTTTCATACTTCCCTTTATTCGGGTTTCAATGCCTACTACTTGGTAGAGGTTTTCGGTAGAAAATTTTGAAAAACATTTCAAAGTTCCATTTCCCACAAAACAAAGTCTAGTTCTCAAACAAAATGAAATCCAAATAAGTAGATTCTATTCCTCCTTTAGGATTTTCACAGTTGAACCCCTTTCCTTTGGGATAAGCTGTAGGGATATGGGAAAGAGCTACCACGGTCCCTTCTGAAGCGTCCCGTGGTTTTAGGCAAAAAGTCGGAAAATTGCTCTTTTGAGCTTTTGGCTTTTTCTTTCTTTTTCTTTTTCAAGAGAAGACCTCTTTTGAAGAAGTTTTGTATTCCCTTTTCTCGGAAGACTTCTTTTTCGAGGAGTTTTTGCATTCTCTTTTTCTTTTTATTTTTTTTCTTTCAAAGAGAAGGCTCCTTTTTAAGAAGTTTTTGTATTCTCTTTTTGGGAAAGACTTCTTTTTCGAGGAGTTTTGTATTCTCTTTGTTTTTTTTCTTTTTCTTTTGGACCTTGCCAATTTTCCTTTTTGGAGAGAGAAGTAAAATGGGGGAAAGCTTATCCCTTTGGTTACTCGATTCAACCGAGATCGTCCCATTTCTTAATAGCATCTACCATTTGAAAATATTTTGATATTTTGAATAAGGCTCCATTTTGTAAGCCAAGGATTTTGAAATGTCCCCAATTTGTTTTTTTTGAAGACTCTACTTTTCGTAAAGCATAAATTCCTTCATTTTGGGTCATACAATCAACCTTGATCCTTCTTTCAAGAAGTTTCAAAGGAGATCGATCTAAAAACTCTTTTTGAGAGAATTTAACATAGACCCTTTCGAATATTCAGGCATTTTTGGGGTCTACTAAATTTCTACCCACAATATCAACATGAATTATTGATTTTTGTTGCCCTTTTATGACATGGGGACATTCCTACTTGGGCTGCCACCTTTTGGGGCTTCTTTGGGTGAATGATATGTATGGGATGTATGATATGCATTCCATGTGATTCAATGGAACTACATGCTTTTATGAATGATGACAAAATGAAATGTATTCCATATTGTAGACGCAGGAAAATCCTCGCCTCCCTTTGGCTTCTTAGGGCCTGGAGCGGATCCTCTCGTGTGTCTAAGGCCTATTTGTATAAACAGGGCGTGCCAGCTAGCTTACCTAAGCTAGCGAAGATATATTTTAATCTGACTTCTAACGTGGCGACTATGAGCAAGTGAGCTCTTTTCGTCGCATACCTTCTTGCACCGATGCGTAAGGGTCAGTCTGTACGCTTTAAAAATCGAGTTTAGGGTAGAAAAAGCCTACGAAAGCGGTTCGAGGTGTTTGATTCGGGTCTTTTAAATACGATTGCAGATTTTAGATCACGTGGATTTGCACGTGCCTAAGTCTTTCTTTTTATCCCTTTATGGGCCACCTAGGTGTGTGTTATGAACACTCCACTACATGGGGCGAATTTGAGCGGGAGTACGGGGCTTGCTTTGATGCAATATGCGTCCTACCTCGTGGTATGGCGTAGATGCAATGCAAACTCACGCTACTCCAAAGGGAAAACCCGAATGTAAAGACAATGCCGAAGGGAAATAACCGAAGGGAAATGACTTGTAATGTAAAAGCCGAAGGGAGATATGTATATAGAGTAGGTATATGGGCCCTTACTCGGGTCTTGCAAATAAGAGTGAAGGCTCAATGTGGGTGCGTGCTTGAATTGAAAGACTTACACACACGACATGAAATTAAACCTAAATATAACTTGCAGTATGGCCTCGACTAAGGTCTTGGGAATAAGAGCGAAAGCTCAATGTGTGTGAGTGCTTGAATTGAAGTACTACGCACACAACATGAAATTAAACCCAAATAGTATAGGTCGGCCCTTACTTGGGTCCTTCAAATAAGAGCGAAGGCTCAATGTCTGTGAGTGCTTGAATTGAAAGACAACACACACGACATGAAATGAAACAAAAATAGTATAGCACGGCCCTTACTTGGGTCTTTCAAATAAGAGCGAAGGCTCAATGTGTGTGAGTGCTTGAATTGAAAGACAACACACCCAACTTAAGCAAAACCCTACATAAGTTAAAGTATATATATATATTTATGTATTAGGGGCTGATTAGGCCCGTGTGTGTTCAAAATCGTGCACGACTAAGAGAGTGCACGTGTGTGGGTGTGCCAAGCCACGTTATTACAAGCGGGGGGAGACTATGCTCCGTTATTACAACCCCGTATCGAATTAAATTTTAAGCAAGTATACAACTAAGGATCGAGTTAGGCACTTACTAATAGCTGGTCTGAAGATGCCTTGCTTGAGTGCGGGCTTGGCCTTCGCCTTGGGCTGCAAGAGGGAGCTCCGCGGAGTTGGACGGCAAGAGGGGCTGCTGGCCAGCTGCAAATGGGGCGCGGGAGAGGCGCCTTGAAGATGGCTAGCTGCTTAGCGAAGGGCTGGTTTTGTGTGTTGGGCTAAAGTGACTAAGTAGGGTCACTAAGGGAGGTTGTAGGGTTAGGAAGTATGGCACTAAGGTGGAGCCTAAGGGAATGTCTAAGGGAGTATCTAGGGGAAGGATATGGCTGGCGGGTGGCTGGCCGAATGGGTATGGTGTAGACGCGGGAAAAAATCCCCACGCCTCCCCGCCTTTTCTGGGCTTGGAGTGGATTCTCTCGTGCGTCTAAGGCCTATTTATGTAAACAGGGCGTGCCAGCTAGCTTACCTAAGCTAGCGAAGATATATTTAAACTGACTCTAATCGTGGCGACTGTGAGCAAGTGAGCTCTTGTCGTCGCAGACCTTCTTGCACCGATGCGCAAGGGTCAGTCTGTACGCTTTGCAAAAATCGAGTTTTTGTGATAGAAAGCCTACGCAACGGTTCGAGGTGTCTAATTCGGGTCTTTTAGATATGATTGCAGATTTTAGATCACGTGGATTTGCACGTGCCTAAGTCTTTCCTTTTATCCCTTTATGGGCCGCCTAGTTTGTGTGTTATGAACACTCCACTACATGGGCGAATTCGAGCGGGGCTTGCTTTGATGCAATATGTGTCCTACCTCGTGGTATGGCATAGATGCAATGCAAACTCACGCTACTCCAAAGGGAAAACCCGAATGTAAAGACAATGCTGAAGGGAAATAACCGAAGGGAAATGACTTGTAATGTAAATGCCGAAGGGAGATATGTATATAGAGTAGGTATATGGGCCCTTACTCGGGTCTTGCAAATAAGAGCGAAGGCTAAATGTGGGTGCGTGCTTGAATTGAAAGACTTACACACGACATGAAATTAAACCCAAATATAACTTGCAGTATGGCCTTGACTAAGGTCTTGGGAATAAGAGCGAAAGCTCAATGTGTGTGAGTGCTTGAATTGAAGTACTATGCACACAACATGAAATTAAACCCAAATAGTATAGGTCGGCCCTTACTTGGGTCCTTCAAATAAGAGCGAAGGCTCAATGTGTGTGAGTGCTTGAATTGAAAGACAACACACACGACATGAAATGAAACCCAAATAGTATAGCACGGCCCTTACTTGGGTCTTTCAAATAAGAGCGAAGGCTCAATGTGTGTGAGTGCTTGAATTGAAAGATAACACACCCAACTTAAGCAAAACCCTACGTAAGTTAGAGTATATATATATATATATATATATATATTTATGTATTAGGGGCTGATTAGGCCCGTGTGTGTTCAAAATCGTGCACGACTAAGAGAGTGCACGTGTGTGGGTGTGCCAAGCCACGTTATTACAAGCGGGGGGAGACTATGCTCCGTTATTACAACCCCGTATCGAATTAAATTTGAAAGACAACACACACGACATGAAATGAAACCCAAATAGTATAGCACGGCCCTTACTTGGGTCTTTTAAGAGCGAAGGCTCAAGTGTGTGTGTGAGTGCGAATTTAAGATACACACACCCCAACTTAAGCAAAACCCTACGTAAGTTAGAGAGTATATATATATATATATATATATATATATATATTTATGTATTAGGGGCTGATTAGGCCCGTGTGGCTAAGAAATGGGTGTTACAAGCGGGGTAGACTATGCTTTGAATTAAATTTTCAGCAAGTATACAACTAAGGACCAAGTTAGGCACTTACTAATAGCTGGTCCGAAGATACCTTGCTTGAGTGCGGGCTTGGCCTTCACCTTGGGCTGCAAGAGGGAGCTCCGCGGAGTTGGACGGCAAGAGGGGCTGCTGGCCGGCTGCAAATGGGGCACGGGAGAGGCGCCTTGAAGATGGCCGGCTGCTTAGCGAAGGGCTGGTTTTGTGTGTTGGGCTAAAGTGACTAAGTAGGGTCACTAAGGGACGTTGTGGGGTTAGGAAGTATGGCACTAAGGTGGAGCCTAAGGGAATGTCTAAGGGAGTATCTAGGGGAAGGATATGGCTGGCGGGTGGCTGGCCGAATGGGTATGGTGTAGACGCGCGAAAAAATCCCCACACCTCCCCGCCTTTTCTGGGCTTGGAGTGGATTCTCTCGTGCGTCTAAGGCCTATTTATGTAAACAGGCGTGCCAGCTAGCTTACCTAAGCTAGCGAAGATATATTTAAACTGACTCTAATCGTGGCGACTGTGAGCAAGTGAGCTCTTGTCGTCGCAGACCTTCTTGCACCGATGCGCAAGGGTCAGTCTGTACGCTTTGCAAAAATCGAGTTTTTGTGATAGAAAGCCTACGCAACGGTTCGAGGTGTCTAATTCGGGTCTTTTAGATATGATTGCAGATTTTAGATCACGTGGATTTGCACGTGCCTAAGTCTTTCCTTTTATCCCTTTATGGGCCGCCTAGTTTGTGTGTTATGAACACTCCACTACATGGGCGAATTCGAGCGGGGCTTGCTTTGATGCAATATGTGTCCTACCTCGTGGTATGGCGTAGATGCAATGCAAACTCACGCTACTCCAACGGGAAAACTCGAATGTAAAGACAATGCTGAAGGGAAATAACCGAAGGGAAATGACTTGTAATGTAAATGCCGAAGGGAGATATGTATATAGAGTAGGTATATGGGCCCTTACTCGGGTCTTGCAAATAAGAGCGAAGGCTAAATGTGGGTGCGTGCTTGAATTGAAAGACTTACACACGACATGAAATTAAACCCAAATATAACTTGCAGTATGGCCTTGACTAAGGTCTTGGGAATAAGAGCGAAAGCTCAATGTGTGTGAGTGCTTGAATTGAAGTACTATGCACACAACATGAAATTAAACCCAAATAGTATAGGTCGGCCCTTACTTGGGTCCTTCAAATAAGAGCGAAGGCTCAATGTGGGTGAGTGCTTGAATTGAAAGACAACACACACGACATGAAATGAAACCCAAATAGTATAGCACGGCCCTTACTTGGGTCTTTCAAATAAGAGCGAAGGCTCAATGTGTGTGAGTGCTTGAATTGAAAGATAACACACCCAACTTAAGCAAAACCCTACGTAAGTTAAAGTATATATATATATATATTTATGTATTAGGGGCTGATTAGGCCCGTGTGTGTTCAATATCATGCACGACTAAGAGAGTGCACGTGTGTGGGTGTGCCAAGCCACGTTATTACAAGCGGGGGGAGACTATGCTCCATTATTACAACCCCGTATCGAATTAAATTTTAAGCAAGTATACAACTAAGGACCAAGTTAGGCACTTACTAATAGCTGGTCCGAAGATACCTTGCTTGAGTGCGGGCTTGGCCTTCACCTTGGGCTGCAAGAGGGAGCTCCGCGGAGTTGGATGGCAAGAGGGGCTGCTGGCCGGCTGCAAATGGGGCACGGGAGAGGTGCCTTGAAGATGGCCGGCTGCTTAGCGAAGGGCTGGTTTTGTGTGTTGGGCTAAAGTGACTAAGTAGGGTCACTAAGGGAGGTTGTGGGGTTAGGAAGTATGGCACTAAGGTGGAGCCTAAGGGAATGTCTAAGCGAGTATCTAGGGGAAGGATATGGCTGGCGGGTGGCTGGCCGAATGGGTATGGTGTAGAAGCGCGAAAAAATCCCCACGCCTCCCTGCCTTTTCTGGGCTTGGAGTGGATTCTCTCGTGCGTCTAAGGCCTATTTATGTAAACAGGGCGTGCCAGCTAGCTTACCTAAGCTAGCGAAGATATATTTAAACTGACTCTAATCGTGGCGACTGTGAGCAAGTGAGCTCTTGTCGTCGCAGACCTTCTTGCACCGATGCGCAAGGGTCAGTCTGTACGCTTTGTAAAAATCGAGTTTTTGTGATAGAAAGCCTACGCAGCGGTTCGAGGTGTCTAATTCTGGTCTTTTAAATATGATTGCAGAGTTTAGATCACGTGGATTTGCACGTGCCTAAGTCTTTCCTTTTATCCCTTTATGGGCCGCCTAGTTTGTGTGTTATGAACACTCCACTACATGGGCGAATTCGAGCGGGGCTTGCTTTGATGCAATATGCGTCCTACCTCGTGGTATGGCATAGATGCAAAGCAAACTCACGCTACTCCAAAGGGAAAACTCGAATGTAAAGACAATGCTGAAGGGAAATAACCGAAGGGAAATAAACGAAGGGAAATAACCAAAGGGAAATGACTTGTAATGTAAATGCCGAAGGGAGATATGTATATAGAGTAGGTATATGGGCCCTTACTCGGGTCTTGCAAATAAGAGCGAAGGCTCAATGTGGGTGCGTGCTTGAATTGAAAGACTTACACACACGACATGAAATTAAACCCAAATATAACTTGCAGTATGGCCTTGACTAAGGTCTTGGGAATAAGAGCGAAAGCTCAATGTGTGTGAGTGCTTGAATTGAAGTACTACGCACACAACTTGAAATTAAACCCAAATAGTATAGGTCGGCCCTTACTTGGGTCCTTCAAATAAGAGCGAAGGCTCAATGTGTGTGAGTGCTTGAATTGAAAGACAACACACACGACATGAAATGAAACCCAAATAGTATAGCACGGCCCTTACTTGGGTCTTTCAAATAAGAGCGAAGGCTCAATGTGTGTGAGTTCTTGAATTGAAAGACTTACACACACGACATGAAATGAAAGCCCAAATAGTATAACACGGCCCTTACTTGGGTCTTTCAAATAAGAGCGAAGGCTCAATGTGTGTGAGTGCTTGAATTGAAAGACAACACACCCAACATAAGCAAAACCCTACAAAAAATAAAGTATATGTATATACTTATGTATTAGGGGCTGATTAGGCCCGTGTGTGTTCAAAATCGTGCACAACTAAGAGAGTGCACGTGTGTGGGTGTGCCAAGCCACGTTATTACAAGCGGGGGGAGACTATGCTCCGTTATTACAACCTCGTATCGAATTGAATCTCAAGCAAGTATACAACTAAAGACTGAGTTAGGCACTTACTAATAGCTGGTCCGAAGATGCCTTGCTTGAGCGTGGGCTTGGCCTTCGCCTTGGGCTGCAAAAGGGAGCTCCGCGAGGTTGAATGGCAAGAGGTGCTGGCCGAGTGTCCTTGGCGCGTGGAAGAGGCGCCTTGAAGGTGGCCGGCTGCTAGCAAAGGGCTGTTGTTGGTGTGTTGGGTTAAAGGACCTAAGTAGGGTCACTAAGGGAGTATGGCACTAAGGGAAGCTCAAGGGAAGATTTAATGGGGCACCTAAGGTTGGCGGGTTGCTGGCCAAGTGAAGGGGCAACAGTCGGTTGGATTGGCTAACTAGGGGAGTTTGGTGGTGGCGGGCTGCTAAGGTGGCTAGGAGTGGTGTAAGGGAAGGGAGTTAGCTAGGAGATGGGACCAGGTGGTAGTGGGTATGGTAGGTGTATTGGGGTGATGTAGGCAGGTTTTATTGAGTTGGATAGGGTGGCCGAATGAAGCTAAGGTGTCTAGGTGGTTGCGGGTAGTTAGGGTGGCTACGGGTTTGGCTGAGTGGGGCTGGTGGCAGCAAGTGGAAGGGCTGGTGTTAGGGTGATATGGGAGTGGATTGGGTGGCTGAGAGTGGAGAGGGAGTGAAGAAGGAGTAAGGCAAGATGTAGGGTACTTACCGAGTGAAAAGAAGGTGGCGGGTAGAAAGGAATCAACCGGATGATGGTGGTGGTGGTGGTGGTGCTCGGCTGGAAGGTAGTGGTGCAGGTGGTGGTTCGATGTGGAGCAGGTGGTGGCAGGATGTGGAGCAGGTGGTGGTTCGGTTGAGCTGGGAAGTGGAGGACCCGGCTGGGAAGGTGAGGGCTGTTAGGTGATGAAACTCGCCCCCAAGGGGGGGGGGTTTATATAGGGTTGGGCTAGGTCAGTTAGGGCTGGGTTTGGGGTAGTGGTTAGGTGGTTTAGGTAGGGTGGTATGATGATAAGGTGGGCTGGAAAGGGTAGGGCCAGATATTTTAAATACAAGTGGTTTGGGTAGGTTGTGGGCTAGGGGTGGTTTAGGGGTTTAGGGTTTAGTTAGGTGGGTTGGTTCTAGGGCGAGGTTTAGTGAGCTAGGTTAGGTGATTAGGTTGGGATTAGGCCGGGATTAGGGAAATTAACCTAGGTTTAGGAAAGGATTAGGGAAGTGGGTTAGGTGATTAGGTTGGGATTAGGTCGGGATTAGGGAAGTAGGTTAGGTGATTAGGCTCAGATTAGGGGTGGATTAGGGTGGAAGGCTAGGATTAGGTATTTTTGGTTAGGTTTAGGTGAAGGAGCTCCCTTTGCATGGCCCATAGACCTTAACCACGTCATGTTGGTGCAGCCCAAGGTTAGGTTTTGGCTAATTACAAGCTTAAACCCACCTAATTAGGCTAACCCACATGATTAACCCCAAACTTGACACACAAGTCAAGCTTAATTACAACACACACTTGATCTTATCCACCCCCACTCTCTCTCATGCCCATAATCCCACGTGAAATTCAAGTGGGCCCCACCTCCATTTATGAGAAAGTGATGTGGGCCATGGATATGGATATTGGATTGGATTTTTGAATCCAAATCCAAATCCAAGTCCATACATGGGTTTGGATTGGGATCTGGATATATATGGTCCAGATCCGATCCAAACTGAACTCTGACTCCTTCGAGCTATGTTCGAAACGAATGGTTTGTGCGGGGCCTGACAGCATCAATGCTCCGTCTACGTTGGGTCTTCGCCAACATGATCGTCCACCTCTGTTTTCGCCTTCCGGTGATGACTTCAAATGATGTTTTGATGATAATAGGGTCTTGGACCTTTGAGATCCTGGGGGTGTGGATTTGATACGAGAGTTGCTGTGCCGGGCTCGACATGTGCTCCGGTTCCGGGCTCTCCTTAGCTTTCCTGGTCCTGTCTGGAATAGGCCAAGCTGCTTCGGGGTTTCAAAACATGTTTTAAAAAGGTTTTAAAAGCCATATTGTATATTTTTGAAATACGGACTTCAAAATATATGTACAGGGTTGCGTGGACCTGGGTTTCCAAACTCAAAATAGCCCTTTGGGGCTGCTTTACAAAACCAGATTGTTTCGAAGAATTTGTGGGATTTCGGGGTGTTTACAGATGCCCCTCTTTGGCCTTGTCCAAATCAATTTGGATAAGGGCAAAGATGACAAACACCCCTTTCAATGTCTCCCTAGATCTAGCCACGATGAATATGGGATCGCCCGAATCTTTTAACAAAATCTCAATTTAAAACTCTGGTAGTTGGAGATATCACGCCAAAGGGTATACTTTGGAATCTGGTCCTAAAATGGGATCATGTTTATGCAAGTGCCATACGTGGAATGTAGATGACATGGGTGTGGTGCCAAGAGTGGCGACCTCCCAGAGACCAGATGTGGTCGAACTCTAGAGACTTACAAGGCCTGTTGCTCCAAGTGAGCAAAATCCTATGTTGTTCGATGTTCGGTTTTCAAAACTTATTTACAAAACTATTTACAAAAGGGACAACTGTCTTGAGTCTCGATCCTAAGGATCTCGAGCTCTCCGTGCTTGCCCTTGTTTGAGTCTTAACACTCACTTATCTAGCAGAGGTTTTATAAGAAAACCAGCTATATTTCAAATTCCTACACCTTACTCGAAACGTCGAATTCTCAAACAAGATGAAATTCAAGTAAGTAAATCCTATTTTTACTTTAGGATTCCTCGAAATGAACCATGCTTTAGCTTGGGATAAGCCAGGGATGGGAAAGAGATACCACGGTACCTTCTGAAGCATCCCGTGGTTTAAGGCATAGAGGGCGGAAAACTGCTCTTTTTGAGCTTTTTGGCCTCTTTTTCCTTTTTTTCACCGAGCGTCTCCCTTTGGGAGTATTTTTTCTTGAATCCCTCTTTTTCACAAGAGAATCGATTTTTCTTTTGAATTCTGGTTTCTTTCTTTTAGAAAGATACTTTGAATGGGAAATTCCCTTTTGTTTGGGCCTTTGTTTTCCTTTTGGAAATAGAAGAGAAGAGGGGAGGACTTATCCCAAGCCTACACTCGATCCATTCCAGATCAGCCTATTTAGAAATAGCACGTACTACTTGCAAGTATCTTGCTATATTGAACTAGGCCTTTCTCTGTAAGAAGAAGGATTTTGAAATGTAACCATGATTTTTGAAGACTCCACTCTTTCACAAGTGCGAATTCTCTCACTCAAGGTCACACGACTTTGCCTTTGCACCTTATTTTCATGTCTCAGGGCATCTATCCCTAAAATTTTCGAAAACTGGAATTTAATCCAGATCCTACACATGATACTTCTTTAAGTATTGAACATTGATAGGATCTGCTAAATTCCTACCTTCTACATCGATCAACCAATACGAGTTGTTCGTAATGGTTGCTCGTACAACATAGGGTCCATCCCAGTTGGGGCGCCACTTGCCTAGGGGGTGTGGGCCACGATGATGCATGGTTTTTAAGACCAGATCTCCCACTTCAAAGTGGCGAGGTCTCATGTGTTTGCTATAATGTCGGGCTATCCTTTGTCGGTATGCACGAGCATGATCCATGGCAAGGAGTCGCCTCTCATCTAACAAATCTAGTTCGGCCATCCTAGCATGCTGAAGCATCTCTAGGGGGAGGCCAAGTGCTATGGATGTATGGAATGAATGCAGTTGAGTATGAATGGGAAGAATGGCGTTTGTGCCATAGACCAATTCGAATGGTGTGGCATTCGTGGGAGTCTGGATGGAAGTCCTATAAGCCCATAAGGCTTCATCCAGCTTCTCGTGCCACATCCTACCCTTCTCTAAGGTTTTCTCAATTATGCTAATGAGAGTCTTGTTTGTGGCTTCGGCTTGGCCGTTGCCTTGAGGGTAGTAGGGTGAGGAGAAGTGGTAAGTTATGGCATACGTGTTGCACAACATAATCATCCGCTCGTTCTTGAATGGGGTACCATTATCAGACACAAGGTCTCGTGGAACCCCAAATCGAGCCAAGATATTCCTCCGGATGAAAGCCACCACATGTTGCCCCATTACATTGGTTAGAGAAATGGCTTCCACCCACTTGGAGAAATACTCCGTGGCTGCTAAAATAAATCGATGCCCATTCGAGGCCTTTGGAAATATTGGGCCTACGATGTCAAATGCCCACATGGTAAATGGCCAGGGGCTGGCCACGGAATGCAATGCAGATGAAGGGATATGAATGACGTGCCCATGCACTTGACATGGATGACACTTCCTAACATGATCGTGGCAATCCTTCTTCAGGGTGGACCAAAAATAGCCCCCTCTAAGTATTTTCATTGCCATCATGTTGGCATTAACATGACCTCCATATTCTTCATCGTGGAACTCGTGCATCACTATCCTAGCCTCCTCTAGGTCGATACACCTAAGCAGAATGTCGGTAAAACTTTTTTTGTATAAGACCCCATCCAGAATGGTGTATCGGGTCGAAATCTTACGGATGAATGCCTTATCCTTGGATGTGGCATCCTCGGCGAATCCCCCATTTTCTAAAAATTGTTTTATGTCATGAAACTAGGGTTTTTCAATAGAATCGGGGTTATTTTGGCAAATATCCAAGTCGTGTGTGGATGGGTTGGGCGCATGCCATATTTCTAAAGATCTGGTCCCTGAAATGGGATTGACCTTTAAGGCTGAATCCAAGGAGGAGGGGGCATCGGCGATGCCATTGTCCTCTCTTCCTACGTGTGTGAGTTTACATGATTGGAAGGATTGGACCAATCGAGTGGCCAACTCGTGATATGGAAGTAGTTTCTCATTACGTACTTGCCAAATTTTTAAAACCTGGTTTATGACAAGGAGCGAATCTCCAAAGACCTCGATGCATGATGCCCCTAGAGTTTTCGAAATTCTTAAGCCTTATATGAGTGCTGCATACTCAGCTACGTTGTTGGAACATTCGAAACCTAAGTGGACTGCTATGGGAATCTCGCCCTTTTTAGGGGAGATTAGGATGACCCCGGCACCAGCCCCTCGTTGGTTTCGTGCCCCATCGAAGTGCATCTTCCACACTTGGTTTTCGAAAGAATTTGCCAAAATGTGGTTTTGAAAATGGTTTTGCAATATGCCTTCATCCACCCGGACATTGGCGATTTTATGGGGCTTTGCCCCTTTGTCCATCGTGGGTAGCCCGTATGTGATGGGCTTTTCCAAGCGGGTTTTTGGAACGACACTTCCTTTCCACAAGTGATCGTATGTCCCTTTTCGTAAGTTGGTTTCGAAAAGGGAGGCCTTTTTGATCAACTTATGGAAAGTTGAGATCTCATGGAGCGAGAGAAGGGTTTTTAACTCGCTTTTAAAGTTATCCAGGATGAGCATTACTGCGCATCCTTCGGATATGGGCTCTCGTACTTGGCCCAAAAGCGACCTCCATCTTATAATGATAGCATGTACGTCTTCGTTCATGCCTTGCTTTGTATCCCTTAAGGTATTCAGAGTCGGCGTGACTTCTACGTTGTGTGCAAATCTTTGCATGAAGCAGTTCGCTAACTCTTCAAAAGTAGCGAACTGGCTTAAGTCGTAGGAAGCCAGCCATTTGGCAGCTGTGCCTTTAAGGGATAAAGGAAACCAATACACCCATTTCATCGAGTCCTTTTTCTTCTTATGGGCTCGACGCGAGAAAAGCTGCAAGTGAGACCTAGGGTCTCCCATGCCATCATACCGATGGAAGTTCGGTATTTCATCATCACTGTCTGTTTCGTAATCCATAGGAAGGAAATCAGACAAGGCGTAGCTTCTTTTCTCTTTATTCTGCCCTTTCAGCAACTGCTGTAGGGCTTTACGGTCCTTTTGTATGAAGGACTCGTGGTATTGGTTGCCTTCCATTACGGAGGCCTCTTTGTGCTTGCGAGGTTTTTCAGATTTTTTCTTAGGCCTTTGTTCACCGTTTGATGAACATGAATCGCCTACTTCAGCCTCTTGGCTGAGAGCATCGATTTTGGCCTCAAACTCCCTTCTCAAGTCCTCTATTTCATCTAGTTTTATTTTGTTTTTGAAAATCCTCCTAGAGTGAGAACTTGATGCGCATGAGCCTTGGCTCGACACTTCACTTGGATTGGATTTTGACATGCTTTTCAAGCTTTTTCAAAATGTTCTAAGTACAAGCAAAGAAAACAAGTTAAAAATGACACCTCTTTGAAAATTTTTGTAAGCTCTTAACTTAAAACTCGACTTTTGAAAGACTCACGTCCCACCGGGCGTGCCAATCTCTGTAGACGCGCGAAAAAATCCCCACGCCTCCCCGCCTTTTCTGGGCTTGGAGTGGATTCTCTCGTGCGTCTAAGGCCTATTTATGTAAATAGGGCGTGCCAACTAGCTTACCTAAGCTAGCGAAGATATATTTAAACTGACTTCTAATCATGGCGACTGTGAGCAAGTGAGCTCTTGTCGTCGCAGACCTTCTTGCACCGATGCGCAAGGATCAGTCTGTACGCTTTGCAAAAATCGAGTTTTTGTGATAGAAAGCCTACGTAGCGGTTCGAGGTGTCTAATTTGGGTCTTTTAGATATGATTGCAGATTTTAGATCACGTGGATTTGCACGTGCCTAAGTCTTTCCTTTTATCCCTTTATGGGCCGCCTAGTTTGTGTGTTATGAACACTCCACTACATGGGCGAATTCGAGCGGGGCTTGCTTTGATGCAATATGCGTCCTACCTCGTGGTATGGCGTAGATGCAATGCAAACTCACGCTACTCCAAAGGGAAAACCCGAATGTAAAGACAATGCTGAAGGGAAATAACCGAAGGGAAATAAACGAAGAGAAATTGCTTGTAATGTAAATGCCGAAGGGAGATATGTATATAGAGTAGGTATATGGGCCGTTACTCGGGTCTTGCAAATAAGAACGAAGGCTCAATGTGGGTGCGTGCTTGAATTGAAAGACTTACACAAACGACATGAAATTAAACCCAAATATAACTTGCATTATGGCCTTGACTAAGGTCTTGGGAATAAGAGCGAAAGCTCAATGTGTGTGAGTGCTTGAATTGAAGTACTACGCACACAACATGAAATTAAACCCAAATAGTATAGGTCGGCCCTTACTTGGGTCCTTCAAATAAGAGCGAAGGCTCAATGTGTGTGAGTGCTTGAATTGAAAGACAACACACTCGACATGAAATGAAAGCCCAAATAGTATAACACGGCCCTTACTTGGGTCTTTCAAATAAGAGCGAAGGCTCAATGTGTGTGAGTGCTTGAATTGAAAGACTTACACACACGATATGAAATGAAAGCCCAAATAGTATAACACGGCCCTTACTTGGGTCTTTCAAATAAGAGCGAAGGCTCAATGTGTGTGAGTGCTTGAATTGAAAGACAACACACCCAACTTAAGCAAAACCCTACAAAAAATAATGTATATGTATATACTTATGTATTAGGGGCTGATTAGGTCCGTGTGTGTTCAAAATTGTGCACAACTAAGAGAGTGCACATGTGTGGGTGTGCCAAGCCACGTTATTACAAGTGGGGAGAGACTATGCTCCATTATTACAACCCCGTATCGAATTGAATCTCAAGCAAGTATACAACTAAAGACTGAGTTAGGCACTTACTAATAGCTGGTCCGAAGATGCCTTGCTTGAGCGTGGGCTTGGCCTTCGCCTTGGGCTGCAAAAGGGAGTTCTGCGAGGTTGAACGGCAAGAGGTGCTGGCCGAGTGTCCTTGGCGCGCGGAAAAGGCGCCTTGAAGGTGGCCGGCTGCTAGCAAAGGGTTGTTTTTGGTGTGTTGGGTTAAAGGACCTAAGTAGGGTCACTAAGGGAGTATGGCACTAAGGGAAGCTCAAGCGAAGATCTAATGGGGCACCTAAGGTTGGCGGGTTGCTGGCCAAGTGAAGGGGCAACAGTCGGTTGGATTGGCCGACTAGGGGAGTTTGGTGGTGGCGGGCTGCTACGGTGGCTAGGAGTGGTGTAAGGGAAGGGAGTTAGCTAGGAGATGGGACCAGGTGGTAGTGGGTATGGTAGGTGTATTGGGGTGATGTGGGCAGGTTTTAGGGAGTCGGATAGGGTGGCCGAATGAAGCTAAGGTGTCTAGGTGGTGGCGGGTAGTTAGGGTGGCTACGAGTTTGGCTGAGTGGGGCTAGTAGCAGCAAGTGGAAGGGCTGGTGTTAGGGTGACATGGGAGTGGATTAGGTGGCTGAGAGTGGAGAGGGAGTGAAGAAGGAGTAAGGCAAGATGTAGGGTATTTACCGAGTGAAAAGAAGGTGGCGGGTAGAAAGGAATCAGCCGGATGATGGTGGTGGTGGTGGTGGTGCTCGGTTGTAAGGTAGTGGTGCAGGTGATGGTTCGATGTGGAGCAGGTGGTGGTTCGATGTGGAGCAGGTGGTGGTAGGATGTGGAGCAGGTGGTGGTTCGGTTGAGCTGGGAAGTGGAGGACCCG
This sequence comes from Brasenia schreberi, assembly GCA_036023115.1. NCBI lineage: Eukaryota > Viridiplantae > Streptophyta > Magnoliopsida > Nymphaeales > Cabombaceae > Brasenia > Brasenia schreberi. The sequence goes on from JAYKKT010000039.1 coordinate 348,589, forward strand.
GCTGGGAAGGTGAGGGCTGTTAGGTGATGAAACCCGCCCCCAAGGGGGGGGGGGTTATATAGGGCTGGGCTAGGTCGGTTAGGGTTGGGTTTGGGGTAGTGGTTAGGTGGTTTAGGTAGGGTGGTATGATGATAAGGTGGGCTGGAAAGGGTAGGGCCAGATATTTTAAATACAAGTGGTTTGGGTAGGTTGTGGGCTAGGGGTGGTTTAGGGGTTTAGGGTTTAGGTAGGTGGGTTGGTTCTAGGGTGAGGTTTAGTGAGCTAGGTTAGGTGATTTGGCTCAGATTAGGGGCAGATTAGGGTGGAAGGCTAGGATTAGGTATTTTTGGTTAGGTTTAGGTGAAGGAGCTCCCTTTGCATGGCCCATAGACCTTAACCACGTCATGTTGGTGCAGCCCTAGGTTAGGTTTTGGCTAATTACAAGCTTAAACCCACCTAATTAGGCTAACCCACATGATTAACCCCAAACTTGACACACAAGTCAAGCTTAATTACAACACACACTTGATCTTATCCACCCCCACTCTCTCTCATGCCCATAATCCCACGTGAAATTCAAGTGGGCCCCACCTCCATTTATGAGAAGGTGATGTGGGCCATGGATATGGATATTGGATTGGATTTTTGAATCCAAATCCAAATCCAAGTCCATACATGGGTTTGGATTGGGATCTGGATATATATGGTCCAGATCTGATCCAAACTGAACTCTGACTCCTTCGAGCTCTGTTCGAAACGAACGGTTTATGCGGGGCCTGACAGCATCAGTGCTCTGTCCGTGTTGCGTCTTTGCCAACATGATCGTCCGCCTCTGTTTTCGCCTTCCGAAGATGACTTCAAATGATATTTTGATGATAACAAGGTCTTGGACGTTCGAGATCCTGGGGGTGTGGATTTGATACGAGAGTTGCTGTGCCGGGCTCGACATGTGCTCCGATTCCGGGCTCTCCTTAGCTTTCCTGGTCCTGTCTGGATTAGGCCAAGCTGCTTCGGGGTTTCAAAACATGTTTTTAAAAGGTTTTAAAAGCCATATTGTATATTTTTGAAATACAGAGTTCAAAATATATGTACAGGGTTGACTGGAAGGCTCTTGGGTTTCCAGACTCAAAATAGCCTTTTGGGGCTGCTTTTACAAAACCAGATTGTTTCGAGGAATTCGTGGGATTTCGGGGTGTTTACATATGGGACAGTCGGTTGGAGTGGCCGACTAAGGGAGGCTCGGTGGTGGTGGTTGCTAAGGTAGCTAGGGCTGTGGTAGATGGGAAAGGAACTAGCTAGGGTATGGGGTAAGGTGGTGGTGGGTGTGGTGAGGTGATATGGGCAGGTCTTAGGGAGTTGGATGGAGTGGCCGGGTGTAGCTAGGGTGTCTAGGCAATGGCGGGTAGTTAGAGTGGTTGAGGCTTGGCCGAATGGGAGTGGTGGCGACAAGTGGCTGGTGTTAGGGTAATGTGGTGGTGGTGCAGGTGGCTGAGAGTGGAGGGGGAGCGAAGAAGAGGTAGGTTAAAGGATGGGGTATGTAGACACCCAAAATTTTCTTTTAAAATTCTTACCTTTTTAGGAAAGTGGCCATTTTGGTAAATTTTGGGGTTTTTGAAGGAAAAAGGCACTAAACGAGTTTGTTTTGGTACCAAAATTTTATGGAAGCTTTAAAATGATAAAAGAATGCTTTTCTTTCTGAAAATTTCGAATTTTGACAAAATTGCGGAAAATGACGATTTTGCCCTTAACACTGGAAAAGCAGGATTTCGTTTTCTTAAAAGATTTATGATGAAAAGTTTGTTGAAAGCTTGCCCTTTGAAAAGATACAGGTATCAAAAAGACAAATTGACACCTGAAAAGGACGGTGGATGCCTAGAAAGGGAAAACGGGCATTAAAAAGGGAAAATGAGCTTCCTAGAAAGAAAAGCTCACATTTAGAAAGAAATCAATTTCTAAAGGGTAAGGTCGGTATTATCAAAAGAAAGAAAAGGTAGAAGCAAGAACGAAAGCCTCTGAAAACGAAGGTTTGGTATCAAACGCCTTTCGTAACGTGTCTACGTTATGTTTGGGTATCGAGGTAATTAGTATTGATATACATCAATTTGCATCGTCATTTGTTACTGGTATGCTATTGATATGTTATGATAAGAGCAGTTTTAATATCCCAACACTCGTGGAAAGGATTGAATGAGCATGATAGTTGATTTTCAAAAACGTAACATGGGCCTTACTTAACAATTTCATAATAGGTAGGCATGAACATAATCACTTTTCACAGCAGATGCGCAAATAATGGGGGATTGTTTGAATGCTCTTATACGTGTAATATTAAGAGATTCGGTTGAAATCATCATGTGAAATCATCAGCTCCTTAGAAGTGGTTATCAATAGTGTTTTGCTTATGTTACGTGTTCAGTTTCATCATGCTGAATTTCCAAATTGGCCTTGTTACGTAACAAAAATGTTTTCACCAAAATCAAAATGAATTTCAAAGAGCTACTATGCTGCGGCTCCACCTTGGTACGTGCAGTGGCTGTGACAACGACGAAGAGAAGCACAATACCAAATGCATTTGGCCTAGATGAAAGCAGTTAAAGCAGGGATTCCAGTTGTTTTTGTAAACCATGGGAATGCTGAAGATGGTGGAGGTGCTAAAGATATTCACATGGAGAACTTCAGCATTTCTATTGGAGGACATGTTCTCATAGAGGAAGTTGAGTTTAACTGCTATGAGAAAGATGGAGGAAGCCCTCTCAATCAATCAGATCGTGTTTTTATCAATCCAACAACTTCCCATGCTATTGATGATTTTTTTTGGAGATGGTCTTGTTACAGAGTCAGCTGATAACAGTTTTTAGGCGAACGGGAGTGACCCATTTTCTGTTGTGTCATTTCACACAAATGAAATAACTCGCGAGGAACATGCAAATGACTTATTTTCTGGATTGGTTGTTGATGATAAACAAAGTGATACTAAGGTGAATGAATTAAAGAATGTTAATCAATTGGGATCCTTTGACATTTTGGTGGCAACTTTGTTGATGTTACAAAAGATTCACCCAGCCGTGAAAAAAAATTGGGTGATTTAATGGCCAGCTTCTCTATGAAAGACAATGTTGCAGGGCACCAAGCACATGTTATTGGAGGACCTTTTGCTGAAACAACAACTTTGCGGCTCAACAATTCACAAGGTCTCCTTACTGAAAATTCTAACAAGGAGATTCAGATTCCTCTCGGTGTGCAGGGCTCTCTCTACCAGTGTGCCTGTTAATCATAAGAACTTTGATCAACAAAACGGCAATAATGGAAGACTTCTGCAGAGCCGAATCAGAGAAAGTGCAGATGATTGTCCTACAAATAGTGTAGATGTTGATACACATAAGACTGATGCCCTTGATGCTTCATCAGTGAATGGCTCCATTTCTTTTGATGCCCAACAGAATCATCTTCAAGCCGTCATCAGGAAAACGGGATCTTCAGAAAATACTATGGGTCTAGGCGACAATGAGGTTCCTAAAGGTGAAGGAGCAGGTAAGCAGATCGGTGGAAGATCAGTCTCTGAGAAGAACTACTTTGAGGGCGATCTATGCCTTCACCATTGAAATGCCTTCTGTTCGTGTCCTACCATAACCTGGAGCAGAGGCATATTGAGTCACCATTTGCCAGATAGACCCTCAACAGCCTTCAACGATTTCCAACTGAATGTTGTAACAACTTCTAGCCACAACGATTCATCCATATCTGCAACAGATGGATGAAGGCTATGAAGATCACGTTCAAGGATATCCAAGGCAGATGAAATCAAATACAGATAACGTTCAACAAAGGATTATGCCTATCAAATGGAGATCACGTTCCAGATAAGATGAAACCAATTCAGATAAGATTTTATCAACATAATCAAAACCAAACTTATCCAAATCACAGCCAGAGCCTATAAAAAGGCTCTCCCAGGTCCTGCAGGGATCATCAACCAGCAACCATCAACCAACGAGCATCAAGAGGTTCAGTCCGAAAATTCAGAGAAATAGAGAGAGAGAGAGAAAGGAAGAGAAGAAGGAGAAGAAGGAAGTCCGGCCTGGTTCCGACGTCCGACGATCGTCCGGCGAAGTGCTCCTATATCTCCTCTCACTCACACAGGTTGGGATTCTTGCACAAATTGGTTTTAATTCATGAGAATCTGAAAAAGCACAGATTCTGGAAATTTGTACGTGAATCAAGGCCTTGAGCCCAAGTTCTTCATTTATATCGATACAAACATGCATGATTCCTTCATGAACGGAATTAAAATCCATGTTTAGATGATTTCCATGCATCATTAGGACTGATACAGGTTGAATTTCGTTTTAGAATCACGTTAGGAACTTTCTGAAATTTTCTGCAAACTTGGTTTCTGAAACTGTCCGTGCACATGCGTCTAATCACGGAATTTTTATAGACAAACGGATAAGCCAATTGCTTCAAAATTTTGCATTAATAATCTAGACATATCAGACGTTCTTAGATAAAATTTTGAGGAATTTTTATGAACTGTTACCTAGGCAATTAGATCCGTGAAGTTTATACAAAATCCAGATTGCGTTTTACAGAAACAGAATGTTCAGTAACAGACCTCTGTTCTTTTGCCCATATCTCTTCAACCACTGAATGAAATTGGATGAAATTTGATTCTTTGGAAACCTAACATCCGTATATTTCTAACACAACAAATTTTATCGAAATTGGATGACTGAGTGCTGAGATATGGTTGTTTTTCTGAGCTTTTGATTCACAGAAACAGGGTTGTTCCGAATTTTATAACAGTTTCTGATTCTGTATTTAATTCTCAGAAAATAAAGAACAAAATTATAAAATAAAAATATATTCTGATTCTACACACACGTGTCTCTATTCTGTAAAAGTTTTAGAATTTTTGGAGAATCAAAAGTATTTTTAAAAATTCGAAGAACAGGTCTTTGGAACTGAACAGATTCTACAACTTTCAGAATCTGAAAATTTTCAGAAATCAAGAACTTAAACACAAATCTGAAACTATTGAAAAATCTGGTTTTTCCTTTCTCGAATTAACGGATTCAAACAAATTTCAGGCGTCTAGGCTGACCCTTGAGCGCCGGTTCAAGAAGGCCTAAGTCGAAAAGATCTCACTTATCCACAATCGTTCTTAGAAGTCAGAAAATCAGAATTTGTTAGTTTTGATAAACTAACTGGCACGCTCGCGCAACCTGACGTAGTTCGAGGGTTTGATTTTGGATCCCACGATTTGAAATAAAATCACGTCTACAGATTTGGCACGCCCGGTGGGACTTGAGACTTTGAAATTTTGTTTGAATCCATTATACTAATTCAATTTTCAGGTTTGTGATAAGTTGGCTTAAACAGGTTGATCATGTCGAGCTCAGAAGGATCTTGTGAGGTATCCAGCCGGGTCTCCCGCTCTACTAGCCGCTGCTCGAACAAAATTTCAAAAAGCTTTTCAAAAGGAGACAGGTTCGCTACCCTAAGGGAGGGAATAAAGGTACTAAGAGAAGAAATCGACGCTTTAAGCCAAGAAGCTGAAGCAGTCGAATCCTGCTCTTCCCATGATAGGAAAACCAAAACGAATAGGAAATCAAACCACTGTAGGAAGCCTAGGGTCGTTTCCAAAATTGAAGAAGAACTTGAGCCCGAATCCTTCACCATGAAAGATCGAAACGCTCTACATCAACTTTTGAAAAACCAAAAACATGAGAAAAAATCCTATGCCTTATCAGATTTCCTACCTTTCAACTACCAAACCGATAGTGATGATGAGATACCCAGCTTCCACCGTTATGATGGAAACGGAGACCCTAGGTCTCATCTCCAACTTTTCTCCCGAAGTGCCTATAAAAAGAAAAAAGACTCCTCTAAGTGGGTCTATTGGTTCCCTCATTCTTTAAAAGGGAGTGCTGCAAAATGGTTGGCCTCTTATGACTTAAGCCAGTTTGCCGATTTTGAAGAATTAGCCAACGTTTTATGCAAAGATTTTCGCACAATGTTGAAGTTACCCCCACTTTAAATACATTGAGGGACACCAAACAAGGCCCTAACGAAGACGCCCACGCGTTTATCGTTAGATGGAGATCAATCTTGGGGCAAGTCAAAGAACCTATCTCCGAAGGGTGCGCAGTGATGCTCATCCTAGACAATTTCAAAACTGATTTGAAAGTCCTCCTTTCCTTACATGAGATTTCTACTTTCCAAAAATTGATCAAGAAAGCTTCCCTTTTCGAGACCAATTTGAAAAAGGGAACTTATGAAGATTTATGGAAAGGAAAAAGTTTTCCAAAAAAATTTGAAAAACCTGGGGCATATGGGCCACATGCACCAGAGGGAGGGATAAAAGTACCAAAAGTGGCTAATGTTCGAGTAGAGCAAGGTTTAGCAGGACCCTCAAAACCTTCAGGGCAAAAAGATTTCGAAAAGAACCAAAAAAATAAAAAGAGATTTGAAAGAAGGGAGTACACTAACCTAGGACAACCACTCACGGAGGTCCTAGACATCCTATTGGTACAAGGTCTCACAACACTCCCAGAGATTCCCGAAGGAGCACCACCCCAAGGAAAGTTTTTAAACAAGTTTTGTAAATATCATAGGCTCAAGGGTCATGATACCCAACACTGCTACACCCTGAAGAATAGGATAGAGGATTTGATCGAACAAGGTAAGCTGCACGTGTCTGAAGAGCCAGAGTCACCCCAGGCCATTTTTAAAGAACCCTTCCCTAACCACGCCAGTACGAGTGGGAAGGAAAAAGAGGTATGCTCCCTATCACACTCTAATCATGCAGTGTATATCGTGCATCCCACACCTCACACACCACACTTTCCCGAAATAAAAAATGCCCAAGCAATAGTGATCCGAGGAGCATTTAGAAACCCGCCCCCGGCTAGAGCCTTGGTAGTGATTCGAGGTGTCCCGAGACACCAAGTTAGAGCCAAAATAGGAACGAGCCCTAGGGATAGTGTAGAGGAAGTGACTAGATCCGGGAGGATCTACCAACCCCCACACTTAGCAAAACAAACAAGCAAGGGAGTGGTCGTTCTACTAGGCCCCCCACAAGCATGCACACCAAACTCATCCCAGGGTGTCGATAAAAAGGGTGTGGTAATAAACCCCTATGACCTAGAAATGCATCTTTCTAAACTCCCCATAAACATGTCTATCTTGGAACTGATAAAAATTTCTCCCAAGCATAGACGAGTCCTAGAGGAGATTTTAGAGAAGACTAGAGTCGACACTACGATATCCCCTGAATCCCTATCTACCTTGGTTTCTCCCGTCTTTGCAAAAACTTCCATTGTATTCACAGAGAATGATTTGGGAAAGTATGATGTGATCCATAACCAAGCACTCCATATAGAAGTTATGTTAAACGGCTACCCTATTAGTAAATGCCTAGTCGATGGAGGAGGAGGCCTTAATATCCTTCCCCTCCATGTGGCTTTCCAAATAGGAATCTCTACCTCTATGCTTGAACCAAGTCCCATAACCATTACAGGATATGATGGGAACCCATCCAACCCCTTAGGCTCCATAAAGTTACCCATGAAAGTTACCCATAAAGTTACCCATGAAAGTTAAAATCCATGTTTAGATGATTTCCATGCATCATTAGGACTGATACAGGTTGAATTTCGTTTTAGAATCACGTTAGGAACTTTCTGAATTTTTCTGCAAACTTGGTTTCTGAAACTGTCCGTGCACACGCGTCTGATCACGGAATTTTTATAGACAAACGGATAAGCCAATTGCTTCAAAATTTTGCATTAATAATCTAGACATATCAGACGTTCTTAGATAAAATTTTGAGGAATTTTTATGAACTGTTACCTAGCCAATTAGATCCGTGAAGTTTATACAAAATCCAGATTGCGTTTTACAGAAACAGAACGTTCAGTAACAGACCTCTGTTCTTTTGCCCATATCTCTTCAACCACTGAATGAAATTGGATGAAATTTGATTCTTTGGAAACGTAACATCCGTATCTTTCTAACACAACAAATGTTATCGAAATTGGATGACTAAGTGCTGAGATATTGTTGTTTTTCCGAGCTTTTGATTCACAGAAACAGGGTTGTTCCGAATTTTATAACAGTTTCTGATTCTGTATTTAATTCTCAGAAAATAAAGAACAAAATTATAAAATAAAAATATATTCTGATTCTACACACACGTGTCTCTATTCTGTAAAAGTTTTAGAATTTTTGGAGAATCAGAAGTATTTTTAAAAATTTGAAGAACAGGTCTTTGGAACTGAACAGATTCTACAACTTTCAGAATCTGAAAATTTTCAGAAATCAAGAACTTAAACACAAATCTGAAACTATTGAAAAATCTGGTTTTTCCTTTCTCGAATTAACGGATTCAAACAAATTTCAAGCGTCTAGGCTGACCCTTGAGTGCCGGTTCAAGAAGGCCTAAGTCGAAAAGATCTCACTTGTCCACAATCGTTCTTAGAAGTCAGAAAATCAGAATTTGTTAGTTTTGATAAACTAACTGGCACGCTTGCGCAACCTGACGTAGTTCGAGGGTTTGATTTTGGATCCCACGATTTGAAATAAAATCACGTCTACAGGGTACTAACCGAATGAAGAGGCGGTGGCAGATGGAAAGGGAGCAGCCGGTTGGTTGAAATAGAGGGTTCGGCCGGATGGAAGTGGTGGCGACAGGTGGTTGGCCGGCTGGGGTGTGGTGGAGCATGTGGAGCGAGGTGGTAGCTGGCTGTGGTGCAGGTGGAAGACCTGGCTGGGAGTGGTGTAGGTGGCTGGGCTCGGTTGGGTTGGAAAGGGGGGTGAGAGATGGGAAACCCGCCCCTTGGGGGGGGGGGGGGGGTTTATAGGGCTGGGATAGGTCGGTTGGGGCTGGTATTAGGGTAGTGGTAAGGTGGTCTAGGGGTGGTGGTATGGTAGTAAGGTGGGTTGGTTTTGGGGTAGGGCCAGATATTTTAAATACAAGGGGTTTTGGGTAGATTGTGTGCTAGGTTTAAGTGGGGTGGTTTAGAGGTTTATGGTTTAGCTAGGTGGGTTGGTTTTGGGGTGAGGTTTAGTGAGGTGGGTTAGGTGATTAGGCTAGGATTAGGTTAGGTTTAGGGAAATTAACCTAGGTTTAGGGAAGGATTAGGAAAGTGGGTTAGGTGATTAGGTTGGGATTAGGCCGGGATTAGGGAAGTGGGTTAGGCGATTAGGCTAGGATTAGGTTGGGATTAGGATAAAAGGCTAGGATTAGGTGTTTTTGGTTAGGATTAGATTAAGGAGCTCCCTTTGCATGACCCATAGACCCTAATCATATCATGTTGGTGCAGCCCTAGGCTAGGTTTTGGCTAATTACAAGCTTAAACCCATATTAACTAGGCTAACCCACATGATTAACCCCAAACTTGACACACAAGTCAAGCTTAATTACAACACTCCCAAATCTTATCCTCCCACTCTCTCTCATGCCCATAATCCCACATGAAATTCAAGTGGGCCCCACCTCCATTTATGAGAAGGTGATGTGGGCCATGGATGTGGATATTGGATTGGATCTCTGGATCCAAATCCAAATCCAAGTCCACACATGGGTTTGGATTGGGATCTGGATATATATGGTCCAGATCCAATCCAAAACTGAATTCTAACTCCTTCGGGCTGTGTTCAAAATGAACAGTTTGTGCGGGGTCTGACAGCATCAATACTGCGTCTGCGTTGGGTCTTCGCCAACATGATCGTCTGCCTCTGTTTTCGCCTTCCGGAGATGACTTCAAATGATGTTTTGATGATAATAGGGTCTTGGACGTTCGAGATCCTAGGGGTGGATTTAATGTGAGAGTTGCTGTGCCGGGCTCGACTTGTGCTCCGGTTCTGGGCTCTCCTTAGCTTTTCTGGTCCTGTCTTGATCAGGTCAAGCTGCTTCGGGGTTTCAAAAACATGTTTAAAAAGGTTTTTAAAGCCATATTATATATATTTGAAATATAAAGTTCAAAACATATGTATAGGGTTGTCTAGAAGGCTCCTGGGTTTCCAAACTCAAAATGGCCCTTTGGGGCTGCTTTTACAAAACCATGTTGTTTTGAGGAATTCGTGGGATTTCGGGGTGTTTACAGATGCTCCTCTTTGGCCTTGTCCAAATCGATTTGGATAAGGGCAAAGATGACAAACACCCCTTTCAATGTCTCCCTAGATCTAGCCACGAAGAACATGGGATCGTCCCCATCTTTAGCAAAATCTCAATTTATAAACTCTGGTAGGAGGAGATATTACGCCAAAGGGATTCGTTATGGAATCTGGTCCTAAATGGGATCATGTTTATGCAAGTACCATGCGTGGAATGCATATGCATGACATGGGTGTGGTGCCAAGAGTGGCGACCTCCCAGAGACCAGATGTGGTCGAACTCTAGAGACTTACAAGGCCTGCTGCTCCAAGTGAGCAAATCCTATGTTGTTCGATGTTCGATTTTCAAAACTTATTTACAGCACATATTCAAAGCATCTCAAACTTCACACCTTCAGACTTTATCTGTAACTTTACTTTATTATAATCCATACCCATCAGTTTAACCATAATATCTACCTTATCCATCACCTCAATTGCACATGTGAAGGCTATAATACCACCATCTATCAGAAGGTCTAAAATCTCATGAACATCATAGAGAGTAATAATTATCTCACCCTACGGTATATGAAAGTTGTTAGTATCAGGTTGTCATCTCTCAATAAAAGTAGTAAGCAACGATTGATCCAAAGTCTGTAACAATAAACCTCTAGATAACCTAGAATGCTGCATAATATCCTACTAACAACCTGGTACTACTACCAAGCTCTCTCGGAGAAATGGTCACTTAACCAAAGCATTGTATCTCGTGTGGCATGCCATCAGTTTCAACAATCCTTACATATTTTCACACAATGTTTCTTTGTAATATATCTAAGATCTTTTACTTATAATTGACAAAAAGAATTACCTTCTCCTGCTAAATCATATTTACAATATGACCTACAAAGCTAGGGAACAACTATGGGATGGGGGAGTAACATCATCATTACTACTCGTGGATAAAGCTCTAAGGTCTAACTTCGTCATGGTATCCAAAACAAGCTGCAGTATAATCTATTTGAAATTGTGGTTGCATCATTGGATGATCCACTTATCATGACTCCATGTGCACCTCTTTATGTTGTCATTGCGGTTGTCTCTATATGCTAACCCGAAGGCATTTCGCCTTTTCGATGGTACCGTAACAATACAACATTCTACTCGCACCTCTATAGGGTACATTACTTCTTCGAGTCATTCCTACTACAAAAACCAAAATCTATGGTTTAACTTGAATATGTAAGAAAGTATGTAATAAGCAAGTGTATAACATAAACCACATAGTAAGAGATATGACTTTAGTATGTTCAACAAAGTAGCGGGTCACAATCATCCAAGTTGCATTCATGGAGGCATAGAAAAACATTTCATGCACGTAATCGATAGATGCAAGTAATGTGCATGGTTATTGGAAACGACATTGCCAGGTACAAATCGGCTATGATGCTAACCACATCGTGCCACATCCCAGACACGTCTCTTTTCCCACCGACAACTTCCTCCACTCATTGATGGAACAAAAAAAGTGCTCATTTTTAAATGGATATATACTTACCATTCTTGATTTTAGACAAAAAAATTATGGATGATTAACAATGAATGTGAGCACAATCCTTCAATAATGATCCAAGCACAATCCTTGAAGAAAGAATGATGGAGAAGAACTGAAATATTGATTTTGAAAAATGAAGCACAATGAAGAAGAATAAATGAAATCATGAAGAAGGTTGAAGATTTTGTAGTGGAGAAAATAGGAGTGAAGAAGAGAGAATCAATTGTGAAGGGTATTTTTGAAAAAATTGCATGAAGGGGTTATTTTAGTAAAAATAGGTGTATGAATAGTAACAACATTTTACTAAATATAAACCATTTTTATCATTTTTCTAAATTATTCTTTTTCATTTTTCTCTCTTCCATTCTCTCGCTACGAACATCATTTTCTCGACAAAAAGATGTGTCAAGTGTGTGTCACCCTTCAAACAATGGCGCACCCAAAGCACATCTATCATTTTAATATAACACATCTTAAGTGTGTTTCATCATTCGATCATAAAAGGAACGCGGTTCAATCGCATTAGGATAAAAACACACTCATGATGCATTGTTGCTCAAATAATGACACGTAGTGGGCACATTTGTCCCTTAAGTAAAGCATGCCTTAGGCACGTCTCATCGTCGTCATCGATTTCTTCTCTCACCAGAAATGTTTATTTTGACTGATAATTTAAAGTTATATTTTTCTACCAAATTTTTGTTTAGATCGAGATAGAGATTGAGAATAAAAGAAAAAGAAGTTCAAAAGAGATTGATAAAAAGATAAAAAAAACTACTCATGAAAGTTTCAAAAAAAAGAATTGAAGTAAGATTTAGAGAGAAATCAAATGATTGAGAAAAACAATGACATTAAAAGAGATTACCAAAGAGATGAAGACCGAGAAAGGCTGTTTGGAAGAAAGGGAAAGCCAACACCGATCATGGGGAGGATAAAAGACTAGTGAGAAAGAAGGAGAAACCGGTGAGAAGAGAAAGAATGTGTAGCAAGGATAATTTAGGATTTTAAATAAAATCTATGTTTAGTAAAAAAGGTGAATCATGAACTTAGCGTTGGAAAGGCATGATTTGGTTTAACCACATTGGTAAGTTATGGCTAAAAGTAAATGTGTGAAGTTACTTTTAGGTTGTTATAGTTCAATCATAAAAGATGGACTCTGCGGGCTTAAGAATAAGTTCAAAATTTCGAGACTGATTTGGGAAATAACCTAATCCAGAAGAAACAAAACGGCACGAAACGGAAAATATGATCGAATAGAATTGTGTGCAGCTTTTCTCGTACGAATTCATCCGTCAGAAAAAACAGCCTAAAATCGAATGAGTACCTGCCAATCTCCTTCCCTATGCGGCTATTGAAATCTTCGCATTTCACATAAATTCGTCAGCAACTCGTCCTAAAAATCGAGATCGGCAGGATGCAAGAGTGCTTAACCGGAGATTTTCAACTTCCAACCGATTTTAGTTCCCCGGAAAGGTGAAACCATCTGGATTTCGTTTGAATCTTCATTTTCTGTATCGTTTGCGCGAAAGATCCTTGGAAAGAAGAAACCCAACATCTCGTGTATACTGAAAGGGAAAGATCCTTATTGACTACCGATTCGTTGATAGGCGATCTATGAATGAAGTCGCATTTTCACGCCTTCGTATCGAACCCATGCCGAAAACTACATCCTCTTTCGTCACGGAAAAGAGATGACCCGACTCCCAGTCTCGGGGTCGGATTGTTGGATCGTCTCGGGAGAGAAATAATTCCGGCGAGGGGGAGAAAGGGAAGTCGACAAGAATCCCACGTGTGAACTGAGGATGGGAAAGAGAAGAGAATGCTTCGAGGACAAGAAAACAGAGACAATTCTTTTCCTCTTGCGGCAATTCGGGCCTCGATTCTTTTCCGACTCCTTTCACTTTCATTTATTTTCTTGCTTTTCGTTGTCCTTTCCCTTTTCAAAAAGAAAAAAAGTGAACCCGAAAACCAGAGCATGCAAGACCCATGCGGCGTAAAAAGTGAAGCCCTTTCATCTACTTGCTAACCGGCTTTGTCTCTCTTGAAGAAATGGCAATCTCGTGTTTCAGGTCGTGTTCGTGTCTTGTCTTTGTGGAAAAACCGACTTTTTCATTGTGACTGATCTTCGTGTCCTACCTTAAATTGCCAACCCTACTTTTTGGATATTTTACTAGTGAGAGTCAGCTCTGGTTTTGGTGTGAGTCCCCAAACAGTTCAAACACCCCCCTCCCCAAACAGTTGAACCGCTGGTTTCAGAAACAAAGAACATAGAACCATGGATCTTCCATCATATGTTAGATCTTGTGTTATATTAGTATCCAATTCAAAAACCAAAATCATCTTCTATTATTTTCAGCATGTGGGCAGGATCACTCTAGGCTTCCTGGTTCAACCGGTCTGACCAACCAATTCAATTTAGTTTCACAAACTATAATATATATAATGTCTTTTGCTTCATAATCTTGCACAATCATCTCTATCATTTGATCTTTGAAACGAATGACATGTGTATTAAAATATAAAATATAAAATATAATTATATTTTTAATTCAAATATTCACCATTCATCATATCAATCAAATGGTGAACATGCTTATACAATATTATGCATTGAAAGATATGCATTTACCATTACCTCTTCCATGTGCACACTCATCATGCTCAAATATACTTAAAAATGAACGACATTTGTATTGAAATGCAAAGTTTAAAAGTACAATAATTTTAGTTCAAATATCTACTATTGATCATGTCAAACAAATGTTCGAGATGTTTATACAAGATTATGCACCTAAGATATTATGCATTTACCACTACCTTTTCTATGTGCACACTCATCCATACTCAAATCTAATTAGAGATCTTAATCTTTCGATTATTGAGATCAACAGTTGGTAGCTTTAAGCAAAAGTAAAATAGTATAAGGTGTATTAAATGCACTCTACAAACTCTTTTATTCAAAACTTAACCATTGATCTCAACAATCAAATGATTGACATCTTTAAGGATGTTTGAGCATAGGGTGTGGATATTTTACCATGTTATATATAATATATAGCATGCCTTAAATGCAAAATGTATTCTAGGACATAATATTAAATCTCTATTATTTGATCTTTGAGGTCAATGATGAAGATTTGAATTAAAAGTTTCATTATACTTTTATACTTTGCATATAATACACCATGTGCGTTAAATGTAAAGCAGTTCAAATCTCTATCATTGATCTTAAAGATCAAGGGGTGGAGATGTTTATGCAAAAATTATGCACCGAAAGACATTATGCATTTAAAACTCTCCCCCCCCTCTCTCTCTCTCTCTATATATATATATATGTGTATTTACTCATGTCCACACTCATCCATGCTTAAATCCACTTAAACACCACTTTTGTTCATCTAAGGATGCTTGATTAAATTACAACCACTTATCAACACCTTAAAAAACCTAGTTCTCAATCTCTCGTAGTCTCTTAGTTCATGCCTCTCTCCCACACTCTCATTGGCACCCATCAATGGCATAAGACAACCATCTCTCTCTCTCTCACCCTATCTTTATTTATCCAAACGACAACTGTCTTGACTCTCGATCCTAAGGATCTCGAGCTCTTCGTGTTTGCCCTTGTTTGAGTCTTAACACTCGCTTATCTAGCGGAGGTTTTATAAGAAAACAAGCTATATTTCAAATTCCTACGCCTTACTCGAAAAGTCAAACTCTCAAACAAGATGAAATTCAAGTAAGTAAATCCTATTTTTACGTTAGGATTTCTCAAAATGAACCATGCTTTAGCTTGGGATAAGCCAGGGATGGGAAAGAGATACCACGGTCCCTTCTAAAGCGTCCCGTGGTTTGAGGCACAGATGGCGGAAAATTGCTCTTTTTGAGCTTTTTGGCCTCTTTTTTCTTTTTTTCATCGAGGGTCTCCCTTTGGGAGTATTTTTTCTTTAATCCCTCTTTTTTATAAGAGAATCGATTTTTTCTTTTTGAATCCTGGTTTCTTTCTTTTGGAAAGATACTTTCAATGGGAAATTTTCTTCGTTTGGGCTTTTGTTTTCCTTTTGGAAGGAGAAGAGAAGAGGGGAGGACTTATCTCAAGCCTACACTCGATCCATTCCAGATCAGCCTATTTAGAAATAGCACGTACTACTTGCAAGTATCTTGCTATGTTGAACTAGGCCTTTCTTTGTAAGAAGAAGGATTTTGAAATGTAACCACGATTTTAGGGACTCCACTCTTTCACAAGTGCGAATTCTCTTACTCAGGGTCACACGAGTTTGCCTTTGCACCTTATTTTCATGTCTCAGGGCAGCTATCCCTAAAATTTTTGAAAACCGGAATTTAATCCAAATCCTACACATGATACTTCTTTAAGTATTGAATATTGATAGGATCTGCTAAATTCCTACCTTCTACATCGATCAACCAATACGAATTGTTCGTGGTGGTTGCTCGTACAGCATAGGGTCCATCCCACTTGGGGCGCCATTTTCTGAGTGGATGTGGGCCACGGTAGTGGATGATTTTCAAAACCAGATCTCCTACTTCAAAATGACGAGGTCTCATTTGTTTGCCATAATGTCGGGCTATCCTTTGTTGGTATGCACGAGCATGATCCATGGCAAGGAGTCGCCTCTCATCTAACAAATCTAGTTCAGCCATCCTAGCATGCTGAAGCGTCTCTAGGGGGAGGTTGAGTGCTATGGATGTATAGAATGAATGTAGTTGAGTATGAATGGGAAGAATGGCGTTTGTGCCATAGACCAATTCGAATGGTGTGGCATTCGTGGGAGTCCGGATGGAAGTCCTATAAGCCCATAAGGCTTCATCCAGCTTCTCGTGCCACGTCCTACCCTTCTCTAAAGTTTTCTCAATTATACTAATGAGAGTCTTGTTTGTGGCTTCGGCTTGGCCGTTGCCTTGAGGGTAGTAGGGCGAAGAGAAGTGGTGAGTTATGCCATACGTGTTGCACAACTTAACCATTCACTCATTCTTGAATGGGGTGCCATTATCAGACACAAGGTCTCGTGGAACTCCAAATCGAGCCAAGATATTCCTCCGGATGAAAGCCACCACATGTTGCCCCAACACGTTGGTTAGGGATATGGCTTCCACCCACTTGGAGAAATACTCCGTGGCTGCTAAAATAAATCGATGCCCATTCGAGGCTTTTGGAAATATTGGGCCTACGATGTCAAACGCCCACATGGTAAATGGCTAGGGGCTGACCACGGAATGCAATGCAGATGAAGGGATATGAATGGTGTGCCCATGCACTTGACATGGATGACACTTCCTAACATGATCGTGACAATCCTTTTTCAGGGTGGACCAAAAATAGCCCCCTCTAAGTATTTTCATTGCCATCATGTTGGCATTAACATGACCTCCAGATTCTCCATCGTGGAATTCATGCATTACTATCCTAGCCTCCTCTAGGTCGATACACCTAAGCAGAATGCCGGTAAAACTTTTTTTGTATAAAACCCCACCCAGAATGGTGTATCGGGTCGAAATCTTACGAATGAATGCCTTATCTTTGGATGTGGCATCCTCGGCGAATCCCCCATTTTCTAAAAACTGTTTTATGTCATAAAACCAGGGTTTTTCAATAGAGTCTGGGTTATTTTGGCAAATATCCAGATCGTGTGTGGATGGATTGGGCGCATGCCATATTTCTAAAGATCGGATCCCTGAAATGGGATCGACCTTTAGGGCTGAACCCAAGGAGGAGAGGGCATCGGCGATGCCATTGTCCTCTCTTCCCACATGTATGAGTTTGTACGATTGGAAGGACTGGACCAATCGAGTGGCCAACTCGTGATAGGGAAGTAGTTTTTCATTCCGTACTTGCCAAATTTTCAAAACCTGGTTTATGACAAGGAGCGAATCTCCAAAGACCTCGATGCATGATGTCCCTAGAGTTTTCGAAATCCTTAAGCCTTGTATGAGTGCTTCATACTCAGCTATGTTGTTGGAACATTCGAAATCTAAGCGGACTGCTATAGGAATCTCGCCCTTTTTAGGGGAGATGAGGATGACTCCAGCACCAGCCCCTCGTTGGTTTCGTGCCCCATCGAAGTGCATCTTGCACACTTGGTTTTCGAAATTGTTTGCCAAAATATGGTTTTGAAAATGGTTTTGCAATATGCCTTCATCAGGCATTTCAATAAGTGTGGGATATGCGTCCTCTAAGGGGAACTCAGCCACGTAATCTGCTTGGGCTTGCCCCTTAATGGAGATCTGGTGATGGTATTTCAGGTCATACTCTATTAGAAGGAGTTGCCATTTGCCCAATCTACCCGTGAGAATGGGTTTTTCGAACAAGTGCTTGATTGGATCAAGCTTGGACACTATCCAGATCTCATGATCTAGAAAATAGTGTCTGAATTTCTGGCAGGCCCAGACTAGGGCCAAGCACGTCTTCTCCATGGCTTGATAATTTCATTCATAGGCCAAGAGAGTTTTCGAAATGTAGTTGATGGCATACTTCTTATAGGTGTCATCCTCGTATTGAGCCAACAGGACTCCTAAAGCATTCGCATGCACGGAGATGTAAAGTAAGAGGGGTTTTCCTTGCTTTGGAGGATTCAAAACGGGGGGATTAACCAAGTATGCCTTTAGTCTCTCGAAGGACTTATGGCATTCGTCATCCCATGAGAATTTCGTGCCCTTCCTCAATAGTTTGTTGAAGGGTTCGCATCTAGTCGCTAGATTCGATATGAATCGGCGAACGGATTGTAAACGACCTTGGAGGCTACGGATTTGGGTGAGATTGGAGGGTGGATTCATGTCTATGATGGCTCGACACTTAGAGGGGTCAACTTCTATACCCCTTTGGCTCACCATAAAGCCTAGAAGCTTCCCTGATTCTACCCCGAATACACATTTTTGAGGGTTTAGCTTTACTTTGTAAAGCCTAAGCCTTTCGAAAATCTTTTGTAAACATTCGATATGAGTGCATCGGGTTTTGGATTTCGCCAAGAGATCATCTACATACACTTCTACGAGCTCATGAATTTGATCATGGAAGATCGTGGTCATGGCTCGTTGGTATGTTGCGCTGGCATTTTTCAAACCAAAGGGCGTGACTGTATAGCAGTACGTGCCCCATGGGGTTGTGAAGGTGGTCTTACCCTGATCTCGTGGACTTAGTTTAATTTGGTTATAGCCTGAATAGCCATCCATGAATGAAAACATTTCATGATTTGCAGTACTATCGACTATCAAATCTATGTTTGGTAAAGGATAATTATCCTTTGGAGTGGCTTTATTAAGGTTTCTGAAATCGATGCATATTCGAATTTTCCCATTGGTTTTTCGAACTACAACGATGTTTGACAACCAATCAGAATACGCAATGGGTTTTATAAATCCGGCTTTTAACAGATCTTCTAAACCCTCTTTGACTTGCGTGTGTACATTCGGGTGTATTTTCCTAAGCTTCTGCTTTATTGGTTTTACATCCGCATCTAAGGGAAGACGGTGCTCGACAATGCTGGGGTCTATGCCCGGCATGTCTTCATACGTCCATGCAAACACATCTACACAGGTTCGTAGAAATGCAATGAATGCTAATCTTTCAATTTCATGCAAGCATGCGCCTATTTTGATGGATTTGGGATTGGAATTATCCCCTAGGTTCACTTCTATGAAATCTCCTCCTACTGATTGGGAAGGTCTTTCAAAATCGAGAATTTTATGAAATTCTGGGAGCTCAGAAGTGGGATCTTCCCCAAGGGGATCCACTTCTGGGCTTCGATCATTCTCGTGGGCTATAGACCCGAGGGAATTTGATGCGTGGTTTTCAAAATGACCTGGTTTTGTACTCAGATTTTCAAGTGATTTCGAAATTTTTGGTTTGGCTATGTAGACGACATTTCTTTTGAAATCCTTTTCTTTTGCCAAAGCCCTACCAGGAGCAGCTATATACAAAATCTTTTTGGTATTTTCCAAATTTTTGATTTTTTTGGGTTTTTGTAAAATAAGAACCTTCGGAACTATACAAAGCACTCTATTTTCGAGTTTTTGTTTTTCCATTGTTTTTCGTTTTTCTTCCTTTTTGATTTTTTTGATTTTAAGTTTTCCAAATGTTTTTGTATTTTTATAAAAGGGATCTTCCGTCATACCTACAAAGGGAAAACACTACGGATTAGACTCGGAATAGGAGATCTAAATCGTAGGTCTCTTCTAAGGCAGGTTCTAGGGCACCCTTGACCCAGGTGGTCACAAGGGGTGGCTCTGGCGGTATTCGGGGAGTATAGCCGATCATATATTGGCTTGAATTGGCCCTAGGAAGGATGGGCTCTAGGAGACCTTGGTTCTGTGCCCCTAGACTCTTGTAGGGCGTGTAGCCCATGTTCAACAACATGTTTCATGATTTTTTGTTTTTTGAAAAGTTTTGGTACAGGTCGTGGTCCTGGAACTTGCTGTCATCCATATTGTGCTCATATGGCCTCTTGTCCAGGGGTTTTGGAAATAGGGAACGCTTGGATCGTCCTAGAAGGGTTAAGAATCGGGAGGGGGCCTGCTTTGGGCGGCCCCTTCACACATACAACGTTTAACACGAGCCGGGGTGGCTCAACCATAATTTGCTCCAGGTAAGCCTCATGAGCCTGGGAGCTCGATAAACAAGGGGAGTTTATGATCCCCTGAAGCTGTGGGTGACTCTCACCTAGGATCACTACGACCTGGTCCCTGAAAGGGATCTTGACATACCTGTGGAAGGTGGATGGCACAGCGCACAAGCTGTGTATCCAGGGTCTTCCCAGCAACAGGTTATAATGGGGGTGGATGTCCAAGACATGGAACATCCTTGTGTGTGTGATCCCTCCCGTTTCCATTGGGAGTTCGATCGATCCTAACGGCCTAGACGCATTCCCATCGTATCCAGTAATAACGATGGGGCTTGGGTTCACAGAAGTCAAGGTGACTCTGATTTTATATGCCACATGAAGTGGAAGGATGTTGAGCCCTCCTCCCCCATCGACTAGGCACCTGTCCAGAGAGTGGTTATTTAGAACCACCTCGATATGTAGGGCCTAGTTATGGAACTCGTAGGGTCTATCTACATCATCTTCTGAGAAAGTGATGGGCGATTTTGCTTCTAATAAAGCCACTTGGGCAGACAGGGATTCCGGACTTATGTTCGAATCAACCTTGGCCCTTTCTAGAATTTTCTCTAGCATGAGTCTATGCTTAGGTGAGGTTTGTATAAGCTCTAGGATAGACATGTGGATAGGAATCTTTGAAAGGTGGTTTTCGAAGTCATAAGGATTTAGGATGACTTTGTCCTTATCTGCTTTTGGCAGAATACTAGGGATACATGCTTTTGAGGGGCCAGGCACACTGACCACCTTTTTAGCACCTTGTAGGTGCGGGGGTTGATAGATCCTCCTAGATCTGGTCACTTCCCCCACAACTAGCCTAGGGTTCGCGCTAAATTTGGCTCTAAGGATGAGTTGAGGAGAACCTCGAATTTTTAAAGCTGGTTTTGCTGGGGATTCCACTTTTGGTGGTCCCCGAATGACGACTTGGGTGGGCTTCTTGTATAGTACAAGAATGGGAGCACAAGTGGGTCGACCAGACTCTGGTTTTTGCGCTAGTTCCTTAGAAAAGGTGAGGGTACATACCTCCTTTCCTTTCCCACTACCACTGGCATGTTTGGGAAAGGGTTCTTTGAAGATAGCTTGAGGTGACTCAGGTTCCGCAGTGACCTGGAGCCGGCCCTCCGCTATCAAGTTCTCAATTTTATTTAAAAGCTCGAAACAGCGTTTGGTATCATGGCCTTTGAGCCGATGATACTTACAAAATCGATTTAAATACCCCCCTTTGGAAGTGACTCCTTCGGGGATTTCGGGGAGTTCTATCATGCCTTGGGCAAGTAGGAGGTCTAGGACCTCCGACACAGGTTGCCCTAGCGGAGTGTACTCCCGTTTTTCAACCGGTTTTTGAAAGGTTCGCTCCCTTTTATTTTCTAGTTTTTCAAAATTTTTGGAAGTGCCTGCCATGCCTGGATCTACCCGGACATTGGCGATTTTATGGGGCTTTGCTCCTTTGTCCATCGTGGGTAGCCCATAAGTGATGGGCTTTTCCAAGCGGGTTTTAGAAATGACACTTCCTTTCCATAAGTGATCGTATGTCCCTTTTCTCAAGTTTGTTTCGAAAAGGGATGCTTTTTTGATCAACTTATGGAAAGTTGAGATCTCATGGAGCGAGAGAAGGGTTTTTAACTCGCTTTTAAAGTTATCCAGGATGAGCATGACTGCGCATCCTTTGGATATGGGCTCTCGCACTTGGCCCAAAAGTGACCTCCATCTTATAATGAAGGCATGTACGTCTTCGTTCATGCCTTGCTTTGTATCCCTTAAGGTATTCAGAGTCGGCGTGACTTCTACGTTGTGTGCAAATCTTTGCATGAAGCAGTTCGCTAACTCTTCAAAAGTAGCGAACTGGCTTAAGTCGTAGGAAGCCAGCCATTTGGCAGCTGTGCCTTTAAGGGATAAAGGGAACCAATACACCCATTTCTTCGAGTCATTTTTCTTCTTGTGGGCTCGACGTGAGAAAAGCTGCAAGTGAGACCTAGGGTCTCCCATGCCATCATACCGATGGAAGTTCGGTATTTCATCGTCACTGTCTGTTTCGTAATCCATAGGAAGGAAATCAGACAGGGCGTAGCTTCTTTTCTCTTTATTCTGCCCTTTCAGCAACTGTTGTAGGGCTTTACGGTCCTTTTGTGTGAAGGACTCGTGGTATTGGTTGCCTTCCATTACGGAGGCCTCTTTGTGCTTGCGAGGTTTTTCAAATTTTTTCTTAGGCCTTTGTTCACCGTTTGATGAACACGAATCGCCTACTTCAGCCTCTTGGCTGAGAGCATCGATTTTGGCCTCAAATTCCCTTCTCAGGTCCTCGATTTCAACTAGTTTGATCTTGTTTTTGAAAATCCTCCTAGAGTGAGAACTTGATGCGCATGAGCCTTGGCTCGACACTTCACTTGGATTGGATTTTGACATGCTTTTCAAGCTTTTTCAAAATTTCCTAAGTACAAGTAAAGAAAACAAAGTTAAAAACAACACCTTTTTAACAAAATTTTTTGCAAGCTTCTAGACCTAACTCGACTTTTGAAAGACTCACGTCCCACCGGGCGTGCCAATCTCTGTAGACGTAGGAAAATCCCCGCCTCCCCTTTGGCTTCTTAGGGCTTGGAGCGGATCCTCTCGTGTGTCTAAGGCCTATTTGTATTAACAGGGCGTGCCAGCTAGCTTACCTCAGCTAGCGAAGATATATTTCAATCTGACTTCTAACGTGGCGACTGTGAGCAAGTGAGCTCTTGTCGTCATAGACCTTCTTGCACCGATGCGCAAGGGTCAGTCTGTACGCTTTAAAAATCGAGTTTAGGGTAGAAAAAGCCTATGAAAGCGGTTCGAGGTGTTTGATTCGGGTCTTTTAAATACGATTGCAGATTTTAGATCACGTGGATTTGCACGTGCCTAAGTCTTTCTTTTTATCCCTTTATGGGCCACCTAGGTGTGTGTTATGAACACTCCACTACATGGGGCGAATTTGAGCGGGAGTACGGGGCTTGCTTTGATGCAATATGCGTCCTACCTCGTGGTATGGCGTAGATGCAATGCAAACTCACGCTACTCCAAAGGGAAAATCCGAATGTAAAGACAATGCCGAAGGGAAATAACTGAAGGGAAATGACTTGTAATGTAAATGCCGAAGGGAGATATGTATATAAGGTATATATATGGGCCGTTACTCGGGTCTTGCAAATAAGAGCGAAGGCTCAATGTGGGTGCGTGCTTGAATTGAAAGACTTACACACACGACATGAAATGAAACCCAAATATAACTTGCAATATGGCCTTGATTAAGGTCTTGGGAATAAGAGCGAAAGCTTAATGTGTGTGAGTGCTTGAATTGAAGTACTACGCACACAACATGAAATTAAACCCAAATATAACTTGCAATATGGCCTTGATTAAGGTCTTGGGAATAAGAGCGAAAGCTCAATGTGTGTGAGTGCTTGAATTGAATTTTAAGCAAGTATACAACTAAGGACCGAGTTAGGCACTTACTAATAGCTGGTCCGAAGATGCCTTGCTTGAGCGTGGCATTGGGCTTTGCCTTGGGTTGCAAGAGGGAGCTCTGCGGAGTTGGACGGCAAGAGGGGCTGCTGGCCGGCTGCAAATGGGGCACGGGAGAGGCGCCTTGAAGATGGCCGGCTGCTTAGCGAAGGGCTGGTTTTGTGTATTGGGCTAAAGTGACTAAGTAGGGTCACTAAGGGAGGTTGTAGGGTTAGGAAGTATGGCACTAAGGTGGAGCCTAAGGGAATGTCTAAGGGAGTATCTAGGGGAAGGATATGGCTGGCGGGTGGCTGGCCGAATGGGTATGGGACAGTCGGTTGGAGTGGCCGACTAAGGGAGGCTCGGTGGTGGTGGTTGCTAAGGTAGCTAGGGCTGTGGTAGATGGGAAAGAAACTAGCTAGGGTATGGGGTAAGGTGGTGGTGGGTGTGGTGAGGTGATATGGGCAGGTCTTAGGGAGTTGGATGGAGTGGCCGAGTGTAGCTAGGGTGTCTAGCCAATGGCGGGTAGTTAGAGTGGTTGAGGCTTGGCCGAATGGGAGTGATGGCAACAAGTGGCTGGTGTTTGGGTAATGTGGTGGTGGTGCAGGTGGCTGAGAGTGGAGGGGGAGCGAAGAAGAGGTAGGTGTAAACACCCCGAAATCCCACAAATTCCTCGAAACAACCTAGTTTTGTAAAAGCAGCCCCAAAGAGCTATTTTGAGTCTGGAAACCCAGGAGCCTTCCAGGCAACCCTGTACATATGTTTTGAACTTTATATTTCAAAAATATATGATATGACTTTAAAAACTTTTTTAAAACATGTTTTGAAACCCCGAAGCAGCTTGGCCTGATCAAGACAGGACCAGAAAAGCCAAAGAGAGCCCGGAACCAGAGCAAATGTCAAGCCCGGTGCAGCAACTCTCGTATCAAATCCACCCTCAGGATCTCGAACGTCCAAGACCCTCTTATCATCGAAACATTGTTTGAAGTCATCTCCGGAAGGCGAAAATAGAGGCGGACGATCATGTTGGCGAAGATCCAACGCAGACGGAGCACTGATGCTGTCAGGCCCTGCACAAACCGTTCGTTTCGAACACAGCTCGAAGGAGTCAGAGTTCAGTTTGGATCAGATCTGGACCATATATATCCAGATCCCAATCCAAACCCATGTATGGACTTGGATTTGGATTTGGATTCAAAAATCCAATCCAATATCCATATCCATGGCCCACATCACCTTCTCATAAATGGAGGTGGGGCCCACTTGAATTTCACGTGGGATTATGGGCATGAGAGAGAGTGGGGGTGGATAAGATAAAGTGTGTGTTGTAATTAAGCTTGACTTGTATGTCAAGTTTGGGGTTAATCATGTGGGTTTGCCTAATTAAGTGGGTTTAAGCTTGTAATTAGCCAAAACCTAACCTAGGGCTGCACCAACATGATATGGTTAAGGTCTATGGGCCATGCAAAGGGAGCTCCTTCACCTAAACCTAACCAAAAACACCTAATCCGAGCCTTCCACCCTAATCCGGCCCTAATCTGAGCCTAATCACCTAACCCACTTCCCTAATCCTTCCCTAAACCTAGGTTAGTACCCTACACTCCACCTTACTCCTTTTTCACTCCCTCTCCACTCTCAGCCACCTAACCCCCTACCATATCACCCTAACACCAGCCATTCCACTTGCTGCCACCACTCCCCCTCGGCCAGGCCCATAACCACCCTAACTACCCGTCACTACCTAACGACCCTAGCTATACCCGGTCATCCCATTGAACCCCCTAAGTCCTGTCCACTCTACCTCACCACAACCACCCTTTCCTTACACTACTCCTAGCCACCATAGCAACCCGCCACCATCAAGTCCTCCTAGTCGACCACTCCAACCGACTGTCACCTTTTCATTCGGCCAGCCATCCGCCAGCCATAACCATCCCCTAGCTAGTTCCCTTCCCTTAGTGCCATACTCCCTTAGTGACCCTACTTAGGTCCTTTAACCCAACACACCAAAAACAACCCCTCCTTAACAACCGGCCATCTTTAAGGCGCCCTTCCCGCGCACCAAGGACACCCGGCCAGCACCCCTTTGCCGTTCAACCTCGCGGATCTCCCTTTTGTAGCCCATGGCAAAGGCCAAGCCCACGCTCAAGCAAGGCATCTTCGGACCAGCTATTAGTAAGTGCCTAACTCGGTCTTTAGTTGTATACTTGCTTGAGATTCAATTCGATACGGGGTTGTAATAACGGAGCATAGTCTCCCCCCGCTTGTAATAACGTGGCTTGGCACACCCACACACGTGCACTCTCTTAGTTGCGCATGATTTTGAACACACACGGGCCTAATCAGCCCCTAATACATAAATATATACATATACTTTGATTTTTGTAGGGTTTTGCTTAAGTTGGGTGTGTTGTCTTTCAATTCAAGCACTCACACACATTGAGCCTTCGCTCTTATTTGAAAGACCCAAGTAAGGGCCAACCTATACTACTTGGGTTTTCATTTCATGTCGTGTGTGTAAGTCTTTCAATTCAAGCACTCACACACATTGAGCCTTCGCTCTTATTTGAAAGACCCAAGTAAGGGCCGTCCTATACTATTTGGGTTTTCATTTCATGTCGTGTGTGTAAGTCTTTCAATTCAAGCACTCACACACATTGAGCCTTCGCTCTTATTTGAAAGACCCAAGTAAGGGCCGACCTATACTATTTGGGTTTTCATTTCATGTCGTGTGTGTAAGTCTTTCAATTCAAGCACTCACACACATTGAGCCTTCGCTCTTATTTGAAAGACCCAAGTAAGGGCCGTGTTATACTATTTGGGTTTAATTTCAAGTTGTGTGCGTAGTACTTCAATTCAAGCACTCACACACATTGAGCTTTCGCTCTTATTCCCAAGACCTTAGTCAAGGCCATACTGCAAGTTATATTTGGGTTTAATTTCATGTCGTGTGTGTAAGTCTTTCAATTCAAGCACGCACCCACATTGAGCCTTCGCTCTTATTTGCAAGACCCGAGTAAGGGCCCATATACATACTCTATATACATATCTCCCTTCGGCATTTACATTACAAGTCATTTCCCTTCGGTTATTTCCCTTCGGCATTGTCTTTACATTCGGGTTTTCCCTTTGGAGTAGCGTGAGTTTGCTTTGCATTTACGCCATACTACGAGGTAGGATGCATATTGCATCAAAGCAAGCCCCGCTGAAATTCGCCCATGTAGTGGAGTGTTCATAACACACAAACTAGGTGGCCCATAAAGGGATAAAAGGAAAGACTTAGGCACGTGCAAATCCACGTGATCTAAAATCTGCAATCGTATCTAAAAGACCCGAATTAGACACCTCGAACAACTTCGTAGGCTTTCTATACCCAAAAACTAGATTTTTCAAAGCGTACAGACTGACCCTTGTGCATCGGTGCAAGAAGTTCTGCGACGACAAGAGCTCACTTGCTCACAGTCGCCATGATTAGAAGTCAGTTTAAAATATATCTTCGCTAGCTTAGGTAAGCTAGCTGGCACGCCCTGTTTATATAAATAGGCCTTAGACGCACGAGAGGATCCACTCCAAGCCTAGAAAAGGCGAAGAGGCGTGGGGATTTTTGAGCGTCTACAGTAGGTTAAAGGATGGGGTACTAACCGAATGAAGAGGCGGTGGCGGATGGAAAGGGAGCAGCCGATTGGTTGAAATGGAGGGTTCGGCCGGATGGAAGTGGTGGCAACAGGTGGTTGGTCGGCTGGGGTGTGGTGGAGCATGTGGAGCGAGGTGGTAGCTGGCTGTGGTGCAGGTGGAAGACCCAGTTGGGAGTGGTGCAGGTGGCTGGGCTCGGTTGGGCTGGAAAGGGGGGTGAGAGATGGGAAACCCGCCCCTTGGGGGGGGGGGGGGGTTTATAGGGCTGGGATAGGTCGGTTGGGGCTGGTATTAGGGTAGTGGTAAGGTGGCCTAGGGGTGGTGGTATGGTAGTAAGGTGGGCTGGTTTTGGGGTAGGGCCAGATATTTTAAATACAAGGGGTTTTGGGTAGATTGTGTGCTAGGTTTAGGTGGGGTGGTTTAGAAGTTTAGGGTTTAGCTAGGTGGGTTGGTTTTGGGGTGAGGTTTAGTGAGGTGGGTTAGGTGATTAGGCTAGGATTAGGTTAGGTTTAGGGAAATTAACCTAGGTTTAGGGAAGGATTAGGGAAATGGGTTAGGTGATTAGGTTGGGATTAGGTTGGGATTACGAAAGTGGGTTAGGTGATTAGGCTAGGATTAGGGTAAAAGGCTAGGATTAGGTGTTTTTGGTTAGGATTAGATTAAGGAGCTCCCTTTGCATGACCCATAGACCCTAATCATATCATGTTGGTGCAGCCCTAGGTTAGGTTTTGGCTAATTACAAGCTTAAACCCATATTAACTAGGCTAACCCACATGATTAATCCCAAACTTGACACACAAGTCAAGCTTAATTACAACACTCCCAAATCTTATCCTCCCCACTCTCTCTCATGCCCATAATCCCACGTGAAATTCAAGTGGGCCCCACCTCCATTTATGAGAAGGTGATGTGGGCCATGGATATGGATATTGGATTGGATTTTTGAATCCAAATCCAAATCCAAGTCCACACATGGGTTTGGATTGGGTTCTGGTTATATATGGTCCAGATCCAATCCAAATTGAATTCTGACTCCTTCGGGCTGTGTTCGAAACGAACGGTTTGTGCGGGGTCTAACAGTATCAGAACTCCGTCTGTGTTGGGTCTTCGCCAACATGATCGTCTGCCTCTGTTTTCGCCTTCCAAAGATGACTTCAAATGATGTTTTGATGATAATAGGGTCTTGGACGTTCGAGATCCTGGGGGTGGATTTAATGTGAGAGTTGTTGTGCTGGGCTCGACTTGTGCTCCGGTTCCGGACTCTCCTTAGCTTTTCTGGTCCTATCTTGATTAGGTCAAGCTGCTTCGGGGTTTCAAAAACATGTTTAAAAAGGTTTTTAAAGCCATATTATATATTTTTGAAATATAAAGTTCAAAACATATGTACAGGGTTGTCTGGAAGGCTACTGGGTTTCCAGACTCAAAATGGCCCTTTGGGGCTGCTTTTACAAAACCATGTTGTTTTGAGGAATTCATGGGATTTCGGGGTGTTTACACATATATGATGGAGATACATGTTTCATGAAATTGATTCTCCATGGAAGGTGTCTAGGGGATGCATTTTAAATTCCCTTAGCTTGAATGGAGATGAATGATTTATACAGCCACATGGTGAAGGGCCATGGCTTTTTAAAAGGGAATTTTGGGTGGACGATGGGATGACATACCCATGCATTTTTATGGTATTTCTAGCATGATGATGGCACTTTTGGCTTAAGGATGGAAAACATAACAAGCCCTAAGTGATCTTTATGGCCATCATATTTGATTTGACATGGTCCCCACATTTTCCATCGTGGGACTCATGTATTTATCCTAACCTCATCAAGGTTTTCATATCAACAAGATGTTGAAAAATTTTCTTTTCAAAGTCATATGTTGGGTTAAATTTGTTTAAAACTTGATCTTTTTGAAGAAACAATTTTGGGAAATCCTCCCTTTCTAAGACTTTTCTTGGGAGATATGAAGATGATTTCTATACTTGCCCCTTGATCGAAATATGTTTTCCATGCTTGATTTTCTTTGAAACAGTTTTGTTCAAGCATGATTTTGGAATTCTTTTGGAAAAAAATATGTCTTCATAGGGCATTTGATCAAGTATGGGGAATGTGTCTCAAAGAGGCACTTCAGCCACAAGATGTAGGGCTTGTCCCTTAATGGAGTTTTTGAGGATGAACTCATACTCCATTGAAAGGGGCTGCCATTTATCTTTGCCTACCCATAAAGATAGGTTTTTCAAAATAAGTGCTTTGAATGAATCAACATTATTCCCTTTTTATGATATGGGAGATAATGTCTCAAATTTTAAAAGCCTACACCAAGGCTAAGCACGATTTCTCTTTTGGCTTGGTGATTTCTTTCACATGCCAATAGAGTTTTTGAAGTGTATGGCACACTTTGTATGGATATCATCTTCATATAGATCAAGTAAAGCACCCAATGCATTCACATGAATTGTAATGCTTTGAAATTTGGAGGTTTTTGAAATTTGGAGGATTTATCAAAATCTTTTTGAAAGGCTTTTTGTAAAACATCATTTCAAATGTTAACCCTTTTTCGAGATTCTCTTTTGAGAGATTTAGCATCTTTTGACATTTTTGGAATCAACCTTGCAAGTTTCGGATTTGATCCATATGGAGCCATGCCTATGATGGCTTGATACTTAGGGGGTCGATTTCAATGCCCCTTTAGCTTAAACCTTGAATTCTAAGATGATGTCTAGACCCGATATTGTTCATGCAAATGCATGATTTTCAGAATGATATGCATATGTTTATGTATGCATGCACACACACTATGGGTTAGACTCACTTCTAAAAATCTCTAATTTTTCTAAGTCAAGGATTCTACGAATTTCAGGAAGCTTGGAGGTGATTATTCCTCCTTGCTTTGATGGTTCTCAAGTTTTTCAATTTTGATGAAGCTCTAGGCAAAACAGGGGTTATATCAAACTTGGACGAATTTTTGGTTTTTGGAGTATATACAATTTTTGGAAAGCATTTTGAAATTTCGAGAATGGGCTTTGCACATGGCCATTGTTTTTGAAATTTTGAGATTTTTTTCATTTTTTTGTCCTTTTCGAAATACCAATTCAAGGATTAGTATAAGGCTATCTTTTTGACAATTTTTTTTTTTAAATAAATTTCTTTTAAGAATTTTCACATTTTCAAATGTTTTTGGGATTTTGAAGGTTTTCAATTTTTTTTGACCATATCTATTTTTTTTGGATTTTTGAAAAATAGGGATCTTTCATCGAACCTACAAATAAAACTTCATGAATTAGACTCTAATCAAAAGGTCTAAGCCATGGGTTTAGGGGTGGGCTGTAGCCCAATCCATATCAATTTGAGTTGGCCTTAGGTAGGATAGGTTCCAGCCTACCTTGATATTTGGCTCCAGGCCCTTGTAGGGTTTATATCCTATATTTAGAATCATGTTCCAAGACTTTTTGATTTTTGAAAATATTTTATAAAGTTCATGCTCTTGGAACATGGAATCGTCCATATGGGTATATACCCATTTTATTTTGGATATTGGGAGTTTTGATTTTGGGGTGGTGGAAGACTTGGGCTTCCACACGACCCTGTTCTGGGGGCTATATTTTTCAAGGGAAGCCATGCTTGGTCCCTTGAGGCATTTTTGATTTTTCGGGGTGGTGGAAGACTTGGGTTTCCACACGACCCTGGTTTGGAAACTATGGTTTTCAAGGGAAGCCATGCTCGGTCCCTTGAGGGTTTTGACCTGCTCCCTAGATGCAACTCGTGGTGCCCCTAGGGATGGATTTTTTTGTTTCAAAGTCGTAGGCTTGGTTTCAGGGTACAAGACTAGGCTTGAAGAAGTTGGTTCTTTTATGGTAGGGTTATGAGTTCCTAAGATATCGATGCATGCCTTAGGGGTCTCCATGTCTACCATTTTTTGAACTTTTTGGTTTTGAAATTCTTTTTTGTGGTGCGGGACATTTGGCGCACCTTGAAAATCTTCCTTTTTGGGCACATTTTGTGGGTTTGTGTGTGCATTGATGTGATCCAATGCATCTGATGACCTATTTTGAGAAGAGAGTTTAGAGGAGGATAGGTTTCAGGCATACCACTTTTTGGCTTGTCTACCTTTTCATGGTAAGAGCAGGCCTTGTTCCCGGGTGACTTTGTTTCGAGCTCCTGTGGCTTCTCGAGGCGTTCCTTTTCGAATCCTACCTTTTTATGACTTTCGTCCTTTCGCGGGGTGTAGATTTTGTGTCCCACTCTGTGTGTGTGCCCTGAATCAGGGATTTCTTTTGTTTTCAGAATTTCAAAGTTTTGCTTTTCAATTTTTTTATCTTTTTGAAAATTTTCCAGATTTTTTTTTATTTTTTGAAATAGGAAAATCTTTTTTTGGTTTTTCTTTGGAGGTTTGAGAGCTTGGAGGCTTGTGAAAGGATGACTTGTCCCGCTTTCGGGTTTCATCTTTGACCTCATACCCTTCGTCGAGTTTAGGATCAGATTTCCTTTCATGATCTCTACGTGCCCGATATGAACTGCTATGTGTTTTATGTGCTTTAAGCTCATGACTTAAAGCATCCATCTTCTTGAAAATTTCTTTCATAGCAGCTAAATTTTCTTGGGCTTTAGATGATTTGAAAAACTACTTTGAGTTACTGTAGACATGAAAATTCTCATTCCAAAGTTTATGAGACAAACTTGAAATGAAACTTTTCACCCCTACGCTTGCGCGAGCGTGCCAGCTAGTTCAAAACTAGCAAATGTTTGTAAGACTTCTAGGCGATTGTGTGTAAGCGGGATCTTTTCACTCACACCTTCTTGAGCCGATGCTCAAGGGTCAGTGTTGAGCGCTTAGGAACTTCATTTTACAGCAAAACATGACTCCCTTTTACATAAACAAGTGTCTTTGAAAAATTTGTTGAACTTGTGCACTCGGATTCAATACTTGGAAAAACACAAGCTGCTGAAAACAGAGAATTCTGTTTTCAGAGCCGTTTTCTAGGGGAGTTTTCAAGGTGTTACAGACTTCTAAAAATTATCAACATTTTACCAGACGAAGCTGGCAGTGTGAAGAGACTGTAGCCTTTTTCAAATCTGCATTTGGAGCAGTATTGAATCAGAAACAAATAATCTACTCAGACTACCTCACTGACTCGGAACAGCTCTATTTCAGAAATATAGAAACTCAAAGATGAGTCTGTATCTCTCTGCTCAGAACTCCAATTTTAATGATTTTGATGTTTCTGAAAAGCTATGGATGTTAGCTTTCCAATGCATCAAAAATCAACCAATTTGGACTTCTGTGGACAGAGATATGGGACTTTTACCCAACCTCTGTTTCAGGAAATCCGACTGTGCAGACAGTGGTGCAGAAATCTGGTCGTTCTTAATATGCTTTTATTACGTGGCTGAGCGGCCCTAAAATCTTGCCAATTTTATACAGAGTGTCCCAATGTGTGTGGAATCAGTGTGCCAAATTTCAAGACAATCGGAGTAAGCATCACAAAATTAAAATTGCGGAAACAGACATATGCAGAGATGCTGAAATCCGGTTTTCTGTTTTATAAATGTAATGATGTATAACCCACCCGAAATTAAAATGCAACAACCCTCAAAGCAAATTTGCTGGAATATAAATGAATGGGAAGTACTTTATAGCTTAGACATAGAGGGGGTTAGAAGTATAGAGGGTATATAGCATATAGGAAGGGAGAAGCATTAAAGCAAACACTTGGTGTGCACGTGGGTGTATAGTGTTTCATCCACGAAATTGAAATGGCAGCAAAGCTAGATTATTACAACTCGGGGGGAGATGAAACTCCATTAATACAACCCCATTTAATGAATTGAATGGAAGATAATGAAACTTAGATTAAGTAAGAAAGGTCTTACACGAGTTTTGGATGTGAAGGACCGGATTTCAATGATGAAGCCGGTCTTCCTCTTGATGGCCTTCCTTCTTAACTCCTACAAGCTCTCACCTAGCTTCCCCTTTCACTAGAAGACGTCCCCCCCTTTGCTGGAATTTTCTGCACCTAGTCTAGCACACACCACCCAAGGTCTCTCTCTTCTCTCTCTTCTCTCTCTTCTCCCTCTTCTCCAAGTTATGGAACCCGCCCCCCCCTCTTGGGCCTTTTTATAGGCCAAGGGGGGCTGGTTCTAGTGGCTTCTTGTGGGGCGGGTTGGAGCTTTAGCTTGGTGGATTTGATCCGCTCCAAACCGGCTTCTTGTAGTTCTTCATTGAGTCGATTCGGACCAGCCCGTATGGGCTGGTATAGGTGCCATGGCTTGGTGTAGCCCTAGAGCATGCGGTTGGTTTTAAACAACCTTACAATGTGCAACATGTTTTGTTTGGGCTGATTTCTTTAAACTTCGACCCACTTGAATTCGCTTCTTTCTTTGATTCGGCTCCCACCTCTTGCTTTTGAGCTACACTTGAAATCTTCTAGAATTGAATGAGCTTGTGACCATGGCCTCGAGTCTTGGTTCCAAGTTGGCCCCATCGGACAAACTTGGATTTGATCGGTCTTGACCTTCCATTTGGATAAGTTGTTGAATTTGAACTTGATATGCTTCAATCTTCTCCACTTTTGGGACTCAATCTGATCTAACTTGATCCGTATCTTGATACACTTTATCTTCTTTCCGAGAATCGAGGCCTGGATTGGGTCTCCACCTGCTTCGAAACTCATGGGCTATTTGGATTTAAAACCTTTATTTTGAAATATTCTCCCAAAAGGTCTAAACTTTAAAATTTAGGGATTTTGAATTTAAAGGTTCATAAAGGCTTTAAATTGGCCTTCAAAATTTAGGAGTTTTTGAAAATACTTGAAAAAATTTCGGGTGTTTACAGATGCCCCTCTTTGGCATTAATCCAACTGTGTTTGGATAATGTCAAAGAAGAAAACACCCTTTTACTCTTCTTTCCGAACCTTTCTCAAGAGCATGAATCATCTGAGTGCCTAACTTTTAAAAATAAGTAAGAGGGGATTTAGAGCCAAAGGGGACTCAATCTGCTATGACCTTGGTCCTAATATCGATCATGTACTCAATGGTTTCGAAATGCATGCATGGGCATGTATGAAGGGTGTGAGTGATATGCACACGATAATTCTTTTAGAGACTCTTAACATGCAAGGATCGAACTTGGGAGGCTTGTGAAGGTCGACTGCCCCAAGTGATCGTGGCCCTTATGTGGCTTGATGTTTTCGGGTTTTCACAACTTTCCAAAAGAAAGGGGAAATGTTTTTTTGTATGTCAATGTGGCAGGGGACTGCATCATCTCTCTCTCTCTCTCTGCCTGCCCCGCGCCTGCTGCCTTGCCTGCCGCCTGCCTGCCTGCCTGCCTGTTGTTCTGGCTGGGTTGTAGCGGCCCTGAAGCTGGTGGTGTTGTTGTTGGTGCGCGCGCTTTTTTATTTACCAACTGCTTTAACAGGGAAATGCCGCCTGCCACTCGCTGCGCACGCTCTCTTCTATATACTTTTTTTTTTTTTTTTCTTATACCTTTTTTTTTCTCTTGGCTTTTAGCTTGTAAGAAGGAAGAAAGAAAGGAAGAGAGAAGAGAGAGAGAAAGAGAGAAATTTTTTTTTTTTTTTTTTTTTTTTTTTTTCATATCCTTTAAACTGGATCAAACTCCTGGATCAAACTCCTGGATCAAACTCCTGGATCAAACTCCTGGATCAAAAAAATGGATCAAACTCCTGAAATCAAACTATCAACATCAATAGAAACCTGGACTCGTAATTTGCCAGACACACATGAGATTGTATACACATGGTTGAGGCTTAATAGGGCACACATGCAGGCATTGTATTGTATCACTCATTGGAGGGCATTAATACAATAAATGTAAATGTGATAAATCGTCATACAACACAACCAAATGGTTGTAAATGCATACATGAATATTGCCACAAATAAATGATTTAAATGAAAAACAAAAGAGAGGTACTTTATAAATAATGCTCTAAATGACCAGCAAATGCCTTGTGCTTCAGGTTTTTTGCAGTGAACACTTTTTTGGGTCATAGCAATCTACGAGAAGCTTCACGCTGCCTTCAATAGATCTACAGCCATAAGGGGACCATTTAGCCTCTACGCAAAAAACTAAAGCCCATGTCATTCTTATTGACTATTGAGGAGCTAACTTCACCAGAAGAGGGAGCCATCAAGTAATCACCTCCATCCTTACCATAATCGCCTGCATCCAAAACCCAGATTCGAGGCATTTTGATCCGACCGTACTCCCATCATTTTAATGGGTTAGCTCCAGCTTCCACATCCACCGTCGCAGCCCCGTGTCATCCACCATTCCCCGTCATCGATATTTGATCGTGTTCAGTGATTTGCAGTCAGACGTATGCATTCGTAACAAACCACCCACACCAACACCATGACCCGTAAAGGCCGAACTAGGACTCCTCTCTCGGCCCGACCACAACCTATATTCGCCCACCATTGCTGTCGCCGTATGTCTCCTCCTTGCGGGTCTCAATGCACGGATCTGCGTGAGCCATCTCCGTAATCCGTCAGGTATTATGTGTGATTTTGAATCTTTTTCCTTCTTTGTTGAGGGCCCCATGTTTTGTTGTTTTCTATTTTCAAATCTTTTTTTTCTTTCAAAGTCTGTGTGTGACCTTACGTATCTCTCGATTCCGAAAGTTTTTTTTCTTTTTGCACGCATAAATTTCTTGCAATTTCCTTCTTCAATTTTTTTTTTTTTTTGTTTTCAATTTTTCTTACTAAACTTGAATGGTGAAACGCTTTAGAAATAAATCTTCATTGTAACAAAAGACGCAGATCAGATTCTAATTTTCGTAAATATATTTAAATATAAAAGAATATATTCTTCGCGTATTTTCAGTGGGATAAATTTAATAATATATTACTTGACGTCTCTAACACGGTGATTTAACTTCATATATACCGTTGATTTAATACGACACCTAATCGCGGACGACTTTAATCTGGGCCTTTTCATAAAGAGATCAATCATGACGCCTCAATGACCTAATTTTTTTTCATAATTAAACTATTAACCAGCATCCTTCAATTATCAACCATGATTTAATTAGACGGTAAATTTGCATTATATAAATTGACCATTTACAACCATTGGATTTGGATATGTAGGAGTCATAACTCTTATTCCGTCTTAAAGTCACAAAATTAATTTATATCTATCGGACATTTATTTATCTATCAGCGCAGATTGTATTTCTAAAAAGTCATGAATTAATTAAAACAAATATTTTCAATTTGCTGCTCGAAGCATCTTCCACACTTTTTTAACTTAAGATACATCGTAATTCGCTAATTCGAAGTCATTACATGAGTCCAATTCGCTAGACTGCATGTGATAAGTTTTCATCATTCCTTATACATAATTCCATTAACCATATCTACATGATAATCAGCATTATTTTTTCTTTAATTTTTAATAATTACTAATAAAATGCTCAAGAACTACCAAATCCTCCGTTTTCTAAAAAGTTTTTAATGTCATAAAACCAAGGTTTATCATTTGGATTTTGGTCGTTTTGACAAATCTCTAAATCGTGCGTGGATGGAACGGGTGAGTGCCATATCTCTAGGGAACGGGTTCCCAAGGTGGGATCGACCCTTAAAGCGGATCCTAAGGAGGAGAGGGCATCCGCTATGGTGTTATCCTCTCTCCCTATGTGAGTGAGTGTGCATGATTTGAAAGAGTCGACCAACTTGGTGGCCAACTCATGATACGGAATGAGTTTTTCGTGTTTGACTTGCCAAACTTTTAAAACTTGGTTCACAACCAGTAAAGAGTCTCCAAAGACTTCAATGCAAGCTGCCCCTAGATTTTTCAAGACTTTTAGGCCTTGTATGAGAGCCTCATATTCAGCCACATTATTTGAACACTCAAAATCTAGACGAATTGTAATGGGTATTTCTCCCTTTTCGGGGGATATGAGAATGACTCCAACACCTGCCCCTTGTTGGTTACGTGCCCCATCAAAGTACATTTTCCATACTTGGTTTTCATTAAAACAGTTTGCTAAAACATGGTTTTGAAAATCGTTTGCAAATATGCCTTCATCGGGCATCTCATCAAGTATGGGATATGTTTCTTCCAAGGGGAACTCGGCCATATGATCGGCTAGGGCTTGCCCCTTAATGGAGGTTTGGTGGTGATATTTCAAGTCATATTCCATTAAGAGGAGTTGCCATTTACCAAGCCTACCCGTTAGGATAGGTTTTTCAAACAAGTGCTTGATCGGATCAACCTTAGACACTATCCATATCTCATGATCTAGGAAGTAATGTCTAAACTTTTGGCAAGCCCATACTAATGCCAAGCACGTTTTCTCCATGGCTTGATAATTTCTTTCATATGCCAAGAGAGTTTTCGAAATATAGTAAATGGCACACTCTTTGTGGCCATCATCCTCATATTGGGCTAATAAAGCACCCAATGCATTCGTATGTATGGAAATGTAAAGAAGTAAAGGTTTTCCTTGCTTTGGAGGTTTCAAAATTGGAGGATTCACCAAATAAGTTTTCAATCTTTCAAAAGCTTTTTGATAATCCTCGTCCCACAAAAATTTTACCCCTTTTCGCAAAAGTTTGTTGAAAGGTTCGCATCTTGTTGCTAAATTTGAAATGAACCTCCTAATGGCTTGGAGGCGACCTTGGAGGCTTCGGATTTGGGTCAAGTTGGATGGTGGAGGCATATCTATGATGGCTCGGTACTTAGAGGGGTCTACTTCAATACCCCTTTGGCTCACCATAAAGCCCAAAAGCTTACCTGATTCTACCCCGAATACACATTTTTGAGGGTTTAGTTTCACTTTGTAAAGCCTAAGCCTTTCGAAAACTTTTTGCAAAGACTCAATGTGAATAACTCGTGTTTTTGATTTCACCAAAAGGTCATCCACATATACTTCCAAGAGCTCATGAATTTGGTCATGAAAGATAGTAGTCATAGCTCTTTGGTATGTGGCACCGGCATTTTTCAAACCAAACGGCATAACTGTATAACAGTATGTGCCCCAAGGTGTAGTAAAAGCAGTTTTTGCCTGATCTTTTGGTGCTAACTTAATTTGATTGTAACCCGAATAGCCATCCATGAAAGAAAACATTTCATGATTTGCAGTGCTATCTACTATCAAATCAATATTTGGTAGAGGAAAATTGTCTTTTGGAGTGGCTTTGTTCAAATTTCTAAAATCAATGCAAATCCTAATTTTCCCATTGGATTTTCGAACTACAACAATATTTGAAAGCCATTCTGAGTACGCAATGGGTTTTATAAATCCGGCTTTTAAAAGATCTTCTAAACCCTCTTTCACCTGTGCATGTACATCGGGGTGAATCTTTCTAAGCTTTTGCTTTATGGGTTTGACATTTGATTCTAGGGGAAGACGATGCTCTACTACCATTGGGTCTAAACCCGGCATGTCTTCGTAGGTCCATGCAAACACATCTACATATGATTTGAGAAATGTGATGAATGATGTCCTTTCATGCTCATGTAAACATGCGCCTATTTTAACATGCTTAGGATTAGACTCACTCCCTAGATTTACTTCCACAAAATCCCCTCCTACGGAATTTGAAGGTTTCTCTAAATCAAGGATTCTATGGAACTCGGGAAGCTCGGAGGTTTGGTCCTCCTCATGGACGAGGGGATCTTCCTCTTCGCTTTGATCGCTCTTGAGAAATTTGGGTTCTATGAAAGTGCTAGGCAAGGCACACGGTTTTGGAACATCCACCACTTTCAAAAGACTAGGGCTTTTCACAAAGACAATGTTTTTGGGTTTTCCAAGATTTTCGATTTTTTTGGCTTTTTCAAAATTGCTCTTCGGAGATGGAATGTATTAAACCTTGTTTTTGGTGTTTTCGCATTTTTCAATTTTTTTGGCTTTTTGTAAACACAAGGAAGGAACAAAAACCACATTCTTTTTGAAATTTTCAAAATTTTCAATTTTTTTGGCTTTTTGTAAACAAATAGAAGGAGGAGAAATGTAAATCACATTCTTTTCGAGATTTTTGAAATTTTCTATTGTTTTTGGTTTTTGGGAACTTTCTAAATGTTTTTGGATTTTGCAAATTTCTAATTTTTTTGGGTTTTTGGATGTGGCGGGGTCTTCCATCAAACCTACAAAGAAAACACCATGAATTAGGCTCTAAATAAGAGGTCTAAGTCATAGATTTCGGTGTTAGGAGGCTCTAAGGCACCCTTGACCCAAGTAGTCGTGGGTGGAGGTTCGGGTGGTATGGATGGGTCGTAGCCTATCCCATACCGGTTTTGGTTTATGTTTGACACTATGGGTTCAAGACGACCTTGGTTTTGGCTTCCTAGGCCTTGAGAAGGCATATAACCCATGTTCAACATCATGTTCCAAGGCTTCTTTAATTTTGAAAATGTTTTATAAAGAGGATGGCCTTTGAACTTGGTGTCGTCCATGTCATGCTCAAACACTTTTATGGACTTGGGGAGGACTTTGGGTAGTTTTGAGATGGTCTTGAGCGGGCTAGCCTTGGGTGGCCCTTTTATGTGCACGACACCTTTTGGTTTGGGATGAGCTACCAAGGGTTCGTCTAGTTTTGGCTCATGGGTTTTATCACCTGATAAGCATGAAAAATTTTGTATTCCCTGCAGCTGGGGGTGATTCTCTCCTAGAATTACCACAACTTGGTTTTGGAGGGGTATTTTTACACACCTATGAAAGGTGGATGGCACATCCCGCAAGCTGTGTATCCATGGCCTTCCTAGGAGTAGGTTATAATGGGGGTGTATGTCTAAAATATGAAACACCCCGGAATGACTCATGCCCCCTACTTCTATGGGTAACTCTATGACTCCTAAAGGTTTGGATGCGTTTCCATCATATCCTGTGATCACGATGGAACTCGGGTTTAGAGAGGTCAAGGAGACTCCTATTTTGTAGGCTATGTGTAGTGGAAGTATATTTAGACCTCCTCCGCCATCAACCAAACACTTGTCTAGAGGATGGTGATTCAATACCACCTCTATATGCAAGGCTTGGTTATGGTTTTGGTAGGGTTGTTCTAGCTCATCTTCCGAAAACACAATGGGAGTTTTAGCACAAATGGGTGAGACTAGGAAGGAGAGGGACTCAGGGGTTATGGTTGGGTTAACCTTGGCCTTTTCTAAGATCTTTTCTAAAACTTGTCTATGTCTAGGGGATGTTTGGATAAGTTCTAGGATAGACATGTTTATGGGAATCTTAGTAAGGTGATTTTCAAAATCATATGGGGTTAACACATCGTTTTTACCCATGAGATGCGATGCTTTGGGAATGCATGATTTTGAAGGGCCGGGGATAACGACCACTTCCTTGCTAGCATCTTTTGCTAAGTGTGGGGGTTGGTAGATCCTTCCAGATCTAGTGACCTCGTCCACACCTTCCCTATGGCTCGTTCCTAGGTGGGCTCTAGTTTGATGCTTGGGAGCACCTCAAATCTCTAATAAGGCTCTAGCCGGGGGAGGGACTCTAAGCGCTCCCCGGATCACTACTTGTTTGGCTTTTTTTATTACGAGCAGTGGTGTGTGACAAGTAGTGCGATCCGTATGCCATGCATGTTCCGAACCATTCAAATGAGAGGAGAGAGCATATACCTGCTTGTCCTTCCCGCTAGTGCTTACATGGTTGGGGAAGGGTTCCTTGAGTACGGCTTGGGCGGGCTCCGGTTCCTCGGTGACCTGGAGCCGGCCTTGCTCGATCAAGTCCTCTATTTTGTTTAAAAGGGTGTAGCAGTGATTTGTATCATGGCCTTTGAGCCTATGATACTTGCAAAACTTGTTTAAAAATTTCCGTTTAGGGGGTGTCCCCTCGGGAATTTCTGGAAGTGTCACCATTCCCTGGGCGAGCAGGAGGTCGAGGACCTCTGTGATGGGCTGCCCCAGCGGGGTGTACTCCCTTTTTTCGAAAGACTTTTGAACCTTTTTGTTCTTCGGTTCAAATTTTGAAGTGCCGACC
This sequence comes from Brasenia schreberi, assembly GCA_036023115.1. Taxonomy (NCBI): domain Eukaryota; kingdom Viridiplantae; phylum Streptophyta; class Magnoliopsida; order Nymphaeales; family Cabombaceae; genus Brasenia; species Brasenia schreberi. The sequence goes on from JAYKKT010000039.1 coordinate 389,879, forward strand.
GGGCTTGGTTCTACTCGGACATTTGCAACTTTTTGGGGTTTTGCCCCATTGTCCGTAGTAGTTGGCCCGTAAGTCCCGGGCTTTTCAAAACGAGTTTTCGAAAAAATTTTGCCTTTCCACAAGTCATCGTAGACCCCCTTTTTCATATTTGCTTCGAATAGGGAAGCCTTCTTGATTAGTTTGTGGAAAGTGGAAATTTCATGGAGGGAAAGGAGCATTTTCAGCTCGGGTTTGAAATTTTCAAGGATGAGCATCACGGCACATCCTTCTGAGATGGGCTCTCTTACTTGCCCCAATAAAGACCTCCATCGAATGATAAATGCATGAGCATCCTCGTTCGTGGCTTGTTTTGTGTCCCTTAGGGTGTTCAAAGTGGGGGTCACTTCCACGTTGTGTGAAAATCTTTGCATGAACTCATTTGCCAACTCTTCGAAAGTGGCAAATTGGCTCAAGTCATAGGAAGCGAGCCACTTGGAAGCAATTCCCTTAAGGGAGAGGGGGAACCAGTAGATCCACTTAGCCGAGTCTTTCTTCTTCTTATATGCTCGACGGGAAAAGAGTTGGAGGTGAGATCTAGGATCCCCTGTTCCGTCATATCGATGAAAATTCGGTATGTCATCATCGCTATCCGTTTGGTAATCGGAAGGTAAAAAATCGGATAGGGCATATGACCTCTTTTCCTTGGCCTGGCCCCTTAGTAGTTGTTGAAGGGCCTTGCGATCTTTTAATGTGAACGACTCGAGCTCTCTATCCCCCTCCATGGTGGAGGTCTCTTTGGGTTTTCTGGGTTTGTTTGTTTTCTTTCGAGCCCTAGTTTGCCTCCCATGGGATGAGCAGGATTCGACCGCTTCGGCCTCTTGGCTGAGAGCGGCGATTCTTGCTTTGAATTCTTTCCTCAATTCTTCTAATGACTCTTTCTTGTTTTTGAAATTTGTTTTTGAAAATCTTTTCGAAAATTGACTTGACGAGCATGAAGCCCGGCTCGACACCTCGTAAGAACCATCCGAACTTGACATGATCTTATGGGCCCTTGAAAATCCTACACGTGCACAATTTACCAATGTTAAAAACACTTTGAAAAGATTTTTGGGAGTCTTATTTGCTTAGAAATTCCTTAAGACCCGAGTCCCACCGGGCGTGCCATTTCTGTAGACATGAAAATTCTCATTCCAAAGTTTATGAGACAAACTTGAAATGAAACTTTCCACCCCTATGCTTGCGCGAGCGTGCCAGCTAGTTCAAAACTAGCAAATGTTTGTAAGACTTCTAGGCGATTGTGTGTAAGCGGGATCTTTTCACTCACACCTTCTTGAGCCGATGCTCAAGGGTCAGTGTTGAGCGCTTAGGAACTTTATTTTACAGCAAAACATGACTCCCTTTTACATAAACAAGTGTCTTTGAAAATTTTGTTGAACTTGTGCACTCGGATTCAATACTTGGAAAAACACAAGCTGCTGAAAACAGAGAATTCTGTTTTCAGAGCCGTTTTCTAGGGGAGTTTTCAAGGTGTTACAGACTTCCAAAAATTATCAACATTTTACCAGACGAAGCTGGTAGTGTGGAGAGACTGTAGCCTTTTTCAAATCTGCATTTGGAGCAGTATTGAATCAGAAACAAATAATCTACTCAGACCACCTCACTGACTCGGAACAGCTCTGTTTCAGAAATACAGAAACTCAAAGATGAGTCTGTATCTCTCTGGTTAGAACTTCGATTTTAATGATTTTAATGTTGCTGGAAAGCTATGGATGTTATCTTTCTAATGCATCAAAAATCAACCAATTTGGACTCCTGTGGACAGAGATATGGGACTTTTACCCAACCTCTGTTTCAGGAAATCCGACTGTGCAGACAGTGGTGCAGAAATCTGGTCGTTCTTAATATGCTTTTATTACGTGGCTGAGCGGCCCTAAAATCTTGCCAATTTTATACAGAGTGTCCCAATGTGTGTGGAATCAGTGTGCCAAATTTCAAGACAATCGGAGTAAGCATCACAAAATTAAAATTGCGGAAACAGACATATGCAGAGATGCTGAAATCCAGTTTTCTGTTTTATAAATGTAATGATGTATAACCCACCCGAAATTAAAATGCAACAACCCTCAAAGCAAATTTACTGGAATATAAATGAATGGGAAGTACTTTATAGCTTAGACATAGAGGGGGTTAGAAGTATAGAGGGTATATAGCATATAGGAAGGGAGAAGCATTAAAGCAAACACTTGGTGTGCACGTGGGTGTATAGTGTTTCATCCACGAAATTGAAATGGCAGCAAAGCTAGATTATTACAACTCGGGGGGAGATGAAACTCCATTAATACAACCCCATTTAATGAATTGAATGGAAGATAATGAAACTTAGATTAAGTAAGAAAGGTCTTACACGAGTTTTGGATGTGAAGGACCGGATTTCAATGATGAAGCTGGTCTTCCTCTTGATGGCCTTCCTTCTTAACTCCTACAAGCTCTCACCTAGCTTCCCCTTTCACTAGAAGACGTCCCCCCCTTTGCTGGAATTTTCTGCACCTAGTCTAGCACACACCACCCAAGGTCTCTCTCTTCTCTCTCTCTCTCTCTTCTCCCTCTTCTCCAAGTTATGGAACCCGCCCCCCCCCTCTTGGGCCTTTTTATAGGCCAAGGGGGGCTGGTTCTAGTGGCTTCTTGTGGGGCGGGTTGGAGCTTTAGCTTGGTGGATTTGATCCGCTCCAAACCGGCTTCTTGTAGTTCTTCATTGAGTCGATTCGGACCAGCCCATATGGGCTGGTATAGGTGCCATGGCTTGGTGTAGCCCTAGAGCATGCGGTTGGTTTTAAACAACCTTACAATGTGCAACATGTTTTGTTTGGGCTGATTTCTTTAAACTTCGACCCACTTGAATTCGCTTCTTTCTTTGATTCGGCTCCCACCTCTTGCTTTTGACTACACTTGAAATCTTCTAGAATTGAATGAGCTTGTGACCATGGCCTCGAGTCTTGGTTCCAAGTTGGCCCCATCGGACAAACTTGGATTTGATCGGTCTTGACCTTCCATTTGGATAAGTTGTTGAATTTGAACTTGATATGCTTCAATCTTCTCCACTTTTGGGACTCAATCTGATCTAACTTGATCCGTATCTTGATACACTTTATCTTCTTTCCGAGAATCGAGGCCTGGATTGGGTCTCCGCCTGCTTCGAAACTCATGGGCTATTTGGATTTAAAACCTTTATTTTGAAATATTCTCCCAAAAGGTCTAAACTTTAAAATTTGGGGATTTTGAATTTAAAGGTTCATAAAGGCTTTAAATTGGCCTTCAAAATTTAGGAGTTTTTGAAAATACTTGAAAAAATTTCGGGTGTTTACAGTTACTCGACGAGGCTTCCTTTGACTTTTCACCCATTTTTTACAAATTTTGGTTGCACAAGTGTTGAAAACACTTTTTTTTTTTGAAAGTTTTAAAGTATAACTTGTTTGATTTTAAGTTCACTTAAGACCCAGGTCTCACTAGGCGTGCCAAATCTGTAAACATGAAAATTTTCACTCCTGAGTGTGAGACCAGAAGTGAACCTTTTCGTGCCTACGTCGCTTTGTGAGCGTGCCAGCTAGCTTACTTAAACTAGCAAAGGTTTTGAAATATTTCTGACTTCTTGGCGATTGTGGGTGTAAACACCCCATAATCAAATGATTTTCCAAAACAAACATCTGGTTTGAAAATCCATTTCAAAACCAAATTTTGAGTTTTCGAAAACCCAGGAGTTCCAAGAAGCTTTAAACTTCTGTTAAAAACCTATTTGAAATGTGAATTTCTTAAACTGAGGCCAAGTCCCAATTTTGTAAAAAGCCAAATCCAACAGGTGGAGCCTAATCAAAAGCAGCTCCAAAAGTAGGTTCAAAAGCCCAGAATTCAACCTGGCTTGATAAAAGCAAGATCAAAAGGCAAAGGAGAGCCTAGGCCAGAAGCAGACTTCAATGCCCGAAACATGAAATACAAAATCAAAAGCATCAACCAAATCATCAAAAATCCAAGCCCAAGCTTGAAATATAAAAAATCAGACGAAATGAAGTCCAAAAAGGTGAGAAGGAGATCGAACGAAAAGGTTGGGGAAGACCCAGCCCAAGACAGAGCACTGATGAAGCTAGGACCCGCGAAAACTGTCCATGTCGAAACGCTAGGAAGGACTGAAGAAACGAAAATTTAGATTGGATCTGGACCCAAATATCCAGATCCAAACCCAAGACCCAACCACTTGCCTATAAATAGAGGTGAGGGGGGGCATAAAAAGTTCACGTGAATTCCATTGGGAGGCTTGGAGAGAGAGAGAGGCCATAAAGTAGGAGAGAGAAGATTGGTAGGCTTGACTTTGGTCAAAGTGGGTTAGCCTTGTGGGCTTGATCAAGGGTGTGGGTTCAAGCCTTGTATGAACCTAGACTCAACCTAGGGCTGCACCAACATGAAGGATGGCTGCAACAAGGCGTGGACAAAGGGCTACACGAGGTGGACCGGCTCCAAGAGGTAGGTCTCTCAACCTAACCCCAAACTAGCCACCCAACTCACCTAACCTAGCCACTAAACCTAACCCCAACTCCCCCCAACCTAGCCTACCTACCCCAAACCGACTCCCTTTTGTCCCTTGGCTGGACCACCCTAGACCTAACCGACCTACCCCATTTACCCAACCGACCTCCCCACTTGATCTACACCGAACCACCTAAACCATAACCCAGCCACTCTCTAACCTACCTTGATTTAGACCTAGCCCAACCCACTTCCCCACCAACCTAATCTAACTCTAACCGAGTGCAGCTGCACTCAGTTTGAGTCTAGTTCAAACCCCACAAATATCGCCTGGCTGCCCCAACTCCTGCAGCACTCCCTCACCTTCCCCAGTTCAAACAGAACCCCTACTGCCTGCCATCCCCCAGCCACTCGGTTGGTACCCCAGCCGAACACCCTACCAGCCACCCATTCCGTACACACACTCGGCCACCTTCCCTCGTGCCATAACCCCTACCACCCGGCTACCCCAACTCCTCGCTGCACCCCCTATAGTGCCCCGGCGTGCCTGCCCCAATGCCTGCCGCCTGCCGTAACACACCCTGCGTGCCACCCCAGCACCTGTCCCGTGCACCACTCCAGCGCCCTAGTGCCACACCACACCACACCCACCGACACCACCCTCCCTAGCATCACCTACCGCACCTTAGTCCTAGCCATCATCCCATCTTAGCCGTGACCAACCCTAGCTCCCATCCTACTTGACCAAACACATTCCCAGCTCAACCTAAACCTAACTAAGACCCACCTTAGCCGTGACCCACTTACCTTAGCCAACCCACGTCTTGGCCGAACTTAGCCCCAACTAAGCCTCAAGCACTCGGCTGCCCCCAAGTCACCCTAAGCCTAAACCTCACGTCTAAGCCCACCTAGGGAGACCTAACTCAAGGCTGCCAAGGTGGACGGACCCGAGCAAGTTGAGAGGAAAAGCCGACCACTTGTAAGTGTTTAAATTTGGTTTTACCTTACTCATTTGAAATTCAATTCAATTCGATACGGGGTTGTAATAATGGAGCGTAGTCTCCCCCCGAAATATAATATTCGTGCTCGATACACAAGCCACACACGCACACTTGAGCCTTATCGCTCTTAGTCATACACAAGGAACACCCACATGCACTTGAGCCTTTCCGCTCTTAATTGCACACGATTGCACACACATTGAGCCTTTCCGCTCTTAAGCTAAAGTATATATTTCCCTTTGGGTATTTACTTTAGTGAAAGCTGTGTGAGTTGCAATTCAATTTGGGTTGTTGTATTCAAGTCGTGTGAGTTTGTCATTTAAATTTCACACTTGCACACAAAAGCACTCGAGCCATTGCTCTACACTCTCACGCACATTTTGAGCCTTTGTTGCTCATAAGATATAACATACTTATATACTTTCAAGCTGTGTGAGTTTTACATTCAAGTTGTGTACGCACTTACATTTTGGGTGAGCTTAATTCAAGTCGTGTGAGTTGTCATTTACATTTACACACCAAAAGCACTCACTCACAATTGAGCCTTTCCGCTCTTACTATATACTTATATTTCAATTTCGGCAAGTTCAATTCAAGTCGTGTGAGTTGTCTTTTCCATTTACATACCAAAAGCACTCACTCACAATTGAGCCTCTCTGCTCTTAAGATATAGGTATATTTCAATTTTGCAATTTACATTCAAGTCGTGTGAGTTGCTTTACATTTCGGGTATTTACCTTAAGCTGCGTGAGTTGCACTTTCAATTTTGGGTATTTACATTAAGTTGTGTGAGTTGCTTTCAATTCGAGCCTAGCTCACATCATCATCTCAAAAACCCAAAAAATCTTTGTGCATCTTTTGCATTCGTGAGCTTTCAAAAGTGCCCCGAATCTACGCTCAAACACGCTGAAATTAGGCCACTTGTGCATACACATATTCGGCCTAAAATAGCTAAAACTCAAAGACTTGGAATCGTACAACCCTCGTAAATAAAACTTGCAAACATAGGCATAACTCGAGTTTTTCAAAACACTTGTCTCTTTTCGAGAATCCAAAATTGTTTTATCAAAGTCTATAAGCGCTTAAACTGACCCTTGAGCATCGGTTCAAGAAGGTTTAAAGCGAAAAGATCCCGCTTGCTCACAATTGCCTCAAAAGTCAGATATTTCAAAATCTTCGCTAGCTTGAGCAAGCTAGCTGACACGCCCTTAGAAACGATGTAGATACGAAAAGGTTCATTTCTGGCTTCAAAACCAGAAGTAAAAATTTTCATGTTTATAGGTTTGGCATGCCCGGTGGGACTTGGGGCTTAAAACGTTGATAAAACAAGCAGATTTCTGCAAAATTTTTCCAAAAGTGTTTAAATTTTTTGCCTATTTGCATTTGTAGGATTTCAAACTTTTGTTGAGTCATGTCTAATTCAGACTCTAACGAAGTGACTAGCTGGGCCTCGCGCTCATCAAGTTCCCTTTCCAAAAAGATTTCAAAATCTCAATTAAAGTGTAAAAAAGAAGAGTTAGAAAACTTGCGTAGGGAATTCGAGGCTAAAATAGACGCAAGAATCGACACCCTTAGCCAAGAGACTGAGGCAGCCGACTCTTGTTCGTCACATGGCGAACCTACCAAAGCCAAGAAAAGAAGTACGAAGATAAGAAAACTCAAGGAAACCTCCGCAATGGAGGGGGACCAATACCACGATTCCTTCACACTGAAGGATCGCAAAGCCCTTCAACAACTGTTGAGGGGGCAAAATAAAGAAAAGAAATTGTACGCCCTATTTGGCTTCCTTCCTTCAGATTATAAAACAGATAACGATGACGACATACCGAATTTCTATTGGTATGATGGCACGGTGGATCCTAGATCCCACTTGCAACTCTTTTCACGTAGAGCCCATAAGAAGAAAAGGGACTCTGCGAAATGGATTTATTGGTTCCCCCTTTCCCTCAAGGGGACTGCTTCAAAATGGCTTGCTTCCTACGACTTAAGCCAGTTTGCTACTTTTGAAGACTTAGCAAACAACTTTATGCAAAGATTTTCGTACAACGTAGAAGTAACACCCACTTTGAACACCTTGAGGGACACGAAACAAGCCTCGAACGAGGACATACACGCGTTCATCGTTCGATGGAGGTCCCTCCTTGGGCAAATAAAAGAGCCCATCTCCGAAGGATGCGTAATCATGCTCATCCTTGAAAATTTCAAAACAGAGATCAAAACTTTTCTTTCATTACACGAAATTTCTACCTTTCACAAGTTAATAAAGAAGGCTTCCTTATTTGAAACCAATCTAAAAAATGGAGTCTATGACGACTTGTAGAAGGGAAAAATACTTCCCAAAATGAGATTTGAAAAACCCAGAACTTACGGGCCACCCATCATGGACAAAGGTGCAAAACCCCAAAAGATTGCAAATATCCGAGTGGAGTCGAGCCCGACGGGTACTTCGAAAAAGCTCGAACACCAAAAAAATTAAAAAAATGAAAAATTTCAAAAAAAATTTAAAAAACAGGAGTATACCCCACTGGGGCAACCTGTCTCGGAGGTCCTAGACCTTCTTCTCACCCAGGGTTTGCTAGTACTCTCAAAAATTCCTGAGGGGACCCCACCAAAAGGGAGGTTTTTGAACAGATATTGCAAGTATCATCGGCTCAAAGGCCATGATACAAACAAATGCTTTTCCCTTTTGAATAAAATAGAAAACTTGATAGAGCAGGGTCAACTCCAGGTCACTGAAGAACCTGAGCTTGCCCAAGTTGTGCTTAAAGAACCCTTCCCCAATCACGCAAGTACTAGTGGGAAGGAGAAGGAGGTATGCGCTTTCGCAACCTCAAAAGGTTTTGTGCATGCATCATATTCTGGCTTCACTACTTATCAACCATCCCTCATCATTTACAAGAAAGTCACCCAAGTAGTGATCCGGGGAGCGCTTAGGGTCCCACCTCTAGCTAGACCCATCTTAAAAATTTCGGGTGCTCCAAAGCACACAAATAGAGCCAACTTAGGAGCGAGCCTTAGGCAAAGTGTAGGGGAGGTGACCAGGTCCGGGAGGATCTATCAACCCCAACACTTAGAAAAAACTGCTAAAAAAGTGGTCAGTGTTCCTGGCCCTTCAAAAGTATACATTCCTAAGGTTTTGCAAATCACGGACAAAGGTAAAAATGTTTTAACCTCATATGATTTTCAAAATCATCTTTCTAAGATCCCAATAAACATATCCATCCTAGAGTTGATACAAACCTCACCTAGGCATAAACTAGTTTTAGAAAAAATCTTAGAGAGAGCCAAGGTTAACTCGAGTATAACTCCTGAGTCCTTGTCATTCCTAGTTGCACCCATCTGTGCAAAAATACCAATTGTGTTTTCGAAAGACGAAATCGAAAGACCATATGAAACCCACAACCAAGCCCTACATATTGAGGTGGTATTGAATCACCATCCTCTAGATAGGTGCTTAGTTGATGGGGGAGGAGGTCTCAACATCCTTCCGCTACATATGGCATGTCAAATTTGAGTCACCTTGACTTCTGTAAATCCAAGCCCCATCGTTATCACTAGATACGATGGGAATGCATCCAAACCTTTGGGAGCCATAGAGTTACCCATGGAAATTGGGGGAATAACCCACGCAGGAGTGTTCCATGTCTTAGACATACAACCCCACTACAACCTACTTCTAGGAAGACCCTGGATACACAGCCTTCGTGCTGTGCCATCCACCTTCCATAGGTGTGTGAAAATCCCCCACGAAAATGAAATCGTGGTAATCCTAGGCGAAAGACACCCACAACTAAGGGGAGTTCAAAACTTCCCTTGTCAAGTGAAAAGGCCTACGGGGCCAACCCTATCAAATCCATGGACGAACTATACGAGTTCGTCCCCCAAAACCCTAGGACGGTTGTGTACGTCAAGGGGCAGCCCAAAGCTGGCCCAAAAGTCATGATTATCCTAGGCAAATCCAAACTCCCTATATTTCCAAAAGCCCTAAATAGAAAACTCTTCGAGTATACCATGGATGACAGCAAGTTCCAAGGTCATCCTTTGTATAAAGAGTTTTCTAAAATAAGAAAACCTTGGAACATACTGCTCAACATGGGCTGCATGCCCTACCAAAGTTTAGGGAACAAAAACAATGGGCGTCTGTAAACACCTCAAATCTTCTATATTTCAAAAACTCTCAAAACACCAAAAAGCTCGTTTGAGCCAAAACGATAACCTGTTTTGAAATGTGAAAACAGGTACAGAAGGCAAAAGAAGACCCTAGGCCCGAAGAGGATTCAAGCCTAGAGCTTCAGAAGCCACTCTCTGATAAAAAAAACAAAAGAAAGCAGAGCCTGTTTGATGAAAAGCTCAACGGAGTCCGGACGACAAAGTTGGGGAAAACCCAGCACCAGACGGAGCGCTGATGAAGCCAGTGCCCGCACAGATAGTTCGCCTCGAGAAGCCAAGAAGGACTGTCCGAAGAAATTTTGATTTGGATCTGGACCATAAATATCCAGATCCAAATCCATGTAATGAATAGTGTTTGGATTTGGGCCAATCCAAATAGTGTTTGGGTCGATCCAAATAGTGTTTGGATTGGATCAGATCTGGACCAAAATATCCAGATCCGTATCCATAAAAATGTTGGGTTTGGATCGGATACGGATCTCAAAATATCCGAGATCCAATATCCAGATTCAAATAGGGTTTGGATTTGGGTATGGATCCAAACCCAAACCCAAACCCAAATCCAAGACCCACCTCAAATCTCTATAAATAGAGGTGAGGGGGTCCATGTAAAGGGTTCATGCAAATATTTGGGAGGAGAGAGAGGGAGTGATAGACCTAGCCATGTGGGCTCATTGGGTGAGGTGGGTTCAAGCCATGTGGGCTACGTGGGTCTAGACCAAGGGGCTGCAACCAAGAGGTGGGCTGGATCAAGTGGCTACAACCAAGCTTGGACATGGGCTGGACCGACTCCAAGAGGTAAGCCTAACCTAACCTAGCCATTCTCTCTACACCCCTCTAAACCTAACCCCCAACCTAGCCTAGGTTCGAACCTACCTAACCCCAATTGGACCTAACCCCAACTGAACCTAACCCTAACTAAACCTAGCCCTAACCCAGCCTAGGTTCGACCAAACCTAACCCTAGACTCGAACCGACCTAAATCTAACCGGACCGCGCCCTACGCGTCACCCGAACCCCCTACCGCGCCTGCCGCGCGCCCCGCGCCCAGTCCGCGCTCCTTGACGCCATCCCGCGCCACTGTGGCGCCCCTCAGCGCCTTGCCGCCCCTTTAGCGCCAGAACGCCCCTCAGCGCCCTGCCGCCCCTTTAGCGCCAGCAACCCCCCCAGGCGCCCAACGGCCGCGCCAGCCACCCGACTGCTTCCTGCCGACCCGACTGCCTCCCAACCGACTTGACCACCCCCCTGCCGACCGACTGCCTCCCAACTGACTTGACCACCCCCCTGCCGACCTGACCTGCACCCTGGCCGTGACCTGCACCCTAGGACAGACCCTAAACAACCCCTGTCTTGGCTGAACCTAAGCTTCCCTAAGACCCTAATCGTGCCCCATAGAACCTCCCTCAAAGCCACCTAGGATAACCCCCTCTTGGCTGCCCAAGGTGAACCGTGAGCCCACGTGCAAACAAGTTGAACATGGACCAGCTATTTGTAATTGTCTAAACTTGGTCTATTACATTAACTTGCTTTATATTCAATTAAATTTTGATACGGGGTTGTAGTAAAGGAGCTTCGTCTCCCCCCGATTGTAATAACGTGGTTTGACACACCCACACACACACGCACTTGAGCCTTTCCGCTCTTAGTCGTACACTTCTTGCACGCACACGGGCCTAACAAGCCCTTAATATATAGTTATATTTATATATTTTAAGTCAAGGGTTTTTTTAATTAAGTCGTGTGTGTTGTCTTTTCATTTTCCACACGCACACACATTGAGCCTTCGCTCTTACTCCCAAGACCTTAGTCAAGGCATACTGCAATTTATATTTGGGTTTCATTTCATGTCGTGTGTGTAAGTCTTTCAATTCAAGCATGCACACACATTGAGCCTTCGCTCTTATTTGCAAGACCCAAGTAAGAGCCCCTACATATACTCTATATAAAGTATTTCTTTCGGCTATGTCTTTAAGATTCGGGTTTTAAGGTTCAAGTCGTGTGCGTTGTCTTTCAATATATACACGACACACACTTACACAATTGAGCCTTTCCGCTCTTAAGATATAGCCATATTTCCCCTTTCGCTATTTACTTTACAAGTCATTTCCCTTCGGCTATTTACTTTACAAGTCATTTCCCTTCGGTTATTTCCCTTCGGTTATTTCCTTTCGGCATTTGTCTTTACATTCGGGTTTTCCCTTTGGAGTAGCGTGAGTTTGCATTGCATCTACGCCATACCACGAGGTAGGACGCATATTGCATCGAAGCAAGCCCCGTACTCCCGCTCAAATTCACCCCATGTAGTGGAGTGTTCATAACACACACCTAGGTGGCCCATAAAGGGATAAAAAGAAAGACTTAGGCACGTGCAAATCCACGTGATCTAAAATCTGAAAATCATACAAAAACAACCCGAATCAATCGTGCAAACACGCCAAGACTTAGGCTACTTCGATGCATGCACATCGTGCCTAAGTAGATTAAAATTTGAAAGACTTAGGGTCGTCCAAAATGTACAAAATCAAAATCGCCCAAAATGCATGGTTTTCCAAAGGTTTTAAAACACTTCTTCATTCAAAATATATTTTGAGTTAAACTTGTTTCAAAACGAAGTCTCTAAGCGTACAAACTGACCCTTGCGCATCGGTGCAAGAAGGTCTGCGACGTAAAAATCCCGCTTGCCTACAATCGCCTTTCAAAAGTCAGATTATTTTCAAAACATACTTTGCTAGTTAAAGTAAACTAGTTGGCACGCCCATAAAGCGAATGTAGATTGCAAAAAGGTTCACTTCAGGCCTAAGAACCCGTAAGTGAAAATTTTCGGTGTCTACAGAAATTGGCACGCCCGGTGGGACCCAGGACTTAAGCAGACTTCAAACAAACGAGTTATACTCAAATTTTTGAAAAAAAGAGTGTTTTTTCAAAAATCATGCATACTTAGGAAAATTGCATGAAAATGGATAGAAAGCTACAAAAATCTTCGTTGAGTAAACTAAAAGAGGTTTTCAAAACAGATAAAGCCCAAAAAGAGCTCGATGACATTTCAAAGATATTTCAAAAGATGGATGCTTTAAGCAAGGAGCTTAAAGCCCATCGATCACATAGCAGCTCTTCGGGGGCACATAAGGACCGTGAATTGAAAACTGATCTCAAACTCAACGAAGGATTGGAGATTAGAGACAAATCCCAGCAAAGGGATAAGTCATCCACTCCTACAACTTCAAGCTTTCCAAAATCCATAGAAAAACCAAAAAAAGATTTTTCTATTTCAAAAAACCAAAAAAATCTTGAAAATTTGGAAAAAGACCAAAAAATTGAAAAACAAAATTTTGGAATTTCGAAAAATTCAAGTGAAAGTCCTAAATCTAGGCACACACACACTGTGGGACATGAAACCCACACCCTACAAAAGAACGAGAGTGAAAAACAGGAAGGTTTCGAAAGGAAACTTCTCGTAAAACCCCGGGGGCTCAAAATAGAGTTACCCGGGAAATCGGCCTGCTCTCACCCTGAAAAGGTAGACAAGCCACAAAGAGGTATGCCTGAAACCCATCCTTCTCAAGACTCTCTTCTTCATGTAGGGTCATCAGATGCATTGGTGTAAACACCCCGAAATCCCACGAATTCCTTAAACAAACCTGGTTTTGTAAAAGCAGCCCCAAAGGGCCATTTTTGAGTCTGGAAACCCAGGAGCCTTCCAGACAACCCTGTACATATGTTTTAAACTTCATATTTCAAAAACATATATAATATGGCTTTTGAAAACCTTTTAAAACATGTTTTGAAACCCCGAAGTGGCTTGGCCCGATCAAGACAGGACTAGGAGAGCTAAAAAGAGCCCGGAACCGGAGCACACGTCGAGCCCGGCACAACAACTCTTGTATCTGATTCACACCCCTAGGATCTCAAACGTCCAAGACCCTGTTCTTATCGAAATATCATTTGAAATCATCTCCGGATGGTAGAAACGGAGGCGGACGACCATGTTGGCGAAGACCCAACGCAGACGGAGTACTGATGCTGTCAGGCCCCGCACGAATCGTCTGTTTCAAACCCAGCTCGAAGGAGTCAGAGTTCAGTTTGGATTGGATCTGGACCATATATATCCAGATCCCAATCCAAACCCATATGTGGACTTGGATTTGGATTTGGATCCAGAGATCCAATCCAATATCCATATCCATGGCCCACATCACCTTCTCATAAATGGAGGTGGGGCCCACTTGAAATTCATGTGGGAGCATGGGCATGAGAGAGAGTGGGGATGGAAAATATCAAGAGGGTTGTAATTAAGCTTGACTTGTGTGTCAAGTTTGGGGTTAATCATGTGGTTTAGCCTAATTGAGTGGGTTTAAGCTTGTAATTAGCCAAAACCTAACCTAGGGCTGCACCAACATGAGGTGGTTAAGGTCTATGGGCCATGCAAAGGGAGCTCCTTCACCTAAACCTAACCCAAAACACCTAATCCAAGCCTACCCCCCTAATCCACCCCTAATCACCTAACCCACTTCCCTAATCCCAGCCTAATCCCAACCTAATCACCTAACCCACTTCCCTAATCCTTCCCTAAACCTAGGTTAATTTCCCTAATCCTAGCCTAAACCTAGCCTAATCACCTAACCTAGCTTACTAAACCTCACCCTAAAACCCAACCACCTAACCTAGCCCTAAACCCCTAAACCACCCCTAGCCCACAATCTACCCAAACCCCTAGTTTTCAAAATATCTAGCCCAACCCTTTCCAGTCCACCTTATCTACATACCACCCTACCTAAACCACCTAACCACTACCCCAAGCCCAGCCCTAACCGACCTACCCATCCCTATTTAAACCCCCCCCCTTGGGGGCGGGTTTTCCTAGCTAGTGGTTCCACCCATCCAGCCGGGTCCCCTCCTTCCCCAAGTCCAGCCGAGTCCCACCATCTCCCACCTGTTCCACCTACTCCACCTGCACCGCCACCTTCTCTCTCCATCCCACCACCATCTCCCAGCCGGACGCCACCACTTGCTCTCCATCCCAACCACCCGGCTTCTCTCTTCCATCCACCGCCTCTTCCCATTCGGTAAGTACCACCCCCCCACTCTACCTAGCTCCTTCTCGACTCCCTCTCCACTCCTAGCCACCCACCATACCACCATCTCACCTACACATCAGCTCTTTGCTGCCACCATTCTCCCTTAGCCGAACCTAGCACTACCTAACTACACCCGGCCAGCCATCTCTTTTCCCCTTAGACTCCCATTCGGCCTTCCCTTAAACCCCCTTTAGGTCCATACTCCCTAATACTCTAGACTCTCCTAGTGACCCTACACACTTACTTGGTCTAGCCCTTTAATCGCCCACATCAAGGCGACATCCATTTGCAGCCGGCCACCTTCGAGGCGCCTATCCCGCGCCCCACTTGCAGCCGGCCAGCACCCTTTGTCATCCACCCTCACGGAGCTCCCATTTGCAGCCCAAGGCGAAGACCAAGCCCACGCTCAAGCAAGGTCTCTACGGACCAGCTACTCGTAAGTGCCTAAACTCGGTCCTTAGTTGTATACCTGCTTGAGATTCAATTTGATATGGGGTTGTAATAACGGAGCATAGTCTCCCCCCGCTTGTAATAACGTGGCTTGACACACCCACACACGTGCACTCTCTTAGTTGTGCACGATTTTGAACACACACGGGCCTAATCAGCCCCTAATACATAAGTATATATATATACTTTCATTATCGAAGGGTTTTGCTTAAGTTGGGTGCGTTGTCTTTCAATTCAAGCACGTTCACACACATTGAGCTTTCGCTCTTATTTGAAAGACCCAAGTAAGGGCCGACCTATACTATTTGGGTTTCATTTCATGTCGTGTGAGTAAGTCTTTCAATTCAAGCACTCTCACACACATTGAGCTTTCGCTCTTATTTGAAAGACCCAAGTAAGGGCCGACCTATACTATTTGGGTTTACTTTCATGTCGTGTGTGTAAGTCTTTCAATTCAAGCACTCTCACACACATTGAGCCTTCGCTCTTATTCCCAAGACCTTAGTAAAGGCTTTATTGCAGTTATATTTGGGTTTCATTTATGTCGTGTGTGTAGTACTTCAATTCAAGCACTCTCACACACATTGAGCCTTCGCTCTTACTCCCAAGACCTTAGTCAAGGCCATACTGCAATTTATATTTGGGTTTAATTTCATGTCGTGTGAGTAAGTCTTTCAATTCAAGCACGCACCCACATTGAGCCTTCGCTCTTATTTGCAAGACCCGAGTAAGGGCTCATATACATATTCTATATACATATCTCCCTTCGGCATTTATATTTCAAGTCATTTCCCTTCGGTTATTTCCCTTCGGTTATTTCCCTTCGGTTATTTCCCTTCGGTTATTTCCCTTCAGTATTGTCTTTACATTTCGGGTTTTCCCTTTGGAGTAGCGTGAGTTTGCATTGCATCTACGCCATACCACGAGGTAGGATGCATATTGCATCAAAGCAAGCCCCACTCGAATTCGCCCACGTAGTGGAGTGTTCATAACACACAAACTAGGTGGCCCGAAAAGGGATAAAAGAAAAGACTTAGGCACGTGCAAATCCACGTGATCTAAAACATGCAATCGCATTTTAAAGACCCGAAATAGACACCTCGAACCGCTTCGTAGACTTTCTCTCCAAAACTCAATTTTTGCAAAGCGTATAGACTGACCCTTGCGCATCGGTGCAAGAAGGTCTGCGACGACAAGAGCTTACTTGCTCACAGTCGCCACGTTTAGAAGTCAGTGTTAAATATCTTCGCTAGCTTAGGTAAGCTAGCTGGCACGCCCTGTTTGCATACATAGGCCTTAGACACACGAGAGGATCCGCTCCGAACCCTGAAAAAGGCAGAAGGGGCGGGGATTTTCGCGCGTCTACAGGGATTGGCACGCCCGGTGGGACGTGAGCCTTTCAAAAATCGAGTTTGTAAGTAAAAGTCTTGCGAAAATTTTGTAAAAAGGTGTCGTTTTAACTTGTTTTCTTTGCTTGTACTTAGGATATTTTGAAAAAGCTTGAAAAGCATGTCAAAATCCAATCCAAGTGAAGTGTCAAGCCAAGGCTCATGCACATCAAGTTCTCCCTCTAGGAGGATTTTCAAAAACAAAATAAAACTAGATGAAATCGAGGACTTGAGAAGGGAGTTTGAGGCCAAAATCGATGCTCTCAACCAAGAGGCTGAAGTAGGCGATTCATGTTCATCGAACGGTGAACAAAGGCCTAAAAGAAATCTGAAAAACCTCGTAAGCAAAAAGAGGCCTCCGCAATGGAAGGCAACCAATACCACGAATCCTTCACACAAAAGGACCGTAAAGCCCTACAGCAGTTGCTAAAAGGGCAGAATAAAGAGAAAAGAAACTACGCCCTGTCTGATTTCCTTCCTATGGATTACGAAACAGACAGTGACGATGAAATACCGAACTTCCATCGGTATGATGGCATGGGAGACCCTAGGTCTCACTTGCAGCTTTTCTCACGTCGAGCCCATAAGAAGAAAAAGGACTCGATGAAATGGGTGTATTGGTTCCCTCTATCCCTTAAAGGCACAGCTACCAAATGGCTGGCTTCCTACGAGTTAAGCCAGTTCGCTACTTTTGAAGAGTTAGCGAACTGCTTCATGCAAAGATTTGCACACAACATAGAAGTCACGCCAACCCTGAATACCTTAAGGGATACAAAGCAAGGCATGAACGAAGACGTACATGCCTTCATTATAAGATGGAGGTCGCTTTTGGGCCAAGTGCGAGAGCCCATATCCGAAGGATGCGTAGTAATGCTCATCCTGGATAATTTTAAAAGCGAATTAAAAACCCTTCTCTCGCTCCATGAGATTTCAACTTTCCATAAGTTGATCAAAAAGGCCTCCCTTTTCGAAACCAACTTGCGAAAAGGGACATACGATCACTTATGGAAAGGAAGTGCCGTTCTGAAAGCCCGTTTGGAAAAGCCCATCGCATATGGGCTGCCCTCGACGGACAAAGGGGCAAAGCCCCATAAAATCGCCAATGTCCAGGTAGATCCAGGCATGGGGGGCACTTCCAAAAATTTTGAAAAATTTGAAAATAAGAGGGAACGCAATTTTCAAAAACCGGTTGAAAAACGGGAGTATACTCCGCTGGGGCAACCTGGGTCGGAGGTCCTAAACCTCCTACTTGCCTAGGGAATGATAGAACTCCCTGAAATCCCCGAATGAGTCATTCCAAAGGGGGGTATTTAAACCGATTTTGTAAGTATCATCGGCTCAAAGGCCATGATACCAAACGCTGCTTCTCTCTTTTAAATAAAATCGAGAACTTGATAGCAGAAGGCCGGCTCCAGGTCACAGCGGAACCTGAGCCACCTCAAGCTATCTTCAAGGAACCCTTTCCCAAACACGCCAGTGGCAGTGGGAAAGGAAAGGAGGTATGTACCCTCACCATTTCCAAGGAACTAGCGCGAAAGCCAGAACCTGGTCGACCTACTTGTGCGCCCATCCTTGTACTATACAAGAGGCCCGCCCAAGTCGTCATTCGGGGACCACCAAAAGTGGAAACCCCAGTAAAACCAGTTTTGAAAATCCACGGTTCTCCTCAACTCATCCTTAGAGCCAAGTTTAGCGCGAACCCTAGGCTGGTCGTGGGGGAAGTCACTAGATCCGGGAGGATCTATCAACCCCCGCACCTTCAAGGTGCTCAAAAGGTGGTCAGTGTGCCTGGCCCCTCAAAAGCATGTATCCCTAGTGGTCTGTCAAAAGCAGATAAGGACAAAGTCATCCTAAATCCTTATGATTTCGAAAACCACCTTTCAAAGATTCCTATTCACATGTCTATCCTAGAGCTTATAAAAACCTCGCCTAGGCATAGACTGGTATTAGAGAAAATTCTAGAAAGGGCCAAGGTTGATTCGAACATAAGTCCGGAATCCTTGTCTGCCCAAGTGGCTTTATTAGGAGCAAAATCACCCATCACTTTTTCGGAAGATGATGTAGATAGACCCTACGAAACCCATAACCAGGCCCTGCATATCGAGGTGGTTCTAAACAACCACTCTCTAGACAGGTGCCTAGTCGATGGTGGAGGAGGGCTCAACATCCTTCCACTTCATGTGGCGTACAAAATCGGAGTCACCTTGACTTCAGTGAACCCAAGCCCCATCGTTATCACTGGATACGATGGGAATGCGTCTAGACCTTTAGGATCCATCGAACTCCCAATGGAAACGGGAGGGATCGAACACACGGGGGTGTTCCATGTCTTGGACATCCACCCCCATTATAACCTGTTGCTGGGAAGGCCCTGGATACACAGTTTGTGCGCTGTGCCATCCACCTTCCACAGGTGTGTTAAGATCCCTTTTAAAGACCAGGTCGTAGTGATCCTAGGTGAGAGTGACCTACAGCTTCAGGGGATCATAAACTCCCCTTGTTTATCAAGCTCCCAGGCCCATGAGGCTAACCTGGGGCAAATTATGGTTGAGCCACCTCGGCTCGTGTTGAACAACCCTAGGGAGGTTGTATGTGTGAAGGGGCCGCCCAAAGCAGGCCCCCTCGCGACTTTAATCCTCTTAGGAAAACCCAAGCGTTCCCTATTTCCAAAACCCCTGGACAAGAGGCCATACGAGCCTAATATGGACGATAGCATGTTCCAGGACCACGACTTGTATCCCATCTTTTCAAAAAACAAAAGGTCGTGGAACATGTTATTAAACAAGGGCTACACGCCCTACAAGAGTCTAGGGGCACAAAACCAGGGTCTCCTAGAGCCCATCCTTCCTAGGGCCAACCCAAGCCGATATGGGATCGGCTATACTCCCCGAATACCACCGGAGCCACCTCCTATGACCACCTGGGTCAAGGGTGCCCCTGAGCCTGTCTTAGAAGAGACCTACGATTTAGATCTCCTATTCTGAGTCTAACCCTTAGTGTTTTCCCTTTGTAGGTATGACGGAAGATCCCTTTTCTAAAAAATACCAAAAACATTTGAAAAACTTAAAATAAACAAAAATCGAAAAACAAGAAAAACCAAAAACAATGGAAAAACAAAAACTCGAAAAAAGAGTGCTTTGTATAGTTCCCAAAGTTCTTGTTTTACAAAAACCCAAAAAAATCAAAAATTTGGAAAATACCAAAAAGATTTTGTACATAGCTGCTCCTGGTAGGACTTTGGCAAAAGAAAAGGATTTCGAAAGAAACGTCGTCTGCATAGCCAGACCAAAAATTTCGAAATCACTTGAAAATCCAAGTACAAAACCAGGTCATTTTGAAAACCACGCATCAAGTTCCCTCGGGTCTATAGCCCACGAGAATGATCAAAGCCCAGAAGTGGACCCCCTTGAGGAAGATCCCACTTCTGAGCTCCCAGAATTTCATAGAATTCTCGATTTTGAAAGACCTTCCCAATCAGTAGGAGGAGATTTCATAGAAGTGAACCTAGGGGATGATTCCAATCCCAAAACCATCAAAATAGGCGCATGCTTGCATGAAACTGAAAAGTTAGCATTCATTGCATTTCTACGAACCTATTTAGATGTGTTTGCATGGACGTATGAAGACATGCCGGGCATAGATCCCAGCATTGTCGAGCATCGTCTTCCCTTAGATATAGGTGTAAAACCCATAAAGCAGAAGCTTAGGAAAATACACCCGAATGTACACACGCAAGTCAAAGAGGGTTTAGAAGATCTGCTAAAAGCCGGATTTATAAAACCCATTGCGTATTCTAATTGGTTGTCAAATATCGTTGTGGTTCGAAAAACCAATGGGAAAATTCGAATATGCATCGATTTCAGAAACCTGAATAAAGCCACTCCAAAGGATAATTATCCTTTACCAAACATAGATTTGATAGTCGATAGTACTGCAAATCATGAAATGCTTTCATTTATGGATGGCTATTCAGGCTATAATCAAATCAAACTAAGTCCACAAGATCAGGGTAAGACCGCCTTCACAACCCCATGGGGCACGTATTGCTATACAGTCATGCCCTTTGGTTTGAAAAATGCCGGCGCAACATACCAACGAGCCATGAACACGATCTTCCATGATCAAATTCATGAGCTTGTAGAAGTGTATGTAGATGATCTCTTGGCAAAATCCAAAACCCGATGCACCCATATCGAGTCCTTCTTTTTCTTGTGGGCTCGATGAGAGAAAAGCTGTAGGTGAGACCTAGGGTCTCCCGTGCCATCATACCGATGGAAATTCGGTATTTCGTCGTCACTGTCTGTTTCGTAATCTAAAGGGAGAAAATCAGACAGGACGTACGTTGTTTTCTCTCTATTTTGCCCTTTCAGCAACTGCTGTAGGGCTTTTCGATCCTTGTGAGTGAAGGAATCGAAGTATTGGTGGCCTTCTATCTCGGAGGTCTCCTTGTTTTTACGAGTTTTTCCAAACTTCTTTTTGGCCCTTATCGGTTCGCCATGTGACGAACACGAATCAGCTGCTTCAGCCTCTTGGCTGAGTGCAGCGACCTTGGCTTCGTATTCTCTTTTTAACTCTTCCTCCTTTTGTTTTCGATTTTTCAAAGATCTTCTAGAATGAGAACTTGAAGACCATGAGAACCGGCTAGACACTTCATTGGAGTCTGAACTCGACATGACTTTGACGCTTTTAAATCCAACTATGAAATGCAAGAAGACAAAGAGTTAAAACACTTTGAAAACAAACGATTTTTTTAGAGATTGGTTTGTTTTGTATCAATTTTTCCTAAAGACCCACCTCCCACCGGGCATGCCAAATCTGTAGACACGGAAAATCCTCGTCTCCGGGTTCTTAGGCCTGAAGCGAATCTTTTCGTGCTTACATCGCTTTTAAAAAGGGCGTGCCAGCTAGCTTTCTCAAGCTAGCGAAGTAATTTTCGAAAATATCTGACTTTTGGGGCGACTGTGGACAAGTGGGTTCTTTTCGTCGCAGACTTTCTTGCACCGGCGCGCAAGGGTCAGTCTGTACGCTTTAGAAAAACTCGATTTTACACAAACACGACTCTTTTTGAAAACTTGAAAGTGTTTTATCGATTGGTTTTGTCAAATTTGCGACTTTTATACATGGGATCTATGCGCTCCTATATCTCTCGGGTTTTTAGCCGATTTTGGCGTGTAGTCGTGTGCATCTAGTGCTCGATTTAAGGCAAGTACTACACGATTTTGACCAGTCTGGTTCGATGCAAGTATGCTCCCTATCTCGAGTGTGGCGGATATGCGATGCAAACTCACATAACTTGAAGGGAAAACCCAGAATTTAAAGACATAACAGAAGGGAAATAGCAGAAAGGAAAATAGCAGAAAGGGAAATATGGCTATATCTTAGATGTGGAAGGGAAAATATATATAGCTATATCTTAAGAGCGAGAAGGCTCAATGTGAGTGAGTGCTTTGAGTGTATAAATTGAAAGGGCAACTCACACGACTTGAACCTTAAAAACCCAGCTGAAAGGGGAAATACGTATATATATGTAAGAGCGGAAAGGCTCAATGTGAGTGAGTGCTTTGAGTGTATAAAATGAAAGACAACTCACACGACTTGAACCTTAAAACCCAGCTGAATATATATAAATAGAGCTATATCTTATGGGCTGTCGAGGCCCGTTTTGTGTGCAAAAGGTGTGCAGATAAGAGCGGAAAGGCTCGAGTGTATGTGTGTGATTCGTGTTTCAAACCATAATATTACATCTCGGGGGGAGACTACGCTCCATTATTACAACCCCGTATCAAATTAAATTGAATTTGAAACAACGTAAAGAACCAGATTTGAGCACTTACTCATCGTTTGCTTGGGCTTCCTTTTTCAACGAAACCTGACCTTGGATATAGCCGTTGGATGGACTTTCCTCTGCGAGATGACCAGCTGCGTAGAAGGTTGATCCTAGATCGTGACCTGGGCTAGATTGACAAGCTAATGCACTATGGGTTTCGGGCTTAGATATGATAGATCTAGGGTGAAAAACTAACGGATCTGAGTTAGGTCTAGGTGGTTTGTTTTGGTCGAAGGTTAGCTCAAGGCTCTAAGGGGAAAATCTGACCAGCAAGTGGTCGAGTTAGGGGATGTCTAAGGAAGTGGTTCGGGCGAGATGCGAAGGGATACTCGTCTCACAATGGGTCGAGATTGGTTTAGGGGTAGTGAGTGATCTTAGGGGAAATTCTAAGGTAAGCTCTAGGGCAATGCTTGGCCAAAGGGTGGCCGAGCTTGGGCTAGTGTTGGGTGTTTGATCTCACGTGAGATCCTAAGGGAGTGGCTCGGCCAAAGGGTGGCCGAGCTGGGTAGGTGTAGGTTAGTTCTTTTGGTTAGGATCTAACTTAGGTAATGGATTTAGTTTAGGGAAAAACCTAAAATGGACTCAGCTAGCTAGATGGGTGAAAACGGGTTCGTCCAAAGGAAGGAACTGAGTGTTTTAGACACTCGGTTTTGGCTAGGTCTTTAGGAGTAGTTTTGGTTTAGGAAATAGTTTAGGTGGTTTAGTGCTAGATGGTTTGGCTGGGAGGGATCTAAGGTGAGCTTGGCCAGCCAATGGCCGAGCTGGGTATGGTTCTAGATTAGAGTAGTCTTAGGTAGAACTAGGATCGTTCCTTTAGTGAAGTTCGGCCAGCATCTTGGCTG
This sequence comes from Brasenia schreberi, assembly GCA_036023115.1. NCBI lineage: Eukaryota > Viridiplantae > Streptophyta > Magnoliopsida > Nymphaeales > Cabombaceae > Brasenia > Brasenia schreberi. The sequence goes on from JAYKKT010000039.1 coordinate 413,126, forward strand.
GACTTTTGACGTCTTTATGTTTTAGGGTTTAGGTGGTTTTGAGAGGTACGAAAAGAAGCGACTTTGGGCAGGATTTTAGGGGCTTACCTTGACAACCTATCAGCCCATTTGATCTCATTTCCAACGCAGCCAATCTCCATTGAAGAAAGCCCATCCAATGCCGCCAGGTTTCTCTCCATTTCCAGCAACATACAAGGTGTGAAATGCTCCCACTTACACTTGAGTGCAGCCCACAAGATCAACCCACGATTTTACAAAACAAGAGGGGAAGGCCAGCCCCTTTTGTTGACCTTCCTCTCTCTCTCTCTCTCTCTCTTCCCCCCCCAACTATCAACGTGAAGTGCTGAAAATTCATCCCCTTCAAAGCCAACCCACTCACGTCCTTTTATAGGCCCCTTGTGTGGATATGGATCCTTTGTTGGTTTCTAAAATCTGGATCCAATCCAATCCAAGTTTCGTTTGGGTATGGATCTTGGATCTGGATCTGGATTTTTGGATCCAGATTTGATCCAAATTTTTCTCTTCTTCAGTCCTTTCTGGCGTTTCAAGCCGGATGCTTCGTGCGGGTCCTGAGTTCATCAAGATTCTGTCTTACGCTGGGATTTTCCCATTTTCATCATCCGAGCTTCTTTTCGTCTTTCTGGACTTTGTTTCGATTGTTTCTTCTTGATTTTGACTTGGATTTTCCATGATTTCAGAGGTGCTTTTGGCTTGGCCTTTAATGCTTCAGGCTTGAAATGCGTTTGTGGCCTGGGTTTCTTTTTCGTCCTCGAAATTCACTTTTCATCGGGCTGGGCTTGACCTTTGAACTTTTTGAATCTTTTGCGACTGTTTTGAGCCAGGCTTCATCTGTTCGTCTGGTCTCTTGTAAAAAATAGGACTTTCGTCCACTTTTGAGATTTTTTTATGTTTCGAACAGGGTTAGAAAATAGAGTTTTGAAGGGTTTGAGTTCCTGAGTTTTTTGAAATCTCCAAACTTGGCTTTTTGAGCTGATTTTCGAACTAGGCATTTGGTTTTGGAAAATATTTGGATTTTGGGGTGTTTACAGTGGCCCATAAAGGGATAAAAGGAAAAGACTTAGGCATGTGCAAATCCACGTGATCTAAAAATTGCAATCGCATCTAAAAGACCCGAATTAGACACCTCGAACCGCTTCATAGGCTTTCTATCCCAAAAAACTCGATTTTTGCAAAGCGTACAGACTGACCCTTGCGCATCAGTGCAAGAAGGTCTGCGACGACAAGAGCTCACTTGCTCACAGTCGCCACGTTAGAAGTCAATTTAGAATATATCTTCGCTAGCTTAGGTAAGCTAGCTGGCACGCCTTGTTTACATAAATAGGCCTTAGACGCACGAGAGGATCCGCTCCAAGCCCTAAAAAGGTGAGAGGCAGGGATTTTTTCGCGCGTCTACAGGTTTGAAAATATTTTTGTTCTATTTTTTGAAATTGTGATTCTTTAGAATTAAATCCAGAAAGTGTCTCTCCTCAAACACCTAGGATTGCTCTATCATAGAAATATAGAGACTCACAAAATAGTTTGTATCTTGGTGCATAGAGCTCTAATTTTGATTAGTTTAAAAGATATGGATGTCAACTTTCTAATGAACCAAGTTTCACTCAATTTGAATCACTACACACATAGTTATGGGAGTTTTACCGAACCTCTATTGCAGGAAAACACAATGTGTAGAAATGGTCATGGTTTTATCCCAATCTTACAAACTTTTAATTACGTGGTTCCACTGCCCTAAAATTTTGAAAATTTTATTAGATGTGGGCTTGTGTGTATAGATGAAGTGTTACAAATTTCATATCAATCATAGCAGAGATGAGGAAATACAAATTGAAACATCATACCTATGTGGAGATGCTGAAAACAATTTTTCTATGTTTTTACAACATACATGATAAAACTCATCCGAATTTAAATGGCATAATCACAGCAACCTAAAGTAAATTACTGAAGGAAAATGAATATAAATATGTATATTACCTTAAGTATAGAGGGGGTTAGGAGTTGTAGGAGTTTTATAGAGTATAGAGAGGTAGAATCAAGAAAACAAGTAGAGTGCATAGGAAATGAAATTGACAGTATATCTACTTGTTATTACAACATGGGAGAGACAAAGCTCCATTATTACAACTCATTCCTTGAATTGAATGTTAATAGAAGAATTAGGATTGGAAAGGGGAAAGAAATACTCACTTGGCAGCCTAAGAATTGGATTCACAAATGGGGAATTTGCCCCTTTCCTTTCTTGGAATCACTCATTCTTTCTCTCTCTTCTCTCTTCTTTCTTATTTTCTCTCTCTCTTTCTAAATTGCAGCACTTCCCCTTCAACTAAGCTCTCCCTCTCTCTTCCCTCATGTTTTGACAAGTCCTTCAAAGTTCTAGATGTTGAAAATGAGCCCACCTTGGCCTCTATTTATAGACCAAGGGGGGGGGTCTCTAGTGCCTTCCATGGGGAGGGCAACTCCTTGGCCCAAACCCAATCAAAACTTCATGGCAGTAGACGTTGAAATTTTCACTCCAAGTCTATATAGAGACTTGAAATAAGAATTTCAATTCCACTTCATGCGTGAGTATGCCAGCTAGTTTTCAAAAACTAGCAAAGTGTATAAATCAAATCTCACTTAATGGGTGATTGTGGTTAAGCGGGTTCTTTTTACTTTGGGCCTTCTTGAACCGACACTCAAGGGTCAGCCTAATCGCTTAGAAATTTCAAGTTCATAGGTGATAGACTCCAATTCACATGAATATTAGGTGTTTTGCTAAGAAAACAATAGGTGCACTTGGTTTCAAGCTTTGAAAATCACCAAGTTTTAAAAAACAGAAACGGGTCCTCTTTTGAGAAATTGTTCCCGAATTTTTCTTGGTAGTCTAAGGATCTCAAAAATTCATAAAACCTTTGCAGGATATAACCTTATGTATTGAAACCCTAAACCACCTTTTACTTTGAATTTTGGGATAGTAGATTTGCAAAATTAAATCGGTAATTAGACTTGTCTCAACAGTTTCAGGACATTTTGTGACAAAAATATAGATGCACAAAAAATCCTCTGTATCTCGGTGTACAAAACTTCAAATATTATGATTTTGGTCTTTTCAGAAAGCTATGGATGTCAGCTTTCTGATAAGATTAATTTTATCAAATTTGGATTTATACAGACAGAGATATAAAACTTTTACCCAAGATCTATTGCAGGAAAATTGACTATGCAGAAAACATAAATAGGTTTGTCCGATCTTTCCCAATTTTATTCATAAGGTTGCACGGTCCTAAAATTTCTGCCAATTTTATTTCTTGTGTAGTGGTGTGTGTTGGTATTGTACCTAAAATTTATGAGCATTCGGATCATAGATCAGAGAATTAAAATTAAAGCAATCAAAGTATGTAGATAACGAAAAACTAGAATTTCGTTTTAGAACATACATGAATGTATACTCATCAGAATTTAAATTGCAACAACCCAACAACACTAAGCAAATTATTTAAGGAAAATGAATGAAAATATGTATCTTAGCTTAAGCATAGAGGGGTGAGAGAATATAGAGTGTTTTATAGAATATATTGGGGTAGAATCACAAAATCAAACACATAGAGTGTGTAAGTGTAAACACCCCGAAATCCCACGAATTTCTCAAAATCCATCTGGTTTTATACAAAGCAGCCCCAAAGGGCCATTTTTGAGTCTGGAAACCCAGGAGCCTTCCAGACAACCCTCTACATATGTTTTAAACTATATCTTTCAAAAACATACGATATGGCTTTTGAAAACCCTTTTAAAACATGTTTTGAAACCCCGAAGTGGCTTGGCCCGATCAAGACAGGACCAGGAGAGCCAAGAAGAGCCCGAAACCGGAGCACCTGTCGAGCCTGGCGCAGCAACTCTTGTATCTGATTCACACCCCAGGATCTCGAACGTCCAAGACCCTGTTCTTATCAAAATAGCATTTGAAGTCATCTCCGGAAGGCAGAAACGGAGGCGGACAACTATGTTGGCGAAGACCCAACGCAGACGGAGTACTAATGCTGTCAGGCCCCGCACGAATCGTCCGTTTCGAACCCAGCTCGAAGGAGTCAGAGTTCAGTTTGGGTTGGATCTGGACCATATATATCCAGATTCCAACCTAAACCCATATGTGGACTTGGATTTGGATTTGGATCCAGAGATCCAATCCAATATCCATATCCATGGCCCACATCACCTTCTCATAAATGGAGGTGGGGCCCACTTGAAATTCACGTGGGATATTGGGCATGAGAGAGAGTGGGGATGAAAAATATCAAGAGTGTTGTATTAAGCTTGACTTTTGTGTCAAGTTTGGGTTAGTCATGTGGGTTAGCCTAATTGAGTGGGTTTAAGCTTGTAATTAGCTAAAACCTAACCTAGGGCTGCACCAACATGGGGTGATCAAGGTCTATGGGCCATGCTAAGGGAGCTCCTTCACCTAAACCTAGCCCAAAATGCCTAAACCTAGCCTAAACCCCTAATCCACCCCTAATTTGAACCTAATCACCTAACCCACTTCCCTAATCCCGTCCTAATCCCAACCTAATCACCTAACCCACTTCCCTAATCCTTCCCTAAACCTAGATTAATTTCCCTAATCCTAGCCTAAACCTAGCCTAATCACCTAACCTAGCTCACTAAACCTCACCCTAAAACCCAACCACCTAACCTAGCCCTAAACCCCTAAACCACCCTTAGCCCACGATTTACCCAAACCCCTAGTTTTAAAATATCTGGCCCAACCCCTTCCAGCCCACCTTATCTACATACCACCCTACCTAAACCACCTAACCACTACCCACAGCCCAGCCCTAACCGACCTACCCATCCCCTATTTAAACCCCCCTCCTTGTGGGCGGGTTTTCCAAGTGGGAGCCCTCACCTCAGCCCAGCCGATTCCACTCTCCAATCCGCCCGCCTACTCCACTCCCCAACTGCTCCACCTGCTCCACCAGCCACCACCTGCACCGCCACCTTCCCTCTTCCCTCCACCACCACCATCCCTCAGCCGGACGCCACCACCTCCACCCAACCGAACCAGCCAATAGTCACCTGCCCGCCTGCTTCCCATTTCATCCGCCACCTCTCCCCATTCGGTAAGTGCCCCAAACTCCCTCAAAGCCCCTCTCTTCCACCTCTCTACTCTTGGCCACCCATCCTACCTTCATCTCAGCCCCCTTGCCACCACCACTTTAACCTAGCCGAACCTAGTATAACCCAAGCTGCCGGCCACTACCTAGCCATCATCTCCCATTCGGCCTTCCCCTAGGTGTCCCATTCGGCCTTTCCCACCAGCTCACCTTTTAGGTCCAGCTTCCCTAAACTCTCAACTCCCCTAGTGACCCTAAGAACCCACTCATTCAGCCACTTTAAACCCCCTACTTGGAGCCGCCATCTACTTGCCACCGGCCACCTTCGAGGCGCCTATCCCGCGCCCCACTTGCAGCCGGCCAGCCCCTTTGATCACCTACCTTCGCGGAGCTCCCGTTTGCAGCGCAAAGCCAAGTCCACGCCCAAGCAAGACCTCTACGAACTAGCTACTCGTAAGTGTCTAAACTCGGTCCTTAGTTGTATACTTGCTTGAGATTCAATTTGATACGGGGTTGTAATAACGGAGCATGGTCTCCCCCCGCTTGTAATAACGTGGCTTGGCACAACCACACTCGGTCCTTAGTTGTGCACGATTTTTAGCACACACGGGCCTAATCAGCCCCTAATATATAAGTGTACATATATACTTTCATTTTCGAAGGGTTTTGTTTAAGTTGGGTGCGTTGTCTTTCAATTCAAGCACTCTCACACACATTGAGCTTTCGCTCTTATTTGAAAGACCCAAGTAAGGGCCGACCTATACTATTTGGGTTTCATTTCATGTCGTGTGAGTAAGTCTTTCAATTCAAGCACTCTCACACACATTCAGCTTTCGCTCTTATTTGAAAGACCCAAGTAAGGGCCGACCTATACTATTTGGGTTTCATTTCATGTCGTGTGAGTAAGTCTTTTAATTCAAGCACTTTCACACACATTGAGCCTTCGCTCTTACTCCCAAGACCTTAGTCAAGGCCATACTACAATTTATATTTGGGTTTAATTTCAGGTCGTGTGTGTAAGTCTTTCAATTCGAGCACGCACCCACATTGAGCCTTCGCTCTTATTTGTAAGACCCGAGTAAGGGCTCATATACATAAGATATATACATATTTCCCTTCGGTTATTTCCCTTCGGTTATTTCCCTTCGGTTATTTCCCTTCTGTTATTTCCCTTCAGTATTGTCTTTACATTTCGGGTTTTCCCTTTGGAGTAGCGTGAGTTTGCATTGCATCTACGCCATACCACGAGGTAGGACGCATATTGCATCAAAGCAAGCCCCGCTCGAATTCGCCCATGTAGTGGAGTGTTCATAACACACAAACTAGGTGGCCCGAAAAGGGATAAAAGAAAAGACTTAGGCACGTGCAAATCCACGTGATCTAAAATATGCAAATCGCATCTTAAAGACCCGAAATAGACACCTCGAATCGCTTCGTAGACTTTCTCCCCAAAACTCGACTTTTGCAAAGCGTACAGACTGACCCTTGCGCATCGGTGCAAGAAGGTCTGCGACGACAAGAGCTTACTTGCTCACAGTCGCCACGTTTAGAAGTCAGTGTTCAAAATATCTTCGCTAGCTTAAGTAAGCTAGCTGGCACGCCCTATTTGTATACATAGGCCTTAGACACACGAGAAGATCCACTCCAAGCCCCCGAAAGAGGCGAAGAGGCGGGGATTTTCGCGCGTCTACAGTAAGTAAGAATGAAAATTCACAACACATCTACTTCTTATTACAACATGGGGGGAGGCAAGGCTCCATTAATACAACCCCTTTCAAATTGAATAGGAAGAAGAGATGTGTATGAATCAAAGATTAGAAATACCTACAAAATTTCTGCAAGAAACCGAACCTCCAAGATGCAATTCGACCCACTCTTCACCTTGATTCACTATCTCACTCACGATTTCCCTAAGTGGTTGCAGCACTTTGGCCTATAAACTACCTAATTCTCCTCTCTCCACACTTCCCTTAGCAGCCCACGACCTACCTAGGTGCAACCCTCCCTTGGAACCTCTCTCTCTTGCTGGCCCCTTTCTCTCTTTTCTCCAAGATGCCAAGATGCAAATCACACACCCCCTGACCCTATTTGTAGGCCAAGGGGGGCTGTTTCTAGGGCCTTCTTTGGGGTGGGCCTTACATGGCCCATATCCAGACCCAAGGTCTAACTATGTGTCCCCCCTTTGGGTGATATGGACCAACCCCATGTGGGTTGGTTCTTGACTCCATTGGGCACGCCTAGCCCTAGCCGAGGGAGTCAAAACTTGCCTAGCCAGGATTCCTTGTGTAGCTTGCCTTCACTTGGGTTAATTGATGTTGATTTGTTAGTTGGTGTAAACACCCAAAAAAATTTAAATATTTTCAAAAACTCCTAAATTTTGAAAGCCAATTTAAAGCCTTTATGAACCTTTAAATTCAAAACCTCAAATTTTAAAGTTTAAGCCTTGTGGGGAATATTTTAAAATAAAGGTTTTAAATTCAAACAACTTGTAGACACCGAAAATTCTCACTTCTAGTTCTTAGGCATAAAGTGAACCTTTTCGAGTTCTACTTCGCTTTATATGGGCGTGCCAGCTAGTTTGTTTTAAAACTAGCAAAGTTTCGAAATATCTGACTTTTTTGGGCGATTTTGGGCAAGCGGGATCTTTTCGCTTGAAACCTTCTTGAACCGGTGCTTAAGGGTTGGTTTAAGCGCTTATGGACTTTGATAAAATGGTTTTGACTCTTGAAAACGTAAGTGTTTGAAAATACGGATTCGATTTGTGTTTGTGTTTGCAAGTTTTATATATGTGGGTTTGCACGCATCTATGTCTTTCAATTTTTACGCAATTTAGGCCAACTAGGTGTGTGCGCAAGTGACCTAAGTTGGGCAATTTTGCACGGGTGTATGGGGTTTGCTTTGATGCAATATGCGTCCTAACTCGTGGTATGGCGAATATGCAATGCAAACTCACACAACGGAACGAGAAAACCCAAAATTGAAAGACAATGCTTAAGGGAAATTGCGTAAGGGAAATTGCAAAAGGGAAATATGGCTATATCTTAAGAGCAGAAAGGGTTTTTCCTAGGTGGCTAGAGGGGTTGGCTAAGTATGGCAGGGTGCAGGTTGTAAACACCCCGAAATCCCATGAATTTCATTGCCATCATGTTGGCATTAACATGACCTCCACATTCTCCATCGTGGAACTCGTGCATCACTATCCTAGCCTCCTCTAGGTCGATACACCTAAGTAGAATGCCGGTAAAACTTTTATTGTATAAGACCCCACCCAGAATGGTGTATCGGGTCGAAATCTTACGGATGAATGCCTTATCTTTGGATGTGGCATCCTCGGCGAATCCCCCATTTTCTAAAAATTGTTTTATGTCATAAAACCAGGGTTTTTCAATAGACTCTGGGTTATTTTGGCAAATATCCAAGTCGTGTGTGGATGGGTGGGGTAGGAAACACCCCGAAATCCCACGAATTTCTCAAATTCATCTGGTTTTATAAAAGCAGCCCCAAAGGGCCATTTGGAGTCTGGAAATCCAGGAGCCTTCCAGACAACCCTGTACATATGTTTTGAACTCTGTATTTCGAAAACATACAATATGGCTTTTAAAACCCTTTTAAAAACATGTTTTGAAACCCCGAAATAGCTTGGCCTAATCCAAACAGGACCAGGAAAGCTAAGAAGAGCCCGGAACCAGAGCACATGTCAAGCCCGGCACAGCAACTCTTGTATCAAATTCACACCCCCAGGATCTCGAACGTTCAAGACCCTGTTATCATCAAAACATCCTTTGAAGTCATCTCCGGAAGGCGAAAACAGAGGCGGACGATCATGTTGGCGAAGACCCAACGCAGACGGAGCATTAATGCTATCAGGCCCCGCACAAACCGTTCGTTTCGAATACAGCTCGAAGGAGTCAGAGTTCAGTTTGGATTGGATATGGACCATATATATCCAGATCCCAATCCAAACCCATGTATGGACTTGGATTTGGATTTGGATTCAAAAATCCAATCCAATATCCATATCCATGGCCCACATCACCTTCTCATAAATGGAGGTGGGGCCCACTTGAAATTCACGTGGGATTATGGGCATGAGAGAGAGTGGGGGTGGATAAGATCAAGTGTGGTTGTAATTAAGCTTGACTTGTGTGTCAAGTTTGGGGTTAATCATGTGGGTTAGCCTAATTGAGTGGGTTTAAGCTTGTAATTAGCTAAAACCTAACCTAGGGCTGCACCAACATGATGTGGTTAAGGTCTATGGGCCATGCAAAGGGAGCTCCTTCACCTAAACCTAACCCAAAATACCTAATCCTAGCCTTCCACCCTAATCCGCCCCTAATCTGAGCCTAATCACCTAACCTACCTCCCTAATCCCGGCCTAATCCCAACCTAATCACCTAACCCACTTCCCTAAACCTAGGTTAATTTCCCTAAACCTAGCCTAATCCTAGCCTAATCACCTAACCTAGCTCACTAAACCTCACCCTAGAACCCACCCACCTAACCAAACCCTACACCCCTAAACCACCCCTAGCCCACAACCTACCCAAACCACTAGTATCTAAAATATCTGGCCCTACCCTTTCCAGCCCACCTTATCATCATACCATCCTACCTAAACCACCTAACTACTACCCCAAACCCAGCCCTAACCGACCTACCCATCCCTATATAAACCCCCCCCCTTAGGGGCGGGTTTTCCTATCTAGAAGCTCTCTCCATTCCCATCCTCTCTCACCTTGGTCCAGCCCAACCGAGCCCAGCCACTTCATCCACGTCCAGCCAGGCCTTCCACCTACACCACCACCAGCCACCACCGTGCTCCACCTGCTCCACCACACCCCAGCCGGCCCACCACCTGTCGCCACCCCTACCTTCGGCCGAACCAGTTGCTCCACCACACCCGGCTGCTCTCCAACAACCCGCCGCCTCCCATCATCCGGTTAGTACCCCATACTCCACTCTACTTCTTCTCCACTCCCTCTCCACTCTCAGCCACCTGCACTACCACCACCTGCCCCCACAGCCAGCCACTTGTCGCCACCCTTCTCCCTCAGCCGAACCCATAGTATCCTAACTACCCGCCACTACCTAACCAACCTAGCTACACCCGGCTACCCCATCCAACTCCCTAAGAGCTTCCCCTATCTAGTTTGCTTCCCTTAGTGCCATATTCTCCAACACTACACTCCCCCTAGTGACCCTCCTTAGGTCCTTTAACCAAACCCACCAAAGACAACCCTTTGCTAGCCATTGGCCACCTTCGAGGCGCCTCTTCCGCGCACCAAGGGCATTCGGCCAGCTCCTCTTGCCGTTCACCCTCGCGGAGCTCCCTTTTGCAGCCCAAGGCAAAGGCCAAGCCCACGCTCAAGCAAGGCATCTACGGACCAGCTACTAGTAAGTGCCTAACTCGGTCTTTAGTTGTATACTTGCTTGAGATTCAATTCGATACGGGGTTGTAATAACGGAGCATAGTCTCCCCCCGCTTGTAATAACGTGGCTTGGCACACCCACACACGTGCACTCTCCTAGTTGTGCACGATTTTGAACACACACGGGCCTAATCAGCCCCTAATACATAAGTATATACATATACTTTCATTTTTGTAGGGTTTTGCTTAAGTTGGGTGTGTTGTCTTTCAATTCAAACACTCACACACATTGAGCTTTCGCTCTTATTTGAAAGACCCAAGTAAGGGCCGACCTATACTATTTGGGTTTCATTTCATGTCGTGTGGGTAAGTCTTTCAATTCAAGCACTCTCACACACATTGAGCCTTCGCTCTTATTTGAAAGACTGAAGTAAGGGCCGACCTATACTATTTGGGTTTCATTTCATGTCGTGTGTGTAAGTCTTTCAATTCAAGCACTCTCACACACATTGAGCCTTCGCTCTTATTTGAAAGACCCAAGTAAGGGCCGACCTATACTATTTGGGTTTCATTTCATGTCGTGTGTGTAAGTCTTTCAATTCAAGCACTCTCACACACATTGAGCTTTCGCTCTTACTCCCAAGACCTTAGTCAAGGCCTATTGCAGTTATATTTGGGTTTCATTTCATGTTGTGTGCGTAGTACTTCAATTCAAGCACTCACACACATTGAGCTTTCGCTCTTATTCCCAAAGCCCTTAGTTAAGGCCATACTGCAATTTATATTTGGGTTTAATTTCATGTCGTGTGTGTAAGTCTTTCAATTCAAGCACGCACCCACATTGAGCCTTCGCTCTTATTTGCAAGACCCGAGTAAGGGCCCATATACCTACTCTATATACATATCTCCCTTCGGCACTTACTTTACAAGTCATTTCCCTCCGGTTATTTCCCTTCGTTTATCTCCCTTCGGTTATTTCCCTTCGGTTATTTCCCTTCAGTATTATCTTTACATTCGGGTTTTCCCTTTGGAGTAGCATGAGTTTGCATTGCATCTACGCCATACCACGAGGTAGGACTTATATTGCATCGAAGCAAGCCCTGCTCGAATTCGCCCATGTAGTGGAGTGTTCATAACACACAAACTAGGTGGCCCATAAAGGGATAAAAGGAAAGACTTAGGCACGTGCAAATCCACGTGATCTAAAATATGCAATCACATCTAAAAGACCCGAATTAGATACCTCGAATCGCTTCGTAGGCTTTCTATCCCAAAACTCGATTTTTGCAAAGCGTACAGACTGACCCTTGCGCATCGGTGCAAGAAGGTATGCGACGACAAGAGCTCACTTGCTCACAGTCGCCACGATTAGAAGTCAGTTTTAAATATATCTTCGTAGCTTAGGTAAGCTAGCTGGCATGCCCTGTTTGCATAAATAGGCCTTAGACACACGAGAGGATCCTCTCCGAGCCCTAAAAAGGTGAGAAGCGGGGATTTTCGCGCGTCTACAGAGATTGGCACGCCCGGTGGGACGTGAGCCTTTCAAAAATCGAGTTTTTAAGTTGAAGTCTTGCGAAAATTTTTAAAAGGTGTCATTTTTAACTTTTTTTTCTTTGCTTGTACTTAGGACATTTTGAAAAAGCTTGAAAAGCATGTCAAAATCCAACCCAAGTGAAGTGTCGAGCCAAGGCTCATGCGCATCAAGTTCTCACTCTAGGAGGATTTTCAAAAACAAAATAAAACTAGATGAAATCGAGGACTTGAGAAGGGAGTTTGAGGCCAAAATCGATGCTCTCAGCCAAGAGGCTGAAGTAGGCGATTCATGTTCATCAAACGGTGAACAAAGGCCTAAAAAGAAATCTGAAAAACCTCGCAAGCACAAAGAGGCCTCCGTAATGGAAGGCAACCAATACCACGAGTCCTTCACACAAAAGGACCGTAAAGCCCTACAGCAGTTGCTGAAAGGGCAGAATAAAGAGAAAAGGAGCTACGCCCTGTCTGATTTCCTTCCTATGGATTACGAAACAGACAGTGACGATGAAATACCGAACTTCCATCGGTATGATGGCATGGGAGACCCTAGGTCTCACTTGCAGCTTTTCTCACGTCGAGCCCATAAGAAGAAAAAGGACTCGATGAAATGGGTGTATTGGTTCCCTTTATCCCTTAAAGGCACAACTGCCAAATGGCTGGCTTCCTACGACTTAAGCCAGTTCGCTACTTTTGAAGAGTTAGCGAACTGCTTCATGCAAAGATTTGCACACAACGTAGAAGTCACGCCGACTCTGAATACCTTAAGGGATACAAAGCAAGGCATGAACGAAGACGTACATGCCTTCATTATAAGATGGAGGTCGCTTTTGGGCCAAGTGCGAGAACCCATATCCGAAGGATGCGCAGTAATGCTTATCCTGGATAATTTTAAAAGCGAGTTAAAAACCCTTCTCTCGCTCCATGAGATCTCAACTTTCCATAAGTTGATCAAAAAGGCCTCCCTTTTCGAAACCAACTTGCGAAAAGGGACATACGATCACTTGTAGAAAGGAAGTGCCGTTCCAAAAACCCGCTTGGAAAAGCCCATCGCATATGGGCTGCCCACGACGGACAAAGGGGCAAAGCCCCATAAAATCGCCAATGTCTGGGTGGATCCAGGCATGGCGGGCACTTCCAAAAATTTCGAAAAGAAAGAAAATAAGAGGGAGAGAAATTTTCAAAAACCGGTTGAAAAACGGGAGTACACTCCGTTGGGACAGCCTGTGTCGGAGGTTCTAGACCTCCTACTTGCCCAGGGCATGATAGAACTCCCTGAAATCCCTGAAGAAGTCACTTCCAAAGGGGGGTATTTAAACCGATTTTGTAAGTATCATCGGCTCAAAGGCCATGATACCAAACGCTGCTTCTCCCTCTTAAATAAAATTGAGAACTTGATAGCAGAAGGCTGGCTCCAAGTATCATCGTGGGGGAAGTCACTAGATCCGGGAGGATCTATCAACCCCCGCACCTTCAAGGTGCTCAAAAGGTGGTCAGTGTGCCTGGCCCCTCAAAAGCATGTATCCCTAGTGTTCTGCCAAAAGCAGATAAGGACAAAGTCATCCTAAATCCTTATGACTTCGAAAACCACCTTTCAAAGATTCCTATTCACATGTCTATCTTAGAGCTTATAAAAACCTCGCCTAGGCATAGACTTGTATTAGAGAAAATTCTAGAAAGGGCCAAGGTTGATTCGAACATAAGTCCAGAATCCTTATCTGCCCAAGTGGCTTTATTAGGAGCAAAATCGCCCATCACTTTTTCGGAAAATGATGTAGATAGACCCTACGAAACCCATAACCAGGCCCTGCATATCGAGGTGGTTCTAAACAACCACTCTCTGGACAGGTGCCTAGTCGATGGTGGAGGAGGGCTTGTAGACGCGCGAAAATCCCCGCCTCTTTGCCTCTTTCGTGGCTTGGAGTGGATCTTATCGTGCGTCTAAGGCCTATGTATACAAATAGGGCGTGCCAGCTAGCTTACTTAAGCTAGCGAAGATATATTAACACTGACTTCTAAACGTGGCGACTGTGAGCAAGTGAGCTCTTGTCGTCGCAGACCTTCTTGCACCGATGCGCAAGGTACGCTTTTGCAAAAATCGAGTTTTGGGGAGAAAGTCTACGAAACGGTTCGAGGTGTCTATTTCGGGTCTTTAAGATGCGATTGCATGTTTTAGATCACGTGGATTTGCACGTGCCTAAGTCTTTTCTTTTATCCCTTTTTGGGTCGCCTAGTTTGTGTGTTATGAACACTCCACTACATGGGCGAATTCGAGCGGGGGTTGCTTCGATGCAATATGCATCCTACCTCGTGGTATGGCGTAGATGCAATGCAAACTCACGCTACTCCAAAGGGAAAACCCGAAATGTAAAGACAATACTGAAGGGAAATAACAGAAGGGAAATAACCGAAGGGAAATAACCGAAGGGAAATAACCGAAGGGAAATATGTATATATCTTATGTATATGAGCCCTTACTCGGGTCTTGCAAATAAGAGCGAAGGCTCAATGTGGGTGCGTGCTTGAATTGAAAGACTTACACACACGACATGAAATTAAACCCAAATATAAATTGCAGTATGCCTTGACTAAGGTCTTGGGAGTAAGAGCGAAAGCTCAATGTGTGTGAGTGTAGAATTGAAGTACTACGCACACGACATAAATGAAACCCAAATATAACTGCAATAAGGCCTTTACTAAGGTCTTGGGAGTAAGAGCGAAGGCTCAATGTGTGTGAAAGTGCTCGAATTGAAAGACTTACTCACACGACAAGAAATGAAACCCAAATAGTATAGGTCGGCCCTTACTTGGGTCTTTCAAATAAGAGCGAAAGCTCAATGTGTGTGAGAGTGCTTGAATTGAAAGACTTACTCACACGACAAGAAATGAAACCCAAATAGTATAGGTCGGCCCTTACTTGGGTCTTTCAAATAAGAGCGAAAGCTCAATGTGTGTGAGAGTGCTTGAATTGAAAGACTTACTCACACGACAAGAAATGAAACCCAAATAGTATAGGTCGGCCCTTACTTGGGTCTTTCAAATAAGAGCGAAAGCTCAATGTGTGTGAGAGTGCTTGAATTGAAAGACAACGCACCCAACTTAAACAAAACCCTTTGAAAATGAAATATATATGTACACTTATATATTAGGGGCTGATTAGGCCCGTGTGTGGTCAAAATCGTGCACGACTAAGAGAGTGCACGTGTGTGGTTGTGCCAAGCCACGTTATTACAAGCGGGGGGAGACTATGCTCCGTTATTACAACCCCGTATCAAATTGAATTTCAAGCAAGTGTACGACTAAAGACCGAGTTTAGACACTTACGAGTAGCTGGTCCGTAGAGGTCTTGCTTGAGCGTGGACTTGGCTTTGTGCTGCAAACGGGAGCTCCGCGAAGGTATGTGCTCAAGGGTGCTGGCCGGCTGCAAATGGGGCGCGGGATAGACGCCTCGAAGGGGGCCTGTGGCAAGTAGGTGGCGCCTCTAAGTAGGGGGTTTAGAGTGGCTGAATAAGTGGGTCTTAGGGTCACTAGGGAAGTTAGGTACTTAGGGAAACTGGACCTAAAAGGTGAGCTAGTGGGAAGGCCAAAGAGGACACCTAGGGGGGGGGGGGGGGAGTAGTGGCCGGCGGTTTGGTTTGTGCTAGGTTCGGCTAAGTTAAAATGGTGGTGGCGGGCTGCTAGGGTGACTAAGGCTGGAGTATGGGAAGGTGGCCAGTTAGGGGATGGGACTAGGTAATAGTGGGAATAGTGGGTTTAAGGTAGTGCCACGGGCAAGTCTTAGGAAATCTGATAGGGTGGCCGGGTATAGTTAATGTGAGTTAGGTAGGAAGCAAACGGTTGAGGCGGCTAAGGTTTGGCCGAGTGGGAGTGGTGGCGGTGAGGGGCTGTTGGGTGAGTAAGGTGATGGTGTGGTGGGTGGCTGGGAGTGGAGAGGTGGTAGAGAAGGGTTTAAGTAGGGTTAAAGAAGGCTTACCGGATGGGAGAAGTGGCGAGTGGATGAAGAGGGAAGCCGAGTGTTGATGGGAGTTCGGCTGAGTGAGGTGGTGGTGTCCGGCTGGGGGGGCAGTGATGGTGGACGGAAGAGTGAAGGTGGCGGAGCAGGTGGCGGCTGGTGGAGCAGGTGGAGTTGCTGGGGAGTGGTCACGGCTGGATGGAAGATGGGAGAAGGAGAGGGCCCGGCTGGATGGTAGAGTGGTTCCCACTTGGAAAACCCGCCCACAATGAGGGGGGTTTAAATAGGGGATGGGTAGGTCGGTTAGGGCTGGGTTGTGGGTAGTGGTTAGGTGGTTTAGGTAGGGTAGTATGTAGATAAGGTGGGCTGGATGGGGTTGGGCCAGATATTTTAAAACTAGGGGTTCGGGAAAATCGTGGGCTAAGGGTGGTTTAGGGGTTTAGGGCTAGGTTAGGTGGTTGGGTTTTAGGGTGAGGTTTAGTGAGCTAGGTTAGGTGGTTTAGGCTAGGTTTAGGCTAGGATTAGGGAAATTAATCTAGGTTTAGGGAAGGATTAGGGAAGTGGGTTAGGTGATTAGGTTGGGATTAGGCCGGGATTAGGGAAGTGGGTTAGGTGATTAGGTTCAGATTAGGGGTGGATTAGGGGTTTAGGCTAGGTTTAGGCATTTTTGGCTAGGTTTAGGTGAAGGAGCTCCCTTAGCATGGCCCATAGACCTTGATCACCCCATGTTGGTGCAGCCCTAGGTTAGGTTTTAGCTAATTACAAGCTTAAACCCACTCAATTAGGCTAACCCACATGATTAACCCAAACTTGACACACAAGTCAAGCTTAATACAACACTCTTGATATTTTTCACCCCCACTCTCTCTCATGCCCAATATCCCACGTGAATTTCAAGTGGGCCCCACCTCCATTTATGAGAAGGTGATGTGGGCCATGGATATGGATATTGGATTGGATCTCTGGATCCAAATCCAAATCCAAGTCCACATATGGGTTTGGGTTGGAATCTGGATATATATGGTCCAGATCCAATCCAAACTGAACTCTGACTCCTTCGAGCTGGGTTCGAAACGGACGATTCGTGCGGGGCCTGACAGCATCAGTACTCCGTCTGCGTTGGGTCTTCGCCAACATAGTCGTCCGCCTCCGTTTCTGCCTTCCGGAGATGACTTCAAATGCTATTTTGATAAGAACAGGGTCTTGGACGTTCGAGATCCTGGGATGTGAATCAGATACAAGAGTTGCTGCGCCGGGCTCGACATGTGCTCCGGTTCCGGGCTCTTCTTAGCTCTCCTGGTCCTGTCTTGATCGGGCCAAGCCACTTCGGGGTTTCAAAACGTGTTTTAAAAGGGTTTTCAAAAGCCATATTATATGTTTTAGAAAGATAAAGTTTAAAACATATGTACAGGGTTGTTTGGAAGGCTCCTGGGTTTCCAAACTCAAAATGGCCCTTTGGGGGCTGCTTGTATAAAACCAGATTCGTTTAAGAAATTCGTGGGATTTTGGGGTGTTTACAGATGCCCCTCTTTGGCCTTGTCCAAATAGATTTGGATAAGGGCAAAGATGACAAACACCCCTTTTAATGTCTCCCTAGATCTAGCCACGAAGAATATGGGATCGTCCCATTTTAGCAAAAATCTCAATTTTACAAACTCTGGTAGGAGGAGATATCACGCCAAAGGGTTCACTTATGGAATCTGGTCCTAAATGGGATCATGTTCATGCAAGTACCATGCGTGGAATGCAGATGACATGGGTGTGGTGCCAAGAGTGGCGACCTCCCAGAGACCAGGTGTGGTCGAACTCTAGAGACTTACAAGGCCTACTGCTCCAAGTGAGCAAAAACCCTATGCTGTTCGATGTTCGGTTTTTAAAACTTATTTACAAAAGCTATTTACAAAAGGGACAACTGTCTTGAGCCTCGATCCTAAGGATCTCGAGCTCTTCGTGCTTGCCCTTGTTTGAGTCTTAACACTCGCTTATCTAGCGGAGGTTTTATAAGAAAACAAGCTTCATTTCAAATTCCTACGCCTTACTCGAAACGTCGAATTCTCAAACAAGATGAAATTCAAGTAAGTAAATCCTATTTTTACTTTAGGATTCCTCGAAATGAACCATGCTTTAGCTTGGGATAAGCCTGGGATGGGAAAGAGATACCACGGTCCCTTCTGAAGCGTCCCGTGGTTTGAGGCATAGAAGGCGGAAAACTGCTCTTTTTGAGCTTTTTGGCCTCTTTTTCCTTTTTTTCCATAGAGGGTCTCCCTTTGGGAGTATTTTTTCTTTAATCCCTCTTTTTCATAAGAGAATCGATTTTTCTTTTTAAAGTCTGGTTTCTTTCTTTTGGAAAGAGACTTTAAATGGGAAATTCCCTTTTGATTTGGGCCTTTGTTTTCCTTTTGGAAGGAGAAGAGAAGAGGGGAGGACTTATCCCAAGCCTACACTCGATCCATTCCAGATCAGCCTATTTAGAAATAGCACGTACTACTTGCAAGTATCTTGCTATGTTGAACTAGGCCTTTCTTTGTAAGAAGAAGGATTTTGAAATGTAACCACGATTTTGAAAACTCCACTCTTTCACAAGTGTGAATTCTCTCACTTAGGGTCACACGAGTTGCTTTTGCACCTTATTCACACGTCTCAGGGCAGCTATCCCTATAAAATTTTCGAAAACTGGAATTTAATCCAGATCCTACACATGATACTTCTTTAAGTATTGAATATTGATAGGATCTGCTAAATTCCTACCTTCTACATCGATCAACCAATACGAATTGTCCGTAGTGGTTGCTCGCACAACATAGGGTCCATCCCAGTTGGGGCTTCACTTGCCTAGGGGGTGTGGGCCACGATGGTGGATGGTTTTCAAGACCAGATCTCCCACTTCAAAGTGGCGAGGTCTCATGTGTTTGCTATAATGTCGGGCTATCCTTTGCCGGTATGCACGAGCATGATCCATGGCAAGGAGTCGCCTCTCATCTAGCAAATCTAGTTCGGCCATCCTAGCATGCTGAAGCGTCTCTAGGGGGAGGTCGAGTGCAATGGATGTATGGAATGAATGCAGTTGGGTATGAATGGGAAGAATGGCATTTGTGCCATAGACCAATTCGAATGGTGTGGCATTCGTGGGAGCCCGGATGGAAGTCCTATAAGCCCATAAGGCTTCATCCAGCTTCTCATGCCACCTCCTACCCTTCTCTAAGGTCTTCTCAATGATACCAATGAGAGTCTTGTTTGTGGCTTCGGCCTGGCCGTTGCCTTGAGGGTAGTAGGGCGAGGAGAAGTGGTGAGTTATGCCATACGTGTTGCACAACTTAACCATCCGCTCGTTCTTGAATGGGGTACCATTATCAGACACAAGGTCTCGTGGAACCCCAAATCGAGCCAAGATATTCCTCCGGATGAAAGCCACCACATGTTGCCCCATTACATTCGTTAGGGAAATGGCTTCCACCCACTTGGAGAAATACTCCGTGGCTGCTAAAATAAAACGATGCCCATTCGAGGCCTTTGGAAATATGGGGCCTACAATGTCAAACGCCCACATGGTAAATGGCCAGGGGCTGACCACGGAATGTAATGCAGATGAAGGGATATGAATGGCGTGCCCATGCACTTGACATGGATGACACTTCCTAACATGATCGTGACAATCCCTTTTCAGGGTGGACCAAAAATAGCCCCCTCTAAGTATTTTCATCGCCATCATGTTGGCATTAACATGACCTCCACATTCTCCATCGTGGAACTCGTGCATCACTATCCTAGCCTCCTCTAGGTCGATACACCTAAGCAGAATGCCGGTAAAACTCTTTTTGTATAAGACCCCACCCAGAATGGTGTATCGGGTCGAAATCTTACGAATGAATGCCTTATCTTTGGACGTGGCATCCTCGGTGAATCCCCCATTTTCTAAAAATTGTTTTATGTCATAGAACCAGGGTTTTTCAATAGACTCTGGGTTGTTTTGGCAAATATCCAAGTCGTGTGTGGATGGATGGGGCGCATGCCATATTTCCAAAGATCTGGTCCCTGAAATGGGATCGACCTTCAGGGCTGAACCCAAGGAAGAGAGGGCATCGGCGATGCCATTGTCCTCTCTTCCCACGTGTGTGAGCTTACACGACTGGAAGGAGTGGACCAATCGAGTGGCCAACTCGTGATATGGAAGTAGTTTCTCATTACGTACTTGCCAAATTTTTAAAACCTGGTTTATGACAAGGAGTGAATCTCCAAAGACCTCGATGCATGATGCCCCTAGAGTTTTCGAAATCCTTAAGCCTTGTATGAGTGCTTCATACTCAGCTACGTTGTTGGAACATTCGAAATCTAAGCGGACCGCTATGGGAATCTCGCCCTTTTCAGGGGAGATTAGGATGATCCCGGCACCAGCCCCTCGTTGGTTTCGTACCCCGTCGAAGTGCATCTTCCACACTTGGTTTTCGAAAGAATTTGTCAAAATGTGGTTTTGAAAATGGTTTTGCAATATGCCTTCATCAGGCATTTCGACAAGAGTGGGATATGCGTCCTCCAAGGGGAAGTCAGCCACGTAATCTGCTAGGGCTTGCCCCTTAACGGAGATCTGGTGATGGTATTTTAGATCATACTCCATTAGAAGGAGTTGCCATTTGCCCAATCTACCCGTGAGAATGGGTTTTTCGAACAAGTGCTTGATTGGATCAAGCTTGGACACTATCCAGATCTCATGATCTAGGAAGTAGTGTCTGAATTTTTGGCAGGCCCAGACTAGGGCCAAGCACGTCTTCTCCATGGCTTGATAATTTCGTTCATAAGCCAAGAGAGTTTTCGAAATATAGTAGATGGCATACTCCTTATGGGTGTCATCCTCGTATTGAGCCAACAGGGCTCCTAAAGCGTTTACATGCACGGAGATGTATAATAAAAGCGGTTTTCCTTGTTTTGGAGGATTCAAAACGGGGGGATTAACCAAGTATGCCTTTAGTCTCTCGAAGGACTTTTGGCATTCGTCATCCCATAAGAATTTCGTGCCCTTCCTCAACAGTTTGTTGAAGGGTTCGCATCTAGTTGCCAGATTCGATATGAATCGGCGCACAGATTGTAATCGACCTTGAAGGCTACGGACTTGGGTGAGATTGGAGGGTGGAGCCATGTCTATGATGGCTCGACACTTAGAGGGGTCGACTTCTATTCCCCTTTGGCTCACCATAAAGCCTAGAAGCTTGCCTGATTCTACCCCGAACACACATTTCTGAGGGTTTAGCTTTACTTTGTAAAGCCTAAGCCTTTCGAAAATCTTTTGTAAACATTCGATATGGGTGCATCGGGTTTTGGATTTTGCCAAGAGATCATCTACATACACTTCTACAAGCTCGTGAATTTGATCATGGAAGATCGTGTTCATGGCTCGTTGGTATGTTGCGCCGGCATTTTTCAAACCAAAGGGCATGACTGTATAGCAGTACGTGCCCCATGGGGTTGTGAAGGCGGTCTTACCCTGATCTCGTGGGCTTAGTTTGATTTGATTATAGCCTGAATAGCCATCCATAAATGAAAACATTTCATGATTTGCAGTACTATCGACTATCAAATCTATGTTTGGTAAAGGATAATTATCCTTTGGAGTGGCTTTATTAAGGTTTCTGAAATCGATGCATATTCGAATTTTCCCATTGGTTTTTCGAACTACAACGATATTTGACAACCAATCAGAATACGCAATGGGTTTTATAAATCCGGCTTTTAGCAGATCTTCTTCTAAACCCTCTTTGACTTGCGTGTGTACATTCGGGTGTATTTTCCTAAGCTTCTGCTTTATTGGTTTTACACCTATATCTAAGGGAAGACGATGCTCGACTATGCTGGGATCTATGCCCGGCATGTCTTCATACGTCCATGCAAACACATCTAAATAGGTTCGTAGAAATGCAATGAATGCTAACTTTTCAGTTTCATGCAAGCATGCGCTTATTTTGATGGTTTTGGGATTGGAATCATCCCCTAGGTTCACCTCTACGAAATCTCCTCCTACTGATTGGGAAGGTCTTTCAAAATCGAGAATTCTATGAAATTCTGGGAGCTCAGAAGTGGGATCTTCCTCAAGGGGATCCACTTCTGGGCTTCGATCATTCTCGTGGGCTATAGACCCGAGGGAACTTGATGCGTGATTTTCAAAATAACCTGGTTTTGTACTTGGATTTTTAAGTGATTTCGAAATTTTTGGTCTGGCTATGCAGACGACGTTTCTTTCGAAATCCTTTTCTTTCGCCAAAGTCATACCAGGAGCAGCTATGTACAAAATCTTTTTGGTATTTTCCAAATTTTCGATTTTTTTGGGTTTTTGTAAAACAAGAACTTTGGGAACTATACAAAGCACACTTTTTTCGAGTTTTTGCTTTTCCATTGTTTTGGTTTTTCTTGTTTTTCGATTTTTTTTTTATTTTAAGTTTTCAAATGTTTTTGGTATTTTTAGAAAAAGGGATCTTCCGTCATACCTACAAAGGGAAAACACTATGGGTTAGACTCGGAACAGGAGGTCTAAACCATAGGTTTCTTCTAAGACAGGCTCCGGGGCACCCTTGACCCAGGTGGTCACAGGGGGTGGCTCCGGCGGTATTCGGGGAGTATAGCCGATCCCATATCGGCTTGGGTTGGCCCTAGGAAGGATGGGCTCTAGGAGACCCTGGTTTTGTGCCCCTAGACTCTTGTAGGGCGTGTAGCCCATGTTCAATAACATGTTCCACGACCTTTTGTTTTTTGAAAAGATGGGATACAAGTCGTGGTCCTGGAACATGATATCGTCCATATTAGGCTCGTATGGCCTTTTGTCCAGGGGTTTTGGAAATAGGGATCGTTTGGGTTTTCCTAGGAGGATTAGAGTCGGGAGGGGGCCTGCTTTGGGTGGCCCCTTCACACATACAACCTTCCTAGGGTTGTTCAACACGAGCCGAGGTGGCTCAACCATAATTTGCCCCAGGTTAGCCTCATGGGCCTGGGAGCTCGATAAACAAGGGGAGTTTATGATCCCCTGAAGCTGTGGGTGACTCTCACCTAGGATCACTACGACTTGGTCCCTAAAAGGGATCTTGACACACTTGTGGAAGGTGGATGGCACAGCGCACAAACTGTGTATCCAGGGTCTTCCCAGCAACAGGTTATAATGGGGGTGGATGTCCAAGACATGGAACACCCCCGTGTGTTCGATCCCTCCCGTTTCCATTGGGAGTTCGATGGATCCTAAAGGCCTAGACGCATTCCCATCGTATCCAGTGATAACGATGGGGCTTGGGTTCACTGAAGTCAAGGTGACTCCGATTTTGTACGCCACGTGAAGTGGAAGGATGTTGAGCCCTCCTCCACCATCGACTAGGCACCTGTCCAGAGAGTGGTTGTTTAGAACCACCTCGATATGCAGGGCCTGGTTATGGGTTTCGTAGGGTCTATCTACATCATCTTTCGAAAAGGTGATGGGCGATTTTGCTCCTAACAAAGCCACTTGGGCAGACAAGGATTCCGGACTTATGTTCGAATCAACCTTGGCCCTTTCTAGAATTTCTTCTAAGACAAGTCTATGCCTAGGCGAGGTTTTGATAAGCTCTAGGATAGACATGTGAATAGGAATCTTTGAAAGGTGGTTTTCGAAATCATAAGGATTTAGGATGATTTTGTCCTTATCTGCTTTCGGCAGACCACTAGGGATACATGCTTTTGAGGGGCCAGGCACACTGACCACCTTTTTAGCACCTTGAAGGTGCGGGGGTTGGTAGATCCTCCCGGATCTAGTGACTTCCCCCACGACCAGCCTAGGGTTTGCACTAGACTTGGCTCTAAGGATGAGCTGAGGAGAACCTTGGATTTTAAAAACTGGCTTTGCCGGGGTTTCCACTTTTGATGGTCCCCGAATGACGACTTGGGCAGGCCTCTTGTATAATACAAGGATGGGCGCACAAGCAGGTCGACTAGGTTCGGGTTTTTGCGCTAGTTCCTTGGAAATGGTGAGGGTACATACCTCCTTTCCTTTCCCACTGCCACTGGTGTGTTTGGGAAAGGGTTCCTTGAAGATAGCTTGAGGTGGCTTAGGTTCCGCAGTGACCTGGAGCCGGCCCTCCGCTATCAAGTTCTCAATTTTATTTAGAAGAGAGAAGCACCGTTTGGTATCATGGCCTTTGAGCCGATGATACTTGCAAAATCGGTTCAAATACCCCCCTTTGGACGTGACTCCTTCGGGGATTTCAGGGAGTTCGATCATGCCCTGGGCAAGTAGGAGGTCTAGGACCTCCGACACAGGTTGCCCCAGCGGAGTGTACTCCCGTTTTTCAATTGGTTTTGAAAAATTGCGTTCTCTCTTATTTTCTATTTTTTCAAAGTTTTTAGAAGTGCCCGCCATGCCTGGATCCACCCGGACATTGGCGATTTTATGGGGCTTTGCCCCTTTGTCCGTCGTGGGCAGCCCATATGCGATGGGCTTTTCCACACGTGTTTTGGGAACGACACTTCCTTTCCATAAGTGGTCGTATGTCCCTTTTCGCAAGTTGGTTTCGAAAAGGGAGGCCTTTTTGATCAACTTATGGAAAGTTGAAATCTCATGGAGCGAGAGAAGGGTTTTCAACTCGCTTTTGAAATTATCCAGGATGAGCATTACTGCGCATCCTTCGGATATAGGCTCTCGCACTTGGCCTAAAAGAGACCTCCATCTTATAATGAAGGCATGCACGTCTTCGTTCATGCCTTGCTTTGTATCCCTTAAGGTATTCAGGGTTGGCGTGACTTCTACGTTGTGTGCAAATCTTTGCATGAAGCAGTTCGCTAACTCTTCAAAAGTAGCGAACTGGCTTAAGTCGTAGGAAGCCAGCCATTTGGCAGCTGTGCCTTTAAGGGATAGGGGGAACCAATACACCCATTTCATCGAGTCCTTTTTTTTCTTATGGGCTCGACGTGAGAAAAGCTGCAAGTGAGACCTAGGGTCTCCCATGCCATCATACCGATGGAAGTTCGGTATTTCATCGTCACTGTCTGTTTCGTAATCCATAGGAAGGAAATCAGACAGGGCGTAGCTTCTTTTCTCTTTATTTTGCCCTTTCAGCAGTTGCTGTAGGGCTTTACGGTCCTTTTGTGTGAAGGACTCGTGGTATTGGTTGCCTTCCATTACGGAGGCCTCTTTTTGCTTGCGAGGTTTTTCAATTTTCTTTTTAGGCCTCTGTTCACCGTTTGATGAACACGAATCGCCTACTTCAGCCTCTTGGCTGAGAGCATCGATTTTGGCCTCAAATTCCCTTCTCAAGTCCTCGATTTCATCTAGTTTTATTTTGTTTTTGAAAATCCTCCTAGAGTGAGAACTTGATGCGCATGAGCCTTGGCTCGACACTTCACTTGGGTTGGATTTTGACATGCTTTTCAAGCTTTTTCAAAATTTCCTAAGTAAAAGCAAAGAAAACAAGTTAAAACGACACCTTTATAAAATTTTTCGCAAGACTTCTACAAGTAAACTCGATTTTTGAAAAGGCTCACGTCCCACCGGGCGTGCCAATCTCTGTAGACGCGCGAAAATCCCCGCCTCTTTGCCTCTTTCGTGGCTTGGAGTGGATCTTATCGTGCGTCTAAGGCCTATGTATACAAATAGGGCGTGCCAGCTAGCTTACTTAAGCTAGCGAAGATATATTAACACTGACTTCTAAACGTGGCGACTGTGAGCAAGTGAGCTCTTGTCGTCGCAGACCTTCTTGCACCGATGCGCAAGGGTCAGTCTGTACGCTTTTGCAAAAATCGAGTTTTGGGGAGAAAGTCTACGAAACGGTTCGAGGTGTCTATTTCGGGTCTTTAAGATGCGATTGCATGTTTTAGATCACGTGGATTTGCACGTGCCTAAGTCTTTTCTTTTATCCCTTTTTGGGTCGCCTAGTTTGTGTGTTATGAACACTCCACTACATGGGCGAATTCGAGCGGGGGTTGCTTCGATGCAATATGCGTCCTACCTCGTGGTATGGCGTAGATGCAATGCAAACTCACGCTACTCCAAAGGGAAAACCCGAAATGTAAAGACAATACTGAAGGGAAATAACAGAAGGGAAATAACCGAAGGGAAATAACCGAAGGGAAATAACCGAAGGGAAATAACCGAAGGGAAATAACCGAAGGGAAATATGTATATATCTTATGTATATGAGCCCTTACTCGGGTCTTGCAAATAAGAGCGAAGGCTCAATGTGGGTGCGTGCTTGAATTGAAAGACTTACACACACGACATGAAATTAAACCCAAATATAAATTGCAGTATGCCTTGACTAAGGTCTTGGGAGTAAGAGCGAAAGCTCAATGTGTGTGAGTGTAGAATTGAAGTACTACACACACGACATAAATGAAACCCAAATATAACTGCAATAAGGCCTTTACTAAGGTCTTGGGAGTAAGAGCGAAGGCTCAATGTGTGTGAAAGTGCTCGAATTGAAAGACTTACTCACACGACAAGAAATGAAACCCAAATAGTATAGGTCGGCCCTTACTTGGGTCTTTCAAATAAGAGCGAAAGCTCAATGTGTGTGAGAGTGCTTGAATTGAAAGACTTACTCACACGACAAGAAATGAAACCCAAATAGTATAGGTCGGCCCTTACTTGGGTCTTTCAAATAAGAGCGAAAGCTCAATGTGTGTGAGAGTGCTTGAATTGAAAGACTTACTCACACGACAAGAAATGAAACCCAAATAGTATAGGTCGGCCCTTACTTGGGTCTTTCAAATAAGAGCGAAAGCTCAATGTGTGTGAGAGTGCTTGAATTGAAAGACAACGCACCCAACTTAAACAAAACCCTTTGAAAATGAAATATATATGTACACTTATATATTAGGGGCTGATTAGGCCCGTGTGTGGTCAAAATCGTGCACGACTAAGAGAGTGCACGTGTGTGGTTGTGCCAAGCCACGTTATTACAAGCGGGGGGAGACTATGCTCCGTTATTACAACCCCGTATCAAATTGAATTTCAAGCAAGTGTACGACTAAAGACCGAGTTTAGACACTTACGAGTAGCTGGTCCGTAGAGGTCTTGCTTGAGCGTGGACTTGGCTTTGGGCTGCAAACGGGAGCTCCGCGAAGGTATGTGCTCAAGGGTGCTGGCCGGCTGTAAATGGGGCGCGGGATAGACGCCTCGAAGGGGGTCGGTGGCAAGTAGGTGGCGCCTCTAAGTAGGGGGTTTAGAGTGGCTGAATAAGTGGGTCTTAGGGTCACTAGGGAAGTTAGGTACTTAGGGAAACTGGACCTAAAAGGTGAGCTAGTGGGAAGGCTAAAGAGGACACCTAGGGGGGGGGGAGTAGTGGCCGGCGGTTTGGTTTGTGCTAGGTTCGGCTAAGTTAAAATGGTGGTGGCGGGCTGCTAGGGTGACTAAGGCTGGAGTATGGGAAGGTGGCCAGTTAGGGGATGGGACTAGGTAATAGTGGGAATAGTGGGTTTAAGGTAGTGCCACGGGCAAGTCTTAGGAAATCTGATAGGGTGGCCGGGTATAGTTAATGTGAGTTAGGTAGGAAGCAAACGGTTGAGGCGGCTAAGGTTTGGCCGAGTGGGAGTGGTGGCGGTGAGGGGCTGTTGGGTGAGTAAGGTGATGGTGTGGTGGGTGGTTGGGAGTGGAGAGGTGGTAGAGAAGGGTTTAAGTAGGGTTAAAGAAGGCTTACCGGATGGGGAGAAGTGGCGAGTGGATGAAGAGGGAAGCCGAGTGTTGATGGGAGTTCGGCTGAGTGAGGTGGTGGTGTCCGGCTGGGGGGGCAGTGATGGTGGACGGAAGAGTGAAGGTGGCGGAGCAGGTGGCGGCTGGTGGAGCAGGTGGAGTTGCTGGGGAGTGGTCACGGCTGGATGGAAGATGGGAGAAGGAGAGGGCCCGGCTGGATGGTAGAGTGGTTCCCACTTGGAAAACCCGCCCACAATGAGGGGGGTTTAAATAGGGGATGGGTAGGTCGGTTAGGGCTGGGTTGTGGGTAGTGGTTAGGTGGTTTAGGTAGGGTAGTATGTAGATAAGGTGGGCTGGATGGGGTTGGGCCAGATATTTTAAAACTAGGGGTTCGGGAAAATCGTGGGCTAAGGGTGGTTTAGGGGTTTAGGGCTAGGTTAGGTGGTTGGGTTTTAGGGTGAGGTTTAGTGAGCTAGGTTAGGTGGTTTAGGCTAGGTTTAGGCTAGGATTAGGGAAATTAATCTAGGTTTAGGGAAGGATTAGGGAAGTGGGTTAGGTGATTAGGTTGGGATTAGGCCGGGATTAGGGAAGTGGGTTAGGTGATTAGGTTCAGATTAGGGGTGGATTAGGGGTTTAGGCTAGGTTTAGGCATTTTTGGCTAGGTTTAGGTGAAGGAGCTCCCTTAGCATGGCCCATAGACCTTGATCACCCCATGTTGGTGCAGCCCTAGGTTAGGTTTTAGCTAATTACAAGCTTAAACCCACTCAATTAGGCTAACCCACATGATTAACCCAAACTTGACACACAAGTCAAGCTTAATACAACACTCTTGATATTTTTCACCCCCACTCTCTCTCATGCCCAATATCCCACGTGAATTTCAAGTGGGCCCCACCTCCATTTATGAGAAGTTGATGTGGGCCATGGATATGGATATTGGATTGGATCTCTGGATCCAAATCCAAATCCAAGTCCACATATGGGTTTGGGTTGGAATCTGGATATATATGGTCCAGATCCAATCCAAACTGAACTCTGACTCCTTCGAGCTGGGTTCGAAACGGACGATTCGTGCGGGGCCTGACAGCATCAGTACTCCGTCTGCGTTGGGTCTTCGCCAACATAGTCGTCCGCCTCCGTTTCTGCCTTCCGGAGATGACTTCAAATGCTATTTTGATAAGAACAGGGTCTTGGACGTTCGAGATCCTGGGATGTGAATCAGATACAAGAGTTGCTGCGCCGGGCTCGACATGTGCTCCGGTTCCGGGCTCTTCTTAGCTCTCCTGGTCCTGTCTTGATCGGGCCAAGCCACTTCGGGGTTTCAAAACGTGTTTTAAAAGGGTTTTCAAAAGCCATATTATATGTTTTAGAAAGATAAAGTTTAAAACATATGTACAGGGTTGTTTGGAAGGCTCCTGGGTTTCCAAACTCAAAATGGCCCTTTGGGGGCTGCTTGTATAAAACCAGATTCGTTTAAGAAATTCGTGGGATTTTGGGGTGTTTACAGGGCTCAACATCCTTCCACTTCATGTGGCGTACAAAATCGGAGTTACCTTGACTTCAGTGAACCCAAGCCCCATCGTTATCACTGGATACGATGGGAATGCATCTAGACCATTAGGATCCATCAAACTCCCAATGGAAATGGGAGGGATCGAACACACGGGGGTGTTCCATGTCTTGGACATCCACCCCCATTATAACCTGTTGCTAGGAAGGCCCTAGATACATAGTTTGTGCGCTGTGCCATCCACCTTCCATAGGTGTGTCAAGATCCCTTTTAGGGACCAGGTCGTAGTAATCCTAGGTGAGAGTCACCCACAGCTTCAGGGGATCATAAACTCCCCTTGTTTATCAAGCTCCCAGGCCCATGAGGCTAACCTGGGGCAAATTATGGTTGAGCCACCTCGGCTCGTGTTAAACAACCCTAGGAAGGTTGTATGTGTGAAGGGGCCGCCCAAAGCAGGCCCCCTCCCGACTCTAATCTTTCTAGGAAAACCCAAGGTTCTCCTAGAGCCCATCCTTCCTAGGGCCAATCCAAGTCGATATGGGATCGGCTATACTCCCCGAATACCGCCGGAGCCACCCCCTGTGACCACCTAGGTCAAGGGTGCCCCGGAACCTGCCTTAGAAGAGACCTACGATTTAGATCTCCTATTCCGAGTCTAACCCGTAGTGTTTTCCCTTTGTAGGTATGACGGAAGATCCCTTTTTCTAAAAAAACAAAAAGATTTGAAAAGCTTAAAAAAAAAAAAGAAAAAAAAGAAAAACCAAAAACAATGGAAAAACAAAAACTCGAAAAAAGAGTGCTTTGTATAGTTCCCAAAGTTCTTGTTTTACAAAAACCCAAAAAAATCGAAAATTTGGAAAATGCCAAAAAGATTTTGTACATAGCTGCTCCTGGTAGGACTTTGGCAAAAGAAAAGGATTTCGAAAGAAACGTCGTCTGCATAGCCAGACAAAAAATTTCGAAATCACTTGAAAATCCAAGTACAAAACCAGGTCATTTTGAAAACCACGCATCAAATTCCCTTGGGTCTATAGCCCACGAGAATGATCAAAGCCTAGAAGTGGATCCCCTTGTGGAAGATCCCACTTCTGAGCTCCCAGAATTTCATAGAATTCTCGATTTTGAAAAACCTTCCCAATCAGTAGGAGGAGATTTCATAGAGTGAACCTAGGGGATGATTCCAATCCCAAAACCATCAAAATAGGCGCATGCTTGCATGAAACTGAAAGGTTAGTGTAGACGCGTGAAAATCCCCGCCTCTTTGCCTTTTTCAGGGCTTTGGAGCGGATCCTCTCGTGTGTCTAAGGCCTATGTATGCAAACAGGGCGTGCCAGCTAGCTTACCTAAGCTAGCGAAGATTTTTAATACTGACTTCTAAACGTGGCGACTGTGAGCAAGTAAGCTCTTGTCGTCGCAGACCTTCTTCCACCGATGCGCAAGGGTCAGTCTATACGCTTTGCAAAAATCGAGTTTTTGGAGAGAAAGTCTACGAAGCGGTTCGAGGTGTCTATTTCGGGTCTTTAGAATGCGATTGCATGTTTTAGATCACGTGGATTTCGACATGCCTAAGTCTTTTCTTTTATCCCTTTTCGGGCCACCTAGTTTGTGTGTTATGAACACTCCACTACGTGGGCGAATTCGAGCGGGGCTTGCTTTGATGCAATATGCGTCCTACCTCGTGGTATGGCGTAGATGCAATGCAATGCAAACTCACGCTACTCCAAAGGGAAAACCCGAAATGTAAAGACAATACTGAAGGGAAATAACTGAAGGGAAATAACCGAAGGGAAATAACCGAAGGGAAATAACCGAAGGGAGATATGTATATAGATTATGTATATGAGCCCTTACTCGGGTCTTGCAAATAAGAGCGAAGGCTCAATGTGGGTGTGTGCTGGAATTGAAAGACTTACACACACGACATGAAATTAAACCCAAATATAAATTGCAGTATGGCCTTGACTAAGGTCTTGGGAGTAAGAGCGAAGGCTCAATGTGTGTGAAAGTGCTTGAATTGAAAGACTTACTCACACGACATGAAATGAAACCCAAATAGTATAGGTCGGCCTTTACTTGGGTCTTTCAAATAAGAGCGAAAGCTCAATGTGTGTGAAAGTGCTTGAATTGAAAGACTTACCCACACGACATGAAATGAAAACCCAAATAGTATAGGTCGGCCCTTACTTGGGTCTTTCAAATAAGAGCGAAAGCTCAATGTGTGTGAAAGTGCTTGAATTGAAAGACTTACCCACACGACATGAAATGAAAACCCAAATAGTATAGGTCGGCCCTTACTTGGGTCTTTCAAATAAGAGCGAAAGCTCAATGTGTGTGAAAGTGCTTGAATTGAAAGACTTACCCACACGACATGAAATGAAAACCCAAATAGTATAGGTCAGCCCTTACTTGGGTCTTTCAAATAAGAGCGAAAGCTCAATGTGTGTGAAAGTGCTTGAATTGAAAGACAACGTACCCAACTTAAAAAAAACCCTTCGAAAATGAAAGTATATATATACACTTATGTATTAGGGGCTGATTAGGCCCGTGTGTGTTCAAAATCGTGCACGACTAAGAGAGTGCACGTGTGTGGTTGTGCCAAGCCACGTTGTTACAAGCGGGGGGAGACTATGCTCCATTATTACAACCCCGTATCAAATTGAATCTCAAGCAAGTATACAACTAAAGACTGAGTTTAGGCACTTACGAGTAGCTGGTCCGTAGAGGCCTTGCTTGAGCGTGGGCTTGGCCTTCGCCTTGGGCTGCAAACGGGAGCTCCGCGAGGATGGGTGACCAAGGGTGCTGGCCGGCTGCAAGTGGGGTGCGGGATAGGTGCCTCGAAGGTGACCGGTTGCAAGTGGGTGTCGCCTTGATGTGGGCAATTAAAGGGGTGGGCCAAATAAGTGTGTAGGGTCACGAATGGGGAGTATAGAGGGTTAGGGAATATAGACCTAAGGGGAGTTTAGGGGAAGGCCGAATGGGAGTCTTAGGGGAAGGCCGAATGGGAGTCCTATAGGGTGGTCGGATGTAGATAGGATGGTTAGGTAGTGGCCGGTAGTTTAGGTTGTGCTAGGTTCGGCTAAGTGGAAAGGGTGGTGACAAAGGGCTGAGATGATGATGTGGAGGGTGGCTAGGAGTGGAGAGGGAGTAGAGAAGGATTTAGGTAGAGTTGGGGAATGCTTACCGAATGGGGAGAGGCGGTGGATGGAAGAGAGAAGCAGCCGGATGTGGGAGCTCGGCTGGTTCGGTTGGGTGAAGAGGATGATAATGGAGGGGGCTTCGGCTGGAATGGTGGTGGCGGTGGTGGTGCTGGGAGGTGGAGCAGGTGGAGCTTGGGGAAGTGGAGAGTGGTCCCGGCTGGGCTGGAAAAGGATCCTTCTAGCTAGCAAAACCCGCCCCAAAGGGGGGGGGGGTTTAAATAGGGATGGGTAGGTCGATTAGGGCTGGGCTTGGGGTAGTGGTTAGGTGGTTTAGGTAGGGTGGTATGTAGATAAGGTGGGCTGGAAAGGGTTGGGCCAGATATTTTGAAAACTAGGGGTTTGGGTAGATTGTGGGCTAGGGATGGGTGGTTGGGTTTTAGGGTGAGGTTTAGTGAGCTAGGTTAGGTGATTAGGCTAGGTTTAGGCTAGGTTTAGGGAAATTAACCTAGGTTTAGGGAAGGATTAGGGAAGTGGGTTAGGTGATTAGGTTCAGATTAGGGGTGGATTAGGGTTTTAGGCTAGGATTAGGCGTTTTGGGTTAGGTTTAGGTGAAGGAGCTCCCTTTGCATGGCCCATAGACCTTAACCACCTCATGTTGGTGCAGCCCTAGGTTAGGTTTTAGCTAATTACAAGCTTAAACCCACTCAATTAGGCTAACCCACATGATTAACCCCAAACTTGACACACAAGTCAAGCTTAATTACAACACTCTTGATATTTTCCATCCCCACTCTCTCTCATGCCTAATATCCCACGTGAATTTCAAGTGGGCCCCACCTCCATTTATGAGAAGGTGATGTGGGCCATGGATATGGATATTGGATTGGATTTTTGAATCCAAATCCAAATCCAAGTCTACACATGGGTTTGGATTGGGATCTGGATATATATGGTCCAGATCCAATCCAAACTGAACTCTGACTCCTTTGAGCTAGGTTCGAAACGGACGATTTATGCGGGGTCTGACAGCATCAGTACTCCGTCTGCATTGGGTCTTCGCCAACATGGTCGTCCGTCTCCGTTTCTGCCTTCCGGAGATGACTTCAAATGATATTTTGATAAGAACAGGGTCTTGGACGTTCGAGATCCTGGGGGTGTGAATCAGATACAAGAGTTGCTGTGCCGGGCTTGACATGTGCTCCTGTTCCGGGCTCTTCTTAGCTCTCCTGATCCTATCCTGATCGGGCCAAGCCGCTTCGGGGTTTCAAAAACGTATTTAAAAGGTTTTCAAAGCCATATTATATGTTTTTGAAGTTTTAAAACGTATATACAGAGTTGTCTGGAAGGCTCCTGGGTTTCCAAACTCAAAATGGCCCTTTGGGGCTGCTTGTATAAAACCAGATGGATTTTGCAAACTCGTGGGATTTCAGGGTGTTTACAGTTAGCATTCATTGCATTTCTACGAACCTATTTAGATGTGTTTGCATGGACGTATGAAGACATGCCGGGCATAGATCCCAGCATTGTCGAACATCGTCTTCCCTTAGATGCAGGTGTAAAACCCATAAAGCAGAAGCTTAGGAAAATACACCCGAATGTACACACGCAAGTCAAAGAGGGTTTAGAAGATCTGCTAAAAGCTGGATTTTTAAAACCAATTGCGTATTCTAATTGGTTATCAAATATCGTTGTAGTTCGAAAAACCAATGGGAA
Source organism: Brasenia schreberi (assembly GCA_036023115.1). NCBI lineage: Eukaryota > Viridiplantae > Streptophyta > Magnoliopsida > Nymphaeales > Cabombaceae > Brasenia > Brasenia schreberi. The sequence continues at coordinate 447,077 of JAYKKT010000039.1, forward strand.
AATTCGAATATGCATCGATTTCAGAAACCTGAATAAAGCCACTCCAAAGGATAATTATCCTTTACCAAACATAGATTTGATAGTCGATAGTACTGCAAATCATGAATTGTTTTCATTTATGGATGGCTATTCAGGCTATAATCAAATCAAACTAAGTCCACGAGATCAGGGTAAGACCGCCTTCACAACCCCATGGGGCACGTACTGCTATACAGTCATGCCCTTTGGTTTGAAAAACGCCGGCGCAACATACCAACGAGCCATGACCACGATCTTCCATGATCAAATTCATGAGCTTGTAGAAGTGTATGTAGATGATCTCTTGGCAAAATCCAAAACCCGATGCACTCATATCGAATGTTTACAAAAGATTTTCAAAAGGCTTAGGCTTTACAAAGTAAAGCTAAACCCTCAAAAATGTGTGTTCGGGGTAGAATCAGGGAAGCTTCTAGGCTTTATGGTGAGCCAAAGGGGAATAGAAGTCGACCCCTCTAAGTGTCGAGCCATCATAGACATGGCTCCACCCTCCAATCTCACCCAAATCCGTAGCCTCCAGGGTCGATTACAATCCGTTCGCCGATTCATATCGAAGCTAGCCACTAGATGCGAACCCTTCAACAAACTGTTGAGGAAGGGCACGAAATTCTTATGGGATGACGAATGCCAAAAGTCCTTCGAGAGACTGAAGGCATACTTGGTTAATCCCCCCGTTTTGAATCCTCCAAAGCAAGGAAAACCGCTTTTATTATACATCTCCGTGCATGCAAATGCTTTAGGAGCCCTGTTGGCTCAATACAAGGATGACACCCATAAGGAGTATGCCATCTACTATATTTCGAAAACTCTCTTGGCTTATGAACGAAATTACCAAGCCATGGAGAAGACGTGCTTGGCCCTAGTCTAGGCCTGCCAGAAATTCAGACACTATTTCCTAGATCATGAGATCTGGATAGTGTCCAAGCTTGATCCAATCAAGCACTTGTTCGAAAAACCCATTCTCACGGGTAGATTGGGCAAATGGCAACTCCTTCTAATGGAGTATGATCTGAAATACCATCACCAGATCTCCATTAAGGGGCAAGCCCTAGCAGATTACGTGGCTGAATTCCCCTTAGAGGACGCATATCCCACTCTTGTCGAAATGCCTGATGAAGGCATATTGCAAAACCATTTTCAAAACCACATTTTGGCAAACTCTTTCGAAAACTAAGTGTGGAAGATGCACTTCGATGGGGCATGAAACCAACGAGGGGCTGGTGCTGGGGTCATCCTAATCTCCCTTGAAAAGGGCGAGATTCCCATAGTAGTCCGCTTAGATTTCGAATGTTCCAACAACGTAGCTGAGTATGAAGCACTCATACAAGGCTTGAGGATTTCGAAAACTCTAGGGGCATCATGCATCGAGGTCTTTGGAGATTCGCTCCTTGTCATAAACCAGGTTTTAAAAATTTGGCAAGTATGTAATGAGAAACTACTTCCATATCACGAGTTGGCCATTCGATTGGTCCAGTCCTTCCAATCGTGTAAACTCACACACATAGGAAGAGAGGACAATGGCATCGCCGATGCCCTCTCCTCCTTGGGTTCAGCCCTGAAGGTCGATCCCATTTCAGGGACCAGATCTTTGGAAATATGGCATGCGCCCCACCCATCCACACACGACTTGGATATTTGCCAAAACAACCCAGAGTCTATTGAAAAACCCTGGTTTTATGACATAAAACAATTTTTAGAAAATGGGGGATTCACCGAGGATGCCACATCCAAAGATAAGGCATTCATTCATAAGATTTCGACCGATACACCATTCTGGGAGGGGTCTTATACAAAAAAAGTTTTACTGGCATTCTGCTTAGGTGTATCGACCTAGAGGAGGCTAGGATAGTGATGCATGAGTTCCACGATGGAGAATGTGGAGGTCATGTTAATGCCAACATGATGGCAATGAAAATACTTAGAGGGAGCTATTTTTGGTCCACCCTGAAAAAGGATTGTCACGATCATGTTAGGAAGTGTCATCCATGTCAAGTGCATGGGCACGCCATTCATATCCCATCATCTGCATTGCATTCCGTGGTCAGCCCCTGGCCATTTACCATGTGGGCGTTTGACATTGTAGGCCCAATATTTCCAAAGGCCTCGAATGGGCATCGATTTATTTTAGCAGCCACGGAGTATTTCTCCAAGTGGGTGGAAGCCATTTCCCTAACCAATGTGATGGGGCAACATGTGGTGGCTTTCATCCGGAGGAATATCTTGGCTCGATTTGGGGTTCCACGAGACCTTGTGTTTGATAATGGCACCTCATTCAAGAACAAGCGGATGGTTAAGTTGTGCAACATGTATGGCATAACTCACCACTTCTCCTCGCCCTACTACCCTCAAGGCAACGACCAAGCCGAAGCCACGAATAAGACTCGACTCCCACGAATGCCACACCATTTGAATTGGTCTATGGCACAAACGCCATTCTTCCCATTCATACTCAACTGCATTCATTCCATACATCCATCGCACTCGACCTCCCCCTAGAGACGCTTCAGCATGCTAGGATGGCCAAACTAGATTTGCTAGATGAGAGGCGACTCCTTGCCATGGATCATGCTCGTGCATACCGGCAAAGGATAGCCCGACATTATAGCAAACACATGAGACCTCGCCACTTTGAAGTGGGAGACCTGGTTTTAAAAACCATCCACCATCGTGGCCCACACCCCCTAGGCAAGTGGTGCCCCAACTGGGATGGACCCTATGTTGTACGAGCAACCACTACGAACAATTCGTATTGGTTGATCGATGTAGAAGGTAGGAATTTAGCAGATCCTATCAATATTCAATACTTAAAGAAGTATCATGTGTAGGATCTGGATTAAATTCCATTTTTTGAAAAATTTGAGGGATAGCTGCCCTGAGACATGTGAATAAGGTGCAAAGGAAAACTCATGTGACCCTGAGTGAGAGAATTCGCACTTGTGAAAGAGCGGAGTCTTCAAAATCGTGGTTACATTTCAAAATCCTTCTTCTTACAAAGAAAGGCCTAGTTCAACATAGCATGATACTTGCAAGTGGTACGTGCTATTTCTAAATAGGCTGATCTGGAATGGATCGAGTGTAGGCTTGGGATAAGTCCACCCCTCTTCTCTTCTCCTTCCAAAAGGAAAACAAAGGCCCAAAACAAAAGGGAATTTCCCATTCAAAGTCTCTTTCCAAAAGAAAGAAACCAGAATTTAAAACAAAAATCGATTCTCTTATAAAAAGGAGGGATTAAAGAAAAAATACTCCCAAAGGGAGACCCTCGATGAAAAAAGGAAAAAGAGGCCAAAAAGCTCAAAAAAGAGCAGTTTTCTGCCTTCTGTGCCTCAAACCACGGGACGCTTCAGAAGGGACCGTGGTATCTCTTTCCCATCCCTGGCTTATCCCAAGCTAAAGCATGGTTAATTTCAAGGAATCCTAAAGTAAAAATAGGATTTACTTACTTGAATTTCATCTTGTTTGAGAATTCGACGTTTCGAGTAAGGCGTAGGAATTTGAAATATAGCTGGTTTTCTTATAAAACCTACGCTAAATAAGCGAGTGTTAAGACTCAAACAAGGGCAAGCACGAAGAGCTCGAGATCCTTAGGATCGAGGCTCAAGACAGTTGTCCCTTTTGTAAATAAGTTTTGAAAACCGAACATCGAACAGCATAAGATTTGCTCACTTGGAGCAGTAGGCCTTGTAAGTCTCTAGAGTTCGACCACATCTGGTCTTTGGGAGGTCGCCACTCTTGGCACCACACCCATGTCATCTGCATTCCACGCATGGTACTTGCATGAACATGATCCCATTTAGGACCAGATTCCATGTAAATCCCTTTGGCGTGATATCTCCTCCGACCAAAGTTTTAAATTGAGATTTTGTTAAAAGATTGGGGCGATCAAATATTCTTCGTGGCTAGATCTAGGGAGACACTGAAAGGGGTGTTTGTCATCTTTGCCCTTATCCAAATCAATTTGGACAAGGCCAAAGAGGGGCATCTGTAAACACCCCGAAATCCCACGAATTTCTCAAATTCATCTGGTTTTGTAAAAGCAGCCCCAAAGGGCCATTTTGAGTCTGGAAACCCAGGAGCCTTCCAAACAACCCTGTACATATGTTTTGAACTCTGTATTTCGAAAACATACAATATGGCTTTTAAAACCCTTTTAAAAACATGTTTTGAAACCCCGAAGCAGCTTGGCCTAATCCAGACAGGACCAAGAAAGCTAAGAAGAGCCCAGAACCGGAGCACATGTCAAGCCCGGCACAGCAACTCTTGTATCAAATTCACACCCCCAGGATCTCGAACGTCCAAGACCCTGTTATCATCAAAACATCCTTTGAAGTCATCTCCGGAAGGCGAAAACAGAGGCGGATGATCATGTTGGCGAAGACCCAACGCAGACGGAGCACTGATGCTGTCAGGCCCCGCACAAACCGTTCGTTTTGAATACAGCTCGAAGGAGTCAGAGTTCAATTTGGATTGGATCTGGACCATATATATCCAGATCCCAATCTAAACCCATGTATGGACTTGGATTTGGATTTGGATTCAAAAATCCAATCCAATATCTATATCCATGGCCCACATCACCTTCTCATAAATGGAGGTGGGGCCCACTTGAAATTCACGTGGGATTATGGGCATGAGAGAGAGTGGGGGTGGATAAGATCAAGTGTGGTTGTAATTAAGCTTGACTTGTGTGTTAAGTTTGGGGTTAATCATGTGGGTTAGCCTAATTGAGTGGGTTTAAGCTTGTAATTAGCCAAAACCTAACCTAGGGCTGCACCAACATGATGTGGTTAAGGTCTATGGGCCATGCAAAGGGAGCTCCTTCACCTAAACCTAACCCAAAATACCTAATCCTAGCCTTCCACCCTAATCCGCCCCTAATCTGAGCCTAATCACCTAACCTACCTCCCTAATCCCGGCCTAATCCCAACCTAATCACCTAACCCACTTCCCTAATCCTTCCCTAAACCTAGGTTAATTTCCCTAAACCTAACCTAATCCTAGCCTAATCACCTAACCTAGCTCACTAAACCTCACCCTAGAACCCACCCACCTAACCAAACCCTACACCCCTAAACCACCCCTAGTCCACAACCTACCCAAACCACTAGTATCTAAAATATCTGGCCCTACCCTTTCCAGCCCACCTTATCATCATACCACCCTACCTAAACCACCTAACCACTACCCCAAACCCAGCCCTAACCGACCTACCCATCCCTATATAAACCCCCCCCTTAGGGGCGGGTTTTCCTATCTAGAAGCTCTCTCCCTTCCCATCCTCTCTCACCTTGGTCCAGCCCAACCGAGCCCAGCCACTTCATCCACGTCCAGCCAGGCCTTCCACCTACACCACCACCAGCCACCACCGTGCTCCACCTGCTCCACCACACCCCAGCCGGCCCACCACCTATCGCCACCCCTACCTTCGGCCGAACCAGTTGCTCCACCACACCCAGCAGCTCTCCAACCACCCGCCGCCTCCCATCATCCGGTTAGTACCCCATACTCCACTCTACTTCTTCTCCACTCCCTCTCCACTCTCAGCCACCTGCACTACCACCACCTACCCCCACAGCCAGCCACTTGTCGCCACCCTTCTCCCTCAGTCGAACCCATAGTATCCTAACTACCCGCCACTACCTAACCAACCTAGCTACACCCGGCTACCCCATCCAACTCCCTAAGAGATTCCCCTATCTAGTTCCCTTCCCTTAGTGCCATATTCCCCAACACTACACTCCCCCTAGTGACCCTCCTTAGGTCCTTTAACCCAACCCACGAAAGACAGCCCTTTGCTAGCCATTGGCCACCTTCGAGGCGCCTCTTCCGCGCACCAAGGGCATTCGGCCAGCTCCTCTTGCCGTTCACCCTCTTGGAGCTCCCTTTTGCAGCCCAAGGCGAAGGCCAAGCCCACGCTCAAGCAAGGCATCTACGGACCAGCTACTAGTAAGTGCCTAACTCGGTCTTTAGTTGTATACTTGCTTGAGATTCAATTCGATACGGGGTTGTAATAACGGAGCATAGTCTCCCCCCGCTTGTAATAACGTGGCTTGGCACACCCACACACGTGCACTCTCCTAGTTGTGCACGATTTTGAACACACACAGGCCTAATCAGCCCCTAATACATAAGTATATACATATACTTTCATTTTTGTAGGGTTTTGCTTAAGTTGGGTGTGTTGTCTTTCAATTCAAACACTCACACACATTGAGCTTTCACTCTTATTTGAAAGACCCAAGTAAGGGCCGACCTATACTATTTGGGTTTCATTTCATGTCGTGTGGGTAAGTCTTTCAATTCAAGCACTCTCACACACATTGAGCCTTCGCTCTTATTTGAAAGACCGAAGTAAGGGCCGACCTATACTATTTGGGTTTCATTTCATGTCGTGTGTGTAAGTCTTTCAATTCAAGCACTCTCACACACATTGAGCCTTCGCTCTTATTTGAAAGACCCAAGTAAGGGCCGACCTATACTATTTGGGTTTCATTTCATGTCGTGTGTGTAAGTCTTTCAATTCAAGCACTCTCACACACATTGAGCTTTCGCTCTTACTCCGAAGACCTTAGTCAAGGCCTATTGCAGTTATATTTGGGTTTCATTTCATGTTGTGTGCGTAGTACTTCAATTCAAGCACTCACACACATTGAGCTTTCGCTCTTATTCCCAAAGACCTTAGTTAAGGCCATACTGCAATTTATATTTGGGTTTAATTTCATGTCGTGTGTGTAAGTCTTTCAATTCAAGCATGCACCCACATTGAGCCTTCGCTCTTATTTGCAAGACCCGAGTAAGGGCCCATATACCTACTCTATATACATATCTCCCTTTGGCACTTACTTTACAAGTTATTTCCCTTCGGTTATTTCCCTTCGGTTATCTCCCTTCGGTTATTTCCCTTCGGTATTGTCTTTACATTCGGGTTTTCCCTTTGGAGTAGTGTGAATTTGCATTGCATCTACGCCATACCACGAGGTAGGACGCATATTGCATCGAAGCAAGCCCCACTCGAATTCGCCCATGTAGTGGAGTGTTCATAACACACAAACTAGGTGGCCCATAAAGGGATGAAAGGAAAGACTTAGGCACGTGCAAATCCACGTGATCTAAAATATGCAATCGCATCTAAAAGACCCGAATTAGACACCTCGAACCGCTTCGTAGGCTTTCTATCCCAAAACTCGATTTTTGCAAAGCGTACAGACTGACCCTTGCGCATCGGTGCAAGAAGGTCTGCGACGACAAGAGCTCACTTGCTCACAGTCGCCATGATTAGAAGTCAGTTTTAAATATATCTTCGCTAGCGTAGGTAAGCTAGCTGGCATGCCCTGTTTGCATAAATAGGCCTTAGACACACGAGAGGATCCGCTCTGAGCCCTAAAAAGGTGAGAAGCGGGGATTTTCGCGCGTCTACACAGGTCAGGTCGACAGGGAGCAGGTTAGGCCGGTAGGGAGGCGTCTGGTGACTGGCGCGGCAGTCGGGGCGCCTAGTGCTAAGGGGCGCCGTAGGGGCCCGCTGGGGGGGTTCCTGGCGCTAAAGGGGCGGTAGGGCGCATCTGGCACGACAGGGTGCTGAGGGGTGCAGCAGGGTTGTCGGGTGGCACGCGTAGGAAGGGCGCGTTGAGGCAGGGTGCACAGGCTGAGCCGGGGGCGTCCCTAGGGTTTTGGGGTTTAGCTTAGGTGCTTGGCTTGAGTCGGTTAGGTCGGATTAGGTTTAGTTGGGGTTAGGTAGGTTCGAACCTAGGCTAGGTTGGGGGTTGGGTTTAGAGGGGTATAGAGAGAACGGCTAGGTTAGGTTAGGCTTACCTCTTGGAGTCGGTCCAGCCCATGTCCAAGCTTGGCTTGCTTAAGCTAGCGAAGAAACGTTTTGAAATCTGACTTCTATCGGGTGACTGTGAGCAAGCAAGCTCTTTTCGTCACAGACCTTCTTGCACCGATGCGCAAGGGTCAGTCTGTACACTTAGAAAATCAAGTTTTTAAACATGATAACCTAGGGAAAATGTTTGAGGTGTTCGATTGGGCTGATTTGTATGGTTTCAAGTTTTATTTTCACGTGGATTTGCACGTGCCTATGTCTTTCTTTTTATCTCTTTTCGGGCCAACTAGGTGTGTGTGTGCACAAGTGACCTAAGTTGGGTGATTTTGAGCGGGAGTGTGGGGTTCGCTTTGATGCAATATGCGTCCTAACTCGTGGTATGGCGTATATGCAATGCAAACTCAAATTGAAAGACAATGCGGAAGGGAAATGACTTAATGTAAATTTGCAAAAGGGAAATTGCAAAAGGGAAATATGGCTATATCTTAAGAGCGGAAAAGCTCAATTGTGCAAGTGTGTGCCGTGTATATATGTAAAGACTACGCACACTGCTAAACCTTAAAACCCAAATCTTAAAGACATAGCCGAAGGGAAATACTTATAATATATATGGGCCCGATGGTCGCCAACGTGTGCATGGGTGTTGTATGTATATTGAAAGACAACTCACACGACTTGTAAATGAAACCCAAATATAATTGCAATAGGCCTTGACTAAGGTCTTGGGAGTAAGAGCGAAAGCTCAATGTGTGTGAGTGTAGAATTGAAATATTACGCACACGACATGAAATGAAACCCAAATATAATTGCAATATGGCCTTAACTAAGGTCTTGGAAATAAGAGCGAAAGCTCAATGTGTGTGAGTGTGAAAATTGAAAGACAGCACACACAACTTAATAAAAACCCACGCAACTTAAATCATATAAGTATAGCTATATCTTAAGGGCTGATTAGGCCCGTGTGTGTGCTATAATCGTGTGCAGCTAAGAGCAGAATAGGCTCAAGTGCACGTGTGTGTGGGTGTGCCAAACCACATTATTACAAGCGGGGGGAGGCAATGCTCCATTATTACAACCCCGTATCAAATTTAATTAAGCATAAGCAAGTCTATAACAAGGACAGAGTTAGGCACTTACGTATAGCTGGTCCGGATGTGACTTGCTTGCACTTGGGCCTAGGGAGTCGCCTTGGGCTGCAAGAAGGAGCTCCTTGGATGGGTGCGGCGAGGGAAGGTGTTGGCCGAGGGGAAGTGCTGGTGGATGGCATCTTGGCGCTGGCCGAGGGGCAGGTCCTAGCAGGTAAGTAGGGGGTAAGGTGGGTGGCGCCTTGGCGCTGGCCGAGGGGCAGGCGCAGTAGGTAGGTAGGTGGGGTAAAGTGGGTGTAAGGCGCTGCTGGGAAAGGGGTGATGGCCGGGTATAAGGATGGTGCGGCTAAGGTGGCGGGTGAAGTGAGCGGGTGGCTGGGTAAGAAGGGGAGAGGAAGAGAAGTCTAGATGGGACTGAGGTGGGGGTACTAACCGGATGGAGTGGATGTTGTGGTGGCTGGAGGTGGTGGAAGGAGGTGGCAGCCGGAAGATGGTGGCAAGCGTATAGGATTGGAAGAGGGTGGCAGCCGGGTGAAGAGTGTCGTCGGGTGGAGAGGCGATGTAGGTAGAAGATGCTGCCGGGCAGAAGTGGTTCTGCCGGGGGTGATGGAGTGAAGGGGGGAGTGTGAGAGAGAGCAGGTGAGAGAGGAGAGAGAGGGCTGAGCTGCCCAAAATTTTTCATCCAAAACCCGCCCCAAAAGGGTTTTTTTTATAGGCTTAGTGGGGTCGGTTGGGCTAGTATTGGGGGTGGTGGTTTAAGGGTATGGTGGTGGTGGTTTGGGGGGGTATCGTGTGCTAGATATTTAGGTGGGCCAGATATTTGTTTTGGGTGGTTTGGGGATATGGTGTGCTAGGTGTTTAGGTTGGCTGGTTTAGTGGTTTAGGGCTTAGCTAGGTGGGTTGGGCTTAGGGTGAGGTTTAGTGAAGTGGGTTAGGTGTTTAGGCTAGGATTAGGGTGAGGTTAGGGGGATTAGGCTAGGATTAGGGTAGGATTAGGGAAGTGGGTTAGATGATTAGGCTAGGATTAGGGAAGGATTAAGGGAGTGGGTTAGGTGATTAGGCTAGGATTAGGTCGGGTTTAGGGGGAAATGGCTAGGTAAGGTGGGTTAGCTTAGGGTTGGGTGTAGGAGCATCCCTTTGCCTTCGGCCCATGGACCTAGTTGCAGCAGATTGGTGCAGCCCTAGGTTAGGTGTAGGTGCATACAAGCTTAAACCCACACTCATTAAGCTAACCCACATGATTAACCCAAAATTTGACACGAAAGTCAAGCCTACTACATTTTCACTCATATTTTATCCCCCCATTCTCTCTCATGCCCAAGCTTTTCACGTGAATTTCTTGTGGGCCCCACCTCCATTTATGAGAAGGTGATGTGGGCCATGGATGTGGATATTGGATTGGATCTTTGGATCCAAATCCAAATCCAAATCCATATGCATGTTTGGATTTGGATCTGGATATATATGGTCCAGATCTGATCCAAATTTGAATTTCTGACTCCTTCATGGTATGTTTGAAATGAACGGTTTGTGCGGGGCTTGATAGCATCAGTACTCCGTCTTGCATTGGGTCTTCGCCAACATTGTCGTCTGCTCCTCTTTTCACCTTCCGAAGATCATTTCGATAGATTTGTGGATAACAGGGGCTTGGATGTCCGAGATTCTAGGGATGAATCTGATATGAGAGTTGATGTGCTGGGCTTGACATATGCTCCAGTTTTGGGCTCTCTTTCGCTCTTCTGGTCCTGCTTTCATCAGGCCCAATTGCTTTGCAGGATTTCAAAATACCTTTTTAAAGGTTTTAAAACTATATTATACATATTTTAAAACATATATAGTTTGAACATATGTACAGGGTTGCCTAGAAGGCTCCTGGGTTTCTAGATTCAAAATAGCCCTTTGGGGCTGCTTTTGCAAAACCAGGTGTTTTGGGAAAATCATGGGATTTTGGGGTGTTTACAGATGCTCCTCTTTGGTATTATCCAAATTTATTTATTTCATGGATTTTCTAAATTTATTTGGATAATGGAAAAGACGACAACACCCCTTTCAATGTCTCCCTAGATCTATCCACGAAAACATGGGATCGTCCCAATTTTTAGCAAAATCTCACTTTTAGAACCCTGGTAGGAGGAGATATCACGCCAAAGGGATATGTAAATGGTTCCTGGTCCTAAATGGGATCATGTTTATGCAAGTGTCCATGCGTGGATATGTAGATGCATGACATGGATGGGACGCCAAGAATGGCGACCTCCCAGAGACCAGATATGGTCGAACACTTGAGACTTACGAAGGCTTGCTGCTCCAAGTGAGCATACCCTATGCTGTTCGATGTTCGATTTTGCAAAATCTATTTACAAAAAGGGGAACACTACTTTGGGCCTCAATCCTAAGGATCTCGAGCTCTTCGTGTTTGCCTTTGCTTGAGTCTTGACACTCACTAATCTAGCAGAGGTTTTATAAGAAAACAAGCAACATTTCAAGATTCCTACGTCTTACTCGAAACGTCGAATTCTCAAACAAATGAAATTCAAGCAAGTAAATCCTATTTTTACATTAGGATTCCTCGAAATGAACCATGTTTTGCTCGGGATAAGCCAGGGATGGGAAAGAGATACCATGGTCCCTTCTGAAGCATCCCGTGGTTTAAGGCGTAGAAGGCGGAAAACTGCTCTTTTTTGAGCGTTTGGTCTCTTTTTCTTTTTTTTCATAGAGGGTCTCCCTTTGGGAGTATTTTTTCTTTAATCCCTCTTTTTCACAAGAGAATCGATTTTTCCTTTTTGATTCTGGTTTCTTTCTTTTGGAAAGAGACTTTGAATGGGGAATTCCCTTTATTTTGGCCATGTTTTCCTTTTGGAAGGAGAAGAGAAGAGGGGAGGACTTATCCCAAGGTCACACTCGATCCATTCCAGATCAGCCTATTTAGAAATAGCATGTACTACTTGCAAGTATCTTGCTATATTGAACTAGGCCTTTCTTTGTAAGAAGAAGGATTTTGAAATGTAACCACATATTTGGAAAACTCCACTCTTTCACAAGTGTGAATTCTCTCACTCAGGATCACACAATTTGCCTTTGAACCTTACTTTTGAAGTTTCAAAGCAGCTATCCCTAAGGGTTTTCGAAAATTGGAATTTAACCCAAATCCTACACATAATACTTCTTTAAGTATTGAATATTGATAGGATTTGTTAAATTCCTACCTTCTACATCGATCAACCAATATGAGTTGTTCGTGGTGGTTGTACGTACAACATAGGATCCATTCCACTTGGGGCGCCACTTTCCAAGGGGATGTGGGCCACGATGGTGGATGATTTTCAAAACCAGATCTCCCATTTCAAAGTGGCGAGGTCTCATGTGTTTGCCATAATGTCGGGCTATCCTTTGTCGGTATACACGAGCATGATCCATAGCAAGGAGTCGCCTCTCATCTAGCAAATCTAGTTTGGCCATCCTAGCATGCTGAAGTGTCTTGAAAATTGTAATAGGCCCTTACTCGGGTCTTGAAAATAAGAGCGAAAGCTCAATGTGTGTGAGTGCGAAAATTGAAAGACAACACACACAATATAAAGGAAACCCACGCAACTTTAAATTATATATGTATAGCTATATCTTAAGGGCTGATTAGGCCCGAGTGTGTGTCAAAATCATGTGTAGCTAAGAGCGGGATAGGCTCAAGTGCACGTGTGTGTGGGTGTGCCAAACCACATTATTACAAGCGGGGGGAGACAACGCTCCATTATTACAACCCCGTATCAAATTTAATTAAGCTTAAGCAAGTCTATAACAAGGACCGAGTTAGGCACTTACGTATAGCTGGTTTGGGTGTGACTTGCTTGTGCTTGGGCTGGTGAGTCGCCTTGGGCTGCAAGAGGGAGCTCCTTGGACGGGCGCGGCAAGTGGGTGTGCTGGCCAAATGGAATCAAGTGCAGGCGGGTGGTGCCTTGGCGCTAGCCGAGTGATGGAGGCTGCCTTGGTTGGGGTTGGGGTTGGGGTGCTTAGGGAAAGTAAAGGGGATCTAGGGTGTTGGCTAGAGGCTGGTTTAAGGGAAGAGGTAAGGCTAAGGGTGTTAGCTAGGGTGTTGTCTAAGGGAAAAGAGGGGTAGGTGGTGCAGTCGAGTAGATGGGCCGAATGGTGGAAGGTGGCAGGTGGTGGCTAAGAATGGAGGGGGAGTGAAGAAAAGATGGTATTGAGTTGGGGTACTAACCGAGATGAGGGTTGGCCGAAGGGTGAAGGTGGCGGGTGTCAAGGTGCTTCCGGGTGGAAGGTATGTTGCAGCCGGTGGTGTGGAGGGGAGCTGACCGGAGGATGGAGGTGGCGTGGAGTGGAGCTGCTGGAAGTTGGAGGTGGCAGGTTCCAAGCGGGTGAGGGAGATGGCAAGTGAGAGAGAGCAAGGGCTGGGCTGCCCAAGAAATCATCCAAAACCCACCCACAAGGGGGGGTGGGGGGTTTATAGGTTTTAGTGGGTCGGTTTGGGCTGGTATTGGGGGGTCGGTTGGGCTAGTTAGGTGGTAATGGTGGGCTAGGCATTTAGGTGGGCCAGATATTTATCTTAGGTGGTTTAGGGATATGGTGTGCTAGGGATTTAGGTGGGCTGGTTTAGTGGTTTAGGGCTTAGCTAGGTGGGTTGGGCTTAGGGTGAGGTTTAGTGGAGTGGGTTAGGTGTTTAGGCTAGGATTAGGGTGAGGTTAGGGGGATTAGGCTAGGTTTAGGGAAGGATTAGGGAAGTGGGTTAGGTGATTAGGTTAGGATTAGGGAAGGATTAGGGAAATGGGTTAGGTGATTAGGCTAGGATTAGGTCGGGATTAGCGGGAAACGGCTAGGTAAGGGGTTTAGCTTAGGTTTAGGGTTAGGAGCATCCCTTTGCATTACCCATGGACCTAGTTGCATCAAGTTGGTGCAGCCCTAGGTTAGGTGTAGGTTCATACAAGCTTAAACCCACACTCATTAGGCTAACCCACATGATTAACCCAAAACTTGACACACAAGTCAAGCTTAACACATTTCACTCATATCTTATCCTCCCCATTCTCTCTCATACCTAAGATTTCCACGTGAATTTCTTGTGGGCCCCACCTCCATTTATGAGAAGGTGATGTGGGCCCTAGATGTGGATATTGGATTGGATCTTTGGATCCAAATCCAAATCCACATATATGTTTGGATTTGGATCTGGATATATATGGTCCAGATCCAATCCAAAAGCTGAATTTCTGACTCCTTCGGGGTATGTTCGAAACAAACAGTTTGTGTGGGGCCTAACAACATCAGTACTCCGTCTTGCGTTGGGTCTTCGCTAACATTGTCGTCCACTCCTGTTTTCACCTTCCGGAGATCATTACGAATGATTTGTTGATAACAGGGGCTTGGATGTTCGAGATTCTGGGGATGAATCTAATACGAGAGTCGATATGCCGAGCTCGACATGTGCTCCTGTTTTGGGCTCTCTTTCGCTCTTCTGGTCCTGCTTTCATCAGGTCAAGTCGCTTTGTGGGGTTTCAAAATATCTTTTAAAGGGTTTTAAAACTATATCCTACATATTTTAAAACATATATAGTTTAAACATATGTACAGGGTTGCCTGGAAGAATTCTGGGTTTCTAGACTCAAAATAGCCCTTTGGGGCTACTTTTATGAAACCAGGCATATTTGAGAAAAATCGTGGGATTTTAGGGTGTTTACAGATGCCCCTCTTTGTCATTTATCCAAATTGATTTGGATAATGGCAAAGATGATAAACACCCCTTTCAATGTCTCCCTAGATCTATCCACGAAAATATGGGATCATCCCAATCTTTAGCAAAATCTTACTTTTAAAACCCTGGTAGGAGGAGATATCACGCCAAAGGGATCTGTATGGAATCTGGTCCTAAAATGGGATCATGTTATGCAAGTGTCCATGCATGGATATGCAGATGCATGTCATGGATGAGATGACAAAAATGGCGACCTCCTAGAGACCAGATATGGTCGAACTCTTGAGACTTACAAGGCCTGCTGCTCTAAGTGAGCAGATCCTATGCTGTTCGATGTTCGATTTTTCAAAATCTATTTACAAAAGGGAAAACTGTCTTGAGCCTCAATCCTAAGGATCTCGAGCTCTTCGTGTTTGCCTTTGCTTGAGTCTTGACACTTGCTAATCTAGCAGAGGTTTTATAAGAAAACAAGTTGTATTTCAAATTCCTATGTCTTACTCGAAACGTCGAATTCTCAAACAAAATGAAATTCAAGTAAGTAAATCCTATTGTTACTTTAGGATTCCTCGAAATGAACCATGTTTTACTTGGGATAAGCCAGGGATGGGAAAGAGATACCACGGTCCCTTCTGAAGCGTCCCGTGGTTTAAGGCATAGAAGGCGGAAAACTGCTCTTTTTGAGCTTTTTAGCCTCTTTTTCCTTTTTTTGTAGAGGGTCTCCCTTTGGGAGTATTTTTTCTTTAATCCCTCTTTTTCACAAGAGAATCGATTTTTTTTCTTTTTGATTCTGGTTTCTTTCTTTTGGAAAGAGGCTTTGGATGGGAAATTCCCTTTATTTTGGCCACATTTTCCTTTTGGAAGGAGAAGAGAAGAGGGGATGGCTTATCCCAAGGTCGCACTTGATCCATTCCAGATCAGCCTATTTAGAAATAGCACGTACTACTTGCAAGTATCTTGCTATATTGAACTAGGCCTTTCTTTGTAAGAAGAAGGATTTTGAAATGTAACCACGTATTTGGAAAACTCCACTCTTTCACAAGTGCGAATTCTCTCACTCAAGGTCACACATTTTGCCTTTGAACCTTACTTTCGAAGTTTCAAAGCAGCTATCCCTAAGGGTTTTCGAAAATTGGAATTTAACCCAAATCCTACACATAATACTTCTTTAAGTATTGAATATTGATAGGATTTGTTAAATTCCTACCTTCTACATCGATCAACCAATATGAGTTGTTTGTGGTGGTTGTACGTACAACATAGGGTCCATCCCACTTGGGGCACCACTTTCCAAGGGGATGTGGGCCACGATGGTGGGTGATTTTCAAAACCAGATCTCCCACTTCAAAATGGCGAGGTCTCATGTGTTTGCCATAATGTCGGGCTATCTTTGCCGGTATGCACGAGCATGGTCCATATCAAGGAGTCGCCTATCATCTAGCAAATCTAGTTCGGCCATCCTAGTATGCTGAAGCGTCTCTAGGGGGAGGTCGAGTGCGATGGATGTATGGAATGAATGCAATTATGTATGAATGGGAAGAATGGCGTTTGTGCCATAGACCAATTCAAATGGTGTGGCATTCGTGGGAGTCTGGATGGAAGTCCTATAAGCCCATATGGCTTCATCTAGCTTCTCGTGCCACGTCCTACCCTTCTCTAAGGTCTTCTCAATTATACTAATGAGAGTCTTATTCGTGGCTTCGGCTTGGTCGTTGCCTTGAGGGTAGTAGGGCGAGGAAAAGTGGTGAGTTATGCCATACGTGTTGCACAACTTGACCATCCTCTCGTTTTTGAATGGGGTGCCATTATCGGACACAAGGTCTCATGGAACCCCAAATCGAGCTAAGATATTCGTCTTAATAAAAGCCACCACATGTTGCCCCTGTACGTTGGTCAGGGAGATGGCTTCCACCCACTTGGAGAAATACTCAGTGGCTGCTAAAATGAATCTATGCCCATTCGATGCCTTTGGAAAGATCGGGCCTACGATATCAAACCCCCACATGGTAACTAGCCAGGGGCTGACCACAGAATGCAATGAAGATGAAGGGATATGAATGGTGTGCCCATGCACTTGACATGGATGACACTTCCTAACATGATCGTGACAATCCTTTCTAAGGGTGGACCAAAAATAGCCCATTCTAAGTATTTTCATTGCCATCATGTTGGCATTAACATGACTTCCACATTCTCCATCGTGGAACTCATGCATAACAATCCTAGCCTCCTCTAAGTCGACACATCTTAGTAGGATGCCGGTAAAACTTTTTTTGTACAAAACCCCACCCAGAATGGTGTATCGGGTAGAAATTTTATGGATGAATGCCTTATCTTTGGACGTGGCATCCTCGGCAAATCCCCCATTTTCTAGAAAAAGTTTGACATCATAAAACCAAGGTTTTTCAACAGAATCAGGGTTATTTTGGCAAATATATCGTGTGTGGATGGGTTGGGTGCATGACATATTTCTAAAGATCGAATCCCTGAAATAGGATTGACCTTTAGGGCTGAACCCAAGGAGGAGAGGGCGTCGGCAATGCCATTATCCTCTCTTCCTACATGTGTGAGTTTACACAATTGGAATGACTCAACCAATCGAGTGGCCAACTCGTGATATGGTAGTAGTTTTTTGTTACGTACTTGCCAAATTTTCAAAACTTGGTTCATAACAAGGAGCGAATCTCCAAAGACCTCGATGCATGATGCCCCTAGAGTTTTTGAAATCCTTAAGCCTTGTATGAGTGCTTCAAACTCAGCTATGTTGTTGGAACATTCGAAATCTAGGTGGATTGCTATGGGAATCTCGCCCTTTTCAGGGGATATGAGGATGATCCCAACACTAGCCCCTCGTTGGTTTCATGCCCCATCGAAGTGCATTTTCCACACTTGGTTTTCGCAAGAGTTTGCCAAAATGTGGTTTTGAAAATGATTTTGCAATATGCCTTCGTCAGGCATTTCATCAAATGTGGGATATGCATCTGTAGGCGCAAAAAATCTCCGCTTCCCGGTTCTTAGGCTTGAAGCGAACCTTTTCGTGTGCCTAAGTCCTATTTAAACAAACAGGGCGTGCCAGCTAGCTTACTTAAGCTAGCGAAGATATATTCTAAACCTGACTTTTAACGTGAAGACTGTGAGCAAGCAAGCTCTTGTCGTCGCAGACCTTCTTGCACCGATGCGCAAGGGTCAGTCTGTACGCTTTTAAAATCGAGTTTTGGAGTGTAAGAACTTACAAAAGCGGTTCGAGGTGTTTGATTCGGGTCTTTTTTGTATGATTTCAGATTTTAGATCACGTAGATTTGCACGTGCCTAAGTCTTTCTTTTTATCCCTCTTTGGGGCCACCTAGATGTGTGTTATGAACACTCCACTAAGATGTGGCGATTTTGAGCAGGAGTATGGGGTTTGCTTTGATGCAATATGCGTCCTAACTCGTGGTATGGCATATATGCAATGCAAACTCATGCAACTCCAAAGGGAAAACCCGAATTTTAAAAGACAATGCCGAAGGGAAATGACTTGTAATGGAAATTGCCGAAGGGAAATGACTTGTAATGTAAATGCCGAAGTGAAATTGCAAAAGGGAAATACGGCTATATCTTAAGAGCGAAAAGGCTCAATTGTGAAAGTGTGTGCCGTGTATATATTGAAAGACTATGCACACTGCTGAACCTTAAAACCCGAATTGAAAAGACATAGTCAAAAGGGAAATACGTATATACTATATATGAGCCCTTACTTGGGTCTTACAAATAAGAGCGAAGGCTCAATGTGGGTGCGTGGGAAAAGGTAAAGACAACACACATGACTTCAAATGAAACCCAAATATAAACTGCAATATAGCCTTAACTAAGGTCTTGGGAATAAGAGCGAAGGCTCAATGTGTGTGAGTGCTTGAATTGAAGTACTACGCACACAACATGAAATTAAACCCAAATAGAAATTGCAATATGGCCTTAACTAAGGTCTTGGGAATAAGAGCGAAGGCTCAATGTGTGTGAGTGCTTGAATTGAAGTACTACGCACACAACATGAAATTAAACCCAAATAGAAATTGCAATATGGCCTTAACTAAGGTCTTGGGAATAAGAGCGAAGGCTCAATGTGTGTGAGTGCTTGAATTGAAGTACTACGCACACAACATGAAATTAAACCCAAATAGAAATTGCAATATGGCCTTAACTAAGGTCTTGGGAGTAAGAGCGAAAGCTCAATGTGTGTGAGTGCTTGAATTGAAGTACTATGCACACAACATGAAATTAAACCCAAGGATAGTATCACATGGCCCTTACTTGGGTCTTGCAAATAAGAGCGAAGGCTCAATGTGTGTGAGTGCGATAATGTAAAGACAACACACCCAACTCAAGCAAAACCCTACGCTACTCAAAGTATATACATAAACCTATATTTAGAGGGGCTGATTAGGCCCGTGTGTGTTCAAAATCATGCACAACTAAGAGCGAGGTAGGCTCAAGTGCACGTGTGTGTGGGTGTGCCAAGCCACGTTATTACAAGTGGGGGGAGACTATGCTCCGTTATTACAACCCCGTATCAAATTTAATTTGAGCAAGTCCACAACTAAGGACCGAGTTAGGCACTTACTTATAGCTGGTCCGGAGGTGACTTGCTTTAGCGTAGGCTTGGCTTCGCCTTGGGCTGCAAGAGGGAGCTCCTCGGAGTGGAACGGCAAGGGGAGATGCTGGCCGGGTGACTTGGGTGCGCGAGAAGGGCGCCTTGAAGCTGGCCGGCTGCTATGAGTGTGCTGCCTTGGTGCTTTGGGCTAAGGTGACTAAGGAGGGTCACTAAGGGATAGGTTGGCACTATGGAAGGTGATGCTAAAGGGGAGCCTAAAGGGAATGCCTAAGGAAAATCTAAGGAAGAAGGTGTGGCTGGCCGAATAGGTTTGGTATAGTCGGCTGGGGTGGCCGACTAAGGGGTGGTTTAATGGTGGCCGGCTGCTAGGGTAGCTAGGGATGTTATGGATGGGAAGGGAGCTAGCTAGGGTGTTATGTAAGGTGGAGCTAAGGGCTGGTGGAAAGTGGTATGGGCAGGTCTTAGGGAGCTAAGTGGGGTGGCCGGGTATCACTAGGGGATGTGTGGGATCGGATGATGTAAAGGGTGAAGATCTGGCCGAATGGGTAGGGATGACAGGCAGGCTGTGATGGCGTTAGGTGGCGGTGGTATGGGTGGTTGAGAGTGGAAGGGGAGCGAAGAGGAGGTAGAGTTAGGTTGAGGTACTAACCGGGTGGTGAAGAAGTTGGCGGATGGACGAAGGGCAGCCGGGTGATGAAGGAAGATGGAGTTCGGCCGAGAGGTGGTGTTGGCGTGGAGTGGAACAGGCTGGGAGGCGGTGGTGGCGCGAGGTGGAGCTGGCCGGGGTGTGGTGGTGCAGGTGGAGCAAGGTGGAAGGCTCGGCTGGAAGGAGATTGGCCAAGGTCGGCTGGCCCAAGGTGGAAAAAACTTCATGGAAAACCCGCCCACTAGGGGGGGTTTATATAGGTTTGGAGATGGCGGTTGGGGCTGGTTTTTGGAGGGTGGTAAGGTGGTTTAGGTGGTAGTGGTGTGGTGATAAGGTGGGCTGGTTTTGAGGAGGGGCCAGATATTTTGGTTAAAGGGGTTTTGGGTATATGGTGTGCTAGGTTTAGGTGGGGTGGTTTAAGGGTTTAGGGCTTAGCTAGGTGGGTTGGTTTTGGGGTAAGGTTTAGTGAGGTGGGTTAGGTGATTAGGGTAGGATTAGGTTAGGTTTAAGGAAATTAGGCTAGGTTTAGGGGAGGATTAGGGAAGTAGGTTAGGTGATTAGGTTGGGATTAGGCTGGGATTAGGGAAGTGGGTTAGGTGATTAGGCTAGGTTTAGGACGAGATTAGGGTAAAAGGCTAGGATTAGGGTTTTTTTATTAGGATTGGGTTAGGAAGCTCCCTTTGCATAACCCATAGACCTTGTTGCATCATGTTGGTGCAGCCCTATGTTAGGTTTTGGCTAATACAAGCTTAAACCCATGCTAATTAGACTAACCCACATGATTAACCCCAAACTTGACACACAAGTCAAGCTTAATTACAATTACCCTCAAATCTTATCCTCCCCCATTCTCTCTCATGCCCATAATCCCACGTGAATTTCAAGTGGGCCCCACCTCCATTTATGAGAAGGTGATGTGGGCCATGGATGTGGATATTGGATTGGATCTCTGGATCCAAATCCACACATGGGTTTGGATTGGGATCTGGATATATATGGTCCAGATCCAATCCAAACTGAATTCTGACTCCTTTAGGCTGTGTTCGAAACGAACGGTTTGTGCGGGGTCTGACAGCATCAGTACTCCGTCTGCATTGGGTCTTCGCCAACATGGTCGTCCGCTTCTGTTTTCACCTTCCAGAGATGATTTTAAGTGATGTTTGCTGATAACAGGGTTTTGGACGTTCGAGATGCTGGGGGTGGATTCAACACGAGAGTTGCTGTGCCGAGCTTGACATGTGCTCCGGTTCCGGGCTCTCTTTAGCTCTTCTAGTCTTGCTTTCCTGAGGCCAGGCCGCTTCGTGGGGTTTCAAAATGTGTTTTAAAAGGTTTTAAAAACATATTATACATATTTAAAACATGTAAAGTTTAAAACATATGTACAGGGTTGTCTGGAAGGCTCTTGGGTTTCCAGACTCAAAATAGCCCTTTGGGGCTGCTTTTACAAAACCAGGTTGATTTGAGAAATTCGTGAGATTTCGGGGTGTTTACAGCATCCTCCAGGGGGAACTCAGCCATGTAATCAGCTAGGGTTTGCCCCTTAAGGGAGATCTGATGATGGTATTTCAGGTCATACTCCATTAGAAGGAGTTGCCATTTGCCTAATCTACCAGTGAGAATGGGTTTTTCGAATAAGTGCTTGATTAGATCAAGCTTGGACACTATCCAGATCTCATGATCTAGGAAATAGTGTCGAAATTTCTGGCAGGCCCAGACTAGGGCCAAGCACGTCTTCTCCATGACTTGATAATTCCTTTCATAAGCCAAGAGAGTTTTTGAAATATAATAGATGGCATACTCCTTATGCGTGTCATCCTCGTATTGAGCTAATAGAGCTCCCAAGGCATTCGCATGCATGGAAATGTAAAGCAAAAGAGGTTTTCCTTGCTTCGGAGGATTCAAAACAGGGAGATTAACCAAGTATGCCTTTAGTCTCTCGAAGGACTTTTGGAAATCGTCATCCCATGAAAATTTCATGCCCTTCCTCAATAGTTTGTTGATGGGTTCGCATCTAGTCGCCAGGTTTGATATAAATCGGTGAACGGACTGTAATCGACCTTGGAGGCTACGAATTTGTGTGAGATTGGAGGGTGGAGACATGTCTATGATGGCTCGACACTTAGAGGGGTCGACTTCTATTCCCCTTTGGCTCACCATAAAGCCTAGAAGCTTCCCTGATTCTACCCCGAATACACATTTTTGAGGGTTTAGCTTTACTTTGTAAAGCCTAAGCCTTTCGAAAATCTTTTGTAAACATTCGATGTGAGTGCATCGGGTTTTGGATTTTGCCAAGAGATCATCTACATACACTTCTACGAGCTTATGAATCTGATCATGGAAAATCGTGGTCATGGCTCTCTGGTATGTTGCGCCAATATTTTTCAAACCAAAGGGCATGACTGTATAGCAGCACATGCCCCATGGGGTTGTGAATGCGGTCTTACCCTAATCTCGTGGACTTAATTTAATTTGGTTATACCCTGAATAGCCATCCATAAACGAAAACATCTCGTGATTTGCAGTACTATCGACTATCAAATCTATGTTCGGTAAAGGATAATTATCCTTTGGAGTGGCTTTATTCAGGTTTTTGAAATCGATGCATATTCGAATTTTCCCATTGGTTTTTTGAACTACAACGATGTTTGATAACCAATCAGAATACGCAATGGGTTTTATAAATCCGGCTTTTAGCAAATTCTCTAAACCCTCTTTGACTTGTGTGTGTACATTCAGGTGTATTTTTCTAAGCTTCTGCTTTATGGGTTTTACATCTGCATCTAAGGGAAGACGATGTTCGACAATGCTGGGGTCTATGCCCGGCATGTCTTCATACATCCATGCAAACACATCTAAGTAGGTTCATAGAAATGCAATGAATTTTGATTTTCATGCACATGCAAACATGCGCCTATCTTGATGAGTTTGGGATTGGAATCACTCCCTAGGTTCACCTCTATGAAATCTCCTCCTACTGAATTGGAAGGTCTTGCAAAATCGAGAATTTTATGAAATTCTGGGAGTTCAGAAGTAGGATCTTCCTCAAGGGGATCCACTTCTGGGCTTCGATCATTCTCGTGGGTTATAGACCACGGGAAATTTGATGCGTGAGTTTTCAAAAGACCTGGTTTTACACTTGGAATTTCAATTGTTTTCGAAATCTTTGGCCTGGCTATGCAGATGACGTTTCTTTCGAAATCCTTTTCTTTTTCCAAAGTCCTACCAGGAGCAGCTATGTACAAAATCTTTTTGGTATTTTGTAGATTTTCGATTTTTTTGTGTTTTTGCAAAACAAGAACTTTAGGAACTATACAAACTACTCTATTTTCGAGTTTTTGGTTTTTCCAATGTTTTTGGTTTTAGCAAATTTTCCATTTTTTTGATTTTGAGTTTTTCAAATGTTTTTGTATTTTTATAAAAGGGATCTTCCATCATACCTACAAAGGGAAAACACTACGGGTTAGACTCGGAATAAGAGGTCTAAATCGTAGGTTTCTTCTAGGGTAGGCTCTAGGGCACCCTTGACCCAGGTGGTCACAGGGGGTGGCTCTGGTGGTATTTTGGGAGTATAGCCGATCCCATATCGGCTTGGATTGGCCCTAGGAAGGATGGGTTCTAGGAGACCTTGGTTTTGTGCCCCTAGACTCTTATAGGGGCATAGCCCATGTTCAATAGCATGTTCCATGATTTTTTGTTTTTTGAAAAATTTGAATACAAATCGTGGTCATGGAACTTGCTGTCGTCCATATCATGCACGTATGGCTTCTTGTCTAGGGGTTTTGGAAATAAGGGATGTTTGGGTCTTCCTAGAAGGGTCAGGACTTTGAGGGGGCCCGGCTTGGGCGACCCCTTCACATACACGACCTTCCTAGGGTTTTTTAACACGAGCCTTGGCGGCTCAACCATGGTCTGCCCCAGGTTAGCCTCATGGGCCTGGGAACTCGACAAACAAGGGGAGTTTATGATCCCCTGAAGCTGAGGGTGACTCTCACCTAGGATCACCACGACTTGGTCCCTAAAAGAGATCTTGACACACTTGTGGAAGGTGGATGGCACAACGCACAAGCTGTGTATCCAAGGCCTTCCCAACAACAGGTTATAATGGGGGTGGATGTCCAAGACATGGAACACCCCCGTGTGTGTGATCCCTCCCATTTCTATAGGAAGTTCGATCGATCCTAAGGGTCTAGACGTATTCCCATCGTATCCAGTGATAATGATGGGACTTGGGTTCATAGAAGTCTAGGTGACTCTGATTTGATACGCCACATGAAGCGAAAGGAAGTTGAGCCCTCCTCCCCCATCGACAAGGCACCTGTCCAGAGAGTGGTTATTCATTTGACCTCGATATGCATGGCCTGGTTATGGGTTTTCGTAGGTTCTATCTACATCATCTTCCGAGAAAGTGATGGGTGATTTTGCTCCTATTGATGCCACTTGGTCAGACAGGGATTCAGGGGTTATGTTCGAACTAACCTTGGCTCTTTCTAGAATTTTCTCTAGCACGAGTCTATGCTTAGGCAAAGTTTGTATTAGCTCTAGGATGGACATGTGGATAGGAATCTTTAAAAGATGGTTTTCGAAATCATAAGGGTTTAAAATAATTTTTCTATTGTCTGCTTTTGGCAGAACTCTAGGAATACATGCTTTTGAGGGGGTTGATAGATCCTTCCGGATCTTGTCACTTCCCCCACGACCAACCTAGGGTTCGCACCTAACAAGACTCTAATCGTGAGTTTTGGAGCACCTTGAATCTTCAAAACTAGTTTAGCCGGGGATTCAGCTCTTGGTGGTCCCTGGATGATTACTTGAGCGGGTTTCTTGTAAAGTACAAGGGTAGACGCACAAGTGGATCGACCAGACTCAGATGGATGCGCTAGATCTTTTGAAAATGTGAGGGTACATACCTCTTTTCCTTTTCCACTGCTACTGGCTCCGGTTCCTCAGTGACCTAAAGTTGACCCTCCGCTATCAAGTTCTCGATTTTGTTTAAAAGGGAGAAACAACGCTTTGTATCATGGCCTTTGAGCCAACGATACTTACGAAAGCGGTTTAAATATCCCCTTTGGAAGTGACTCCCTCAGGGATTTCGGGGAGTTCAATAATGCCCTGGGTAAGTAGGAGGTCTAGGACCTCCGACACAGGTTGCTCCAGCGGAGTGTACTCCCGTTTTTCAAAAGGTTTTTGGAAGTTTTTCTCCCTTTTGTTTTCTAATTTTTCAAAATTTTTTGAAGTGCTTGCCGGACCTGGATCCACCCGGACATTGGCAACTTTGTGGGGTTTTACCCCTTTGTCCATCGTCGGTAGCCCATAAGTGATGGGCTTCTCCAAGCGGGTTTTTGAAATGGCACTTCCTTTCCATAAGTGATCGTATATCCCCTTCTTCAAATTGGTTTCAAAAAGGGATGCTTTTTTTAGCAACTTATAAAAAGTTGAGATTTCGTGAAGAGAGAAGGGTTTTTTATTCATTTTTAAAATTATCCAAGATGAGCATGACTGTGCATCCTTCGGATATTGGCTCTCGCACTTGCACTAAAAGGGACCTCCATCGAATAATGAAGGCATGTACGTCTTCGTTCATGCCTTGCTTTGTATCCCTTAAAGTGTTTAAAGTTGGCGTGACTTCTACGTTATGTGCAAATCTTTGCATAATGCAGTTCGCTAACTCTTCAAAAGTAGCGAACTGGCTTAGATCGTAGGAAGCCAGCCATTTGGCAGTTGTGCCTTTAAGGGATAAAGGGAACCAATACACCCATTTCATCGAGTCCTTTTTCTTCTTATGGGCTCGACGTGAGAAAAGTTGCAAGTGAGACCTAGGGTCTCCCATGCCGTCATACTGATGAAAGTTCAGTATTTCATCATCACTGTCTGTTTCATAATCCATAGGTAGGAAATCAGACACTGTGTAACTCCTTTTCTCTTTACTTTGCCCTTTCAGCAGTTGTTGTAGGGCTTTACGGTCCTTTTGTGTGAAGGACTCATGGTATTGGGTGCCTTCCATTACAGAGGCCTCTTTATGTTTGCAAGGTTTTTTAGGTCTTTTCTTGGCCTTTTGTTCACCATTCGATGAACATGAATCGCCTGCTTTAGCCTCTTGGCTAAGAGCATCGATTTTGGCCTCAAATTCTCTTCTCAAACCTTCTATCTCTTCTAGTTTGATTTTATTTTTCAAAACTCTCCTAGAATGAGAACCTGACGCGCATGAGCCTTGGCTCGACACTTCACTTGGGTTTGATTTTGACATGCTTTCAAGCTTTTCAAAATCCTACGTATGAAGTACAACAAGTAAAAGAGTTAAAATGACACCTTTGGAAAATTTTTCGCAAGGTTTCTAATATGACTCGATTTTCAAAAGACTCACGTCCCACCGGGCGTGCCAAATCCTGTAGAAGCCGAAAGTTCCTTCGCCTCTGGTTCTTAGGCTTGAAGCGAATCCTTTCGTGTGTCTAAGTCCTATTTAAGCAAAAGGGCATGCCAGCTAGCTTGCTTATGCTAGCGAAGAAATATTTTAAAATCTGACTCCTATCGTGGCGACTGTGAGCAAGCAAGCTCTTTTCGTCATAGACCTTCTTACACCGATGCACAAGGGTCAGTCTATACGCTTAGAAAATCGAGTTTTAGACATGATAACCTAGAAAAATATTTGAGGTATTCGATTCGGGCTGATTTGTATGGTTTTTCAAGTTTTATTTCATGTGGATTTGCACGTGCCTATGTCTTTCTTTTTATCCCTTTTCGTGCCAACTAGGCGTGTGTATGCACACGTGACCTAAGTGGGGCGATTTTGAGCGGGAGTGTGGGGTCGTGGTATTGGTTGCCTTCCATTACGGAGGCCTCTTTTTGCTTGCGAGGTTTTTCAATTTTCTTTTTAGGCCTTTGTTCACCGTTTGATGAACACGAATCGCCTACTTCAGCCTCTTGGCTGAGAGCATCGATTTTGGCCTCAAATTCCCTTCTCAAGTCCTCGATTTCATCTAGTTTTATTTTGTTTTTGAAAATCCTCCTAGAGTGAGAACTTGATGCGCATGAGCCTTGGCTCGACACTTCACTTGGATTGGATTTTGACATTCTTTTCAAGCTTTTTCAAAATTTCCTAAGTAAAAGCAAAGAAAACAAGTTAAAACGACACCTTTATAAAATTTTCGCAAGACTTCTACAAGTAAACTCGACTTTTTGAAAAGGCTCACGTCCCACCGGGCGTGCCAATCACTGTAGACGCGCGAAAATCCCCGCCTCTTCGCCTCTTTCGTGGCTTGGAGTGGATCTTAGCGTGCGTCTAAGGCCTATATATACAAATAGGGCGTGCCAGCTAGCTTACTTAAGCTAGCGAAGATATATCAACACTGACTTCTAAACGTGGCGACTGTGAGCAAGTGAGTTCTTGTCGTCGCAGACCTTCTTGCACCGATGCGCAAGGGTCAGTCTGTACGCTTTTGCAAAAATCGAGTTTTAGGGAGAAAACCTACGAAACGGTTCGAGGTGTCTATTTCGGGTCTTTAAGATGCGATTGCATATTTTAGATCACGTGGATTTGCACGTGCCTAAGTCTTTTCTTTTATCCCTTTTTGGGTCGCCTAGTTTGTGTGTTATGAACACTCCACTATATGGGCGAATTCGAGCGGGGGTTGCTTCGATGCAATATGCGTCCTACCTCGTGGTATGGCGTAGATGCAATGCAAACTCACGCTACTCCAAAGGGAAAAACCCGAAATGTAAAGACAATGCTGAAGGGAAATAACAGAAGGGAAATAACCGAAGGGAAATAACCGAAGGGAAATAACCGAAGGGAAATAACCGAAGGGAGATACGTATATATCTTATGTATATGAGCCCTTACTCGGGTCTTGCAAATAAGAGCGAAGGCTCAATGTGGGTGCGTGTTTGAATTGAAAGACTTACACACACGACATGAAATTAAACCCAAATATAAATTGCAGTATGGCCTTGACTAAGGTCTTGGGAGTAAGAGCGAAGGCTCAATGTGTGTGAGAGTGCTTGAATGGAAAGACTTACTCACACGACATAAATGAAACCCAAATATAACTGCAATAAGGCCTTTACTAAGGTCTTGGGAGTAAGAGCGAAGGCTCAATGTGTGTGAGAGTGCTTGAATTGAAAGACTTACTCACACGACAAGAAATAAAACCCAAATAGTATAGGTCGGCCCTTACTTGGGTCTTTCAAATAAGAGCGAAAGCTCAATGTGTGTGAGAGTGTTTAAATTGAAAGACTTACTCACACGACATGAAATGAAACCCAAATAGTATAGGTCGGCCCTTACTTGGGTCTTTCAAATAAGAGCGGAAGCTCAATGTGTGTGAGAGTGTTTAATCGAAAGACAACGCACCCAACTTAAACAAAACCCTTCGGAAATGAAATATATACGTACACTTATATATTAGGGGCTGATTAGGCCCGTGTGTGTTCGAAGTTGTGCACGACTAAGAGAGTGCACGTGTGTGGTTGTGCCAAGCCACGTTATTACAAGCGGGGGGAGACTATGCTCCGTTATTACAACCCCGTATCAAATTGAATTTCAAGCAAGTGTATGATTAAAGACCGAGTTTAGAAACTTACAAGTAGCTGGTCCGTAGAGGTCTTGCTTGAGCGTGGCCTTGGCTTTGGGCTGCAAACGGGAGCTCCGCGAAGGTGTGTGACCAAGAGTGCTGGCCGGCTGCAAATGGGCGTGGGATGGACACCTCGAAGGGGACCGGTGGCAAGTAGGCGGCGCCTCCAAGTAGGGAGTTTAGAGTGGCTGACTAAGTGGGTCTTAGGGTCACTAGGGAAGTTAGGGACTTAGGGAAACTGGACCTAAAAGGTGAGCTAGTGGGAAGGCCAAAGAGGACACCTAAGGGGGTTGGCCGAATGGGAGATGGTGGCTAAGTAGTGGCCAGCCACTTGGGTTATCCTAGGTTCGGCTAGGCTTAGGTGGTGGCGGCAAAGGTGCTGAGCTGAAGGGGAGATGGGTGGCTAAGAGTGGAGAGGTGGTAGAGAGTGGCTTTGAGGGAGTTAAGGGGACTTACCGAATGGGAAGGAGTGGCGGATGGAGTGGGAGAGTGGCGGGCAGGTGGCTGTCGGCTGGTGGAGTTGGGAAGATATGGTGGCGTCCGGCTGGGGGGCAGTGGTGGTGGACGGAAGAGGGAAGGTGGCGGAGCAGGTGGCGGCTGGTGGAGGAGCTGGAGTTGCTGGGGAGTGGTCACGGCTGCATGGAAGATGGAAGAAGGAGAGGGCCCGGCTGGGGGTGGAGAGTGGTTCCCACTTGGAAAACCCGCCCACAATGGGGGGGGTTTAAATAGGGGATGGGTAGGTCGGTTAGGGCTGGGTTGTGGGTAGTGGTTAGGTGGTTTAGGTAGGGTAGTATGTAGATAAGGTGGGCTGGATGGGGTTGGGCCAGATATTTTAAAACTAGGGGTTTGGGAAAATCGTGGGCTAAGGGTGGTTTAGGGGTTTAGGGCTAGGTTAGGTGGTTGGGTTTTAGGGTGAGGTTTAGTGAGCTAGGTTAGGTGGTTTAGGCTAGGTTTAGGCTAGGATTAGGGAAATTAATCTAGGTTTAGGGAAGGATTAGGGGAGTGGGTTAGGTGATTAGGTTGGGATTAGGCCGGGATTAGGGAAGTGGGTTAGGTGATTAGGTTCAGATTAGGCCGGGATTAGGGGTTTAGGCTAGGTTTAGGCCTTTTGGGTTAGGTTTAGGTGAGGGAGCTCCCTTAGCATGGCCCATAGACCTTGATCACCCCATGTTGGTGCAACCCTAGGTTAGGTTTTAGCTAATTACAAGCTTAAACCCACTCAATTAGGCTAACCCACATGATTAACCCAAACTTGACACACAAGTCAAGCTTAATACAACACTCTTGATATTTTTCACCCCCACTCTCTCTCATGCCCAATATCCCACGTGAATTTCAAGTGGGCCCCACCTCCATTTATGAGAAGGTGATGTGGGCCATGGATATGGATATTGGATTGGATCTCTGGATCCAAATCCAAATCCAAGTCCACATATGGGTTTGGATTGGAATCTGGATATATATGGTCCAGATCCAATCCAAACTGAACTCTGACTCCTTCGAGCTGGGTTCGAGACGGACGATTTGTGCGGGGCCTGACAGCATCAGTACTCCGTCTGCGTTGGGTCTTCGCCAACATAGTCGTCCGCCTCCGTTTCTGCCTTCCGGAGATGACTTCAAATGCTATTTTGATAAGAACAGGGTATTGGACGTTCGAGATCCTGGGGTGTGAATCAGATGCAAGAGTTGCTGTGCCGGGCTTGACAGGTGCTCCGGTTCCGGGCTCTTCTTGGCTCCCCTGGTCCTGTCTTGATCGGGCCAAGCCACTTCGGGGTTTCAAAACATGTTTTAAAAGGGTTTTCAAAAGCTATATCATATGTTTTTGAAAGATAAAGTTTAAAACATATATACAGGGTTTGTTTGGAAGGCTCCTGGGTTTCCAAACTCAAAAATGGCCCTTTGGGGCTGCTTGTATCAAAACCAGATTTGTTTAAGAAATTTGTGGGATTTCGGGGTGTTTACAGTCCCCAACATGGACGATTCCATGTTCCAAGACCATGATTTATACCAAAACTTTTCGAAAAGCAAAAAGTCTTGGAACATGATTCTGAATATGGGATATAAACCCTACGCGGGCCTGGGAACCCGAAACCAAGGTAGGCTTGAGCCTGTCCAACCTAAAACCAATAGGGAACGATATGGACTGGGCTACAGCCCACCCATACCACCAGAGCCGCCACCTAAGACCATCTGGGTCAAGGGTGCCTTGTAGAACCTCTAAAACCGAAACCCATGTCTTAGACCTATCTGATTAGAGTCTGATTCATGAATGTTTTCTTTGAAGGTTCAATGGAAGATCCCTACTTTTGAAAAAAGACAAAAAAAGTTGAAAACTCTCAAAATCTCAAAAACATTTGGAAAAACGAAAATTACAAAAAGAAATTTATTTCCAAAAGCCTTTGGCCATGTACAAAGCCCATTTTCGAAGAATTGTAAAAATGCTTTCGAAAATTGTATATACTCCCTGAAACCAAGTGTGCAAAAAGCTGGTCCTATCTACCCTTTTGCCTAGAGCTTTTTCAAAAATGAAAAGCTCGAGAATCACCAAAGCAAGGAGGAATAAACACCTCCAAGCTTCCTGAACTTCGCAAAAATCCTTAACTTATGGAAAATTGGGGATTTTTAGAAATAAGTTAACCCATAGTGTGTTTATAAGCATCATGCATTACACTTTGAAATCATTCATATGCATCGAGTCTAGACATCATTCTAGAAATCGAATTCAGGGTTTTGCAAAATCAAAGGGGCAATAAGAGTCGACCCCCTAAGTATCGAGCCTTCATAGGCATGTCTCCATACAAATCAAAACCAACACCTTCGAGGCAAATTTTAAAAAAGGAAATGAGAATCTTGAAAAAGGGTTACACATTTCACAAAAACCTTTCATGGCTTTGAAAAGAAAGATTTTCTTCAACTTCTGGTTTATATAAAAACCTTGATTGTGTTAGGATAAAGAACATGAATCTCACGATGAAATATGGAGACCATGTCAAAACTAAAACCTGATGGCCATGACGATCACTTAGGGCTGGTTATGTTTCCCATCCTTGAGCAAAAAGTATCATGATCATGTTAGAAAAACCATGGAAGTGCATGGACATGAACATACCATTGTCCATCCAAAATCCCTTTGAAAAACCATGGCCCTTCACCATATGGCCATGCGAAATTCCCATCAAGCTAGGGGCATTTTTAAACACAGCCCCTAGACACTTTCCATGGATAAGTGAACGCATCTCCTTCATGATTTGTGAGATACATTTCATGTGTTCATCATTGCATAAAAACATGTATTTCCATTTTAAATCACATGGAGTGCATAGCATGCATCATATCACCCCAAAGAAAGCCCAAAAGGGTGGCAAACTCGAGTAGAAATGTCCCCATGTCTTCGAAAGGGCAACAAAAATAGAAATTTGTTGATATTGTGGGTAGAAATTAGCAAAACCCCGAAAATGCCCGAATATTCAAAAGGGTTTATGTTGAATTCTTTTTCAAAAGGATTTTGAAAAAAATCGAACTCCTTTGAAACTTCTTAAAAGAAGGATCGAAGTAGATTGTATAACCCCGAATGGAGGAATCTATACTTTTCGAAAAGTAGAGTCTTCCAAAAATGAATTGGCTATATTTCAAAGAACCCTGGCTTACAAGATTAAGCCTTGTTCAAAATATCAAAATATTTTCGAATAGCAGATGCTATTAAGAAATAGGACGATCTCGTTTGAATCGAGTAACCAAAGGGATAAGCCCTCCCCCATCCTACTTTCTCTCCGAAAAGGAAAATTGGCTATTTTCAAAAGAAAGAAAAAAAGATCGAGAATACAAAAACTCCTCCGAAAGTGGTCTTCCCTTCATAAACAGGGAATACAAAAACTCCTCCGAAAGAGGTCTTCTCGTTCAAAAGAAAAAGGAGATATAAAAACACTCCTCCCAAAGAGGTCTTCCCTTCATAAACAGGGAATACAAAAACTCCTCCAAAGAGCTGCTCTCCTTTAAAGAAAAGAGGGATTAATGAAAAAATACTCCCAAAGGGAGACCCTCTATGAAAAAGAAACAAAAAGCCAAAGCTCCAAAGAGCGATTTTCCGATTCTTTGCCTAAAACCACGGGACGCTTCAGAAGGGACCGTGGTATCTCTTTCCCATATCCCTACGGCTTATCCCCGAGGAAAAAGATTCAAATTTGCGAAAATCCTAAAGTACGAATAAAATCGGCTTATTTGGATTTCATTTTGTTTGAGAACTTGACTCTGTTTTGTAGGAAATGGAACTTTGAAATGTTTTCCAAGTTTTCCTACCCAAAAACCTCTACTGAGTAGCAGGTATTGAAACCCGAATGAAGGGAAGTATGAAAAATGGAAGTCCTTTTCGATACAAGTTAAAAGGAGTTCCTTTTCAAAAAGAAATTTTCGAAAAACCCACGAATGTCAAAAAGACATGGGTAAAAACCTGCTCGGAGCAACCAGCCTCAAAAGGCTCTCTTCGGGCTCAAAAACAAAAATAAAATTTTTCTCATGCATGCATTCAAAGAGTCATTCGTGCATGATCATACATATAGGGAAATAGCTAGGAAAGGCCCCCTTTTGCTGAAAATCCCCACTTGTGGAAAAAGAAAACAGGGTTTTTGCGAAATAAATGGTGTATTCTCGAGAAAATTTGAGAGAACGGGGTGTTTCTTCTTTGCCATTATCCAAATACATTTGGATAATGCCAAAGAGGGGCATCTGTAAACACCCCAAATCTTCTATTTTTCAAAAACTCTCAAAACACCAAAAAGCTCGTTTGAGCCAAAACGACGACCTGTTTTGAAATGTGAAAACAGGTACAGAAGGCAAAAGAAGACCCTAGGCCCGAAGAGGATTCAAGCCCAGAGCTTCAGAAGCCACTCCCTGATAAAAAAACAAAAGAAAGCAGAGCCCATTTGATGAAAAGCTCAACGGAGTCCAGAACGGCGAAACGGAGTCCGAACGACAAAGTTGGGGAAAACCCAGCACCAGACGGAGCGCTGATGAAGCCAGTGCCCGCACAGATCGTTCGCCTCAAGAAGCCAAGAAGGACTGTCCGAAGAAATTTAAATTCCTCCATTCAGGGTTGTACAATCTACTTCGATCCTTCTTTCAAGAAGTTTCAAAGGAGTTCGATTTTTCAAAATCTTTTTGAAAAAGGAATTTAACATAAACCCTTTTGAATATTCAGGTATTTTCGGGGTTTTGTTAATTTCTACCCACAACATCAACAAAATTTCGATTTTTGTTGCCCTTTTTGAAGACATGGGGACATTCCTACTCAGGTTTGCCCACCTCTTGGGCTTTCTTTGGGGTGGTATGATATGAATATGATGCATGCTATGCACTCCATGTGTTTCAAAATGGAAATACACGATTTTATGCAAGAGTGAACATATGAAATGTATCTCACAAGTCACGAAGGAGATGCATTCTATCAAATTCGTTTCTTCGTGGAAGGTGTCTAGGGGCTATATTTAAAAATGCCCCTAGCTTGAGGGAAATTTCGCATGGCCACATGGTGAAGGGCCATGGCTTTTCAAAAGGATTATGGATGGACAATGGTATGTTCATGTCCATGCACTTCCACGATTTTTCTAACATGATCATGATACTTTTTGCTCAAGGATTGAAAACATAACCAACCCTAAGTGATCGTCATGGCCATCAGGTTTTAGTTTTGACATGGTCTTCATATTTCATCGTGAGATTCATGTTCTTTATCCTAACACAATCAAGGTTTTAACCAGAAGTTGAAAATCTTTCTTTTCAAAGCCATATGTAGGGTTATATTTTCGAAATTTTGACCCCTTTTGAGAAAGCAATTTTGGGAAATCCTCCCTTTGTGTATGAAGATGGTTTTATACCAGCCCTTTTGATTTGAAATATGTTTCCTATACTTGATTTTGGTCAAGCAGGGTTTTTAGAATTCATTTTGAAAATTCGTGCCTTCATGGGGCATTTGATCAAGTATGGGGAGTGTGTCTCACAGAGGCACTTCAGCCACATGATACAGGGCTTGTCCATTAATTGAGTCTTGAGTTTTGAAACTCATACTCTATTGAAAGGGGCTACCATTTCGCCTACCTGTTTAAGATAGGGTTTTCAAATGAGTGCTTCAATGAATCATTCCCCTTTTCATGGGAGATGATGTCTCGAATTTTTAGGGCCTACAGCAAGGCCAAGCACGATTTTTCTTTTGGCTTAGTGATTCCTTTCACATGCCAAAAGAGTTTTCGAAGATGTATGGCACATTTAGTATGAACAACATCTTCATTTGATCAAGTCAAGCAGACAATGCATGAATTGCAATGCATGGAAGGTTTTTATCAAAAAGAATTTTTGAAAAGGCTTTTGTGAAATGCTAACCCTTTTTCGAGATTTTCATTTCTTTTGAAATTTGCCTTGAAGGTGTTGGATTTGATTTGTATGGAGACCTGTCTACGAAGGCTCGATACTTAGGGGGTCGACTTTCATTGCCCCTTTGGTTTTACAAAACCCTGAATTCAAGTTCTAAGATGATGTCTAGACTCGATGCACATGAATGATTTCAGAGTGTGATGCATGATGCTTATGCATACACTATGGGTCAGGCTTATTTCTAAAAATCCCCAATCTTTGCATAAGTCAAGGATCTTGCGAATTTCAGGAAGTTCGGAGGTTTTTATTCCTCCTGGCATTGGTGATTCTCGAGCTTTTCATTTTGAAAAACCTCTAGACAAAAGGGTGTTCAAGATCAGCTTTTTGGATTTTTTTGGTTTTTGGGAGTTATATACAATTTTCGAAAAGCAATTTTACAATTTTCGAAAATGGACTTTGTACATGGCCGAAGGCTTTAAAACAAATTTCTTTTTTTGGAATTTTCATTTTTCCAAATGTTTTTGAGATTTTGTTTTGGGTTTTCAATTTTTTTGGTTTTTTGGCAAATATCTGATTTTTTTGGCTTTTTCAAAAGGAGGGATCTTCCCATGAACCTACAAAGAAAACATTCATGAATCAGACTCTAATCAATAGGTCTAAGACATGGGTTTTGGGTTTTAGAGGTTCTACAGGGCACCCTTGACCCATATGGTCTTAGGTGGCGGCTCTGGGGGTATGGGTGGGCTGTAGACCAATCCATACTTTTGTCGATTGGCTTGAGGTAGGATAGGTTCGAGCCTACCTTGGTTTTGGGTTCCCAGGCCCTGGTACGGCTTATATCCCATATTTAGAATCATGTTCCAAGACTTCTTGTTTTTTGAAAAGTTTTTGTATAAATCATGGCCTTGGAACATGGAATCGTCCATGTCAGGGATATATACCCTTTTGGATTTTGGGATTTTGGATTCTGGGATGATGGAAGACTTGGGCTTCCATACAACCCTGGTTTGGGAGATTTGTTTCTCAAGGGAAGCCGTGCTTGGTCCCTCGAGGAGTTTTGGATATTTCGGGACGTTTTTGTCTTCAAGGGAAACCGTGCTTGGTCCCTCGATAGACTTTGGATATTTTGGGGTGTTGGAAGACTCGTGCTTCCATACAACCCCGAATTGGGAGATTTTGTCCTCAAGGAAAGCCATGCTTGGTTCCTTGAGGAACTTTGGATATTGCAGGGTGATGGAAGGCTTGAGCTTCCACACAACCTGTATTTGAGAGAATTTTTCTTCGAGGGAAGACAAGCTCGCTCCCTCAAATTTTTTGGCTTGCTCCCTAGGTTCAACTCGTGGTGCCCCTAGGGATGGATTTTTTTGTTTCAAATCTCTAATCTTGGTTCCAGGGTACAAGATTAGGCTCGAAGAAATGGGTTTTTCTATGGCAGGGTTATGAGCTCCTAAGATGTCGATGCATGCATTAGGGGTCTCCATGTCTACCATTTTTTCAACTTCTTTTTGTTTTTGTTTTTGAAATTCTTTTGGCTGGTGCGGGATATTTGGCGCACCTTGAAAATTCTCTAACTTAGGCACATTTCGTGGGTTTGTGTGTGCAGAGGGGTTATCCAATGCATCTGATGACCCTATATGAAGAAGAGAGTTTTGAGAAGGATAAGTTTCAGGCATACCTCTTTGTGGCTTGTCTACCTTTTCATGGTGAGAGCAAGCCGATTTCTCGGGTAACTCTGTTTTGAGCCCCCGGGGTTTCACGAGGCGTTCCTTTTTGAAACCTACCTGTTTTTCACTCTCGTCTCTTTGTGGGGTGTGGGTTTCATGTCCCACTGTGTGTGTGTGCCTAGACTT
Source organism: Brasenia schreberi (assembly GCA_036023115.1). Lineage (NCBI taxonomy): Eukaryota > Viridiplantae > Streptophyta > Magnoliopsida > Nymphaeales > Cabombaceae > Brasenia > Brasenia schreberi. The sequence continues at coordinate 483,729 of JAYKKT010000039.1, forward strand.
AGGAATTGCACTTGAATTTTTCGAAATTTCAAAGTTTGATTTTTCAATTTTTTTGTCTTTTTGAAAGTTTTCAAGATTTTTTTGATTTTTTGAAACAGAAACAACTTTTTTCGAATTTTCTTTGGAATTTTCGAATTTTGGATTTTTGGGAGTGGAGGACTCGCCCCTTTCTGGGTTTTGGCCTTTTTCCTCAATTCCTTCGTCGATTTTGAATTTGGTTTTCTTTTCACAATCTTTATGTGCCCGAAAATAGCTGCTATGGGATTTATGGGTTTTAAGCTCCTTGCTTAAAACATCCATTTTTTTGAAAGTTACCCATATATCAGCTAGCATTTCTCGTTCTTTGGCTGTTTTGAAAACCTCTTTTGATTTACTGAACGAGGATTTTGGAAGTGTGGGAATGGAGGACTCGCCCCTTTCTGGGTTTTGGCCTCTTACTTCACATCCTTCGTCGAGTTTGAGATCGGTTTTCTTTTCACGATCTTTGTGTGCCCGAGAAGAGCTGCTATGGGATTTATGGGTTTTAAGCTCCTTGCTTAAAACATCCATTTTTTCTTTGAAAATCGCCTGTATATCAGCTATTGCTTCTCGTTTTTTGGCTTTTTTAGAAACCTCTTTTGATTTACTCGACGAGGATTTTGGCTTTTGCTCCATTTTATGCAATTTTTCTAAGTATGCACAATTTTTTGGAAAATACCTTTTTTTCGAAAATTTGAGTGTAACTTGTTTGTTTGAAGTCTACTTAAGTCCCGAGTCCCACCGGGCGTGCCAAATCTGTAGACACGGAAAATCCTCGACTCCGGGTTTCTTAGGCCTGGAGCGAATCTTTTCGCAATCTACGTTCGCTTTTAGGGCGTGCCAGCTAGCTTACTCAAACTAGCGAAGTAGTTTTTGAAATATCTGACTTTTTGAAAGGCAATTGTAGGCAAGCGGGATCTTTTTGTCGCAGACCTTCTTGCACCGACGCGCAAGGGTCGGTCTGTACGCTTAGAGACTTCGTTTGAAACAAGTTAAACTCAAAATCGATTTTTGAATAAACAGGTGTTTGAAAATCCTTTTGAAATCATGCACTTGGCGAGTTTTTGATTTGGGCGACCCTAAGTCTCTCAATTTTATCCATTTAGGCGTGTTTGCACGTTTTGTTCGGGTTTGTTCGATGCAGGTATGCAACCTAGCTTGAGTATGGTGAGTATGTGATGCAACTCACACAACTTGAATGTAAAACCCGAAATTTAAAGACTTAGCGGAAGGGAAAACCCAAATTGAATGCAACTCACACGACTTGAATGTAAATTGCAGAAATTTAAATATATCTATATCTTAAGAGCGAAAAGGCTCAATGTGTGCGTGGGTGTTGTGTATAAATTGAAATGCAACACACGCAACTGAACCGTAAAACGCAGCAGAAGGGAGATATAGATATATATAAGAGCGAGAAGGCTCAATGTGAGTGAGTGCTTTGAGTGTATAAATTGAAAGGCAACTCACGCAACTTAAATTTAAAACCCAACTGAAAGGGAAATACGTATATATACGTAAGAGCGGAAAGGCTCAATGTGAGTGAGTGCTTTGAGTGTATAAAATGAAAAACAACTCACACGACTTGAACCTTAAAACCCAGCTGAATGTATATAAATAGGGCTATATCCTATGGGCTGTTGAGGCCCGTTTGTGTGCAAAAGTGTGCAGATAAGAGCGGAAAGGCTCGAGTGTACGTGTGTGTGTTTTGCACATATATTACATCCGGGGGGAGACGATGCTCCGTTATTACAACCCCATATGACGAATTAAATTGAATAGAAAGGGATTTGATATATATCGAAATCAACTTACACTTTCCAGCCTTTTGAGTTAGGATCGTACAAGGGGCGAATCCGCCTTCTTCTTATGGAGTCCGGGGCATGTGGGAGCGAAGCCGGAGAGCTTGAGAGCTTGGAGAGACTTGGAGTTCCGGGATCTGCAAGCTACAATGGGTTTGGGGCTAGTTGGGGCTGGTTTGGGCAAGGTAAGACTCGAGTCACCTTGGCTCGAGTGATTGGGTTTTTGTATGGGATTTGGCCAACGCTTGGTCTTGGTTTAGGTATAGTTTAGGCTTGGTATTAGGCCAGCATTTGGCCTTGGTTTAGGTATAGGATAGAGTTGGCTGGTCCTAGGTCAGGTGTTGGCTAAAGTTTTGAGATTTCGGCCAAGGTTCATGACCTTTGTTTGGTCTTGTGAGACTCGAGCCAAGGTGGCTCGAGTGGCATGGTTTTAGTATGGAACACGGCCAGCACTTGGCCTTAGTTTAGGTCTTGTGAAACTCGAGCCAAGGTGGCTCGAGTAGGAGTGACTTGCTCTAAGGTTCGGCCAAGGTTGTTGTGGGGTTGTCTTGGGTCGACTTAGGTAAGTATGGGGGCTGATCCTAGGCAAACCACGACTAGGTTGAGGGCTGGCTAACTAAGATGGGCCAAGGTGAGCTTAGGTAAGGGACCACGGCCTGGGTTAGGGGCTGGTTTAAAAGGTAGATGGGGGAGGAAAAAGGCTCGAGTCAAGGTGGCTCGAGCTAGTTAGTTTCAAAGGGAAGTTCGGCCAGCACTTGGCTGAACTTTAGGTGGTTTAGGGAGGTTGTTTAGGGTGGTGTTTAGGTGGTGGTCTTAGGTAGGAGACTTGGTGAAAAACGGCCAGCACTTGGCTGGTTTGGTGGTGGTTTTAGGGGCAAGTTTGGCTAGGATGGGTGGTCTAGAGAGGTTAGGGAAGATGGGTTAGGTTAGGGCTTAGGGGACCTACCTTGGTTGCAACACCGCTCCAAGCCGCCGCTCAAGCCGCCAAGCTCCACCACGCCATGCTCCCAGCCAAGGTAGGGGACGTTCTTTGGTTGGTGCAGCTTCCTCAAGTCCCTTGGCCAACAAGGTTTCACGTAAAAAAAAAAAACTTGAAAAGGGGAAAGTCAAGCCACTATTCTTGACTTGCTTCCTCTCTCTCTCTTTCTCTCTCCACCCACCAAGCTTTCACGTGAAAGCCTCTCCCCTTTGAGCCTCACCTCTCCTTTTTTTCAAGCCCAGCACCTCTATTTATAGAGGTTTTAAGTGGGTCTTGGATATTGGGTCTTGGATTTGGGTCTGGCTATCCGGATCCAATCCAAACTCAATGTGGATCTAGATCGCGGATCTCGGATATTTTGAGATCCAGATCCAGTCTAAATATTTATTTGGGTTTGGATCTCGGATCTCGGATCTTGGATTTTTGAGATCCATATCCAATCCAAACACAATTTGGATATGGATCTGGATATTTTTGGGTCCAGACCCAATCCAGATTTTTCTTCTGCTCCTTGGTTTTCTGGTCCTTTCTGGTGCTTTTCACCGTCGGTTTCGAGCGGGCTTCGATTCATCGGATGCCCAACTCTGGCCTGGGTCTTCCCCAAGTCTTTGTTCCAACCGGTGTTCTGCTTTTTAGGACTTTTTCGGCGTTTGTTTCGGTCCGCCGTTTTGGTTTTTGGCCGGTTCCTATTGATATCGAACTCAGATTGCCGCACGGATTCCGTTCTTCATTCCGACGGGACGTGTCTCGGACTTCTGTCGACTTCCTCAGGTACTGGGCTTCTTTCTGCATTTTGGAGCTGCTTTGTGCTTTTTCTTTGACCCAAATTACATTTTTACCCTTCTGTCGGGCTTTTCTCCAAACGGGCTCTTTTTTCTTCCGTTTTTGAACAGGGGGTGGCTTCTGAAATTCTGGGCTCGAATCCTTTTCTTGCCTGGACTTTTCTTTTGCCTTCTGTACCTGTTTTCACATTTCAAAACAGGACGTCGTTTTGGCTCAAACGAGCTTTCTGGTGTTTTTGAGAGTTTTTGAAATATAGAAGATTTGGGGTGTTTACAGATGCCCCTCTTTGACATTATCCAAATGTATTTGGATAATGGCAAAGAAGAAACACCCCATTTTGGTTTTTCTCTCAAATTTTCTCGAGAATATACCATTTATTTCGCAAAACCCTGTTTTCTTTTACCACAGGTGGGGATTTTTAACAAAAGGGGACTTTTCCTAAGTTTCCCTATGTATGATCATGCATGGACGATTTTTGGATGCATGCATGAGAAAAACGTTTTTATTTTTGGGGTTTTGAGCCCGAAGAGTGCCTTTTGAGGCAGGCTGCTTCGAGCAAGTTTTACCCATGTCTTCTAGACGTTTTCGGGTTTTCGAGCTTTGGAGAGAGCCTTTTGAGGCTGTCTGCTCTAAGCAGGTTCTACCCTAGTCTTTTTGACATTCGTGGGTTTTTCTTGAAAATTTTTTTGAAAACGAACTCCTTTTAGCTTGTATCAAAAAGGACTTCTGTTTTTCATACTTCCCTTTATTCGGGTTTCAATACCTGCTACTCAGTGGAGGTTTTTTGGGTAGAAAAATTTGGAAAACATTTCAAAGTTCCATTTCCTACAAAAGAAAGTCGAGTTCTCAAACAAAATGAAATCCAAATAAGCCGATTTTATTCGTACTTTAGGATTTTCGCAAATTTGAACCTTTTTCCTTGGGGATAAGCCGTAGGGATACGGGAAAGAGATACCACGGTCCCTTCTGAAGCGTCCCGTGGTTTTAGGCAAAGAGTCGGAAAATCGCTCTTTGAGCTTTTGGCTTTTTCTTTCTTTTTTTCATAGAGGGTCTCCCTTTGGGAGTATTTTTTTATTAATCCCTCTTTTCTTTTAAAGGAGAGCAGCTCTTTGGAGGAGTTTTTGTATTCCCTGTTTATGAAGGGAAGACCTCTTTGGGAGGAGTGTTTTTATATCTCCTTTTTCTTTTGAAACGAGAAGACCTCTTTCGGAGGAGTTTTTGTATTCTCGATTTTTTTTCTTTCTTTTGAACACAGCCAATTTTCCTTTTTGGAGAGAAAGTAGAATGGGGGAAGGCTTATCCCTTTGGTTACTCGATTCAAACGAGATCGTCCTATTTCTTAATAGCATCTGCTATTCGAAAATATTTTGATATTTTGAACAAGGCTTAATCTTGTAAGCCAGGGTTCTTTGAAATATCGCCAATTTGTTTTTGGAAGACTCTACCTTTCGAAAAGTATAAATTCCTCCATTCAGGGTTATACAATCAACTTCGATCCTTCTTTCAAGAAGTTTTAAAGGAGTTCGATTTTTCAAAATCTTTTTGAAAAAGAATTTAACATAAACCCTTTTGAATATTCGGGCATTTTCGGGGTTTTGCTAATTTCGACCCACAACATCAACAAATTTTTGATTTTTGTTGCCCTTTTTGAAGACATGGGGACATTCCTACTCAGGTTTGCCCACCTCTTGGGCTTTCTTTGGGGTGGTATGATATGAATATGATGCATGCTATGCACTCCATGTGATTCAAAATGGAAATACACGATTTTATGCAAGAGTGAACATACAAAATGTATCTCACAAGTCACGAAGGAGATGCATTGTATGAAATTCGTTTCTTCATGGAAGGTGTCTAGGGGCTATATTTAAAAATGCCCCTAGCTTGAGGGAAATTTCGCATGGCCACATGGTGAAGGGCCATGGCTTTTCAAAAGGATTATGGATGGACAATGGTATGTTCATGTCCATGCACTTCCACGATTTTTCTAACATGATCATGATACTTTTTGCTCAAGGATTGAAAACATAACCAACCCTAAGTGATCGTCATGGCCATCAGGTTTTAGTTTTGACATGGTCTTCATATTTCATCGTGAGATTCATGTTCTTTATCCTAACACAATCAAGGTTTTAACCAGAAGTTGAAAATCTTTCTTTTCAAAGCCATATGTAGGGTTATATTTTCGAAATTTTGACCCCTTTTGAGAAAGCAATTTTGGGAAATCCTCCCTTTGTGTATGAAGATGGTTTTATACCAGCCCTTTTGATTTGAAATATGTTTCCTATACTTGATTTTGGTCAAGCAGGGTTTTTAGAATTCATTTTGAAAATTCGTGCCTTCATGGGGCATTTGATCAAGTATGGGGAGTGTGTCTCACAGAGGCACTTCAGCCACATGATACAGGGCTTGTCCATTAATTGAGTCTTGAGTTTTGAAACTCATACTCTATTGAAAGGGGCTACCATTTTGCCTACCTGTTTAAGATAGGGTTTTCAAATGAGTGCTTCAATGAATCATTCCCCTTTTCATGGGAGATGATGTCTCGAATTTTTAGGGCCTACAGCAAGGCCAAGCACGATTTTTCTTTTGGCTTAGTGATTCCTTTCACATGCCAAAAGAGTTTTGAAGATGTATGGCACATTTAGTATGAACAACATCTTCATTTGATCAAGTCAAGCAGACAATGCATGAATTGCAATGCATGGAAGGTTTTTATCAAAAAGAATTTTTGAAAAGGCTTTTGTGAAATGCTAACCCTTTTTCGAGATTTTCATTTCTTTTGAAATTTGCCTTGAAGGTGTTGGATTTGATTTGTATGGAGACCTGTCTACGAAGGCTCGATACTTAGGGGGTCGACTTTCATTGCCCCTTTGGTTTTACAAAACCCTGAATTCAAGTTCTAAGATGATGTCTAGACTCGATGCACATGTATGATTTGAGAGTGTGATGCATGATGCTTATGTACACACTATGGGTTAAGCTTATTTCTAAAAATCCCCAATCTTTGCATAAGTCAATGATCTTGCGAATTTCAGGAAGTTCGGAGGTTTTTATTCCTCCTAGCTTTGGTGATTCTTGAGCTTTTCATTTTGAAAAACCTCTAGACAAAAAGGTGTTCAAGATAAGCTTTTTGGATTTTTTTTGGTTTTTGGGAGTTATATACAATTTTCGAAAAGCATTTTTACAATTTTCGAAAATGGACTTTATACATGGCCAAAGGCTTTAAAACAAATTTCTTTTTGGAATTTTCATTTTTCCAAATGTTTTTGAGATTTTGTTTTGGGTTTTCAATTTTTTTGGTTTTTGGCAAATATATGATTTTTTTGGCTTTTTCAAAAAAGAGGGATCTTCCCATGAACCTACAAAGAAAACATTCATGAATCAGACTCTAATCAATAGGTCTAAGACATGGGTTTTGGGTTTTAGAGGTTCTACAGGGCACCCTTGACCCAGATGATCTTAGGTGGCGGCTCTGGGGGTATGGGTGGGCTGTAGCCCAATCCATACTTTTGTCGATTGGCCTGAGGTAGGATAGGTTCGAGCCTACCTTGGTTTTGGGTTCCCAGGCCCTGGTAGGGTTTATATCCCATATTTAGAATCATGTTCCAAGACTTCTTGTTTTTTGAAAAGTTTTTATATAAATCATGGCCTTGGAACATTGAATCGTCCATGTCGGGGATATATACCCTTTTGGATTTTGGGATTTTGGATTCTGGGGCGATGGAAGACTTGGGCTTCCATTTAACCCTGGTTTGGGAGATTTGTTTCTCAAGGAAAGCCGTGCTTGGTCCCTCGAGAGACTTTGGATATTTTGGGGTGATGGAAGATTTGGGCTTCCACGCAACTTTATTTTGGAAAACATGTTTCTCGAAGAAAACCAGGCTTGGTTTTTTGAAAAACTTTGGATTTTTCAGGATGGTGAAAAACTTGGGTTTCCACACGTCCTGGGTTTGGGAAACATATTTTTCAAGGGAAGCCAAGCTTGCTCCCTTGAGATTTTTGACCTGCTCCCTAGGTGCAACTCGTGATGCCCCTAGGGATGGATTTTTTTGTTTCAAAGCTCTAATCTTGGTTCCAGGGTACAAGACTAGGCTCGAAGAAGTGGGTTTTTCTATGGCAGGGTTATGAGTTCCTAAGATGTCGATGCATGCATTAGGAGTCTCCATGTCTACCATTTTTTCAACTTCTTTTTGTTTTTGTTTTTGAAATTCTTTTGGCTGGTGCGGGATATTTGGCGCACCTTGAAAATTCTCTAACCTAGGCACATTTCGTGGGTTTGTGTGTGCAGAGGGGTTATCCAATGCATCTGATGACCCTATATGAAGAAGAGAGTTTTGAGAAGGATGGGTTTCAGGCATACCTCTTTGTGGCTTGTCTACCTTATCATGGTGAGAGCAGGCCGTTTTCCCGGGTAACTCTGTTTTGAGCCCCCGGGGTTTCACGAGGCATTCCTTTTCGAAACCTACCTGTTTTTCACTCTCGTCTCTTTGTGGGGTGTGGGTTTCATGTCCCACTGTGTGTGTGTACCTAGACTTAGGAATTGCACTTGAATTTTTCGAAATTTCAAAGTTTGATTTTTCAATTTTTTTGTTTTTTTGAAAGTTTTCAAGATTTTTTTGATTTTTTGAAACAAAAACAACTCTTTTTAAATTTTCTTTGGAATTTTCGAATTTTGGATTTGTGGGAGTGGAGGACTCGCCCTTTTCTTCCTTAATTCCCTCGTTGATTTTGATTTTGGTTTTCTTTTCACAATCTTTGTACGCCCGAGAAGAACTGCTATGGGATTTATGGGTTTTAAGCTCCTTGCTTAAAACATCTATTTTTTTGAAAGTTTCCCATATATCCGCTAGCATTTCTCGTTCTTTGGCTGTTTTAAAAACCTCTTTTGATTTACTCAACGAGGATTTTGGAAGTGTGGGAGTGGAGGACTCGCCCCTTTCTAGGTTTTGGCCTTTTACCTTACATCCTTCGTCGATTTTGAGATCGGTTTTCTTTTCACGATCTTTGTGTGCCCGAGAAGAGCTGCTATGGGATTTATGGGTTTTAAGCTCCTTGCTTAAAACATCCATTTTTTCTTTGAAAATCACATGTATATCAGCTATTGCTTCTCGTTTTTTGGCTTTTTTAGAAACCTCTTTTGATTTACTCGACGAGGATTTTGGCTTTTGCTCCATTTTATGCAATTTTTCTAAGTATGCACGATTTTTTGGAAAATACCTTTTTTTCGAAAATTTGAGTGTAACTTGTTTGTTTGAAGTCTACTTAAGTCCCGGGTCCCACCGGGCGTGCCAAATCTGTAGACACGGAAAATTTTCACTTGCGGGTTCTTAGGCCTGAAGTGAACCTTTTCGTGCTTACGTTCGCTTTTAGGGCGTGCCAGCTAGCTTACTCAAACTAGCGAAGTAGTTTTTAAAATATCTAACTTTTTGAAAGGCAATTGTAGGCAAGCGGGATCTTTTCGTCGCAGACCTTCTTGCACCGACGCGCAAGGGTCAGTCTGTACGCTTAGAGACTTCGTTTAAAACAAGTTAAACTCAAAATCGATTTTTGAATGAACAGGTGTTTGAAAATCCTTTTGAAATCATGCACTTGGCGAGTTTTTGATTTGGGCGACCCTAAGTCTCTCAATTTTATCCATTTAGGCGTGTTTGCACGTTTTGTTCGGGTTTGTTCGATGCAGGTATGCAACCTAGCTCGAGTATGGCGAGTATGCGATGCAACTCGCACAACTTGAATGTAAAACCCGAAATTTAAAGACTTAGCAGAAGGGAAAACCCAAATTGAATGCAACTCACACGACTTGAATGTAAATTGCAGAAATTTAAATATATCTATATCTTAAGAGCGAAAAGGCTCAATGTGTGCGTGGGTGTTGTGTATAAATTGAAATGCAACACACGCAACTGAACCGTAAAACGCAGCAGAAGGGAGATATAGATATATATAAGAGCGAGAAGGCTCAATGTGAGTGAGTGCTTTGAGTGTATAAATTGAAAGGCAACTCACGCAACTTAAATTTAAAACCCAACTGAAAGGGAAATACGTATATATACGTAAGAGCGGAAAGGCTCAATGTGAGTGAGTGCTTTGAGTGTATAAAATGAAAAACAACTCACACGACTTGAACCTTAAAACCCAGCTGAATGTATATAAATAGGGCTATATCCTATGGGCTGTTGAGGCCCGTTTGTGTGCAAAAGTGTGCAGATAAGAGCGGAAAGGCTCGAGTGTACGTGTGTATGTTTTGCACATATATTACATCCGGGGGGAGACGATACTCCGTTATTACAACCCCATATGACGAATTGAATTGAATAGAAAGGGATTTGATATATATCGAAATCAACTTACACTTTCCAGCCTTTTGAGTTAGGATCGTACAAGGGGCGAATCTGCCTTCTTCTTATGGAGTCCGGGGCATGTGGGAGCGAAGCCGGAGAGCTTGAGAGCTTGGAGAGACTTGGAGTTCCGGGAGCTGCAAGCTACAATGGGTTTGGGGCTAGTTGGGGCTGGTTTGGGCAAGGTAAGACTCGAGTCACCTTGGCTCGAGTGATTGGGTTTTTGTGTGGGATTTGGCCAACGCTTGGTCCTGGTTTAGGTATAGTTTAGGCTTGGTGTTAGGCCAGCATTTGGCCTTGGTTTAGGTATAGGATAGAGTTGGCTGGTCCTAGGTCAGGTGTTGGCTAAAGTTTTGAGATTTCGGCCAAGGTTCATGACCTTTGTTTGGTCTTGTGAGACTAGAGCCAAGGTGGCTCGAGTGGCATGGTTTTAGTATGGAACACGGCCAGCACTTGGCCTTAGTTTAGGTCTTGTGAAACTCGAGCCAAGGTGGCTCGAGTAGGAGTGACTTGCTCTAAGGTTCGGCCAAGGTTGTTGCGGGGTTGTCTTGGGTCGACTTGGGTAAGTATGGGGGAGGAAAAAGGCTCGAGCCAAGGTGGCTCGAGCTAGGTAGTTTCAAAGGGAAGTTCGGCCAGCACATGGCCGAACTTTAGGTGGTTTAGGGAGGTTGTTTAGGGTGGTGTTTAGGTGGTGGTCTTAGGTAGGAGACTTGGTGAAAAACGGCCAGCACTTGGCCGTTTTGGTGGTGGTTTTATGGGCAAGTTTGGCTAGGATGGGTGGTCTAGAGAGGTTAGGGAAGATGGGTTAGGTTAGGGCTTAGGGGACCTACCTTGGTTGCCACACCGCTCCAAGCCGCCGCTCAAGCCGCCAAGCTCCACCACGCCATGCTCCCAGCCAAGGTAGGGGACGTTCTTTGGTTGGTGCAGCTTCCTCAAGTCCCTTGGCCAACAAGGTTTCACGTAAAAAAAAAAACTTGAAAAGGGGAAAGTCAAGCCACTATTCTTGACTTGCTTCCCTCTCTCTCTCTTTCTCTCTCCACCCACCAAGCTTTCACGTGAAAGCCTCTCCCCTTTGAGCCTCACCTCTCCTTTTTTTCAAGCCCAGCACCTCTATTTATAGAGGTTTTAAGTGGGTCTTGGATATTGGGTCTTGGATTTGGGTCTGGCTATCCGGATCCAATCCAAACTCAATGTGGATCTAGATCGCGGATCTCGGATATTTTGAGATCCAGATCCAGTCTAAATATTTATTTGGGTTTGGATCTCGGATCTCGGATCTTGGATTTTTGAGATCCATATCCAATCCAAACACAATTTGGATATGGATCTGGATATTTTTTGGGTCCAGACCCAATCCAGATTTTTCTTCTGCTCCTTGGTTTTCTGGTCCTTTCTGGTGCTTTTCACCGTCGGTTTCGAGCGGGCTTCGATTCATCGGATGCCCAACTCTGGCCTGGGTCTTCCCCAAGTGTTTCTTCCAACTGGTGTTCTGCTTTTCAGGACTTTTTCGGTGTTTGTTTCGGTCCGCCGTTTTGGTTTTTGGCCGGTTCCTGTTGATATCGAACTCAGATTGCCGCACGGATTCCGTTCTTCATTCTGACGGGACGTGTCTCGGACTTCTGTCGACTTCCTCAGGTACTGGGCTTCTTTCTGCATTTTGGAGCTGCTTTGTGCTTTTTCTTTGACCCAAATTACATTTTTACCCTTCTGTCGGGCTTTTCTCCAAACGGGCTCTTTTTTCTTCCGTTTTTGAACAGGGGGTGGCTTCTGAAATTCTGGGTTCGAATCCTTTTCTTGCCTGGACTTTTCTTTTGCCTTCTGTACCTGTTTTCACATTTCAAAACAGGACGTCGTTTTGGCTCAAACGAGCTTTCTGGTGTTTTTGAGAGTTTTTGAAATATAGAAGATTTGGGGTGTTTACAGTCTTCTCCATGTTGTTGATGGAGAAGAGGACGAAGTTGTCTGCAAACTAATTGAGAAAGCTTCTAAAACGGTCAGGCAGACCACAAAGTTCCCTTAATTCGTATAAAGGTTGATTATACAGGATTTATGACAGTTAATCCTCAAAGATTTGGTCAAGAGTATGATGGGAAAGTGGCAAATTCACAGGACGTCTTACCATATCCTGACCAGCCGAATTCAACACCTTGACAATGGCTAACTTCAACGACCTCAGCAGCTCCATATACCATAATCAGTTCAGCATAAGTTCTAACCCATCCAAATAATTGGGCAGTCAGACATATACGATAAGTTCATTGAAGAACAAATTGCAGCTGGTCAGCAGAAGTCAGATTCTTCAAGAGCTCGCCATGCCTTTTCTGAGCAAAATTCCTATATTAGTCACCCGAATCCACTAAAAGAAAGCCAGGAACTACCGTGCTTGCTTTGGAGGCTGAGGTTACGATATGAAGGTTGGAGATTACTTGGAATAGCACCTGCAGAAAATGATGATGGGATCAGCTACCAAAATCAGCAGCAACCCGCCATTCTGATTACAGCAAGAAGACACCAACTTGCCGATTCCAGCTCCACAGCAACACTTACCGATTCCAGCTCCACAACAGCACCAAACTTACCATTCAACGTGAATAACAGCTCCTTGACTTTCTAAGTTCCTATCTTTTGCAACCATTGCTTGCCAAAACCCATGTTGCTCAGCAAGGCAATTTCCCTTGCCCAATGCTACACCCAAGAGGCATCTTTTGGCCTATAAAAGGAGCCTCAATGAGGCTGCGAAAAAAGGAACCAGCCCAAGCCAAGAATCAGTCCGAAAATCAATCCTCCAGTCACCACAAAATATCAATCCGAAAGAACCAGAAAACAGGAACATCCAGTCCGAAAATCAATCCTCCAGTCACCACAAAATATCAATCCGGAGGGACCAGCACATAGGAACATTCAGTCCGAAAATTCAGAGAAATAGAGAGAGAGAGAGAGGGAAAGGAAGAGAAGAACGAGAAGAAGGAAGTCTGGCCTGGTTCCGACGTCCGACGATCATCCGACGAAGTGCTCCTACGTTCCCTCTCACAAACACAGGTTGGAATTCTTGCACAAATTGGTTTTAATTCATGAGAATCTGAAAAAGCACAGATTCTGGAAATTTGTACCTGAATCAAGGCTTTGAGCCCATGTTCTTTATTTATATCGATACAAACATGCATGATTCCTTCATGAATGAAATTAAAATCCATGTTTAGATGATTTCCATGATTTATTAGGACTGATACAGGTTGAACTTCATTCTAGAATCACGTTAGGAACCTTCTGAAATTTTTTGTAAAACTAGTTTCTGAAACTGTCTGTGCACACGCGTCTGATCACGGAATTTTTATAGACAAACGGATAAGCCAATTGCTTTGAAATTTTGCATTAATAATCTAGACATATCAGACATTCTTAGATAAAATTTTTAGGAATTGTTATGAACTGTTGCCTAGCCAATTAGATCCGTGAAGTTTATACAAAATCCAGATTGCGTTTTATAGAAACAGAACGTTCAGTAACAGACCTCTGTTCTTTTGCCCATATCTCTACAACCATTGAATGAAATTGGATGAAATTTGATTTTTTGAAAACCTAACATATCCGTATCTTTCTAACACAACAAAGTTTATCGAAATTGGATGACTAAGCACTGAGATATTGCTGTTTTTCTGAGCTTCTGATCCACAGAAATAGGGTTGTTCTGAATTTTATAACAGTTTCTGATTCTGTATTTAATTCTCAGAAAATAAAGAACTAAATTATAAAATAAAAATATATTCTGATTCTACACATACGTGTCTCTATTCTGTAAAAGTTTTAGAATTTTGGGAGAATTAGAAATATTTTTAAAAATTCAGAGAACAGGCCTCTAAAACTGAACAGGTTCTGCAAATCTAAGAATCTAAAAATTTTCAGAAATCAAGAACTTAAACACAAATCTGAAACTTTGGAAAATCTGGTTTTTCCTTTCTCGAATTTCACTTGTTCAAACAAATTTCAAGCGTCTAGGCTGACCCTTGAGCGCCGGTTCAAGAAGGCCTAAGTCGAAAAGGTCTCACTTGTTAACAATCGTTCTTAGAAGTCAGAAAATCAGAATTTGTTAGTTTTGGTAAACTAACTGGCACGCTCGCGCAACTCGACGTAGTTCGAGGGTTTGATTTTGAATCCCACGATTTGAAATAAAATCATGTCTACACCCACTACTACTGGTGTGCTTGGGAAAGGGTTCTTTGAAGATAGCTTGAGGTGGCTTAGGTTCTACAGTGACCTGGAGCCGGCCCTCCGCTATCAAGTTCTCGATTTTATTCAAAAGGGAGAAATAACGTTTGGTATCATGGCCTTTGAGCCGATGATACTTGCAAAATTGATTTAAATACCCCCCTTTGGAAGTGACTCCTATGGGGATTTCGAGAAGTTCTATCATGCCTTGGGCAAGTAGGAGGTCTAGGACCTCCAACACAGGTTTTCCCAACGGTGTGTATTCCCGTTTTTCAATTAGTTTTTGAAAGGTTCGCTCTCTTTTGTTTTCTAGCTTTTCAAAATTTTTGGAAGTGCCTGCCATGCTTGGATCCACCCGGACATTGGTGATTTTATGGGGCTTTGCCCCTTTGTTCATCGTGGGTAGCCCATAAGTGATGGGCTTTTCCAAGCGGGTTTTAGAAACGGCACTTCCTTTTCATAGGTGATCGTATATCCCCTTTTTCAAGTTGGTTTCAAAAAGGGATGCTTTTTTTATCAACTTATGGAAAGTTGACATCTCATGGAGCGAGAGAAGGGTCTTTAACTCGCTTTTAAAATTATCCAGGATGAGCATGACTGCGCATCCTTTGGATATGGGCTCTCGCACTTGGCTCAAAAGTGACCTCCATCGAATAATGAAGGCATGTACGTCTTCGTTCATGCCTTGCTTTGTATCCCTTAAAGTGTTCAGAGTCGGCGTGACTTCTACGTTGTGTGCAAATCTTTGCATGAAGCAGTTCGCTAACTCTTCAAAAGTAGCAAACTAGCTTAAGTCGTAGGAAGCCAGCCATTTGGCTGTTGTGCCTTTAAGGGATAAAGGGAACCAATACACCCATTTCATTGAGTCCTTTTTCTTCTTATGGGCTCGACGCAAGAAAAGTTGCAAGTGAGACCTAGGGTCTCCCATGCCATCATACCGATGGAAGTTTGATATTTCATCGTCACTATCTGTTTCGTAATCCATAGGAAGGAAATCAGACAGGGCGTAACTCCTTCTCTCTTTATTTTGCCCTTTCAGCAATTGCTGCAGGGCTTTACGGTCCTTTTGTGTGAAGGACTCGTGGTATTGGTTGCCTTCCATTACGGAGGCCTCTTTGTGCTTGCGAGGTTTTTCAAATTTTTCTTGGCCCTTTGTTCACCATTTGATGAACATGAATCTTCTACTTCAGCCTCTTGGTTGAGAGCATCGATCTTGGCCTCGAATTCCCTTCTCAAGTCCTCTATCTCGTCTAGTTTGATCTTGTTTTTCAAAATCCTCCTAGAGTGAGAACTTGATGCGCATGAGCCTTGGCTCGACACTTCACTTGGGTTGGATTTTGACATGCTTTCAAGCCTTTTTCAAAATTCCTAAGTACAAGTAAAGAAGAAAAAAGTTAAAACAACACCTCTTTGAAAAATCTTTTCGCAAGTTTCCTAGAGTGACTTGACTTTAAAAGACTCACGTCCCACCGGGCGTGCCAAACTACTGTAGACGTAGAAAATTCCCGCTCCTGGTTCTTGGGCCTGAAGCGAACCTTTTCGTGTGCCTAAGTCCTATTTAAACAAACAGGGCATACCAGCTAGCTTACTTAAGCTAGCGAAGATATATTTTAAAACCTAACTTCTAACGTGGCAACTATGAGCAAGCAAGCTCTTGTCGTCGCAGACCTTCTTGCACCGATGCGCAAGGGTCAGTTTGTACGCTTTTAAAATCAAGTGTTTGAGTGGAAAAAACCTACGAAAGTGGTTCGAGGTGTTTGATTCGGGTCTTTTTGGTATGATTTCAGATTTTTAGATCACGTGGATTTGCACGTGCCTAAGTCTTTCTTTTTATCCCTTTTTAGGGCCACCTAGGTGTGTGTTATGAACACTCCACTAAAATGTGGCAATTTTGAGCGGGAGTATGGGGTTTGCTTTGATGCAATATGCGTCCTAACTTGTGGTATGGCGTATATGCAATGCAAACTCACGCTACTCCAAAGGAAAAACCCGAATTTAAAAGACAATGCCGAAGGGAAATTGCCGAAGGGAAATGACTTGTAATGGAAATTGCCGAAGGGAAATTGCAAAAGGGAAATACGGCTATATCTTAAGAGCAGAAAGGCTCAATTGTGCAAGTGTGTGCCGTGTATATATTGAAAGACTACGCACACTGCTGAACCTTAAAACCCAAATTGAAAAGACATAGCCAAAAGGGAAATACGTATATAGCATATATGAGCCCTTACTTGGGTCTTACAAATAAGAGCGAATGCTCAATGTGGGTGCATGTGAAAATGTAAAGACAACACACACGACTTCAAATGAAACCCAAATATGAATTGCAATATGGCCTTAACTAAGGTCTTGGGAATAAGAGTGAAAGCTCAATGTGTGTGAGTGCTTGAATTAAAGTACTATGCACACAACATGAAATTAAACCCAAATAGAAATTGCAATATGGCCTTAACTAAGGTCTTGGGAATAAGAGCGAAAGCTCAATGTGTGTGAGTGCTAGAATTGAAGTACTACACACACGACATGAAATTAAACCCAAGGATAGTATCACACGGCCCTTACTTGGGTCTTGCAAATAAGAGCGGAAGCTCAATGTGTGTGAGTGTGAGAATTTAAAGACAACACACCCAACTCAAACAAAACCCTATGCAACTTAGAGTATATACATAAACTTATATTTAAAGGGCTGATTAGGCCCGTGTGTGTTCAAAATCGTGCACAACTAAGAGCGAGGTAGGCTCAAGTGCACCTGTGTGTGGGTGTGCCAAGCCACGTTATTACAAGCGGGGGGAGACAATGCTCCGTTATTACAACCCCGTATCAAATTCAATTTAATTTAAGCAAGTCTACAACTAAGGACCGAGTTAGGCACTTACTTATAGCTGGTCCGAAGATGACTTGCTTGACGTGGGCTTGGCTTCGCCTTGGGCTGCAAGAGGGAGCTCCTCGGAGTGGAACGGCAAGGATGTGTGGCCGGGTGACAAGAGAGCACGGGTGAGGCGCCTTGGTGCTTGCCGGCTGCTAGGAGGGGGCTGCCGTGATGTTTTGGGCTAAGGTGACTAGGGAGGGTCACAAAGGGATAGGTTGGTGCTAGGGAAGGTGGCGCTAAGGGGAGCCTAAAGGGAATGCCTAAGGATATGGGGTGGCTGCCGAATGGGTTTGGTTCAGTCGGCTGGGGTGGCTGACTAGGGCAATTTTTGTGGTGGCCGACTGCTAGGATAGTTAGGATGTTATGGATGGGAAGGGAGCTAACTAGGGTGTTGTGGAAGGTGGGGTTAGTGGATGACTAAGAGTTGGAAGGGGCAGGTCCTAGGGAGCAAGGTGGAAGGTGGCTGGGTATCACTAGGGGAGAAGGTAGAGAGCCGGGTGTTGAAAGGGTTATGTCTGGCCGACTGGGTAAGGGTGGCGGGTGGCTGTGATGGGGTGATATAGTGGTGGTATGGGGGGTTGAGAGTGGAGGGGGAGTGAAGAGGAGGTAGAGTTAGGTTGAGGTACTAACCGGGTGGTGAAGAGTTGGTGTCTAAGGAAGAAGGGCAGCTGGGTGCTTTGGATGGATGGAATTCGGCCGGATGGAAGTGGCGACGTGGAGTGGAGCGGGCTGGGAGACAGTGGTGGTGCGAGGTGGAGCTGGTCGGATGGAAGTGGTGCAGGTGAAGCAAGGTGGAGGATTCAGCTGGCCCAAGGGTGGGCTGGGATGTGATTGGCCAAGGTCGGTTGGGAGGAAAAGATCATGGAAAACCCGCCCCTTACGGGGGGGTTTATATAGACTTTGAAATGGCGGCTGGGGCTGGTATTTGGAGGGTGGTAAGGTAGTATAGGGGGTGGTGGTGTGGTGATAAGGTGGGCTGGTTTTGAGGAGGGGCCAGATATTTTACTTTAAGGGGTTTTAGGTATATGGTGTGCTAGGTTTAGGTGGGGTGGTTTAGGGGTTTAGGGCTTTGCTAGGTGGGTTGGTTTTGGGGTGAGGTTTAGTGAGGTGGGTGTAAACATCCCGAAATCCCACGAATTCCTCAAATCAACCTGGTTTTGTAAAAGTAGCCCCAAAGGGCCATTTTGAGTCTGGAAACCCAGGAGCCTTCCAAACAACCCTGTACATATGTTTTGAACTTTACATATTTCAAAAATGTATAATACAGCTTTAAAAACCTTTTAAAACATGTTTTGAAACCCCGAAGCAGCTTGGCCTAATCCAGACAGGACCAGGAAAGCTAAGGAGAGCCCAAAACCGGAGCACATGTCGAGCCCGGCACAGCAACTCTCATATCAAATCCACCCCCAGGATCTCGAACGTCCAAGACCCTGTTATCATCAAAACATCATTTGAAGTCATCTCCGGAAGGCGAAAACAGAGGCGGATGATCATGTTGGCGAAGACCCAACGCAGACGGAGTACTGATGCTGTCAGACCCCACACAAACCGTTCGTTTCAAACACAGCTCGAAGGAGTCAGAATTCAGTTTGGATTGGATCTGGACCATATATATCCATATCCCAATCCAAACCCATGTATGGACTTAGATTTGGATTTGGATTCAAAGATCCAATCCAATATCCATATCCATGGCCCACATCACCTTCTCATAAATGGAGGTGGGGCCCACTTGAATTTCACGTGGGATTATGGGCATGAGAGAGAGTGGGGGAGGATAAGATCAAGTGTGTGTTGTAATTAAGCTTGACTTGTGTGTCAAGTTTGGGGTTAATCATGTGGGTTAGCCTAATTAAGTGGGTTTAAGCTTGTAATTAGCCAAAACCTAACCTAGGGCTGCACCAACATGATATGATTAGGGTCTATGGGCCATGCAAAGGGAGCTCCTTCACCTAAACCTAGCCAAAAATACCTAATCCTAGCCTTCTACCCTAATCCGGTCCTAATCCTAGCCTAATCACCTAACCCACTTCCCTAATCTCGGCCTAATCCTAACCTAATCACCTAACCCACTTCCCTAATCCTTCCCTAAACCTAGGTTAATTTCCTTAAACCTAACCTAATCCTAGCCTAATCACCTAACCTACCTCACTAAACCTCACCCTAAAACCAACCCACCTAGCTAAACCCTAAACCTCTAAACCACCCCTAGCCCACAACTTACCCAAAACCCCTTGTATCTAAAATATCTGGCCCTACCCTAATACCAGCCCACCTTACTACCTTACCACCCTTCCTAGACCACCTAACCACTACCCCAAAACGAGCCCCAACCGCCTCTTGCAGCCCTATATAAACCCCCCCTTTGGGGTGGGTTTTTCCCATCTTCCATCATCTTGGGTCCTCCACTCTCCAGCCCAGCCGACTCCAACCTTGCTCCACTTGCCCCACAACCAGCCACCACCTGCGCCACTACCTCCCAGCCGAGCACCACCACCACCACCACTCCGGCCAAGGTCCACATCGCCACCATTTCGTCCGGCCGAATCCCATCCTGCACATCCAAACCACTCCCAACTTCTCCTCAACCACCCGCCACGGCCTCTTCACTTGGTGAGTGCCCCACAACTCCACCTTACTCCTTCTCCACTCCCTCTCCACTCTCAGCCACCCACCATACCACCGCCTCACCCTAATACCAGCCACTTGCCGCCACCACTCCCCCTCGGCCAGGCCATAACCACCCTAACTACCTGCCACTACCTAGACACCCTAGCTACACCCGACCACCCCATC
The DNA here is from genome assembly GCA_036023115.1 of Brasenia schreberi. Lineage (NCBI taxonomy): Eukaryota > Viridiplantae > Streptophyta > Magnoliopsida > Nymphaeales > Cabombaceae > Brasenia > Brasenia schreberi. The sequence continues at coordinate 503,520 of JAYKKT010000039.1, forward strand.
CAACTCCCTAAGATCTACCCCTATCACCACACCACATCCACCACTACCTTACCCCATCTCCTATTTAGTTCCCTTCCTTTCCACCACTCCTAGCCACCCTAGCAGCCTGCCACCAAAAAGTTCTCCTAGTCGGCCACTCCAACCGACTGTCACTTCCATTCGGCCAGCCACCTCCTTTCCCCTAGGTGCTCCATTAGACCTTCCCTTAGGCTCCCCCTTAGTGCCATACTGCCTAACACTACACCCTCCCTAGTGACCTTACTTAGACCCTTTAACCCCACACGCCAAGGCAGCCCCTTTCCAAGTAGCCGACTATAAACTCCCCGAAATCCCACGAATTTCTTAAACAAACCTGGTTTTGTACAAGCAGCCCAAAGGGCCATTTTTGAGTCTGGAAACCCAGGAGCCTTCCAGACAACCCTGTATATATATGTTTTAAACTTCATATTTCAAATATATATAATATGGCTTTTGAAAACCTTTTAAAACACGTTTTTGAAACCCTAAAGCAGCTTGGCCTAATCAAGACAGGACCAACGAAGTCCAAGAGAGCCCGGAGCCGGAGCACATGTCGAGCCCGGCACAGCAACTCTTGTATCACATCCATACCCCCAGGATCTTGAACGTCCAAGACCCTGTTATTATCAAAATGTCATTTGAAGTCATCTCCAAAAGGTAGAAACGGAGGCGGACGATCATGTTGGCGAAGACCCAACGCAGACGGAGTGCTGATGCTGTCAGACCCCGCACAAATCGTCCGTTTCGAACACAGCTCGAAGGAGTCAGAGTTCAGTTTGGATCGAATCTGGACCATATATATCCAGATCCCAATCCAAACCCATATGTGGACTTGGATTTGGATTTGGATCTAGAGATCCAATCCAATATCCATATCCATGGCCCACATCACCTTCTCATAAATGGAGGTGGGGCCCACTTGAAATTCACATGGGATCGTGGGCATGAGAGAGAGTGGGGATGGATAAGATCAAGTGTGGTTGTAATTAAGCTTGACTTGTGTGTCAAGTTTGGGGTTAGTCATGTGGGTTAGCCTAATCGAGTGGGTTTAAGCTTGTAATTAGCCAAAACCTAACCTAGGGTTGCACCAACATGAGGTGGTTAAGGTCTATGGGCCATGCAAAGGGAGCTCCTTCACCTAAACCTAACCCAAAATACCTAATCCTAGCCTTCCACCCTAATCCGCCCCTAATCTGAGCCTAATCACCTAACCCACTTCCCTAATCCCGGCCTAATCCCAACCTAATCACCTAACCCACTTCCCTAATCCTTTCCTAAACCTAGGTTAATTTCCCTAAACCTAGCCTAATCCTAGCCTAAACCTCACCCTAGAACCCAACCACCTAACCAAACCCTAAACCCCTAAACCACCCCTAGCCCACAATCTACCCAAACCACTAGTATTTAAAATATCTGGCCCTACCCTTTCCAGCCCACCTTATCTTCATACCACCCTACCTAAACCACCTAACCACTACCCCAAACCCAGCCCTAACCGACCTACCCATCCCTATATAAACACCCCCCCTTGGGGGCGGGTTTTGCTAGTTGGAACCCCTCACCCATCCCAGTCGGGTCCTCTCCTTCCTCCACTTCCCCAGCTGCTCCACCTGCTCCGCCTGCACCACCACCTACTTTCCATCCCACCACCACTTGCACCGCCATCTCCACCACCTCCCGGCCGAGCATCACCACCTGCCCGACTCCCTTCTAGCCGAGCGCCACCATCTCTTCACTCGGTAAGTACCCCACACTCTTCCTAGCTCCTTCTCCACTCCCTCTCCATTCCCAGCCACCCACCATACCACCACCTTACCCTAATATCAGCCACTAGCCGCCACCACTCGCAATCGGCCCAGCCTTAGTCACCCTAGCTACCCGCCACTACCTAACTACACTAGCTACACCCGGCCACCCTATTCGACTTCCTAAGACCTGCCCCTAACACTCCCCTACACCCACTACCCCCACTACCACCTAGCCCCATCACCTAGCTAGCTTCCTTACCATACTCCAGCCCTAGTCATCCTAGCCGCTCGCCACCACCACATTCCCCTAGTCGGCCACTCCAACCGGCTATCCCTTCCATTCGGCCAGCCATCTCTTTTCCCCCTAGGTGTCCCATTCGGTCTTCCCTTAAACTTCCCTTAGTGCCATACTCCCCTAACACTACACTCCCCCTAGTGACCTTACCTAGCCCCTTTAATCCCCCACACCAAGGCGACACCCTTGCTTGCAGCCGGCCACCATCAAGGCGCCTATCCCGCGCCCCATTTGCAGCCGTCCAGCACCCCTTGTCGCTCAACCTCGCGGAGCTCCCGTTTGCAGCCGAAGGCGAAGTCCAAGCCCACGCTCAAGCAAGGCCTCTACGGACCAGCTACTAGTAAGTGCCTAACTCGGTCTTTAGTTGTATACTTGCTTGAGATTCAATTCGATACGAGGTTGTAATAACGGAGCATAGTCTCCCCCCTTTTGTAATAACGTGGCTTGGCACACCCACACACGTGCACTCTCTTAGTTGTGCACGATTTTGAACACACACGGGCCTAATTAGCCCCTAATACATAAGTATATACATATACTTCCATTTTTGAAGGGTTTTGCTTAAGTTGGGTGCGTTGTCTTTCAATTCAAGCACTCTCACACACATTGAGCTTCGCTCTTATTTGAAAGACCCAAGTAAGGGCCGACCTATACTATTTGGGTTTCATTTCATGTCGTGTGTGTAAGTCTTTCAATTCAAGCACTCACACACATTGAGCTTTCGCTCTTATTTGAAAGACCCAAGTAAGGGCCGACCTATACTATTTGGGTTTTATTTCATGTCGTGTGTGTAAGTCTTTCAATTCAAGCACTCTCACACACATTGAGCCTTCGCTCTTACTCCCAAGACCTTAGTAAAGGCCTTATTGCAGTTATATTTGGGTTTCATTTATGTCGTGTGCGTAGTACTTCAATTCAAGCACTCACACACATTGAGCTGTCGCTCTTATTCCCAAGACCTTAGTTAAGGCCATACTGCAATTTATATTTGGGTTTAATTTCATGTCGTGTGTGTAAGTCTTTTCAATTCAAGCATGCACCCACATTGAGCCTTCGCTCTTATTTGCAAGACCCGAGTAAGGGCTCATATACATACTCTATATACATATCTCCCTTCGGCACTTACTTTACAGGTCATTTCCCTTCGGTTATTTCCCTTCGGTTATTTCCCTTCAGTATTGTCTTTACATTCGGGTTTTCTCTTTGGAGTAGCGTGAGTTTGCATTGCATCTACGCCATACCACGAGGTAGGACGCATATTGCATCAAAGCAAGCCCCGCTGGAATTCGCCCATTTAGTGGAGTGTTCGTAACACACAAACTAGGTGGCCCGAAAAGGGATAAAAGAAAAGACTTAGGCACGTGCAAATCCACGTGATCTAAAACATGCAATCACATCTAAAAGACCCAAATTAGACACCTCGAACCACTTCGTAGACTTTCTGTCCCAAAACTCAATTTTTGCAAAGCATACAGACTGACCCTTGCGCATCGGTGCAAGAAGGTCTGCGACGACAAGAGCTCACTTGCTCACAGTCGCCACGTTTAGAAGTCAGTGTTAAATATATCTTCGCTAGCTTAGGTAAGCTAGCTGGCATGCCCTGTTTGCATAAATAAGGCCTTAGACGCACGAGAGGATCTGCTCCGTGCCCTGAAAAAAAGGAGAGAGGCGGGGGATTTTCGCGCGTCTACAGAGATTGGCACGCCCGGTGGGATGTAAGCCTTTCAAAAATCGAGTTTTTAAGTAGAAGTCTTGCGAAAATTTTGTAAAAGGTGTCGTTTTAACTTGTTTTCTTTACTTGTACTTAGGACATTTTGATAAAGCTTGAAAAGCATGTCAAAATCCAATCCAAGTGAAGTGTCGAGCCAAGGCTCATGCGCATCAAGTTCTCACTCTAGGAGGATTTTCAAAAACAAAATAAAACTAGATGAAATCGAGGACTTGAGAAGGGAGTTTGAGGCCAAAATCGATGCTCTCAGCCAAGAGGCTGAAGTAGGCGATTCATGTTCATCAAACGGTGAACAAAGGCCTAAAAAGAAATCTGAAAAACCTCGCAAGCACAGAGAGGCCTCCGTAATGGAAGGCAACCAATACCATGAGTCCTTCACACAAAAAGACCGTAAAGCCCTACAGCAGTTGCTGAAAGGGCAGAATAAAGCAGAAGCTACGCCCTATCTGATTACGAAACAGACAGTGACGATGAAATACCGAACTTCCATCGGTATGATGGCATGGGAGACCCTAGGTCTCACTTGCAGCTTTTCTCACGTCGAGCCCATAAGAAGAAAAAGGACTCGATGAAATGGGTGTATTGGTTCCCTTTATCCCTTAAAGGCACAGCTGCCAAATGGCTGGCTTCCTACGATTTAAGCCAGTTCGCTACTTTTGAAGAGTTAGCAAACTGCTTCATGCAAAGATTTGCACACAACGTAGAAGTCACGCCAACCCTGAATACCTTAAGGGATACAAAGCAAGGCATGAACGAAGACGTACATGCCTTCATTATAAGATGGAGGTCGCTTTTGGGTCAAGTGCGAGAGCCCATATCCGAAGGATGCGCAGTAATGCTCATCTTGGATAATTTTAAAAGCGAGTTGAAAACCCTTCTCTCGCTCCATGAGATTTCAACTTTCCATAAGTTGATAAAAAAAGCCTCCCTTTTTGAAACCAACTTGCAAAAAGGGACATACGATCACTTGTGGAAAGGAAGTGCCGTTCCAAAAACCCGCTTGGAAAAGCCCATCGCATATGGGCTGCCCACGACGGACAAAGGGGCAAAGCCCCATAAAATCGCCAATGTCCGGGTGGATCCAGGCGTGGCGGGTGTAGACGCACGAAAATCCCCGCCTCTCTCCTTTTCAGGGCTCGGAGTGGATCCTCTCGTGTGTCTAAGGCCTATGTATGCAAACAGGGCGTGCCAGCTAGCTTACTTAAGCTAGCGAAGATATTTTTAACACTGACTTCTAAACGTGGCGACTGTGAGCAAGTAAGCTCTTGTCGTCGCAGACCTTCTTGCACCGATGCACAAGGGTCAGTCTGTACGCCCTACAAGAGTCGAGGAACATGTTGTTGAACATGGGCTACACGCCCTACAAGAGTCTAGGGGCACAGAACAAGGGCTCCTAGAGCCCATCCTTCCTAGGGCCAATCCAAGCCGATATGGGATCGACTATACTCCCCGAATATCGCCGGAGCCACCCCCTGTGACCACCTGGGTCAAGGGTGCCCCGGAACCTGCCTTAGAAGAGACCTACGATTTAGATCTCCTATTCCGAGTCTAACCCGTAGTGTTTTTCCTTTGTAGGTATGACGGAAGATCCCTTTTCTAAAAATACAAAAACATTTGAAAAACTTAAAATCAAAAAAATCGAAAAACAAGAAAAACCAAAAACAATGGAAAAACAAAAACTCGAAAATAGAGTGCTTTGTATAGTTCCCAAAGTTCTTGTTTTACAAAAACCCAAAAAAATCGAAAATTTGGAAAATACCAAAAAGATTTTGTATATAGCTGCTCCTGGTAGGACTTTGGCAAAAGAAAAGGATTTCGAAAGAAACGTCGTCTGCATAGCCAGACCAAAATTTTCGAAATCACTTGAAAATCTAAGTATAAAACCAGGTCATTTTGAAAACCACGCATCAAATTCCCTCGGGTCTATAGCCCACGAGAATGATCAAAGTCCAGAAGTGGATCCCCTTGAGGAAGATCCCACTTCTGAGCTCCCAGAATTTCATAGAATTCTCGATTTTGAAAGACCTTCCCAATCAGTAGGAGGAGATTTCATAGAGGTGAACCTAGGGGATGATTCCAATCCCAAAACCATCATTGCATGAAACCAAAAGGTTAGCATTCATTGCATTTCTACGAACCTATTTAGATGTGTTTGCATGGACGTATGAAGACATGCCGGGCATAGATCCTAGCATTGTCGAGCATCGTCTTCCCTTAGATGCAGGTGTAAAACCCATAAAGCAGAAGCTTAGGAAAATACACCCGAATGTACACACGCAAGTCAAAGAGGGTTTAGAAGATCTGCTAAAAGCCGGATTTATAAAACCCATTGCGTATTCTGATTGGTTTTCAAATATCGTTGTGGTTCGAAAAACCAATGGGAAAATTCGAATATGCATCGATTTCAGAAACCTGAATAAAGCCACTCCAAAGGATAATTATCCTTTACCAAACATAGATTTGATAGTCGATAGTACTGCAAATCATGAAATGTTTTCATTCATGGATGGCTATTCAGGCTATAATCAAATCAAACTAAGTCCACGAGATCAGGGTAAGACCGCCTTCACAACCCCATGGGGCACGTACTGCTATATAGTCATGCCCTTTGGTTTGAAAAATGCCGGCGCAACATACCAATGAGCCATGACCACGATCTTCCATGATCAAATTCATGAGCTTGTAGAAGTGTATGTAGATGATCTCTTGGCAAAATCCAAAACCCGATGCACCCATATCGAATGTTTACAAAAGATTTTCGAAAGGCTTAGGCTTTACAAAGTAAAGCTAAACCCTCAAAAATGTGTGTTCGGGGTAGAATCAGGGAAGCTTCTAGGCTTTATGGTGAGCCAAAGGGGAATAGAAGTCGACCCCTCTAAGTGTCGAGCCATCATAGACATGGCTCCACCCCTCCAATCTCACCCAAATCCGTAGCCTCCAGGGTCGATTACAATCCGTTCGCCAATTCATATCGAATCTGGCAACTAGATGTGAACCCTTCAACAAACTGTTGAGGAAGGGCACGAAATTCTTATGGGATGACGAATGCCAAAAGTCCTTCGAGAGACTGAAGGCATACTTGGTTAATCCCCCCGTTTTGAATCCTCCAAAGCAAGGAAAACCGCTTTTATTATACATCTCCGTGCATTCAAATGCTTTAGGAGCCCTGTTGGCTCAATACGTGGATGACACCCATAAGGAGTATGCCATCTACTATATTTCGAAAACTCTCTTGGCTTATGAACGAAATTATCAAGCCATGGAGAAAACGTGCTTGGCCCTAGTCTAGGCCTGCCAGAAGTTCAGACACTATTTCCTAGATCATGAGATATGGATAGTGTCCAAGCTTGATCCAATTAAGCACTTGTTCGAAAACCCCATTCTCACGGGTAGATTGGGCAAATGGCAACTCCTTCTAATGGAGTATGATCTGAAATACCATCACCAGATCTCCATTAAGGGGCAAGCCCTAGCAGATTACGTGGCTGAATTCCCCTTAGAGGACGCATATCCCACTCTTGTCGAAATGCCTGATGAAGGCATCTTGCAAAACCATTTTCAAAACCACATTTTGGCAAACTCTTTCGAAAACCAAGTGTGGAAGATGCACTTCGATGGGGCACGAAACCAACGAGGGGCTGGTGCCGGGGTCATCCTAATCTCCCCTGAAAAGGGCGAGATTCCCATAGCAGTCCGCTTGGATTTCGAATGTTCCAACAACGTAGCTGAGTATGAAGCACTCATACAAGGCTTAAGGATTTCGAAAACTCTAGGGGCATCATGCATTGAGGTCTTTGGAGATTCGCTCCTTGTCATAAACCAGGTTTTAAAAATTTGGCAAGTACGTAATGAGAAACTACTTCCATATCACAAGTTGGCCACTCGATTGGTCCAATCCTTCCAGTCGTGTAAACTCACACACGTAGGAAGAGAGGACAATGGCATCGCCGATGCCCTCTCCTCCTTGGGTTCAGCCCTGAAGGTCAATCACATTTCAGGGACCAGATCTTTGGAAATATGGCATGCGCCCCACCCATCCACACACGACTTGGATATTTACTAAAACAAGCCAGAGTCTATTGAAAAACCCTGGTTTTATGACATAAAACAATTTTTAGAAAATGGGGGATTCACCGAGGATGCCACATCCAAAGATAAGGCATTCATTCGTAAGATTTCGACCCGATACACCATTCTGGGTGGGGTCTTATACAAAAAAAGTTTTACCGGCATTCTGCTTAGGTGTATCGACTTAGAGGAGGCTAGGGTAGTGATGCATGAGTTCCACGATGGAGAATGTGGAGGTCATGTTAATGCCAACATGATGGCAATGAAAATACTTAGAGGGGGCTATTTTTGGTCCACCCTGAAAAAGGATTGTCACGATCATGTTAGGAAGTGTCATCCATGTCAAGTGCATGGGCACGCCATTCATATCCCTTCATCTGCATTGCATTCCGTGGTCAGCCCCTGGCCATTTACCATGTGAGCGTTTGACATCGTAGGCCCAATATTTCCAAAGGCCTCGAATGGGCATCGATTTATTTTAGCAACCACGGAGTATTTCTCCAAGTGGGTGGAAGCCATTTCCCTAACCAAAGTAATGGGGCAACATGTGGTGCCTTTCATCCGGAGGAATATCTTGGCTCGATTTGGGGTTCCACGAGACCTTGTGTCTGATAATGGCACCCCATTCAATAACGAGCAGATGGTTAAGTTGTGCAACACGTATGGCATAACTCACCACTTCTCCTCGCCCTACTACCCTCAAGGCAACGGCCAAGCCGAAGCCACAAACAAGACTCTCATTAGTTTTATTGAGAAAACCTTAGAAAAGGGTAGGACGTGGCACGAGAAGCTGGATGAAGCCTTATGGGCTTATAGGACTTCCATCCGGACTCCCACGAATGCCACACCATTCGAATTGGTCTATGGCACAAACGCCATTCTTCCCATTCATACTCAACTGCATTCATTCCATACATCTATAGCACTCGACCTCCCCCTAGAGACGCTTCAGCATGCTAGGATGGCCGAACTAGATTTGCTAGATGAGAGGCGACTCCTTGCCATGGATCATGCTCGTGCATACCGGCAAAGGATAGCCCGACATTATAGCAAACACATGAGACCTCGCCACTTTGAAGTGGGAGATCTGGTCTTAAAAACCATCCACCATCGTGGCCCACACCCCCTAGGCAAGTGGCGCCCCAACTGGGATGGACCCTATGTTGTACGAGCAACCACTACGAACAATTCGTATTGGTTGATCGATGTAGAAGGTAGGAATTTAGCAGATCCTATCAATATTCAATACTTAAAGAAGTATCATGTGTAGGATATGGATTAAATTCCATTTTTCGAAAATTTTTAGGGATAGCTGTCCTGAGACATGTGAATAAGGTGCAAAAGCAAACTCGTGTGAACCTAAGTGAGAGAATTCGCACTTGTGAAAGAGTGGAGTTTTCAAAATCGTGGTTACATTTCAAAATCCTTCTTCTTACAAAGAAAGGCCTAGTTCAACATAGCAAGATACTTGCAAGTGGTACGTGCTATTTCTAAATAGGCTGATCTGGAATGGATCGAGTGTAGGCTTGGGATAAGTAGGCCTTGTAAGTCTCTAGAGTTCGACCACATCTGGTCCCTGGGAGGTCGCCACTTTTGGCACCACACCCATGTCATTTGCATTCCACGCATGTGTAGACGCGTGAAAATCCCCGCTTCTCACCTTTTCAGGGCTCGGAGCGGATCCTCTCGTGGGTCTAAGGCCTATGTATGCAAACAGGGCGTACCAGCTAGCTTACCTAAGCTAGCGAAGATATATTTAACACTGACTTCTAAATGTGGCGACTGTGAGCAAGTAAGCTCTTGTCGTCGCAGACCTTCTTGCACCGATGCGCAAGAGTCAGTCTGTACGCTTTGCAAAAATCGAGTTTTTGAGAGAAAGTCTACGAAGCGGTTCGAGGTGTCTAATTCGGGTCTTTTAGATGCGATTGTATGTTTTAGATCACGTGGATTTGCACATGCCTAAGTCTTTCCTTTTATCCCTTTTCGGGCCACCTAGTTTGTGTGTTATGAACACTCCACTACATGGGCGAATTCGAGCGGGGCTTGCTTTGATGCAATATGCATCCTACCTCGTGGTATGGCGTAGATGCAATGCAAACTCACGCTACTCCAAAGGGAAAACCCGAATGTAAAGACAATACTGAAGGGAAATAACCGAAGGGAAATGACTTGAAATATAAATGCCGAAGGGAGATACGTATATAGAGTATGTATATGAGCCCTTACTTGGGTCTTGCAAATAAGAGCGAAGGCTCAATGTGGGTGCATGCTTGAATTTAAAGACTTACACACACGACATGAAATTAAACCCAAATATAAATTGCAGTATGGCCTTGACTAAGGTCTTGGGAGTAAGAGCGAAGGCTCAATGTGTGTGAGTGCTTGAATTGAAGTACTACACACACGACATAAATGAAACCCAAATATAACTGCAATAAGGCCTTTACTAAGGTCTTGGGAATAAGAGCGAAGGCTCAATGTGTGTGAGAGTGCTTGAATTGAAAGACTTACCCACACGACATGAAATGAAACCCGAATAGTATAGGTCGGCCCTTACTTGGGTCTTTCAAATAAGAGCGAAAGCTCAATGTGTGTGAGAGTGCTTGAATTGAAAGACTTACCCACACGACATGAAATGAAACCCAAATAGTATAGGTCGGCCCTTACTTGGGTCTTTCAAATAAGAGCGAAGGCTCAATGTGTGTGAGTGCTTGAATTGAAAGACAACGCACCCAACTTAAGCAAAACCCTTCGAAAATGAAAGTATATGTATATACTTATGTATTAGGGGCTGATTAGGCCCGTGTGTGTTCAAAATCGTGCACAACTAAGAGAGTGCACGTGTGTGGGTGTGCCAAGCCACGTTATTACAAGCGGGGGGAGACTATGCTCCGTTATTACAACCCCGTATCAAATTGAATCTCAAGCAAGTATACAACTAAAGACCGAGTTTAGGCACTTACTAGTAGCTGGTCCATAGAGGCCTTGCTTGAGCGTGGGCTTGGCCTTCGCCTTGGGCTGCAAACGGGAGCTCCGCGAGGGTGAACGACAAAGGGTGCTGGCCGGCTGCAAATGGGGCACGGGATAGGCGCCTTGATGGTGGCCGGCTGCAAGCAAGGGTGTCGCCTTGGTGTGGGTGATTAAAGGGGCTGGGCCAAGTGAGTATGTAGGGTCACTAGGAGAGTATAGAGTGTTAGGGAGTATGGACCTAAGGGGAGCTTAAGGGAAGGTCGAATGGGACACCTAGGGGAAAAGAGATGGCTGGCCGGGTATAGCTAGGGTAGTTAGGTAGTGGCGAAGGGCTAGGGCAGCTAAGGCTTGGCCGAGTGTAGGGGTGACGGCAAGTGGTGGTGGGATGGAAAGTAGGTGGTGGTATGGTGGGTGGCTGGGAGTGGAGAGGGAGTAGAGAAGGAGCTAGGTAGAGTGTGGGGTACTTACCGAATGGAGAGAAGGTGGCGCTCGGCTGGAAGGAAGTTGGGCAGGTAGTGAGGCTCGGCCGGGAGGTGGTGGAGATGGCGGTGCAAGTGGTGGTGGGATGGAGAGTAGGTGGTGGTGCAGGCGGAGCAGGTGGAGCAGGTGGAGCAGCTGGGGAAGTGGAGGAAAGAGAGGGCCCGGCTGGGATGGGTGAGGGGTTCTAGCTAGGAAAACCCGCCCCAAGAGGGGGGGGGTTTATATAGGGAGTTGGGTAGGTCGGTTAGGGCTGGGTTTGGGGTAGTGGTTAGGTGGTTTAGGTAGGGTGGTGTGATGATAAGGTGGGCTGGAAAGGGTAGGGCAAGATATTTTAGATACTAGTGGTTTGGGTAGGTTGTGGGCTAGGGGTGGTTTAGGGGTTTAGGGTTTGGTTAGGTGGGTGGGTTCTAGGGTGAGGTTTAGTGAGCTAGGTTAGGTGATTAGGCTAGGATTAGGCTAGGTTTAGGGAAATTAACCTAGGTTTAGGGAAGGATTAGGGAAGTGGGTTAGGTGATTAGGTTGGAATTAGGCCGGGATTAGGGAAGTGGGTTAGGTGATTAGGTTCAGATTAGGGACGGATTAGGGTGGAAGGCTAGGATTAGGTGTTTTGGGTTAGGTTTAGGTGAAGGAGCTCCCTTTGCATGGCCCATAGACCTTAACCACCTCATGTTGGTGCAACCCTAGGTTAGGTTTTGGCTAATTACAAGCTTAAACCCACTCAATTAGGCTAACCCACATGATTAACCCCAAACTTGACACACAAGTCAAGCTTAATTACAACACTCTTGATATTATCCATCCCCACTCTCTCTCATGCCCATAATCCCACGTGAATTTCAAGTGGGCCCCACCTCCATTTATGAGAAGGTGATGTGGGCCATGGATATGGATATTGGATTGGATCTCTGGATCCAAATCCAAATCCAAGTCCACACATGGGTTTGGATTGGGATCTGGATATATATGGTCCAGATTCAATCCAAACTGAACTCTGACTCCTTCGAGTTGGGTTCGAAACGGACGATTTGTGCGGGGTCTGACAGCATCAGTACTCCGTCTGCGTTGGGTCTTCGCCAACATGGTCGTCCGCCTCCGTTTCTGCCTTCCGGAGATGACTTCAAATGACATTTTGATAATAACAGGGTCTTGGACGTTCGAGACCCTAGGGGTATGGATTTGATACGAGAGTTGCTGTGCCGGGCTTGACATGTGCTCCGGTTCTGGGGTCTCTTTGACTTTATTGGTCTTGTCTTGATTAGGCCAAGCTGCTTTGGGGTTTCAAAAACGTGTTTTAAAAGGTTTTCAAAAGCCATATTATATATTTTTGAAATATGAAGTTTAAAATGTATGTACAGGGTTGTCTAGAAGGCTCCTGGGTTTCTAGACTCAAAATGGCCCTTTGGGGTTGCTTTTACAAAACCAGATGAATTTGAGAAATTCATGGGATTTCGGGGTGTTTACAGCATGGTACTTGCATGAACATGATCCCATTTTGGACCAGATTCCATGTAGAACCCTTTGGCGTGATATCTCCTCCTACCAGAGTTTGTAAATTGAGATTTTGCAAAAAATTGGGGCGATCCCATATTCTTCATGGATAGATCTAGGGAGACATTAAAAGGGGTGTTTGTCATCTTTGCCCTTATCCAAATCGATTTGGACAAGGCCAAAGAGGGGCATCTGTAAACACCCCGAAATCCCATGAATTTCTTAAACAAACCTGGTTTTGTACAAGCAGCCCCAAAGGGCCATTTTTGAGTCTGGAAACCTAGGAGCCTTCCAGACAACCCTGTATATATGTTTTAAACTTCATATTTCAAAAATATATAATATGGCTTTTGAAAACCTTTTAAAACATATTTTTGAAACCCCAAAGCAGCTTGACCTAATCAAGACAGGACCAACGAAGTCAAAGAGAGCCCAGAGCCGGAGCACATCTCGAGCCCGGCACAACAACTCTTGTATCACATCCATACCCCCAGGATCTCGAACGTCCAAGACCCTATTATTATCAAAATGTCATTTGAAGTCATCTCTGGAAGGCAGAAACGGAGGCGGACGATCATGTTGGCGACGACCCAACGCAGATGGAGTGCTGATGCTGTCAGACCCCGCACAAATCGTCCGTTTCGAACACAGCTCGAAGGAGTCAGAGTTCAGTTTGGATCGAATCTAGACCATATATATCCAGATCCCAATCCAAACCCATATGTGAACTTGGATTTGGATTTGGATCCAGAGATCCAATCCAATATCCATATCCATGGCCCACATCACCTTCTCATAAATGGAGGTGGGGCCCACTTGAAATTCACGTGGGATCATGGGCATGAGAGAGAGTGGGGATGGATAAGATCAAGTGTGGTTGTAATTAAGCTTGACTTGTGTGTCAAGTTTGGGGTTAGTCATGTGGGTTAGCCTAATTGAGTGGGTTTAAGCTTGTAATTAGCCAAAACCTAACCTAGGGCTGTACCAACATGAGGTGGTTAAGGTCTATGGGCCATGCAAAGGGAGCTCCTTCACCTAAACCTAACCCACTTCCCTAATCCCGGCCTAATCCCAACCTAATCACCTAACCCACTTCCCTAATCCTTCCCTAAACCTAGGTTAATTTCCCTAAACCTAGCCTAATCCTAGCCTAATCACCTAACCTAGCCCACAATCTACCCAAACCACTAGTATTTAAAATATCTGGCCCTACCCTTTCCAGCCCACCTTATCTTCATACCACCCTACCTAAACCACCTAACCACTACCCGAAACCCAGCCCTAACCGACCTACCCATCCCTACATAAACCCCCCCCCTTGGGGGCGGGTTTTGCTAGTTGGAACCCCTCACCCATCCCAGCCGAGTCCTCTCCTTCCTCCACTTCCCCAGCTGCTCCACCTGCTCCACCTGCTCCGCCTGCACCACCACCTACTTTCCATCCCACCACCTCCCGGCCGAGCATCACCACCTGCCTGACTCCCTTCCAGTCGAGCGCCACCTTCTCTTCACTCGTTAAGTACCCCACACTCTACCTAGCTCCTTCTCCACTCCCTCTCCATTCCCTGCAACCCACCATACCACCACCTTACCCTAATATCAGCCACTAGCCGCCACCACTCCCAATCGGCCCAGCCTTAGTCACCCTAGCTACCCGCCACTACCTAACTACACTAGCTACACCCGGCCACCCTATTCGACTTCCTAAGACCTGCCCCTAACACTCCCCTACACCCACTACCCCCACTACCACCTAGCCCCATCACCTAGCTAGCTTCCTTCCATACTCCAGCCCTAGTCGTCCTAGCCGCTCGCCACCACCACATTCCCCTAGTCGGCAACTCCAACCGGCTATCCCTTCCATTCGGCCAGCCATCTCTTTTCCCCCTAGGTGTCCCATTCGGTCTTCCCTTAAACTTCCCTTAGTGCCATACTCCCCTAACACTACACTCCCCCTAGTGACCTTACCTAGCCCCTTTAATCCCCCACACCAAGGCGACACCCTTGCTTGCAGCCGGCCACCATCAAGGCGCCTATCCCGCGCCCCATTTGCAGCTGGCCAGCACCCCTTGTCGCTCAACCTCGTGGAGCTCCCGTTTGCAGCCCAAGGCGAAGGCCAAGCCCACACTCAAGCAAGGCCTCTACCCACCAGCTACTAGTAAGTGCCTAACTCGGTCTTTAGTTGTATACTTGCTTGAGATTCAATTCGATACGGGGTTGTAATAACGGAGCATAGTCTCCCCCCGCTTGTAATAACGTGGCTTGGCACACCCACACACGTGCACTCTCTTAGTTGTGCACGATTTTGAACACACACGGGCCTAATCAGTCCCTAATACATAAGTATATACATATACTTTCATTTTGGAAGGGTTTTGCTTAAGTTGGGTGCGTTGTCTTTCAATTCAAGCACTCTCACACACATTGAGCTTCGCTCTTATTTGAAAGACCCAAGTAAGGGCCGACCTATACTATTTGGGTTTCATTTCATGTCGTGTGTGTAAGTCTTTCAATTCAAGCACTCACACACATTGAGCTTTCGTTCTTATTTGAAAGACCCAAGTAAGGGCCGACCTATACTATTTGGGTTTTATTTCATGTCGTGTGTATAAGTCTTTCAATTCAAGCACTCTCACACACATTGAGCCTTCGCTCTTACTCCCAAGACCTTAGTAAAGGCCTTATTGCAGTTATATTTGTGTTTTGTAGACGCGCGAAAATCCCCGCCTCTTTGCCTTTTTCAGGGCTTTGGAGCGGATCCTCTCGTGTGTCTAAGGCCTATGTATGCAAACAGGGCGTGCCAGCTAGCTTACCTAAGCTAGCGAAGATATTTAATACTGACTTCTAAATGTGGCGACTGTGAGCAAGTAAGCTCTTGTCGTCGCAGACCTTCTTGCACCGATGCGCAAGGGTCAGTCTGTACGCTTTGCAAAAATCGAGTTTTTGGAGAGAAAGTCTACGAAGCGGTTTGAGGTGTCTATTTCGGGTCTTTAGAATGCGATTGCATGTTTTAGATCAAGTGAATTTGCACGTGCCTAAGTCTTTTCTTTTATCCCTTTTCGGGCCACCTAGTTTGTGTGTTATGAACACTCCACTACGTGGGCGAATTCGAGCGGGGCTTGCTTTGATGCAATATGCGTCCTACCTCGTGGTATGGCGTAGATGCAATGCAAACTCATGCTACTCCAAAGGGAAAACCCTAAATGTAAAGACAATACTGAAGGGAAATGATTGAAGGGAAATAACCGAAGGGAAATAACCGAAGGGAAATATGTATATAGATTATGTATATGAGCCCTTACTCGGGTCTTGCAAATAAGAGCGAAGGCTCAATGTGGGTGCATGCTTGAATTGAAAGACTTACACACACGACATGAAATTAAACCCAAATATAAATTGCAGTATGGCCTTGACTAAGGTCTTGGGAGTAAGAGCGAAGGCTCAATGTGTGTGAGAGTGCTTGAATTGAAGTACTACACACACGACATACATGAAACCCAAATATAACTGCAATAAGGCCTTTACTAAGTTCTTGGGAGTAAGAGTGAAGGCTCAATGTGTGTGAAGGTGCTTGAATTGAAAGACTTACTCACACGACATGAAATGAAACCCAAATAGTATAGGTCGGCCCTTACTTGGGTCTTTCAAATAAGAGCGAAAGCTCAATGTGGGTGCGTGCTTGAATTAAAAGACTTACACACACGACATGGAATGAAACCCAAATAGTATAGGTCGGCCCTTACTTGGGTCTTTCAAATAAGAGCGAAAGCTCAATGTGTGTGAGTGCTTGAATTGAAAGACAACGCACCCAACTTAAACAAAACCCTTCGAAAATGAAAGTATATATATACACTTATGTATTAGGGGCTGATTAGGCCCGTGTGTGTTCAAAATCGTGCACGACTAAGAGAGTGCACGTGTGTGGTTGTGCCAAGCCACGTTATTACAAGCGGGGGGAGACTATGCTCCGTTATTACAACCCCGTATCAAATTGAATCTCAAACAAGTATACGACTAAAGACCGAGTTTAGGCACTTACAAGTAGCTGGTCCGTAGAGGCCTTGCTTGAGCGTGGGCTTGGCCTTCGCCTTGGGCTGCAAACGGGAGCTCCGCGAGGATGGGTGACCAAGGGTGCTGGCCGGCTGCAAGTGGGGCGCGGGATAGGCGCCTCGAAGGTGGCCGGTTGCAAGTGGGTGTCGCCTCGACGTGGGCTATTAAAGGGGTGGACCAAGTGAGTGTTTAGGGTCACTAGGAGAGTCGAGTGTTTAGGGAAGGTGGACCTAAAGGGGAGTTTATGGGAAGGCCGAATGGGAGTCCTATAGGGTGGAAGAAATGGCTGGCCGGGTGCAAATGGGATGGTTAGGTAGTGGCCGGTAGTTTAGGTTGTGCTAGGTTCGGCTAAGTGAAAAGGGTGGTGACAAAGGGCTGAGATGATGATAGGGTGGGTGGCTAGGAGTGGAGAGGGAGTAGAGAAGGATTTAGGTAGAGTTGGGGAATGCTTACCGAATGGGGAGAGGCGGTGGATGGAAGAGAGAAGCCGGGTGGTTGGGATGGAGAGCAAGCGGTGGCGTCCGGCTGGGAGATGGTGGTGTGAGCTGGGGTGGGGTGGAGGGATGGTGGTGGTGCAGGCGGCGCAGGTGGAGCAGGCGGGCAGGTTCGGCTGGGTGAGGAAAATGGGGGAAAGAGAGGGCCCGGCTGAGGTTGGTGAGGATCCTTCTAGCTAGGAAAACCCGCCCCCAAGGGGGGGTTTAAATAGGAATGGGTAGGTCGGTTAGGGCTGGGCTTGGGGTAGTGGTTAGGTGGTTTAGGTAGGGTGGTATGTAGATAAGGTGGGCTGGAAAGGGTTGGGCCAGATATTTTGAAAACTAGGGGTTTGGGTAGATTGTGGGCTAGGGGTGGTTTAGGGGTTTAGGGCTAGGTTAGGTGGTTGGGTTTTAGGGTGAGGTTTAGTGAGCTAGGTTAGGTGATTAGGCTAGGTTTAGGCTAGGATTAGGGAAATTAATCTAGGTTTAGGGAAGGATTAGGGAAGTGGGTTAGGTGATTAGGTTGGGATTAGGCCGGGATTAGGGAAGTGGGTTAGGTGATTAGGCTCAGATTAGAGGTGGATTAGGGGTTTAGGCTAGGATTAGGCGTTTTGGGTTAGGTTTAGGTGAAGGAGATCCCTTTGCATGGCCCATAGACCTTAACCACCTCATGTTGGTGCAGCCCTAGGTTGGGTTTTAGCTAATTACAAGCTTAAGCCCACTCAATTAGGCTAACCCACATGATTAACCCCAAACTTGACACACAAGTCAAGCTTAATTACAACACTCTTGATATTTTCCATCCCCACTCTCTCTCATGCCCAATATCCCATGTGAATTTCTAGTGGGTCCCACCTCCATTTATGAGAAGGTGATGTGGGCCATGGATATGGATATTGGATTGGATCTCTGGATCCAAATCCAAATCCACATCCACATATGGGTTTGGATTGGGATCTGGATATATATGGTCCAGATCCAATCCAAACTGAACTCTGACTCCTTCGAGCTGGGTTCGAAACGGACGATTCGTGCGGGGCCTGACAGCATCAGCACTCCGTCTGCGTTGGGTCTTCGCCAACATGGTCATCCGCCTCCGTTTCTACCTTCCGAAGATGACTTCAAATGATATTTTGATAAGAACAGGGTGTTGGACGTTCGAGATCCTGGGGGTGTGGATGTGATACAAGAGCTGCTGTGCCGGGCTTAACATGTGCTCCGGTTCCGGGCTCTTCTTAGCTCTCCTGGTCCTGTCTTGATCGGGCCAAGCCACTTCGGGGTTTCAAAACATGTTTTAAAAGGTTTTCAAAAGCTATATTATATATTTTTGAAATGCAGAGTGTAAGACATATATATACGGTTGTCTGGAAGGCTCCTGGGTTTCCAGACTCAAAAATGGCCCTTTGGGGCTGCTTTTACAAAACCAGGTTTGTTTAAGGAATTCGTGGGATTTCGGGGTGTTCACAGGTTTCATTTATGTTGTGTGCGTAGTACTTCAATTCAAGCACTCACACACATTGAGCTTTCGCTCTTATTCCCAAGACCTTAGTTAAGGCCATACTACAATTTATATTTGGGTTTAATTTCATGTCGTGTGTGTAAGTCTTTTCAATTCAAGCACGCACCCACATTGAGCCTTCGCTCTTATTTGCAAGACCCGAGTAAGGGCTCATATACATACTCTATATACATATCTCCCTTCGGCACTTACTTTACAGGTCATTTCCCTTCGGTTATTTCCCTTCGGTTATTTCCCTTCAGTATTGTCTTTACATTCGGGTTTTTCCTTTGGAGTAGCGTGAGTTTGCATTGCATCTACGCCATACCACGAGGTAGGATGCATATTGCATCAAAGCAAGCCCCACTCGAATTCGCCCATGTAGTGGAGTGTTCATAACACACAAACTAGGTGGGCCGAAAAGGGATAAAAGAAAAGACTTAGGCACGTGCAAATCCACGTGATCTAAAACATGCAATCGCATCTAAAAGACCCGAATTAGACACCTCGAACCGCTTCGTAGACTTTCTATCCCAAAACTTGATTTTTGCAAAGCGTACAGACTGACCCTTGCGCATCGGTGCAAGAAGGTCTGCGACGACAAGAGCTCACTTGCTCACAGTCGCCACGTTTAGAAGTCAGTGTTAAATATATCTTCGCTAGCTTAGGTAAGCTAGCTGGCATGCCCTGTTTTCATAAATAAGGCCTTAGACGCACGAGAGGATCCGCTTCGAGCCCTGAAAAAAAGGCGAGACGCAGGGGATTTTCGCGCGTCTACACCGGCCACGTTCAAGGCATCTCTTCCGCGCTCCCAAGCCACCCGGCTAGCAGCCCCTTGCCGTTCAACTCCGCGGAGCTCCCTCTTGCAGCCCAAGGCGAAGGCCAAGCCCACGCTCAAGCAAGGCATCTTCGGACCAGCTATTAGTAAGTGCCTAACTCGGTCCTTAGTTGTATACTTGCTTAAGATTCAATTCGATACGGAGTTGTAATAACGGAGCATAGTCTCCCCCCGCTTCTAATAACGTGGCTTGGCACACCCACACACGTGCACTCTCTTAGTTGTGCATGATTTTGAACACACGGGCCTAATCAGCCCCTAATACATAAATATATATATATATACTTTAATTTTCATAGGGTTTTGCTTAAGTTGGGTGTGTTGTCTGTCAATTCAAGCACTCACACACATTGAGCCTTCGCTCTTATTTGAAAGACCCAAGTAAGGGCCGAGCTATACTATTTGGGTTTTCATTTCATGTCGTGTGTGTAAGTCTTTCAATTCAAGCACTCACACACATTGAGCCTTCGCTCTTATTTGAAAGACCCAAGTAAGGGCCGAGCTATACTATTTGGGTTTTCATTTCATGTCGTGTGTGTAAGTCTTTCAATTCAAGCACTCACACACATTGAGCCTTCGCTCTTATTTGAAAGACCCAAGTAAGGGCCGTGTTATACTATTTGGGTTTCATTTCATGTTGTGTGTGTAAGTCTTTCAATTCAAGCACGCACCCACATTGAGCCTTCGCTCTTAGTTGCAAGACCCAAGTAAGGGCACGTATATACCCTATATACATATCTCCCTTCAGCATTTACATTACAAGTCATTTCCCTTCGGCATTGTCTTTACATTCGGGTTTTCCCTTTGGAGTAGCGTGAGTTTGCATTGCATCTACGCCATACCACGAGGTAGGACGCATATTGCATCGAAGCAAGCCCCGTACTCCCGCTCAAATTCGCCCATGTAGTGGAGTGTTCATAACACACAAACTAGGTGGCCCATAAAGGGATAAAAAGAAAGACTTAGGCACGTGCAAATCCACGTGATTTAAAATCTGCAATCGTATCTAAAAGACCCGAATTAGAAACCTTGAACCGCTTCGTAGGCTTTCTATACCCTAAAACTTGATTTTTAAAAGCGTACAGACTGACCCTTGCGCATCGGTGCAAGAAGGTCTGCGACGACAAGAACTCACTTGCTCACAGTCGCCACGATTAGAAGTCAGTTTAGAATATATCTTCGCTAGCTTAGGTAAGCTAGCTGGCACGCCCTGTTCATATAAATAGGCCTTAGACACACGAGAGGATCCGCTCCAGGCCCTAAGAAGCCAAGAGGCGGGGATTTTCACGCGTCTACAGAGATTGGCATGCTCGGTGGGATGTGAGCCTTTCAAAAATCGAGTTTTAAGTTAGAAGCTTGCGAAAATTTTGTTAAAAAGGTGTCATTTTTAACTTGTTTTCTTTGCTTGTACTTAGGAAATTTCGAAAAAGCTTGAAAAGCATGTCAAAATCCAATCCAAGTGAAGTGTCGAGCCAAGGCTCATGCGCATCAAGTTCTCACTCTAGGAGGATTTTCAAAAACAAAATAAAACTAGATGAGATCGAGGACCTAAGAAGGGAGTTTGAGGCCAAAATCGATGCTCTAAGCCAAGAGGCTGAAGTAGGCGATTCGTGTTCATCAAACGGTGAACAAAGGCCTAAGAAAAAATCGGAAAAACCTCGCAAGCACAAAGAGGCCTCCGTAATGGAAGGCAACCAATACCTCGAGTCCTTCACACAAAAGGACCGTAAAGCCCTACAAGAGTTGCTAAAAGGGCAGAATAAAGAGAAAAGAAGCTACGCCCTATCTGATTTCCTTCCTATGGATTATGAAACAGACAGTGACGATGAAATACCGAACTTCCATCGGTATGATGGCATGGGAGACCCTAGGTCTCACTTGCAGCTTTTCTCGCGTCGAGCCCATAAGAAGAAAAAGGAGTCGATGAAATGGGTGTATTGGTTCCCTTTATCCCTTAAAGGCACAGCTGCCAAATGGCTGGCTTCCTACAACTTAAGCCAGTTTGCTACTTTTGAAGAGTTAGCGAACTGCTTCATGCAAAGAATTGCACACAATGTAGAAGTCACGCCAACCCTGAATACTTTAAGGGATACAAAGCAAGGCATGAACGAAGACATACATGCCTTCATTATAAGATGGCGGTCACTTTTGGGCCAAGTGCGAGAGCCCATATCCGAAGGATGCGCAGTCATGCTCATCCTGGATAACTTTAAAAGCGAGTTAAAAACCATTCTCTCGCTCCATGAGATCTCAACTTTCCATAAGTTGATCAAAAAGGCATCCCTTTTCGAAACCAACTTGCGAAGAGGGACATACGATCACTTATGGAAAGGAAGTACCGTTTCTAAAACCCGCTTGGAAAAGCCCATCACATACGGGTTACCCACGATGGACAAAGGGGCAAAGCCCCATAAAATCGCCAATGTCCGGGTGGATCCAGGCGTGGCAGGCACTTCCAAAAATTTTGAAAAATTAGAAAACAAGAGGGAGCGAACCTTTCAAAAACCGGTTGAAAAACAAGAGTATACACCGCTGGGGCAACCTGTGTCGGAGGTCCTAGACCTCCTACTTGCCCAAGGCATGATAGAACTCCCCGAAATCCCCGAAAGAGTCACCTCCAAGGGGGGGTATTTAAACCAATTTTGTAAGTATCATCGGCTCAAAGGCCATGATACCAAACGCTGTTTCTCCCTTTTAAATAAAATTGAGAACTTGATAGCGGAAGGTCGGCTCCAGGTCACTGCGAAACCTGAGCCACCTCAAGCTATCTTCAAAGAACCCTTTCCCAAACACGCCAGTGGCAGTGGGAAAGGAAAGGAGGTATGTACCCTCACTATTTCTAAGGAACTGGCGCAAAAACCAGAGTTTGGTCGACCCACTTGTGCGCCCACTCTTGTATTATACAAGAAGCCCGCCCAAGTCGTCATTCGGGGAGCACCAAAAGTGGAATCCCCGGCAAAACCAGTTTTGAAAATCCAAGGTTCTCCTCAGCTCATCCTTAGAGCCAAATTTAGCGCGAACCCTAGGCTGGTCGTGGGGGAAGTGACTAGATCCGGGAGGATCTATCAACCCCCGCACCTACAAGGTGCTAAAAAGGTGGTCAGTGTGTCTGGCCCCTCAAAAGCATGTATCCCTAGTGTTTTGCCAAAAGCAGATAAGGACAAAGTCATCCTAAATCCTTATGACTTCGAAAACCACCTTTCAAAGATTCCTAATCACATGTCTATCCTAGAGCTTATACAAACCTCGCCTAGGCATAGACTTGTATTAGAGAAAATTCTAGAAAGGGCCAAGGTTAATTCGAACATAAGTTCAGAATCCTTGTCTGTCAAAGTGGCTTTATTAGGAGCAAAATCGCCCATCACTTTCTCGGAAGATGATGTAGATAGGCCCTACGAATCCCACAACCAGGCCCTGCATATCGAGGTGGTTATGAATAACCACTCTCTGGATAGGTGCCTAGTCGATGGTGGAGGAGGGCTCAACATCCTTCCACTTCATGTGGCGTATAAAATCGGAGTCGCCATGACTTCAGTGAACCCAAGCCCCATCGTTATCACTGGATATGATGGGAATGCGTCTAGACCTTTAGGATCCATCGAACTCCCAATGGAAACAGGAGGGATCGAACACACGGGGGTGTTCCATGTTTTAGACATCCACCCCCATTATAACCTATTGCTGGGAAGACCCTGGATACATAGCTTGTGCGCTGTGCCATCCACCTTCCACAGGTGTGTCAAGATCCCTTTCAAGGACCAGGTCGTAGTGATCTTAGGTGAGAGTCACCCACAGCTTCCGGGGATCATAAACTCCCCTTGTTTATCGAGCTCCCAGGCCCATGAGGCTAACCTGGGGCAAATTGTGATCGAGCCATCAAAGCTCGTGTTAAACAACCCTAGAAAGGTTGTATGTGTGAAGGGGCCGCCCAAAGCAGGCCCCCTCCCGATTCTAACCCTTCTGGGAAAACCCAAGCGTTCCCTATTTCCAAAGCCCCTAGACAGCATGTTCCAGGACCACGACTTGTACCACGCCTTTTCAAAAGATAGAAAATCGTGGAACATGTTGTTAAACATGGGCTACACACCCTACCAGAGTCTAGGGGCACAGAACCAGGGTCTCCTAGAGCCCATCCTTCCTAGGGCCAATCCAAGCCGATATGGCATCAGCTATACTCCCCGAATATCGCCGGAGCCACCCCTTGTGACCACCTGGGTCAAGGGTGCCCCGGAACCTGCCTTAGAAGAGACCTAAGATTTAGATCTCCTATTCCGAGTTTAACCCGTAGTGTTTTCCTTTTGTAGGTATGACGGAAGATCCCTTTTATAAAAATACAAAAACATTTGAAAAGCTTAAAATCAAAAAAATCGAAAAACAAGAAAAACCAAAAATAATGGAAAAACAAAAACTCAAAAATAGAGTGCTTTGTATAGTTCCCAAAGTTCTTGTTTTACAAAAACCCAAAAAAATTGAAAATTTGGAAAATACCAAAAAGATTTTGTATATAGCTGCTCCTGGTAGGACTTTAGCGAAAGAAAAGGATTTCGAAAGAAATGTCGTCTGCATAGCCAGACCAAAAATTTTGAAATCACTTGAAAATCCAAGTACAAAACCAGGTCTTTTTGAAAATCACGCATCAAATTCCCTCGGGTCTATAGCCCACGAGAATGATCGAAGCCCAGAAGTGGATCCCCTCGAGGAAGATCCCACTTCTAAGCTCCCAAAATTTCATAAAATTCTCGATTTTGAAAGACCTTCCCAATCAGTAGGAGGAGATTTCATAGAGGTGAACCTTGGGGATAATTCCAATCCCAAATCCATCAAAATAGGCGCATCATTAAAATTGCATTTCTACGAACCTATTTAGATGTGTTTGCATGGACGTATGAAGACATGCCGGGCATAGATCCCAGCATTGTCGAGCATCGTCTTCCCTTAGATGCGGATGTAAAACCCATAAAGCAGAAGCTTAGGAAAATACACCCGAATGTACACACGCAAGTCAAAGAGGGTTTAGAAGATCTGTTAAAAGCCGGATTTATAAAACCCATTGCGTATTCTGATTGGTTGTCAAACATCGTTGTAGTTCGAAAAACCAATGGGAAAATTCGAATATGCATCGATTTCAGAAACCTGAATAAAGCCACTCCAAAGGATAATTATCCTTTACCAAACATAGATTTGATAGTTGATAGTTCTGCAAATCATGAAATGTTTTCATTTATGGATGGCTATTCAGGCTATAATCAAATCAAACTAAGTCCACGAGATCAGGGTAAGACCGCCTTCACAACCCCATGGGGCACGTACTGCTACACAGTCATGCCCTTTGGTTTGAAAAATGCCAGTGCAACATACCAACGAGCCATGACCACGATCTTCCATGATCAGATTCATGAGCTCGTGGAAGTGTATGTAGATGATCTCTTGGCAAAATCCAAAACCCGATGCACTCATATCGAATGTTTGCAAAAAAATTTCGAAAGGCTTAGGCTTTACATAGTAAAGCTAAACCCTCAAAAATGTGTATTCGGGATAGAATCAGGGAAGCTTCTGGGCTTTATGGTGAGCCAAAGGGGTATAGAAGTCGACCCCTCTAAGTGTCAAGCCATCATAGACAGGGCTCCACCCTCCAATCTCACCCAAATCCATAGCCTCTAGGGTCGTTTACAATCCGTTCGCCGATTCATATCGAATCTGGCGACTAGATGCGAACCCTTTAACAAACTGTTGAGGAAGGGCACGAAATTCTTATGGGATGACGAATGCCAGAAGTCCTTCAAGAGACTGGAGGCATACTTGGTTAATCCCCCGTTTTGAACCCTCTAAAGCAAGGAAAACCGCTTTTACTTTACATCTCCGTGCATGCGAATGCTTTAGGAGCCCTATTGGCTCAATACGAGGATGACACCCATAAGGAGTATGCCATCTACTACATTTCGAAAACTCTCTTGGCTTATGAACGAAATTATCAAGCCATGGAGAAGACGTGCTTGGCCCTAGTCTGGGCCTGCCAGAAATTCAGACACTATTTCCTAGATCATGAGATCTAGATAGTGTCCAAGCTTGATCCAATCAAGCACTTGTTCGAAAAACCCATTCTCACAGGTAGATTGGGCAAATGGCAACTCCTTCTAATGGAGTATGATTTGAAATATCATCACCAGATCTCCATTAAGGGGCAAGCCATAGCAGATTACGTGGCTGAGTTCCCCTTAGAGGACGCATATCCCACACTTATTGAAATGCCTGATGAAGGCATATTGCAAAACCATTTTCAAAACCATATTTTGGCAAATAATTTCAAAAACCAAGTATGGAGAATGCACTTCAATGGGGCACGAAACCAACGAGGGGCTGGTGCTGGGGTCATCCTCATGTCCCCTAAAAAGGGTGAGATTCCCGTAGCAGTCCGCCTAGATTTCGAATGTTCCAACAACATAGCTGAGTATGAAGCACTCATACAAAGCTTAAGGATTTCGAAAACTCTAGGGGCATCATGCATCTAGGTCTTTGGAGATTCGCTCCTTGTCATAAACCAGGTTTTGAAAATTTGGCAAGTACGAAATGAAAAATTACTTCCATATCACGAGTTGGCCACTCGATTGGTCCAATCCTTCCAATCGTGTAAACTCACACACGTAGGAAGAGAGGACAATGGCATCGCCGATGCCCTCTCCTCCTTGGGTTCAACCCTGAAGGTCGATCCCATTTCAGGGACCAGATCTTTGGAAATATGGTATGCACCCCACCCATCTACACACGACTTGGACATTTGCCAAAATAACCCCGAGTCTATTGAAAAACCCTGGTTTTATGACATAAAACAATTTTTAGAAAATGGGGGATTCGCCGAGGATGCCACATCCAAAGATAAGGCATTCATTCGTAAGATTTGGACCCGATACACCATTCTGGGTGGGGTTTTATACAAAAAAAGTTTTACCGGCATTCTGCTTAGGTGTATCGACCTAGAGGAGGCTAAGGTAGTGATGCATGAATTCCACGATGGAGAATGTGGAGGTCATGTTAATGCCAACATGATGGCAATGAAAATACTTAGAGGGGGCTATTTTTGGTCCACCCTGAAAAAGGATTGTCACGATCATGTTAGGAAGTGTCATCCATGTCAAGTGCATGGGCACGCCATTCATATCCCTTCATCCGCATTACATTCCGTGGTCAGCCCCTGGCCATTTACCATGTGGGCGTTTGACATTATAGGCCCAATATTTCTAAAGGCCTCGAATGGGCATCGATTTATTTTAGCAGCCATGGAGTATTTCTCCCAGTGGGTGGAAGCCATTTCCCTAACCAACGTGATGGGGCAACATGTGGTGGCTTTCATTCGGAGGAATATCTTGGCTCGATTTGGGGTTCCACGAGACCTTGTGTCTGACAATGGCACCCCATTCAAGAACAAGCAGATGGTTTAAGTTGTGCAACATGTATGGCATAACTCCACTTCTCTTTGCCCCACTACCCTCAAGGCAACGGCCAAGCCGAAGCCACAAACAAAACTGTCATTAGCATAATTGAGAAAACTTTAGAGAAGGGTAGGACGTGGCACGAGAAGCTAGATGAAGCCTTATGGGCTTATAGGACTTCCATCCGAGCTCCCACGAATGCCACACCATTCGAATTGTCTATGGCACAAACGCCATTCTCCCCATTCATACCCAACTACATTCATTTCATACATCCATTGCACTCAACCTCTCCCTAGAGATGCTTCAGCATGCTAGGATGGCCGAACTAGATTTGCTAGATGAGAGGCGACTCCTTGCCATGGATCATGCTTGTGCATATCGGCAAAGGATAGCCCGACATTATGGCAAACACATGAGACCTCGCCACTTTGAAGTGGGAGATCTGGTTTTGAAAATCATCCATTATCATGGCCCACATCCACTCGGAAAGTGGCGCCCCAAGTGGGATGGACCCTATGTTGTACGAGCAACCACCACGAACAATTTGTATTTGTTGATCGATGTAGATGGTAGGAATTTAGCAGATCCTATCAATATTCAATACTTAAAGAAGTATCATGTATAAGATTTGGATTAAATTCCAGTTTTCAAAAATTTTAGGGATAGCTACCCTGAGACATGTGAATAAGGTGCAAAGGCAAAGTCATGTGACCCTGAGTGAGAGAATTCGCACTTGTGAAAAAGTGGAGTCTTCAAAATCGTGGTTACATTTCAAAATCCTTCTTCTTACGAAGAAAGGCCTAGTTCAATATAGCAAGTATCTTGCAAGTAGTACGTGCTATTTCTAAATAGGATGATCTGGAATGGATCGAGTGTAGGCTTGGGATAAGTCCTCCCCTCTTCTCTTCTCCTTCCAAAAAGGAAAACACGGCCCAAACAAAGGGAATATCCCAATCAAAGTATCTTTCCAAAAGAAAGAAACCAGAATTAAAAAAGAAAAATCGATTCTCTTATGAAAAAGAGGGATTAAAGAAAAAATACTATCAAAGGGAGACCCTCTATGAAAAAAATGAAAAAGAGGCCAAAAAGCTCAAAAAGAGCAGTTTTCTGCCTTTTATGCCTTAAACCACGGGATGCTTCAGAAGGGACCGTGGTATCTCTTTCCCATCCCTGGCTTATCCTAAGCTAAAGCATGGTTCATTTCGAGGAATCCTAAAGTAAAAATAGGATTTACTTACTTGAATTTCATCTTGTTAAGACTCAAACAAGGGCAAGCACAAAGAGCTCGAGATCCTTAGAATTGAGACTCAAGACAGTTGTCCCTTTTGTAAATAAATTTTGTAAATAAGTTTTGGAAATCGAACATCAAACAGCATAGGATCTACTCACTTGGAGCAACAGGCCTTGTAAGTCTCTAGAGTTCGACCACATCTGGTCTCTAGGAGGTCGCCACTCTTGGCACCACACCCATGTCATGCATACGCATTCCATGCATGATACTTGCATAAACATTTAGGACCAGATTCCATAGTAAAATCCCTTTGGCGTGATATCTCCTCCTACCAGAATTTATAAATTGAGACTTTGCTAAAAATTGGGACGATCCCATATTCTTCGTGGCTAGACCTAGGGAGACATTGAAAGGGGTGTTTGTCATCTTTGCCCTTATCCAAATCGATTTGGACAAGGTCAAAGAGGGGTATCAGTAAACACCCCGAAATCCCACGAATTCCTCAAATCAACCTGGTTTTGTAAAAGTAGCCCCAAAGGGCCATTTTGAGTCTGGAAACCCAGGAGCCTTCCAAACAACCCTGTACATATGTTTTGAACTTTACATATTTCAAAAATGTATAATACAGCTTTAAAAAACCTTTTAAAACATGTTTTGAAACACTGAAGCAGCTTGGCCTAATCCAGACAGGACCAAGAAAGCTAAGGATAGCCCACAACCGGAGCACATGTCGAGCCCGGCACAGCAACCCTCATATCAAATCCACCCCCAGGATCTCGAACGTCCAAGACCCTGTTATCATCAAAACATCATTTGAAGTCATCTCCGGAAGGCAAAAACAGAGGCGGACGATCATGTTGGCGAAGACCCAACGCAAATGGAGTACTGATGCTGTCACACCCCGCACAAACCGTTCGTTTCGAACACAGCTCGAAGGAGTCAGAATTCAGTTTGGATTGGATCTGGACCATATATATCCAGATCCCAATCCAAACCCATGTATGGACTTAGATTTGGATTTGGATTCAAAGATCCAATCCAATATCCATATCCATGGCCCACATCACCTTCTCATAAATGGAGGTGGGGCCCACTTGAATTTCACGTGGGATTATGAGCATGAGAGAGAGTGGGGGAGGATAAGATCAAGTGTGTGTTGTAATTAAGCTTGACTTGTGTGTCAAGTTTGGGGTTAATCATGTGGGTTAGCCTAATTAAGTTGGTTTAAGCTTGTAATTAGACAAAACCTAACCTAGGGCTGCACCAACATGATATGATTAGGGTCTATGGGCCATGCAAAGGGAGCTCCTTCACCTAAACCTAGCCAAAAACACCTAATCCTAGCCTTCTACCCTAATCCGGTCCTAATCCTAGCCTAATCACCTAACCCACTTCCCTAATCCTGGCCTAATCCCAACCTAATCACCTAACCCACTTCCCTAATCCTTCCCTAAACCTAGGTTAATTTCCCTAATCCTTCCCTAAACCTAGGTTAATTTCCCTAAACCTAACCTAATCCTAGCCTAATCACCTAACCTGCCTCACTAAACCTCACCCTAAAACCAACCCACCTAGCTAAACCCTAAACCTCTAAACCAACCCTAGCCCACAACTTACCCAAAACCCCTTGTATCTAAAATATCTGGCCCTACCCTAATACCAGCCCACCTTACTACCTTACCACCCTCCCTAGACCACCTAACCACTACCCCAAAACCAGCCCCAACCGCCTCTTGCAGCCCTATATAAACCCCCCCTTTGGGGCGGGTTTTTCCCATCTTCCATCATCTTGGGTCCTCCACTCTCCAGCCCAGCCGACTCCAACCTTGCTCCACTTGCCCCACAGCCAACCACCACCTGCGCCACTACCTCCCAGCCGAGCACCACCACCACCACCACTCCGGCCAAGGTCCACATCGCCACCATTTCGTCCGGCCGAATCCCATCCTGCGCATCCAAACCACTCCCGGCTTCTCCTCAACCACCTGCCACCGCCTCTTCACTTGGTTAGTACCCCACAACTCCACCTTACTCCTTCTCCACTCCCTCTCCACTCTCAGCCACCCACCATACCACCGCCTCACCCTAATACCAGCCACTTTCCGCCACCACTCCCCCTAGGCCAGGCCATAACCACCCTAACTACCTGCCACTACCTAGACACCCTAGCTACACCCGGCCACCCCATCCAACTCCCTAAGATCTGCCCCTATCACCTCACCACATCCACCACTACCTTACCCCATCTCCTAGCTAGTTCCTTTCCCTTCCACCACTCCTAGCCACCCTAGCAGCCCGCCACCATCAAGTTCTCCTAGTCGGCCACTCCAACCGACTGTCACTTCCATTCGACCAGCCACCTCCTTTCCCCTAGGTGCTCCATTAGACCTTCCCTTAGGCTCCCCCTTAGTGCCATACTCCCTAACACTACACCCTCCCTAGTGACCTTACTTAGGCCCTTTAACCCCACACGCCAAGGCAGCCCCTTTCCAAGTAGCCGACCACCTTCAAGGCATCTCTTTCGCGCACCCAAGGCACCCGGCCAGCAGCCCCTTGCCGTTCAACTCCGCAGAGCTCCCTCTTGCAGCCCAAGGCGAAGGCCAAGCCCACGCTCAAGCAAGGCATCTTCGGACCAGATATTAGTAAGTGCCTAACTCGGTCCTTAGTTGTATACTTGCTTAAGATTCAATTCGATACGGGGTTGTAATAACGGAGCATAGTCTCCCCCCGCTTGTAATAACGTGGCTTGGCACACCCACACACGTGCACTCTCTTAGTTGTGCACGATTTTGAACACACACGGGCCTAATCAGCCCCTAATACATAAATATATATATATACTTTAATTTTCGTAGGGTTTTGCTTAAGTTGGGTGTGTTGTCTGTCAATTCAAGCACTCACACACATTGAGCCTTCGCTCTTATTTGAAAGACCCAAGTAAGGGCCGAGCTATACTATTTGGGTTTTCATTTCATGTCGTGTGTGTAAGTCTTTCAATTCAAGCACTCACACACATTGAGCCTTCGCTCTTATTTGAAAGACCCAAGTAAGGGCCGAGCTATACTATTTGGGTTTTCATTTCATGTCGTGTGTGTAAGTCTTTCAATTCAAGCACTCACACACATTGAGCCTTCGCTCTTATTTGAAAGACCCAAGTAAGGGCCGAGCTATACTATTTGGGTTTTCATTTCATGTCGTGTGTGTAAGTCTTTCAATTCAAGCACTCACACACATTGAGCCTTCGCTCTTATTTGAAAGACCCAAGTAAGGGCCATGTTATACTATTTGGGTTTCATTTCATGTTGTGTGTGTAAGTCTTTCAATTCAAGCACGCACCCACATTGAGCCGTTGCTCTTAGTTGCAAGACCCAAGTAAGGGCACGTATATACCCTATATACATGTCTCCCTTCAGCATTACATTACAAGTCATTTCCCTTCGGTTATTTCCCTTCGGCATTGTCTTTACATTCGGCCTTGGTTTAGGTATAGTTTAGGCTTGGTATTAGGCTAGCATTTGGCCTTAGTTTAGGTATAGGATAGAGTTGGCTGGTCCTAGGTTAGGTGTTGGCTAAAATTTTGAGATTTCGGCCAAGGTTCATGACCTTTGTTTGGTCTTGTGAGACTCGAGCCAAGGTGGCTCGAGTGGCATGGTTTTAGTATGGAATATGGCCAACACTTTGGCCTTGGGTTTGGCTTGTGTGACTCGAGCCAAAGGTGGCTTGAGTGAACTTGGTTTAAAGGGACCTTGGGGGTGGTCCTAGCTAGGTTTTGTCTAGGTTAGGGTGGCTCTAGAAGGTGTGACTTTACGGTGTGGTTGGGGCTGATCCTAGGCAAACCACGACTAGGTTAAGGGCTGGCTAACTAAGATGGGCCAAGGTGAGCTTAGGTAAGGGACCACAACCAGTATGACCGAGTGGTTTCAAGGTGAATGGCCTGCCACTATGGCAGGCCTGGTATGGTTTCAAAGAGGGTAACACATGGCCTGGCTTGGCCATGTGTTAGGTTTAAGTGGCCTGCCGAATGGTAGGCCAAGGCTTGGTGAAAAGGTAAGGACGCTCGGCCAACTTTGGCCGGGCTATTTTGGGCGTGTGGGAAAGGGAATCCAGCCAACGGTTGGGCTGGTTTTTAGGTAGTTGGCCTGCCTTTAGGGCAGGCCACTTTGGGTAGGAAATGAGACACGGCTTGCTATGCAGGCCGTGGGTTTTTAGGGAAGGAGCTCGAGTTAAGGTAGTTTTGAATGGGAAGTTCGGCCAGGTGGTGGCCGAACTTGGCTTGTGTCTTAAGGTAGCTTAGTTAGGTCGTGTTCTAGGGTAGGAACCTTGGTGAAAAACGGCCAGCACTTGGCTAGTTTGGTGGTGGTTTTGGGGGACGTTTGGGTAGGATGGATGGTCTAGAGAGGTGTAAACACCCCGAATTTTCCAAAAATCAAAAACTCTCAAAAATACAAAAAAGCTCGTTTGAGCCAAAACGACAACCTGTTTTAAAATGTGAAAACAGGTACAAAAGGCAAAAGAAAAGCCCAGGCAAGAAGAGGATTCGAGCCCAGAATTTCAGAAGCCACCCCCTGTTCAAAAACGGAAGAAAAAAGAGCCCGTTTGGAGAAAAGCCCGACAGAAGGGTAAAAATGTAATTTGGGTCAAAGAAAAAGCACAAAGCAGCTCCAAAATGCAGAAAGAAGCCCAGTACCTGAGGAAGTCGACAGAAGTCCGAGACACGTCCCGTCAGAATGAAGAACGGAATCCGTGCGGCAATCTGAGTTCGATATCAATAGGAATCGGCCAAAAACCAAAACGGCGGACCGAAACAAATGCCGAAAAAGTCCTGAAAAGCAAAACACCGGTTGGAAGAAAGACTTGGGGAAGACCTAGGCCAGAGTTGGGCATCCGATGAATCGAAGCCCGCTCAAAACCGATGGTGAAAAGCACCAGAAAGGACCAAAAAACCAAGGAGCAGAAGAAAAATCTGGATTGGGTCTGAACCCAAAAATATCCAGATCCAGATCCAAATTGTGTTTGGATTGGATATGGATCTCAAAAATCCAAGATCCAAGATCCGAGATCCAAACCCAAATAAATATTTAGACTGGATCTGGATCTCAAAATATCCAAGATCCGCGATCCAGATCCACATTGAGTTTGGATTGGATCCGGATAGCCAGACCTAAATCCAAGACCCAAGATCCAATATCCACATAAGAAACCTATAAAAGGACGTGAGGGGCTGGTGGAAAGAGGCTGCAAATTTTTTTTCACGCCTCTTTGCTTGGGTAGGAGAGAGAGAGAGAGAGAGAGAGAGAGAGAAGGAAAAGTCAACAAAGGGGGTTGTTTTCCCCCTTTGCTTTTTGTAATAGGTGGGCTGGTTTTGTAAGCCAAGAAGCTTCTCCATTTCACGCAAGAAAAGTTCATGTTCAAGTAAGATTCGGCAGCATTGGATGGCCCCTTCTTGGTGAAGATTGGCTACGTGGAAATCAAGAAAAACATGGCTGAACCAATGCCAAGGTGAGCCCCCTAGATCCTCTCCAAACCGTCTCTCTTCTTGTCTCTCCAAACCACCCAATACCACCGTTTGGAAATCTAGCAAAGTCCAGCCAAGAAGCTGGCCAAACTTCACTAAAAACCAACCTAGTTTTACCCAAGTCGGTCCCCACCTAAGCCCATGCTAAGCTCGGCCAATAGCTAGCCGAGCTCACCCTAGATCTGTCCCATTTTCACCCTAAGTCCTAAATCCTTACCTTGGTTTAAACCCAACCTAAGCTAACCCCCAAAACTATCCAGCTCGGCCACCATTGGCCGAGCCATGTCCTTTAGGACCTCGCCTCAAATCCTAACCAAAACAAACTCTAAAACCGCCCAGCTCGGCCACCCTTTGGTCGAGCCATCTCCTTAGGACTTCACCCTAGTTCCCATCCAAAACGAACTCCCAAACTTGCCCAGCTCGGCCACCATTTGGCCGAGCATTCCCTTATGCCCTTTCCTTAAAATCTCGCCTAAGACCATTCTCAACACACCAAACAAGCTCGGCCACCACTTGGCCGAGCATTCCTTTAGGACAGTTCCCAAATCCGGCCATGGACCATCACCCAACTTGGACCCTAGCTGGTCGAGTCTCACCTTAGGACCTTGATTCGAACCCAAACTAAACCCTTCACCTTAGATCTGGCCCTAGATCCCTTATACCTTGCCTTCGATCCCCTCGTGTCCTACCCAAAGTCATAGCACCTTCGCATGTCAACCTCGCCCAGGCCATGAACTAGGATCAACATCCCACACAGCTGGTCGGTTCGCAGAGAGGGGTCCATCCAACGGCTATATCCGAGGTCAAATCTCATTGATAAAGGAAGTCCAAGCAGGCGACGTGTAAGTGCTCGAACTTGACTCTCTTACATTACTTTAAACTTAATTCAATTCGATATGGGGTTGTAATAATGGAGCATCGTCTCCCCCTTGGATGTAATATATGTGTTTGATGCAAAATACACACACGTACACTCGAGCCTTTCCGCTCTTATCTGCACACTTTTGCACACAAACGGGCCTCAACAACCCATAGGATATAGCCCTATTTATATACATTCAGTTGGGTTTTAAGGTTCAAGTCGTGTGAGTTGTCTTTCATTTTATACACTCAAAGCACTCACTCACATTGAGCCTTTCCGCTCTTACGTATATATACGTATTTCCCTTCCAGCTGGGTTTTAAATTCAAGTTGCGTGAGTTGCCTTTCAATTTATACACTCAAAGCACTCACTCACATTGAGCCTTCTCGCTCTCATATATATCTATATCTCCCTTCTGCTGCGTTTTACGGTTCAGTTGCGTGTGTTGCATTTCAATTTATACACAACACCCACGCACACATTGAGCCTTTCCGCTCTTAAGATATAGATATATTTAAATTTCTGCAATTTACATTCAAGTCGTGTGAGTTGCATTCAATTTGGGTTTTCCCTTCTGTTAAGTCTTTAAATTTTGGGTTTTACATTCAAGTTGTGTGAGTTGCATTGCATACTCGCCATACTCGAGCTAGAGTGCATACCTGCATCGAACAAACCCGAACAAAACGTGCAAACACACCTAAGTGGACAAAATTGAAAGACTTAGGGTCGCCCAAATCAAAAACTCGCCAAGTGCATGATTTCAAAAGGATTTTTCAAAACACCTCCTTATTCAAAAATCGAATTCGAGTTTAACTTATTCAAACGAAGTCTCTAAGCGTACAGACTGACCCTTGCGCGTCGGTGCAAGAAGGTCTGCGACGAAAAGATCCCGCTTGCCTACAATCGCCTTTCAAAAGTCAGATATTTCAAAAACTACTTCGCTAGTTTGAGTAAGCTAGCTGGAACGCCCTAAAAGCGAACGTAGATTGCGAAAAGATTCACTCCAGGCCTAAGAAACTCGGAGTCGAGGATTTTCCGTGTCTACAAGAGGTTAGGGAAGAAAGGGGTTAGGTTTAGGTCTTAGGGGCTTACCTAGTTGCAGCACCACTCCAAGCCGCCGCTCAAGCCGCCAAGCTCCACCACGCAACGCTCCCAGCCAGCTTGTAGGGGACGTTCCTTGGTTGGTGCAGCCCTTGGCTTCACGAGCCAACCCAAACTCTCAACAAAAAATGAATTTGGCCTATGGGCCACTTTCTCTCTCATCCCCCCCTTTATTCACGTGAGGTGCTTCCCTGGAGCCTCACTCTTGAATCAATTTTCAAGCCCAGCACCTCTATTTATAGAGGTTTTAAGTGGGTCTTGGATTTGGGTCTGGCTATTTGGATCCAATCCAAACTCTATGTGGATCTGGATCACGGATCTCAGATATTTTGAGATCCAGATCCAGTCCAAATATTTATTTGGGTTTGGATCTTGGATCTTGGATTTTTGAGATCCAGATCCAATCCAAACACAATTTGGATCTGGATTTGGATATTTTTGGGTCCAGA
Source organism: Brasenia schreberi (assembly GCA_036023115.1). Lineage (NCBI taxonomy): Eukaryota > Viridiplantae > Streptophyta > Magnoliopsida > Nymphaeales > Cabombaceae > Brasenia > Brasenia schreberi. The sequence continues at coordinate 539,762 of JAYKKT010000039.1, forward strand.
CCTAATCTAGACTTTTCTTCTGCTCCTTGGTTTTTTGGTCCTTTCTGGTGCTTTTCACCGTCGGTTTCGAGTGGGCTTCGATTCATCGGATGCCCAACTCTGTCCTGGTTATTTCCCAAGTCTTTCTTCCAATCGGTGTTCTGCTTTTCAGGACTTTTTCGGCGTTCGTTTCGGTCCGCCATTTTGGTTTTTGGCCGGTTCCTATTGATATCAAACTCAGATTGCTACACGGATTCCGTTCTTCATTCTGACGGGACGTGTCTTGGACTTCTGTCGACTTCCTCTGGTACTGGGCTTCTTTCTGCATTTTGGAGCTGCTTCACTCTTTTTCTTTGACCCAAATTACATTTTTACCCTTCTGTCGGGCTTTTCTCCAAATGGGCTCTTTTTTTTTTCGTTTTTGAATAGGGGGTGGCTTTTGAGACTCCGGGCTTGATTTCTCTTCTTGTCGGGGCTTTCCTTTTGCCTTTTGTACCTGTTTTTACATTTGAAAATAGATTGTCGTTTTGGCTCAAACGAGCTTTTTGTGTTTTTGAGAGTTTTTGATTTTTGGAAAATTCGGGGTGTTTACACCTACAAAGAAAACATTAATGAATCAGACTCTAATCAATGGGTCTAAGACATGGGTTTTGGGTTTTAGAGGTTCTACAAGGCACCCTTGACCCATATGGTCTTAGGTAGCGGCTTTGGGAGTATGGGTGGGTTGTAGCACAATCCATACTTTTGTCGATTGGCCTGAGGTAGGACAGGTTCGAGCCTACCTTGGTTTTGGGTTCCTAGGCCCTAGTAGGGCTTATATCCCATATTCAGAATCATGTTCCACGACTTCTTGTTTTTTGAAAAGTTTTTGTATAAATTATGGTCTTGGAACATGGAATCGTCTATGTCAGGGATATATACCCTTTTGGATTTTGGATTCTGGGTCAATGGAAGACTTGGGCTTCCATACAACCCTGGTTTGGGAGGTTTGTTTCTCAAAGTAAACCATGCTTGGTCCTTTGAGAAGTTTTGGATATTTCAGGGTGTTTTTGTCTTCAAGGGAAACCGTGCTTGGTCCCTCGATAGACTTTGGATATTTTGGGGTGATGGAAGACTCGTGCTTCCATACAACCCCGAATTGGGAGATTTTGTCCTCAAGGAAAGCCATGCTTGGTTCCTTGAGGAACTTTGGATATTGTAGGGTGATGGAAGGCTTGAGCTTCCACACAACCTGTATTTGGGAGAATTTTTCTTCAAGGGAAGACAAGCTTGCTCCCTCAAATTTTTTTACTTGCTCCCTAGGTTCAACTCGTGGTGCCCCTAGGGATGGATTTTTTTGTTTCAAAGCTCTAATCTTGGTTCCAGGATACAAGACTAGGCTCGAAGAAGTGGGTTTTTCTATGGCAGGGTTATGAGCTCCTAAGATGTCGATGCATGCATTAGGGGTCTTCATGTCTACAAGACTAGGTTCGAAGAAGTGGGTTTTTCTATAGCAGGTGTTTTGGGAAAATCATAGGATTTTGGGGTGTTTACAGCAGCCACCTCTTGTCGAGCCCACTTCTTGGTTGCAGCCCCTTGATCTAGACCCACTTAGCCCACATGGCTTAAACCCACCTCACCCAATGAGCCCACATGGCCAGATCTATCACTCCCTCTCTCTCCTCCCAAGCATTTGCATGAACCCTTTACATGGACCCCCTCACCTCTATTTATAGAAATTTGAGGTGGGTCTTGGATTTGGGTTTGGGTTTGGGGATTTGGATCCAGACCCAAATCCAAACACTATTTGGATCTAGATCATGGATCTCGGATATTTTGAGATCCATATATGATCCAAACCCAACATTTTTATGGATACGGATCTGGATATTTTGGTTCAGATCCAATCCAAATACTATTTGGATCCAATCCAAATCCAAACACTATTTGGATTGACCCAAACACTATTTGGATCGGTCCAAATCCAAACACTATTCACTATTTGGATTTGGATCTGGATATTTATGGTCCAGACCCAATCCAAATTTTCTCCGGATAGTCCTTCTTGGCTTCTCAAGGCGAACGATCTGTGCGGGCACTGGCTTCATCATCGCTCTGTCTGGTGCTGGGTTTTCCCCAACTTTGTCGTCTAGACTCCGTCTCACCATTCTGGACTCTGTTTTGCTTGATTTTGAGCTTTTCTTCGAACGGGCTCTGCTTTCTCTTGTTTTTTATTAGGGAGAAGCTCTAGGTTTGAATCCTCTTCTGGCCTAGGGTCTCCTTTTGCCTTTTATACCTGTTTTCACATTTTAAAACAGGTTATCGTTTTGGCTCAAACGAGCTTATTATATTTTTGGAGAGTTTTTGAATTTTGGAAAATTCGGGGTGTTTACAAATGCCCCTCTTTGGCATTATCCAAATAGATTTGGATAATGGCAAAGAAGAAACACCCCATTTTGGTTTTTCTCTCAAATTTTCTCGAGAATACACCATTTTTTTATTTCGTAAAACCCTATTTTCTTTTACCACAGGTGGGGATTTTTAGCAAAAGAGGCGTTTCTTAGCTATTTCCCTATATGTATGATCATGCACGAACGACTCTTTGAATGCATGCATGAGAAAATTTTTATTGTTGGGTTTTTTATCCCGAAGAGAGCCTTTTGAGGCAGGCTACTCCGAGCAGTTTTTTCCCATGTCTTTTTGACATTTTTCAGGTTTTTGAGCTTTAGAGAGAGCCTTTCGAGGCTGTCTACTCTAAGCAGGTTCTACCCTTGTCTTTTTGACATTCGTGGGTTTTCAGAAAATTTCTTTTTGAAAAGGAACTCCTTTTAACTTGTATCGAGAAGGACTTTCTTTTTTCATACTTCCCTTCATTCGGGTTTCAATACCTGCTACTCAGTAGAGGTTTTTGGGTAGGAAAACATGGAAAACATTTCAAAGTTCCATTTCCTACAAAACAGAGTCAAGTTCTTAAACAAAATGAAATCCAAATAAGCCGATTTTATTTGTACTTTAGGATTTTCATAAATTTGAATCTTTTTCCTCGGGGATAAGCCGTAGGGATATGGGAAAGAGATACCATGGTTCCTTCTGAAGCATCCCGTGGTTTTAGGCAAAGAATCGGAAAATTGCTCTTTGGAGCTTTGGCTTTTTGTTTCTTTTTTCACAAAGGGTCTCCCTTTGGGAGTATTTTTTCATTAATCCCTCCTTTCTTTAAAGGAGAGCAGCTCTTTGGAGGAGTTTTTGTATTCCCTGTTTATGAAGGGAAGACCTCTTTGGGAGGAGTTTTATTATATCTCCTTTTCTTTTGAACGAGAAGACCTCTTTCGGAGGAGTTTTTGTATGCCCTGTTTATGAAGGGAAGACCACTTTCGGAGGAGTTTTTGTATTCTCATTTTTTTCTTTTTCTTTTGAACACAGCCAATTTTCCTTTTCGGAGAGAAAGCAGAATGGGGGAAGGCTTATCCCTTTGGTTACTCGATTCAAACGAGATCGTCCTATTTCTTAATAGCATCTACTATTCGAAAATATTTTCATATTTTGAACAAGGCTTAATCTTGTAACCCAGGGATTTTTGAAATGTCGCCAATTCGTTTTTGGAAGACTCTACTTTTCGTAAAGTATAAATTCCTCCATTCAGGGTTATACAATCAACTTCGATCCTTCTTTCAAGAAGTTTCAAAGGAGTTCGATTTTTCAAAATCTTTTTGAAAAAGAATTTAACATAAACCCTTTTGAATATTCAGGCATTTTCGGGGTTTTGCTAATTTCTACCCACAATATCAACAAATTTCCGATTTTTGTTGCCCTTTTGAAGACATGGGGACATTCCTACTCAAGTTTGCCATCCTTTTGGGCTTTCTTCGGGGTGATATGATGCATGCTATGCACTCCATGTGATTTAAAATGAAAATACATGTTTTTATGCAACGATGAACATATGAAATTGTAAACACCCCGAAATCCCACGAATTCCTCAAATCAACCTAGTTTTATAAAAGCAGCCCCAGAGGGCCATTTTGAGTCTGGAAACCCAGGAGCCTTCCAGACAACCCTGGACATATGTTTTGAACTTTACATATTTCAAAAATGTATAATATGGCTTTAAAAACCTTTTTAAACATGTTTTGAAACCCCGAAGCAGTTTGGCCCGAGCAAGACAAGACCAGAAAAGCTAAGGAGAGCCCGGAACCGGAGCACATGTCGAGCCCAGCACAGCAACACTCATATCAAATCCATCCCCAGGATCTCGAACGTCCAAGACCCTGTTATCATCAAAACATCATTTGAAGTTATCTCCGGAAGGCGAAAACAGAGGCGGACGATCATGTTGGCGAAGACCCAACGCAGACGGAGTATTGATGCTGTCAGACCCCGCACAAACCGTTCGTTTCGAACACAACCCGAAGGAGTCAGAATTCAGTTTGGATTGGATCTGGACCATATATATCCAGATCCCAATCCAAACCCATGTATGGACTTAGATTTGGATTTGGATTCAAAAATCCAATCTAATATCCATATCCATGGCCCACATCACCTTCTCATAAATAGAGGTGGGGCCCACTTGAATTTCACGTGGGATTATGGTCATGAGAGAGAGTGGGGGAGGATAAGATCAAGGTGTGTTGTAATTAAGCTTGACTTGTGTGTCAAGTTTGGGGTTAATCATGTGGGTTAGCCTAGTTAACATGGGTTTAAGCTTGTAATTAGCCAAAACCTAACCTAGGGCTGCACCAACATGATATGATTAGGGTCCATGGGTCATGCAAAGGGAGCTCCTTAATCTAAACCTAACCAAAAACACCTAATCCTAGCCTTTTACCCTAATCCGGTCCTAATCCTAGCCTAATCACCTAACCCACTTCCCTAATCCTTCCCTAAACCTAGGTTAAATTCTCTAAACCTAACCTAATCCTAGCCTAATCACCTAACCCACCTCACTAAACCTCACCCCAAAACCAACCCACCTAGCTAAACCCTAAACCTCTAAACCACCCCACCTAAACCTAGCACACAACCTACCCAAAACCCCTTGTATTTAAAATATCTGGCCCTACCCTAATACCAGCCCACCTTATCACCACACCACCACCCCCTAGACCACCTTACCACCTCCTCAAAACCAGCCCCACCACCCTTCACAAAAGCTATAAACCCCCCCCCTAGTGGGCGGGTTTTTCAGCTTTTGGGTCCTCCATTCCCAGCCGATCTTCCATCATCATCTCCCACCCTCCTTTCCAGCCCAGCCGGCTCTTCCACCTGCACCACCACCAGCCACCACCGTGCTCCACCTGCTCCACCACTCCCCAGCCACTCGTCGCCATCCTCTTCATCCGGCCGAACCAGCCACTCCACCACACCCGGCTGCCCCTCAACCAACCGCCGCCTCCCATCATCGCCGGTTAGTACCCCATCCCTCACCTCACCTCTTCTCCACTCCCCCTCCACTCTCAGCCACCTGCACCACCACCATCTTACCCTAACACCAGCCTCTTGCCGCCACCACTCCCATTCGGCCAAGCCTCAACCAATCTACCTACCCGCCATTACCTAGACACCCTAGCTACACCCGGCCACTCCACCCAACTCCCTAAAACCTGCCCATATCACCTCACCACACCCACCATCACCTTACCCCATACCCTATCTAGCTTCCTTCCCATCCTCCACCCATAGCCACCCTAGCAGCCCGCCACCACCGGGTCTCTTTTAGTCGGCCACTCCAACCGGCTGTCCCCCATCCATTCGGCCAGCCACCCGCCAACCTTAGGTACTCCCTTAGACTCCCTTAGTGCCATACTTCCTAACATTATACCCTCCCCTAGTGACCCTACTTGGGCACTTTAGCCCAACACACAAAACCAGCCCATTCCTAGTAGCCAACCATCTTCAAGACGCTCCCTCCGCGCACCTAAGACACCCGGCCAGCAGCCCCTCTTGCCGTTCAACTCCGCGGAGCTCCCTCTTGCAGCCCAAGGCGAAGGCCAAGCCCACGCTCAAGCAAAGCATCTTCGGACCAGCTATTAGTAAGTGCCTAACTCGGTCCTTAGTTGTATACTTGCTTAAAATTCAATTCGATACGGGGTTGTAATAACGGAGCATAGTCTCCCCCCGCTTGTAATAACGTGGCTTGGCACACCCACACACACGTGCACTCTCCTAGTTGTGCACGATTTTGAACACACACGGGCCTAATCAGCCCCTAATATATATATATATATATATCTACTTTAACTTTCGTAGGGTTTTGCTTAAGTTGGGTGTGTTGTCTTTCAATTCAAGCATTCACACACATTGAGCCTTCACTCTTATTTGAAAGACCCAAGTAAGGGCCGTGTTGTACTATTTGGGTTTCATTTCATGTCGTGTGTGTAAGTCTTTCAATTCAAGCACTCACACACATTGAGCCTTCGCTCTTATTTGAAAGACCCAAGTAAGGGCCGAGCTATACTATTTGGGTTTCATTTCATGTCGTGTGTGTAAGTCTGTCAATTCAAGCACTCACACACATTGAGCCTTCGCTCTTATTTGAAAGACCCAAGTAAGGGCCGAGCTATACTATTTGGGTTTCATTTCATGTCGTGTGTGTAAGTCTTTCAATTCAAGCACTCACACACAATTGAGCCTTCGCTCTTATTTGAAAGACCCAAGTAAGGGCCGTGTTATACTATTTGAGTTTCATTTCATGTCGTGTGTGTAAGTCTTTCAATTCAAGCACGCACCCACATTGAGCCTTCGCTCTTATTTGCAAGACCCGAGTAAGGGCCCATATATATACCTTATATACATATCTCCCTTCGGCATTTACATTACAAGTCATTTCCCTTTGGTTATTTCCCTTCGGTTATTTCCCTTCGGCATTGTCTTTACATTCGGGTTTTCCCTTTGGAGTAGCGTGAGTTTGCATTGCATCTACGCCATACCACGAGGTAGGACGCATATTGCATCAAAGCAAGCCCCGTACTCTCGCTCAAAATTCGCCCCATGTAGTGGAGTGTTCATAACACACACCTAGGTGGCCCATAAAGGGATAAAAGGAAAGACTTAGGCACATACAAACTCACGTGATCTAAAATCTGCCATCGTATTAAAGACCCGAATCAAAACACCTCGAACCACTTCGTAAGCTTTTTCTATCCCAAAACTCGATTTTTAAAAGCATACAGACTGACCCTTGCGCATCGGTGCAAGAAGGTCTGCGACGACAAGAGCTCACTTGCTCACAGTCGCCACGTTAGAAGTTAGATTAAAATATATCTTCGCTAGCTTAGGTAAGCTAGCTGGCACGCCCTGTTTATATAAATAGGCCTTAGACGCAAGAGAGGATCCGCTCCAGGCCTTGAGAAGCCAGACGAGCGGGGATTTTCCTGCGTCTACAGAGATTGGCATGCCCGGTGGGACGTGAGCCTTTCAAAAATCGAGTTTTAAGTTAGAAGCTTGCGAAAAATTTTGTTAAAAAGGTGTCGTTTTTAACTTGTTTTCTTTGCTTGTACTTAGGACATTTTGAAAAAGCTTGAAAAGAATGTCAAAATCCAATCCAAGTGAAGTGTCGAGCCAAGGCTCATGCGCATCAAGTTCTCACTCTAGGAGGATTTTCAAAAACAAAATAAAACTAGATGAGATCGAGGACCTGCGAAGGGAGCTTGAGGCCAAAATCGATGCTCTCAGCCAAGAGGTTGAAGTAGGCAATTCGTGTTCATCAAACGGTGAACAAAGGCCTAAGAAAAAATCGGAAAAAACCTCGCAAGCACAAAGAGGCCTCCGTAATGGAAGGCAACCAATACCTCGAGTCCTTCACACATGTAAACACCCCAAAATCCCACGAATTTCACAAATTCATCTGGTTTTGTAAAAGCAGCCCCAAAGGGCTATTTTGAGTTTGGAAACCCAGGAGCCTTCCAAACAACCCTATACATACGTTTTAAACTTCATATTTCAAAAATATATAATATAGCTTTTGAAAACCTTTTAAAACATGTTTTTGAAACCCCAAAGCAGCTTGGCCCGATCAAGACAAGACCAAGAGAGCTAAGAAGAGCCCAGAACCGGAGCACATGTCGAGCCCGGCACTAAGACTCAAACAAGGGCAAGCACGAAGAGCTCGAGATCCTTAGGATCGAGGCTCAAGACAGTTGTCCTTTTTTGTAAATAAGTTTTGAAAACCGAACATCGAACAACATAGGATTTGCTCACTTGGAGCAGTAGGCCTTGTAAGTCTCTAGAGTTCGACCACATCTGGTCTCTGGGAGGTCGCCACTCTTGGCACCACACCCATGTCATTTGCATTCCACGCATGGTACTTGCATGAACATGATCCCATTTAGGACCAGATTCCATAGTAAGACCCTTTGGCGTGATATCTCCTCCTACCAGAGTTTGTAAATTCAGATTTTGCTAAAAATGGGACGATCCCATATTCTTCGTGGCTAGATCTAGGGAGACACTAAAAGGGGTGTTTGACATCTTTGCCCTTATCCAAATCTATTTGGACAAGGCCAAAGAGGGGCAACTGTAAACACCCCGAAATCCCACGAATTTCTCAAATTCATCTGGTTTTGTAAAAGCAGCCCCAAAGGGCTATTTTGAGTTTGGAAACCCAGGAGCCTTCCAGACAACCCTGTACATACGTTTTAAACTTCATATTTCAAAAATATATAATATAGCTTTTGAAAACCTTTTAAAACATGTTTTTGAAACCCCGAAGCGGCTTGGCCCGATCAAGACAGGACTAGGAGAGCTAAGAAGAGCCCAGAACCGGAGCACATGTCGAGCCCGGCACAACAACTCTTGCATCTGATTCACACCCCCAGGATCTCGAACATCGAAGACCCTGTTCTTATCAAAATATCATTTGAAGTCATCTGTGGAAGGCAGAAACGGAGGCGGACGACCATGTTGGCAAAGACCCAACGCAGACGGAGTGTTGATGCTGTCAGGCCCCGCACAAATCATCCGTTTCGAACCCAGCTCGAAGGAGTCAGAGTTCAGTTTGGATTGGATCTGGACCATATATATCCAGATCCCAATCCAAACCCATATGTGGACTTGGATTTGGATTTGGATCCAGAGATCCAATCCAACATCCATATCCATGGCCCACATCACCTTCTCATAAATGGAGGTGGGGCCCACTTGAAATTCACATGGGATTATGGGCATGAGAGAGAGTGGGGATGGAAAATATCAAGAGTGTTGTAATTAAGCTTGACTTGTGTGTCAAGTTTGGGTTTAATCATGTGGTTTAGCCTAATTGAGCGGGTTTAAGCTTGTAATTAGCCAAAACCCAACCTAGGGCTGCACCAACATGAGGTGGTTAAGGTCTATGGGCCATGCTAAGGGAGCTCCTTCACCTAAACCTAACCCAAAACACCTAATCCTAGCCTACCCCCCCTAATCCACCCCTAATCGTAGCCTAATCACCTAACCCACTTCCCTAATCCCGGCCTAATCCCAACCTAATCACCTAACCCACTTCCCTAATCCTTCCCTAAACCTAGGTTAATTTCCCTAAACCTAGCCTAAACCTAGCCTAATCACCTAACCTAGCTCACTAAACCTCACCCTAAAACCCAACCACCTAACCTAGCCCTAAACCCCTAAACCACCCCTAGCCCACAATCTACCCAAACCACTAGTTTTCAAAATATCTGGCCCAACCCTTTCCAGCCCACCTTATCTACATACCACCCTACCTAAACCACCTAACCACTACCCCAAACCCAGCCCTAACCGACCTACCCATCCCTATTTAAACCCCCCCCCCTGGGCACGGGTTTTTCAAGCTGGAACCCTTCACCAATCCCAGCCGGGCCCTCTCTTTCCCCCACTTCCTAGCTCAGCCGAACCTGCCCAGCTGCTCCACCTGCGCCGCCTGCACCACCACCATCCCTCCATCCCACCACAGCTCGCACCACCATCTCCACCACCTTCCAGCCGAGCTTCACAGCTGTAGACACCGAAAATTTTCACTTACGGGTTCTTAGGCCTGAAGTGAACCTTTTCGCAATCTACTTCGCTTTATGGGCATGCCAGCTAGTTTACTTTAACTAGCAAAGTATGTTTTGAAAATAATCTGACTTTTGAAAGGCGATTGTAGGCAAGCGAGATTTTTACGTCGCAGACCTTCTTGCACCGATGCGCAAGGGTCAGTCTGTATGCTTAGAGACTTCGTTTTGAAACAAGTTTAACTCAAAATATATTTTGAATGAAGAAGTGTTTTAAAACCTTTTGAAAACCATGCATTTGGGCGATTTTGACTTTGTAAGGGTTGGACGACCCTAAGTCTTTCAAATTTTAATCTACTTAGGCACGATGGGCGTGCATCGAAATAGCCTAAGTCTTGCACGATTTGATTCGGGTTTGTACGATTTTCAGATTTTAGATCACGTGGATTTGCACGTGCCTAAGTCTTTCTTTTTATCCCTTTATGGGCCACCTAGGTGTGTGTTATGAACACTCCACTACATGGGGCGAATTTGAGCGGGAGTACGGGGCTTGCTTCGATGCAATATGCGTCCTACCTCGTGGTATGGCATAGATGCAATGCAAACTCACGCTACTCCAAAGGGAAAACCCGAAATTAAAAGACAATGCCGAAGGGAAATTGCCGAAGGAAAATAACCGAAGGGAATGACTTGTAAAGTAAATAGCCGAAGGGAAATGACTTGTAAAGTAAATAGCGAAAGGGGAAATATGGCTATATCTTAAGAGCGGAAAGGCTCAATTGTGTAAGTGTGTGTCGTGTATATATTGAAAGACAACGCACACGACTTGAACCTTAAAACCCGAATCTTAAAGACGTAGCCGAAAGAAATACTTTATATAGAGTATATGTAGGGGCCCTTACTTGGGTCTTGTAAATAAGAGCGAAGGCTCAATGTGTGTGCGTGCTTGAATTGAAAGACTTACACACACGACATGAAATGAAACCCAAATATAAATTGCAGTATGCCTTGACTAAGGTCTTGGGAGTAAGAGCGAAAGCTCAATGTGTGTGAGTGTAGAATTGAAGTACTACGCACACAACATAAATGAAACCCAAATATAACTGCAATAAGGCCTTTACTAAGGTCTTGGGAGTAAGAGCGAAGGCTCAATGTGTGTGCGTGTGGAAAATGGAAAGACAACACACACGACTTAATTAAAAACCCCCTTGACTTAAAATATATAAATATAACTATATATTAAGGGCTTGTTAGGCCCGTGTGTGTGCAAGAAGTGTACGACTAAGAGCGGAAAGGCTCAAGTACGGGTGTGTGTGGGTGTGTCAAACCACGTTATTACAATCGGGGGGAGATGAAGCTCCTTTACTACAACCCCGTATCAAAATTTAATTGAATATAAAGCAAGTTAATGTAATAGACCAAGTTTAGACACTTACAAATAGCTGGTCCATGTTCAACTTGCTTGCACGTGGGCTCACGGTTCACCTTGGGCAGCCAAGAGGGGGTTATCCTAGGGGGCTTTGAGGGAGGTTCTATGGGGCACGGTTAGGGCCTTAGGGGAACTAAGGTTCGGCAAAGATGGGGCTGTCTAGGGTCTGTCCTAGGTGGCTGGAAGAGGTGCAGGTCACAGCCAGGGGGGTGGTCAGGTCGGCAGGAAGGAGTCGGGCGCAGCAATCGGGCGCCTGGCGCTGGGCGCTGGGCGCTGGCGGGCGCTGGGCGCTGGCGGGCGTCTGGCGCTAGGAGGGCGTCAGGGCGCGGGATGGCGTCAGGGCGTGGGATGGCGTCAGGGCGCGGGATGGCGTCACGGCGCGGGATGGCATCAGGGCGCGCGGACAGCGTCAGGGTGCGCGGACAGGGCGCGGGGCGCACGGCAGGCGCGGTCCGGTTAGGTTTAGGTTGGTTCAAGTCTAGGATTAGGTTTGGTCGAACCTAGGTTGGGTTAGGGCTAGGTTTAGTTAGGGTTAGGTTCAGTTGGGGTTAGGTAGGTTCGAACCTAGGCTAGGTTGGGGTTAGGTTTAGAGGGGTGTAGAGAGAATGGCTAGGTTAGGTTAGGCTTACCTCTTGGAGCCGATCCTTCTTGGCTTGAGCCCACGTCTCCACGGTTGCAGCCACTTGGTCCAGCCCACCTTGGTTGCAGCCCCTTGGTCTAGACCCACTTAGCCCACATGGCTTGAACCCACCTCACCCAATGAGCCCACATGGCTATGTCTATCACTCCCTCTCTCTCCTCCCAAATATTTGCATGAACCCTTTACATGGACCCCCTCACCTCTATTTATAGAGATTTGAGGTGGGTCTTGGATTTGGGTTTGGGGTTGGGGTTTGGATCCATACCCAAATCCAAACACTATTTGGATCTGGATATTGGATCTTGGATATTTTGAGATCCGTATCCGATCCAAACCCAACATTTTTATGGATATGGATCTGGATATTTTGATCCAGATCCGATCCAATCCAAACACTATTTGGATCGACCCAAACACTGTTTGGATTGGCCCAAATCCAAACACTATTCATTACATGGATTTGGATTTGGATATATATGGTCCAGATCCAAATCAAAATTTCTTCGAACAGTCCTTCTTGGCTTCTAGAGGCGAACGATTCGTGCGGGGCCTGACAGCATCAGTACTCCGTCTGCGTTGGGTCTTCGCCAACATGGTCGTCCGCCTCCGTTTCTGCCTTCCGGAGATGACTTCAAATGATATTTTGATAAGAACAGGGTCTTGGACGTTCGAGATCCTAGGAGTGTGAATCAGATACAAGAGTTGCCGTGTCGGGCTCGACATGTGCTCCGGTTCCGGGCTCTTCTTAGCTCTCCTGGTCCTGTCTTGATCGGGCCAAGCCGCTTCGGGGTTTCAAAAACGTGTTTTAACAAGTTTTAAAAGCTATATTATATATTTTTGAAATATGAAGTTTAAAACATATATACAGGGTTGTCTGGAAGGCTCCTGGGTTTCCAGACTCAAAAATGGCCCTTTGGGGCTGCTTGTATAAAACCAGATGGATTTTGAGAAATTCGTGTGATTTCGGGGTGTTTACAGATGCCCCTCTTTGGCCTTGTCCAAATAAATTTGGATAAGGGCAAAGATGACGAACACCCCTTTCAATATCTCCCTAGATCTAGCCACGAAGAATATGGGATCGCCCCATTTTTAGCAAAATCTCAATTTACAAACTCTAGTAGGAGGAGATATCACGCCAAAGGGTTAACTATGGAATCTGGTCCTAAATGGAATCATGTTTATGTAAGTACCATGCGTGGAATGCAAATGACATGGGTGTGGTGCCAAGAGTGGCGACCTCCCAGAGACCAGATGTAGTCGAACTCTAGAGACTTACAAGGCCAGTTGCTCCAAGTGAGCAAATCCTATGCTGTTCGATGTTCAGTTTTCAAAACTTAAAAACTATTTACAAAAGGGACAACTGTCTTGAGCCTCGATCCTAAGGATCTCGAGCTCTTCATGCTTGCCCTTGTTTGAGTCTTTAACACTCGCTTATCTAGCGGAGATTTTATAAGAAGACAAGTTTCATTTCAAATTCCTACGCCTTACTCGAAACGTCGAATTCTCAAACAAGATGAAATTCAAGTAAGTAAATCCTATTTTTACTTTAGGATTCCTTGAAATGAACCATGCTTTAGCTTGGGATAAGCCAGGGATGGGAAAGAGATACCACGGTCCCTTCTGAAGCGTCCCGTGGTTTAAGGCATAGAAGGCGGAAAATTGCTCTTTTTGAGCTTTTTAACCTCTTTTTCCTTTTTTTTCATAGAGGGTCTCCCTTTGGACGGAGATGTATAATAAAAGCGGTTTTCCTTGTTTTGGAGGATTCAAAACGGGGGGATTAACCAAGTATGCCTTCAATCTCTCGAAGGACTTTTGGCATTCGTCATCCCATAAGAATTTCGTACCCTTCCTCAACAGTTTGTTGAAGGGTTCGCATCTAGTTGCCAGATTCGATATGAATCGGCGCACAGATTGTAATCGACCCTAGAGGCTGCGGACTTGGGTGAGATTGGAGGGCGGAGCCATGTCTATGATGGATCGACACTTAGAGGGGTCGACTTCTATTCCCCTTTGGCTTACCATAAAGCCTAGAAGCTTCCTTGATTCTACCCCGAACACACATTTTTGAGGGTTTAGCTTTACTTTGTAAAGCCTAAGCCTTTCGAAAATCTTTTGTAAACATTCGATATGGGTGCATCGGGTTTTGGATTTCGCCAAGAGATCATCTACATACACTTCTACAAGCTCATGAATTTGATCGTGGAAGATCGTGTTCATGGCTCGTTGGTATGTTGTGGCGGCATTTTTCAAACCAAAGGGCATGACTGTATAGCAGTATGTGCCCCATGGGGTTGTGAAGGCGGTCTTACCCTGATCTCGTGGACTTAGTTTGATTTGATTATAGCCTGAATAGCCATCCATGAATGAAAACATTTCATGATTTGCAGTACTATGGACTATCAAATCTATGTTTGGTAAAGGATAATTATCCTTTGGAGTGGCTTTATTCAGGTTTCTGAAATCGATGCATATTCGAATTTTCCCATTGGTTTTTCGAACCACAACGATATTTGACAACCAATCAGAATACGCAATGGGTTTTATAAATCCGGCTTTTAGCAGATCTTCTAAACCCTCTTTGACTTGCGTGTGTACATTCGGGTGTATTTTCCTAAGCTTCTGCTTTATTGGTTTTATACCTACATCTAAGGGAAGACGATGCTCGATAATGCTGGGATCTATGCCCGGCATGTCTTCATACGTCCATGCAAACACATCTAAATAGGTTCGTAGAAATGCAATGAATGCTAACTTTTCAGTTTCATGCAAGCATGCGCCTATTTTGATGTTTTTGGGATTGGAATCATCCCCTAGGTTCACCTCTACGAAATCTCCTCCTACTGATTGGGAAGGTCTTTCAAAATCGAGAATTCTATGAAATTCTGGGAGCTCAGAAGTGGGATCCTCCTCAAGGGGATCCACTTCTGGGCTTTGATCATTCTCGTGGGCTATAGACCCGAGGGAACTTGATGCGTGGTTTTCAAAATAACCTGGTTTTGTACTTGGATTTTCAAGTGACTTCGAAATTTTTGGTCTGGCTATGCAGACGACGCTTCTTTCGAAATCCTTTTCTTTTGCCAAAGTCTTACCAGGAGCAGCTATGTACAAAATCTTTTTGGTATTTTCCAAATTTTCGATTTTTTTGGGTTTTTGTAAAACAAGAACTTTGGGAACTATACAAAGCACTCTTTTTTCGAGTTTTTGTTTTTCCATTGTTTTTGGTTTTTCTTGTTTTTCGATTTTTTTTCGATTTTAAGTTTTCAAATGTTTTTGGTATTTTTAGAAAAAGGGATCTTCCGTCATACCTACAAAGGGAAAACACTACGGGTTAGACTCGGAATAGGAGGTCTAAATCGTAGGTCTCTTCTAAGACAGGCTCCGGGGCACCCTTGACCCAGGTGGTCACAGGGGGTGGCTCCGACGGTATTCGGGGAGTATAGCCGATCCCATATCGGCTTGGGTTGGCCCTAGGAAGGATGGGTTCTAGGAGACCCTGGTTTTGTGCCCCTAGACTTTTGTCGGGCGTGTAGCCCATGTTCAATAACATGTTCCACGACCTTTTGTTTTTTGAAAAGATGGGATATAAGTCGTGGTCTTGGAACATGCTATCGTCCATATTAGGCTCGTATGGCCTTTTGTCCAGGGGTTTTGGAAATAGGGAACGCTTGGGTTTTCCTAGGAGGATTAGAGTCGGGAGGGGGCCGGTTTTGGGCGGCCCCTTCACATATACAACCTTCCTAGGGTTGTTTAACACGAGCCGAGGTGGCTCAACCATGATTTGCCCCAAGTTAGCCTCATGGGCCTGGGAGCTTGATAAACAAGGGGAGTTTATGATCCCCTGAAGTTGTGGGTGACTCTCACCTAAGATCACTACGACCTGGTCCCTAAAAGGGATCTTGACACACCTGTGGAAAGTGGATGGCACAGCGCACAAACTGTGTATCCAGGGTCTTCCCAGCAACAGGTTATAATGGGGGTGGATGTCCAAGACATGGAACACCCCCGTGTGTTCGATCCCTCCCGTTTCCATTGGGAGTTCGATGGATCCTAAAGGCCTAGACGCATTCCCATCGTATCCAGTGATAACGATGGGGCTTGGGTTTACTGAAGTCAAGGTGACTCCGATTTTGTACGCCACATGAAGTGGAAGGATGTTGAGCCCTCCTCCACCATCGACTAGGCACCTGTCCAGAGAGTGGTTGTTTAGAACCACCTCGATATGCAGGGCCTGGTTATGGGTTTCGTAGGGTCTATCTACATCATCTTCCGAAAAGGTGATGGGCGATTTTGCTCCTAATAAAGCCACTTGGGCAGACAAGGATTCTGGACTTATGTTCGAATCAACCTTGGCCCTTTCTAGAATTTTCTCTAAGACAAGTCTATGCCTAGGCGAGGTTTTGATAAGCTCTAGGATAGACATGTGAATAGGAATCTTTGAAAGGTGGTTTTCGAAATCATAAGGATTTAGGATGACTTTGTCCTTATCTACTTTTGGCAGACCACTAGGGATACATGCTTTTGAGGGGCCAGGCACACTGACCACCTTTTGAGCACCTTGAAGGTGCGGGGGTTGGTAGATCCTCCCGGATCTAGTGACTTCCCCCACGACTAGCCTAGGGTTTGCGCTAGACTTGGCTCTAAGGATGAGCTGAGGAGAACCTTGGATTTTCAAAACTGGTTTTGTCGGGGTTTCCACTTTTGGTGGTCCCCGAATGACGACTTGGGCGGGCCTCTTGTATAGTACAAGGATGGGCGCACAAGCAGGTCGACCAGGTTCTGGCTTTTGCGCTAGTTCCTTGGAAATGGTGAGGGTACATACCTCCTTTCCTTTCCCACTGCCACTGGCGTGTTTGGGAAAGGGTTCCTTGAAGATAGCTTGAGGTGGCTCAGGTTCCGCAGTGACCTGGAGCCGGCCTTCTGCTATCAAGTTCTCAATTTTATTTAGAAGAGAGAAGCAGCGTTTGGTATCATGGCCTTTGAGCCGATGATACTTGCAAAATCGGTTTAAATACCCCCCTTTGGAAGTGACTCCTTCGGGGATTTCAGGGAGTTCGATCATGCCCTGGGCAAGTAAGAGGTCTAGGACCTCCGACACAGGTTGCCCCAGCGGAGTGTACTCCCGTTTTTCAACCGGTTTTTGAAAATTACGTTCTCTCTTATTTTCTATTTTTTCAAAATTTTTGGAAGTGCCCGCCATGCCCGGATCCACCCAGACATTGGCGATTTTATAGGGCTTTGCCCCTTTGTCCATCGTGGGCAGCCCATATGCGATGGGCTTTTCCAAACGGGTTTTTGGAACGGCACTTCCTTTCCATAAGTGATCGTATGTCCCTTTTCGCAAGTTGGTTTCGAAAAGGGAGGCCTTTTTGATCAACTTATGGAAAGTTGAAATCTCATGGAGCGAGAGAAGGGTTTTTAACTCGCTTTTAAAATTATCCAGGATGAGCATTACTGCGCATCCTTCGGATATGGGCTCTCGCACTTGGCCCAAAAGAGACCTCCATCTTATAATGAAGGCATGCACATCTTCGTTCATGCCTTGCTTGGTATCCCTTAAGGTATTCAAGGTTGGCGTGACTTCCACGTTGTGTGCAAATCTTTGCATGAAGCAGTTCGCTAACTCTTCAAAAGTAGCGAACTGGCTTAAGTCGTAGGAAGCCAACCATTTGGCAGCTGTGCCCTTAAGGGATAGAGGGAACCAATACACCCATTTCATCGAGTCCTTTTTCTTCTTATGGGCTCGACGCGAGAAAAGCTGTAAGTGAGACCTAGGGTCTCCCATGCCATCATACCGATGGAAGTTCGGTATTTCATCATCACTGTCTGTTTCGTAATCCATAGGAAGGAAATCAGACAGGGCGTAGCTTCTTTTCTCTTTATTCTGCCCTTTCAGCAGCTGCTGTAGGGCTTTATGGTCCTTTTGTGTGAAGGACTCGTGGTATTGGTTGCCTTCCATTACGGAGGCCTCTTTTTGCTTGCGAGGTTTTTCAGATTTCTTTTTGGGCCTTTGTTCACCGTTTGATGAACATGAATCGCCTACTTCAGCCTCTTGGCTGAGAGCATCGATTTTGGCCTCAAACTCCCTTCTCAAGTCCTCGATTTCATCTAGTTTTATTTTGTTTTTGAAAATCCTCCTAGAGTGAGAACTTGATGCGCATGAGCCTTGGCTCGACACTTCACTTGGATTGGATTTTGACATGCTTTTCAAGCTTTTTCAAAATTTCCTAAGTACAAGCAAAGAAAACAAGTTAAAACGACACCTTTTTACAAAATTTTCGCAAGACTTCTACAAGTAAACTCGATTTTTGAAAAGGCTCACGTCCCACCGGGCGTGCCAATCTCTGTAGACGCGCGAAAATCCCCGCCTCTTCGCCTCTTTCATGGCTTGGAGTGGATCTTCTCGTGTGTCTAAGGCCTATGTATACAAATAGGGCGTGCCAGCTAGCTTACTTAAGCTAGCGAAGATATTTTTGACACTGACTTCTAAACGTGGCGACTGTGAGCAAGTAAGCTCTTGTCGTCGCAGACCTTCTTGCACCGATGCGCAAGGGTCAGTCTGTACGCTTTGCAAAAAATCGAGTTTTGGAGAGAAAGTCTACGAAGCGGTTCGAGGTGTCTATTTCGGGTCTTCAGGATGCGATTTGCATATTTTAGATCACGTGGATTTGCACGTGCCTAAGTCTTTTCTTTTATCCCTTTTCGGGTCACCTAGTTTGTGTGTTATGAACACTCCACTACATGGGCGAATTCGAGCGGGGCTTGCTTTGATGCAATATGCGTCCTACCTCATGGTATGGCGTAGATGCAATGCAAACTCACACTACTCCAAAGGGAAAACCCGAAATGTAAAGACGATACTGAAGGGAAATAACAAAAGGGAAATAACCGAAGGGAAATAACCGAAGGGAAATATGTATATAGATTATGTATATGAGCCCTTACTCGGGTCTTGCAAA
The DNA here is from genome assembly GCA_036023115.1 of Brasenia schreberi. Taxonomy (NCBI): domain Eukaryota; kingdom Viridiplantae; phylum Streptophyta; class Magnoliopsida; order Nymphaeales; family Cabombaceae; genus Brasenia; species Brasenia schreberi. The sequence continues at coordinate 558,692 of JAYKKT010000039.1, forward strand.
TAAGAGCGAAGGCTCAATGTGGGTGCGTGCTTGAATTGAAAGACTTACACACACGACATGAAATTAAACCCAAATATAAATTGCAGTATGGCCTTGACTAAGGTCTTGGGAGTAAGAGCGAAGGCTCAATGTGTGTGAGAGTGCTTGAATTGAAAGACTACCCACACGACATAAATGAAACCCAAATATAACTGCAATAAGGCCTTTACTAAGGTCTTGGGAGTAAGAGCGAAAGCTCAATGTGTGTGAAAGTGCTTGAATTGAAAGACTTACTCACACGACATGAAATGAAACCCAAATAGTATAGGTCGGCCCTTACTTGGGTCTTTCAAATAAGAGCGAAAGCTCAATGTGTGTGAGAGTGCTTGAATTGAAAGACTTACTCACACGACAAGAAATGAAACCCAAATAGTATAGGTCGGCCCTTACTTGGGTCTTGCAACTAAGAGCGAAAGCTCAATGTGTGTGAGTGTTTGAATTGAAAGACAACGCACCCAACTTAAACAAAACCCTTCGAAAATGAAAGTATATGTGTACACTTATATATTAGGGGCTGATTAGGCCCGTGTGTGTTCAAAATCGTGCACGGCTAAGAGAGTGCACGTGTGTGGTTGTGCCCAGCCACGTTATTACAAGCGGGGGGAGACTATGCTCCGTTATTACAACCCCGTATCAAATTGAATCTCAAGCAAGTATACAACTAAGGACCGAGTTTAGACACTTACGAGTAGCTGGTCCGTAGAGGTCTTGCTTGGGCGTGGACTTGGCTTTGGGCTGCAAACGGGAGCTCCGCGAAGGTAGGTGATCAAAGGTGCTGGCCGACTGCAAGTGGGACGCGGGATAGGTGCCTCGAAGGTGGCCGGTGGCAAGTAGATGGCGCCTCAAAGTAGGGGGTTTAAAGGGGCTGAATGAGTGGGTTCTTAGGGTCACTAGGGAGTTTTGAGTTTAGAGAAACTGGACCTAAAAGGTGAGCTAGTGGGAAGGCCGAATAGGACACCTAGGGGAAGGCCGAATGGGAAAGGATGGCTAGGTAGTGGCCGGCAGTTTGGGCTATGCTGGGTTCGGCTAGGTTAAAGTGGTGGTGGCAAAAGGGCTGAGATGAGGGTAGGATGGGTGGCTAAGAGTGGAGAGGTGGTAGAGAGGGGCTTTGAGGGAGTTTGGGGTACTTACCGAATGGGGAGAGGCGGCGGATGAAGTGGGAAGAAGGCGGGCAGGTGGCTGTTGGCTGGTTCGGTTGGGTGGAGGTGGTGGCGTCCGGCTGAGGGATGGTGGTGGTGGCTGGAAGAGGGAAGGTGGCGGTGCAGGTGGAGCTGATGGAGCAGGTGGAGCCGTTGGGGAGTGGAACAGGCGGGCGGATTGGAGAGTGGAATCGACTGGGCTGAGGTGAGGGCTCCCACTTAGAAAACCCGCCCCCAAGGAGGGGGGTTTAAATAGGGGATGGGTAGGTCGGTTAGGGCTGGGCTGAGGGTAGTGGTTAGGTGGTTTAGGTAGGGTGGTATGTAGATAAGGTGGGCTGGAAAGGGTTGGGCCAGATATTTTAAAACTAGGGGTTTGGGTAAATCGTGGGCTAAGGGTGGTTTAGGGGTTTAGGGCTAGGTTAGGTGGTTGGGTTTTAGGGTGAGGTTTAGTGAGCTAGGTTAGGTGATTAGGCTAGGTTTAGGCTAGGATTAGGGAAATTAATCTAGGTTTAGGGAAGGATTAGGGAAGTGGGTTAGGTGATTAGGTTGGGATTAGGCCGGGATTAGGGAAGTGGGTTAGGTGATTAGGTTCAGATTAGGGGTGGATTAGGGGTTTAGGCTAGGATTAGGCATTTTGGGTTAGGTTTAGGTGAGGGAGCTCCCTTAGCATGGCCCATAGACCTTGATCACCCCATGTTGGTGCAGCCCTAGGTTAGGTTTTAGCTAATTACAAGCTTAAACCCACTCAATTAGGCTAACCCACATGATTAAACCCAAACTTGACACACAAGTCAAGCTTAATACAACACTCTTGATATTTTTCACCCCCACTCTCTCTCATGCCCAATATCCCACGTGAATTTCAAGTGGGCCCCACCTCCATTTATGAGAAGGTGATGTGGGCCATGGATATGGATATTGGATTGGATCTCTGGATCCAAATCCAAATCCAAGTCCACATATGGGTTTGGATTGGAATCTGGATATATATGGTCCAGATCCAATCCAAACTGAACTCTGACTCCTTCGAGCTGGGTTCGAAACGGACGATTCGTGCGGGGCCTGACAGCATCAGTACTCCGTCTGCGTTGGGTCTTCGCCAACATGGTCGTCCGCCTCCGTTTCTGCCTTCCGGAGATGACTTCAAATGCTATCTTGGTAAGAACAGGGTCTTGGACGTTCGAGATCCTGGGGTGTGAATCAGATACAAGAGTTGCTGTGCCGGGCTTGACATGTGCTCCGGTTCTGGGCTCTTCTTGGCTCTCCCGGTCCTGTCTTGATCGGGCCAAGCCACTTCGGGGTTTCAAAACATGTTTTAAAAGGGTTTTCAAGAGCTATATCATATGTTTTTGAAAGATAAAGTTTAAAACATATATACAGGGTTGTCTGGAAGGCTCCTGGGTTTCCAAACTCAAAACGGCCCTTTGGGGCTGCTTTGTATAAAACCAGATGGATTTTGAGAAATTCGTGGGATTTCGGGGTGTTTACAGTAGTAGGGCGAGGAGAAGTGGTGAGTTATGCCATACGTGTTGCACAACTTAACCATCCGCTCGTTCTTGAATGGGGTACCATTATCAGACACAAGGTCTCGTGGAACCCCAAATCGAGCCAAGATATTCCTCCGGATGAAAGCCACCACATGTTGCCCCATTACATTTGTTAGGGAAATGGCTTCCACCCACTTGGAGAAATACTCCGTGGCTGCTAAAATAAAATGATGCCCATTTGAGGCCTTTGGAAATATTGGGCCTACAATGTCAAACGCCCACATGGTAAATGGCCAGGGGCTGACCATGGAATGCAATGCAGATGAAGGGATATGAATGGCGTGCCCATGCACTTGACATGGATGACACTTTCTAACATGATCGTGACAATCCTTTTTCAGGGTGGACCAAAAATAGCCCCCTCTAAGTATTTTCATTGCCATCATGTTGGCATTAACATGACCTACACATTCTCCATCGTGGGACTCATGCATCACTATCCTAGCCTCCTCTAGGTCGATACACCTAAGCAGAATGCCGGTAAAACTCTTTTTGTATAAGACCCCACCCAGAATGGTGTATCGGGTCGAAATCTTACGAATGAATGCCTTATCTTTGGATGTGGCATCCTCGGTAAATCCCCCATTTTCTAAAAATTGTTTTATGTCATAGAACCAAGGTTTTTCAATAGACTCTGGGTTGTTTTGGCAAATATCCAAGTTGTGTGTGGATGGATGGGGTGCATGCCATATTTCCAAAGATCTGGTCCCTGAAATGGGATCGACCTTTAGGGCTGAACCCAAGGAGGAGAGGGCGTCGGCGATGCCATTGTCCTCTCTTCCCACGTGTGTGAGCTTACACGACTGGAAGGATTGGACCAATCGAGTGGCCAACTCGTGATATGGAAGTAGTTTCTCATTACGTACTTGAAAAATTTTTAAAACCTGGTTTATGACAAGGAGCGAATCTCCAAAGACCTCGATGCACGATGGCCCTAGAGTTTTCAAAATCCTTAAGCCTTGTATGAGCGCTTCATACTCAGCTACGTTGTTGGAACATTCGAAATCTAAGCGGACTGATATGGGAATCTCGCCCTTTTCAGGGGAGATTAGGATGACCCCAGCACCAGCCCCTCGTTGGTTTCGTGCCCCGTCGAAGTGCATCTTCCACACTTGGTTTTCGAAAGAATTTGCCAAAACGTGGTTTTGAAAATGGTTTTGCAATATGCCTTCATCAGGCATTTCGCCAAGAGTGGGATATGCGTCCTCTAAAGGAAATTCAGCCACGTAATCTGCTAGGGCTTGCCCCTTAATGGAGATTTGGTGATGGTATTTCAGATCATACTCCATTAGAAGGAGTTGCCATTTGCCCAATCTACCCGTGAGAATGGGTTTTTCGAACAAGTGCTTGATTGGATCAAGCTTGGACACTATCCAGATCTCATGATCTAGGAAATAGTGTCTGAACTTCTGGCAGGCCCAGACTAGGGCCAAGCATGTCTTCTCCATGGCTTGATAATTTCGTTCATAAGCCAAGAGAGTTTTCGAAATATAGTAGATGGCATACTCCTTATGGGTGTCATCCTCGTATTGAGCCAACAGGGCTCCTAAAGCATTTACATGCACGGAGATGTATAATAAAAGCGGTTTTCCTTGTTTTGGAGGATTCAAAACGGGGGGATTAACCAAGTATGCCTTCAGTCTCTCGAAGGACTTTTGGCATTCGTCATCCCATAAGAACTTCGTACCCTTCCTCAACAGTTTGTTGAAGGGTTCGCATCTAGTTGCCAGATTCGATATGAATCGGCGCACGGATTGTAAGCGACACTGGAGGCTACGGATTTGGGTGAGATTGGAGGGTGGAGCCATGTCTATGATGGCTCGACACTTAGAGGGGTCGACTTCTATTCCCCTTTGGCTTACCATAAAGATTAGAAGCTTCCCTGATTCTACCCCGAACACACATTTTTGAGGGTTTAGCTTTACTTTGTAAAGCCTAAGCCTTTCGAAAATCTTTTGTAAACATTCGATATGGGTGCATCGGGTTTTGGATTTCGCCAAGAGATCATCTACATACACTTCTACAAGCTCATGAATTTGATCATGGAAGATCATGTTCATGGCTCGTTGGTATGTTGCGCCGGCATTTTTCAAACCAAAGGGCATGACTGTATAGCAGTACGTGCCCCATGGGGTTGTGAAGGCGGTCTTACCCTGATCTCGTGGACTTAGTTTGATTTGATTATAGCCTGAATAGCCATCCATAAATGAAAACATTTCATGATTTGCAGTACTATCGACTATCAAATCTATGTTGGGTAAAGGATAATTATCCTTTGGAGTGGCTTTATTCAGGTTTCTGAAATCGATGCATATTCGAATTTTCCCATTGGTTTTTCGAACCACAACGATATTTGACAACCAATCAGAATATGCAATGGGTTTTATAAATCCGGCTTTTAACAGATCTTCTAAACCCTCTTTGACTTGCGTGTGTACATTCGGGTGTATTTTCCTAAGCTTCTGCTTTATGGGTTTTACACCTGCATCTAAGGGAAGACAATGTTCAACTATGCTGGGATCTATGCCCGGCATGTCTTCATACGTCCATGCAAACACATCTAAATAGGTTCGTAGAAATGCAATGAATGCTAACTTTTCAGTTTCATGCAAGCAAGCACCTATTTTGATGGTTTTGGGATTGGAATCATCCCCTAGGTTCACCTCTATGAAATCTCCTCCTACTGATTGGGAAGGTCTTTCAAAATCGAGAATTTTATGAAATTCTGGGAGCTCAGAAGTGGGATCTTCCTCAAGGGGATCCACTTCTAGGCTTTGATCATTCTCGTGGGCTACAGCCCCGAGGGAACTTGATGCGTGGTTTTCAAAATAACCTGGTTTTGTACTTGGATTTTCAAGTAATTTCGAAATTTTTGGTCTGGCTATGCAGACGACGTTTCTTTCGAAATCCTTTTCTTTTGCCAAAGTCCTACCAGGAGCAGCTATGTACAAAATCTTTTTGGTATTTTCCAAATTTTCGATTTTTTTGGGTTTTTGTAAAACAAGAACTTTGGGAACTATACAAAGCACTCTTTTTTCGAGTTTTTGTTTTTCCATTGTTTTTGGTTTTTCTTGTTTTTCGATTTTTTTGATTTTAAGTTTTTCAAATGTTTTTGGTATTTTTAGAAAAAGGGATCTTCCGTCATACCTACAAAGGGAAAACACTACGGGTTAGACTCGGAATAGGAGGTTTAAACAATAGGTTTCTTCTAAGACAGGCTCCGGGGCACCCTTGACCCAGGTGGTCACAGGGGGTGGCTCCGGCGGTATTCGGGGAGTATAGCCGATCCCATGTCGGCTTGGGTTGGCCCTAGGGAGGATGGGCTCTAGGAGACCCTGGTTTTGTGCCCCTAGACTCTTGTAGGGCGTGTAGCCCATGTTCAATAACATGTTCCACGACCTTTTGTTTTTTGAAAAGATGGGATGCAAGTCGTGGTCCTGGAACATGCTATCGTCCATATTAGGCTCGTATGGCCTTTTGTCCAGGGGTTTTGGAAATAGGGAACGCTTGGGTTTTCCTAGGAGGATTAGAGTCGGGAGGGGGCCTGCTTTGGGCGGCCCCTTCACATATACAACCTTCCTAGGGTTGTTCAACACGAGCCGAGGTGGCTCAACCATAATTTGCCCCAGGTTAGCCTCATGGGCCTGGGAGCTTGATAAACAAGGGGAGCTTATGATCCCCTGAAGCTGTGGGTGACTCTCACCTAGGATCACTACGACCTGGTCCCTAAAAGGGATCTTAACACACTTGTGGAAGGTGGATGGCACAGCGCACAAACTGTGTATCCAGGGCCTTCCCAGCAACAGGTTATAATGGGGGTGGATGTCCAAGACATGGAACACCCCCGTGTGTTCGATCCCTCCCGTTTCCATTGGGAGTTCGATGGATCCTAAAGGTCTAGACGCATTCCCATCGTATCCAGTGATAACGATGGGGCTTGGGTTTACTGAAGTCAAGGTGACTCCTATTTTGTACGCCACATGAAGTGGAAGGATGTTGAGCCCTCCTCCACCATCGACTAGGCACCTGTCCAGAGAGTGGTTGTTTAGAACCACCTCGATATGCAGGGCCTGGTTATGGGTTTCGTAGGGTCTATCTACATCATTTTCTGAAAAGGTGATGGGCGATTTTGCTCCTAATAAAGCCACTTGGGCAGACAAGGATTCCGGACTTATGTTCGAATCAACCTTGGCCCTTTCTAGAATTTTCTCTAATACAAGTCTATGCCTAGGCGAGGTTTTGATAAGCTCTAGGATAGACATGTGAATAGGAATCTTTGAAAGGTGGTTTTCGAAATCATAAGGATTTAGGATGACTTTGTTCTTATCTGCTTTTGGCAGACCACTAGGGATACATGCTTTTGAGGGGCCAGGTACACTGACCACCTTTTGAGCACCTTGAAGGTGTGGGGGTTGATAGATCCTCCCGGATCTAGTGACTTCCCCCACGACCAGCCTCATCTAGTTTTATTTTGTTTTTGAAAATCCTCCTAGAGTGAGAGCTTGATGCGCATGAGCCTTGGCTCGACACTTCACTTGGATTGGATTTTGACATGCTTTTCAAGCTTTTTCAAAATATCCTAAGTACAAGCAAAAGAAAACAAGTTAAAATGACACCTTTTTACAAAATTTTCGCAAGACTTTCTACTTACAAACTCGATTTTTGAAAGGCTCACGTCCCACCGGGCGTGCCAATCTCTGTAGACGCGCGAAAATCCCCACCTCTTCGCCTTTTTCAGGGCTTGGGGCGGATCCTCTCGTGTGTCTAAGGCCTATATATGCAAACAGGGCGTGCCAGCTAGCTTACCTAAGCTAGCGAAGATATTTTTAACACTGACTTCTAAATGTGGCGACTGTGAGCAAGTAAGCTCTTGTCGTCGCAGACCTTCTTGCACAAATGCGCAAGGGTCAGTCTGTACGCTTTGCAAAAATCGAGTTTTTGGAGAGAAAGTCTACGAAGCGGTTCGAGGTGTCTATTTCGGGCCTTTAAGATGCGATTGTATTTTTTAGATCACGTGGATTTGCACGTGCCTAAGTCTTTTCTTTTATCCCTTTTCGGGCCACCTAGTTTGTGTGTTATGAACACTCCACTACATGGGCGAATTCGAGCGGGGCTTGAAATGGACGATTCGTGCGGGGCCTGACAGCATCAGTACTCCGTCTGCGTTGGGTCTTCGCCAACATGGTCGTCCGCCTCCGTTTCTGCCTTCCGGAGATGACTTCAAATGATATTTTGATAAGAACAGGGTCTTGGACGTTTGAGATCCTGGGGGTGTGAATCAGATACAAGAGTTGCTGTGCCGGGCTCGACATGTGCTCCGATTCCGGGCTCTTCTTAGCTCTCCTGGTCCTCTCTTGATCGGGAGAAGCTGCTTCGGGGTTTCAAAAACGTGTTTTAACAAGGTTTTAAAAGCTATATTATATATTTTTGAAATATGAAGTTTAAAACATATATACAGGGTTGTCTGGAAGGCTCCTGGGTTTCCAGACTCAAAAATGACCCTTTGGGGCTGCTTGTATAAAACCAGATGGATTTTGAGAAATTCGTGGGATTTCGAGGTGTTTACAACAGCCTACCCACTCTCCCAGCCGGGTATCACCTTCTCCCCATTCGGTAAGCACCCCCCAACTCTACCTAAATCCTTCTCTACTCCCTCCCCATTCCTAGCCACCCACCATACCATCATCTCACCTACACATCAACCCTTCGCTACCACCATTCTCCCTTAGCCGAACCTAGCACAACCTAAACCATCGGCCACTACCTAACCATCCTATCAACATCCGACCACCCTATAAGACTCCCATTCGGCCTTCCCTTAAACTCCCTTTAGTTCCATACTCCCTAACATTCTAGACTCTCCTAGTGACCCTACACACTCACTTGGCCCAACCCCTTTTACCCACCACATCAAGGCAACACCCATTTGCAGCCGGCCGGCCACCTTCGAGGCGCCTATCCCGCGCCCCCCACTTGCAGCCGGCCAGCACCCTTTGTCGTTCACCCTCGCGGAGCTCCCGTTTGCAGCCCAAGGCGAAGGCCAAGCCCACGCTCAAGCAAGGCCTCTACGGACCAGCTACTCGTAAGTGCCTAAACTCGGTCTTTAGTTGTATAATTGCTTGAGATTCAATTTGATACGGGGTTGTAATAACGGAGCATAGTCTCCCCCGCTTGTAATAACGTGGCTTGGCACACCCACACACGTGCACTCTCTTAGTTGTGCACGATTTTGAACACACACGGGCCTAATCAGCCCCTAATACATAAGTGTATACATATATTTTCATTTTCGAAGGGTTTTTGCTTAAGTTGGGTGCGTTGTCTTTCAATTCAAGCACTCACACACATTGAGCTTTCGCTCTTATTTGAAAGACCCAAGTAAGGGCCGACCTATACTATTTGGGTTTTATTTCATGTCGTGTGTGTAAGTCTTTCAATTCAAGCACTCTCACACACATTGAGCCTTCGCTCTTATTCCCAAGACCTTAGTAAAGGCCTTATTGCAGTTATATTTGGGTTTCATTTATGTCGTGTGTGTAGTACTTCAATTCAAGCACTCTCACACACATTGAGCCTTCGCTCTTATTCCCAAGACCATAGTAAAGGCCTTATTGCAGTTATATTTGGGTTTCATTTATGTCGTGTGTGTAGTACTTCAATTCAAGCACTCTCACACACATTGAGCCTTCGCTCTTACTCCCAAGACATTAGTCAAGGCCATACTGCAATTTATATTTGGGTTTGATTTCATGTTGTGTGTGTAAGTCTTTCCATTCAAGCACGCACCCACATTGAGCCTTCGCTCTTATTTGCAAGACCCGAGTAAGGGCTCATATACATATTCTATATACATATCTCCCTTCGGTTATTTCCCTTCGGTTATTTTCCTTCAGTATTGTCTTTACATTTCGGGTTTTCCCTTCGGAGTAGCGTGAGTTTGCATTGCATCTACGCCATACCACGAGGTAGGATGCATATTGCATCAAAGCAAGCCCCGCTCGAAATTTCGCCCATGTAGTGGAGTGTTCATAACACACAAACTAGGTGGCCCGAAAAGGGATAAAAGAAAAGACTTAGGCACGTGCAAATCCACGTGATCTAAAACATGCAATCGCATTTTAAAGACCCGAAATAGACACCTCGAACCGCTTCGTAGACTTTCTCTCCAAAACTCGATTTTTGCAAAGCATACAAACTGACCCTTGCGCATCGGTGCAAGAAGGTCTGCGACGACAAGAGCTTACTTGCTCACAGTCGCCACTTTTAGAAGTCAGTGTTAAATATATCTTCGCTAGCTTAAAGTAAGCTAGCTGGCACGCCCTGTTTGCATACATAGGCCTTAGACACACGAGAGGATCCGCTCCGAGCCCTGAAAAAGGCAAAGAGGCGGGGATTTTCACGCGTCTACAACACAAAAGGACCGTAAAGCCCTACAGTAGTTGCTGAAAGGGCAGAATAAAGAGAAAAGAAGCTATGCCCTGTCTGATTTCCTTCCTATGGATTACGAAACAAACAATGACGATGAAATACCGAACTTCCATCGGTATGATGGCATGGGAGACCCTAGGTCTCACTTGCAGCTTTTCTCGCGTCGAGCCCATAAGAAGAAAAAGGACTCGATGAAATAGGTGTATTGGTTCCCTTTATCCCTTAAAGGCACAGCTGCCAAATGGCTGGCTTCCTACGACTTAAGCTAGTTCACTACTTTTGAAGAGTTAGCGAACTGCTTTATGCAAAGATTTACACACAACGTAGAAGTCACCCGAACTCTGAATACCTTAAGGGATACAAAACAAGGCATGAACGAAGACGTACATGCCTTTATTATAAGATGGAGGTCACTTTTGGGCCAAGTGCGAGAGCCCATATCCGAAGGATGCGCAGTCATGCTCATCTTGGATAACTTTAAAAGCGAGTTAAAAACCCTTCTCTCGCTCCATAAGATCTCAACTTTCCATAAGTTGATCAAAAAGGCATCCCTTTTCGAAACCAATTTGAGAAAAGGAACATACGATCACTTATGGAAAGGAAGAGCCGTTTCTAAAACCCGTTTGGAAAAGCCCATCACTTACGGGCTACCCACGATGGACAAAGGGGCAAAGCCTCATAAAATCGCCAATGTCCGGGTGGATCCAGGCGTGGCTGGCACTTCCAAAAATTTTGAAAAACTGGAAAACAAAAGGGAGCGAACCTTTCAAAAACAGGTTGAAAAACGGGAGTATACACCGCTGGGGCAACCTGTGTCGGAGGTCCTAGACCTCCTACTTGCCCAAGGCATGATAGAACTCCCCGAAATCCCCGAAGGGTCACTTCCAAAGGGGGGTATTTAAACGGATTTTGTAAGTATCATCGGCTCAAAGGCCATGATACCAAACGTTGCTTCTCCCTTTTAAATAAAATCGAGAACTTGATAGCGGAGGGCCGGCTCCAGGTCACTGCGGAACCTTAGCCACCTCAAGCTATCTTCAAAGAACCCTTTCCCAAACACGTCAATGGCAGTGGGAAAGGAAAGGAGGTATGTACCCTCACCTTTTCTAAGGAACTAGCGGAAAAACCAAAGTCTGGTCAACCCACTTGTGCGCCCACTCTTGTATTATACAAGAAGCCCGCCCAAGTCGTCATTCGGGGACCACCAAAAGTGGAATTCCTGGCAAAACCAGTTTTGAAACTCCAAGGTTCTCCTCAACTCATCCTTAGAGCCAAAATTAGCACGAACCCTAGGCTGGTCATGGGGGAAGTGACTAGATCCGGGAGGATCTATCAACCCCCGCACCTACAAAGTGCTAAACAGGTGGTCAGTGTGCCTGGCCCCTCAAAAGCATGTATCCCTGGTGTTCTGCCAAAAGCAGACAAGGATAAAGTCATCCTAAATCCTTATGACTTCGAAAACCACCTTTCAAAGATTCCTATCCACATGTCTATTGTAAACACCTTGAAATCCCACGAATTTCTCAAATTCATCTGGTTTTGTAAAAGCAGCCCCAAAGGGCTATTTTGAGTCTGGAAACCCAGGAGCCTTCCAGACAACCCTGTATATATGTTTTAAACTTTGTATTTCAAAAATATATAATATAGCTTTTGAAAACCTGTTAAAACACGTTTTTGAAACCCCGAAGCGTTTTGGCCCGATCAAGACAGGACCAGGAGAGCTAAGAAGAGCCCGGAACTGGAGCACACGTCGAGCCCGGTATAGCAACTCTTGTATCTGATTCACACCCCCAGGATCTCGAACGTCCAAGACCCTGTTCTTATCAAAATGTCATTTGAAATCATCTCTTGAAGGCAGAAACGGAGGCGGACGACCATGTTGGCGAAGACCCAACGCAGACGGAGTACTGATACTGTTAGGCCCCGCACAAATCGTCCGTTTCGAACCCAGCTCGAAGGAGTCAGAGTTCAGTTTGGATTGGATCTGGACCATATATATCCAGATCTGAATCCAAACCCATATGTGGACTTGGATTTGGATTTGAATCCAGAGATCCAATCCAATATCCATATCCATGGCCCACATCACCTTCTCATAAATGGAGGTGGGGCCCACTTGAAATTCATGTGGGATTATGGGCATGAGAGAGAGTGGGGATGGAAAATATCAAGAGTGTTATAATTAAGCTTGACTTGTGTGTCAAGTTTGGGGTTAATCATGTGGGTTAGCCTAATTGAGTGGGTTTAAGCTTGTAATTAGCCAAAATCTAACCTAGGGCTGCACCAACATGAGGTGGTTAAGGTCTATGGGCCATGCAAAGGGAGCTCCTTCACCTAAACCTAACCCAAAACACCTAATCCAAGCCTACCCCCCTAATCCACCCCTAATCTGAGCCTAATCACCTAACCCACTTCCCTAATCCCGGCCTAATCCCAACCTAATCACCTAACCCACTTCCCTAATCCTTCCCTAAACCTAGGTTAATTTCCCTAATCCTAGCCTAAACCTAGCCTAATCACCTAACCTAGCTCACTAAACCTCACCCTAAAACCCAACCACCTAACCTAGCCCTAAACCACCCCTAGCCCACAATCTACCCAAACCCCTAGTTTTCAAAATATCTGGCCCAACCCTTTCCAGCCCACCTTATCTACATACCACCCTACCTAAACCACCTAACCACTACCCCAAGCCCAGCCCTAACCGACCTACCCATCCCTATTTAAACCCCCCCCTTGGGGGCGGGCTTTCCTAGCTGGCAGCCCTCACCAATCCCAGCCGGGTCCCCTTCTTCCCCAAGCCCAGCCGGGTCCTCTCCTTCCTCCACTTCCCCAAGCTCCACCTGCTCCACCTCCCAGCACCACCCGCACCACCACCGCCACCACCATTCCAGCCGAAGCCCCCTCCATCATCATCCTCTTCACCCAACCGAACCAGCCGAGCCCCCACATCCGGCTGCTCCTCAACCACCCGCCGCCTCTTCATCCGGTTAGTACCCCCCACTCTACCTAGCTCCTTCTCTACTCCCCCTCCACTCCTAGCCACCCACCATACCACCATCTTACCTACACATCAGCCCCTTGCTGCCACCATTCTCACTTAGCCGAACCTAGCACAACTTAAACTACCGGCCACTACCTAACCATCCCATCTACACCCGGCCAGCCATCTCTTTTCCCCTTAGACTCCCATTCGACCTTCCCTTAAACTCCCCTTAGGTTCATATTCCCTAACACTCTATACTCTCCATTCGTGACCCTACACACTTACTTGGCCCAGCCCTTTGATCGCCCACATCAAGGCGACACCCATTTGCAGCCGGCCACCTTTGAGGCGCCTATCCCGCGCCCCACTTGCAGCCAGCCAGCACCCCTTGTCATCCACCCTCGCGGAGCTCCCGTTTGCAGCCCAAGGCGAAGGCCAAGCCCACGCTCAAGCAAGGCCTCTACGGACCAGCTACTCGTAAGTGCCTAAACTCGGTCTTTAGTTGTATACTTGCTTGAGATTCAATTTGATATGGGGTTGTAATAACGGAGCATAGTCTCCCCCCGCTTGTAATAACGTGGCTTGGCACACCCACACACGTGCACTCTCTTAGTCGTGCACGATTTTGAACACACACGGGCCTAATCAGCCCCCAATACATAAGTATATATATTTTCATTTTCGAAGGGTTTTGCTTAAGTTGGGTGCGTTGTCTTTCAATTCAAGCACTCACACACATTGAGCTTTCGCTCTTATTTGAAAGACCCAAGTAAGGGCCGACCTATACTATTTGGGTTTCATTTCATGTCGTGTGAGTAAGTCTTTTAATTCAAGCACTCTCACACACATTGAGCTTTCGCTCTTATTTGAAAGACCCAAGTAAGGGCCGACCTATACTATTTGGGTTTCATTTCATGTCGTGTGAGTAAGTCTTTCAATTCAAGCACTCTCACACACATTGAGCCTTCACTCTTATTCCCAAGACTTTAGTAAAGGCCTTATTGCAGTTATATTTGGGTTTCATTTATGTCGTGTGTGTAGTACTTCAATTCAAGCACTCTCACACACATTGAGCCTTCGCTCTTACTCCCAAGACCTTAGTCAAGGCCATACTGCAATTTATATTTGGGTTTAATTTCATGTCATGTGTGTAAGTCTTTCAATTCCAGCACGCACCCACATTGAGCCTTCGCTCTTATTTGCAAGACCCGAGTAAGGGCTCATATACATAATCTATATACATATCTCCCTTCGGTTATTTCCCTTCGGTTATTTCCCTTCAGTATTGTCTTTACATTTCGGGTTTTCTCTTTGGAGTAGCGTGAGTTTGCATTGCATCTACGCCATACCACGAGGTAGGGCGCATATTGCATCAAAGCAAGCCCCACTCGAATTCGCCCACGTAGTGGAGTGTTTATAACACACAAACTAGGTGGCCCGAAAAGGGATAAAAGAAAAAGACTTAGGCACGTGCAAATCCACGTGATCTAAAATATGCAATCGCATTTTAAAGACCCGAAATAGGCACCTCGAACCGCTTCGTAGACTTTTCTCTGCAAAAACTTGATTTTTGCAAAGCGTACAGACTGACCCTTGCGCATCGGTGCAAGAAGGTCTGCGATGACAAGAGCTTACTTACTCACAGTCGCCACGTTTAGAAGTCAGTGTTAAAAATATCTTCACTAGCTTAGGTAAGCTAGCTGGCACGCCCTGTTTGCATACATAGGCCTTAGACACACGAGAGGATCCGCTCCGAGCCCTGTAAAAGGCTAGAGGCGGGGATTTTCGCGCGTCTACATCTATCCTAGAGCTTATACAAACCTCGCCTAGGCATAGACTCGTGCTAGAGAAAATTCTAGAAAGGACCAAGGTTGATTCGAACATAAGTCCAGAATCCTTGTCTGCTGAAGTGGCTTTATTAGGAGCAAAATCGCCCATCACTTTCTCGGAAGATGATGTAGATAGACCCTACGAATCCCACAACAAGGCCCTGCATATCGAGGTGGTTCTGAATAACCACTCTCTGGATAGGTGCCTAGTCGATAGTGGAGGAGGGCTCAACATCCTTCCACTTCATGTATCCTTCCACTCTCTGGATACACACTGGATACGATGGGAATGCGTCTAGGCCGTTAGGATCCATCGAACTCCCAATGGAAACGGGAGGGATCGCACACACGGGGGTGTTCTATGTCTTGGACATCCACCCCCATTATAACCTGTTGTTGGGAAGACCCTGGATACACAGCTTGTGCGCTGTGCCATCCACCATCCACAGGTGTGTCAAGATCCCTTTTAGGGATCAAGTCGTAGTGATCCTAGGTGAGAGTCACCCACAGCTTCAGGGGATCAACAACTCCCCTTGTTTATTGAGCTCCCAGGCCCATGAGGCTAACCTGGGGCAATTTATGGTTGAGCCACCCTAGCTCGTGTTAAACAACCCTAGGAAGGTTGTATGTGTGAAGGGGCCGCCCAAAGCAGGCCCCCTCCCGATTCTAACCCTTCTAGGAAAACCCAAGCATTCCATATTTCCAAAGCCCCTGGACAAAAAGCCATATGAGTACAATATGGATGACAGCACGTTCCAGGACCACGATTTATATCACACCTTTTCAAAAAATAAAAAATCATGGAACATGTTGTTGAACAAGGGCTACACGCCCTACAAGAGTCTAGGGGCGCAGAACCAGGGTCTCCTAGAGCCCATCCTTCCTAGGGCCAATCCAAGTCGATATGGGATCGGTTATACTCCCCGAATACCTCCAGAACCACCCCCTGTGACTACCTGGGTCAAGGGTGCCCTGGAACCTGCCTTAGAAGAGACCTACGATTTAGATCTCCTATTCCGAGTCTAACCCGTAGTGTTTTCCCTTTGTAGGTATGACGGAAGATCCATTTTATAAAAACACAAAAATATTTGAAAAGCTTAAAATCAAAAAAATCAAAAAACAAGAAAAACCAAAAACAATGGAAAAACAAAAACTCGAAAAAAGAGTGCTTTGTATAGTTCCTAAAGTTCTTGTTTTACAAAAACCCAAAAAAATCGAAAATTTGGAAAATACCAAAAAGATTTTGTATATAGCTGCTCCTGGTAGGACTTTGGTAAAAGAAAAGGATTTCGAAAGAAACGTCGTCTGCATAGCCAGACCAAAAATTTCGAAATCACTTGAAAATCCAAGTACAAAACCAAGTCTTTTTGAAAACCACACATCAACTTTCCTCAGGTCTATAGCCCATGAGAATGATCGAAGCCCAGAAGTGGATCCCCTTGAGGAAGATCCCACTTCTGAGCTCCCAAAATTTCATAAAATTCTCGATTTTGAAAGACCTTCCCAATCAGTAGGAGGAGATTTCATAGAGGTGAACCTAGGGGATGATTCCAATCCCAAATCCATCAAAATAGGCGCATGTTTGCATGAACATGAAAAGTTAGTATTCATTGCATTTCTACGAACCTATTTAGATGTGTTTGCATGGACGTATGAAGACATGCCGGGCATAGATCCCAGCATTGTCGAGCATCGTCTTCCCTTAGATGCGGATGTAAAACCCATAAAGCAGAAGCTTAGGAAAATACACCCGAATGTACACACGCAAGTCAAAGAGGGTTTAGAAGATCTGTTAAAAGCCGGATTTATAAAACCCATTGCGTATTCTGATTAGTTGTCAAACATCGTTGTAGTTCGAAAAACCAATGGGAAAATTCCAATATGCATCGATTTCAGAAACCTGAATAAAGCCACTCCAAAGGATAATTATCCTTTACCAAACATAGATTTGATAGTTGATAGTACTGCAAATCATGAAATGTTTTCGTTTATGGAAGGCTATTCAGGCTATAATCAAATCAAACTAAGTCCACGAGATTAGGGTAAGACCGCCTTCACAACCCCATGGGGCACGTACTGCTATACAGTCATGCCCTTTGGTTTGAAAAATGCCAGCGCAACATACCAACGAGCCATGACCACGATCTTCCATGATCAGATTCATGAGCTCGTGGAAGTGTATGTAGATGATCTCTTGGCAAAATCCAAAACCCGATGCACTCACATCGAATGTTTGCAAAAAATTTTTGAAAGGCTTAGGCTTTACATAGTAAAGCTAAACCCTCAAAAATGTGTATTCGGGGTAGAATCAGGGAAGCTTCTAGGCTTTATGGTGAGCCAAAGGGGTATAGAAGTCGACCCCTCTAAGTGTCGAGCCATCATAGACATGGCTCCACCCTCCAATCTCACCCAAATTCGTAGCCTCTAGGGTCGTTTACAATCCGTTCGCCGATTCATATCGAATCTGGCGACTAGATGCGAACCCTTCAACAAACTGTTGAGGAAGGGCACAAAATTCTTATGGGATGAGGAATGCCAGAAGTCCTTCGAGAGACTGAAGGCATACTTGGCTAATCCCTCTGTTTTGAACCCTCTAAAGCAAGGAAAACCGCTTTTACTTTACATCTCCGTGCATGCGAATGCTTTAGGAGCCCTATTGGCTCAATACGAGGATGACACCCATAAGGAGTATGCCATCTACTACATTTCAAAAACTCTCTTGGCTTATGAACGAAATTATCAAGCCATGGAGAAGACGTGCTTGGCCCTAGTCTGGTTCTGCCAGAAATTCAGACACTATTTCCTAGATCATGAGATCTGGATAGTGTCCAAACTTGATCCAATCAAGCACTTGTTAGAAAAACCCATTCTCACAGGTAGATTGGGCAAATGGCAACTCCTTCTAATGGAGTATGATCTGAAATATCATCACCAGATCTCCATTAAGGGGCAAGCCCTAGCAGATTACGTGGCTGAGTTCCCCTTAGAGGACGCATATCCCACGCTTGTTGAAATGCCTCATGAAGGCATATTACAAAACCATTTTCAAAACCACATTTTAGCAAATTCTTTCGAAAACCAAGTATGGAAGATGCACTTCGATGGGGCACGAAACCAACGAGGGGCTGGTGCCGGGGTCGTCCTCATCTCCCCTGAAAAGGGTGAGATTCCTATAGCAGTCCGCTTAGATTTCGAATGTTCCAACAACATAGCTGAGTATGAAGCATTCATACAAGGCTTAAGGATTTCGAAAACTCTAGGGGCATCATGCATCGAGGTTTTTGGAGATTTGCTCCTTGTCATAATCCAGGTTTTGAAAATTTGGCAAGTACGTAATGAGAAACTACTTCCATATCACGAGTTGGCCACTCGACTGGTCCAATCCTTCCAATCGTGTAAACTCACACACGTAGGAAGAGAGGACAATGGCATCGCCGATGCCCTCTCCTCCATGGGTTCAGCCCTAAAGGTCGATCCCATTTTAGGGGCCCGATCTTTAGAAATTTGGCATGCGCCCAACCCATCCACACACGACTTGGATATTTACCAAAATAACCCAGACTCTATTGAAAAACCCTGGTTTTATGACATAAAACAATATCTAGAAAATGGGGAATTCACCGAGGATGCCACATCCAAAGATAAGGCATTCATTCGTAAGATTTTGACCCGATACACCATTCTGGGTGGGGTTTTATACAAAAAGAGTTTTACCGACATTCTGCTTAGGTGTATTGACCTAGAGGAGGCTAGGATAGTGATGCATGAATTCCACGATGGAGAATGTGGAGGCCATGTCAATGCCAATATGATGGCAATGAAAATACTTAGAGGAGGCTATTTTTGGTCCACCCTAAAAAAGGATTGTCACGATCATGTTAGGAAGTGTCATCCATGTCAAGTGCATGGGCACACCATTCATATCCCTTCATCTGCATTGCATTCCGTGGTCAGCCCCTAGCCATTTACCATGTGGGCGTTTGACATCGTAGGCCCAATATTTCCAAAAGCCTCGAATGGGCATCGATTTATTTTAGCAGCCACGGAGTATTTCTCCAAGTGGGTGGAAGCCATATCCCTAACCAACGTGTTGGGGCAACATATGGTGGCTTTCATCCGGAGGAATATCTTGGCTCGATTTGGGGTTCCACGAGACCTTGTGTCTGACAATGGCACCCCATTCAAGAATGAGCGGATGGTTAAGTTGTGCAACACATATGGCATAACTCACCACTTCTCTTCGCCCTACTACCCTCAAGGCAACGTCCAAGCCGAAGCCACAAACAAGACTCTCATTAGCATAATTGAGAAGACTTTAGAGCAGGGTAGGACGTGGCACGAGAAGCTGGATGAAGCCTTATGGGCTTATAGGACTTCCATTCGGACTCCCACGAATGCCACACCATTCGAATTGGTTTATGGAACAAATGGCATTCTTCCCATTCATACTCAACTGCATTCATTCCATACATCCATTGCACTCGACCTCCCCCTAGAGACGCTTTAGCATGCTAGGATGGCCGAACTAGATTTGCTAGATGAGAGGCGACTCCTTGCCATGGATCATGCTCGTGCATACTGGCAAAGGATAGCCCGACACTATGGCAAACACATGAGACCTCGCCACTTTGAAGTGGGGGATCTAGTTTTGAAAATCATCCACTATCGTGGCCCACGTCCACTCGGAAAGTGGCGCCCCAAGTGGGATGGATCCTATGTTGTACGAGCAACCACCACGAACAATTCGTATTGGTTGATCGATGTAGAAGGTAGGAATTTAGCAGATCCTATCAATATCCAATACTTAAAGAAGTATCATGTGTAGGATTTGGATTAAATTCTATTTTTCGAAAATTTGAGGGATAGCTGCCCTGAGACATGAGAATAAGGTGCAAAGGCAAAGTCGTGTGACCCTGAGTGAGAGAATTCGCACTTGTGAAAGAGTGGAGTCTTCAAAATCGTGGTTACATTTCAAAATAATTCTTCTTACAAAGAAAGGCCTAGTTCAACATAGCAAGTATCTTGCAAGTAGTACGTGCTATTTCTAAATAGGCTGATCTGGAATGGATCGAGTGTGAGCTTGGGATAAGTCCTCCCCTCTTTTCTTCTCCTTCCAAAAGGAAAAACATGGCCAAAACAAAGGGAATTTCCCATTCAAAGTATCTTTCCAAAAGAAAGAAACCAGGATTCCAAAGAAAAATCGATTCTCTTGTGAAAAAGAGGGATTAAAGAAAAAATACTCCCAAAGGGAGACCCTCTATGAAAAAAAATGAAAAAGAGGCCAAAAAGCTCAAAAAGAGCAGTTTTTCGCCTTCTATGCCTTAAACCATGGGACGCTTCAGAAGGGACCGTGGTATCTCTTTCCCATCCCTGGCTTATCCCAAGCTAAAGCATGGTTCATTTCGAGGAATCCTAAAGTAAAACTAGGATTTACTTACTTGAATTTCATCTTGTTTGAGAATTTGACGTTTCGAGTAAGGCATAGGAATTTGAAATAGGCCTTGTTTTCTTATAAAACCTCCGCTAGATAAGCGAGTGTTAAGACTCAAACAAGGGCAAGCACAAAGAGTTCGAGATCCTTAGGATCGAGACTCAAGACTGTTGTCCCTTTTGTAAATAGTTTTGTAAATAGATTTTGAAAAATCGAACATCGAACAGCATAGGATCTGCTCACTTGGAGCAGTAAGCCTTGTAAGTCTTTAGAGTTCGACCACATCTAGTCTCTGGGAGGTCACCACTCTTGGCACCACACCCATGTCATGCATCAGCATTCCATGCATGACACTTGCATAAACATGATCCCATTTAGGACCAGATTCCATACATATCCCTTTGGCGTGATATCTCCTCCTACCAGGATTTGTAAATTGAGATTTTGCTAAAATTGGGACGATCCCATATTCTTCGTGACTAGATCTAGGGAGACATTGAAAGGGGTGTTTGTCATCTTTGCCCTTATCCAAATCGATTTGGACAAGGCCAAAGAGGGGCATCTATAAACACCCCGAAATCCCACGAATTCCTCAAATCAACCTGGTTTTATAAAAGCAGCCCCAGAGGGCCATTTTGAGTCTGGAAACCCAGGAGCCTTCCAGACAACCCTGTACATATGTTTTGAACTTTACATATTTCAAAAATGTATAATATGGCTTTAAAAACCTTTTTAAACATGTTTTGAAACCCTGAAGCAGTTTGGCCCGAGCAAGACAGGACCAGAAAAGCTAAGGAGAGCCCAGAACTGGAGCACATGTCGAGCCCGGCATAGCAACTCTCATATCAAATCCATCCCCAGGATCTCGAACGTCCAAGACCCTGTTATCATCATAACATCATTTGAAGTCATCTCCGAAAGGCAAAAACAGAGGCAGACGATCATGTTGGCGAAGACCCAACGCAGACGGAGTACTAATGCTGTCAGACCCCACACAAACCGTTCATTTCGAACATAGCCCGAAGGAGTCAGAATTCAGTTTGGATCGGATCTGGACCATATATATCCAGATCCCAATCCAAACCCATGTATGGACTTAGATTTGGATTTGGATTCAAAAATCCAATCTAATATCCATATCCATGGCCCACATCACCTTCTCATAAATAGAGGTGGGGCCCACTTGAATTTCACGTGGGATTATGGGCATGAGAGAGAGTGGGGGAGGATAAGATCAAGGTGTGTTGTAATTAAGCTTGACTTGTGTGTCAAGTTTGGGGTTAATCATGTGGGTTAGCCTAGTTAACATGGGTTTAAGCTTGTAATTAGCCAAAACCTAACCTAGGGCTGCACCAACATGATATGATTAGGGTCCATGGGTCATGCAAAGGGAGCTCCTTAATCTAAACCTAACCAAAAACACCTAATCCTAGCCTTTTACCCTAATCCGGTCCTAATCCTAGCCTAATTACCTAACCCATTTCCCTAATCCCGGCCTAATCCTAGCCTAATCACCTAACCCACTTCCCTAATCCTTCCCTAAACCTAGGTTAAATTCCCTAAACCTAACCTAATCCTAGCCTAATCATCTAACCCACCTCACTAAACCTCACCCCAAAACCAACCCACCTAGCTAAACCCTAAACCTCTAAACCACCCCACCTAAACCTAGCACACAACCTACCCAAAACCCCTTGTATTTAAAATATCTAGCCCTACCCTAATACCAGCCCACCTTATCACCACACCACCACCCCCTAGACTACCTTACCACCTCCTCAAAACCAGCCCCACCGCCCTTCACAAAAGCTATAAACCCCCCCCCCCGAGTGGGCAGGTTTTTCAGCTTTTGGGTCCTCCATTCCCAGCCGATCTTCCATCATCATCTCCCACCCTCCTTTCCAGCCCAACCGGCTCTTCCACCTGCACCACCACCAGCCACCACCGTGCTCCACTTGCTCCACCACTCCCCAGCCACCCGTCGCCATCCTCTTCATCCGGCCGAACCAGCCACTCCACCACACCCGGCTGCTCCTCAACCAACCGCCGCCTCCCATCATGCCGGTTAGTACCCCATCCCTCACCTCACCTCTTCTCCACTCCCCCTCCACTCTCAGCCACCTGCACCACCACCATCTTACCCTAACACCAGCCTCTTGCCGCCACCACTACCATTCGGCCAAGCCTCAACCAATCTACCTACCCGCCACTACCTAGACACCCTAGCTACACCCGGCCACTCCACCCAACTCCCTAAAACCTGCCCATATCACCTCACCACACCCACCATCCCCTTACCCCATACCCTATCTAGCTTCCTTCCCATCCTCCACCCATAGCCACCCTAGCAGCCCGCCACCACCGGGTCTCTTTTAGTCGGCCACTCCAACCGGCTGTCCCCCATCCATTCGGCCAGCCACCCGCCAACCTTAGGTACTCCCTTAGACTCCCTTAGTGCCATACTTCCTAACATTATACCCTCCCCTAGTGACCCTACTTAGGCACTTTAGCCCAACACACAAAACCAGCCCATTCCTAGTAGCCGACCATCTTCAAGACGCTCCCTCCACGCACCTAAGACACCCAGCCAGCAGCCCCTCTTGCCGTTCAACTCCGCGGAGCTCCCTCTTGCAGCCCAAGGCAAAGGCCAAGCCCACGCTCAAGCAAGGCATCTTCGGACCAGCCATTAGTAAGTGCCTAACTCGGTCCTTAGTTGTATACTTGCTTAAAATTCAATTTGATACGGGGTTGTAATAACGGAGCATAGTCTCCCCCCACTTGTAATAACGTGGCATGGCACACCCACACACACGTGCACTCTCCTAGTTGTGCACGATTTTGAACACACACGGGCCTAATCAGCCCCTAATATATATATATATATATATATATATATATCTACTTTAACTTTCGTAGGGTTTTGCTTATGTTGGGTGTGTTGTCTTTTAATTCAAGCATTCACACACATTGAGCCTTCGCTCTTATTTGAAAGACCCAAGTAAGGGCCTTGTTATACTATTTGGGTTTCATTTCATGTCGTGTGTGTAAGTCTTTCAATTCAAGCACTCACACACATTGAGCCTTCGCTCTTATTTGAAAGACCCAAGTAAGGGCCGAGCTATACTATTTGGGTTTCATTTCATGTTGTGTGTGTAAGTCTTTCAATTCAAGCACTCACACACATTGAGCCTTCGCTCTTATTTGAAAGACCCAAGTAAGGGCCGAGCTATACTATTTGGGTTTCATTTCATGTCGTGTGTGTAAGTCTTTCAATTCAAGCACTCACACACATTGAGCCTTCGCTCTTATTTGAAAGACCCAAGTAAGGGTCGTGTTATACTATTTGGGTTTCATTTCATGTCGTGTGTGTAAGTCTTTCAATTCAAGCATGCACCCACATTGAGCCTTCGCTCTTATTTGCAAGACCCGAGTAAGGGCCCATATATATACCTTATATACATATCTCCCTTCGGCATTTACATTACAAGTCATTTCCCTTCAGTTATTTCCCTTTGGTTATTTCCCTTCGGTTATTTCCCTTCGGCATTGTCTTTACATTCGGGTTTTCCCTTTGGAGTAGCGTGAGTTTGCATTGCATCTATGCCATACCACGAGGTAGGATGCATATTGCATCGAAGCAAGCCCCGTACTCTCGCTCAAAATTCGCCCCATGTAGTGGAGTGTTCATAACACACACCTAGGTGGCCCATAAAGGGATAAAAGGAAAGACTTAGGCACGTACAAACTCACGTGATCTAAAATCTGCCATCGTATTAAAGACCCGAATCAAAACACCTCGAACCGCTTCGTAAGCTTTTTCTATCCCAAAACTCAATTTTTAAAAGCGTACAGACTGACCCTTGCGCATCGGTGCAAAAAGGTCTGCGATGACAAGAGCTCACTTGCTCACAGTCGTCACGTTAGAAGTCAGATTAAAATATATCTTCGCTAGCTTAGGTAAGCTAGCTGGCATGCCCTGTTTATATAAATAGGCCTTAGAGGCAAGAGAGGATCCACTCCAGGCCCTGAGAAGCCAGACGAGCGGGGATTTTCCTGCGTCTACAGAAATGTATCTCACAAATTATGAAGGAGATGCATTCGTTTATCCATGGAAAGTGTCTAGGGGCTGTATTTAAAAATGCCCCTAGCTTGATGGGAATTTTGCATGGCCATATAGTGAAGGGCCATGGCTTTTCAAAAGGATTTTGGATGGACATTGGTATGTTCATGTCCATGCACTTCCATGGTTTTTCTAACATGATCATGATACTTTTTAGCTCGAGGATGAAGACATAACCAGCCCTAAGTGATCGTCATGGCCATCAGGTTTTAGTTTTGACATGGTCTCCATATTTCATCGTGAGATTCATGTTCTTTATCCCAACACAATCAAGGTTTTCATATAAACCAGAAGTTGAAAAATCTTTCTTTTCAAAGCCATATGTAGGGTTAAAATTTTTGAAATTTTGATCCCTTTTGAGAAAGCAATTTTGGGAAATCCTCCCTTTCTATATGAAGATGGTCTTATACCAGCCCCTTTGATCGAAGTATGTTTCCCATACTTGGTTTTGCTCAAGCATGGTTTTATTTTGAAAATTCATGCCTTCATGGGGCATTTGATCGAGTATGGGGAATGTGTCTCAAAGAGGCACTTCAGCCACACGATGTAGGGCTTGTCCCTTAATGGAGTCTTGAGTTTGAACTCATACTCCGTTTGAAAAGGGCTGCCATCTATCTTGCCTATTTGTTTAAGATAGGTTTTTCAAATGAGTGCTTTAATGAACATCATTCTCTTTTCAGGATAGGGGAGATGATGTCTCAAAATTTGGAGGCCTACAACAAGGCCAAGCACGATTCTTCTCTTGGCTTAGTGATTCCTTTCACATGCCAATAGAGTTTTCGAAAATGTATGGTACACTTTGGATGAATACCATCTTCATTTTGATCGGATCAAGCACACAATGCACGAATTGTAATCCTTGGGAGGTTTTTATCAAAAGAATTTTGAAAGGTTTTTGTGAAATGCTAACCCCTTTTCGAGACTCTTATTTCCTTTTGAAATTTGCCTTGAAGGTGTCAGATTTGATTCGTATGGAGACATGCCTATGATGGCCTCTTATTGCCCCTTTGGTTTTTCAAAACCCTGAATTCGAGTTCTAGGATGATGTCTAGACTCGATGCATATGAATGATTTTAAAGTGTAATGCATGATGCTTATGCACACACTATGGGTTAAACTTATTTCTAAAAATCCCCAATTTTCCATAAGTCAAGGATTTTGCGAAGTTCAGGAAGCTTGGAGGTGTTTATTCCTCATTGCTTTGGTGATTCTCGAGCTTTTTAGTTTTGAAAAAGCTCTAGGCAAAAGGGTGGACAGGACCAGCTTTTTGGATACTTGGGTTCTTGGGAGTATATACAACTTTCGAAAGCATTTTTATAATTTTTCGAAAATGGGCTTTCTACATTGCCAAAGGCTTTTGAAACAAATTTCTTTTTTGGAATTTTCAGTTTTTCAAATGTTTTTGAGATTTTGAGGGTGTAGACACCCAAAATTTTCTTTTAAAATTCTTACCTTTTTAGGAAAGTAGCTATTTTTGGTAATTTTGGGTTTTCGAAGGAAAAAGGCACTAAACGAGTTGTTTCGGTACCAAAATTTTATAGAAACTTTAAAATGATGAAAGAATACTTTTCTTTCTGAAAAATTTGAATTTTGACAAGATTGGATGAAAATGACAATTTTACCCCCGGCATGGAAAAAGCAGGATTTCGTTTCTTTAAAAGTTTTCTGTTGATAAATTTGTTTTAAATTTTACCGTTTGAAAAGAAACAGGCATGTATAAGACAATTTGACATCTAAAAAGGCAGGTGGGTGCCCAAAAAGGAGAGCGGGCATCAAAAAGGGAAAGTGAGCTTCCCAAAAAGAAAAGTTCATATTCGGAAAGAAATCAGTTGCCCGAGGGAAAAGTTGATGTTATCAAAGGAAAGGAAAGATGGAAGCAAGAACGATAGCTTCCGAAAAGCAAGGTTTGGTATCGAACACCTTTCGTAACATGTCCATGTTATGCTTGGGTGTCAAGGTAATTAGTGTATTGATATGCATCAGTTTTGCATTGTCATATGTTATTGTTATGTTACTTTTATGTTAAGAACAATGTTAATGTTTTTAACTCTCATGAGGGAAATCTAGCGAGCATGATGGTTGGTTTTCAAAAACATAACATGGGTTACTTAACACTTTCATAATAGGTAGGCACGTAACATGTAACATAACCACTTTCACTGCAAATGTGCAAATAACAGTGGACTGTTTGAATACTCTTATACGTTTGGTATTAGGAGATTCAGTTGGGATCATCATGTGGAACCATCAGTTCCTTAGAAGTGGTTATTTATAGCGTTTTGTTTATGTTATGTGTTCAGTTCCCTCAGGTTAAACTCCTGAGTTAGTCTTGTGACATAACGAAATTGTTCTCATCAGAACACATCTCAAAGTTCAATACAACAAGCTGTATCTAGGAATATAAAGCATTCGGTGCATGAGTTTATATTCAAACGATTGTTTTCAAGTCCTCTTTTGTTTAAGAAAGAACTAATCTTCAAGGTGATCAAGTCCTAGTTTCAAAAGGAAATTCTACTGTGCTGTGGCTCCACATCGTTATGTGCAGATCAATACATTGTAACACCAACGAGGAACTCAGTAATGGAAGCTGACATTTGAGTATTCCTGCAAAAGAAAGAGGAGGCATTAGATCCAGGACATTACGGTGAATGGAACTAATGATTTCAACCAAACTCCAGCACGGCATGTTATGGATGAACTAGGATCTGTTTTGATGGCATAGTGATGAACCCAAAGATGCTGACATCCTTTGGACAAGTTTCTGAATAGATGAAGAAGTCAAGAGTACTATCAGGATCAAAGAACCTATACCAGATGGCTTTCATGGAAAGTGGAAAGACAGTATCCATCAACCAATTTCAAGTTAAAGGTGTAAGATGGATTATAAAGCTTGGTAATCAAACCATGGAATCATGCTTGGTAGATCATTTTGCCGATGAGTTCAATGCCTAGGTGGGAAACAGGGTTGATGTAAGAGAGTTCTTAAGGCAACGGTTAAATTAAAGAAGCAAGTTAAGCGCACCAAAGAAATCTAAAGTGCCAATACGATAGCACCTATATCAGAGGAATCTCTATATGATGATCGTGATTTCAGGAGTACTATTACCCATGAGAAGTTTGAAGAACTATGTGGAGATCTATGAGAGCAATCTCTGATCCCTGTAAATAAAATTTTGAAACATTTAGGTCATCATTTCGCTACACAAACTCCACGACAATATGAAAAAGGTTGCTCTTTCTCTTGGGATGAAGTAGTGGAAACAACTGACAACTTCCAAAAGGTCATCGGCAATGGAGGTTCTGCCACTGTATATTACGACAGACTTATAGATGGCCAAGAGGTTGTAGTCAAGATATTGAAAGGAACCAGGTCAGAAGAAACCAAGGAGTTTGCTGCTGAGGTTTGTATATTCCAAACAAAAAAAACAGAAGTATGAACAATCATCAACAGCATCCGAGTAACCATTGTTTACTGCAGATTAAGTTGTTGATGAAAGTGCATCACAAATATTTAGCTTCTTGTGTTGGTTTCTGTAATGAAGATAAACACATGATCCTAATCTATGAATACCTACACAATGGAAACCTTCAACAACTAATCTCAGGAGGTGAAGTCAATTGGAAACAACAGTTGCAGATTACACTCAATGCCGCAACCGGGTTAGAATATTTGCGTTCAGGATGCAGGCCACCAATCATACATAGAGATGTTAAGCCAGGCAACATCCTTTTGAATGAAAAAGATGGAGGGTAAAATAGCAGATTCTGGACTAGCAAAGATTTGTGCTACTGAAGACGTAACACACATATCAACAGCAGTTGCAGCAACACCCTCTTCAGCAACTTTTGTCGATCCATCAAGACAGCAAACTTACCAATTACAGCTCCTAGCAGCTACACTTGCCAATCACGTTCCCATCCCCATCCTGGCAGGAATGCCATGCCACAGTTGCTGCCAAAAACCCACGTTACACAGCAGATACTTACCTTGCCAATGAACAACTCCTTATTCCAAATTCAACGTGAAGCAGCTCCACAAATCCAGCACCAACTTACCATGTTGAACCACATCAAGCCTCATCCAATTCCATGTTGGTGGTTGAATTTAGCAACTAACTACAGCAAGCAGTTGCCAGAACCAGCAGCACTTCCCAAATACGATTTTTGCAGCAGAAAGTTGCCAAAAAGCTGCTTTGTTCAGCAAGGAAGTTACCTTGCCCAATTCTTCACCCAAGAGGCATCCTTTGGCCTATAAAAGGAGCCTCAAGGATGCTGCAAGGGGATCCTCCAGTCACCACAAAGCATCAATCCGGGAAAACCAAGAAAACAGGAACATTCAGTCCGAAAATTCAGAGAAATAGAGAGAGAGAGAGAGAAAGGAAGAGAAGAAGGAGAAGAAAGAAGTCTGGCCTAGTTTCGACATCCGACGATCGTTCGGCGAAGTGCTCCTATGTCCCCTCTCACTCACACGGGTTGGAATTCTTGTACAAATTGGTTTTAATTTATGAGAATCTAAAAAAGCACAGATTCTGGAAATTTGTACATGAATCAAGGCTTTGAGCCCATGTTCTTCATTTATATCGATACAAACATGCATGATTCCTTCATGAACGACATTAATATCCATGTTTAGATGATTTCCATGATTTATTAGGACTGATACAGGTTGAACTTCGTTCTAGAATCACGTTAGGAACCTTCTGAAATTTTCTGTAAAACTAGTTTCTGAAACTGTCTGTGCATACGCATCTGATCATGGAATTTTTATAGACAAACGGATAATCCAA
The DNA here is from genome assembly GCA_036023115.1 of Brasenia schreberi. Taxonomy (NCBI): domain Eukaryota; kingdom Viridiplantae; phylum Streptophyta; class Magnoliopsida; order Nymphaeales; family Cabombaceae; genus Brasenia; species Brasenia schreberi. Next base: position 587,998 of record JAYKKT010000039.1, read on the forward strand.
TTGCTTCGAAATTTTGCATGAATAATTTAGACATACTAGACGTTTTTAGATAAAAGTTTGAGGAACTGTTATGAACTGTTTCCTAGTCAATTAGATCCGTGAAGTTTATATAAAATCCAGAAAACGTTTTACAGAAACAGAACATTTAGTAACAGACCTCTGTTCTTTTGCTCATATCTCTGCAACCACTGAATGAAATTGGATTATTTGAAAACCTAACATCCGTATCTTTCTAACACAACAAATTTTATCAAAATTAGATGACTGAGTACTGAGATATTACTGTTTTTCTAAGCTTCTGATCCACAGAAACAGGGTTGTTCTGAATTTTATAATAGTTTCTGATTCTATATTTAATTCTCAGAAAATAAAGAACTAAATTATAAAATAAAAATATATTCTGATTCTACACATACGTATCTCTATTCTGTAAAAGTTTTAGAATTTTTGGAGAATTAGAAATATTTTTAAAAATTTAGAGAACAGGCCTCTGAAATTGAACAGGTTCTGCAAATCTAAGAATCTAAAAATTTTCAGAAATCAAGAACCTAAACACAAATCTGAAACTTTGGAAAATCTGTTTTTTTTTTTTCTCGAATTAATGGATTCAAACAAATTTCAAGTGTCTAGGCTGACCCTTGAGCGCCGGTTCAAGAAGGCCTAAGTCGAAAAGATCTCACTTGTCCACAATCGTTCTAAGAAGTCAGAAAAACATAATTTGTTAGTTTTAGGAAACTAACTGGCACGCTCGCGCAACCCGACGTAGTTCGAGGGTTTGATTTTGAATCCCACGATTTGAAATAAAATCACGTCTACAAAATTGGCACGCCCGATGGGACTTGTGACTTTGAAATTTCATTTGAATCTGTTATGCTAACTAAATTTTCTGATTTATGATAAGTTTCCATTCACGGGGTGATTGTGCCAAAATACAAAGGATCGTGTGAGATATCCAACCGAGCTGCCAAAACAGAATTGGCACGCCCGGTTGGACTTGAGTCTTAGAAACTTGTTTGAATTCGTGATACTAACTAAATTTTTAGGTTTGTGATAAGGTTGCTTAAACAGGTTGATCATACCAAACTTCGAAGGATCTTGCGAGGTATCCAATCGGGCTTCCCAAACAGGATTGGCACGCCCGGTGGGACTTGAGACTTTGAAATTTTGTTTGAGGCCATTATACTAATTCAATTTTCAGGTTTGTGATAAGTTGGCTTAAACAGGTTGATCATGCCAAGCGCCAAAGGATCTTGCGAGATATCCAATTGAAATTTGTTGGAATCTGTTATGCTAACCAAGTTTCTAGATTTGTGGTAAGTTCTTGTATACAGGTTGATCATGTCGAGCTTAGAAGGATCTTCCAAGATGTCAAGGCGGGGCTCATGCTATAAGAGCAAAATCTCAAAAAGGATTTCAAAAGACCCGCTGGCCTCCCTAAAAAGAGGAATGATGATAGTAGAAGAAAGGATAGCTGCTTTAAAAGCCGAAGAAGAAGAAACTTGCTCCTCCCATGGTAAGAAACCTAGGAAATCAAGCTGTTCGAAGAAGACTTTGTCTGATTTTCAAAACCAGTTTTCCAAAATCACGGAAAGACTTTCTAAAGAAAAAATTGCTTATCTTACGAAGAAAGCAGCCAAAGCTAGAAGGAAACTTGAGGCCTTAGAGGCTAAGATGTACCATGAAAACCTATCTTATGAATGTAGAGAGAAGATCCATACTCGAAAAACCAAACTAAGGCCAAAAATCGAGGAGGGATACGAGGGTGGAGATGAGGCGAGAGTTCGAATCAAATCAGCTAACCTTCCTAATTATCAAAACACCCCTTTGTTTATAGAAAAATCAAAAAGGTTTCTTAGTTCAAAAAATTTGGAAAATTTTCAAAAAAGATTTGAAAATCAAGAATTTGGAATTCAAGAAAGCAAAAGAGAAAAGAAAGTTTACATCCCTAAGCACACAAGTGGACTGGGACACGAGAGTCACTTCGCACCCACCACCCAAAGCAATGGGAGTTCGAAGCCCTACAGAAGCTACCACACCCTCAGGACGCCTGCAAGGGAGCTTGCTCTCATCATGAAAAGGTAGACAAGTAGGAAGAAGGTATACCTGAAACTCCTCTCTCTCTAAACTCTTTATTGGATCCTCCTATTCATTGTGTAGGACCGGTAGATTACCAAGATATAAATCACCATCTTGTACCCACAACCCCACAGAATGTGTCGAAGGATGTAGATTTGGAAGGTACGATGAATATTCAGCACCAAAAAGAATTCCAAAATGAAAAAAATGAAATTTTAAATTTGGTAACTCGTAGGGCAGGTATCGATAGTCTAGGTACACCTCATCCTATCATCCACCTACTAGGAGAGCCCCACCCAGCCAAGGTCGCCTCTCTCCTAGAAGAGCTCAACTCACTCGACACTCATAAACCCATAGACCTCCAAGACATAACCAATGAAACTCAAGCGTACAACCATGTTATAGATGATACAATATTCCAGGGTCATCCCCTTTATCAAAATTTTTCAAAACTTAAAAAGCCTTGGAATATGTTACTAAACATGGGATATATACCTTACCAGGGCCTAGGAGCTAAGAACCAAGGTAGATCAGAACCCATCATACCCATACCAAACAAAGGACAATATGGTTTAGGTTATAGCCCACCCATACCACCTGAGCCACCACCTAAGACCAATTGGGTCAAGGGTGCCCTACAACTAGCTAAAACCGAAACCTATGGTTTAGACATCTTATTTGGAGTCTAACTCGTAGTGTTTTCTTTGCAGGTTTGATGAAAGATCCCTTTTTATTAGAAAAAGCCAAAACAAATTAGAAACTCCAAAAACCCAAAAAAATCGAAAAAATAGAAAATTCTCAAAATGAAAGTTCTCTTGATTTCCCTTCTACTATTTGCTTTGAAAAATCCAAAAAAACAAAAAAAATTTGAAAACTCCAAAAAAATTATTTTCCAAAATTAAAAAAAAAAGAGTTAGAAATGCTTTCTTTTCTTATCTGTGATACTTCCCTAGAAAACAAGAACTTGAGAGTGATCAAAGCAAGGAGGAAAGTCCCCTCATCCATGAGGATGGTCAAGCCTCTAAGCTTTCTAAATTCCATAAAATCGTTGATTTGGAAAATGCTTCAAAGTGTGTAAGTAGGAGTTTCCTAGAAATGCATTAGAGAGTTAACCTACCCAAAATACATCTAAGGATCATATCATGTATCGCCAAGACTTAGGTTGTGCATATCTTTCATGCATCACATTGAAAAACAATCATGTCGTATAGAGATCGGCCATAATATGTGAGTTCTCATGCCATTTCCTCCAAACTAGGGGCATTGAGATGTTATTCCTTAAATACATTTCATAGAAATTGAGTGTATTCATCATATCGTAAAGCATGCATTATCATTGTATTATAGGAATGTATCTTGCATAACTGTAGACGCGCGAAAAATCCTCGCCTCTCACCTTTTCAGGGCTTGGAGCGGATCCTCTCGTGCATCTAAGGCCTATTTGTGTAAACAGGACGTGCCAGCTAGCTTACCTAAGCTAGCAAAGATATATTCTAAACTGACTTCTAACGTGGCGACTGTGAGCAAGTGAGCTCTTGTCGTCGCAGACCTTCTTGCACCGATGCGCAAGGGTCAGTCTGTACGCTTTGCAAAAATCGAGTTTTTGGGATAGAAAGCCTACGAAGCGGTTCGAGGTGTCTAATTCGGGTCTTTTAGATGCGATTGCAAATTTTAGATCACGTGGATTTGCACGTGCCTAAGTCTTTCCTTTTATCCCTTTATAGATGTAGACGCGCGAAAATCCTTGCCTCTTTGCCTTTTTCAGGGCTTTGGAGCGGATCCTCTCGTGTGTCTAAGGCCTATGTATGCAAACAGGGCGTGCTAGCTAGCTTACCTAAGCTAGCGAAGATATTTAATACTGACTTCTAAATGTGGCGACTGTGAGCAAGTAAGCTCTTGTCGTCGCAGACCTTCTTGCACCGATGCGCAAGGGTCAGTCTGTACGTTTTGCAAAAATCGAGTTTTTGGAGAGAAAGTCTACGAAGCGGTTTGAGGTGTCTATTTCGGATCTTTAGAATGCGATTGCATGTTTTAGATCACGTGGATTTGCACGTACCTAAGTCTTTTCTTTTATCCCTTTTCGGGCCACCTAGTTTGTGTGTTATGAACACTCCACTACGTGGGCGAATTCGAGCGGGGCTTGCTTTGATGCAATATGCGTCCTACCTCGTGGTATGGCGTAGATGTAATGCAAACTCATGCTACTCCAAAGGGAAAACCCGAAATGTAAAGACAATACTGAAGGGAAATGACTGAAGGGAAATCACCGAAGGGAAATAACCGAAGGGAAATATGTATATAGATTATGTATATGAGCCCTTACTCGGGTCTTGCAAATAAGAGCGAAGGCTCAATGTGGGTGCGTGCTTGAATTGAAAGACTTACACACACGACATGAAATTAAACCCAAATATAAATTGCAGTATGGCCTTGACTAAGGTCTTGGGAGTAAGAGCGAAGGCTCAATGTGTGTGAGAGTGCTTGAATTGAAGTACTACACACACGACATAAATGAAACCCAAATATAACTGCAATATGGCCTTTACTAAGGTCTTGGGAGTAAGAGCGAAGGCTCAATGTGTGTAAAGGTGCTTGAATTGAAAGACTTACTCACACGACATGAAATGAAACCCAAATAGTATAGGTCGGCCCTTACTTGGGTCTTTCAAATAAGAGCGAAAGCTCAATGTGTGTGAGAGTGCTTGAATTGAAAGACTTACTCACACGACATGAAATGAAACCCAAATAGTATAGGTCGGCCCTTACTTGGGTCTTTCAAATAAGAGCGAAAGCTCAATGTGTGTGAGTGCTTGAATTGAAAGACAACGCACCCAACTTAAACAAAACCCTTCGAAAATGAAAGTATATATATACACTTATGTATTAGGGGCTGATTAGGCCCGTGTGTGTTCAAAATCGTGCACGACTAAGAGAGTGCACGTGTGTGGTTGTGCGAAGCCACGTTATTACAAGCGGGGGGAGACTATGCTCCGTTATTACAACCCCGTATCAAATTGAATCTCAAGCAAGTATATAACTAAAGACCGAGTTTAGGCACTTATGAGTAGCTGGTCCGTAGAGGCCTTGCTTGAGCGTGGGCTTGGCCTTCGCCTTGGGCTGCAAACGGGAGCTCCGCGAGGATGGGTGACCAAGGGTGCTGGCCGGCTGCAAGTGGGGCACGGGATAGGTGCCTCGAAGGTGGCCGGTTGCAAGTGGGTGTCGCCTCGACGTGGGCGATTAAAGGGGTGGACCAAGTGAGTGTTTAGGGTCACTAGGAGAGTCGAGTGTTTAGGGAAGGTGGACCTAAAGGGGAGTTTATGGGAAGGTCGAATGGGAGTCCTATAGGGTGGAAGAAATGGCTGAGATGATGATATGGTGGGTGGCTAGGAGTGGAGAGGGAGTAGAGAAGGATTTAGGTAGAGTTGGGGAATGCTTACCGAATGGGGAGAGGCGGTGGATGGAAGAGGGAAGCCGGGTGGTTGGGATGGAGAGCAAGCAGTGGCGTCCGGCTGGGAGATGGTGGTGTGAGCTGTGGTGGGTTGGAGGGATGGTGGTGGTGCAGGCGGCACAGGTGGAGCAGGCGGGCAGGTTTGGCTGAGTGAGGAAATGGGGAAAGAGAGGGCCCGACTGGGATTGGTGAGGTCCTTCTAGCTAGCCAAAACCCGCCCCCAAGGGGGGGGGGTTTAAATAGGGATGGGTAGGTCGGTTAGGGCTGGGCTTGGGGTAGTGGTTAGGTGGTTTAGGTAGGGTGGTATGTAGATAAGGTGGGCTGGAAAGGGTTGGGCCAGATATTTTGAAAACTAGGGGTTTGGGTAGATTGTGGGCTAGGGGTGGTTTAGGGGTTTAGGGCTAGGTTAGGTGGTTGGGTTTTAGGGTGAGGTTTAGTGAGCTAGGTTAGGTGATTAGGCTAGGTTTAGGCTAGGTTTAGGGAAATTAACCTAGGTTTAGGGAAGGATTAGGGAAGTGGGTTAGGTGATTAGGTTGGGATTAGGCCAGGATTAGGGAAGTGGGTTAGGTGATTAGGTTCAGATTAGGGGTTTAGGCTAGGATTAGGCGTTTTGGGTTAGGTTTAGGTGAAGGAGCTCCCTTTGCATGGCCCATAGACCTTAACCACCTCATGTTGGTGCAGCCCTAGGTTAGGTTTTAGCTAATTACAAGCTTAAGCCCACTCAATTAGGCTAACCCACATGATTAACCCCAAACTTGACACACAAGTCAAGCTTAATTACAACACTCTTGATATTTTCCATCCCCACTCTCTCACATGCCCAATATCCCACATGAATTTCAAGTGGGCCCCACCTCCATTTATGAGAAGGTGATGTGGGCCATGGATATGGATATTGGATTGGATTTTTGAATCCAAATCCAAATCCAAGTCCACACATGGGTTTGGATTGGGATCTGGATATATATGGTCCAGATCCAATCCAAACTGAACTCTGACTCCTTCGAGCTGGGTTCGAAACGGACGATTTGTGTGGGGTCTGACAGCATCAGTACTCCGTCTGTGTTGGGTCTTCGCCAACATGGTCGTCCGCCTCCGTTTCTGCCTTCCGGAGATGACTTCAAATGTCATTTTGATAGGAACAGGGTCTTGGACGTTTGAGATCCTGGGGGTGTGGATGTGATACAAGAGTTGCTGTGCCGGGCTTGACATGTGCTCCGGTTCTGGGCTCTTCTTAGCTCTCCTGATCCTGTCCTGATCGGGCCAAGCCACTTCGGGGTTTCAAAACATGTTTTAAAAGGTTTTCAAAAGCCATATTATATATGTTCTTGAAATATGAAGTTTAAAACATATGTACAGGGTTGTCTGGAAGGCTCCTGGGTTTCCAGACTCAAAATGGCCCTTTGGGGCTGCTTGTATAAAACCAGATGGATTTTGAGAAATTTGTGGGATTTCGGGGTGTTTACAGATGCCCCTCTTTGGCCTTGTCCAAATCGATTTGGATAAGGGCAAAGATGACAAACACCCCTTTTAGTGTCTCCCTAGATCTAGCCACGAAGAATATGGGACCGTCCCATTTTTAGCAAAAATCTCAATTTACAAACTCTGGTATGAGGAGATATCATGCCAAAGGGTTCTTCTATGGAATCTGGTCCTAAATGGGATCATGTTCATGCAAGTACCATGCGTGGAATGCAAATGACATGGGTGTGGTGCCAAAAGTGGCGACCTCCCAGAGACCAGATGTAGTCGAACTCTAGAGACTTACAAGGCCTGTTGCTCCAAGTGAGCAAATCCTATGCTGTTCGATGTTCGGTTTTCAAAACTTATTTACAAAAGCTATTTACAAAAGGGACAATTGTCTTGAGCCTCGATCCTAAGGATCTCGAGCTCTTCGTGCTTGCCCTTGTTTGAGTCTTAACACTCGCTTATCTAGCGGAGGTTTTATAAGAAAACAAGCTTCATTTCAAATTCCTACGCCTTACTCGAAACGTCGAATTCTCAAACAAGATGAAATTCAAGTAAGTAAATCCTATTTTTACTTTAGGATTCCTCGAAATGAACCATGCTTTAGCTTGGGATAAGCCAGGGATGGGAAAGAGATACCACGGTCCCTTCTGAAGCGTCCCGTGGTTTAAGGCATAGAAGGCGGAAAACTGCTCTTTTTGAGCTTTTTGGCCTCTTTTTCCTTTTTTTCATAGAGGGTCTCCCTTTGGGAGTATTTTTTCTTTAATCCCTCTTTTTCATAAGAGAATCGCTTTTTCTTTTTGAAGTCTGGTTTCTTTCTTTTGGAAAGAGACTTTGAATGGGAAATTCCCTTTTGTTTTGGGCCTTTGTTTTCCTTTTGGAAATAGAAGAGAAGAGGGGAAGACTTATCCCAAGCCTACACTCGATCCATTCCAGATCAGCCTATTTAGAAATAGCACGTACTACTTGCAAGTATCTTGCTATGTTGAACTAGGCCTTTCTTTGTAAGAAGAGGATTTTGAAATGTAACCACGATTTTGAAAACTCCACTCTTTCACAAGTGCGAATTCTCTTCACTTAGGGTCACACGAGTTGCCTTTGCACCTTATTCATATGTCTCAGGGCAGCTATCCCTATAAAATTTTCGAAAACTGGAACTTAACCCAGATCCTACACATGATATTTCTTTAAGTATTGAATATTGATAGGATCTGCTAAATTCCTACCTTCTACATCGATCAACCAATACGAATTGTTCGTAGTGGTTGCTCGTACAATATAGGGTCCATCCCAGTTGGGGCGCCACTTGCCTAGGGGGTGTGGGCAACGATGGTGGATGGTTTTTAAAACCAGATCTCCCACTTCAAAGTGGCGAGGTCTCATGTGTTTGCTATAATGTCGGGCTATCCTTTGCCGGTATGCACGAGCGTGATCCATGGCAAGGAGTCGCCTCTCATCTAGCAAATCTAGTTCGGCCATCCTAGTATGTTGAAGCGTCTCTAGGGGGAGGTCGAGTGCTATGGATTGTAGACGTGATTTTATTTCAAATCGTGGGATCCGAAATTAAACCCTCGAACTACGTCAGGTTGCGCGAGCGTGCCAGTTAGTTTATCAAAACTAACAAATTCTGATTTTCTGACTTCTAAGAACGATTGTGGACAAGTGAGATCTTTTCGACTTAGGCCATCTTGAACCGGCGCTCAAGGGTCAGCCTAGATGCTTGAAATTTGTTTGAATCCGTTAATTCGAGAAAGGAAAAACCAGATTTTTCAATAGTTTCAGATTTGTGTTTAAGTTCTTGATTTCTGAAAATTTTCAGATTCTGAAAGTTGTAGAATCTGTTCAGTTCCAAAGACCTGTTCTTCGAATTTTTAAAAATACTTCTGATTCTCCAAAAATTCTAAAACTTTTACAGAATAGAGACACGTGTGTGTAGAATCAGAATATATTTTTATTTTATAATTTTGTTCTTTATTTTCTGAGAATTAAATACAGAATCAGAAACTGTTATAAAATTCGGAACAACCCTGTTTCTGTGAATCAGAAGCTCAGAAAAACAGCAATATCTCAGCACTCAGTCATCCAATTTCGATAAAATTTGTTGTGTTAGAAAGATACGGATGTTAGGTTTCCGAAGAATCAAATTTGATCTAATTTCATTCAGTGGTTGAAGAGATATGGGCAAAAGAACAGAGGTCTGTTACTGAACGTTCTGTTTCTGTAAAACGCAATCTGGATTTTGTATAAACTTCACGGATCTAATTGGCTAGGCAACAGTTCATACAAATTCCTCAAAATTTTATCTAAGAACGTATGATATGTCTAGATTATTCATGCAAAATTTCGAAGCAATTGGCTTTTCCATTTGGCTATAACAATTCCGTGATCAGACGCGTGTGTACGGACAGTTTCAGAAACCAAGTTTGCAGAAAATTTCAGAAAGTTCCTAACGTGATTCTAAAACGAAATTCAACCTGTATCAGTCTTAATGATGCATGGAAATCATCTAAACATGGATTTTAATTCCGTTCATGAAGGAATCATGCATGTTTGTATCGATATAAATGAAGAACATGGGCTCAAGTTCTTGATTCATGTACAAATTTCCAGAATCTGTGCTTTTTCAGATTCTCATGAATTAAAACCAATTTGTGCAAGAATTCTAACCTGTGTGAGTGAGAGGAGACGTAGGAGCACTTCGCCGGACGATCGTCGGACGTCGGAACCAGTCCGGACTCCCTTCTTCTCCTTCTTCTCTTCCTTTCTCTCTCTCTCTCTCTCTCTCTCTATTTCTCTGAATTTTCGGACTGAACCTCTTGATGCTTGTTCGTTGATGGTCGCTGGTTGATCGTCGCTGGTTGATGCCTGATCCGTTGATGGAAGAGTCCTTTTATAGGCTCATGGATGCCTGTTGGTTGGGATTTGGATGAGTTCGGTTTTGGTTGTTTTGATAAACTCAATCTGCTAACTGATCTCGTCTGATATGGAACGTGATCTGCACATGATCTTCTTTTGGTTTTATCTTTGTTAGGTAAGCCTTGAACCTTATCTGATTTGATAATCATGATCTTTTGTATTTGATTCCATTTGAGTTGCTGAATGTGATCTGTAATCTGAGTTGTTACGTTATCTATAATTTGAGAACGTTATCTGTAATCGTCATCTGCATTTGATCTCATCGTGATCTTTAGAGCCTTCATCCATTTGTTGCAGATATGCTACAGCTAGTAATCGATTGAAGGTTGTTGACCAGATTCAGCTGGAAGCCGTTGAAGATTCAGAGTCACGTCCAATGTTTCTTTTGTGTTACTGCAATAGTTAATAGCTTGTTCCTAACTGCTAATATTTGCAGCCTTCATGCCAGTTCTTTTTATCATCACGTGCTGGAGTTTTGCTGGAATCATTTCAAAGCAATCCCCACCAACACACAGATCATAAGCTTCTAACAAGGATTCGACTTCATCCTTATAAAAAAAATCTGACTTTCATCTAGGGACCTCCACTTGAGCCCGTGAGAATTCCCAATTGATTAAAAGATGTAAACCTTATTCAGTTGATTCTCAATTCCAACCTCATTCATGGAACATCTGAACTGAAGCTTTGAAATGCATATGAACACTACTAAGATAGTCTAGCAGTAAATGCAACTGATGCTACATACTTACCTATTAGGAACATATTTGAATTAAGCCCATGTTACATTTTTGAAAATCAACTTTTATGCTCATTCAATCCTTTCCACGAGTGTTGGAATATTAAAATTGCTCTTATCATAACATATCAATAGCTTACCAGTAACAAATGACGATGCAAATTGATGTATATCAATACTAATTACCTCGATACCCAAACATAACGTAAACACATTACGAAAGGCGTTAGATACCAAACCTTCGTTTTCGGAGGCTTTCGTTCTTGCTTCCACCTTTCCTTTCTTTTGATAATACCGACCTTACCCTCTAGAAATTGATTTCTTTCCAAATGTGAGCTTTTCTTTCTAGGAAGCTCACTTTTCCTTTTTAATGCCCGTTTTCCCTTTCTGGGCGTCCACCGTCCTTTTTTAGGTGTCAACTTGTCTTTTAAATGCCTTTTTCTTTTGAAGAGGCAAGATTTCAACATACTTTTCGTAATAAATCTTTTAAGGAAACGAAATCCTACTTTTCCAGTGCTAAGGGCAAAATCGTCATTTTTCCAAATTTTGTCAAAACTCAAAACTTTCAGAACAGAAAGCATTCTTTCATCATTTTAAAGCTTCCATAAAATTTTGGTACCAAAACAAACTCGTTTAGTGCCTTTTTCCTTCAAAAACCCCAAAATTGCTAAAATGGCCACTTTCCTAAAAAGGTAAGAATTTTAAAAGAAAATTTTGGGTGTCTACATGGATGTATGAAATGAATGCAGTTGAGTATGAATGGGAAGAATGGCGTTTGTGCCATAGACCAACTCGAATGGTGTGGCATTCGTGGGAGTCCGGATGGAAGTCCTATAAGCCCATAAGGCTTCATCCAGCTTCTCATGCCACGTCCTACCCTTCTCTAAGGGTTTCTCAATAATACTAATGACAGTCTTGTTTGTGGCTTCGGCTTGGCCGTTGCCTTGAGGGTAGTAGGGCGAGGAGAAGTGGTGAGTTATGCCATACGTGTTGCACAACTTAACCATCCGCTCATTCTTGAATGGGGTACCATTATCAAACACAAGGTCTCGTGGAACCCCAAATCGAGCCAAGATATTCCTCCGGATGAAAGCCACCACATGTTGCCCCATTACATTGGTTAGGGAAATGGCTTCCACCCACTTGGAGAAATACTCCGTGGCTGCTAAAATAAATCGATGCCCATTCGAGGCCTTTGGAAATATTGGGCCTACGATGTCAAACGCCCACATGGTAAATGGCCAGGGGCTGACCACGGAATGCAATGCAGATGAAGGGATATGAATGGCGTGCCCATGCACTTGACATGGATGACACTTCCTAACATGATCGTGACAATCCTTTTTCAGGGTGGACCAAAAATAGCCCCCTCTAAGTATTTTCATTGCCATCATGTTGGCATTAACATGACCTCCACATTCTCCATCGTGGAACTCGTGCATCACTATCCTAGCCTCCTCTAGGTCAATACACCTAAGCAGAATGCCGGTAAAACTTTTTTTGTATAAGACCCCACCCAGAATGGTGTATCGGGTCGAAATCTTACGAATGAATGCCTTATCTTTGGATGTGGCATCCTCGGTAAATCCCCCATTTTCTAAAAATTGTTTTATGTCATAGAACCAGGGTTTTTCAATAGACTCTGGGTTGTTTTGGCAAATATCCAAGTCGTGTGTGGATGGATGGGGCGCATGCCATATTTCCAAAGATCTGGTCCCTGAAATGGGATCGACCTTCAGGGCTGAACCCAAGGAGGAGAGGGCATCGGCGATGCCATTGTCCTCTCTTCCTACGTGTGTGAGCTTACACGACTGGAAGGATTGGACCAATCGAGTGGCCAACTCGTGATATGGAAGTAGTTTCTCATTACGTACTTGCCAAATTTTTAAAACCTGGTTTATGACAAGGAGCGAATCTCCAAAGACCTCAATGCATGATGCCCCCAGAGTTTTCGAAATCCTTAAGCCTTGTATGAGTGCTTCATACTCAGCTACGTTGTTGGAACATTCGAAATCTAAGCGGACTGCTATGGGAATGTCGCCCTTTTCAAGGGAGATTAGGATGATCCCGGCACCAGCCCCTCGTTGGTTTCGTGCCCCATAGAAGTACATCTTCCACACTTGGTTTTCGAAAGAGTTTGCCAAAATGTGGTTTTGAAAATGGTTTTGCAATATGCCTTCATCAGGCATTTCGACAAGAGTGGGATATGCGTCCTCCAAGGGGAAGTTAGCCACGTAATCTGCTAGGGCTTGCCCCTTAATGGAGATCTGGTGATGGTATTTCAGATCATACTCCATTAGAAGGAGCTGCCATTTGCCCAATCTACCCGTGAGAATGGGTTTTTCGAACAAGTGCTTGATTGGATCAAGCTTGGACACTATCCGGATCTCATGATCTAGGAAATAGTGTCTGAACTTCTGGCAGGCCCAGACTAGGGCCAAGCACGTCTTCTCCATGGCTTGATAATTTCGTTCATAAGCCAAGAGAGTTTTCGAAATATAGTAGATGGCGTACTCCTTATGGGTGTCATCCTCGTATTGAGCCAACAGGGCTCCTAAAGCATTTACATGCATGGAGATGTATAATAAAAGCGATTTTCCTTGTTTTGGAGGATTCAAAACGGGGGGATTAACCAAGTATGCCTTCAGTCTCTCGAAGGACTTTTGGCATTCGTCATCCCATAAGAATTTCATACCCTTCCTCAACAGTTTGTTGAAGGGTTTGCATCTAGTTGCTAGATTCGATATGAATCGGCGAATGGATTGTAATCGACCCTGGAGGCTACGGATTTGGGTGAGATTGGAGGGTGGAGCCATGTCTATGATGGCTCGACACTTAGAGGGGTCGACTTCTATTCCCCTTTGGCTTACCATAAAGCCTAGAAGCTTCCCTGATTCTACCCCGAACACACATTTTTGAGGGTTTAGCTTTACTTTGTAAAGCCTAAGCCTTTCGAAAATCTTTTGTAAACATTCGATATGGGTGCATCGGGTTTTGGTTTTCGCCAAGAGATCATCTACATACACTTCTACAAGCTCATGAATTTGATCATGGAAGATCGTGTTCATGGCTCGTTGGTATGTTGCGCCGGCATTTTTCAAACCAAAGGGCATGACTGTATAGCAGTACGTGCCCCATGGGGTTGTGAAGGCGGTCTTACCCTGATCTCGTGGACTTAATTTGATTTGATTATAGCCTGAATAGCCATCCATGAATGAAAACATTTCATGATTTGCAGTACTATCGACTATCAAATCTATGTTGGGTAAAGGATAATTATCCTTTGGAGTGGCTTTATTCAAGTTTCTGAAATCGATGCATATTCGAATTTTCCCATTGGTTTTTTGAACCACAACGATATTTGACAACCAATTAGAATACGCAATGGGTTTTATAAATCCGGCTTTTAGCAGATCTTCTAAACCCTCTTTGACTTGCGTGTGTACATTCGAGTGTATTTTCCTAAGCTTCTGCTTTATGGGTTTTACACCTGCATCTAAGGGAAGACGATGCTCGACTATGCTGGGATCTATGCCCGGCATGTCTTCATACGTCCATGCAAACACATCTAAATAGGTTCGTAGAAATGCAATGAATGCTAACTTTTCAGTTTCATGCAAGCATGCGCCTATTTTGATGGTTTTGGGATTGGAATCATCCCCTAGGTTCACCTCTATGAAATCTCCTCCTACTGATTGGGAAGGTCTTTCAAAATCGAGAATTCTATGAAATTCTAGGAGCTTAGAAGAGGGATCTTCCTCAAGGGGATCCACTTCTGGGTTTTGATCATTCTCGTGGGCTATAGACCCGAGGGAACTTGATGCGTGGTTTTCAAAATGACCTGGTTTTGTACTTGGATTTTCAAGTGATTTCGAAATTTTTGGTCTGGCTATGCAGACGACGTTTCTTTCTGTAAACACCCCGAAATCCCACGAATTTCTTAAACGAATCTGGTTTTATACAAGCAGCCCCAAAGGGCCATTTTGAGTTTGGAAACCCAGGAGCCTTCCAAACAACCCTGTATATATGTTTAAAACTTTATCTTTCAAAAACATATGATATAGCTTTTGAAAACCCTTTAAGACATGTTTTGAAACCCCGAAGTGGCTTGGCCCGATCAAGACAGGACCAGGAGAGCCAAGAAGAGCCCGGAACCGGAGCACCTGTCGAGCCCGGCGCAGCAACTCTTGTATCTGATTCACACCCCAGGATCTCGAACGTCCAAGACCCTGTTCTTATCAAAATAGCATCTGAAGTCATCTCCGGAAGGCAGAAACGGAGGCGGACGACTATGTTGGCGAAGACCCAACGCAGACGGAGTACTGATGCTGTCAGGCCCCGCACGAATCGTCCGTTTCGAACCCAGCTCGAAGGAGTCAGAGTTCAGTTTGGATTGGATCTGGACCATATATATCCAGATTCCAATCCAAACCCATATGTGGACTTGGATTTGGATTTGGATCCAGAGATCCAATCCAATATCCATATACATGGCCCACATCACCTTCTCATAAAGGGAGGTGGGGCCCACTTGAGTTTCACGTGGGATCATGGGCATGAGAGAGAGTGGGGTTGAAAAATATCAAGAGTGTTGTATTAAGCTTGACTTGTGTGTCAAGTTTGGGTTAATCATGTGGGTTAGCCTAATTGAGTGGGTTTAAGCTTGTAATTAGCTAAAACCTAACCTAGGGCTGCACCAACATGGGGTGATCAAGGTCTATGGGCCTGTAGACGCGCGAAAATCCCCGCCTCTTCGCCTCTTTCGTGGCTTGGAGTGGATCTTATCGTGCGTCTAAGGCCTACGTATACAAATAGGGCGTGCCAGCTAGCTTACTTAAGCTAGCGAAGATACATTTAACACTGACTTCTAAACGTGGCGACTGTGAGCAAGTGAGCTCTTGTCGTCGCAGACCTTCTTGCACCGATGCGCAAGGGTCAGTCTGTACGCTTTTGCAAAAAATCGAGTTTTGGGGAGAAAGTCTACGAAACGGTTCGAGGTGTCTATTTCGGGTCTTTAAGATGCGATTGCATGTTTTAGATCACGTGGATTTGCACGTGCCTAAGTCTTTTCTTTTATCCCTTTTTGGGTCGCCTATTTTGTGTGTTATGAACACTCCACTACATGGGCGAATTCGAGCGGGGGTTGCTTCGATGCAATATGCGTCCTACCTCATGGTATGGCGTAGATGCAATGCAAACTCACGCTACTCCAAAGGGAAAACCCGAAATGTAAAGACAATACTGAAGGGAAATAACAGAAGGGAAATAACCGAAGGGAAATAACCGAAGGGAAATATGTATATATCTTAGGTATATGAAACCTTACTCGGGTCTTGCAAATAAGAGCGAAGGCTCAATGTGGGTGCGTGCTTGAATTGAAAGACTTACACACACGACATGAAATTAAACCCAAATATAAATTGCAGTATGGCCTTGACTAAGGTCTTGGGAGTAAGAGCGAAGGCTCAATGTGTGTGAAAGTGCTTGAATTGAAAGACTTACTCACACGACAAGAAATGAAACCCAAATAGTATAGGTCGGCCCTTACTTGGGTCTTTCAAATAAGAGCGAAAGCTCAATGTGTGTGAGAGTGCTTGAATTGAAAGACTTACTCACACGACAAGAAATGAAACCCAAATAGTATAGGTCGGCCCTTACTTGGGTCTTTCAAATAAGAGCGAAAGCTCAATGTGTGTGAGAGTGCTTGAATTGAAAGACTTACTCACACGACAAGAAATGAAACCCAAATAGTATAGGTCGGCCCTTACTTGGGTCTTTCAAATAAGAGCGAAAGCTCAATGTGTGTGAGAGTGTTCGAATTGAAAGACAACGCACCCAACTTAAGCAAAACCCTTCGGAAATGAAATATATAAGTACACTTATATATTAGGGGCTGATTAGGCCCGTGTGTGTTCAAAATGGTGCACGACTAAGAGAGTGCACGTGTGTGGTTGTGCCAAGCCACGTTATTACAAGCGGGGGGAGACTATACTCCGTTATTACAACCCCGTATCAAATTGAATTTCAAGCAAGTGTATGACTAAAGGCCGAGTTTAGACACTTACGAGTAGCTGGTCCGTAGAGGTCTTGCTTGAGCGTGGCCTTGGCTTTGGGCTGCAAACGGGAGCTCCGCGAAGGTATGTGATCAAGGGTGCTGGCCGGCTGCAAATGGGGCGCGGGATAGACGCCTCGAAGGGGGCCGGTGGCAAGTAGGTGGCGCCTTCAAGTAGGGAGTTTAGAGTGGCTGAACAAGTGGGTATTAGGATCACTAGGGAAGTTGGGTACTTAGGGAAACTGGACCTAAAAGGTGAGCTAGTGGGAAGGCCAAATAGGACACCTAGGGGGGTTGGCCGAATGGGAGATGGTGGCTAAGTAGTGGCCAGCCACTTGGGTTATCCTAGGTTCGGCTAGGCTTAGGTGGTGGCGGCAAAGGGGCTGAGCTGAAGGGAAGATGGGTGGCTAAGAGTGGAGAGGTGGTAGAGAGGGGCTTTGAGGGAGTTTGGGGTACTTACCGAATGGGGAGAAGTGGCGGATGGAGTGGAAGAGTGGCGGGCAGGTGGCTGTCGGCTGGTGGAGTTGGGGAAAGATGGTGGCGTCCGGCTGGGGGGGCAGTGGTGGTGGACGGAGTGGAAGAGTGGCGGGCAGGTGGCGGCTGGTGGAGCAGGTGGAGCTGCTGGGGAGTGGTCACGGCTGGGTGAGAGATGGGAGAAGGAGAGGGCCCGGCTGGGTGGTAGAGTGGTTCCCACTTCGAAAACCCGCCCACAATGAGGGGGGGTTTAAATAGGGGATGGGTAGGTCGGTTAGGGCTGGGTTGTGGGTAGTGGTTAGGTGGTTTAGGTAGGGTAGTATGTAGATAAGGTGGGTTGGATGGGGTTGGGCCAGATATTTTAAAACTAGGTGTTTGGATAAATCGTGGGCTAAGGGTGGTTTAGGGCTTTAGGGCTAGGTTAGGTGGTTGGGTTTTAGGGTGAGGTTTAGTGAGCTAGGTTAGGTGATTAGGCTAGGTTTAGGCTAGGATTAGGGGAATTAATCTAGGTTTAGGGAAGGATTAGGGGAGTGGGTTAGGTGATTAGGTTGGGATTAGGCCGGGATTAGGGAAGTGGGTTAGGTGATTAGGTTCAGATTAGGGGTGGATTAGGGGTTTAGGCTTGGTTTAGGCATTTTGGGTTAGGTTTAGGTGAAGGAGCTCCCTTAGCATGGCCCATAGACCTTGATCACCCCATGTTGGTGTAGCCCTAGGTTAGGTTTTAGCTAATTACAAGCTTAAACCCACTCAATTAGGCTAACCCACAAGATTAAACCCAAACTTGACACACAAGTCAAGCTTAATACAACACTCTTGATATTTTTCACCCCCACTCTCTCTCATGCCCAATATCCCACGTGAATTTCAAGTGGGCCCCACCTCCATTTATGAGAAGGTGATGTGGGCCATGGATATGGATATTGGATTGGATCTCTGGATCCAAATCCAAATCCAAGTCCACATATGGGTTTGGGTTGGAATCTGGATATATATATGGTCCAGATCCAATCCAAACTGAACTCTGACTCCTTCGAGCTGGGTTCGAGACGGGCGATTTGTGCGGGGCCTGACAGCATCAGTACTCTGTCTGCGTTGGGTCTTCGCCAACATAGTCGTCCGCCTCCGTTTCTGCCTTCCGGAGATGACTTCAAATGCTATTTTGGTAAGAACAGGGTCTTGGACGTTCGAGATCCTGGGGTGTGAATCAGATACAAGAGTTGCTGTGCCGGGCTTGACATGTGCTCCGGTTCCGGGCTCTTCTTGGCTCTCCTGGTCCTGTCTTGATCGGGCTAAGCCACTTTGGGGTTTCAAAACGTGTTTTAAAAGGGTTTTCAAAAGCTATATCATATGTTTTTGAAAGATAAAGTTTAAAACATATATACAGTGTTGTTTGGAAGGCTCCTGGGTTTCCAAACTCAAAATGGCCCTTTGGGGGCTGCTTGTATAAAACCAGATTCGTTTAAGAAATTCGTGGGATTTCGGGGTGTTTACAGATGCCCCTCTTTGGCCTTGTCCAAATAGATTTGGATAAGGGCAAAGATGACAAACACCCCTTTTAATGTCTCCCTAGATCTAGCCACGAAGAATATGGGATCGTCCCATTTTAGCAAAATCTCAATTTTACAAACTCTGGTAGGAGGAGATATCACGCCAAAGGGTTCACTTATGGAATCTGGTCCTAAATGGGATCATGTTCATGCAAGTACCGTGCGTGGAATGCAGATGACATGGGTGTGGTGCCAAGAGTGGCGACCTCCCAGAGACCAGGTGTGGTCGAACTCTAGAGACTTACAAGGCCTACTGCTCCAAGTGAGCAAAAACCCTATGCTGTTCGATGTTCGGTTTTTAAAACTTATTTACAAAAGCTATTTACAAAAGGGACAACTGTCTTGAGCCTCGATCCTAAGGATCTCGAGCTCTTCGTGCTTGCCCTTGTTTGAGTCTTAACACTCGCTTATTTAGCGGAGGTTTTATAAGAAAACAAGCTTCATTTCAAATTCCTACGTCTTACTCGAAACGTCGAATTCTCAAACAAGATGAAATTCAAGCAAGTAAATCCTATTTTTACTTTAGGATTCCTCGAAATGAACCATGCTTTAGCTTGGGATAAGCCAGGGATGGGAAAGAGATACCACGGTCCCTTCTGAAGTGTCCCGTGGTTTAAGGCATAGAAGGCGGAAAACTGCTCTTTTTGAGCTTTTTGGCCTCTTTTTCCTTTTTTCCTAGAGGGTCTCCCTTTGGGAGTATTTTTTCTTTAATCCCTCTTTTTTTTATAAGAGAATCGATTTTTCTTTTTGAAGTCTGGTTTCTTTCTTTTGGAAAGAGACTTTAAATGGGAAATTCCCTTTTGATTTGGGCCTTTGTTTTCCTTTTGGAAGGAGAAGAGAAGAGGGGAGGACTTATCCCAAGCCTACACTCGATCCATTCCAGATCAGCCTATTTAGAAATAGCACGTACTACTTGCAAGTATCTTGCTATGTTGAACTAGGCCTTTCTTTGTAAGAAGAAGGATTTTGAAATGCAACCACGATTTTGAAAACTCCACTCTTTCACAAGTGCGAATTCTCTCACTTAGGGTCACACGAGTTTGCCTTTGCACCTTATTCACATGTCTCAGGGCAGCTATCCCTATAAAATTTTCGAAAACTGGAATTTAATCCAGATCCTACACATGATACTTCTTTAAGTATTGAATATTGATAGGATCTGCTAAATTCCTACCTTCTACATCGATCAACCAATACGAATTGTTCGTAGTGGTTGCTCGTACAACATAGGGTCCATCCCCAGTTGGGGCGCCACTTGCCTAGGGGGTGTGGGCCACGATGGTGGATGGTTTTCAAGACCAGATCTCCCACTTCAAAGTGGCGAGGTCTCATGTGTTTGCTATAATGTCGGGCTATCCTTTGCCGGTATGCACGAGCATGATCCATGGCAAGGAGTCGCCTCTCATCTAGCAAATCTAGTTCGGCCATCCTAGCATGCTGAAGCGTCTCTAGGGGGAGGTCGAGTGCAATGGATGTATGGAATGAATGCAGTTGGGTATGAATGGGAAGAATGGCGTTTGTGCCATAGACCAATTCGAATGGTGTGGCATTTGTGGGAGTCCGGATGGAAGTCCTATAAGCCCATAAGGCTTCATCCAGCTTCTCATGCCACCTCCTACCCTTCTCTAAGGTTTATTCAATGATACCAATGAGAGTCTTGTTTGTGGCTTCGGCTTGGCCGTTGCCTTGAGGGTAGTAGGGCGAGGAGAAGTGGTGAGTTATGCCATACGTGTTGCACAACTTAACCATCCGCTCGTTCTTGAATGGGGTACCATTATCAGACACCAGGTCTCATGGAACCCCAAATCGAGCCAAGATATTCCTCCGGATGAAAGCCACCACATGTTGCCCCATTACATTCGTTAGGGAAATGGCTTCCACCCACTTGGAGAAATACTCCGTGGCTGCTAAAATAAAGCGATGCCCATTCGAGGCCTTTGGAAATATGGGGCCTACAATGTCAAACGCCCACATGGTAAATGGCCAGGGGCTGACCACGGAATGCAATGCAGATGAAGGGATATGAATGGCGTGCCCATGCACTTGACATGGATGACACTTTCTAACATGATCGTGACAATCCTTTTTCAGGGTGGACCAAAAATAACCCCCTCTAAGTATTTTCATCGCCATCATGTTGGCATTAACATGACCTCCACATTCTCCGTCGTGGAACTCGTGCATCACTATCCTAGCCTCCTGTAGATCGATACACCTAAGCAGAATGCCGGTAAAACTCTTTTTGTATAAGACCCCACCCAGAATGGTGTATCGGGTCGAAATCTTACGAATGAATGCCCTATCTTTGGATGTGGCATCCTCGGTGAATCCCCCATTTTCTAAAAAATGTTTTATGTCATAGAACCAGGGTTTTTCAATAGACCCTGGGTTGTTTTGGCAAATATCCAAGTCGTGTGTGGATGGATGGGGCGCATGCCATATTTCCAAAGATCTGGTCCCTGAAATGGGATCGACCTTCAGGGTTGAACCCAAGGAAGAGAGGGCATCGGCGATGCCATTGTCCTCTCTTCCCACGTGTGTGAGCTTACACGACTGGAAGGATTGGACCAATCGAGTGGCCAACTCTTGAAATGGAAGTAGTTTCTCATTACGTACTTGCCAAATTTTTAAAACCTGGTTTATGACAAGGAGCGAATCTCCAAAGACCTCGATGCATGATGCCCCTAGAGTTTTCGAAATCCTTAAGCCTTGTATGAGTGCTTCATACTCAGCTACGTTGTTGGAACATTCGAAATCTAAGCGGACTGCTATGGGAATCTCGCCCTTTTCAGGGGAGATTAGGATGATCCCGGCACCAGCCCCCCGTTGGTTTCGTGCCCCGTCGAAGTGCATCTTCCACACTTGGTTTTCGAAAGAATTTGCCAAAATGTGGTTTTGAAAATGGTTTTGCAATATGCCTTCATCAGGCATTTCGACAAGAGTGGGATATGCGTCCTCCAAGGGGAAGTTAGCCACGTAATCTGCTAGGGCTTGCCCCTTAATGGAGATCTGGTGATGGTATTTCAAATCATACTCCATTAGAAGGAGTTGCCATTTGCCCAATCTACCCGTGAGAATGGGTTTTTCGAATAAGTGCTTGATTGGATCAAGCTTGGACACTATCCAGATCTCATGATCTAGGAAATAGTGTCTGAATTTCTGGCAGGCCCAGACTAGGGCCAAGCACGTCTTCTCCATGGCTTGATAATTTCGTTCATAAGCCAAGAGAGTTTTCGAAATATAGTAGATGGCATACTCCTTATGGGTGTCATACTCGTATTGAGCCAACAGGGCTCCTAAAGCGTTTACATGCACGAAGATGTATAATAAAAGCGGTTTTCTTTGTTTTGGAGGATTCAAAACGGGGGGATTAACCAAGTATGCCTTTAGTCTCTCGAAGGACTTTTGGCATTCGTCATCCCATAAGAATTTCGTGCCCTTTCTCAACAGTTTGTTGAAGGGTTCGCATCTAGTTGCCAGATTCGATATGAATCGGCGCACAGATTGTAATCGACCCTGGAGGCTACGGACTTGGGTGAGATTGGAGGGTGGAGCCATGTCTATGATGGCTCGACACTTAGAGGGGTCGACTTCTATTCCCCTTTGGCTCACCATAAAGCCTAGAAGCTTCCCTGATTCTACCCCGAACACACATTTTTGAGGGTTTAGCTTTACTTTGTAAAGCCTAAGCCTTTCGAAAATTTTTTGTAAACATTCGATATGGGTGCATCGGGTTTTGGATTTTGCCAAGAGATCATCTACATACACTTCTACAAGCTCGTGAATTTGATCATGGAAGATCGTGTTCATGGCTCGTTGGTATGTTGCGCCGGCATTTTTCAAACCAAAGGGCATGACTGTATAGCAGTACGTGCCCCATGGGGTTGTGAAGGCGGTCTTACCCTGATCTCGTGGGCTCAGTTTGATTTGATTATAGCCTGAATAACCATCCATGAATGAAAACATTTCATGATTTGCAGTACTATCGACTATCAAATCTATGTTTGGTAAAGGATAATTATCCTTTGGAGTGACTTTATTCAGGTTTTTGAAATCGATGCATATTCGAATTTTCCCATTGGTTTTTCGAACTACAACGATATTTGACAACCAATCAGAATACGCAACGGGTTTTATAAATCCGGCTTTTAGCAGATCTTCTAAACCCTCTTTGACTTGCGTGTGTACATTTGGGTGTATTTTCCTAAGCTTCTGCTTTATTGGTTTTACACCTATATCTAAGGGAAGACGATGCTCGACTATGCTGGGATCTATGCCCGACATGTCTTCATACGTCCATGCAAACACATCTAAATAGGTTCGTAGAAATGCAATGAATGCTAACTTTTCAGTTTCATGCAAGCATGTGCCTATTTTGATGGTTTTGGGATTGGAATCATCCCCTAGGTTCACCTCTACGAAATCTCCTCCTACTGTTTGGGAAGGTCTTTCAAAATCGAGAATTCTATGAAACTCTGGGAGCTCAGAAGTGGGATCTTCCTCAAGGGGATCCGCTTCTGGGCTTTGATCATTCTCGTGGGCTTTAGACCCGAGGGAACTTGATGCGTGGTTTTCAAAATAACCTGGTTTTGTACTTGGATTTTCAAGTGATTTCGAAATTTTTGGTCTGGCTATGCAGACGACGTTTCTTTCGAAATCCTTTTCTTTCGCCAAAGTCATACCAGGAGCAGCTATGTACAAAATCTTTTTGGTATTTTCCGAATTTTCGATTTTTTTGGGTTTCTGTAAAATAAGAACTTTGGGAACTATACAAAGCACACTTTTTTCGAGTTTTTGTTTTTCCATTGTTTTTGGTTTTTCTTGTTTTTTCGATTTTTTTTTATTTTAAGTTTTCAAATGTTTTTGGTATTTTTTTAGAAAAAGGGATCTTCCGTCATACCTACAAAGGGAAAACACTATGGGTTAGGCTCGGAATAGGAGGTCTAAACCATAGGTCTCTTCTAAGACAGGCTCCGGGGTACCCTTGACCCAGGTGGTCACAGGGGGTGGCTCCGGCGGTATTCGGGGAGTATAGCCGATCCCATATCGGCTTGGGTTGGCCCTAGGAAGGATGGGCTCTAGGAGACCCTGGTTTTGTGCCCCTAGACTCTTGTAGGGCGTGTAGCCCATGTTCAACAACATGTTCCACGACCTTTTGTTTTTTGAAAAGATGGGATATAAGTCGTGGTCCTGGAACATGCTATCGTCCATATTAGGCTCGTATGGCCTTTTGTCCAGGGGTTTTGGAAATAGGGAACGTTTGGGTTTTCCTAGGAGGATTAGAGTCGGGAGGGGGCCTGCTTTTGGAGGCCCCTTCACACATACAACCTTCCTAGGGTTGTTCAACACGAGCCGAGGTGGCTCAACCATAATTTGCCCCAGGTTAGCCTCATGGGCCTGGGAGCTCGATAAACAAGGGGAGTTTATGATCCCCTGAAGCTGTGGGTGACTCTCACCTAGGATCACTACGACTTGGTCCCTAAAAGGGATCTTGACACACTTGTGGAAGGTGGATGGCACAGCGCACAAACTGTGTATCCAGGGTCTTCCCAGCAACAGGTTATAATGGGGGTGGATGTCCAAGACATGGAACACCCCCGTGTGTTCGATCCCTCCCGTTTCCATTGGGAGTTCGATGGATCCTAAAGGCCTAGACGCATTCCCATCGTATCCAGTGATAACGATGGGGCTTGGGTTCACTGAAGTCAAGGTGACTCCGATTTTGTACGCCACGTGAAGTGGAAGGATGTTGAGCCCTCCTCCACCATCGACTAGGCACCTGTCCAGAGAGTGGTTGTTTAGAACCACCTCGATATGCAGGGCCTGGTTATGGGTTTCGTAGGGTCTATCTACATCATCTTCCGAAAAGGTGATGGGCGATTTTGCTCCTAATAAAGCCACTTGGGCAGACAAGGATTCCGGACTTATGTTCGAATCAACCTTGGCCCTTTCTAGAATTTTCTCTAAGACAAGTCTATGCCTAGGCGAGGTTTTGATAAGCTCTAGAATAGACATGTGAATAGGAATCTTTGAAAGGTGGTTTTCGAAATCATAAGGATTTAGGATGATTTTGTCCTTATCTGCTTTTGCAGACCACTAGGGATACATGCTTTTGAGGGGCCAGGCACACTGACCACCTTTTGAGCACCTTGAAGGTGCGGGGGTTGGTAGATCCTCCCGGATCTAGTGACTTCCCCCACGACCAGCCTAGGGTTCGCGCTAAACTTGGCTCTAAGGATGAGCTGAGGAGAACCTTGGATTTTCAAAACTGGTCTTGTCGGGGTTTCCACTTTTGGTGGTCCCCGGATGACGACTTGGGCGGGCCTCTTGTATAGTACAAGGATGGGCGTACAAGCAGGTCGACCAGGTTCGGGCTTTCGCGCTAGTTCCTTGGAAATGGTGAGGGTACATACCTCCTTTCCTTTCCCACTGCCACTGGCGTGTTTGGGAAAGGGGTCCTTGAAGATAGCTTGAGGTGGCTCAGGTTCCGCAGTGACCTGGAGCCGGCCCTCCGCTATCAAGTTCTCAATTTTATTTAGAAGAGAGAAGCATCGTTTGGTATCATGACCTTTGAGCCGATGATACTTGCAAAATCGGTTTAAATACCCCCCTTTGGATGTGACTCCTTCGGGGATTTCAGGGAGTTCGATCATGCCCTGGGCAAGTAAGAGGTCTAGGACCTCCGACACAGGTTGCCCCAGCGGAGTGTACTCCCGTTTTTCAATTGGTTTTGAAAAATTGCGTTCTCTCTTATTTTCTATTTTTTCAAAATTTTTAGAAGTGCCCGCCATGCCTGGATCCACCCGGACATTGGCGATTTTATGGGGCTTTGCCCCTTTGTCCGTTGTGGGCAGCCCATATGCGATGGGCTTTTCCACACGTGTTTTGGGAACGGCACTTCCTTTCCATAAGTGGTCGTATGTCCCTTTTCGCAAGTTGGTTTCGAAAAGGGAGGCCTTTTTGATCAACTTATGGAAAGTTGAAATCTCATGGAGCGAGAGAAGGGTTTTTAACTCGCTTTTGAAATTATCCAGGATGAGCATTACTGCGCATCCTTCGGATATAGGCTCTCGCACTTGGCCCAAAAGAGATCTCCATCTTATAATGAAGGCATGCACGTCTTCGTTCATGCCTTGCTTTGTATCCCTTAAGGTATTCAGGGTTGGCGTGACTTCCACGTTGTGTGCAAATCTTTGCATGAAGCAGTTCGCTAACTCTTCAAAAGTAGCGAACTGGCTTAAGTCGTAGGAAGCCAGCCATTTGGCAGCTGTGCCCTTAAGGGATAGGGGGAACCAATACACCCATTTCATCGAGTCCTTTTTCTTCTTATGGGCTCGACGTGAGAAAAGCTGCAAGTGAGACCTAGGGTCTCCCATGCCATCATACCGATGGAAGTTCGGTATTTCATCGTCACTGTCTATTTTGTAATCCATAGGAAGGAAATCAGACAGGGCGTAGCTTCTTTTCTCTTTATTTTGCCCTTTCAGCAGCTGCTGTAGGGCTTTACGGTCCTTTTGTGTGAAGGACTCGTGGTATTGGTTGCCTTCCATTACGGAGGCCTCTTTTTGCTTGCGAGGTTTTTCAATTTTCTTTTTAGGCCTTTGTTCACCGTTTGATGAACATGAATCGCCTACTTCAGCCTCTTGGCTGAGAGCATCGATTTTGGCCTCAAATTCCCTTCTCAAGTCCTCGATTTCGTCTAGTTTTATTTTGTTTTTGAAAATCCTCCTAGAGTGAGAACTTGATGCGCATGAGCCTTGGCTCGACACTTCACTTGGATTGGATTTTGACATGCTTTTCAAGCTTTTTCAAAATTTCCTAAGTAAAAGCAAAGAAAACAAGTTAAAACGACATCTTTTATAAAATTTTCGCAAGACTTCTACAAGTAAACTCGATTTTTGAAAAGGCTCACGTCCCACCGGGCGTGCCAATCTCTGTAGACGCGCGAAAATCCCCGCCTCTTCGCCTCTTTCGTGGCTTGGAGTGGATCTTATCGTGCGTCTAAGGCCTACGTATACAAATAGGGCGTGCCAGCTAGCTTACTTAAGCTAGCGAAGATACATTTAACACTGACTTCTAAACGTGGCGACTGTGAGCAAGTGAGCTCTTGTCGTCGCAGACCTTCTTGCACCGATGCGCAAGGGTCAGTCTGTACGCTTTTGCAAAAAATCGAGTTTTGGGGAGAAAGTCTACGAAACGGTTCGAGGTGTCTATTTCGGGTCTTTAAGATGCGATTGCATGTTTTAGATCACGTGGATTTGCACGTGCCTAAGTCTTTTCTTTTATCCCTTTTTGGGTCGCCTATTTTGTGTGTTATGAATACTCCACTACATGGGCGAATTCGAGCGGGGGTTGCTTCGATGCAATATGCGTCCTACCTCGTGGTATGGCGTAGATGCAATGCAAACTCACGCTACTCCAAAGGGAAAACCCGAAATGTAAAGACAATACTGAAGGGAAATAACAGAAGGGAAATAACCGAAGGGAAATATGTATATATCTTAGGTATATGAGCCCTTACTCGGGTCTTGCAAATAAGAGCGAAGGCTCAATGTGGGTGCGTGCTTGAATTGAAAGACTTACACACACGACATGAAATTAAACCCAAATATAAATTGCAGTATGGCCTTGACTAAGGTCTTGGGAGTAAGAGCGAAGGCTCAATGTGTGTGAAAGTGCTTGAATTGAAAGACTTACTCACACGACAAGAAATGAAACCCAAATAGTATAGGTCGGCCCTTACTTGGGTCTTTCAAATAAGAGCGAAAGCTCAATGTGTGTGAGAGTGCTTGAATTGAAAGACTTACTCACACGACAAGAAATGAAACCCAAATAGTATAGGTCGGCCCTTACTTGGGTCTTTCAAATAAGAGCGAAAGCTCAATGTGTGTGAGAGTGCTTGAATTGAAAGACTTACTCACACGACAAGAAATGAAACCCAAATAGTATAGGTCGGCCCTTACTTGGGTCTTTCAAATAAGAGCGAAAGCTCAATGTGTGTGAGAGTGTTCGAATTGAAAGACAACGCACCCAACTTAAACAAAACCCTTCGGAAATGAAATATATATGTACACTTATATATTAGGGGCTGATTAGGCCCGTGTGTGTTCAAAATGGTGCACGACTAAGAGAGTGCACGTGTGTGGTTGTGCCAAGCCACGTTATTACAAGCGGGGGGAGACTATGCTCCGTTATTACAACCCCGTATCAAATTGAATTTCAAGCAAGTGTATGACTAAAGGCCGAGTTTAGACACTTACGAGTAGCTGGTCCGTAGAGGTCTTGCTTGAGCGTGGCCTTGGCTTTGGGCTGCAAACGGGAGCTCCGCGAAGGTATGTGATCAAGGGTGCTGGCCGGCTGCAAATGGGGCGCGGGATAGACGCCTCGAAGGGGGCCGGTGGCAAGTAGGTGGCGCCTTCAAGTAGGGAGTTTAGAGTGGCTGAACAAGTGGGTATTAGGATCACTAGGGAAGTTGGGTACTTAGGGAAACTGGACCTAAAAGGTGAGCTAGTGGGAAGGCCAAATAGGACACCTAGGGGGGTTGGCCGAATGGGAGATGGTGGCTAAGTAGTGGCCAGCCACTTGGGTTATCCTAGGTTCGGCTAGGCTTAGGTGGTGGCGGCAAAGGGGCTGAGCTGAAGGGAAGATGGGTGGCTAAGAGTGGAGAGGTGGTAGAGAGGGGCTTTGAGGGAGTTTGGGGTACTTACCGAATGGGGAGAAGTGGCGGATGGAGTGGAAGAGTGGCGGGCAGGTGGCTGTCGGCTGGTGGAGTTGGGGAAAGATGGTGGCGTCCGGCTGGGGGGGCAGTGGTGGTGGACGGAGTGGAAGAGTGGCGGGCAGGTGGCGGCTGGTGGAGCAGGTGGAGCTGCTGGGGAGTGGTCACGGCTGGGTGAGAGATGGGAGAAGGAGAGGGCCCGGCTGGGTGGTAGAGTGGTTCCCACTTCGAAAACCCGCCCACAATGAGGGGGGGTTTAAATAGGGGATGGGTAGGTCGGTTAGGGCTGGGTTGTGGGTAGTGGTTAGGTGGTTTAGGTAGGGTAGTATGTAGATAAGGTGGGCTGGATGGGGTTGGGCTAGATATTTTAAAACTAGGTGTTTGGATAAATCGTGGGCTAAGGGTGGTTTAGGGGTTTAGGGCTAGGTTAGGTGGTTGGGTTTTAGGGTGAGGTTTAGTGAGCTAGGTTAGGTGATTAGGCTAGGTTTAGGCTAGGATTAGGGGAATTAATCTAGGTTTAGGGAAGGATTAGGGGAGTGGGTTAGGTGATTAGGTTGGGATTAGGCCGGGATTAGGGAAGTGGGTTAGGTGATTAGGTTCAGATTAGGGGTGGATTAGGGGTTTAGGCTAGGTTTAGGCATTTTGGGTTAGGTTTAGGTGAAGGAGCTCCCTTAGCATGGCCCATAGACCTTGATCACCCCATGTTGGTGCAGCCCTAGGTTAGGTTTTAGCTAATTACAAGCTTAAACCCACTCAATTAGGCTAACCCACATGATTAACCCAAACTTGACACACAAGTCAAGCTTAATACAACACTCTTGATATTTTTCACCCCCACTCTCTCTCATGCCCAATATCCCACGTGAATTTCAAGTGGGCCCCACCTCCCTTTATGAGAAGGTGATGTGGGCCATGTATATGGATATTGGATTGGATCTCTGGATCCAAATCCGAATCCAAGTCCACATATGGGTTTGGATTGGAATCTGGATATATATGGTCCAGATCCAATCCAAATTGAACTCTGACTCCTTCGAGCTGGGTTCGAAACGGACGATTCGTGCGGGGCTTGACAGCATCAGTACTCCGTCTGCGTTGGGTCTTCGCCAACATAGTCGTCCGCCTCCGTTTCTGCCTTCCGGAGATGACTTCAAATGCTTTTTTGATAAGAACAGGGTCTTGGACGTTCGAGATCATGGGATGTAAATCAGATACAAGAGTTGCTGCGCCGGGCTCGACATGTGCTCCGGTTCCGGGCTCTTCTTAGCTCTCCTGGTCCTGTCTTGATCGGGCCAAGCCACTTCGGGGTTTCAAAACATGTTTTAAAAGGGTTTTCAAAAGCTATATCATATGTTTTTGAAAGATAAAGTTTAAAACATATGTACAGGGTTGTTTGGAAGGCTCCTGGGTTTCCAAACTCAAAATGGCCCTTTGGGGGCTGCTTGTATAAAACCAGATTCGTTTTAAGAAATTCGTGGGATTTCGGGGTGTTTACACCTACGAAACCCATAACCAGGCCCTGCATATCGAGGTGGTTCTAAACAACCACTCTCTTGACAGGTGCCTATTCGATGGTGGAGGAGGGCTCAACATCCTTCCACTTCACGTGGCATACAAAATCGGAGTCACCTTGACTTCAGTGAACCCAAGCCCCATCGTTATCACTGGATACGATGGGAATGCGTCTAGGCCTTTAGGATCCATCGAACTCCCAATGGAAACGGGAGGGATCGAACACACGGGGGTGTTCCATGTCTTGGACATTCACCCCCATTATAACCTTTTGCTGGGAAGACCCTGGATACACAGTTTGTGCGCTGTGCCATCCACCTTCCACAGGTGTGTCAAGATCCCTTTTAGGGACCAGGTCGTAGTGATCCTAGGTGAGAGTCACCCACAGCTTCAGGGGATCATAAACTCCCCTTGTTTATCGAGCTCCCAGGCCCATGAGGCTAACCTGGGGCAAATTATGGTGGAGCCACCTCGGCTCGTGTTGAACAACCCTAGGAAGGTTGTATGTGTGAAGGGGCCGCCCAAAGCAGGCCCCCTCCCGACTCTAATCCTCCTAGGAAAACCCAAACGTTCCCTATTTCCAAAACCCCTAGACAAAAGGCCCTACGAGCCTAATATGGACGATAGCATGTTCCAGGACCACGACTTATATCCCATCTTTTCAAAAAACAAAAGGTCGTGGAACATGTTATTAAACATGGGCTACACGCCCTACAAGAGTCTAGGGGCACAAAACCAGGGTCTCCTAGAGCCCATCCTGCCTAGGGCCAACCCAAGCCGATATGGGATCGGCTATACTCCCCGAATACCGCCGGAGCCACCCCCTGTGACCACCTGGGTCAAGGGTGCCCCAGAGCCTGTCTTAGAAGAAACCTATGGCTTAGACCTCCTATTCCGAGTCTAACCCATAGTGTTTTCCCTTTGTAGGTATGACGGAAGATCCCTTTTTCTAAAAATACCAAAAACATTTGAAAACTTAAAATAAAAAAAAAATCGAAAAACAAGAAAAACCAAAAACAATGGAAAAACAAAAACTCGAAAAAAATATGTTTTGTATAGTTCCCAAAGTTCTTGTTTTACAAAAACCCAAAAAAATCGAAAATTTAGAAAATACCAAAAAGATTTTGTACATAGCTGCTCCTGGTATGACTTTGGCGAAAGAAAAGGATTTCGAAAGAAACGTCGTCTGCATAGCCAGACCAAAAATTTCGAAATCACTTGAAAATCCAAGTACAAAACCAGGTTATTTTGAAAATCACGCATCAAGTTCCCTCAGGTCTATAGCCCACGAGAATGATCAAAGCCCAGAAGTGGATCCCCTTGAGGAAGATCCCACTTCTGAGCTCCCAGAATTTCATAGAATTCTCGATTTTGAAAGACCTTCCCAATCAGTAGGAGGAGATTTCGTAGAGGTGAACCTAGGGGATGATTCCAATCCCAAAACCATCAAAATAGGCGCATGCTTGCATGAAACTGAAAAGTTAGCATTCATTGCATTTCTACGAACCTATTTAGATGTGTTTGCATGGACGTATGAAGACATGCCGGGCATAGATCCCAGCATAGTCGAGCATCGTCTTCCCTTAGATGTAGGTGTAAAACCAATAAAGCAGAAGCTTAGGAAAATACACCCGAATGTACACACGCAAGTCAAAGAGGGTTTAGAAGATCTGCTAAAAGCCGGATTTATAAAACCCATTGCGTATTCTGATTGGTTGTCAAATATCGTTGTAGTTCGAAAAACCAATGGGAAAATTCGAATATGCATCGATTTCAGAAACCTGAATAAAGCCACTCTAAAGGATAATTATCCTTTACCAAACATAGATTTGATAGTCGATAGTACTGCAAATCATGAAATGTTTTCATTCATGGATGGTTATTCAGGCTATAATCAAATCAAACTAAGCCCACGAGATCAGGGTAAGACCGCCTTCACAACCCCATGGGGCACGTACTGCTATACAGTCATGCCCTTTGGTTTGAAAAATGCCGGCGCAACATACCAACGAGCCATGAACACGATCTTCCATGATCAAATTCACGAGCTTGTAGAAGTGTATGTAGATGATCTCTTGGCAAAATCCAAAACCCGATGCACCCATATCAAATGTTTACAAAAAATTTTCGAAAGGCTTAGGCTTTACAAAGTAAAGCTAAACCCTCAAAAATGTGTGTTCGGGGTAGAATCAGGAAAGCTTCTAGGCTTTATGGTGAGCCAAAGGGGAATAGAAGTCGACCCCTCTAAGTGTCGAGCCATCATAGACATGGCTCCACCCTCCAATCTCACCCAAGTCCGTAGCCTTCAAGGTCGATTACAATCTGTGCGCCGATTCATATCGAATCTGGCAACTAGATGCGAACCCTTCAACAAACTGTTGAGGAAGGGTACGAAATTCTTGTGGGATGACGAATGCCAAAAGTCCTTCGAGAGACTAAAGGCATACTTGGTTAATCCCCCGTTTTGAATCCTCCAAAACAAGGAAAACCGCTTTTATTATACATCTCCGTGCATGTAAACGCTTTAGGAGCCCTGTTGGCTCAATACGAGGATGACACCCATAAGGAGTATGCCATCTACTATATTTTGAAAACTCTCTTGGCTTATGAACGAAATTATCAAGCCATGGAGAAGACGTGCTTGGCCCTAGTCTGGGCCTGCCAGAAATTCAGACACTACTTCCTAGATCATGAGATCTGGATAGTGTCCAAGCTTGATCCAATCAAGCACTTGTTCGAAAAACCCATTCTCACGGGTAGATTGGGCAAATGGCCACTCCTTCTAATGGAGTATGATCTGAAATACCATCACCAGATCTCCGTTAAGGGGCAAGCCCTAGCAGATTACGTGGCTGACTTCCCCTTGGAGGACGCATATCCCACTCTTGTCGAAATGCCTGATGAAGGCATATTGCAAAACCATTTTCAAAACCACATTTTGGCAAATTCTTTCGAAAACCAAGTGTGGAAGATGCACTTCGACGGGGCACGAAACCAACGAGGGGCTGGTGCCGGGATCATCCTAATCTCCCCTGAAAAGGGCGAGATTCCCATAGCAGTCCGCTTAGATTTCGAATGTTCCAACAACGTAGCTGAGTATGAAGCACTCATACAAGGCTTAAGGATTTCGAAAACTCTAGGGGCATCATGCATCGAGGTCTTTGGAGATTCGCTCCTTGTCATAAACCAGGTTTTAAAAATTTGGCAAGTACGTAATGAGAAACTACTTCCATATCACGAGTTGGCCACTCGATTGGTCCAATCCTTCCAGTCGTGTAAGCTCACACACGTGGGAAGAGAGGACAATGGCATCGCCGATGCCCTCTCTTCCTTAGGTTCAACCCTGAAGGTCGATCCCATTTCAGGGACCAGATCTTTGGAAATATGGCATGCGCCCCAGCCATCCACACACGACTTGGATATTTGCCAAAACAACCCAGAGTCTATTGAAAAACCCTGGTTCTATGACATAAAACAATTTTTAGAAAATGGGGATTCACCGAGGATGCCACATCCAAAGATAGGGCATTCATTCGTAAGATTTCGACCCGATACACCATTCTGGGTGGGGTCTTATACAAAAAGAGTTTTACCGGCATTCTGCTTAGGTGTATCGACCTAGAGGAGGCTAGGATAGTGATGCACGAGTTCCACGACGGAGAATGTGGAGGTCATGTTAATGCCAACATGATGGCGATGAAAATACTTAGAGGGGGTTATTTTTGGTCCACCCTGAAAAAGGATTGTCACGATCATGTTAGAAAGTGTCATCCATGTCAAGTGCATGGGCACGCCATTCATATCCCTTCATCTGCATTGCATTCTGTGGTCAGCCCCTGGCCATTTACCATGTGGGCGTTTGACATTGTAGGCCCCATATTTCCAAAGGCCTCGAATGGGCATCGTTTTATTTTAGCAGCCACGGAGTATTTCTCCAAGTGGGTGGAAGCCATTTCCCTAACGAATGTAGTGGGGCAACATGTGGTGGCTTTCATCCGGAGGAATATCTTGGCTCGATTTGGGGTTCCACGAGACCTTGTGTCTGATAATGGTACCCCATTCAAGAACGAGCGGATGGTTAAGTTGTGCAACACGTATGGCATAACTCACCACTTCTCCTCGCCCTACTACCCTCAAGGCAACGGCCAAGCCGAAGCCACAAACAAGACTCTCATTGGTATCATTGAGAAGACCTTAGAGAAGGGTAGGAGGTGGCATGAGAAGCTGGATGAAGCCTTATGGGCTTATAGGACTTCCATCCGGACTCCCACAAATGCCACACCATTCGAATTGGTCTATGGCACAAACGCCATTCTTCCCATTCATACCCAACTGCATTCATTCCATACATCCATTGCACTCGACCTTCCCCTAGAGACGCTTCAGCATGCTAGGATGGCCGAGCTAGATTTGCTAGATGAGAGGCGACTCCTTGCCATGGATCATGCTCGTGCATACCGGCAAAGGATAGCCCGACATTATAGCAAACACATGAGACCTCGCCACTTTGAAGTGGGAGATCTGGTCTTGAAAACCATCCACCATCGTGGCCCACACCCCCTAGGCAAGTGGCGCCCCAACTAGGATGGACCCTATGTTGTACGAGCAACCACTACGAACAATTCGTATTGGTTGATCGATGTAGAAGGTAGGAATTTAGCAGATCCTATCAATATTCAATACTTAAAGAAGTATCATGTGTAGGATCTGGATTAAATTCCAGATTTCGAAAATTTGATAGGGATAGCTGCCCTGAGACGTGTGAATAAGGTGCAAAGGCAAACTCGTGTGAACCCAAGTGAGAGAATTCGCACTTGTGAAAGAGTGGAGTTTTCAAAATCGTGGTTACATTTCAAAATCCTTCTTCTTACAAAGAAAGGCCTAGTTCAACATAGCAAGATACTTGCAAGTAGTACGTGCTATTTCTAAATAGGCTGATCTGGAATGGATCGAGTGTAGGCTTGGGATAAGTCCTCCCCTCTTCTCTTCTATTTCCAAAAGGAAAACAAAGGCCCAAAACAAAAGGGAATTTCCCATTCAAAGTCTCTTTCCGAAAGAAAGAAACCAGAGTTTAAAAGAAAAATCAATTCTCTTATGATAAAGAGGGATTAAAGAAAAAATACTCCCAAAGGGAGACCCTCTATGAAAAAAAGGGGAAAAGAGGCCAAAAAGCTCAAAAGGAGCAGTTTTCCGCCTTCTGTGCCTCAAACCACGGGATGCTTCAGAAGGGACCGTGGTATCTCTTCCCCATCCCTGGCTTATCCCAAGCTAAAGCATGGTTCATTTTGAGGAATCCTAAAGTAAAAATAGGATTTACTTACTTGAATTTCATCTTGTTTGAGAATTCGACGTTTCAAGTAAGGCGTAGGAATTTGAAATGAAGCTTGTTTTCTTATAAAACCTCCGCTAGATAAGCGAGTGTTAAGACTCAAACAAGGGCAAGCATGAAGAGCTCGAGATCCTTAGGATCGAGACTCAAGACAGTTGTCCCTTTTGTAAATAGTTTTGTAAATAAGTTTTGAAAACCGAACATCGAACAGCATAGGATTTGCTCACTTGGAGCAAGAGACCTTGTAAGTCTCTAGAGTTCGACTACATCTGGTCTCTGGGAGGTCGCCACTCTTGGCACCACACCCATGTCATCTGCATTCCACGCATGATACTTGCCTGAACATGACCCCATTTTAGGACCAGATTCCATAGTATAACCCTTTGGCGTGATTTCTCCTCCTACCAGAGTTTGTAAAATTGAGATTTTTGCTAAAATGGGACGATCCCATATTCTTCGTGGCTAGATCTAGGGAGACATTAAAAGGGGTGTTTGTCATCTTTGCCCTTATCCAAATCTATTTGGAAAGGCCAAAGAGGGGCATCTGTAAACACCCCGAAATCCCACGAATTTCTTAAACGAATCTGGTTTTATACAAGCAGCCCCAAAGGGCCATTTTGAGTTTGGAAACCCAGGAGCCTTCCAAACAACCCTGTATATATGTTTAAAACTTTATCTTTCAAAAACATATGATATAGCTTTTGAAAACCCTTTTAAGACATGTTTTGAAACCCCGAAGTGGCTTGGCCCGATCAAGACAGGACCAGGAGAGCCAAGAAGAGCCCGGAACCGGAGCACCTGTCAAGCCCGGCGCAGCAACTCTTGTATCTGATTCACACCCCAGGATCTCGAACGTCCAAGACCCTGTTCTTATCAAAATAGCATCTGAAGTCATCTCCGGAAGGCAGAAACGGAGGCGGACGACTATGTTGGCGAAGACCCAACGCAGACGGAGTACTGATGCTGTCAGGCCCCGCACGAATCGTCCGTTTCGAACCCAGCTCGAAGGAGTCAGAGTTCAGTTTGGATTGGATCTGGACCATATATATCCAGATTCCAATCCAAACCCATATGTGGACTTGGATTTGGATTTGGATCCAGAGATCCAATCCAATATCCATATCCATGGCCCACATCACCTTCTCATAAAGGGAGGTGGGGCCCACTTGAGTTTCACGTGGGATCATGGGCATGAGAGAGAGTGGGGTTGAAAAATATCAAGAGTGTTGTATTAAGCTTGACTTGTGTGTCAAGTTTGGGTTAATCATGTGGGTTAGCCTAATTGAGTGGGTTTAAGCTTGTAATTAGCTAAAACCTAACCTAGGGCTGCACCAACATGGGGTGATCAAGGTCTATGGGCCATGCTAAGGGAGCTCCTTCACCTAAACCTAACCCAAAATGCCTAAACCTAGCCTAAACCCCTAATCCACCCCTAATCTGAACCTAATCACCTAACCCACTTCCCTAATCCCGGCCTAATCCCAACCTAATCACCTAACCCACTCCCCTAATCCTTCCCTAAACCTAGATTAATTTCCCTAATCCTAGCCTAAACCTAGCCTAAACCACCTAACCTAGCTCACTAAACCTCACCCTAAAACCCAACCACCTAACCTAGCCCTAAACCCCTAAACCACCCTTAGCCCACGATTTACCCAAACCCCTAGTTTTAAAATATCTGGCCCAACCCCATCCAGCCCACCTTATCTACATACCACCCTACCTAAACCACCTAACCACTACCCACAGCCCAGCCCTAACCGACCTACCCATCCCCTATTTAAACCCCCCTCCTTGTGGGCGGGTTTTCCAAGTGGAAACCACTCTACCTCACCCAGCCGGGCCCTCTCCATCTCCCTTCTCTCACCCAGCCGGGACAACTCCCCACCTTGGCCTGCTCCAGCTGCTCCACCAGCCGCCACCTGCTCCGCCACCTTCCCTCTTCCATCCACCACCACCACCCCTCAGCCGGACGCCATCATCTTCCCCCAACCGAACCAGCCGACAGCCACCTGCCCGCCACTTTCCCACTCCATCCGCCACTTCTCCCCATTCGGTAAGTACCCTCCACCTTACCTAGCCCCCTTCTCTACCTCCTCTCCACTCTTAGCCACCCATCCTCCCTTCAGCTCAGCCCCTTTGCCGCCACCACCTAAACCTAGCCGAACCTAGTATAACCCAAGTTGCTGGCCACTACTTAGCCACCATCTCCCATTCGGCCAACCCCCCTAGGTGTCCTATTTGGCCTTCCCACTAGCTCACCTTTTAGGTCCAGTTTCCCTAAGTACCCAACTTCCCTAGTGACCCTAATACCCACTTATTCAGCCACTCTAAACTCCCTACTTAGAGGCGCCACCTACTTGCCACCGGCCCCCTTTGAGGCGTCTATCCCGCGCCCCACTTGCAGCCGGCCAGCACCCTTGATCACCTACCTTCGCGGAGCTCCCGTTTGCAGCCCAAGGCCAAGGCCACGCTCAAGCAAGACCTCTACGGACCAGCTACTCGTAAGTGTCTAAACTCGGTCTAGTCGTACACTTGCTTGAAATTCAATTTGATACGGGGTTGTAATAACGGAGCATAGTCTCCCCCCGCTTGTAATAACGTGGCTTGGCACAACCACACACGTGCACTCTCTTAGTTGTGCACCATTTTGAACACACACGGGCCTAATCAGCCCCTAATATATAAGTGTATATATACTTTCATTTTCGAAGGGTTTTGTTTAAGTTGGGTGCGTTGTCTTTCAATTCAAGCACTCTCACACACATTGAGCTTTCGCTCTTATTTGAAAGACCCAAGTAAGGGCCGACCTATACTATTTGGGTTTCATTTCTTGTCGTGTGAGTAAGTCTTTCAATTCAAGCACTCTCACACACATTGAGCTTTCGCTCTTATTTGAAAGACCCAAGTAAGGGCCGACCTATACTATTTGGGTTTCATTTCATGTCGTGTGAGTAAGTCTTTCGATTCAAGCACTTTCACACACATTGAGCCTTCGCTCTTACTCCCAAGACCTTAGTAAAGGCCTTATTGCAGTTATATTTGGGTTTCATTTATGTCGTGTGTGTAGTACTTCAATTCAAGCACTCTCACACACATTGAGCCTTCGCTCTTACTCCCAAGACCTTAGTCAAGGCCATACTGCAATTTATATTTGGGTTTAATTTCATGTCGTGTGTGTAAGTCTTTCAATTCAAGCACGCACCCACATTGAGCCTTCGCTCTTATTTGCAAGACCCGAGTAAGGGCTCATATACATAAGATATATACATATCTCCCTTCGGTTATTTCCCTTCGGTTATTTCCCTTCGGTTATTTCCCTTCTGTTATTTCCCTTCAGTATTGTCTTTACATTTCGGGTTTTCCCTTTGGAGTAGCGTGAGTTTGCATTGCATCTACGCCATACCACGAGGTAGGACGCATATTGCATCGAAGCAAGCCCCGCTCGAATTCGCCCATGTAGTGGAGTGTTCATAACACACAAACTAGGCGACCCAAAAAGGGATAAAAGAAAAGACTTAGGCACGTGCAAATCCACGTGATCTAAAACATGCAATCGCATCTTAAAGACCCGAAATAAGATACCTCGAACCGTTTCGTAGACTTTCTCCCCAAAACTCGATTTTTGCAAAAGCGTACAGACTGACCCTTGCGCATCGGTGCAAGAAGGTCTGCGACGACAAGAGCTTACTTGCTCACAGTCGCCAGGTTTAGAAGTCAGTGTTAAATATATCTTCGCTAGCTTAAGTAAGCTAGCTGGCACGCCCTATTTGTATACATAGGCCTTAGACGCACGATAAGATCCACTCCAAGCCACGAAAGAGGCGAAGAGGCGGGGATTTTTCACGCGTCTACACTTTCGAAATCCTTTTCTTTCACCAAAGTCCCACCAGGAGCAGCTATGTACAAAATCTTTTTGGTATTTTCCAAATTTTTGATTTTTTTGGGTTTTTGTAAAACAAGAACCTTGGGAACTATACAAAGCACTCTTTTTTCAAGTTTTTGTTTTTCCATTGTTTTTGGTTTTTCTTGTTTTTTTTCAATTTTTTTGATTTTAAGTTTTTCAAATGTTTTTGGTATTTTTAGAAAAAGGGATCTTCCGTCATACCTACAAAGGGAAAACACTACGGGTTAGACTCGGAATAGGAGGTCTAAATAGTAGGTCTCTTCTAAGACAGGCTCTGGGGCACCCTTGACCCAGGTGGTCACAAGGGGTGGCTCCGACGGTATTCGGGGAGTATAGCC
Organism: Brasenia schreberi; assembly: GCA_036023115.1. Taxonomy (NCBI): domain Eukaryota; kingdom Viridiplantae; phylum Streptophyta; class Magnoliopsida; order Nymphaeales; family Cabombaceae; genus Brasenia; species Brasenia schreberi. The sequence continues at coordinate 627,515 of JAYKKT010000039.1, forward strand.
GATCCTATATCGGCTAGGGTTGGCCCTAGGCAGGATGGGCTCTAGGAGACCCTGGTTTTGTGCCCCTAGACTCTTATAGGGCGTGTAGCCCATGTTCAACAACATGTTCCATGACTTTTTGTTTTTTGAAAAAGTTGGATATAAGTCGTGGTCCTGGAACATGCTATCGTCCATATTAGGCTCGTATGGCCTCTTGTCCAGGGGCTTTGGAAATAGGGAACGCTTGGGTTTTCCTAAGAGGATTAAAGTCGAGAGGGGGCCTACTTTGGGTGGCCCCTTCACACATACAACCTTCCTAGGGTTGTTCAACACGAGCCGAGGTGGCTCAACCATAATTTGCCCTAGGTTAGCCTCATGGGCTTGGGAGCTTGATAAACAAGGGGAGTTTATGATCCCCTGAAGCTGTGGGTGACTCTCACCTAGGATCACTATGACCTGGTCCCTAAAAGGGATCTTGACACACCTGTGGAAGGTGGATGGCACAGCGCACAAACTGTGTATCCAGGGCCTTCCCAGCAACAGGTTATAATGGGGGTGGATGTCCAAGACATGGAACACCCCCGTGTGTTCGATCCCTCCCGTTTCCATTGGGAGTTCGATGGATCCTAAAGGTCTAGACGCATTCCCATCGTATCCAGTGATAACGATGGGGCTTGGGTTCACTGAAGTCAAGGTGACTCCGATTTTGTACGCCACATGAAGTGGAAGGATGTTGAGCCCTCCTCCACCATCGACTAGGCACCTGTCCAGAGAGTGGTTGTTTAGAACCACCTCGATATGCAGGGCCTGGTTATGGGTTTCGTAGGGTCTATCTACATCATCTTCCGAAAAGGTGATGGGCGATTTTGCTCCTAATAAAGCCACTTGGGCAGACAAGGATTCCGGACTTATGTTCGAATCAACCTTGGCCCTTTCTAGAATTTTCTCTAAGACAAGTCTATGCCTAGGCGAGGTTTTGATAAGCTCTAGAATAGACATGTGAATAGGAATCTTTGAAAGGTGGTTTTCGAAATCATAAGGATTTAGGATGATTTTGTCCTTATCTGCTTTTTGCAGACCACTAGGGATACATGCTTTTGAGGGGCCAGGCACACTGACCACCTTTTGAGCACCTTGAAGGTGCGGGGGTTGGTAGATCCTCCCGGATCTAGTGACTTCCCCCACGACCAGCCTAGGGTTCGCGCTAAACTTGGCTCTAAGGATGAGCTGAGGAGAACCTTGGATTTTCAAAACTGGTTTTACCGGGGTTTCCACTTTTGGTGGTCCCCGAATGACGACTTGGGCGGGCCTCTTGTATAGTACAAGGATGGGCGCACAAGTAGGTCGACCAGGTTCTGGCTTTTGCGCTAGTTCCTTGGAAATGGTGAGGGTACATACCTCCTTTCCTTTCCCACTACCACTGGCGTGTTTGGGAAAGGGTTCTTTGAAGATAGCTTGAGGTGGCTCAGGTTCCGCAGTGACCTAGAGCCGGCCTTCAGCTATCAAGTTCTCAATTTTATTTAAAAGAGAGAAGCAGCGTTTGGTATCATGGCCTTTGAGCCGATGATACTTACAAAATCGGTTTAAATACCCCCCTTTGGAAGTGACTCCTTCGGGGATTTCAGGGAGTTCTATCATGCCCTGGGCAAGTAAGAGGTTTAGGACCTCCGACACAGGTTGCCCCAGCGGAGTATACTCCCGTTTTTCACGTTATATATATATTTATGTATTAGGGGCTAATTAGTCCCGTGTGTCTTCAAAATCGTGCACAACTAAGAGAGTGCACGTGTGTGGGTGTGCCAAGCCACGTTATTACAAGCGGGGGGAGACTATGCTCCGTTATTACAACCCCATATCGAATTGAATCTCAAGCAAGTATACAACTAAAGACTGATTTAGGCACTTACTAATAGCTGGTCCGAAGATGCCTTGCTTGAGCGTGGGCTTGGCCTTCGCCTTGGGCTGCAAAAGGGAGCTCCGTGAGGTTGAACGACAAGGGGTGCTGGCCGGGTGCCTTGAAGGTGGCCGGCTACTAGCAAGGGTGTCGCCTTGACGTGTGGGATTAAAGGGGCTAGGTAAGGTCACTAGGGGGAGTATAGTGTTGGGGGAGTATGGCACTAAGGGAAGTTCAAGGGAAGATCGAATGGGACACTTAAGGTTGGCGGGTTGTTAGGGTGGCCGAGTGGAGCTAGAAGGTCTAGGTGGTGGCGGGTAGTTAGGATGCTATGGGTTCGGCTGAGTGGGGCTGGTGGCAGCAAGTGGAAGGGCTGGTGTTAGGGTGATATGGGAGTGGATTAGGTGGTTCAGAATGGAGAGGGAGTGAAGAGGGAGTAAGGTGGAAGGTAGGGCACTTACCTAGTGAAGAGAGGGTGGCGCTCGGCTGGAAGGAAGTGGTGCAGGTGGTGGCATTCGGCTGGGCTGGGGAAGTGATGCAGGTGCTGACGGGATGTGGAGCAAGTGGTGGTGGGATGTGGAGCAGGTGGTGGTGGGATGTGGAGCAGGTAGAGCAGGTGGAGCAGGCGGCTGAGCTTGGGGAAGTGGAGGACCCGACTGGGAATGGGTGGGCTTCTAGATGGGAAAGCCCGCCCCCAAGAGGGGGGTTTATATAGGGGTTGGTTAGGTCGGTTAGGGCTGGGTTTGGGGTAGTGGTTAGGTGGTTTAGGTAGGGTGGTATGATGATAAGGTGGGCTGGAAAGGGGAGGGCCAGATATTTTAAATACAAGTGGTTTGGGTAGGTTGTGGGCTAGGGGTGGTTTAGGGGTTTAGGGTTTGGTTAGGTGGGTGGGTTCTAGGGTGAGGTTTAGTGAGCTAGGTTAGGTGATTAGGCTAGGATTAGGCTAGGTTTAGGGAAATTAACCTAGGTTTAGGGAAGGATTAGGAAAGTGGGTTAGGTGATTAGGTTGGGATTAGGCCGGGATTAGGGAAGTAGGTTAGGTGATTAGGTTCAGATTAGGGGCGGATTAGGGTGGAAGGCTAGGATTAGGTATTTTGGGTTAGGTTTAGGTGAAGGAGCTCCCTTTTCATGGCCCATAGACTTTAACCACATCATGTTGGTGCAGCCCTAGGTTAGGTTTTGGCTAATTACAAGCTTAAACCCACTCAATTAGGCTAACCCACATGATTAACCCCAAACTTGACACACAAGTCAAGCTTAATTACAACCACACTTGATCTTATCCACCCCCACTCTCTCTCATGCCCATAATCCCACGTGAAATTCAAGTGGGCCCCACCTCCATTTATGAGAAGGTGATGTGGGCCATGGATATGGATATTGGATTGGATTTTTGAATCCAAATCCAAATCCAAGTCCATACATGGGTTTGGATTGGGATCTGGATATATATGGTCCAGATCCGATCCAAACTGAACTCTGACTCCTTCGAGTTGTGTTCGAAACGAATGGTTTGTGCGGGGCCTGACAGCATCAGTGCTCCGTCTACGTTGGGTCTTCGCCAACATGATCGTCCGCCTCTATTTTCGCCTTCCGGAGATGACTTCAAACAAGGTTTCGATGATAACAGGGTCTTGGACGTTCGAGATCCTGGGGGTGTGGATTTGATACAAGAGTTGCTGTGCCGGGCTCAACAGGTGCTCCGGTTCCGGGCTCTCCTTAGCTCTCTTGGTCCTGTCTGGATTAGGCCAAGCTGCTTCGGGGTTCCAAAACATGTTTTACAAAGGTTTTAAAAGCCATATTGTATGTTTTCGAAATACAGAGTTTAAAACATATGTACAGGGTTGTCTGGAAGGCTCTTGGGTTTCCAGACCCAAAATGGCCCTTTGGGGCTGCTTTTACAAAACCAGATAGATTTGAGAAATTCGTGGAATTTCGGGGTGTTTACAATAACATAATGCATCCACAAGAAGCCCGTACTCCATTTGAAGATGGCAGCCCACAAGGATGGTCCCTATGTTGCAAAGGGGCATCATCAATATTGGTAAGTTGATGTTAAGGAAGGAAAATTAGTAGATTCTATAAATGCCCAATACTATGTGTGGGGTCTACTTTAAATTCCATTTGAAAAGATTTTGAAAATAGAACTCTTTTGAATTTCTGGAAAGAAGGACCAAAGATGGATTATGTGACTCCAAATTAGGGAATTGATACTTTATGAAAAGTGGAGTTTCCAAAAATTATTTGGTAACATGTCAAAAATCTTTTACTTACCAAATGAGGCCTAATTCAAAATAGCAAGGTGCTTTCAAATGGTAGGTGCTATTAGGAAATAGGACAATCTTGGCTAGATTGATTATCTAAAGGGATGAGTTGTATTCCCCATTTCACTTCTCTCCAAAAAATAAAAATTGGCAATATTGAAAAGAAAAAGAAAAAGAAAAAGAGAATACAAAAACTCCTCGAAAAAGAAGTCTTCCCCGAATAGATAGAGGGAATACAAAAACTTCTTAAAAATGAGTCTTCTCTTTGAAAGAAAAAGGAAAAGAGAATGCAAAAACTCCTCCAAGAAGAAGTCTTCCTCGAATAGACAGAGGGAATACAAAAACTTCTTCAAAAGAGATCTTCTCTTGAAAAAGAAAAACAAAAGAAAGAAAGAAAACGGAAAAGCCAAAGCTCAAAAGAGCAATTTTCCGTCTCTTTGCCTTAAACCCCGGGACACTTCAGAAGGGACCGGGGGTAATTCTTTCCCAAATCCCCATAGCTCATCCCGATGGAGAAAAGTTCACCTTGAAAGTCCTAGAGTAGGAATAGGACCTATTTCATTTAAATTCATGTTGTTTGAGAATTAGAATTCGCTAGGTAAGAAAGGGAGCTTTGAAATGTTATTCAAAAACTTTTCATAAAACCTCTACTTATTAGTGGGTATTAAAACCCGAGTGAAGGGAAGTGTAAGAAATTGTAAGTCCTTTTTGATAGAAACCAAAAAGGAGTTCTCTTTTTGAAAAAGGAATTTTGAAAATCTTAAACATCAAAAGAAATAGGGACCATTGCTTGGAGCAGCTGGCCATCATAGGCTTCTTCTCAAGTTCTCAAATCAAGGGTATGGGTCTCTAAACATCCATTTTATTCATTCACACACATGAATGCATTCATAAAGTAGTCGTTCATGCATGATTGCCCTAGGGATAGGAGCTCTTACCAAATCCACTTTTGCTAAGAATCCAAGGAAATAGATGTTATGGAATAAAGAATGATTCCATACTCTCAAGGCAAATCTAGGAAGAAAAGCAAATGGGTGTTGTCTTCTTTGCCATCATCCAAATAAAATTGGATGATGCCAAAGAGGGGCATCTATAGACACCCAAAATTTTCTTTTAAAATTCTTATCTTTTTAGGAAAGTAGCTATTTTTGGTAATTTTGGGTTTTCGAAGGAAAAAGGCACTAAATGAGTTGTTTCGGTACCAAAATTTTATATAAACTTTAAAATGATGAAAGAATACTTTTCTTTCTGAAAATTTTGAATTTTGACAAGATTGGATGAAAATGACAATTTAGCCCCCAGCATGGAAAAAGCAGGATTTCGTTTCTTTAAAAGTTTTCTGTTGATAAATTTGTTTTAAATTTTGCCGTTTGAAAAGAAACAAGCATGTATAAGACAATTTGACATCTGAAAAAGCAGGTGGGTGCCGAAAAAGGAGAGCGGGCATCAAAAAGGGAAAGTGAGCTTCCCAAAAAGAAAAGTTCATATTTTGAAAGAAATCAGTTGCCTGAGGGAAAAGTTGATGTTATCAAAGGAAAGGAAAGATGGAAGCAAGAACGATAGCTTCCGAAAAGCAAGGTTTGGTATCGAACACCTTTCGTAACATGTCCATGTTATGCTTGGGTGTTAAGGTAATTAGTGTATTGATATGCATCAGTTTTGCATTGTCATATGTTATTGTTATGTTACTTTTATGTTAAGAACAATGTTAATGTTTTTAACACTCATGAGGGAAATCTAGCGAGCATGATGGTTGGTTTTCAAAAACGTAACATGGGTTACTTAACACTTTCATAATAGGTAGGCACGTAACATGTAACATAACCACTTTCGCTGCAAATGTGCAAATAACAGTGGACTGTTTGAATACTCTTATACGTTTTGTATTAGGAGATTCAGTTGGGATCATCATGTGGAACCATCAGTTCCTTAGAAGTGGTTATTTATAGCGTTTTGTTTATGTTATGTGTTCAGTTCCCTCAGGTTAAACTCCTGAGTTAGTCTTGTGACATAACGAAATTGTTCTCATCAGAACACATCTCAAAGTTCAATACAACAAGCTGTATCTAGGAATATAAAGCATTCGGTGCATGAGTTTATATTCAAACGATTGTTTTCAAGTCCTCTTTTGTTTAAGAAAGAACTAATCTTCAAGGTGATCAAGTCCTAGTTTCAAAAGGAAATTCTATTGTGCTGCGGCTCCACATCGTTATGTGCAGATCAATACATTGTAACACCAACGAGGAACTCAGTAATGGAAGCTGACATTTGAGTATTCCTGCAAAAGAAAGAGGAGGCATTAGATCCAGGACATTACGGTGAATGGAACTAATGATTTCAACCAAACTCCAGCACGGCATGTTATGGATGAACTAGGATCTGTTTTGATGGCATAGTGATGAACCCAAAGATGCTGACATCCTTTGGACAAGTTTCTGAATAGATGAAGAAGTCAAGAGTACTATCAGGATCAAAGAACCTATACCAGATGGCTTTCATGGAAAGTGGAAAGACAATATCCATCAACCAATTTCAAGTTAAAGGTGTAAGATGGATTATAAAGCTTGGTAATCAAACCATGGAATCATGCTTGGTAGATCATTTTGCCGATGAGTTCAATGCCTAGGTGGGAAACAGGGTTGATGTAAGAGAGTTCTTAAGGCAACGGTTAAATTAAAGAAGCAAGTTAAGCGCACCAAAGAAATCTAAAGTGCCAATACGATAGCACCTATATCAGAGGAATCTCTATATGATGATCGTGATTTCAAGAGTACTATTACCCATGAGAAGTTTGAAGAACTATGTGGAGATCTATGAGAGCAATCTCTGATCCCTGTAAATAAAATTCTGAAACATTTAGGTCATCATTTCGCTACACAAACTCCACGACAATATGAAAAAGGTTGTTCTTTCTCTTGGGATGAAGTAGTGGAAACAACTGACAACTTCCAAAAGGTCATCGGCAATGGAGGTTCTGCCACTGTATATTACGACAGACTTATAGATGGCCAAGAGGTTGTAGTCAAGATATTGAAAGGAACCAGGTCAGAAGAAACCAAGGAGTTTGCTGCTGAGGTTTGTATATTCCAAACAAAAAAAACAGAAGTATGAACAATCATCAACAGCATCCGAGTAACCATTGTTTACTGCAGATTAAGTTGTTGATGAAAGTGCATCACAAATATTTAGCTTCCTGTGTTGGTTTCTGTAATGAAGATAAACACATGATCCTAATCTATGAATACCTACACAATGGAAACCTTCAACAACTAATCTCAGGAGGTGAAGTCAATTGGAAACAACAGTTGCAGATTACACTCAATGCCGCAACCGGGTTAGAATATTTGCGTTCAGGATGCAGGCCACCAATCATACATAGAGATGTTAAGCCAGGCAACATCCTTTTGAATGAAAAAGATGGAGGGTAAAATAGTAGATTCTGGACTAGCAAAGATTTGTGCTACTGAAGACGTAACACACATATCAACAGCAGTTGCAGCAACACCCTCTTCAGCAACTTTTGTCGATCCATCAAGACAGCAAACTTACCAATTGCAGCTCCTAGCAGCTACACTTGCCAATCACGTTCCCATCCCCATCCTGGCAGGAACGCCATGCCACAGTTGCTGCCAAAAACCCACGTTACACAGCAGATACTTACCTTGCCAATGAACAGCTCCTTATTCCAAATTCAACGTGAAGCAGCTCCACAAATCCAGCACCAACTTACCATGTTGAACCACATCAAGCCTCATCCAATTCCATGCTGGTGGTTGAATTTAGCAACTAACTACAGCAAGCAGTTGCCAGAACCAGCAGCACTTCCCAAATACGATTTTTGCAGCAAAAAGTTGCCAAAAAGCTGCTTTGTTTAGCAAGGAAGTTACCTTGCCCAATTCTTCACCCAAGAGGCATCCTTTGGCCTATAAAGGTTGGCCTGGTTCCGACGTCCGACAATCGTCCGACGAAGTGCTCCTACGTCCCCTCTCACTCACACAGGTTGGAATTCTTGCACAAATTGGTTTTAATTCATGAGAATCTGAAAAAGCACAGATTCTGGAAATTTGTACATGAATCAAGGCTTTGAGCCCATGTTCTTCATTTATATCGATACAAACATGCATGATTCCTTCATGAACGACATTAAGATCCATGTTTAGATGATTTCCATGATTTATTAGGACTGATACAGGTTGAACTTCATTCTAGAATCATGTTAGGAACCTTCTGAAATTTTCTGTAAAACTGGTTTCTGAAACTGTCTGTGCATACGCGTCTGATCACGGAATTTTTATAGACAAACGGATAATCCAATTTCTTCGAAATTTTGCATGAATAATTTAGACATATTAGACGTTTTTAGATAAAAGTTTGAGGAACTGTTATGAACTGTTGCCTAGTCAATTAGATCCGTGAAGTTTATATAAAATCCAGATTGCGTTTTACAGAAACAGAACGTTCAGTAACAGACCTCTGCTCTTTTGCTCATATCTCTGCAACCACTGAATGAAATTGGATGAAATTTGATTCTTTAAAAACCTAACATCCGTATCACAACAAATTTTATTGGATGACTGAGCACTAAGATATTGCTGTTTTTTTAAGCTTCTGATCCACAAAAATAGGGCTGTTCTGAATTTTATAACAGTTTTTGATTCTGTATTTAATTCTCAGAAAATAAAGAACTAAATTATAAAATAAAAATATATTTTGATTCTACACATACGTGTCTCTATTCTGTAAAAGTTTTAGAATTTTTGGAGAATTAGAAATATTTTTAAAAATTTAGAGAACAGGCCTCTGAAACTGAACAGGTTCTGCAAATCTAAGAATCTGAAAATTTTCAGAAATCAAGAACCTAAACACAAATCTGAAACTTTGGAAAATCTGGTTTTTTTTTCTTTCTCGAATTAACGGATTCAAACAAATTTCAAGCGTCTAGGCTGACCCTTGAGCGCCGGTTCAAGAAGGCCTAAGTCGAAAAGATCTCACTTGTCTACAATCGTTCTAAGAAGTCAGAAAAACATAATTTGTTAGTTTTAGCAAACTAACTGGCACGCTCGCGCAACCCGACGTAGTTCGAGGGTTTGATTTTGAATCCCACGATTTGAAATAAAATCACGTCTATAGAGGGTTTTCAATTTTTTTGGTTTTTGGTAATATCCAATTTTTTTTGTTTTTTTCAAAAGTAGGGATCTTCCATTGAACCTACAAAGAAAGCTTCATGAATCAGACTCTAATCAGATAGGTCTAAGACATGGGTTTCGGTTTTAAAGGTTCTACAGGGCACCCTTGACCCAGATGGTCTTAGGTGGTGGCTCTGGGGGTATGGGTGGGTTGTAGCCCAGTCCATATCGTTCCCTATTGGCTCTAGGTAGAACAGGTTCTAGCCTACCTTGGTTTCGGGTTCCCAGGCCCGCGTAGGGTTTATATCCCATGTTTAGAATCATGTTGCAAGACCTTTTGTTTTTCGAAAAGTTTTGGTATAATTCATGGTCTTGGAACATGGAATCGTCCATGTTATGGGTATATACCCTTTCTGTTTTGGATAAAGGGAGTTTGGATTCAGGGGTGATGGAAGACTTGGGCTTCCATACAACCCTGGTTTGGGAGATTTTGTCTTCAAGGGAAACCAGGCTAGGTCCCCCGAGAGACTTTGGATTTTTCAGGATGGTGGAAGACTCGAGCTTCCACACAACCTACTTTTGGGAGAATTTTTCTTCAAGGGAAGCCAAGCTTGTTCCCTCGAAGGATCTTGGATATTTCGGGGTTTTGGAAGACTTATGGTTTCAGATAACCCCATTTTGGAAGATTTTGTTCTCAGGGGAAGCCGTGCTTGGTCCCTTGAGAAACTTTGGACTTTTCAGGGTGCTGGAAGACTTATAGTTCCATATAACCTGATTTTGGGAGAAATTTGCTTCAAGGTAAGCCCAGATTGCTCCCTCGAAGTTTTTGACTTGCTCCCTAGGTTCAACTCGTGGTGCCCCTAGGGATTGATTTTTTTGTTTCGAAGCCATAGCCTTGGTTCCAGGGTACAAGACTAGGCTCGAAAAAGTGAGTTTTTCTACTGTAGGGTTATGAGCTCCTAAGATGTCGATGCATGCATTAGGGGTCTCCATGTCTACCATTTTTTGAACTTCTTTTTGTTTTTGAAATTCTTTTGGGTGGTGGGGGATATTTGGCGCACCTTGAAAATCCTCAAATTTTGGCACAATTTGTGGGTTTGTGTGTGCATAGGGGTTATCCAATGCATCTGATGACCCTATATGAAGAAGAGAGTTTTGAGAAGGATAGGTTTCAAGTATACCTCTTTGTGGCTTGTCTACCTTTTCAAGGTGAGAGCAGGCCATTTTCCCGGGTAACTCTATTTTGAGCCCCCGGGGTTTCACAAGGCGTTCCTTTTCGAAACCTTCCTGTTTTTCACTCTCGTCTTTTTGTGCGGTGTGGCTTTCATGTCCCACAGTGTGTGTGTGCCTAGACTTAGGAATTTCACTTGAGTCTTTCGAAATTTCAAAGTTTTGTTTTTCAATTTTTTTGTTTTTTTGCAAGATTTCAAGATTTTTTTGATTTTTTGAAATAGACAAATATTTTTTTGATTTTTCTATGGATTTTGAAAAGCTTTGAGATTTAGGAGTGGATGACTCATCCCTTTTCTGGGATTCGTCTTTAATCTCCAATCCTTCGTTGAGTTTGAGATCTGTTTTCATTTCACGATCTTTATGTGCCCTAGAAGAGTTGCTATGTGATCGATGGGCGTTAAGCTCCTTGCTTAAAGCATCCATCTTTTGAAATATTTTTAAAATATCATCAAGCTCTTTTTGGGCTTTAACTGTTTTGAAAGCCTTCTTTAGTTTACTCAACGAGGATTGTTGTAGCTTTTTATCCATTTCTTTGCAAATTTTTGAATCGAATTTTGAAAACACTTTTTGGAAAATTTTTCAAGAGTTTTGTTTGTTTTATCAAAGTTTTAAGACCCGGGTCCCACCGGGCATGCCAATTCTGTAGACATCGAAAATTCTCACTTCTGGTTCTTAGGCCTAAAGTGAACCTTTTCGAGTTCTACTTCGCTTTATATGGGTGTGCCAGCTAGTTTGTTTTAAAACTAGCAAAGTTTCGAAATATCTGACTTTTTTGGGCGATTTGGGGCAAGCGAGATCTTTTCGCTCGAAACCTTCTTGAACCGGTTTTCAAGGGTTGGTTTAAGCGCTTATAGACTTTGATAAAACGGTTTTGACTCTTGAAAACGTAAGTGTTTGAAAATACGGATTCGATTCGTGTTTGTGTTTGCAAGTTTTATATACGTGGGTTTGCACGCATCTATGTCTTTCAATTTTTACGCTATTTAGGCCAACTAGGTGTGTGCGCAAGTGACCTAAGTTGGGCGATTTTGCACGGGTGTATGGGGTTTGATTTGATGCAATATGCGTCCTAACTCGTGGTATGGCGATTATGCAATGCAAACTCACACAACAGAACGGGAAAACCCGAAATTGAAAGACAATGCTTAAGGGAAATTGCATAAGGTAAATTGCAAAAGGGAAATTGCAAAAGGGAAATATGGCTATATCTTAAGAGCAGAAAGGCTCAATTGTGTAAGTGTATGCCGTGTATAAATTGAAATGCAACTCACACGGCTGAACCTTAAAACCCAAATCTTAAAGACATAGCGGAAGAGAAATACAACTATATATATATGGGCCTGAAGGTCGCCAACGTGTGCGTGGGTGTTGTATGTATATGTAAAGACAACTCACACGACATGGAATGTAAAACCCAAATAGAATTGCAATACGACCCTTATTAGGGTCTTGGGAGTAAGAGCGAAAGCTTAATGTGTGTGAGTATGGAATTGAAAGACCACACACACAACTTGAATGAAAACCCCGAATTGAATTGCTGTAGACGCAGGAAAATCCCCGCCTCCCTTGGCTTCTTGGGGCCTGGAGCGGATCCTCTCGTGTGTCTAAGGCCTATTTGTATAAACAGGGCGTGCCAGCTAGCTTACCTAAGCTAGCGAAGATATATTTTAACCTGACTTCTAACGTGGCGATTGTGAGCAAGTGAGCTCTTGTCGTCGCAGACCTTCTTGCACCGATGCGCAAGGGTCAGTCTGTATGCTTTTTAAAAATCGAGTTTAGGGTAGGAAAAGCCTACGAAAGCGGTTTGAGGTGTTTGATTCGGGTCTTTTTAATGCGATTGCAGATTTTAGATCATGTGGATTTGCACGTGCCTAAGTCTTTCTTTTTATCCCTTTATGGGCCACCTAGGTGTGTGTTATGAACACTCCACTACATGGGGCGAATTTGAGCGGGAGTACGGGGTTTGCTTCGATGCAATATGCGTCCTACCTCGTGGTATGGCGTAGATGCAATGCAAACTCATGCTACTCCAAAGGGAAAACCCGAATGTAAAGACAATGCCGAAGGGAAATAACCGAAGGGAAATGACTTGTAATGTAAATGCCGAAGGGAGATATGTATATAGGGTATATATGGGCCCTTACTTGGGTCTTGCAAATAAGAGCAAAGGCTCAATGTGGGTGCGTGCTTGAATTGAAAGACTTACACACACGACATGAAATGAAACCCAAATATAACTTGCAATATGGCCTTAACTAAGGTCTTGGGAATAAGAGCGAAAGCTCAATGTGTGTGAGTGCTTGAATTGAAGTACTATGCACACAACATGAAATTAAACCCAAATAGTATAGCACGGCCCTTACTTGGGTCTTACAAATAAGAGCGAAAGCTCAATGTGTGTGAGTGCTTGAATTGAAAAGACTACACACACGACATGAAATAAAACCCAAATATAACTTGCAATATGGCCTTAACTAAGGTCTTGGGAATAAGAGCGAAAGCTCAATGTGTGTGAGTGCTTGAATTGAAGTACTACGCACACAACATGAAATTAAACCCAAATAGTATAGCACGGCCCTTACTTGGGTCTTACAAATAAGAGCGAAGGCTCAATGTGTGTGAGTGCTTGAATTGAAAGACAACACACCCAACTTAAGCAAAACCCTACGTAAGTTAAAGTATATATATATATTTATGTATTAGGGGTTGATTAGGCCAGTGTGTGTTCAAAATCGTGCACGACTAAGAGAGTGCACGTGTGTGGGTGTGCTAAGCCACGTTATTACAAGCGGGGGAGACTATGCTCCGTTATTACAACCCCGTATCAAATTGAATTTAAGTAAGTATACAACTAAGGACCGAGTTAGGCACTTACTTATAGCTGGTCCGAAGATGCCTTGCTTGAGCGTGGGCTTGGCCTTCGCCTTGGGCTGCAAGAGGGAGCTCCGTAGAGTTGAACGGCAAAGGGGCTGCTGGCCGAATGGAAATGGTGTGCGGAAGGGGCGCCTTGAAGATGGCTAGCTGCTAGGAATGGGCTGGCTTTGTGCGTTGGGCTAAAGTGACTAAGTAGGGTCACTAAGGGAGGGTGTAGTGTTGGGAAATGTGGCACTAAATGGGAGCCTAAGGGAGTGTCTAAGGGAGTGCCTAGGGGAGGTATGTGGCTGGCGGGTGGCTGGCCGAATGGGTATGTGACAGTCGGTTGGAGTGGCCGACTAAGGGAGATTCGATGGTGGTGGTTGCTAAGGTAGCTAGGGCTGTTATAGATAGGAAGGGAGCTAGCTAGGGTACGGGGTAAGGTGGTGGTCAGCTGTGGTGAGGTGATATGGGTAGGTCTTAGGGGTTAAGTGGAGTGGTCGGGTGTAGCTAGGGTGTCTAGGTAATGGCGGATGGTTGGAGTGGCTGAGGTTTGGCCGAATGGGTAGGATGGAGGGTGACTGGTGTTAGGGTGATGTGGTGGTGGCGTAGGTTGTTGAGAGTGGAGGGGGAGCGAAGAAAAGGTGGGGTGAAGGATAGGGTACTAACCGATGGTGATGGAAGGCGGCGGATGGAAGAGGAGTTGCCGGGCAGGTGAGGTGGATGGTTCGGCAAAAGGAAGTGGTGGCAACAGGTGGTTGGCCGGTTGGGGAGTGGTGGAGCAGGTGGAAGACCTGGCTGGGAGTGGCTGGGCTCGGTTGGTAATGGGGGATGGAGTCGGTTGGGCTGGCTGTGATGGAAAAGCTTGGAAAACCCGCCCCTTAGGGGGGGGTTTATATAGGTGTAAACACCCCGAATTTTCCAAAAATCAAAAACTTTGAAAAACACAAAAAGCTCGTTTGAGCCAAAACGACAACCTGTTTTAAAATGTGAAAACAGGTACAAAAGGAAAAAGGAGAGCCCCGACAAGAAGAGAAATCAAGCACGGAGTCTCAAAAGCCACCCCCTGTTCAAAAACGGAAGAAAAAAGAGCTCGTTCGAAGAAAAGCCCGACAGAAGGGTAAAAATGTAATTTGGGTCAAAGAAAAAGCACAAAGCAGCTCCAAAATGCAGAAAGAAGCCCAGTACCTGAGGAAGTCGACAGAAGTCCGAGACACGTCCCGTCAGAATGAAGAACGGAATCCGTGCGGCAATCTGAGTTCGATATCAATAGGAACCAGCTAGAAACCAAAACGGCGGACCGAAACGAATGCCGAAAAAGTCTTGAAAAGCAGAACACCGATTGGAAGAAAGACTTAGGGAAGACCCAGGACAGAGTTGGGCGTCCGATGAATCGAAGCCCACTCGAAACTGACGGTGAAAAGCATCAGAAAGGACCAAAAAACCAAGGAGCAGAAGAAAAGTCTAGATTGGGTTTGGATCCAAAAATATCCAGACCCAGATCCAAATTGTGTTTGGATTGGATCTAGATCTCAAAATATCCGAGATCCGCGATCCAGATCCACATAGAGTTTGGATTGGATCCGGATAGCCAGACCCAAATCCAAGACCCAATATCCAAGACCCACTTAAAACCTCTATAAATAGAGGTGCTGGGCTTGAAAAAAAAGAAGAGGTGAGGCTCAAAGGGGAGAGGCTTTCACGTGAAAGCTTGGTGAGTGGAGAGAGAAAGAGAGAGAGAGAGGGAAGCAAGTCAAGAATAGTGGCTTGACTTTCCCCTTTTCAAGTTTTATTTTTTTTACGTGAAACCTTGTTGGCCAAGGGACTTGAGGAAGCTGCACCCACCAAGGAACGTCCCCTACTTTGGCTGGGAGCATGGCGTGGTGGAGCTTGGCGGCTTGAGCGGCGGCTTGGAGCGGTGTTGCAACCAAGGTAGGTCCCCTAAGCCCTAACCTAACCCATCTTCCCTAACCTCTCTAGACCACCCATCCTAGCCAAACTTGCCCCTAAAACCACCACCAAACCAGCCAAGTGCTGGCCGTTTTTCACCAAGTCTCCTACCTAAGACCACCACCTAAACACCACCCTAAACAACCTCCCTAAACCACCTAAAGTTCGGCCAAGTGCTGGCCAAACTTCCCTTTGAAACTACCTAGCTCGAGCCACCTTGGCTCGAGCCTTTTTCCTCCCCCATCTACCTTTTAAACCAGCCCCTAACCCAGGTCGTGGTCCCTTACCTAAGCTCACCTTGGCCCATCTTAGTTAGCCAGCCCTCTACCTAGTTGTGGTTTGCCTAGGATCAGCCCCCATACTTACCCAAGTCGACCCAAGACAACCCCACAACAACCTTGGCCGAACCTTAGAGCAAGTCACTCCTACTCGAGCCACCTTGGCTCGAGTTTCACAAGACCTAAACTAAGGCCAAGTGCTGGCCGTATTCCATACTAAAACCATGCCACTCGAGCCACCTTGGCTCGAGTCTCACAAGACCAAACAAAGGTCATGAACCTTGGCCGAAATCTCAAAACTTTAGCCAAATGCTGGCCTAATACCAAGCCTAAACTATACCTAAACCAAGACCAAGCGTTGTCCAAATCCCATACAAAAACCCAATCACTCGAGCCAAAGTGACTCGAGTCTTACCTTGCCCAAACCAGCCCCAACTAGCCCCAAACCCATTGTAGCTTGCAACTCCCGGAACTCCAAGTCTCTCCAAGCTCTCAAGCTCTCCGGTTTCGCTCCCACATGCCCCGGACTCCATAAGAAGAAGGCGGATTCGCCCCTTGTACGATCCTAACTCAAAAGGCTGGAAAGTGTAAGTTGATTTCGATATATATCAAATCCCTTTCTATTCAATTCAATTCGTCATATGGGGTTGTAATAACGGAGCATCGTCTCCCCCCGGATGTAATATATGTGCAAAACACACACACGTGCACTCGAGCCTTTCCGCTCTTATCTGCACACTTTTGCACACAAACGGGCCTCAACAGCCCATAGGATATAGCCCTATTTATATACATTCAGCTGGGTTTTAAGGTTCAAGTCGTGTGAGTTGTCTTTCATTTTATACACTCAAGGCACTCACTCACATTGAGCCTTTCCGCTCTTACGTATATATACGTATTTCCCTTTTAGTTGGGTTTTAAATTTAAGTTGCGTGAGTTGCCTTTCAATTTATACACTCAAAGCACTCACTCACATTGAGCCTTCTCGCTCTTATATATATCTATATCTCCCTTCTGCTGCGTTTTACGGTTCAGTTGCGTGTGTTGCATTTCAATTTATACACAACACCCACGCACACATTGAGCCTTTTCGCTCTTAAGATATAGATATATTTAAATTTCTGCAATTTACATTCAAGTCGTGTGAGTTGCATTCAATTTGGGTTTTCCCTTCTGCTAAGTCTTTAAATTTCGGGTTTTACATTAAAGTTGTGTGAGTTGCATCGCATACTAACCATACTCGAGCTAGGTTGCATACCTGCATCGAACAAACCCGAACAAAACATGCAAACACGCCTAAATGGATAAAATTGAGAGACTTAGGGTCCCCCAAATCAAAAACTCGCCAAGTGCATGATTTCAAAAGGATTTTCAAACACCTGTTTATTCAAAAATCGATTTTGAGTTTAACTTGTTTCAAACGAAGTCTCTAAGCGTACAGACTGACCCTTGAGCGTCGGTGCAAGAAGGTCTGCGACGAAAAGATCCCGCTTGCCTACAATTGCCTTTCAAAAAGTCAGATATTTCAAAAACTACTTCGCTAGTTTGAGTAAGCTAGCTGGCACGCCCTAAAAGCGAACGTAGATTGCGAAAAGATTCGCTCCAGGCCTAAGAAACCCGGAGTCGAGGATTTTCCGTGTCTACAGATTTGGCACGCCCGGTGGGACTCGGGACTTAAGTAGACTTCAAACAAACAAGTTACACTCAAATTTTCGAAAAAAAAGGTATTTTCCAAAAAATTGTGCATACTTAGAAAAATTGCATAAAATGGAGCAAAAGCCAAAATCCTCGTCGAGTAAATCAAAAGAGGTTTCTAAAAAAGCCAAAAAACGAGAAGCAATAGCTGATATACATGCGATTTTCAAAGAAAAAATGGATGTTTTAAGCAAGGAGCTTAAAACCCATAAATCCCATAGCAGCTCTTCTCGGGCACACAAAGATCGTGAAAAGAAAACCGATCTCAAAATCGACGAAGGATGTAAGGTAAAAGGCCAAAACCTAGAAAGGGGCGAGTCCTCCACTCCCACACTTCCAAAATCCTCGTTGAGTAAATCAAAAGAGGTTTTCAAAACAGCCAAAGAACGAGAAATGCTAGCGGATATATGGGAAACTTTCAAAAAAATAGATGTTTTAAGCAAGGAGCTTAAAACCCATAAATCCCATAGCAGCTCTTCTCGGGCGCACAAAGATTGTGAAAAGAAAACCAAAATCAAAATCAACGAGGGAATTAAGGAAGAAAAGGGTGAGTCCTCCACTCCCACAAATCCAAAATTCGAAAATTCCAAAGAAAATTTAAAAAGAGTTGTTTTTGTTTCAAAAAATCAAAAAAATCTTGAAAACTTTCAAAAAGACAAAAAAATTGAAAAATCAAACTTTGAAATTTCGAAAAATTCAAGTGCAATTCCTAAGTCTAGGTACACACACACAGTGGGACATGAAACCCACACCCCACAAAGAGACGAGAGTGAAAAACAGGTAGGTTTCGAAAAGGAACGCCTCGTGAAACCCCGGGGGCTCAAAACAGAGTTACTCAGGAAAACGACCTGCTCTCACCATGAAAAGGTAGACAAGCCACAAAGAGGTATGCCTGAAACTTATCCTTCTCAAAACTCTCTTCTTCATATAGGGTCATCAGATGCATTGGATAACCCCTCTGCACACACAAACCCACGAAATGTGCCTAAGTTAGAGAATTTTCAAGGTGCGCCAAATATCCCGCACCAGCCAAAAGAATTTCAAAAACAAAAACAAAAAGAAGTTGAAAAAATGGTAGACATGGAGACCCCTAATGCATGCATCGACATCTTAGGAGCTCATAACCCTGCCATAGAAAAACCCATTTCTTCGAGCCTAATCTTGTACCCTGGAACCAAGATTAGATCTTTGAAACAAAAAAATCCATCCCTAGGGGCACCACGAGTTGAACCTAGGGAGCAAGCCAAAAAATTTGAGGGAGCAAGCTTGTCTTCCCTCAAAGAAAAATTCTCTCAAATACAGGTTGTGTGGAAGCTCAAGCCTTCCATCACCCTGCAATATCCAAAGTTCCTCAAGGAACCAAGCATGGCTTTCCTTGAGGACAAAATCTCCCAATTCGGGGTTGTATGGAAGCACGAGTCTTCCAACACCCCAAAATATCCAAAGTCTATCGAGGGACCAAGCACGGTTTCCCTTGAAGATAAAAACATCCTAAAATATCCAAAACTTCTTAAAGGACCGAGCACGGTTTACTTTGAGAAACAAATCTCCCAAACCAGGGTTAAATGGGAGCCCAAGTCTTCCATCGCCCCAGAATCCAAAATCCCAAAATCCAAAAGGGTATATATCCCTGACATGGACGATTCCATGTTCCAAGGCCATGATTTATACAAAAACTTTTCAAAAAACAAGAAGTCTTGGAACATGATTCTGAATATGGGATATAAGCCCTACCAGGGCCTAGGAACCCAAAACCAAGGTAGGCTCGAACCTGTCCTACCTCAGGCCAATCGACAAAAGTATGGATTGGGCTATAGCCCACCCATACCCCCAGAGCCGCCACCTAAGACCATCTGGGTCAAGGGTGCCCTGTAGAACCTCTAAAACCCAAAACCCATGTCTTAGACCTATTAATTAGAGTCTGATTCATGAATGTTTTCTTTGTAGGTTCATGGGAAGATCCCTACTTTTGAAAAAGCCAAAAAAATCAGATATTTGCCAAAAACCAAAAAAATTGAAAACCCAAAACAAAATCTCAAAAAAACATTTGGAAAAATGAAAACTCCAAAAAGAAATTTGTTTTAAAGCCTTTGGCCATGTACAAAGTCCATTTTCGAAAATTGTAAAAATGTTTTTCGAAAATTGTATATAACTCCCAAAAACCAAAAAAATCCAAAAAGCTTATCTTGAACACCTTTTTGTCTAGAGGTTTTTCAAAATGAAAAGCTTGAGAATCACCAAAGCCAGGAGGAATAAAAACCTCCGAACTTCCTGAAATTCGCAAGATCCTTGACTTATGCAAAGATTGGGGATTTTTAGAAATAAGCCTGACCCATAGTGTGTGCATAAGCATCATGCATCACATCTTGAAATCATACATGTGCATCGAGTCTAGATATAATCTTAGAACTCGAATTCTGGGTTTTTTGTGAAACCAAAGGGGCAATGAAAGTCGACCCCCTAAGTATCGAGCCTTCGTAGACAGGTCTCCATACGAATCAAATCCAACACCTTCAAGGAAAATTTCAAACGGAAATGAGAGTCTCGAAAAAAGGGTTATCATTTCACAAAAGCCTTTTCAAAATTCTTTTGATAAAAACCTTCCATGCTTTGCAAATTCTGCATTGTTTGCTTGACTTGATCAAATGAAGATGTTGTTCATACTAAATATGCCATACATTTCGAAAACTCTATTGGCATGTGACAGGAATCACTAAGCCAAAAGAAAAATCGTGCTTAGCCTTGCTGTAGGCTTTCAAAATTCGAGACATCATCTCCCATGTCATGGAAAGGGGAATGATGTTCATTAAAGCACTCATTTTTAAAATCCTATCTCAACAGGTAGGCAAAATGGCAGCCCCTTTTCAACAGAGTATGAGTTCAAAACTCAAGACTCAATATAAGGGACAAGCCCTGTATCGTGTGGCTGAAGTGCCTCTGTGAGACACATTCCCCTTACTTGATCAAATGCCCCATGAAGGCACGAATTTTCAAAATGAATTCCAAAAACCCTGCTTGACCAAAACCAAGTATGGAAAGCATATTTCGATCAAAAGGGCGGGTATAAAACCATCTTCATATAGAAAGGGAGGATTTTCCAAATTGCTTTCTCAAAAGGGATCAGAATTTCAAAAATTTAACCCTACATATACTTTAAAAAGAAAGATTTTCAAAACTTCAGGTTTATATAAAAACCTTGATTGTGTTGGATAAGAACATGAATCTCACGATGAAATATGGAGACCATGTCAAAATCAAAGCCCGATGGCCATGATGATCACTTAGGGTTGGTTGTGTTTTCCATCCTTGAGCAAAAAGTAGCATGATCATGTTAGGAAAATCGTGGAAGTGCATGGACATGAACATACCATTGTCCATCCATAATCCTTTTGAAAAGCCATGGCCCTTCACCATGTGGCCATGCAAAATTTCCCTCAAGCTAGGGGCATTTTTAAATATAGTCCCTAGACACCTTCCATGAAGAAACGAATTTCATAGAATGCATCTCCTTCGTGACTTGTGAGATACATTTTATATGTTCACTCTTGCATAAAATCGTGTATTTCCATTTTGAATCACATGGAGTGCATAGCATGCATCATATTCATATCATACCACCCCAAAGAAAGCCCAAGAGGTGGGCAAACCTGAGTAGGAATGTCCCCATGTCTTCAAAAAGGGCAACAAAAATCAAAATTTTGTTGATGTTGTGGGTAGAAATTAACAAAACCCCGAAAATACCTGAATATTCAAAAGGGTTTATGTTAAATTCCTTTTTCGAAAGGATTTTGGAAAAATCGAACTCCTTTGAAACTTCTTGAAAGAAGGATCGAAGTTGATTGTATAGCCCTGAATGGAGGAATTTATACTTTTCGAAAAGTAGAGTCTTCCAAAAACAAATTGCCGATATTTCAAAGAACCCTGGCTTACAAGATTAAGCCCTGTTCAAAATATCAAAATATTTTCGAATAGCAGATGCTATTAAGAAATAGGACGATCTCGTTTGAATCGAGTAACCAAAGGGATAAGCCTTCCCCCATTCTACTTTCTCTCCAAAAAGGAAAATTGGATATGTTCAAAAGAAAGAAAAAAATCGAGAATACAAAAACTCCTCCAAAGTGGTCTTCCCTTCATAAACAGGGAATACAAAAACTCCTTTGAAAGAGGTCTTCTCGTTTCAAAAAAAAAAAGGAGATATAAAAACACTCCTCCCAAAGAGGTCTTCCCTTCATAAACAGGGAATACAAAAACTCCTCCAAAGAGCTGCTCTCCTTTAAAGAAAAGAGGGATTAATGAAAAAATACTCCCAAAGGGAGACCCTCTATGAAAAAAAAAATAAAAATAAAAAGCCAAAGCTCAAAGAGCGATTTTCCGACTCTTTGCCTAAAACCACGGGACACTTCAGAAGGGACCGTGGTATCTCTTTCCCGTATCCCTACGGCTTATCCCCAAGGAAAAATGTTCAAATTTGCGAAAATCCTAAAGTACGAATAAAATCGGCTTATTTGGATTTCATTTTGTTTGAGAACTCGACTTTGTTTTATAGGAAATGGAACTTTGAAATGTTTTCCAAGTTTTCCTACCCAAAAACCTCTACTGAGTAGCAGGTATTGAAACCCGAATGAAGGGAAGTATGAAAAACGGAAGTCCTTTTCAATACAAGCTAAAAGGAGTTCGTTTTCAAAAAGAAAATTTTCGAAAAAAAAAAAAACCCACTAATGTGAAAAAGACAAGGGTAGAACCTGCTTGGAGCAAACAGCCTCAAAAGGCTCTCTCCAAAGCTCGAAAACCCGAAAATGTCTAGAAGACAAGGGTAAAACCTGCTCGGAGCAGCCTGCCTCAAAAGGCACTCTTCGGGCTAAAAACCCCAAAAACAAAAACGTTTTTCTCATGCATGCATCCAAAAAATCGTCCATGCATGATCATACATAGGGAAACCTAGGAAAAGTCCCTTTTTGTTAAAAATCCCCACCTGTGGTAAAAGAAAACAAGGTTTTGCGAAATAAAAATGGTGTATTCTCGAGAAAATTTGAGAGGAACACCAAAATGGGGTGTTATCTTCTTTGCCATTATCCAAATCAATTTGGATAATGCCAAAGAGGGGCATCTGTAAACACCCCGAATTTTCTAAAAATCAAAAACTTTGAAAAACACAAAAAGCTCGTTTGAGCCAAAACGACAACCTGTTTTAAAATGTAAAAACAGGTACAAAAGGAAAAAGGAGAGCCCCGACAAGAAGAGAAATCAAGCACGGAGTCTCAAAAGCCACCCCCTGTTCAAAAACGGAAGAAAAAAGAGCTCGTTCGAAGAAAAGCCCGACAGAAGGGTAAAAATGTAATTTGGGTAAAAAAAAAAGCACAAAGCAGCTCCAAAATGCAGAAAGAAGCCCAGTACCTGAGGAAGTCGACAGAAGTCCGAGACACGTCCCGTCAGAATGAAGAACGGCATCCGTGCGGCAATCTGAGTTCGATATCAATAGGAACCGGCTAGAAACCAAAACGGCGGACCGAAACGAATGCCGAAAAAGTCTTGAAAAGCAGAACACCGATTGGAAGAAAGACTTAGGGAAGACCCAGGACAGAGTTGGGCGTCCGATGAATCGAAGCCCACTCGAAACTGACGGTGAAAAGCATCAGAAAGGACCAAAAAACCAAGGAGCAGAAGAAAAGTCTGGATTGGGTTTGGATCCAAAAATATCCAGACCCAGATCCAAATTGTGTTTGGATTGGATATGGATCTCAAAATATCCGAGATTCGAGATCCGAGATCCAAACCCAAATAAATATTTGGACTGGATCTGGATCTCAAAATATCCGAGATCCGCGATCCAGATCCACATAGAGTTTGGATTGGATCCGGATAGCCAGACCCAAATCCAAGACCCAATATCCAAGACCCACTTAAAACCTCTATAAATAGAGGTGTTGGGCTTGAAAAAAAAGAAGAGGTGAGGCTCAAAGGGGAGAGGCTTTCACATGAAAGCTTGGTGAGTGGAGAGAGAAAGAGAGAGAGAGGGAAGCAAGTCAAGAATAGTGGCTTGACTTTCCCCTTTTCAAGTTTTATTTTTTTTACGTGAAACCTTGTTGGCCAAGGGACTTGAGGAAGCTGCACCCACCAAGGAACGTCCCCTACTTTGGCTGGGAGCATGGCGTGGTGGAGCTTGGCGGCTTGAGCGGCGGCTTGGAGCGGTGTTGCAACCAAGGTAGGTCCCCTAAGCCCTAACCTAACCCATCTTCCCTAACCTCTCTAGACCACCCATCCTAGCCAAACTTGCCCCTAAAACCACCACCAAACCAGCCAAGTGCTGGCCGTTTTTCACCAAGTCTCCTACCTAAGACCACCACCTAAACACCACCCTAAACAACCTCCCTAAACCACCTAAAGTTCGGCCAAGTGCTGGCCAAACTTCCCTTTGAAACTACCTAGCTCGAGCCACCTTGGCTCGAGCCTTTTTCCTCCCCCATCTACCTTTTAAACCAGCCCCTAACCCAGGCCGTGGTCCCTTACCTAAGCTCACCTTGGCCCATCTTAGTTAGCCAGCCCTCTACCTAGTTGTGGTTTGCCTAGGATCAGCCCCCATACTTACCCAAGTCGACCCAAGACAACCCCACAACAACCTTGGCCGAACCTTAGAGCAAGTCACTCCTACTCGAGCCACCTTGGCTCGAGTTTCACAAGACCTAAACTAAGGCCAAGTGCTGGCCGTATTCCATACTAAAACCATGCCACTCGAGCCACCTTGGCTCGAGTCTCACAAGACCAAACAAAGGTCATGAACCTTGGCCGAAATCTCAAAACTTTAGCCAAATGCTGGCCTAATACCAAGCCTAAACTATACCTAAACCAAGACCAAGCGTTGTCCAAATCCCATACAAAAACCCAATCACTCGAGCCAAGGTGACTCGAGTCTTACCTTGCCCAAACCAGCCCCAACTAGCCCCAAACCCATTGTAGCTTGCAGCTCCCGGAACTCCAAGTCTCTCCAAGCTCTCAAGCTCTCCGGTTTCGCTCCCACATGCCCCGGACTCCATAAAAAGAAGGCGGATTCACCCCTTGTACGATCCTAACTCAAAAGGCTGGAAAGTGTAAGTTGATTTCGATATATATCAAATCCCTTTCTATTCAATTCAATTTGTCATATGGGGTTGTAATAACGGAGCATCGTCTCCCCCCGGATGTAATATATGTGCAAAACACACACACGTGCACTCGAGCCTTTCCGCTCTTATCTGCACACTTTTGCACACAAACGGGCCTCAACAACCCATAGGATATAGCCCTATTTATATACATTCAGCTGGGTTTTAAGGTTCAAGTCGTGTGAGTTGTCTTTCATTTTATACACTCAAAGCACTCACTCACATTGAGCCTTTCCGCTCTTACGTATATATACGTATTTCTCTTTCAGTTGGGTTTTAAATTTAAGTTGCATGAGTTGCCTTTCAATTTATACACTCAAAGCACTCACTCACATTGAGCCTTCTCGCTCTTATATATATCTAAATCTCCCTTCTACTGCGTTTTACGGTTCAGTTGCGTGTGTTGCATTTCAATTTATACACAACACCCACGCACACATTGAGCCTTTTCGCTCTTAAGATATAGAT
Source organism: Brasenia schreberi (assembly GCA_036023115.1). Classification (NCBI taxonomy): domain Eukaryota; kingdom Viridiplantae; phylum Streptophyta; class Magnoliopsida; order Nymphaeales; family Cabombaceae; genus Brasenia; species Brasenia schreberi. Next base: position 652,394 of record JAYKKT010000039.1, read on the forward strand.
ATATTTAAATTTCTGCAATTTACATTCAAGTCGTGTGAGTTGCATTCAATTTGGGTTTTCCCTTCTGCTAAGTCTTTAAATTTCGGGTTTTACATTAAAGTTGTGTGAGTTGCATCGCATACTCACCATACTCGAGCTAGGTTGCATACCTGCATCGAACAAACCCGAACAAAACATGCAAACACGCCTAAATGGATAAAATTGAGAGACTTAGGGTCCCCCAAATCAAAAACTCGCCAAGTGCATGATTTCAAAAGGATTTTCAAACACCTGTTTATTCAAAAATCGATTTTGAGTTTAACTTGTTTCAAACGAAGTCTCTAAGCATACAGACTGACCCTTGCGCGTCGGTGCAAGAAGGTCTGCGACGAAAAGATCCCGCTTGCCTACAATTGCCTTTCAAAAAGTCAGATATTTCAAAAACTACTTCGCTAGTTTGAGTAAGCTAGCTGGCACGCCCTAAAAGCGAACGTAGATTGCGAAAAGATTCGCTCCAGGCCTAAGAAACCCGGAGTCGAGGATTTTCCGTGTCTACAATAGGGCTGCAAAAGTCGGTTGGGGCTGGTATTAGGGTAGTGGTAAGGTGGTCTAGGGGTGGTGGTATGGTAGTAAGGTGGGCTGGTTTTGGGGTAGGGCTAGATATTTTCAATACAAGGGGTTTTGGGTAGATTGTGTGCTAGGTTTAGGTGGGGTGGTTTAGAGGTTTAGGGTTTAGCTAGGTGGGTTGGTTTTGGGGTGAGGTTTAGTGAGGTGGGTTAGGTGATTAGGCTAGGATTAGGTTAGGTTTAGGGAAATTAACCTAGGTTTAGGAAAGGATTAGGGAAGTGGGTTAGGTGATTAGGTTGGGATTAGGCCGGGATTAGGGAAGTGGGTTAGGTGATTAGGCTAGGATTATGATAGGATTAGGGTAAAAAGCTAGGATTAGGTGTTTTTGGTTAGGATTGGATTAAGGAGCTCCCTTTGCATGACCAATAGACCTTAATCACATCATGTTGGTGCAGCCCTAGGTTAGGTTTTGGCTAATTACATGCTTAAACCCACTTTAATTAGGCTAACCCACATGATTAACCCCAATCTTGACACACAAGTCAAGCTTAATTACAACACACTCCAATCTTATCCTCCCCCACTCTCTCTCATGCCCATAATCCCACGTGAAATTCAAGTGGGCCCCACCTCCATTTATGAGAAGGTGATGTGGGCCATGGATATGGATATTAGATTGGATCTCTGGATCCAAATCCAAATCCAAGTCCACATATGGGTTTGGATTGGGATATGGATATATTTGGTCCAGATCTGATCCAAACTGAATTCTGACTCCTTCGGGCTGTGTTCGAAACGAACGGTTTGTGTGGGGTCTGACAGCATCAGTACTCCGTTTGCGTTGGGTCTTCGCCAACATGATCGTCCGCTTCTATTTTCGCCTTTCGGAGATTACTTCAAGTGATGTTTTGATGATAACAGGGTCTTGGACATTCGAGATCTTGGGGGTGGATTTAATACGAGAGTTGCTGTGCCGGGCTCGACTTGTGCTCTGGTTCCAAGCTCTCTTTAGCTTCTCTGGTCCTGTCTTGATTAGGCCAAGCTGCTTCGGGGTTTCAAAATGTGCTTTAAAAGGTTTTTAAAACCATATGATACATATTTAAAATATATAAAGTTTAAAACATATGTACAGGGTTGCCTGGAAGGCTCCTAGGTTTCCAAACTCAAAATAGCCCTTTGGGGCTGCTTTTATAAAACTAGGTTGTTTTGAGGAATTCGTGGGATTTCGGGGTGTTTACAATTGCAATATGGCCCTTATTAGGGTCTTGGGAGTAAGAGCGAAGGCTCAATGTGTGAGTGTGGAATGGAAAGACAACGCACATGACTTGAATATAAACCCACGCAGCTTAATATATATAAATAGAACTATATCTTAGGGGCTGTCAAGGCCCGTGTGTGTGCAAAAAGTGTGCAACTAAGAGCGGAAAGGCTCAAGTGCACGTGTGTGCTTGTGTGTCAAACCAAATTATTACAATCAGGGGGAGACAAAGCTCCTTTACTACAACCCAGTATCAAAATTTAATTGAATATAAAGCAAGTTAATGTAATAGACCAAGTTTAGACACTTACAAATAGCTGGTCCGTCTTCAACTTGCTCGCTCTTGGGCTTGCGGTTCACTTTGGGCAGCCAAGAGGGATTTTCCTAAGTGGCTTTGAGAGAGGTTTTATGGGCCATGGTTAGGGTCTTAGGGGAACTTAGGTTCGGCCAAGATGGGGCTGTCTAGGGTCTGTCCTAGGTGGCTGGAGGGGCTGGCTAAGTCTGGCAGGGTGTAGGTCAGGTTGGTAGGGAGCAGGTCAAGCCGGCAGGGAGGCGTCGGGTGACTGGCACGGCAGTCGGGGCGCCTGGCACTAAGGGGCGCATAGGGGCGCGTTGGGGGGGTCCTAGTGCTAAACGGGTGGCAGGGTGCCTGTGGTGCAGTAGGGCGCGGCAGGGCGCTGAGGGGCGCCGCAGGGTTGCCGGGTAGCGCGCGTAGGCAGGGCGCGCAGGTTGAGCTGGGGGCGTCCCTAGGCTTTTGGGGTTTAGCTTAGGTGCTTGGCTTGAGTCGGTTAGGTCGGATTAGGTTCAGTTAGGGTTAGGTTCAGTTGGGGTTAGGTAGGTTCGAACCTAGGCTAGGTTGGGAGTTGGGTTTAGAGGGGTATAGAGAGAACGCCTAGGTTAGGTTAGGCTTACCTCTTGGAGTCGGTCCAGCCCATGTCCAAGCTTGGTTGCAGCCACCTCTTGTCGAGCCCACTTCTTGGCTGCAGCCCCTTGGTCTAGACCCACTTAGGCCACATGGCTTGAACCCACCTCACCCAATGAGCCCACATGGCTAGATCTATCACTCCCTCTCTCTCCTCCCAAGCAACCCTTTACATGGACCCCCTCACCAACCCCATTTAATGAATTGAATGGAAGAGAATGAAACTTAGATTAAGTAAGAAAGCTCTTACACAAGTTTTGGAGTGTGAAGGACCGGGTTTCAATGATGAAGCCGACCTCCCTCTTGATGGCCTTCCTTCTCAACTCCCACAAGTTCTCACCTAGCTTCCCTTCTTCCCACACTAGAGGACGTCCCTCCTTACTGGAAATTTTTGAACCTAGTCTAGCACACACCACCCAAGGTCTAGAGCTTCTCTCTCCTCTCTTTCCAATATCCCAAGTTATGGAACCTGCCCCCCCCCTCTTGGCCCTTTTTATAGGCCAAGGGGGGCTGGTTCTAGGGGTTTCTTGTGGGGTGGGTTGGAGCTTTTGCTTGGTGGATTTGATCCGCTCCAAACCGGCTTCTTGTAGTTCCTCATTGAGTCGATTTGGACCAGCCCATGTGGGCTGGTCTAGGTGCCATGGCTTGGTGTAGCCCTAGAGCATGCAGTCGGTTTTAAACAACTTTACAATGTGTAACATATTTTGTTGGGCTGATTTCTTCAAACTTCAACCCACTTGAATTCGCTTCTTTCTTTGATTCGGATCCTACCTTGATTTGAACTCCACACGGACACGGCTTGATCTTTGGCTTTAGTTCTTTACATGATCTCATTTGATTTGGGCCCATTTATTTGGGCTTGAGCTTGATGATCATGCCTTGAACCACATCGAGTTGGTGCTTTATGTTCTTGGTTGGCCAATGCTCTTGGCCTCTTTGATGCTCCTCACTTGACACTTCGTAAGCTTGCTTCTTTTCATGCTAGGGTGGATCAACTCCATACGGGTTGATCCTTAAATGATTTTCATCAAGCTCCACCCATTCGTGCCTCTTGCTTGGTCGGTCGCATCCTTTAGGCTTGTCTTGATGTGATGAGCTTTTGGTGCCGCTTTACTCAACATATTTCGAACATGATTCACTTGACAAGGTAGGCTTTGATACGACCCATCTGGAAGAGCTGTGTTCGATCCATACTTCTGGGCTTGGATTGGATCTTATTCGTTTCGAACTTCAGAGGCTTTTTAACTTGAATTTAAAACCTTAAAGTATCTCCCTGATTGTTTAAACTTTAAAATTTGGGGTGTTTTTGAATTTAAAGGTTCATAAAGGTTTTAAAATGGTTTTTGGAAACTCAGGACTTTTGAAAAACTTTGAAAATTTTGGGTGTTTACACTTACCATTCAGCCTAAAAAGCCTAACCAAACCGAGTGCCTAATGCACTCGGTTCCCTTAGCCACCCACACTCACCTAGCTCGGCCATTAGCTGGCCAAGTATTGGCTTGAACCAGACCTAAGGCACCCACTAAATCCCACCCAGCTCAGCCACCATTTGGCCGAGCATTCCCTTAGAACCTAGCTTTAAAACCTATCCAAAATCCAACACGAAATCCCACCCAGCTCGGCCACCATTTGGCCGAGCCATTTCCTTAGGATCTCACCTTAAACCCTACCTAAAACCACGTCCTAAACCTACCCAGCTCGGCCACCATTTGGCCGAGCATTCCCTTAGAACCATTCCTTAGGATCTCGCCTAGGATCATCCATAAGACATCAACTAGGCTTGGCCATTAGTTGGCCGAGCATTCCTTTAGGACCTTGCCTAAAACTACCCATAAAACATCACCCAAATCGGCCATCCACTGGCCGAGTATCCCCTTAGGACCTTGGCTTAACTCTTACCCAAGACAACCCATTTAGACCTTGCCTAGATCCCTTACATCTCGCCCTAGATCTATCCATGTCTTACCCAAAACCATAGCATCTCCATATGTCGACCTAGCCTAGATCAAAAACTAGGATCAACACCCCACGCAGTTGATCGATTCGCAGCGAGAGGTCCATCCAACAGCTGTACCCAAGGTCGGATTTCATTGATAAAGAAATCCCAAGTAGACGACATGTAAGTGTTTGAATCTGGTCTTTTACATTACTTCAAGTTCAATTAAATTCATATGGGGTTGTAATAACGGAGCTTGTCTCCCCTAGGATGTAATATATGTGCTTGATGCAAAACACACACACGTACACTCGAGCCTTTCCGCTCTTATCTGCACACTTTTGCACACAAATGGGTCTTAATAGCCCATAGGATATAGCTCTATTTATATATATTCAACTGGGTTTTAAGGTTCAAGTCGTGTGAGTTGTCTTTCATTTTATACACTCAAAGCACTCACTCACATTGAGCCTTTCCGCTCTTACGTATATATATATAAAATTTCCCTTTCAGCTGGGTTTTAAATTCAAGTTGCGTGAGTTGCCTTTCAATTTATACACTCAAAGCACTCACTCACATTAAGCCTTTCCGCTCTTAAGATATAGCTATATATTTTCTTTCCGCATCTAAGATATAGCCATATTTTCCCTTCTGCTTTCCCTTCTGCTATGTCTTTAAATTCCGGGTCTTCCCTTGAAGTTGTGTGAGTTTGCATTGCATATACGCCACACTCGAGATAGGGAGCATACTTGCATCGAATAATCCTAAGCAAAATTGTGTAGAATCTGCCAAAATAGAGCACTTGATGCACACAACTACATGCCTAAATTGGCTAAAACCCAAAGACATAGGAACGTGTGGACCCCATGAATAAAACCTGCAATTTGACAAAAGCCAATTGATCAAACACTTTCATACTTTTCAAAAGGGTTGTATTTGTTCAAAATCGAGTTTTCCTAAGCGTACAGACTGACCCTTGCGCATCGGTGCAAGAAGGTCTGCGACGAAAAGAGCCCACTAGTCCACAGTCGCCCCAAAAGTCAGATATTTTCAAAATTTACTTCGCTAGTTTGAGTAAGCTAGTTGGCATGCCCTAAAAGCGAACGTAGATTGCAAAAAGATTCACTCCAGGCCTAAGAACCTGGAGTCAAAGATTTTCCGTGTCTACAGATTTGGCACGCCCGGTGGGACTTGGGTCTTAAGGAAAATCGATACAAACAAAGAGATCTTTTGAAAATTTGTTTTCAAAGAAAAGTGTTTTAACTCTTTGGCTTTTTGCATTTCATAGTTGGATTTTGAAGCATCGGAGTCATGTCGAGTTCAGACTCCAATGAAGTGTCTAGTCGTGCCTCATGCGCCTCAAGTTCTCATTCTAGGAAATCTTCGAAAACTCGAAAACAAAGAGAGGAAGAGATAAGAAGGGAGTACGAGACCAAGATCGCTGCTCTTAGCCAAGAGGCTGAAGCAGCCGATTCGTGTTCGTCACATGGCGAACCAATGGAGGCCAAAAAGAAGTTTGAAAAAACTCGCAGACACAAGGAGACCTCCACGATGGAAGGCAACCAATACCACGACTCATTCACTCACAAGGATCGTAAAGCCCTACAGCAGCTGCTAAAGGGGCAAAACAAAGAGAAAACAACGTACGCCCTGTTTGACTTTCTCCCTTTAGACTATGAAACAGACAGTGACGACAAAATACCGAATTTCCATCGGTATGATGGCACGAGAGACCCTAGGTCTCACTTGCAATGGGTGTATTGGTTCCCTTTATCCCTCAAAGGCATAGTTTCCAAATGGCTAGTTTCCTACGATTTGAGCCAGTTCGCAACTTTTGAAGAGTTAGCGAACTGCTTTATGCAAAGATTTTTGCATAACATAGAAGTCATGCCTACTTTAAACACTTTGAGGGATACGAAGCAAGGTATGAACGAAGATGTGCATACATTTATCATTCGATGGAGCTCCCTCCTTGGGCAGGTGTGAGAACCCATATTCGAAGGATGCGCAGTAATGCTCATCCTGGATAATTTTAAAACTGAGTTAAAAATCCTTCTTTCTCTACACGAAATCTCTACTTTCCACAAACTGATTAAAAAAGCATCTCTTTTTGAAACAAATTTGAAAAAAGGGATTTACGACCATTTGTGGAAAGGGAGCGTGATTTCAAAGACTCGCTTGGAGAAGCGTGGCAATTATGGGCTACCCACCATGGACAAAGGGGCAAAGCCCCACAAGGTCGCCAATGTTCGGGTAGATCCAAGACTGGCGAGCACTTCAAAGAATTTTGAGAGTTTTGAAAACAGAAAAGACAAAAAAATGCAAAAACCCTTTGAAAAACAGGAGTACACTCCACTGGGGCAACTTGTGTCGGAGGTCCTAGACCTCCTACTCGCCCAAGGCATGATCGAACTCCCTAAAATCCCTGAGAGAATCACTTCCAAAGGGAGGTTTTTGAATCGATTCTGCAAGTATCATTGGCTCAAAGGCCACGATACCAAGCAGTGTTTTTCCCTCTTGAACCAAATCGAGAACTTGATAGCAGAGGGTCGTCTTCAGGTTACTAAGGAACCAGAGCCTGCCCAAGCTATTTTCAAAGAACCCTTCTCCAATCATGCAAGTACTAGTGGAAGGGCAAAGAGGTATGTGCTCTCACAATTTCAAAGAGTCTAACGCGTACATATGAGTCTGGTTTTTCTACTTGTGCATCTACACTCGTCCTTCGTAGGAAACCCGCCCAAGTAGTGATTCGAGGACCACCAAGAGTTCCGTCCCTAGTTAAACTAGTTTTAAAAATTCAAGGTGCTCCAAAACATTCGATTAAAACCACGTTAGGTGCGAACCCTAAGTTGATCGTGGGGGAGGTGACAAGATCCGGGAGGATCTATCAACCCCCACATCTGCAATATGCTAAAAAAGTGGTCAGTGTGCCTGGCCTTCAAAAGCATGTATTCCTAGAGTTCCGTCGAAAGCGGACAAAGAAAAAGTCGTCTTAAACTTGTATGATTTCGAAAACCATCTTTCAAAGATTCCCATTAACATGTCCATCCTAGAGTTGATACAAACCTCGCCTAGGCATAGACTCGTGTTAGAGAAAATTCTAGAAAGAGCAAAGGTTAGTTCGAACATAACCCTAGAATCCTTGTCCAACCAAGTGGCGTCCATAGGTGCAAAAGCACCTTTCATGTTTTCGGAAGAGGATCTCGAAAGACCCTACGAATCCCATAATCAGGCCTTACATATCGAGGTGGTATTAAATCACCACTCTCTGGATAGGTGCCTAGTTGATGGAGGAGGAGGGCTCAACATTCTTCCACTTCACATAGCATATCAGATTGGAGTCACCTTGACTTCCATGAATCCAAGCCCCATCGTAATCACTGGCTACGATGGGAATGCGTCTAGGCCTCTAGGATCTATTGAACTACCCATGGAAATAGGAGGGATAGCTCACGTGGGGGTTGTAAACACCCCGAAATCCCACGAATTTCTCGAAACAAACCTGGTTTTGTAAAAGCAGCCCCAAAGGGCCATTTTGAGTCTGGAAACCCAGGAACCTTCCAGGCAACCCTGTACATATGTTTTAAACTTTATATGTTTTAAATATGTATAATATGGTTTTAAAAACCTTTTAAAACACATTTTGAAACCCCAAAGCAGCTTGGCCTAATGAAGACAGGACCAGAAAAGCTAAAGAGAGCCCAAAACCGGAGCACAAGTCGAGCCCAACACAGCAACTCTCGTATTGAATCCACCCCAAGATCTCGAGCGTCCAAGACCCTGTTATAATTAGACATCATTTGAAATCAGCTTCGGAAGGCGAAAACAGAAGCGGACGATCATGTTGACGAAGACCCAATGCAGACGGAGTACTGATGCTGTCTGACCCCGCACAAACCATTCATTTCGAACACAGCCTTAAGGAGTCAGAATTCAGTTTGGATTGGATCTGGACCATATATATCCAGATCCCAATCCAAACCCATGTGTGGATTTGGATTTGAATTTGGATCCAGAGATCCAATCCAATATCCACATCCATGGCCCACATCACCTTCTCATAAATGGAGGTGGGGCCCACTTGAATTTCACGTGGGATTATGGGCATGAGAGAGAGTGGGGGAGGATAAGATTTGAGTGTGGTTGTAATTAAGCTTGACTTGTGTGTCAAGTTTGGGGTTAATCATGTGGGTTAGCCTAATTAACATGGGTTTAAGCTTGTAATTAGCCAAAACCTAACCTAGGGCTGCACCAACATGATGCAACAAGGTCTATGGATTATGCAAAGGGAGCTCCCTAACCCAATCCTAATAAAAAATCCCTAATCCTAGCCTTTTACCCTAATCCCAACCTAATCACCTAACCCACTTCCCTAAACCTAGTTTAATTTCCCTAAACCTAGCCTAATCACCTAACCCACCTCACTAAACCTCACCCCAAAACCAACCCACCTAGCTAAGCCCTAATCCCCTAAACCACCCCACCTAAACCTAGCACACCATCTACCCAAAACCCCTTGTATTAAAATATCTGGCCCCTCCCCAAAACCAGCCCACCTTATCACCACACCACCACTACCTAAACCACCTTACCACCCTCCTAATACCAGCCCCAACCGCCATCTCCAACCCTATATAAACCCCCCCTAGTGGGCGGGTTTTTCAAGCACTCGGGTCCACCATCTCCCAGCCGACCTTGGCCAGCCACCTTCCAGCCAAGACCTCCGCCTTGCTCCACCTACACCACCACACCCCAGCCAGCTCTGCCTCGCACCACCACTGCCCCCCGGTCTGCCTCACTCCACATCGCCACCATTTCCATCCGGCCGAACCCCATCCACTTCAATCGCCCAACTGCCCCTCTCCCATCCACCGCCTCTCTTCATCACCCGGTTAGTATCTCAACCTAACTCTACCTCTTCTTCACTCCCCCTCTACTCTCAACCACCTACACCACCACCACATCACCCCAACACCACCTACCCATTCGGCCAGACCTTAGCCATTTCAACCACCCGCCTTGAACCACTTCCCCTAGCAACACCTAGCCACTCCACTTAGCTCCCTAAGACCTGCCCCTATCACTTCCCACCAGCCCCTAACTCCACCCCACACGACACCCTAGCTAGCTCCCTTCCCATCCACGACATCCCTAGCCACCCTAGCAGCCGGCCACCACCAAGCTTCCCTTAGTCGTCCACTCCAACCGACTGTACCAAACCCACTCGGCCAGCCATACACTCCCTTAGGCTCCCACTTAGCGCCACCTTTCCTAACACTACACCCTCCCTTAGTGACCTCCCTTAGTCACCTTATCCCAACACACCAAGGCAGCCCATTCCTAGCAACCGGCCATCTTCAAGGCGCCCTTCCCGCGCACCCAAGGCACCCGGCCAGCACCTCCCCATGCCGTTCAACTTCGAGGAGCTCCCTCTTACAGCCCAAGGCGAAGCCAAGCCTACGCTCAAGCAAGTCACCTCCGGACCAGCTATAAGTAAGTGCCTAACTCGGTCCTTAGTGGTAGACTTGCTTAAATTAAATTTGATACGGGGTTGTAATAATGGAGCATTGTCTCCCCCCGCTTGTAATAACGTGGCTTGGCACACCCACGCACACGTGCACTCTCTTAGTTGTGCACGATTTTGAACACACACGGGCCTAATCAGCCCTTTATAAATAAATTTGTGTATATACTTTAAATTACGTAGGGTTTTGCTTAAGTTGGGTGTGTTGTCTTTCAATTCAAGCACGCACACACATTGAGCCTTCACTCTTATTTGTAAGACCCAAGTAAGGGCCGTGTTATACTATTTGGGTTTAATTTCATGTTGTGTGCGTAGTACTTCAATTCAAGCAGTCACACACATTGAGCTTTCGCTCTTATTCCCAAGACCTTAGTTAAGGCCATACTGCAATTTATATTTGGGTTTAATTTCATGTCATGTGCGTAGTACTTCAATTCAAGCACTCCCACACATTGAGCTTTCACTCTTATTTCCAAGACCTTAGTTAAGGCCATATTGCAAGTTATATTTGGGTTTCATTTCATGTCGTGTGTGTAGTATTTCAATTCAAGCACGCACCCACATTGAGCCTTCGCTCTTATTTGCAAGACCCGAGTAAGGGCCCATATATACCTTATATACGTATTTCCCTTCGGCAATTTCCTTTTGGTCATTTCCCTTCGGCATTGTCTTTACAATTCGGGTTTTTCCTTTGGAGTAGCATGAGTTTGCATTGCATATACGCCATACCACGAGTTAGGACGCATATTGCATCAAAGCAAACCCCATACTCCCGCTCAAATTTGCCACATTTAGTGGAGTGTTCATAACACACACCTAGTGGCCCATAAAGGGATAAAAAGAAAGACTTAGGCACGTGAAAATCCACGTGATCTAAAATCTGGAAATCGTACTAAAAAGACCCGAATCAAACACCTTGAACCGCTTTCATAGGTCCTATCCAAAACTCGATTTTTAAAAGCGTACAGACTGATCCTTGCGCATCGGTGCAAGAAGGTCTGCGACGACAAGAGCTTGCTTGCTCACAGTCGCCACTTTAGAAGTCAGGTTAAAATATATCTTCGCTAGCTTAGGTAAGCTAGCTGGCATGCCCAGTTTATTCAAATAGGACTTAGACACATGAAAAGGTTCGCTCCAGGCCTAAGAAACCGGGAGGCGGAGATTTTCTGCGTCTACAGGAGTATTCCATGTTTTGGACATCCACCCCCACTACAACCTATTACTGGGAAGGCCTTGGATACTGTAGACGCAGGAAAATCCCCGCCTCCCCTTTGGCTTCTTAGGGCCTAGAGCGGATCCTCTCGTGTGTCTAAGGCCTATTTGTATAAACAGGGCGTGCCAGCTAGCTTACCTAAGCTAGTGAAGATATATTTTAATCTAACTTCTAACGTGGCGACTGTGAGCAAGTGAGCTCTTGTCGTCGCAGACCTTCTTACACCGATGCGCAAGGGTCAATCTGTATGCTTTTTTAAAAATCGAGTTTAGTGTAGGAAAAGCCTACGAAAGCGGTTCGAGGTGTTTTGATTCGGGTCTTTTCAATGCAATTGCAGATTTTAGATCACGTGGATTTGCACGTGCCTAAGTCTTTCTTTTTATCCCTTTATGGGCCACCTAGGTGTGTGTTATGAACACTCCACTACATGGGGCGAATTTTGAACGGGAGTACGAGGCTTGCTTCGATGCAATATGCGTCCTACCTCGTGGTATGGCGTAGATGCAATGCAAACTCACGCTACTCCAAAGGGAAAACCCGAATGTAAAGACAATGCCGAAGGGAAATAACCGAAGGGAAATAATCGAAGGGAAATGACTTGTAATGTAAATGCCGAAGGGAGATATGTATATAGGGTATATACGGGCCCTTATTTGGGTCTTGCAAATAAGAGCGAAGGCTCAATGTGGGTGCATGCTTGAATTGAAAGACTTACACACACGACATGAAATAAATCCCAAATATAACTTGTAATATGGCCTTGATTAAGGTCTTGGGAATAAGAGCGAAAGCTCAATGTGTGTGAGTGCTTGAATTGAAGTACTACGCACACAACATGAAATTAAACCCAAATAGTATAACACTGCCCTTACTTGGGTCTTTCAAATAAGAGCGAAGGCTCAATGTGTGTGAGTGCTTGAATTGAAAGACTTACACACCCGACATGAAATGAAACCCAAATAGTATAGCACGGCCCTTACTTGGGTCTTTCAAATAAGAGCGAAGGCTCAATGTGTGTGAGTGCTTGAATTGAAAGACTTACACACACGACATGAAATGAAACCCAAATAGTATAGCATGGCCCTTACTTGGGTCTTTCAAATAAGTGCGAAGGCTCAATGTGTGTGAGTGCTTGAATTGAAAGACAACACACCTAGCTTAAGCAAAACCCTACGTAAGTTAAAATATATATATATATATATTTATATATTAGGGGCTGATTAGGCCCGTGTGTGTTCAAAATCATGCACGACTAAGAGAGTGCACGTGTGTGGGTGTGCCAAGCCACGTTATTACAAGCGGGGGGAGACTATGCTCCGTTATTACAACCCCGTATCGAATTAAATTTTAAGCAAATATACAACTAAGGACCGAGTTAGGCACTTACTAATAGCTGGTCCGAAGATGCCTTGCTTGAGCGTGGGCTTGGCCTTCGCCTTGGGCTACAAGAGGGAGCTCCGCGGAGTTGAACGGCAAGAGGGGCTGCTGGCCGGCTGCTTAGCGAAGGGCTGGTTTTGTGTGTTGGGCTAAAGTGACTAAGTAAGGTCACTAAGGGAGGTTGTAGGGTTAGGAAGTATGGCACTAAGGTGGAGCCTAAGGGAATGTCTAAGGGAGTATCTAGGGGAAGGATATGGCTGGCTGGTGGCTGGTCGAATGGGTATGGGACAGTCGGTTGGAGTGGCCGACTAGGGGGGATTCGGTGATGGTGGTTGCTATGGTAGCTAGGGCTATGGTGGATGGGAAGGGAACTAGCTAGGGTATGGGGTAAGGTGGTGGTGGGTGTGGTGAAGTGATATGGGCAGGTCTTAGGGAGTTGGATGGAGTAGCCGGGTGTAGCTAGGGTGTCTAGGCAATGGCGGGTAGTTAGAGTGGTTGAGGCTTGGCCGAATGGGAGTGGTGGCGACAAGTGGCTGGTGTTAGGGTAAGGTGGTGGTGGTGCAGGTGGCTGAGAGTGGAGGGGGAGCGAAGAAGAGGTAGGTTAAAGGAGGGGGTACTAACCGAATGAAGAGGCAGTGGCGGATGGAAAGGGAGCAGCCGAGTGGTTGAAATGGAGGGTTCGGCCGGATGGAAGTGGTGGCGACAGGTGGTTGGCCGGCTGGGGTGTGGTGGAGCAGGTGGAGCGAGGTGGTAGCTGGCTGTGGTGTAGGTGGAAGACCCGACTGGGAGTGGTGCAGGTGGCTGGACTCGGTTGGGCTGGAAAGGGGTGATGAGAGATGATGGGAAACCCGCCCCTTAGGGGGGGGTTTATATAGGGCTGCAAAAGTCGGTTGGGGCTGGTATTAGGGTAGTGGTAAGGTGGTCTAGGGGTGGTGGTATGGTAGTAAGTTGGGCTGGTTTTGGGGTAGGGCCAGATATTTTAAATACAAGGGGTTTTGGGTAGATTGTGTGCTAGGTTTAGGTGGGGTGGTTTAGAGGTTTAGGTGGGGTGGTTTAGAGGTTTAGGGTTTAGCTAGGTGGGTTGGTTTTGGGGTGAGGTTTAGTGAGGTGGGTTAGGTGATTAGGCTAGGATTAGGTTAGGTTTAGGGAAATTAACCTAGGTTTAGGGAAGGATTAGGGAAGTGGGTTAGGTGATTAGGTTAGGATTAGGCCGGGATTAGGGAAGTGGGTTAGGTGATTAGGCTAGGATTAGGACCGGCTTAAGGTAAAAGGCTAGGATTAGGTGTTTTTGGTTAGGATTAGATTAAGGAGCTCCCTTTGCACGACCCATGGACCTTAATCACATCATGTTGGTGCAGCCCTAGGTTAGGTGTTGGCTAATTACAAGCTTAAACCCATGTTAACTAGGCTAACCCACATGATTAACCCCAAACTTGACACACAAGTCAAGCTTAATTACAACACACTTTGATCTTATCCTCCCCCACTCTCTCTCATGCCCATAATCCCACGTGAAATTCAAGTGGGCCCCACCTCCATTTATGAGAAGGTGATGTGGGCCATGGATGTGGATATTGGATTGGATCTTTGGATCCAAATCCAAATCCAAGTCCACACATGGGTTTGGATTGGGATCTGGATATATATGGTCCAGATCCAATCCAAACTGAATTCTGACTCCTTCGGGCTATGTTGGAAACGAACGGTTTGTGCGGGGTCTGACAGCATCAGTACTCCGTCTGCGTTGGGTCTTCGCCAACATGATCGTCTGCCTCTGTTTTCGCCTTCCGGAGATGACTTCAAATGATGTTTTGATGATAATAGGGTCTTGAACGTTCGAGATCCTGGGGGTGGATTTAATGTGGGAGTTGTTGTGCCGGGCTCGACTTGTGCTCCAGTTTCGGGCTCTCATTAGCTTTTCTGGTCCTGTCTTGATCAGGTCAAGCTGCTTCGGGGTTTCAAAAACATGTTTAAAAAGGTTTTTAAAGCTATATTATATATTTTTGAAATATAAAGTTCAAAACATATGTACAGGGTTGTCTGGAAGGCTCCTGGGTTTCCAGACTCAAAATGGCCCTTTGGGGCTGCTTTTACAAAACCAGGTTGGTTCGAGAAATTCGTGGGATTTTGGGGTGTTTACAGATACACAGCCTGCATGTTGTACCATCCACCTTCCATAGGTGTGTCAAAATCCCTTTTGAAAATCAAATAGTTGTGATCCTAGGTGAGAGTCACCCACAGCTTCACGGAATCCAGAATTCCCCATGTTTTTCAAGTTCCCAGGCCTACGAGGCTATAGACATAGAAAATCTTCGACTCTAGGTTTCTCAGGCCTAGAGTGAATCTTTTCGCAATCTACGTTCGCTTTTAGGGCGTGCCAGCTGCTTACTCAAACTAGCGAAGTAGTTTTTGAAATATGTGACTTTTGAAAGGCAATTGTAGGCAAGCGAGATTTTTACATCGTAGACCTTCTTGCACCGATGCGCAAGGGTTAGTCTGTACGCTTAGAGACTTCATTTGAAACAAGTTTAAACTCAAATTCGTTTTTTGCACAAATAGGTGTTTAAAAATCCTTTTGAAATCATGCACTTGGCGAGTTTTTTATTTGGGCGACCCCTAGTCTTTTAGTTTCAACCACTTAGGCGTGGAGTGTGTGCAAAGTGGCCTAAGTTGGGCGTTTTGCATGATTTGTTCGGGTTTGTTCGATGCAGGTATGCACTCTAGCTCGAGTGTGGCGAGTACGCAATGCAATTCACACAACTTGAATGTAAAACCCGAAATTTAAAGACTTAGCAGAAGGGAAAACCCAAATTGAATGTGTAGACGTGATTTTATTTCAAATCGTGGGATTCAAAATCAAACCCTCGAACTACGTCAGGTTGCGCGAGCGTGCCAGTTAGTTTACCAAAACTAACAAATTATGTTTTTCTGACTTCTTAGAACGATTGTGGACAAGTGAGATCTTTTCGACTTAGGCCTTCTTGAACCGGCGCTCAAGGGTCAGCCTAGACGCTTGAAATTTGTTTGAATCCGTTAATTCGAAAAAGGAAAAACCAGATTTTCCAAAGTTCAGATTTGTGTTTAAGTTCTTGATTTATGAAAAATTTCAGATTCTTAGATTTGCAGAACCTGTTCAGTTTCAGAGGCCTGTTCTCTGAATTTTTAAAAATATTTTTGATTCTCCAAAAATTCTAAAACTTTTACAGAATAGAGACGCGTATGTGCAGAATCAGAATATATTTTTATTTTATAATTTAGTTCTTTATTTTCTGAGAATTAAATACAGAATCAGAAACTGTTATAACATTCAGAACAGCCCTATTTCTGTAGATCAGAAGGTCAGAAAAACAGCAATATCTCAGTGCTCGGTCGTCCAATTTCGATGAAATTTATTTTGTTAGAAAGACACGGATGTTAGGTTTTCAAAGAATCAAATTTCATCCAATTTCACTCAGTGGTTGCAGAGATATGAGCAAAAGAACAGAGGTCTGTTACTGAACATTCTGTTTCTGTAAAACGCAATCTGGATTTTGTATAAACTTCACGGATATAATTGGCTAGGCAAAATTTCATAACAATTCCTCAAAATTTTATATAAAAACCTCTGATATTTCTAGATTATTCATGCAAAATTTCGAAGCAATTGGCTTATCCGTTTGTCTATAAAAATTCCGTGATCAGACGCATGTGCACAGACAGTTTCAGAAACCAGTTTTACAGAAAATTTCAGAAGGTTCCTAAGATGATTCTAGAACAAAGTTCAACCTGTATCAGTCCTAATAAAGCATGGAAATCATACAAACATGGATTTTTGTTTCGTTCATGAAGGAATTATGCATGCTTGTATCGATATAAATGAAGAACATGGGCTCAAAGCCTTGATTCATGTACAAATTTCCAGAATCTGTGCTTTTTCAGGTTCTCATGGATTAAAACCAATTTGTGCAAGAATTCCAACCTGTGTGAGTGAGAGGGGACGTAGGAGCACTTCGCCGGACGATCGCCGAACGTCGGAACCAGGCTGGACTTCCTTCTTCTCCTTCTTTTCTTCCTTTCTCTCTCTCTCTCTCTATTTCTCTAAATTTTCGGACTGTCTGTTCCTATTTTCTTGGTTTTCCCGGATTGAGGTTTTGTGGTCACCGGAGGATCCCTTTGCAGCCTCCTTCAGGCTCCTTTTATAGGCCAAAAGGTGCCCCTTTGGTGTAGCATTGGGCAAGGCAAGTTGCCTTGCTGATCAAATTCGTTTTTGGCATGTAATTGCTGCAAAAATCGTATTTGGGAAGTGCTGCTGGCTCTGGCAACTGCTTGCTGTAGTTAGTTGCTGAATTCGACCACCAGCATGGAATTGGATGAGGCTTAATGTGATTCAACATGGTAAGTTGGTACTGGATTTGGCAGCAAGGGAAGATCAGCTAGTCTGGTGGAGCTGGTTGTTTCACGTTGCTATAGATGGACCTACCTTCACCGAGTCGATCACCGCCGTTACTTGCTGAAATCAATCATCGTGCTATTTGGTAAGTGGATGTTGTACACGTCCTCCTTACTGTTGTGGTGTTCCTTGCAGGAATCGATGGGAGCTGAACTTGGTAAGTGGCTGTTGCACATGCCTTCCCAATTAATAATCGTTTGCTGTGGAGAAGTTGCTAAAATGGGTTTGCTCCAACTGATGCGGCGTATGGCAAGTGGAGCGTTTTCCTTACCTTGATCGTCTTTTGCCTTCATTTGCAGGAAACACAGCTTGCTATGTTTGGCCAACATGATAAGCAGCCACGGATTTGATTGATTCTCTTTAGATGGTTCCATTACGTTGATGGTAACGACAACTGAATCGTGAGAGACTCAAAAGCCATTCTTCTTCGTCTTCAAGCATAGGAGCAGGTAATTTCGTGACACTTTGTGAAACGATCAAATCCACTGCTTTTATTTGATACATATCCAATAAGCGTCCTAGTTGCATATTGGTCTTTTGAAGATTGAAAGCGATTCTTGCAGGCGCAACTCTTGTAGGCACTCCTTGTGCAGCACAGCCTGTGTTTAAAGCATAACCTTTTAACAGGTAGCTATCTTTTGTGTTTTCCCCAAGCGCTTTCATAACACCATCACCTGCATTAGTAGCTGTCTGACAAGTGATAATGCCCTCAGTTTCAGAGAACAGTGACCTGAGTTCATTTTCTGACTGATCAATTTCATTTTCTTTTCTCTCTAACAACTTCATTATGCAATTCTTCAATGAAGCCAATTTACACATAGAAGCAGATCCAGGAGAGCTAGAATGGTCAACGAAAGAATCCTCACGGTGCATCAAATCAGAAATCAAACTATCTATGGCATTGACGTCTAGACTATCTAAGTTACTGATCAAATTCTCAGCAGCGAAATCAGACCCATGATCAGTGGAACCAGCGAAATACAGATCACCAACCTAATTGGCATGGATACCTGATGATGAACCGAAAATAGGTAAAGATGCCACCGTTAGAGATACACATCTTGCCTTGGTCGGCAGCTCCTTGATATTGTCAGGGGAATGTTTGTGGCCTTGATGGTGTATTTAACCTCCTGATGCTGACATGACATAAGAATCATTCAAGCAGGGGACACCTTCTTCAGGGTTTGTATCGGCTACTTCATTGATCATTAATATACCACTTGATGGTCGTCATAACTGGGGTAGAACACTTGCCAGATGGATTCCTGTCACCACGTTGTATCAAGTTTCGTCAATGTCAACAATCATCTGTGCAGCTGGGGGAACAAGATACCGATACCCATCAAATGAAGTTGCTGCAAGAATGAGCCTCTTCTGCTGTTCTCCACGTTTACTGAGCATTCTGAACTTCCACCTACATACTTGCTGTAACAGTGGTTAAGCAAATGCATGTTACATGCCTTTCTACTATGAATGTGTTCTATTAAGCCCATGTTACGTTTTTGAAAATCAACTATCATGCTCATTCAATCCTTTCCACGAGTGTTGGGATATTAAAATTGCTCTTACCATAACATATCAATAGCATGACGATGCAAATTGATGTATATCAATACTAATTACCTCGATACCCAAACATAACGTAGACACGTTACGAAAGGTGTTTGATACCAAACCTTCGTTTTTGGAAGCGTTCATTCTTGCTTCCATCTTTCCTTTCCTTTGATAACATCAACTTTTCCCTCGGGCAACTGATTTCTTTCCGAATATGAACTTTTCTTTTTGGGAATCTCACTTTCCCTTTTTGATGCCCGCTCTCCTTTTTGGGCACCCACCTACCTTTTCAGGTGTCAAATTATCTTATACATGCCTGTATCTTTTCAAAAGGCAAGCTTTCAACATATGTTTTTGTCATAAATCTTTGAAGAAAAACGAAATCTAGCTTTTCCATGCCAGGGGCAAAATCGTCATTTTTTTCCAATTTTGTCAAAATTCGAATTTTTCAGAAAGGAAAGTATTCTTTCATCATTTTAAAGCTTTCATAAAATTTTGGTACCAAAACAAACTCGTTTAGTGCCTTTTTCCTTCGAAAACCCCAAAATTACCAAAAATAGCTACTTTCCTAAAAGGTAAAAATTTTAAAAGAAAATTTTGGGTGTCTACAGAATGCAACTCACATGACTTGAATGTAAATTGCAGAAATTTAAATATATCTATATCTTAAGAGCAGAAAGGCTCAATGTGTGCGTGGGTGTTGTGTGTAAATTGAAATGCAACACACGCAACTGAACCATAAAATGTAGCAGAAGGGAGATATAGATATATATAAGAGCAAAAAGGCTCAACTATGGCATGTGTGTATGTATGAATTGAAAGACAACACACATGACTGAATTTAAAACCCAGAATTGAAATACGTACACAGCTGAACTGGAAAAACTCACGCAGCAGAAAATATATAGATATGGCTATATCTTAGTGGCTTCTGAGGCCAAAATGTGCGTGAGGTGTTTGAGCAATCGCTCGGGTGTTTCTTGGGTGCGAGTGTGTAATTGAAAGACAAACTCACACGACTTAATGTAACAACCCAGCTAAATTGAAATATGTATGTATATGATAAGAGTGAAAAGGCTCAATTGTGTACGTGGTGCTTGTGTACGAGATAAGAGCGAAAAGGCTCGAGTGTACGTGTGTGTCTCGTGTGTCCAGCACCGTTATTACATTCTGGGGGGAGACGATGCTCCGTTATTACAACCCCGTATCATGAATTGAATTGAATGGAAAGGGATTTGATATATATCAAAATCAACTTACACTTTCCAGCCTTTTGAGTTAGGGTTGTACAAGGGGCGAGTCCAACATCATCTCATGACAGCCAATGCATGTGGGAGCGAAGCCGGAGAGCTTGAGAGCTTGGGGAGACTTGGAGTTCCGAGAGCTGCAAATTATACCGGGTTTAGGGCCACTTGGGGCTGGTTTGGGTAAGGGATGACTCGAGCCACCTTGGCTCGAGTGATAGGGCTTTTTTGTTTAGGATCCGGCCAACATTTGGCCTTGGGTTTAGTGAGGTTTGGACTTAGGGTTAGGCCAGCATTTGGCCTTGGTTTAGGTCTTGTTTAGGCTTGGGATTAGGCCAACATTTGGCCTTAGGTTTACTTGTGTGACTCGAGCCAAAGGTGGCTCGAGTGAACTTGGTTTAGGGTAGAGTTGGGGCTGAGTCCTAGGTTAGGTGTTGGTTGTCCTAGGCTAGTCACGGCTAGGTTTAGGTGTGGTTTAATGAGGTTGGCCAAGGTGGCTTAGGGGCTGGTTCATGGCCAGCCCTTGGTCTTAGGCTTTGGGCTGATAATAGGACACGGCCTGCCTTGTGGCACGTAAGGCTTTGGTTGAGTGACCTACCGAATGGTAGGTCCTATGGGGATGAAAGGCCTGCCTTAAGGCAGGCCTGGTATGGTCTCAAATAGGGGAACACACGGCCTGGCTTGGCCATGTGTCTAGGTTTAGGTGGCCTGCCGAAAGGCAAGCCAGCTTGTGGTGAAAAAGAAAGGATGCCCGGCCACCTTTGGCCGTGCTATTTTAGGTAGTTGGGGATGGAAAACCCAACCGATGGCTAGGCTGGTTTTTAGGTAGTTAGCCTGCCTTTAGGGCAGACCAGACCTTGGGCGAAAGGGGATGGGACACGGCCTGCTGGTGTAGGCCGTGGGACTTAGGAAAGACTCAAGCCAAGGTGGCTCGAGTTAGGTTTTGTTTCAAAGGGGAGTTCGGCCAAGGTTGGCCAAACTAAGTGGGTTCAAGGTGGGAGTTCGGCCAGGTGGTGGTCGAACTAGGTTAGGCCTTGGGGTAGCTCATCTAGGTGGTGGTTTTGGGTGGGAAACTTGGTGAAAATCGGCCAGCACTTGGCTGGTTTAGTGGCCTTTTTTAGGGTATGTTTGGGTGGTCTAGAGAGGTTAGGGAAGAGGGAGTCTAGGTTAGGTTTAGGGGCTTACCTAGTTGCAGCACCGCTCCAGCCACCACTCAAGCCGCCAAGCTCCACCACGATCTCCACTCCCAGCCAGCTTGAAGAAGATGCTCGTTCATTGGTGCAGCCCTTGCCTCCATGGGCCAATCCCCACTCAAACAAAATGTTTTTTGCCCATAGGGCCTTTCTCTCTCATCCCCCCCTTTATCTCACGTGAGGAGCTTCCCTAGAGAGTTCACTCGTGAATCCTTTTTTTCAAGCCCAGCACCTCTATTTATAGAGGTTTTAAATGGGTCTTGGATTTGGGTCTGGCTATCCGGATCCAATCCAAACCCTATGTGGATCTGGATCGCGAATCTCGGATATTTTGAGATCCAGATCCAATCCAAATATTTATTTGGGTTTGGATCTCGGATCTCGGATATTTTTAGATCCAGATCCAATCCAAACACCATTTGGATCTGGATATTTTTGGGTCCAGACCCAATCTAGACTTTTCTTCTGCTCCTTGGTTTTCTGGTCCTTTCTGGTGCTTTTCACCGTCGATTTCGAGCGGGCTTCGATTCATTGGAGGCCCAACTCTAGCCTGGGTCTTCCCCAAGTCTTTCTTCCAATCAGTGTTCTGCTTTTCAGGACTTTTTCGGCGTTCATTTCGGTTTGCCGTTTTGGCTTTTGGCCGGTTCTTGTTGATATCGAACTCAGATTGCCGCACGGATTCCGTTCTTCATTTTGACGGGACATGTCTCAGACTTTTGTTGACTTCCTTAGGTACTGGGCTTCTTTCTGCATTTTGGAGCTGCTTTGTGCTTTTTCTTTGACCCAAATTACATTTTTACCCTTCTGTCGAGCTTTTCTCTGAACGAGCTCTTTTTTCTTCTATTTTTGAATAGGGGGTGGCTTTTGAGACTCTGGGCTCGATTTGCTCTTCTTGCCGGGGCTTTCCTTTTGCCTTTTGTACCTGTTTTCATATTTTAAAATAGGTTGTCGTTTTCGCTCAAACGAGCTTTTTGTGATTTTGAGAGTTTTTGATTTTTGGAAAATTTGGGGTGTTTACAGAGGCCAACCCAGGGCAAACCATGGTCGAGCCACCAAAGCTCACACTTCAGATACCTAGGAAGGTAGTGTATACCCAGGGGCCGCCCAAGGCTGACCCACTCATCCCAAGAAAATCCAAGCCTCAACTATTTCCAAAACCCCTGGACAAAAAGCCTTATGTGCATAACATGGACGATAGCAAGTTCTAGGACCACGAATTATATGAAAACTTTTCTAAAAACAAAAAATCATGGAACATGCTATTGAACATGGGGTATATGCCATACAAGAGTCTAGGGGCACAAAACCAAGGTCTCGTAGAACAAATTGTTGATATCAGGGGCTTGGATGTCCGAGAATCTGGAGATGATTCTCATATGAGAGTTGATGTGCCGGGCTTGAAATATGCTCTGGGTCCGGGCTCTCTTTTGCTTCTTTGGTCCTGCTTTCATCAGGCCAAGATGCTTTTTGGGGTTTCAAAATACCTTTTTAAGGTTTAAAACTATATGAATACATTTTTAAGACATATATATGGTTTCAACATATGTACAGGGATGTCTGGAAGGCTCTTGGGTTTCCAGACTCAAAATATCCCTTTGGGGCTGCTTTCGCAAAACCAGGCACATTTGAGAAAATCGTGGGATTTTGGGGTGTTTACAGATGCCCCTCTTTGGCATTATCCAAATTTATTTGGATAATGGCAAAGACAACAACACCCCTTTCGATGTCTCCCTAGATCTATCCATGAAAATATGGGATCGTCCCAATTTTTGAGCAAAATCTCTCTTTTAAACCTGGTAGGAGGAGATATCATGCCAAAGGGAACTCTATGGAATCTGGTCCTAAATGGGATCATGTTATGCAAGTGTTCATGCGTGGATATGCACATGCATGTCATGAATGAGACGCCAAGAATGGCGACCTCCCAAAGACAAATGGCATGGTCGAACTCTTGAGACTTACAAAGACCTGCTAAGCAGACCCTATGTTGCTCGATGTTCGATTTTTCAAAATCTATTTACAAAAGGGAAAACTGCTTTTAGCCTCAATCCTAAGGATCTCAAGCTCTTTATGTTTGCCTTTGCTTGAGTCTTGACACTCGCTAATCTAGCGGAGGTTTTATAAGAAAACAATCTATATTTCAAAATTCCTATGTCTTACTCGAAACGTCGAATTCTCAAACAAAATGAAATTCAAGTAATTAAATCCTATTTTTACTTTAGGATTCCTCGAAATTGTAAACACCCCGAAATCCCACGAATTTCTTAAACAAATCTGGTTTTGTAAAAGCAGCCCCAAAGGGCCATTTTTGAGTCTGGAAACCCAGGAGCCTTCCAGACAACCCTGTACATATGTTTTAAACTCATATTTCAAAAATATATAATATAACTTTTGAAAACCTTTTAAAACACGGTTTTGAAACCCCGAAGCGGCTTGGCCCGATCAAGACAGGACCAGGAGAGCTAAGAAGAGCCCGGAACCGGAGCACACGTCATGCCCGGCACAACAACTCTTGTATCTGATTCACACCCCCAGGATCTTGAATGTCCAAGACCCTGATTATTATCAAAATGTCATTCGAAGTCATCTTCGGAAGGCAGAAACGGAGGCGGACGACCATGTTGGCGAAGACCCAACGCAGACGGAGTACTGATGCTGTCAGACCCCGCACAAATCGTCCGTTTCGAACCCAGCTCGAAGGAGTCAGAGTTCAGTTTGGATTGGATCTGGACCATATATATCCAGATCCCAATCCAAACCCATATGTGGACTTGGATTTGGATTTGGATCCAGAGATCCAATCCAATATCCATATCCATGGCCCACATCACCTTCTCATAAATGGAGGTGGGGCCCACTTGAAATTCACGTGGGATCATGGGCATGAGAGAGAGTGGGGATGGATAATATCAAGAGTGTTGTAATTAAGCTTGACTTGTGTGTCAAGTTTGGGGTTAATCATGTGGGTTAGCCTAGTTAAGTGGGTTTAAGCTTGTAATTAGCCAAAACCTAACCTAGGGCTGCACCAACATGATATGGTTAAGGTCCATGGGTCGTGCAAAGGGAGCTCCTTCACCTAAACCTAACCCAAAACACCTAATCCTAGCCTTCCACCCTAATCCACCCCTAATCTGAGCCTAATCACCTAACCCACTTCCCTAATCCCGGCCTAATCCCAACCTAATCACCTAACCCACTTCCCTAATCCTTCCCTAAACCTAGGTTAATTTCCCTAAACCTAGCCTAATCCTAGCCTAATCACCTAACCTAGCTCACTAAACCTCACCCTAGAACCCAACCACCTAACCAAACCCTAAACCCCTAAACCACCCCTAGCCCACAATCTACCCAAACCACTAGTTTTTAAAATATCTGGCCCTACCCTTTCCAGCCCACCTTATCTTCATACCACCCTACCTAAACCACCTAACCACTACCCCAAACCCAGCCCTAACCGACCTACCCATCCCTATATAAACCCCCCCCCTTGGGGGCGGGTTTTCCTATCGAGAAGCCCACCTAGATCCCAGCTGGGTCCTCTCCTTCCCCAAGTCCAGCCGAACCTGCTCCACCTGCGCCGTCTGCACCACCACCATCCCTCCATCCCACCACCACTTGCACCGCCATCTCCACCACCTCCCGGCCGAGTCTCACAGCCTACCCATCTTCCTTCCAGCCGAGCACCACCTTCTCCCTATTCGGTAAGTACCCCCCACTCTACCTAGCTCCTTCTCTACTCCCTCTCCACTCCCAGCCACCCACCATACTACCACCTTACCTACACATCAGCCCTTTGCTGCCACCATTCTCACTTAGCCGAACCTATCACAACCTAAACCACCGGTCACTACCTAACTACCCTAACTACACCCGGCTAGCCATCTCTTTTCCCCTAGGTGTCCCATTCGGCCTTCCCTTAAACTCCCCTTAGGTCCATATTCCCTAACACTCTCTACTCTCCATTCGTGGCCCTACATATTCACTTGGCCCAACCCCTTTAATTCCCCACATCAAGGCGACACCCACTTGCAGCCGGCCACCTTCAAGGTGCCTATCCCGCGCCCCACTTGCAGCCGGCCAGCACCCTTTGTCATTCACCCTCGCGGAGCTCCCGTTTGCATCCCAAGGCGAAGGCCAAGCCCACGCTCAAGCAAGGCCTCTACGGACCAGCTACTCGTAAGTGCCTAAACTCGGTCTTTAGTTGTATACTTGCTTGAGATTCAATTTGATACGGGGTTGTAATAACGGAGCATAGTCTCCCCCCGCTTGTAATAACGTGGCTTGGCACACCCACACACGTGCACTCTCCTAGTTGTGCACGATTTTGAACACACACGGGCCTAATCAGCCCATAATACATAAGTATATATATATACTTTCATTTTCGAAGGGTTTTGCTTAAGTTGGGTGCGTTGTCTTTCAATTCAAGCACTCACACACATTGAGCTTTCGCTCTTATTTGAAAGACCCAAGTAAGGGCCGACCTATACTATTTGGGTTTCATTTCATGTCGTGTGTGTAAGTCTTTCAATTCAAGCACTCTCACACACATTGAGCTTTCGCTCTTATTTGAAAGACCCAAGTAAGGGCCGACCTATACTATTTGGGTTTCATTTCATGTCGTGTGGGTAAGTCTTTCAATTCAAGCACTCTCACACACATTGAGCTTTCGCACTTATTCCCAAGACCTTAGTAAAGGCCTTATTGCAGTTATATTTGGGTTTCATTTATGTCATGTGTGTAGTACTTCAATTGAAGCACTCACACACATTGAGCCTTCGCTCTTACTCCCAAGACCTTAGTCAAGGCCATACTGCAATTTATATTTGGGTTTAATTTCATGTCGTGTGTGTAAGTCTTTTCAATTCAAGCACGCACCCACATTGAGCCTTCGCTCTTATTTGGAAGACCCGAGTAAGGGCTCATATACATATTCTATATACATATCTCCCTTCGGCACTTACTTTACAAGTCATTTCCCTTCGGTTATTTCCCTTCAGTATTGTCTTTACATTTCGGGTTTTCCCTTTGGAGTAGCGTGAGTTTGCATTGCATCTACGCCATACCACGAGGTAGGACGCATATTGCATCAAAGCAAGCCCCGCTCGAATTCGCCCATGTAGTGGAGTGTTCATAACACACAAACTAGGTGGCCCGAAGAGGGATAAAAGAAAAGACTTAGGCACGTGCAAATCCACGTGATCTAAAACATGCAATCGCATTTTAAAGACCCGAAATAGACACCTCGAACCGCTTCGTAGACTTTCTCTCCAAAACTCGATTTTTGCAAAGCGTACAGACTGACCCTTGCACATCGGTGCAAGAAGGTCTGCGACGACAAGAGCTTACTTACTCACAGTTGCCACGTTTAGAAGTCAGTGTTAAAAATATCTTCGCTAGCTTAAGTAAGCTAGCTGGCATGCCCTGTTTGCATACATAAGCCTTAGACACACGAGAGGATCCGCTCCGAGCCCTGAAAAAGGCGAGAGGCGGGGATTTTCTCGCGTCTACAGAAATAAACCATGTTTTGCTTGGGATAAGCCAAGGATGAGAAAGAGATACCATGGTCCCTTCTGAAGCGTCTCGTGGTTTGAGGCACAGAAGGCGGAAAACTGCTCTTTTTGAGCGTTTTGGCCTTTTTTCCTTTTTTTTTCATAGAGGGTCTCCCTTTGGGAGTATTTTTTCTTTAATCCCTCTTTTCCATAAGAGAATCGAATTTTTCTTTTTGATTCTGGTTTCTTTCTTTGGGAAATAGATTTTTGGCAGGGATTTCCCTTTATTTTGGGCACATTTTCCTTTTTGGAAGGAGAAGAGAAGAGGGGAGGACTTATCCCAAGGTCATACTCAATCCATTCCAGATCAACCTATTTAGAAATAGCACGTACTACTTGCAAGTATCTTGCTATATTGAACTAGGCCTTTCTTTGTAAGAAGAAGGATTTTGAAATGTAACCACGTATTTGGAAAACTCCACTCTTTCACAAGTGCGAATTCTCTCGCTCAGGGTCACACAATTCGCCTTTGAACCTTACTTTCGAAGTTTCAAAGCAGTTATCCCTAAGGATTTTCGAAAACTGGAATTGAACCCAAATCCTACACATAATACTTCTTTAAGTATTCAATATTGATAGGATCTGCTAAATTCCTACCTTCGACATCGATCAACCAATATGAGTTGTTCGTGGTGGTTGCACGCACAACATAGGGTCCATCCCATTTGGGGCGCCACTTTCCAAGTGGATGTGGGCCACGATAGTGGATGATTTTTAAAACCAGATCTCCCACTTCAAAGGGGTGAGGTCTCATATGTTTGTCATAATGTCGGGCTATCCTTTGCCGGTATGCATGAGCATGATCCATGGCAAGGATTCGCCTCTCATCTAACAAATCTAGTTTGGCCATCTTAGCATGCTGAAGTGTCTCTAGGGGGAGGTCGAGTGCAATGGATGTATGGAATGAATGCAATTGTGTATGAATGGGAAGAATGGCGTTTGTGCCATAGACCAACTAGAATGGCATGGCATTTGTGGGAGTCCGGATGGAAGTCCTATAAAGCCCATAAGGCTTCATCTAGCTTCTCATGCCACGTCCTACCCTTCTCTAAAGTCTTCTCAATTATGCTAATGAGAGTCTTATTCGTGGCTTCGGCGTGGCCGTTAACTTGAGGGTAGTAGGGCGAGGAGAAGTGGTGAGTTATGCCATAAGTGTTGCACAACTTGACCATCCGCTCGTTTTTGAATGGGGTGCCATTATCGGACACAAGGTCTTTTGGGACTCCAAATCGAGCCAAGATATTCCTCCTAATGAAAGCCACCACATGTTGCCACTGTACGTTGGTCAGGGAGATGGCTTCAACCCACTTGGAAAAGTACTCAATGGCTGCTAAAATGAACCTATGCCCATTCGATGCCTTTGGAAATATGGGGCCTACAATATCAAACGCCCACATGGTAAATGGCCAGGGGCTGACCACGGAATGCAATGAAGATGATGGGATATGGATGGCATGCCCATGCACTTGACATGGATGACACTTTCTAACATGATCGTGGTAATCCTTTTTCAGGGTGGACCAAAAATAACCCGCTCTAAGTATTTTCATCGCCATCATGTTGGCATTGACATGACCTCCACATTCTCCATCGTGGAATTCATGCATAACAATCCTAGCCTCCTCTAGATCGACACATCTTAGTAGGATGCCGGTAAAACTTTTTTTATACAAAACCCCACCCAAAATCGTGTATCGGGTAGAAATTTTCCGGATGGATGCCTTATCTTTGGATGTGGCATCCTCAGCGAATCCCTCATTTTCTAGAAAATGTTTGATGTCATAGAACCAAGGTTTTTCAACAGAATCTGGATTGTTTTGGCAAATATCCAAATCGTGTATGGATGGAGTGGGCGCATGCCATATCTCTAAGGATCGGGTTCCCAAAGAGGGATCGACCTTTAGGGCTGAACCCAAGGAGGAGAGGGCGTCGACAATGCCATTATCCTCTCTTCCTACGTGTGTGAGCCTACACGATTGGAATGACTCAACCAATCGAGTGGCCAACTCATGATATGGAAGAAGTTTTCATTTCGCACTTGACAAATTTTTAAAACTTGGTTTATAACAAGGAGTGAATCTCCAAAGACCTCGATGCATGATGCCCCTAGAGTTTTCGAAATCCTTAAGCCTTGTATGAGTGCTTCATACTCAGCTATGTTGTTGGAACATTCGAAATCTAGGCGAATTGCTATGGGGATTTGTAAACACCCCAAAATCCAAATATTTTCCAAAACCAAATGCCTGGTTCGAAAATCAGCTCAAAAAGCAAGTTTGGAGATTTCAAAAACTCAGGAACTCAAATCCTTCAAAACTCTATTTTCCAACCCTGTTCGAAACATAAAAAAATCTCAAAAGTGGACGAAACTCCTATTTTTACAAAAGACCAGACGAACAGATGAAGCCTGGCTCAAAACAGTTGCAAAAGATTCAAAAAGCTCAAAGGTCAAGCCCAGCCCGATGAAAAGTGAATTTCAAAGACGAAAAAGAAGCCCAGGCCACGAGTGTACTTCAAGATTGAAGCATCGAAGGCCAAGCCGAAAGCACATCTGAAATCACGAGCAATCCAAGTAAAAAAAAAACAAAAGAAAGAGTTGAAACAGAGTCCAAAAAGACGAAAAGAAGATCGGACGACGAAATTGGGAAAAACCCAGCATAAGATGGAATCTTGATGAACTCAGGACCCGCACGAAGCACCCAGCTCGAAACGCCAGGGAGGACTGAAGAAGAGAAAAATTTGGATCGAATTTGGATCCCGATACCCAGATCCAGATCCAAGATCCATATCCAAACAAGGCTCGAATTGGATCCGGATTTCAGAACCCAACAAAGGATCCATATCCAAATAAGAGGCCTATAAAAGGACGTGAGAGGGCTGGCCTTGGAGAGGAATTTTTCCAGCATTTTCACGCCTCTCCACTTGGGGAAAAGAGAGAGAGAGAGAGAGAGGAAGGTCAACAAAAGGGGCTGGCCTTCCCCTCTTGTTTCGTGAGATTGTGGGTGAAAGTTGTGGGTGGGCTGGGTTTGTAGATCACGGCTTGTACATGGCTGAAAGGAAATGAAATCTGGCGGCATTGGATGGCCCTTGCTTGGTGAGGATTGGCTGCGTGGGAACCAAGGATCAAACGGCTGAAATGTTGTCAAGGTAAGTCCCCTAGTTCCTGCCCAAAACCATCTCTTTTCTCACCTCTCTAAACCACCTAGACCACTAACGACAAGCCACAGCAAAGTCCAGCCAAGGAGTTGGCCGAACTTCACTAAAAGGGCTGACCTAGTTCTACCTAAGACCATCCAAACCTAGGACCATACCCAGCTCGGCCATTGGTTGGCCGAGCTCACCTTAGATCTGTCCTAAAGAAAATCCTAACCTAAAAACCACTACCCAACTGATTTCCTAACCCAAAAACCACTCCCAAAAACCTGGCAAAAACCGAATGTCTAAAACTCTCGGTTCCCTCCTCTTGTCGAACCCATCCTCACCCATTTAGCTTGGTCCATAGTGGCCGAGCTCATCTTAGGTCTATCCCTAACATTAAACCATTACCCAAGTTAAACCCTAACTAAAAGAAAAAAAAAAACACTCTAAACCTACCTAGCTCGGCCACCCTTTTGGCCGAGCCATTCCCTTAGGATCTCACCCGAGATCAACTGTCTAATATCAGCCAAAGCTCGGCCACCATTTGGCCGAGCTCTTTCCTTAGGATTCACCTTAGATCCTACCTAATCCTTCTCCAAAAAAAAAACCTGCCCAGCTCGGCCACCCTTTGGCCGAGCATTACCCTAGAACTCACCTTAGGATCTCCCCTAAGATCATTCACTAATCCCCACCCAAGCTCGGCCATTAGTTGGCCGAGCATTCCATAGTGTCTCACCTAAAATAATCCCGTAGATACCACCTAACTCGACCAATAGTTGGTCGGATTTTTCCCTTAGGACCTTGGTCTAGCTTTTAACCAAAACAACCCGCCTAGACCTGACCCAGATCCATTAGTTCTCAACCTAGATCTGTCGTGTCTAAGTCCAAAAACCATAGCACCTTAGTGTGTCAACCTAGCCCAGGTCACGATCTAGGATCAACCTCCCACGCAGCTGGTCGTTTCGCAGAGAAAGGTCCATCCAATGGCTATATCCAAGGTCAGATTTCGCTGATAAAGGAAGTCTAAGCAGACGACGTGTAAGTGCTCGAATCTAATCTTTTACATTGATTCAAGTTTTAATTAAATTCGATACGGGGTTGTAATAATGGAGCGTAGTCTCCCCCCGAGATGTAATATTATGGTTTGAAACACGAATCACACACGTACACTCGAGCCTTTCCACTCTTATCTGCACACCTTTTGCACACAAAATGGGCCTCAACAGCCCATAGGATATAGCTCTATTTATATACATTCAGCTGGGTTTTTAAGGTTCAAGTCGTGTGAGTTGTCTTTCATTTTATACACTCAAAGCACTCACTCACATTGAGCCTTTTCGCTCTTACATATATATATGTATTTCCCCTTTCAGCTGGGTTTTTAAGGTTCAAGTCGTGTGAGTTGCCCTTTCAATTTATACACTCAAAGCACTCACTCACATTGAGCCTTCTCGATCTTAAGATATAGTTATATATATTTTCCCTTCCGCATCTAAGATATAGCCATATTTCCCTTTCCGCTATTTCCCTTCTGCTATGTCTTTAAATTCTGGGTTTTCCCTTCAAGTTGTGTGAGTTTGCATTGCATATCCGCCACACTCGAGATAGGGAGCATACTTGCATCGAACCATATTGATAAAATCGTATAGAACTTACCTTAAATCGAGCATTGGATGCACACGACTACACGCCAAAATTGGCTAAAACTCGAGACATAGGAGCGCATAGATCCCATGTGTAAAAGTTGCAAATTTGACAAAACCAATCGACAAAACACTTTCAAAGTTTTCAAAAGAGTCGTGTTTGTGTAAAATCGAGTTTTTCTAAAGCGTACAGACTGACCTTTGCACGTCGGTGCAAGAAAGTCTGCGACGAAAAGAACCCACTTGTCCACAGTCGCTCCAAAAGTCAGATATTTTCAAAAAAAAAACAAAAAAAACACTTCGCTAGTTTGAGAAAGCTAGCTGGCACGCCCTTTTTAAAAGCGACGTAAGCACGAAAAGATTCGCTTCAGGCCTAAGAACCCAGAGACGAGGATTTTCCGTGTCTACAGATTTGGCACGCCCGGTGGGACCTGGGTCTTTAGGAAAAATCGATACAAAACAAACCAATCTCTAAAAAAATCATTTTTTCAAAGTGTTTTTAACTCTTTGTCTTCTTGCATTTCATAGTTGGATTTAAAAGCATCGGAGTCATGTCGAGTTCAGACTCCAATGAAGTGTCTAGCCGGTTCTCATGCTCTTCAAGTTCTCATTCTAGAAGATCTTTGAAAAATCGAAAACAAAAAGAGGAAGAGTTAAGAAGAGAATACGAGGCCAAGATCGCTGCCCTCAGCCAAGAGGCTGAAGCAGCTGATTCGTGTTCGTCACATGGTGAACCAATAAAGGCCAAAAAGAAGTTTGGAAAAACTCATAAACATAAGGAGACCTCCGAGATGGAAGGCAACCAATACCTCAATTCCTTCACTCACAAGGATCGAAAAGCCCTACAGCAGTTGCTAAAGGGGCAAAATAGAGAGAAAACAACGTACGTCCTGTCTGATTTTCTCCCTTTAGATTACGAAACAGACAGTGACGATGAAATACCAAATTTCCATCGGTATGATGACACGGGAGACCCTAGGTCTCACCTACAGCTTTTCTCTCGTCGAGCCCACAAGAAAAAGAAGGACTCGATGAAATGGATGTATTGGTTCCCTTTATCCCTCAAAGGTACAGTTTCTAAATGGCTGGCTTCCTACGATTTGAGCCAGTTCGCAACTTTTGAAGAGTTGGCGAACTGCTTCATGCAAAGATTTTCACACAACGTAGAAGTCACGCCTACCTTGAACACTTTGAGGGATACGAAGCAAGGTATGAACGAAGATGTGCATACATTTATCGTTCGATGGAGGTCTCTCCTTGGGCAAATACGAGAACCCATATCCGAAGGATGCGCAGTAATGCTCATCCTGGACAATTTCAAAACTGAATTGAAAACTATTCTTTCTTTACATGAAATCTCTACTTTTCACAAACTGATTAAAAAAGCATCTCTTTTTGAGACAAATTTGAAAAAGGGGGTTTACGACCACTTGTGGAAAGGGAGCGTAAATTCAAAGACTCGCTTGGAAAAGCCCAGCAATTACGGGCTACCCACCATGGACAAAGGGGAAAAACCCCACAAGATCGCCAATGTCCAGGTATGTCCAAGGCTGGCAAGCACTTCAAAGAATTTCGAAAATTTTGAAAACAGAAAAGACAAAAAAATACAAAAACCATTTGAAAAACGGGAGTACACTCCGTTGGGGCAACCTGTGTCGGAGGTCCTAGACCTCCTACTTGCCCAAGGCATGATCGAACTCCCTGAAATCCCCGAGGGAATCACTTCCAAAGGGAGGTTTTTTAATCGATTCTGTAAGTATCATCGGCTCAAAGGCCATGATACAAAGCAGTGTTTTTCCCTCCTAAACCAAATCGAGAACTTGATAGCAGAGGGCCGACTCCAGGTCACTGAGGAACCGGAGCCTGCCCAAGCTATTTTCAAAGAACCCTTCCCCAATCACGCAAGTACCAGTGGGAAGGGCAAAGAGGTATGTGCTCTCACGATTTCAAAGAGTCTAGCGCGTACATATAAGTCTGGTTTTTCCACTTGTGCATCTACACTCATCCTTCATAGGAAACCCGCCCAAGTAGTGATTCGGGGACCACCAAGAGTTCCGTCTCCAATTAAACCAGTTTTGAAAATCCAAGGTGCTCCAAAACAGTCGATTAGAGCCATCTTAAGAGCGAACCCTAGGTTGATCGTGGGGGAAGTGACAAGATCCGGGAGGATCTATCAACCCCCACATCTGCAAAATGCTAAAAAAGTGGTCAGTGTGCCTGGCCCTTCAAAAGCGTGTATTCCTGGAGTTCTGCCCAAAATGGACAAAGGAAAAGTCATTTTGAACTTGTATGATTTCGAAAACCATCTTTCAAAGATTTCCATTAACATGTCCATCCTAGAGCTGATACAAACCTCGCCTAGGCATAGACTCGTGTTAGAGAAAATTCTAGAAAGAGCAAAGGTTAGTTTGGACATAACCCCAGAATCCTTGTCCAATCAAGTGGCGTCCATAGGTGCAAAAACACCTATCATGTTTTCGGAAGAGGATCTCGAAAGACCCTACGAAACCCATAATCAGGCCCTACACACTGAGGTGATATTGAATCACCACTCTCTAGATAGGTGCCTAGTTGACGGGGGAGGAGGGCTCAACATCCTTCCGCTTCACATAGCACATCAGATTGGAGTCACCTTGACTTCTATGAACCCAAGCCCATCGTAATTGTAGACGCGCGAAAAATCCCCACGCCTCCCCGCCTTTTCTGGGCTTGGAGTGGATCCTCTCGTGCGTCTAAGGCCTATTTATGTAAACAGGGCGTGCCAGCTAGCTTACCTAAGCTAGCGAAGATATATTTAAACTGACTTCTAATCGTGGCAACTGTGAGCAAGTGAGCTCTTGTCATCGCAGACCTTCTTGCACCGATGCGCAAGGGTCTGTCTGTACGCTTTGCAAAAAATTGAGTTTTTTTGGGATAGAAAGCCTACGCAGTGGTTCGAGGTGTCTAATTCGGGTTTTTTAGATACGATTACAGATTTTAGATCACGTGGATTTGCATGTGCCTAAGTCTTTCCTTTTATCCCTTTATGGGCCACCTAGTTTGTGTGTTATGAACACTCCACTACATGGGCGAATTCGAGCGGGGCTTGCTTTGATGCAATATGCGTCCTACCTCATGGTATGGCGTAGATGCAATGCAAACTCACACTACTCCAAAGGGAAAACCCGAATGTAAAGACAATGCTAAAGGAAAATAACCGAAGGGAAATAACCGAAGGGAAATACATATATGGAGTATGTATATGGGCCCTTACTCGGGTCTTGCAAATAAGAGCGAAGGCTCAATGTGGGTGCGTGCTTGAATTGAAAGACTTACACACACGACATGAAATTAAACCCAAATATAAATTGCAGTATGGCCTTAACTAAGGTCTTGGGAATAAGAGCGAAAGCTCAATGTGTGTGAGTGCTTGAATTGAAGTACTACGCACACAACATGAAACGAAACCCAAATATAATTGCAATAGGCCTTGACTAAGGTCTTGGGAGTAAGAGAGAAAGCTCAATGTGTGTGAGTGCTTGAATTGAAGTACTATGCACACAACATGAAATTAAACCCAAATAGTATAAGTCGGCCCTTACTTGGGTCTTTCAAATAAGAGCGAAGGCTCAATGTGTGTGAGTGCTTGAATTGAAAGACAACACACTCAACTTAAGCAAAACCCTACAAAATTAAAGTATATGTATATATTTATGTATTAGGGGCTGATTAGGCCCGTGTGTGTTCAAAATCGTGCACAACTAAGAGAGTGCGCGTGTGTGGGTGTGCCAAGCCACGTTATTACAAGCGGGGGGAGACTATGCTCCGTTATTACAACCCCATATCGAATTGAATCTCAAGCAAGTATACAACTAAAGACCGAGTTAGGCACTTACTAATAGCTGGTCCGAAGATGCCTTGCTTGAGCGTGGGCTTGGCCTTCGCCTTGGGCTGCAAAAGGGAGCTCCGCGAGGTTAAACGACAAGGGGAGGTGCTGGCCGAGTGTCCTTGATGCGCGGAAGAGCGCCTTGAAGATGGCTGGTTGTTAAGGACGGGCTGGTTTTGGTGTGTTGGGTTAAAGGACCTAAGTAGGGTCACTAAGGGAGCATGGCACTAAGAAGAAGGAACTAGCTAGGAGATGGTGATGGCTGGCGGGTGGCTGGCCGAATGAAGGGGATGATAGTCGGTTGGAGTGGCCAACTGGGGGAGTTCGGTGGTGGCGGATTGTTGGGGTGGCTAAGAGTGATGTAAGGTAGGGGAACTAGCTAGGAGATGGGGCCAGGTGGTAGTGATTGTAGTAGGTGTATTGGGATGATATGGGCAGGTTTTAGGGAGTCGGATAGGGTGGCCGAATGGAGCTAAAAGGTCTAGGTGGTGGCGGGTAGTTAGGGTGCTATGGGTTCGGCTGAGTGGGGCTGGTGGCAGCAAGTGGAAGGGCTGGTGTTAGGGTGATAGGGGAGTGGATTAGGTGGCTGAGAGTGGAGAGGGAGTGAAGAAGAGATGGTGGCGGGTAGAAAGGGATCAACCGGATGATGGTGGTGATGGTGGCGTTCGGCTGAGCTGGGGAAGTGGTGCAGGTGGTGGCGAGATGTGGAGCAGGGTAGGATGTGGAGCAGGTGGTGGTTCGGTTGAGCTGGGAAGTGGAGGACCCGGCTGGGAATGGGTGGGCTGCTAGGTTGTGAAACCCGCCCCCAAGGGGGGGGGTTTATATAGGGCTGGGTTAGGTCGGTTAGGGCTGGGTTTGGGGTAGTGGTTAGGTGGTTTAGGTAGGGTGGTATGATAATAAGGTGGGCTGGAAAGGGGTAGGGCCAGATATTTTAAATACAAGTGGTTTGGGTAGGTTGTGGGCTAAGGGTGGTTTAGGGGTTTAGGGTTTGGTTAGGTGGGTTGGTTCTAGGGTGAGGTTTAGTGAGCTAGGTTAGGTGATTAGGCTAAGTTTAGGGAAATTAACCTAGGATTAGGGAAGTGGGTTAGGTGATTAGGTTGGGATTAGGCCGGGATTAGGGAAGTAGGTTAGGTGATTAGGCTCAAATTAGGGGTGGATTAGGGTGGAAGGCTAGGATTAGGTATTTTTGGTTAGGTTTAGGTGAAGGAGCTCCCTTTGCATGGCCCATAGACCTTAACCACATCATGTTGGTGCAACCCTAGGTTAGGTTTTGGCTATTTACAAGCTTAAGCCCACTTAATTAGGCTAACCCACATGACTAACCCCAAACTTGACACACAAGCCAAGCTTAATTACAACACACACTTGATCTTATCCTCCCCCACTCTCTCTCATGCCCATAATCCCACGTGAAATTCAAGTGGGCCCCACCTCCATTTATGAGAAGGTGATGTGGGCCATGGATATGGATATTGGATTGGCTTTTTGAATCCAAATCCAAATCCAAGTCCATACATGGGTTTGGATTGGGATCTGGATATATATGGTCCAGATCCGATCCAAACTCAACTCTGACTCCTTCGAGCTGTGTTCGAGATGAACGGTTTGTGCGGGGCCTGATAGCATCAGTACTCTGTCTGCGTTGGGTCTTCGCCAACATGATCGTCTGCCTCTGTTTTCGCCTTTCGGAGATGACTTCAAACAATGTTTCGATGATAACAGGGTCTTGGACGTTTGAGATCCTGGGGGTGTGAATTTGATACAAGAGTTGTTGTGCCGGGCTCGACAGGTGCTCCGGTTCTGGGCTCTCCTTAGCTCTCCTGGTCCTGTCTGGATTAGGCCAAGCTGCTTCGGGGATTCCAAAACATGTTTTAAAAGGGTTTTCAAAAGCCATATTATGTGTTTTTGAAATATAAAGTTTAAAACATATATACAGGGTTGTCTGGAAGGCTCCTGGGTTTCCAGACTCAAAATAGCCCTTTGGGGCTGCTTTTACAAAACCAAATGGGTTTGAGAAATTCATGGGATTTCGGGGTGTTTACAGATGCCCCTCTTTGGCCTTGTCCAAATTGATTTGGATAAGGGCAAAGATGACAAACACCCCTTTCAGTGTCTCCCTAGATCCAGCCACGAAGAATATGGGATTGTCCCAATTTTTAGCAAAATCTCAATTTACAAAACTCTGGTAGGAGGAGATATCACTCCAAAGGGTTTGCTATAGAATCTGGTCCTAAAATGGGATCATGTTTATACAAGTGCCATGCGTGGAATGCAGATGACATGGGTGTGGTGCCAAGAGTGGCGACCTCCCAAAGACCAGATGTGGTCGAACTCTAGAGACTTATAAGGCCTACTGCTCCAAGTGAGCAAAATCCTATGCTATTCGATATTTGATTTTCAAAACTTATTTACAAAAGGGACAACTGTCTTGAGTCTCGATCCTAAGGATCTCGAGCTCTTTGTCCTTGCCCTTGTTTGAGTCTTAACACTCGCTTATCTAGCGGAGGTTTTGTAAGAAAACAAACTATATTTCAAATTCCTACGCCTTACTCGAAACGTCGAATTCTCAAACAAGACGAAATTCAAGTAAGTAAATCCTATTTTTACTTTAGGATTCCTCGAAATGAACCATGCTTTAGCTTGGGATAAGCCAGGGACGGGAAAGAGATACCACGGTCCCTTCTGAAGCGTCCCGTGGTTTAAGGCATAAAAGACGGAAAACTGCTCTTTCTGAGCTTTTTGGCCTCTTTTTCCTTTTTTTCATAGAGGGTCTCCCTTTGGGAGTATTTTTTCTTTAATCCCTCTCTTTTTACAAGAGAATCGATTTTTCTTTTGAATTCTGGTTTCTTTCTTTTGGAAAGAGACTTTGAATGGGAAATTCCCTTTTGTTTGGGCTTTTGTTTTCCTTTTGGAAGGAGAAGAGAAGAGGGGAGGACTTATCCCAAGCCTACACTCGATCCATTCCAGATCAGCCTATTTAGAAATAACACGTACCCCTTGCAAGTATCTTCCTATATTGAACTAGGCCTTTCTTTGTAAGAAGAAGGATTTTGAAATGTAACCACGATTTTGAAGACTCCGCTCTTTCACAAGTGCGAATTCTCTCACTCAGGGTCACACGAGTTCGCCTTTGCACCTTATTCACATGTCTCAGGGCAACTATCCCTAAAATTTTCGAAAACTGGAATCTAATCCAAATCCTACACATGATACTTCTTTAAGTATTGAACATTGATAGGATCTGCTAATTTCCTACCTTCTACATCGATCAACCAATACGAGTTGTTCGTAGTGGTTGCTTGTACAACATAGGGTCCATCCCAGTTGGGGCGCCACTTGCCTAGGGGGTGTGGGCCACGATGATGGATGGTTTTTAAGACCAGATCTGCCACTTCAAAGTGGCGAGGTCTCATGTGTTTGCTATAATGTCGGGCTATCCTTTGCCGATATGCACGAGCATGATCCATGGCAAGGAGTCGCCTCTCATCTAGCAAATCTAGTTCGGCCATCCTAGCATGCTGAAGCGTCTCTAGGGGGAGGTCGAGTGCTATGGATGTATGGAATGAATGCAGTTGAGTATGAATGGGAAGAATGGCGTTTGTGGCATAGACCAATTCAAATGGTGTGGCATTCGTGGGAGTCCGGATGGAAGTCCTATAAGCCCATAAGGCTTCATCCAGCTTCTCGTGCCACGTCCTACCCTTCTCTAAAGTCTTCTCAATTATACTAATGAGAGTCTTGTTTGTGGCTTCGGCTTGGCCATTGCCTTGAGGGTAGTAGGGCGAGGAGAAGTGGTGAGTTATGTCATACGTGTTGCACAACTTAACCATCCGCTCATTCTTGAATGGGGTGCCATTATCAGACACAAGGTCTCGTGGAACCCCAAATCGAGCCAAGATATTCCTCCGGATGAAAGCCACCACATGTTGCCCCATCACATTGGTTAGGGAAACGGCTTCCACCCACTTGGAGAAATACTCCATTGTTGCTAAAATAAATCGATGCCCATTCGAGGCCTTTGGAAATATTGGGCCTATGATGTCAAACGCCCACATGGTAAATGGCCAGGGGCTGACCACGGAATGCAATGCAGATGATGGGATATGAATGGCGTGCCCATGCACTTGACATGGATGACACTTCCTAACATGGTCGTGGCAATCCCTTTTCAGGGTGGACCAAAAATAGCCCCTTCTAAGTATTTTCATTGCCATCATGTTGGCATTAACATGACCTCCACATTCTCCATCGTGGAACTCGTGCATCACTATTCTAGCCTCCTCTAGGTCGATACACCTAAGCAGAATGCCGGTAAAACTTTTTTTGTACAAAACCCCACCCAGAATGGTGTATCGGGTTGAAATCTTACGAATGAATGCCTTATCCTTGGATGTGGCATCCTCGACGAATCCCCCATTTTCTAAAAATTGTTTTATGTCATAAAACCAGGGTTTTTCAATAGACTCTGGGTTGTTTTGGCAAATATCCAAGTCGTGTGTGGATGGGTATGCCATATTTCCAACGATCTGGTCCCTGAAATGGGGTCGACCTTCAGGGCTGAATCCAAGGAGGAGAGGGCATCGGCGATGCCATTGTCCTCCCTTCCCACGTGTGTGAGTTTACACGATTGGAAGGACTGGACCAATCGAGTGGCCAACTCGTGATATGGAAGTAGTTTCTCATTACGTACTTGCCAAATTTTTAAAACCTGGTTTATGACAAGGAGCGAATCTCCAAAGACCTCAATGCATGATGCCCCTAGAGTTTTCGAAATTCTTAAGCATTGTATGAGTGCTTCATACTCAGCTGCGTTGTTGGAACATTCGAAATCTAAGCGGACTGCTATAGGAATCTCGCCCTTTTCAGGGGAGATTAGGATGACCCCAGCACCAGCCCCTCGTTGGTTTCGTGCCCCATCGAAGTGCATCTTCCACACTTGGTTTTCGAAAGAATTTGCCAAAATGTGGTTTTGAAAATGGTTTTGCAATATGCCTTCATCAGGCATTTCGACAAGAGTGGGATATGCGTCCTCCAAGGGGAAGTCAGCCACGTAATCTGCTAGGGCTTGCTCCTTGATGGAGATCTGGTGATGGTATTTCAGATCATACTCCATTAGAAGGAGTTGCCATTTGCCCAATCTACTCGTGAGAATGGGTTTTTCGAATAAGTGCTTGATTGGATCAAGCTTGGACACTATCCAGATCTCATGATCTAGGAAATAGTGTCTGAATTTCTGGCAGGCCCAGACTAGGGCCAAGCACGTCTTCTCCATGGCTTGATAATTTCGTTCATAAGCCAAGAGAGTTTTCGAAATATAGTAGATGGCATACTCCTTATGGGTGTCATCCTCGTATTGAGCCAACAGGGCTCCTAAAGCATTCGCAAGCACGGAGATGTATAGTAAAAGCAGTTTTCCTTGCTTTGGAGGGTTCAAAACGGGGGGATTAACCAAGTATGCCTTCAGTCTCTCGAAGGACTTCTGGCATTCGTCATCCCATAAGAATTTCGTGCCCTTCCTCAACAGTTTGTTGAAGGGTTCGCATCTAGTTGCCAGATTCGATATGAATCGGCGAACGGATTGTAAACGACCTTGGAGGCTACAGATTTGGGTGAGATTGGAGGGTGGAGCCATGTCTATGATGGCTCGACACTTAGAGGGGTCGACTTCTATTCCCCTTTGGCTCACCATAAAGCCCAGAAGCTTCCCTGATTCTACCCCGAATACACATTTTTTAGGGTTTAGCTTTACTTTGTAAAGCCTAAGCCTTTCAAAAATCTTTTGTAAACATTCGATATGGGTGCATCGGGTTTTGGATTTTGCCAAGAGATCATCTACATACACTTCTACGAGCTCATGAATTTGATCATGGAAGATCATGGTCATGGCTCGTTGGTATGTTGCGCCGGTATTTTTCAAACCAAAGGGCATGACTGTATAGCAGTATGTGCCCCATGGGGTTGTGAAGGCGGTCTTACCCTGATCTCGTGGGCTTAGTTTGATTTGATTATAGCCTGAATAGCCATCCATGAATGAAAACATTTCATGATTTGCAGTACTATCGACTATCAAATCTATGTTTGGTAAAGGATAATTATCCTTTGGAGTTTCTTTATTCAGGTTTCTGAAATCGATGCATATTCGAATTTTCCCATTGGTTTTTCGAACTACAACGATGTTTGATAACCAATCAGAATACGCAATGGGTTTTATAAATCCAGCTTTTAGCAAATCTTCTAAACCCTCTTTGACTTACGTGTGTACATTCGGGTGTATTTTCCTAAGCTTCTGCTTTACGGGTTTTACACCTGCATCTAAGGGAAGACGATGTTCGACAATGCTGGGATCTATGCCCGGCATGTCTTCATACGTCCATGCAAACACATCTAAATAGGTTCGTAGAAATGCAATAAATGCTAACCTTTTAGTTTCATGCAAGCATGCGCCTATTTTGATGGTTTTGGGATTGGAATCATCCCCTAGGTTCACCTCTATGAAATCTCCTCCTACTGATTGGGAAGGTCTTTCAAAATCGAGAATTTTATGAAATTCTAGGAGCTCAGAAGTGGGATCTTCCTCAAGGGGATCCACTTCTGGGCTTTGATCATTCTCGTGGGCTATAGACCCGAGGGAATTTGATGCGTGGTTTTCAAAATGACCTGGTTTTGTACTTGGATTTTCAAGTGATTTCGAAACTTTTGGTCTGGTTATGCAGACGACGTTTCTTTCGAAATCCTTTTCTTTTGCCAAATTCCCACCAGGAGCAGCTATGTACAAAATCTTTTTGGTATTTTCCAAATTTTTTGATTTTAAGGTTTTCAAATGTTTTTGTATTTTTAGAAAAGGGATCTTCCGTCATACCTACAAAGGGAAAACACTACGGGTTAGACTCGGAATAGGAGGTCTAAATCGTAGGTCTCTTCTAAGGCAGGTTCCGGGGCACCCTTCACCTAGGTGGTCACAAGGGGTGGCTCCGGCGGTATTCGGGGAGTATAGCCGATCCCATATCGGCTTGGATTGGCCCTAGGAAGGATGGGCTCTAGGAGACCCTGGTTCTGTGCCCCTAGACTCTTGTAGGGCGTGTAGCCCATGTTCAACAACATGTTCCATGACTTTTTGTTTTTCGAAAAGGTTGGATACAAGTCGTGGTCCTGGAACATGCTATCGTCCATATTGTGCTCATATGGCCTCTTGTCCAGGGGCTTTCGAAATAGGGAACGCTTGGGTTGTCCTAGAAGGGTTAGAATTGGGAGGGGACCTGGTTTGGGCGGCCCCTTCACATATACAACCTTCCTAGGGTTGTTCAACACGAGCCGAGGTGGCTCAAAAATAATTTGCCCCAGGTTAGCCTCATGGGCCTGGGAGCTTGATAAACAAGGGGAGTTTATGATCTCCTGAAGCTGTGGGTGACTCTCACCTAGGATTACAACGACCTGGTCCCTAAAAGAGATCTTAACACACCTGTGGAAGGTGGATGGCACAGCGCATAAACTGTGTATCCAGGGCCTTCCCAACAACAGGTTATAATGGGGGTGGATGTCCAAGACATGGAACACCCCCGTGTGTTCGATCCCTCCCGTTTCCATTGGGAGTTCGATAGATCCTGAAGGTCTAGACGCATTCCCATCGTATCCAATGATAACGATGGGGCTTGGGTTCACTGAAGTCAAGGTGACTCCGATTTTGTACGCCACATGAAGTGGAAGGATGTTGAGCCCTCCTCCACCATCGACTAGGCACCTGTCCAGAGAGTGGTTGTTTAGAACCACCTCGATATGCAGGGCCTGGTTATGGGTTTCGTAGGGTCTATCTACATCATCTTCCGAGAAAGTGATGGGCGATTTTGCTCCTAATAAAGCCACTTGGGCAGACAAGGATTCCGGACTTATGTTCGAATCAACCTTGGCCCTTTCTAGAATTTTCTCTAATACAAGTCTATGCCTAGGCGAGGTTTGTATAAGCTCTAAGATAGACATGTGAATAGGAATCTTTGAAAGGTGGTTTTCGAAGTCATAAGGATTTAGGATGACTTTGTCCTTATCTGCTTTTGGCAGAACACTAGGGATACATGCTTTTGAGGGGCCAGGCACACTGACCGCCTTTTGAGCACCTTGAAGGTGCGGGGGTTGATAGATCCTCCCGGATCTAGTGACTTCCCCCATGACCAGCCTAGGGTTTGCGCTAAACTTGGCTCTAAGGATGAGCTGAGGAGAACCTTGGATTCTTAAAACTGGTTTTGTCGGGGATTCCATTTTTGGTGGTCCCCGAATGATGACTTGGGCGGGCTTCTTGTACAGTACAAGAGTGGGTGCACAAGTGGGTCGACCAGACTCTAGTTTTTGTGCTAGTTCCTTAGAAATGGTGAGGGTACATACCTCCTTTCCTTTCCCACTGCCACTGGCGTGTTTGGGAAAGGGTTCCTTGAAGATAGCTTGAGGTGGCTCAGGTTCCGCAGTGACCTGGAGCCGGCCTTCTGCTATCAAGTTCTCAATTTTATTTAAGAGGGAGAAGCAGCGTTTGGTATCATGGCCTTTGAGCCGATGATACTTACAAAATCGGTTTAAATACCCCCCTTTGGAAGTGACTCCTTCGGGGATTTTAGGGAGTTCTATCATGCCCTGGGCAAGTAGGAGGTCTAGGACCTCCGACACAGGTTGCCCCAGCGGAGTGTACTCCCGTTTTTCAACCGTTTTTTGAAAGTTTCGCTCCCTCTTATTTTCTAACTTTTCAAAATTTTTGAAAGTGCTTGCCACGCCTGGATCCACCCGGACATTGGCGATTTTATGGGGCTTTGCCCCTTTGTCCATCGTGGGTAGCCCGTATGTGATGGGCTTTTCAAAGCGGGTTTTTGGAACGACACTTCCTTTCCACAAGTGATCGTATGTCCCTTTTCGCAAGTTGGTTTCGAAAAGGGAGTCCTTTTTGATCAACTTATGGAAAGTTGAGATCTCATGGAGCGAGAGAAGGGTTTTTAACTCGC
This sequence comes from Brasenia schreberi, assembly GCA_036023115.1. Taxonomy (NCBI): domain Eukaryota; kingdom Viridiplantae; phylum Streptophyta; class Magnoliopsida; order Nymphaeales; family Cabombaceae; genus Brasenia; species Brasenia schreberi. The sequence continues at coordinate 696,763 of JAYKKT010000039.1, forward strand.
TTTTAAAGTTATCCAGGATGAGCATGACTGCGCATCCTTCGGATATGGGCTCTCACACTTGGCCCAAAAGCGACCTCCATCTTATAATAAAGGCATGTACGTCTTCGTTCATGCCTTGCTTTATATCCCTTAAGGTATTCAAAGTCGGCGTGACTTCTACGTTGTGTGCAAATCTTTGCATGAAGCAGTTCGCTAACTCTTCAAAAGTAGCGAACTGGCTTAAGTCGTAGGAAGCCAGCCATTTGGCAACTGTGCCTTTAAGGGATAAAGGAAACCAATACACCCATTTCATCGAGTCCTTTTTCTTCTTATGGGCTCGACGTGAGAAAAGCTGCAAGTGAGACCTAGGGTCTCCCATGCCATCATACCGATGGAAGTTCGGTATTTCATCGTCACTGTCTGTTTCGTAATCCATAAGAAGGAAATCAGACAGGGCGTAGCTTCTTTTCTCTTTATTCTGCCCTTTCAGCAACTGCTGTAGGGCTTTATGGTCCTTTTGTGTGAAGGACTCGTGGTATTGGTTGCCTTCCATTACGGAGGCCTTTTTGTGCTTGCGAGGTTTTTCAGATTTCTTTTTAAGCCTTTGTTCACCATTTGATGAACATGAATCGCCTACTTCAGCCTCTTAGCTGAGAGCATCGATTTTGGCCTCAAACTCCCTTCTCAGATCCTCGATCTCATCTAGTTTTATTTTATTTTTGAAAATCCCCTGAGAACTTGATGCGCATGAGCCTTGGCTCGACACTTCACTTGGATTGGATTTTGACATGCTTTTCAAGCTTTTTCAAAATATCCTAAGTACAAGCAAAGAAAACAAGTTAAAATGACACCTTTTTAACAAAATTTTCGCAAAAACTTCTACCTTAAACTCGATTTTTGAAAGGCTCATGTCCCACCAGGCGTGCTAATCTCTGTAGACGCGCCAAAAATCCCCACGCCTCCCCGCCTTTTCTGGGTTTGGAGTGGATCCTCTCGTGTGTCTAAGGCCTATTTATATAAAGAGGGCGTGCCAGCTAGCTTACCTAAGCTAGCGAAGATATATTTAAACTGACTTCTAATCGTGGCGACTGTGAGCAAGTGGGCTCTTGTCGTCGCAGACCTTCTTGCACCGATGCGCAAGGGTCAGTCTGTACGCTTTGCAAAAAATTGAGTTTTTTTGGGATAGAAAGCCTACGCAGTGGTTCGAGGTGTCTAATTCGGGTTTTTTAGATACGATTGCAGATTTTAGATCACGTGGATTTGCATGTGCCTAAGTCTTTCCTTTTATCCCTTTATGGGCCACCTAGTTTGTGTGTTATGAACACTCCACTACATGGGCGAATTCGAGCGGGGCTTGCTTTGATGCAATATGCATCCTACCTCGTGGTATGGCATAGATGCAATGCAAACTCACGCTACTCCAAAGGGAAAACCCGAATGTAAAGACAATGCTGAAGGGAAATAACCGAAGGGAAATATGTATATAGAGTATGTATATGGGCCCTTACTCTGGTCTTGCAAATAAGAGCGAAGGCTCAATGTGGGTGCGTGCTTGAATTGAAAGACTTACACACACGACATGAAATTAAACCCAAATATAAATTGCAGTATGGCCTTAACTAAGGTCTTGGGAATAAGAGCGAAAGCTCAATGTGTGTGAGTGCTTGAATTGAAGTACTACGCACACAACATGAAACGAAACCCAAATATAACTGCAATAGGCCTTGACTAAGGTCTTGGGAGTAAGAGCGAAAGCTCAATGTGTGTGAGTGCTTGAATTGAAGTACTACGCACACAACATGAAATTAAACCCAAATAGTATAAGTCGGCCCTTACTTGGGTCTTTCAAATAAGAGCGAAGGCTCAATGTGTGTGAGTGCTTGAATTGAAAGACAACACACTCAACTTAAGCAAAACCCTACAAAATTAAAGTATATGTATATATTTATGTATTTGGGGCTGATTAGGCCCGTGTGTGTTCAAAATCGCTCACAATTAAGAGAGTGCGCGTGTGTGGGTGTCCCAAGCCACGTTATTACAAGCGGGGGGAGACTATGCTCCGTTATTACAACCCCATATCGAATTGAATCTCAAGCAAGTATACAACTAAAGACCGAGTTAGGCACTTACTAATAGCTGGTCCGAAGATGCCTTGCTTGAGCGTGGGCTTGGCCTTCGCCTTGGGCTTTAAAAGGGAGCTCCGCGAGGTTGAACGGCAAGGGGAGGTGCTGGCCGAGTGTCCTTGATGCGCGGAAGAGCGCCTTGAAGATGGCCGGTTGTTAAGGACGGGCTGGTTTTGGTGTGTTGGGTAAAAGGACCTATAAACACCCCGAAATCCCACGAATTTCTCAAAATCCATCTGGTTTTATACAAGCAGCCCCAAAGGGCCATTTTGAGTTTGGAAACCCAGGAGCCTTCCAAACAACCCTGCATATATGTTTTAAACTATATCTTTCAAAAACATACGATATGGCTTTTGAAAACCCTTTTAAAACATGTTTTGAAACCCCGAAGTGGCTTGGCCCGATCAAGACAGGACCAGGAGAACCAAGAAGAGCCCGTAACCGGAGCACCTGTCGAGCCCGGCGCAGCAACTCTTGTATCTGATTCACACCCCAGGATCTCGAACGTCCAAGACCCTGTTCTTATCAAAATAGCATTTAAAGTCATCTCCGGAAGGTAGAAACGGAGGCGGACGACTATGTTGGCGAAGACCCAACGCAGACGCAGTACTGATGCTGTCAGGCCCCGCACGAATCGTCCGTTTCAAACCCAGCTCGAAGGAGTCAGAGTTCAGTTTGGATTGGATCTGGACCATATATATCCAGATTCCAATCCAAACCCATATGTGGACTTGGATTTGGATTTGGATCCAGAGATCCAATCCAATATCCATATCCATGGCCCACATCACCTTCTCATAAATGGAGGTGGGGCCCACTTGAAATTCACGTGGGATATTGGGCATGAGAGAGAGTGGGGATGAAAAATATCAAGAGTGTTGTATTAAGCTTGACTTGTGTGTCAAGTTTGGGTTAATCATGTGGGTTAGCCTAATTGAGTGGGTTTAAGCTTGTAATTAGCTAAAACCTAACCTAGGGCTGCACCAACATGGGGTGATCAAGGTCTATGGGCCATGCTAAGGGAGCTCCTTCACCTAAACCTAGCCCAAAATGCCTAAACCTAGCCTAAACCCCTAATCCACCCCTAATCTGAACCTAATCACCTAACCCACTTCCCTAATCCCGTCCTAATCCCAACCTAATCACCTAACCCACTTCCCTAATCCTTCCCTAAACCTAGATTAATTTCCCTAATCCTAGCCTAAACCTAGCCTAATCACCTAACCTAGCTCACTAAACCTCACCCTAAAACCCAACCACCTAACCTAGCCCTAAACCCCTAAACCACCCTTAGCCCACGATTTACCCAAACCCCTAGTTTTAAAATATCTGGCCCAACCCCTTCCAGCCCACCTTATCTACATACCACCCTACCTAAACCACCTAACCACTACCCACAGCCCAGCCCTAACCGACCTACCCATCCCCTATTTAAACCCCCCTCCTTGTGGGCGGGTTTTCCAAGTGGGAGCCCTCACCTCAGCCCAGCCGATTCCACTCTCCAATCTGCCCGCCTGCTCCACTCCCCAACTGCTCCACCTGCTCCACCAGCCACCACCTGCACCGCCACCTTCCCTCTTCCATCCACCACCACCATCCCTCAGCCGGACGCCACCACCTCCACCCAACAGAACCAGCCAACAGTCACCTGCCCGCCTGCTGCCCGCCTGCTTCCCATTTCATCCGCCACCTCTCCCCATTCGGTAAGTGCCCCAAACTCCCTCAAAGCCCCTCTCTTCCACCTCTCCACTCTTGGCCACCCATCCTACCTTCATCTCAGCCCCCTTGCCACCACCACTTTAACCTAGCCGAACCTAGTATAACCCAAGCTGCCGGCCACTACCTAGCCATCATCTCCCATTCGGCCTTCCCCTAGGTGTCCCATTCGGCCTTTCCCACCAGCTCACCTTTTAGGTCCAGCTTCCCTAAACTCTCAACTCCCCTAGTGACCCTAAGAACCCACTCATTCAGCCACTTTACACCCCCTACTTCGAGGCGCCACCTACTTGCCACCGGCCACCTTCGAGGCGCCTATCCCGCGCCCCACTTGCAGCCGGCCAGCACCCTTGATCACCTACCTTCGCGGAGCTCCCACTTGCAGCCCAAGGCCAAGTCCACGCTCAAGCAAGACCTCTACGGACCAGCTACTCGTAAGTGTCTAAACTCGGTCCTTAGTTGTATACTTGCTTGGGATTCAATTTGATACGGGGTTGTAATAACGGAGCATAGTCTCCCCCCGCTTGTAATAACGTGGCTTGGCACAACCACACACGTGCACCCTCTTAGTCGTGCACGATTTTTAACACACACGGGCCTAATCAGCCCCTAATATATAAGTGTATATATATACTGTCATTTTCGAAGGGTTTTGTTTAAGTTGGGTGCGTTGTCTTTCAATTCAAGCACTCACACACATTGAGCCTTCGCTCTTAGTTGAAAGACCCAAGTAAGGGCCGACCTATACTATTTGGGTTTCATTTCATGTCGTGTGAGTAAGTCTTTCAATTCAAGCACTCTCACACACATTGAGCTTTCGCTCTTAGTTGAAAGACCCAAGTAAGGGCCGACCTATACTATTTGGGTTTCATTTCATGTCGTGTGAGTAAGTCTTTCAATTCAAGCACTTTCACACACATTGAGCCTTCGCTCTTACTCCCAAGACCTTAGTAAAGGCCTTATTGCAGTTATATTTGGGTTTCATTTATGTCGTGTGGGTAGTCTTTCAATTCAAGCACTCTCACACACATTGAGCCTTCGCTCTTACTCCCAAGACCTTAGTCAAGGCCATACTGCAATTTATATTTGGGTTTAATTTCATGTCGTGTGTGTAAGTCTTTCAATTCAAGCACGCACCCACATTGAGCCTTCACTCTTATTTGCAAGACCCGAGTAAGGGCTCATATACATAAGATATATACATATCTCCCTTCGGTTATTTCCCTTCGGTTATTTCCCTTCTGCTATTTCCCTTCAGTATTGTCTTTACATTTCGGGTTTTCCCTTTGGAGTAGCGTGAGTTTGCATTGCATCTACGCCATACCACGAGGTAGGATGCATATTGCATCAAAGCAAGCCCCGCTCGAATTCGCCCATGTAGTGGAGTGTTCATAACACACAAACTAGGTGGCCCGAAAAGGGATAAAAGAAAAGACTTAGGCACGTGCAAATCCACGTGATCTAAAATATGCAAATCGCATCTTAAAGACCCGAAATAGACACCTCGAATCGCTTCGTAGACTTTCTCCCCAAAACTCGACTTTTGCAAAGCGTACAGACTGACCCTTGCGCATCGGTGCAAGAAGGTCTGCGACGACAAGAGCTTACTTGCTCACAGTCGCCACGTTTAGAAGTCAGTGTTCAAAATATCTTCGCTAGCTTAAGTAAGCTAGCTGGCACGCCCTATTTGTATACATAGGCCTTAGACACACGAGAAGATCCACTCCAAGCCCCCGAAAGAGGCGAAGAGGCGGGGATTTTCGCGCGTCTACAGAGATTGGCACGCCCGGTGGGACGTGAGCCTTTTCAGAAATCGAGTTTACTTGTAGAAGTCTTGCGAAAATTTTGTAAAAGGGTGTCGTTTTAACTTGTTTTCTTTGCTTTTACTTAGGAAATTTTGAAAAAGCTTGAAAAGCATGTCGAAATCCAATCCAAGTGAAGTGTCGAGCCAAGGCTCATGCGCATCAAGTTCTCACTTTAGGAGGATTTTCAAAAACAAAATAAAACTAGATGAAATTGAGGACTTGAGAAGGGAGTTTGAGGCCAAAATCGATGCTCTCAGCCAAGAGGCTGAAGTAGGCGATTCATGTTCATCAAACGGTGAACAAAGGCCCAAAAAGAAATCTGAAAAACCTCGCAAGCAAAAAGAGGCCTCCGTAATGGAAGGCAACCAATACCACGAGTCCTTCACACAAAAGGACCGTAAAGCCCTACAGCAGCTGCTGAAAGGGCAGAATAAAGAGAAAAGGAGCTACATCCTGTCTGATTTCCTTCCTATGGATTACGAAACAGACAGTGACGATGAAATACCGAACTTCCATCGGTATGATGGCATGGGAGACCCTAGGTCTCACTTGCAGCTTTTCTCGCGTCGTGCCCATAAGAAGAAAAAGGACTCGATGAAATGGGTGTATTGGTTCCCTTTATCCCTTAAAGGCACAGCTGCCAAATGGCTGGCTTCCTACGACTTAAGCCAGTTCGCTACTTTTGAAGAGTTAGCGAACTGCTTCATGCAAAGATTTGCACACAACGTGGAAGTCACGCCAACCCTGAATACCTTAAGGGATACAAAGCAAGGCATGAACGAGGACGTGCATGCCTTCATTATAAGATGGAGGTCGCTTTTGGGCCAAGTGCGAGAGCCCATATCCGAAGGATGCGCAGTAATGCTCATCCTAGATAATTTCAAAAGCGAGTTAAAAACCCTTCTCTCGCTCCATGAGATTTCAACTTTCCATAAGTTGATCAAAAAGGCCTCCCTTTTCGAAACCAACTTGCGAAAAGGGACACACGATCACTTATGGAAAGGAAGTACCGTTCCAAAAACCCGTTTGGAAAAGCCCATTGCATATGGGCTGCCCACGACGGACAAAGGGGCAAAGCCCCATAAAATCGCCAATGTCCGGGTGGATCCAGGCATGGCGGGCACTTCTAAAAATTTTGAAAAAATAGAAAATAAGAGAGAACGTAATTTTCAAAAACCGGTTGAAAAACGGGAGTACACTCCGCTGGGGCAACCTGTGTCGGAGGTCCTAGACCTCTTACTTGCCCAGGGCATGATCGAACTCCTTGAGATCCCCGAAGGAGTCACGGACAAAGGGGGGTATTTAAACCGATTTTGTAAGTATCATCGGCTCAAAGGCCATGATACCAAACGCTGCTTCTCTCTTTTAAATAAAATTGAGAACTTGATAGCAGAAGGCCGGCTCCAGGTCATTGCGGAACCTGAGCCACCTCAAGCTATCTTCAAGGAACCCTTTCCCAAACACGCCAGTGGCAGTGGGAAAGGAAAGGAGGTATGTACCCTCACCATTTCCAAGGAACTAGCGCAAAAACCAGAACCTGGTCGACCTGCTTGTGCGCCCATCCTTGTACTATATAAGAAGCCCGCCCAAGTCGTCATTCGGGGACCACCAAAAGTGGAAACCCCGACAAAACCAGTTTTGAAAATTCAAGGTTCTCCTCAGCTCATCCTTAGTGCCAAGTTTAGCGCGAACCCTAGGCTGGTCGTGGGGGAAGTCACTAGATCCGGGAGGATCTACCAACCCCCGCACCTTCAAGGTGCTCAAAAGGTGGTCAGTGTGCCTGGCCCCTCAAAAGCATGTATCCCTAGTGGTTTGCCAAAAGCAGATAAGGACAAAATCATCCTAAATCCTTATGATTTCGAAAACCACCTTTCAAAGATTCCTATTCACATGTCTATTCTAGAGCTTTTCAAAACCTCGCCTAGGCATAGACTTGTCTTAGAGAAAATTCTAGAAAGGGCCAAGGTTGATTCGAACATAAGTCCGGAATCCTTATCTGCCCAAGTGGCTTTATTAGGAGCAAAATCGCCCATCACCTTTTCGGAAGATGATGTAGATAGACCCTACGAAACCCATAACTAGGCCCTGCATATCGAGGTGGTTCTAAACAACCACTCTCTGGACAGGTGCCTAGTCGATGGTGGAGGAGGGCTCAACATCCTTCCACTTCACGTGGCGTACAAAATCGGGGTCACCTTGACTTCAGTAAACCCAAGCCCCATCGTTATCACTGGATACGATGGGAATGTGTCTAGGCCTTTAGGATCCATCGAACTCCCAATGGAAATGGGAGGGATCGAACACATGGGGGTGTTCCATGTCTTGGACATCCACCCCCATTATAACCTGTTGCTAGGAAGACCCTGGATACACAGTTTGTGCGCTGTGCCATCCACCTTCCACAGGTGTGTTAAGATCCCTTTTAGGGACCAGGTCGTAGTGATCCTAGGTGAGAGTCACCCACAGCTTCAGGGGATCATAAACTCCCCTTGTTTATCGAGCTCCCAGGCCCATGAGGCTAACTTGGGGCAAATTATGGTTGAGCCACCTCGGCTCGTGTTGAACAACCCTAGGAAGGTTGTATGTGTGAAGGGGCCGCCCAAAGCAGGCCCTCTCCCGACTCTAATCCTCCTAGGAAAACCCAAACGTTCCCTATTTCCAAAACCCCTGGACAAAAGGCCATACGAGCCTAATATGGATGATAGCATGTTCCAGGACCATGACTTGTATCCCATCTTTTCAAAAAACAAAAGGTCGTGGAACATGTTATTGAACATGGGCTTCACGCCCTACAAAAGTCTAGGGGCACAAAACCACGGTCTCCTAGAGCCCATCCTTCCTAGGGCCAACCCAAGCCGATATGGGATCGGCTATACTCCCCGAATACCGCCGGAGCCACCCCCTGTGACCACCTGGGTCAAGGGTGCCCCGGAGCCTGTCTTAGAAGAAACCTACGGTTTAGACCTCCTATTCCGAGCTTAACCCATAGTGTTTTCCCTTTGTAGGTATAATGGAAGATCCCTTTTTCTAAAAATACCAAAAACATTTGAAAACTTAAAATCAAAAAAATCGAAAAACAAGAAAACCAAAAACAATGGAAAAACAAAAACTCGAAAAAAGAGTGCTTTGTATAGTCTCCAAAGTTCTTGTTTTACAAAAACCCAAAAAAATCGAAAATTTGGAAAATACCAAAAAGATTTTGTACATAGCTGCTCCTGGTAAGACTTTGGCAAAAGAAAAGGATTTCGAAAGAAGCATCGTCTGCATAGCCAGACCAAAAATTTTGAAATCACTTGAAAATCCAAGTACAAAACTAGGTTATTTTGAAAACCACGCATCAAGTTCCCTCGGGTCTATAGCCCACGAGAATGATCAAAGCCCAGAAGTGGATCCCCTTGAGGAAGATCCCACTTCTGAGCTCCCAGAATTTCATAGAATTCTCGATTTTGAAAGACCTTCCCAATTAGTAGGAGGAGATTTCGTAGAGGTGAACCTAGGGGATGATTCCAATCCCAAAACCATCAAAATAGGCGCATGCTTGCATGAAACTGAAAAGTTAGCATTCATTGCATTTCTACAAACCTATTTAGATGTGTTTGCATGGACATATGAAGACATGCCGGGCATAGATCCCAGCATTGTCGAGCATCGTCTTCCCTTAGATGTAGGTGTAAAACCCATAAAGCAGAAGCTTAGGAAAATACACCCGAATGTACACACGCAAGTCAAAGAGGGTTTAGAAGATCTGCTAAAAGCCGGATTTATAAAACCCATTGCGTATTCTGATTGGTTGTCAAATATCGTTGTAGTTCGAAAAACCAATGGGAAGATTCGAATATGCATCGATTTCAGAAACCTGAATAAAGCCACTCCAAAGGATAATTATCCTTTACCAAACATAGATTTGATAGTCGATAGTACTGCAAATCATGAAATGTTTTCATTCATGGATGGCTATTCAGGCTATAATCAAATCAAACTAAGTCCACGAGATCAGGGTAAGACCGCCTTCACAACCCCATGGGGCACGTACTGCTATACAGTCATGCCCTTTGGTTTGAAAAATGTCGGCGCAACATACCAACGAGCCATGAACACGATCTTCCATGATCAAATTCATGAGCTTGTAGAAGTGTATGTAGATGATCTCTTGGCGAAATCCAAAACCCGATGCACCCATATCGATTGTTTACAAAAGATTTTCGAAAGGCTTAGGCTTTACAAAGTAAAGCTAAACCCTCAAAAATGTGTGTTCGGGGTAGAATCAGGGAAGCTTCTAGGCTTTATGGTGAGCCAAAGGGGAATAGAAGTCGACCCCTCTAAGAGTCGAGCCATCATAGACATGGCTCCACCCTCCAATCTCACCCAAGTCCGTAGCCTCCAGGGTCGATTACAATCTGTGCGCCGATTCATATCGAATCTGGCAACTAGATGCGAACCCTTCAACAAACTGTTGAGGAAGGGTACGAAATTCTTATGGGATGACGAATGCCAAAAGTCCTTCGAGAGACTGAAGGCATACTTGGTTAATCCCCCCGTTTTGAATCCTCCAAAACAAGGAAAACCGCTTTTATTATACATCTCCGTGCATGTAAACGCTTTAGGAGCCCTGTTGGCTCAATACGAGGATGACACCCATAAGGAGTATGCCATCTACTATATTTCGAAAACTCTCTTGGCTTATGAACGAAATTATCAAGCCATGGAGAAGACGTGCTTGGCCCTAGTCTGGGCCTGCCAGAAGTTCAGACACTATTTTCTAGATCATGAGATCTGGATAGTGTCCAAGCTTGATCCAATCAAGCACTTGTTCGAAAAACCCATTCTCACGGGTAGATTGGGCAAATGGCAACTCCTTCTAATGGAGTATGATCTGAAATACCATCACCAGATCTCCATTAAGGGGCAAGCCCTAGCAGATTACGTGGCTGAATTCCCCTTAGAGGACGCATATCCCACTCTTGTCGAAATGCCTGATGAAGGTATATTGCAAAACCATTTTCAAAACTACATTTTGGCAAAATCTTTCGAAAACCAAGTGTGGAAGATGCACTTCGACGGGGCACGAAACCAACGAGGGGCTGGTGCCGGGATCATCCTAATCTCCCCTGAAAAGGGCGAGATTCCCATAGCAGTCCGCTTAGATTTCGAATGTTCCAACAACGTAGCCGAGTATGAAGCACTCATACAAGGCTTAAGGATTTCGAAAACTCTAGGAGCATCATGCATCGAGGTCTTTGGAGATTCGCTCCTCGTCATAAACCAGGTTTTAAAATTTTGGCAAGTACGTAATGAGAAACTACTTCCATATCACGAGTTGGCCACTCAATTGGTCCTATCCTTCTAGTCGTGTAAGCTCACACACGTGGGAAGAGAGGACAATGGCATCGCCGATGCCCTTTCTTCCTTGGGTTCAGCCCTGAAGGTCGATCCCATTTCAGGGACCAGATCTTTGGAAATATGGCATGCACCCCATCCATCCACACACGACTTGGATATTTGCCAAAACAACCCCGAGTCTATTGAAAAACCCTGGTTCTATGACATAAAACAATTTTTAGAAAATGGGGGATTCACCAAGGATGCCACGTCCAAAGATAAGGCATTCATTCGTAAAATTTCGACCCGATACACCATTCTGGGTGGGGTCTTATACAAAAAGAGTTTTATCGGCATTTTGCTTAGGTGTATCGACCTAGAGGAGGCTAGGATAGTGATGCACGAGTTCCACGATGGAGAATGTGGAGGTCATGTTAATGCCAACATGATGGCGATGAAAATACTTAGAGGGGGTTATTTTTGGTCCACCCTGAAAAAGGATTGTCACGATCATGTTAGGAAGTGTCATCCATGTCAAGTGCATGGGCACGCCATTCATATCCCTTCATCGGCATTGCATTCCGTGGTCAGCCCCTGGCCATTTACCATGTGGGCGTTTGACATTGTAGGCCCAATATTTCCAAAGGCCTCGAATGGGCATCGTTTTATTTTAGCAGCCACGGAGTATTTCTCCAAGTGGGTGGAAGCCATTTCCCTAACAAATGTAATGGGGCAACATGTGGTGGCTTTCATCCGAAGGAATATCTTGGCTCGATTTGGGGTTCCACGAGACCTTGTGTCTGATAATGGTACCCCATTCAAGAATGAGCGGATGGTCAAGTTGTGCAACACGTATGGCATAACTCACCACTTCTCCTCGCCCTACTACCCTCAAGGCAACGGCCAAGCCGAAGCCACCAACAAGACTCTCATTGGTATCATTGAGAAAACCTTAGAGAAGGGTAGGATGTGGCACGAGAAGCTGGATGAAGCCTTATGGGCTTATAGGACTTCCATCCGGACTCCCACGAATGCCACACCATTTGAATTGGTCTATGGCACAAACGCCATTCTTCCCATTCATACCCAACTACATTCATTCCATACATCCATTGCACTCGACCTCCCCCTAGAGACGCTTCAGCATGCTAGGATGGCCGAACTAGATTTGCTAGATGAGAGACGACTCCTTGCCATGGATCATGCTCGTGCATACCGGCAAAGGATAGCCCGACATTATAGCAAACACATAAGACCTCGCCACTTTGAAGTGGGAGATCTGGTCTTAAAAACCATCCACCATCGTGGCCCACACCCCCTAGGCAAGTGGCGCCCCAACTGGGATGGACCCTATGTTGTACGAGCAACCACTACGAACAATTCGTATTGGTTGATCGATGTAGAAGGTAGGAATTTAGCAGATCCTATCAATATTCAATACTTAAAGAAGTATCATGTGTAGGATCTGGATTAAATTCCAGTTTTCGAAAATTTTTACAGGGATAGCTGCCCTGAGACATGTGAATAAGGTGCAAAGGCGAACTCGTGTGACCCTAAGTGAGAGAATTCGCACTTGTGAAAGAGTGGAGTTTTCAAAATCGTGGTTGCATTTCAAAATCCTTCATCTTACAAAGAAAGGCCTAGTTCAACATAGCAAGATACTTGCAAGTAGTACGTGCTATTTCTAAATAGGCTGATCTGGAATGGATCGAATGTAGGCTTGGGATAAGTCCTCCCCTCTTCTCTTCTATTTCCAAAAGGAAAACAAAGGCCCAAATCAAAAGGGAATTTCCCATTTAAAGTCTCTTTCCAAAAGAAAGAAACCAGACTTCAAAAAGAAAAATCGATTCTTTTATAAAAAAGAGGGATTAAAGAAAAAATACTCCCAAAGGGAGACCCTCTATGAAAAAAAGGAAAAAGAGGCCAAAGAGCTCAAAAAGAGCAGTTTTCCGCCTTCTATGCCTTAAACCACGGGACACTTCAGAAGGGACCGTGGTATCTCTTTCCCATCCCTGGCTTATCCCAAGCTAAAGCATGGTTCATTTCGAGGAATCCTAAAGTAAAAATAGGATTTACTTACTTGAATTTCATCTTGTTTGAGAATTCGACGTTTTGAGTAAGGCGTAGGGATTTGAAATGAAGCTTGTTTTCTTATAAAACCTCCGCTAGATAAGCGAGTGTTAAGACTCAAACAGGGGCAAGCACGAAGAGCTCGAGATCCTTAGGATCGAGACTCAAGACAGTTGTCCCTTTTGTAAATAGCTTTTGTAAATAAGTTTTAAAAACCGAACATCGAACAACATAGGATTTTTGCTCACTTGGAGCAGTAGGCCTTGTAAGTCTCTAGAGTTCGACCACACCTGGTCTCTGGGAGGTCGCCACTCTTGGCACCACACCCATGTCATTTGCATTCCACGCATGGTACTTGCATGAACATGATCCCATTTAGGACCAGATTCCATAAGTAAACCCTTTGGCGTGATATCTCCTCCTACCAGAGTTTGTAAAATTGAGATTTTGCTAAAATGGGACGATCCCATATTCTTCATGGCTAGATCTAGGGAGACATTAAAAAGGGGTGTTTGTCATCTTTGCCCTTATCCAAATCTATTTGGAAAAGGCCAAAGAGGGGCATCTGTAAACACCCCGAAATCCCATGAATTTCTCAAAATCCATCTGGTTTTATACAAGCAGCCCCAAAGGGCCATTTTCAGTTTGGAAACCCAGGAGCCTTCCAAACAACCCTGCATATATGTTTTAAACTATATCTTTCAAAAACATACGATATGGCTTTTGAAAACCCTTTTAAAACATGTTTTGAAACCCCGAAGTGGCTTGGCCCGATCAAGACAGGGCCAGGAGAACCAAGAAGAGCTCGGAACCGGAGCACCTGTCGAGCCCGGCGCAGCAACTCTTGTATCTGATTCACACCCCAGGATATCGAACGTCCAAGACCCTGTTCTTATCAAAATAGCATTTAAAGTCATCTCCGGAAGGCAGAAACGGAGGCGGACGACTATGTTGGCGAAGACCCAACGCAGACGGAGTACTGATGCTGTCAGGCCCCGCACGAATCGTCCGTTTCAAACCCAGCTCGAAGGAGTCAGAGTTCAGTTTGGATTGGATCTGGACCATATATATCCAGATTCCAATCCAAACCCATATGTGGACTTGGATTTGGATTTGGATCCAGAGATCCAATCCAATATCCATATCCATGGCCCACATCACCTTCTCATAAATGGAGGTGGGGCCCACTTGAAATTCACGTGGGATATTGGGCATGAGAGAGAGTGGGGATGAAAAATATCAAGAGTGTTGTATTAAGCCTGACTTGTGTGTCAAGTTTGGGTTAATCATGTGGGTTAGCCTAATTGAGTGGGTTTAAGCTTGTAATTAGCTAAAACCTAACCTAGGGCTGCACCAACATGGGGTGATCAAGGTCTATGGGCCATGCTAAGGGAGCTCCTTCACCTAAACCTAGCCCAAAATGCCTAAACCTAGCCTAAACCCCTATTCCACCCCTAATCTGAACCTAATCACCTAACCCACTTCCCTAATCCCGTCCTAATCCCAACCTAATCACCTAACCCACTTCCCTAATCCTTCCCTAAACCTAGATTAATTTCCCTAATCCTAGCCTAAACCTAGCCTAATCACCTAACCTAGCTCACTAAACCTCACCCTAAAACCCAACCACCTAACCTAGCCCTAAACCCCTAAACCACCCTTAGCCCACGATTTACCCAAACCCCTAGTTTTAAAATATCTGGCCCAACCCCTTCCAACCCACCTTATCTACATACCACCCTACCTAAACCACCTAACCACTACCCACAGCCCAGCCCTAACCGACCTACCCATCCCCTATTTAAACCCCCCTCCTTGTGGGCGGGTTTTCAAGTGGGAGCCCTCACCTCAGCCCAGCCGATTCCACTCTCCAATCCGCCCGCCTGCTCCACTCCCCAACTGCTCCACCTGCTCCACCAGCCACCACCTGCACCGCCACCTTCCCTCTTCCATCCACCACCACCATCCCTCAGCCGGACGCCACCACCTCCACCCAACCGAACCAGCCAACAGTCACCTGCCCGCCTGCTTCCCATTTCATCCGCCACCTCTCCCCATTCGGTAAGTGCCCCAAACTCCCTCAAAGCCCCTCTCTTCCACCTCTCCACTCTTGGCCACCCATCCTACCTTCATCTCAGCCCCCTTGCCACCACCACTTTAACCTAGCCGAACCTAGTATAACCCAAGCTGCCGGCCACTACCTAGCCATCATCTCCCATTCAGCCTTCCCCTAGGTGTCCCATTCGGCCTTTCCCACCAGCTCACCTTTTAGGTCCAGCTTCCCTAAACTCTCAACTCCCCTAGTGACCCTAAGAACCCACACATTCAGCCACTTTAAACCCCCTACTTCGAGGCGCCACCTACTTGCCATCGGCCACCTTCGAGGCGCCTATCCCGCGCCCCACTTGCAGCCGGCCAGCACCCTTGATCACCTACCTTCGCGGAGCTCCCACTTGCAGCCCAAGGCCAAGTCCACGCTCAAGCAAGACCTCTACGGACCAGCTACTCGTAAGTGTCTAAACTCGGTCCTTAGTTGTATACTTGCTTGGGATTCAATTTGATACGGGGTTGTAATAACGGAGCATAGTCTCCCCCCGCTTGTAATAACGTGGCTTGGCACAACCACACACGTGCACCCTCTTAGTCGTGCACGATTTTTAACACACACGGGCCTAATCAGCCCCTAATATATAAGTGTATATATATACTGTCATTTTCGAAGGGTTTTGTTTAAGTTGGGTGCGTTGTCTTTCAATTCAAGCACTCACACACATTGAGCCTTCGCTCTTAGTTGAAAGACCCAAGTAAGGGCCGACCTATACTATTTGGGTTTCATTTCATGTCGTGTGAGTAAGTCTTTCAATTCAAGCACTCTCACACACATTGAGCTTTCGCTCTTAGTTGAAAGACCCAAGTAAGGGCCGACCTATACTATTTGGGTTTTATTTCATGTCGTGTGAGTAAGTCTTTCAATTCAAGCACTTTCACACACATTTAGCCTTCGCTCTTACTCCCAAGACCTTAGTAAAGGCCTTATTGCAGTTATATTTGGGTTTCATTTATGTCGTGTGGGTAGTCTTTCAATTCAAGCACTCTCACACACATTGAGCCTTCGCTCTTACTCCCAAGACCTTAGTCAAGGCCATACTGCAATTTATATTTGGGTTTAATTTCATGTCGTGTGTGTAAGTCTTTCAATTCAAGCACGCACCCACATTGAGCCTTCGCTCTTATTTGCAAGACCCGAGTAAGGGCTCATATACATAAGATATATACATATCTCCCTTCGGTTATTTCCCTTCGGTTATTTCCCTTCGGTTATTTCCCTTCTGCTGTTTCCCTTCAGTATTGTCTTTACATTTCGGGTTTTCCCTTTGGAGTAGCGTGAGTTTGCATTGCATCTACGCCATACCACGAGGTAGGACGCATATTGCATCAAAGCAAGCCCCACTCGAATTCGCCCATGTAGTGGAGTGTTCATAACACACAAACTAGGTGGCCCGAAAAGGGATAAAAGAAAAGACTTAGGCACGTGCAAATCCACGTGATCTAAAATATGCAAATCGCATCTTAAAGACCCGAAATAGACACCTCGAATCGCTTCGTAGACTTTCTCCCCAAAACTCGACTTTTGCAAAGCGTACAGACTGACCCTTGCGCATCGGTGCAAGAAGGTCTGCGACGACAAGAGTTTACTTGCTCACAGTCGCCACGTTTAGAAGTCAGTGTTCAAAATATCTTCGCTAGCTTAAGTAAGCTAGCTGGCATGCCCTATTTGTATACATAGGCCTTAGACACACGAGAAGATCCACTCCAAGCCCCCGAAAGAGGCGAAGAGGCGGGGATTTTCGCGCGTCTACAGGACCTAAGTAGGGTCACTAAGGGAGCATGGCACTAAGAAGAAGGAACTAGCTAGGAGATGGTGATGGCTGGCGGGTGGCTGGCCGAATGAAGGGGATGACAGTCGGTTGGAGTGGCCGACTGGGGGAGTTCGGTGGTGGCGGATTATTGGGGTGGCTAAGAGTGATGTAAGGTAGGGGAACTAGCTAGGAGATGGGGCCAGGTGGTAGTGATTGTAGTAGGTGTATTGGGATGATATGGGCAGGTTTTGGGGAGTCGGATAGGGTGGCCGAATGGAGCTAAAAGGTCTAGGTGGTGGCGGGTAGTTAGGGTGCTATGGGTTCGGCTGAGTGGGGCTGGTGGCAGCAAGTGGAAGGGCTGGTGTTAGGGTGATAGGGAGTGGATTAGGTGGCTGAGAGTGGAGAGGGAGTGAAGAAGTAGTAAGGTAGGATGTAGGGGACTTACCGGGTGAAGAGATGGTGGCGGGTAGAAAGGGATCAACCGGATGATGGTGGTTGTAAACACCCCGAAATCCCACGAATTTCTTCAAAACAAACCTGGTTTTGTAAAAGCAGCCCCAAAGGAACATTTTGAGTCTGGAAACCCAGGAGCCTTCCAGACAACCCTGTATATACGTTTTAAACTCTGTATTTCAAAAATATATAATATAGCTTTTGAAAACATTTTAAAACACGTTTTGAAAACCCCAAAGCAGCTTGGCCTAATCAAGACAGGACCAGCAAAGTCAAAAAGAGCCCAGAACCGGAGCACATGTCAAGCCCGGCACAGCAACTCTTGTATCACATCCATACCCCCAGGATCTCGAACGTCCAAGACCCTGTTCTTATCAAAATGTCATTTGAAGTCATCTCCGGAAGGCAGAAACGGAGGCAGACGACCATGTTGGTGAAGACCCAACGCAAATGGAGTACTGATGCTGTCAGACTCCGCACAAATCGTTTGTTTCGAACCCAGCCCGAAGGAGTCAGAGTTCAGTTTGGATTGGATCTGGACCATATATATCCAGATTCCAATCCAAACCCATGTGTGGACTTGGATTTGGATTTGGATCCAGAGATCCAATCCAATATCCATATCCATGGCCCACATCACCTTCTCATAAATGGAGGTGGGGCCCACTTGAAATTCATGTGGGATTATGGGCATGAGAGAGAATGGGGATGGAAAATATCAAGAGTGTTGTAATTAAGCTTGACTTGTGTGTCAAGTTTGGGGTTAATCATGTGGGTTAGCCTAATTGAGTGGGTTTAAGCTTGTAATTAGCCAAAACCAAACCTAGGGCTGCACCAACATGAGGTGGTTAAGGTCTATGGGCCATGCAAAGGGAGCTCCTTCACCTAAACCTAACCCTAAACACCTAATCCTAGCCTTCCACCCTAATCCACCCCTAATCTGAGCCTAATCACCTAACCCACTTCCCTAACCCCGGCCTAATCCCAACCTAATCACCTAACCCACTTCCCTAATCCTTCCCTAAACCTAGGTTAATTTCCCTAAACCTAGCCTAAACCTAGCCTAATCACCTAACCTAGCTCACTAAGCCTCACCCTAAAACCCAACCACCTAACCTAGCCCTAAACCCCTAAACCACCCCTAGCCCACAATCTACCCAAACCACTAGTTTCTAAAATATCTGGCCCTACCCTTTCCAGCCCACCTTATCTTCATACCACCCTACCTAAACCACCTAACCACTACCCCAAACCCAGCCCTAACCGACCTACCCAACTCCCTATATAAACCCCCCCTCTTGGGGCGGGTTTTCCTAGCTAGAACCCCTCACCAATCCCAACCGGGCCCTCTCTTCCCCACTTCCCAGCCCAGCCGAACCTGTTCCACCTCCTCCACTGCTCCACCTGCGCCGCCTGCACCACCACCATCCCTCCATCCCACCACAGCTTGCACCGCCATCTCCACCACCTCCCGGCCAAGCCTCACTGCCTTCCCCAAGCCCAGCCGAGCACCCCCTTCTCCCCATTCGGTAAGTACCCCCCCAACTCTACCTAACTCCTTCTCTACTCCCTCTCCACTCCTAGCCACCCACCATACCACCATCTTACCTACACATCAGCCCCTTGCTGCCACCATTCTCACTTAGCCGAACCTAGCACAACCTAAACCACGGGCCACTACCTAACTACCCTAACTACCCACAGCTTCAGGGGATCATAAACTCCCCTTGTTTATCAAGCTCCCAGGCACATGAGGCTAACCTGGGCCAAATTATGGTTGAGCCACCTCGGCTCGTGTTGAACAACCCTAGGAAGGTTGTATATGTGAAGGGGCCGCCCAAAGCTGGCCCCCTCCCGACTTTAATCCTCCTAGGAAAACCCAAGCGTTCCCTATTTCCAAAGTCCCTGGACAAGAGGCCATACGAGCCTAATATGGACGATAGCATGTTCCAGGACCATGACTTGTATCCTACTTTTTCAAAAAACAAAAAGTCGTGGAACATGTTGTTGAACATGGGCTACACGCCCTACAAGAGTCTAGGGGCGCAGAACTAGGGTCTCCTAGAGCCCATCCTTCCTAGGGCCATTCCAAGCCGATATGGGATTGGCTATACTCCCCGAATACCGCCGGAGCCACCCCCTATGACCACCTGGGTCAAGGGTGCCCCGGAGCTTGCCTTAGAAGAGACCTACGATTTAGATCTCCTATTCCGAGTCTAACCCGTAGTGTTTTCCCTTGTAGGTATGACGGAAGATCCCTTTTTCTAAAAATACCAAAAACATTTGAAAAACTTAAAATCAAAAAAATCAAAAAACAATAAAAACCAAAAACAATGGAAAAACAAAAACTCGAAAAAAGAGTGCTTTGTATAGTTCCCAAAGTTCTTGTTTTACAAAAACCCAAAAAAATCGAAAATGTGGAAAATACCAAAAAGATTTTGTACATAGCTGCTCCTGGTAGGACTTTGGCAAAAGAAAAGGATTTCGAAAGAAACGTCATCTGCATAGCCAGACCAAAAATTTTGAAATCACTTGAAAATCCAAGTACAAAACTAGGTCATTTTGAAAACCACGCATCAAGTTCCCTCGGGTCTATAGCCCACGAGAATGATCAAAGCCCGGAAGTGGATCCCCTTGAGGAAGATCCCACTTCTGAGCTCCCAGAATTTCATAGAATTCTCGATTTTGAAAGACCTTCCCAATTAGTAGGAGGAGATTTCATAGAGGTGAACCTAGGGGATGATTCCAATCCCAAAACCATCAAAATAGGCGCATGCTTGCATGAAACTGAAAAGTTAGCATTCATTGCATTTCTACGAACCTATTTAGATGTGTTTGCATGGACGTATGAAGACATGCCGGGCATAGATCCCAGCATTGTCAAGCATCGTCTTCCCTTAGATGCAGGTGTAAACCCATAAAGCAGAAGCTTAGGAAAATACACCCGAATGTACACACGCAAGTCAAAGAGGGTTTAGAAGATCTGCTAAAAGCCGGATTTATAAAACCCATTGCGTGTTCTGATTGGTTATCAAATATCGTTGTGGTTCGAAAAACCAATGGGAAAATTCGAATATGCATCGATTTCAGAAACCTGAATAAAGCCACTCCAAAGGATAATTATCCTTTACCAAACATAGATTTGATAGTCGATAGTACTGCAAATCATGAAATGTTTTCATTCATGGATGGCTATTCAGGCTACAATCAAATCAAACTAAGTCCACGAGATTAGGGTAAGACCGCCTTCACAACCCCATGGGGCACGTACTGCTATACAGTCATGCCCTTTGGTTTGAAAAATGCCGGCGCAACATACCAACGAGCCATGAACACGATCTTCCATGATCAAATTCATGAGCTTGTAGAAGTGTATGTAGATGATCTCTTGGCGAAATCCAAAACCCGATGCACCCATATCGAATGTTTACAAAAGATTTTCGAAAGGCTTAGGCTTTACAAAGTAAAGCTAAACCCTCAAAAATGTGTGTTCGGGGTAGAATCAGGGAAGCTTCTAGGCTTTATGGTGAGCCAAAGGGGAATAGAAGTCGACCCCTCTAAGTGTTGAGCCATCATAGACATTGCTCCACCCTCCAATCTCACCCAAATCCGTAGCCTCCAGGGTCGTTTACAATCCGTTCGCCGATTCATATCGAATCTGGCAACTAGATGCGAACCCTTCAACAAACTGTTGAGGAAGGGTACGAAATTCTTATGGGATGACGAATGCCAAAAGTCCTTCGAGAGACTGAAGGCATACTTGGTTAATCCCCCTGTTTTGAATCCCCCAAAGCAAGAAAAACCGCTTTTCTTATACATCTCCGTGCATGTAAATGCTTTAGGAGCCCTATTGGCTCAATACGAGGATGACACCCATAAGGAGTATGCCATCTACTATATTTCGAAAACTCTCTTGGCTTATGAACGAAATTATCAAGCCATGGAGAAGACGTGCTTGGCCCTAGTCTGGGCCTGCCAGAAGTTCAGACACTATTTTCTAGATCATGAGATCTGGATAGTGTCCAAGCTTGATCCCATGAAGCACTTGTTCGAAAAACCCATTCTCACGGGTAGATTGGGCAAATGGCAACTCCTTCTAATGGAGTATGATCTGAAATACCATCACCAGATCTCCATTAAGGGGCAAGCCCTAGTAGATTACGTGGCTGAATTCCCCTTAGAGGACGCATATCCGACTCTTGTCGAAATGCCTGATGAAGGCATATTGCAAAACCATTTTCAAAACCACATTTTGGCCAATTCTTTCGAAAACCAAGTGTGGAAGATGCACTTCGATGGGGCACGAAACCAACGAGGGGCTGGTGCCGGTGTCATCCTAATCTCCCCTGAAAAGGGCGAGATTCCCATAGCAGTCTGCTTAGATTTTGAATGTTCCAACAATGTAGCTGAGTATGAAGCACTCATACAAGGCTTAAGGATTTCGAAAACTCTAGGGGCATCATGCATCGAGGTCTTTGGAGATTCACTCCTTGTCATAAACCAGGTTTTAAAAATTCGGCAAGTACGTAATGAGAAACTACTTCCATATCACGAGTTGGCCACTCGATTGGTCCAATCCTTCCAGTCGTGTAAACTCACACACGTAGGAAGAGAGGACAATGGCATCGCCGATGCCCTCTCCTCCTTGGGTTCAGCCCTGAAGGTCGATCCCATTTCAGGGACCAGATCTTTGGAAATATGGCATGTGCCCCACCCATCCACACACGACTTGGATATTTGCCAAAACAACCCAGAGTCTATTGAAAAACCCTGGTTTTATGACATAAAACAATTTCTAGAAAATGGGGGATTCACCAAGGATGCCACGTCCAAAGATAAGGCATTCATTCGTAAGATTTCGACCCGATACACCATTTTGGGTGGGGTTTTATACAAAAAGAGTTTTACCAGCATTCTGCTTAGGTGTATCGACCTAGAGAAGGCTAGGATAGTGATGCATGAGTTCCACGATGGAGAATGTGGAGGTCATGTAAATGCCAACATGATGGCGATGAAAATACTTAGAGGGGGCTATTTTTGGTCCACCCTGAAAAAGGATTGTCACGATCATGATAGGAAGTGTCATTTGTGTCAAGTGCATGGGCATGCCATTCATATCCCTTCATCTGCATTGCATTCCGTGGTCAGCCCCTAGCCATTCACCATGTGGGCGTTTGACATCATAGGCCCAATATTTCCAAAGGCCTCGAATGGGCATCGATTTATTTTAGCAGCCACGGAGTATTTCTCCAAGTGGGTGGAAGCCATTTCCCTAACCAATGTAATGGGGCAACATGTGGTGGCTTTCATTCGGAGGAATATCTTGGCTCGATTTGGGGTTCCACGAGACCTTGTGTCTGATAATAGTACCCCATTCAAGAACGAGCGGATGGTTAAGTTGTGCAACACGTATGGCATAACTCACCACTTCTCCTCGCCCTACTACCCTCAAGGCAACGGCCAAGCCGAAGCCACAAACAAGACTCTCATTAGTATTATTGAGAAAACCTTAGAGAAGGGTAGGATGTGGCACGAGAAGCTGGATGAAGCCTTTTGGGCTTATAGGACTTCCATCCGGACTCCCACGAATGCCACACCATTCGAGTTGGTCTATGGCACAAACGCCATTCTTCCCATTCATACCCAACTACATTCATTCCATACATCCATAGCACTCGACCTCCCCCTAGAGACACTTCAGCATGCTAGGATGGCCGAACTAGATTTGCTAGATGAGAGGCAACTCCTTGCCATGGATCATGCTCGGGCATACCAGCAAAGGATAGCCCGACATTATAGCAAACACATGAGACCTCGCCACTTTGAAGTGGGAGATCTGGTCTTAAAAACCTTCCACCATCGTGGCCCACACCCCCCACGCAAGTGGCTCCCCAACTGGGATGGACCCTATGTTGTACGAGCAACCATTACGAACAATTCGTATTGGTTGATCGATGTAGAAGGTAGGAATTTAGCAGATCCTATCAATATTCAATACTTAAAGAAGTATCACGTGTAGGATCTGGATTAAATTCCATTTTTCAAAAATTTTTAAGGATAGCTGCCCTGAGACATGTGAATAAGGTGCAAAGGCGAACTCGTGTAACCCTGAGTGAGAGAATTCGCACTTGTG
This sequence comes from Brasenia schreberi, assembly GCA_036023115.1. Lineage (NCBI taxonomy): Eukaryota > Viridiplantae > Streptophyta > Magnoliopsida > Nymphaeales > Cabombaceae > Brasenia > Brasenia schreberi. The sequence continues at coordinate 720,221 of JAYKKT010000039.1, forward strand.
AAAGAGTGGAGTTTTCAAAATTGTGGTTACATTTCAAAATCCTTCTTCTTACAAAGAAAGGCCTAGTTCAACATAGCAAGATACTTGCAAGTGGTACGTGCTATTTCTAAATAGGCTGATCTGGAATGGATCGAGTGTAGGCTGGGATAAGTCCTCCCCTCTTCTCTTCTCCTTCCAAAAGGAAAACAAAAGGCCCAAACAAAAGGGAATTTCCCATTCAAAGTATCTTTCGAAAAGAAAGAAACCAGAATTCGATAGAAAAATCGATTCTCTTATGAAAAAGAGGGATTAAAGAAAAAATACTCCCAAAGGGAGACCCTCGATGAAAAAAAGGAAAAAGAGGCCAAAAAGCTCAAAAAGAGCAGTTTTCCGCCTTCTGTGCCTCAAACCACGGGACGCTTCAGAAGGGACCGTGGTATCTCTTTCCCATCCCTGGATTATCCCAAGCTAAAGCATGGTTCATTTCGAGGAATCCTAAAGTAAAAATAGGATTTACTTACTTGAATTTCATCTTGTTTGAGAATTCGACGTTTCGAGTAAGGCGTAAGAATTTGAAATGAAGCTTGTTTTCTTATAAAACCTCTGCTAGATAAGCGAGTGTTAAGACTCAAACAAGGGCAAGCATGAAGAGATCGAGATCCATAGGATCTAGGCTCAAGACAGTTGTCCCTTTTGTAAATAGCTTTTGTAAATAAGTTTTGAAAACCAAACATCGAACAGCATAGGATTTTGCTCACTTGGAGCAGTAGGCCTTACAAGTCTCTAGAGTTCGACCACATCTGGTCTTTGGGAGGTCGCCACTCTTGGCACCACACCCATGTCATTTGCATTCCACGCATGGTGCTTGCATGAACATGATCCCATTTAGGACCAGATTCCATAGTATAAACCCTTTGGCGTGATATCTCCTCCTACCAGAGTTTGTAAATTGAGATTTTGCTAAAAATGGGACGATCCCATATTCTTCGTGGATAGATCTAGGGAGACATTGAAAGGGGTGTTTGTCATCTTTGCCCTTGTCCAAATCTATTTGGACAAGGCCAAAGAGGGGCATTTGTAAACACCCCAAAATCCCACGAATTTCTTCAAAACAAACCTGGTTTTGTAAAAGCAGCCCCAAAGGGCCATTTTGAGTCTGGAAACCCAGGAGCCTTCCAGACAACCCTGTATATACGTTTTAAACTCTGTATTTCAAAAATATATAATATAGCTTTTGAAAACCTTTTAAAACACGTTTTGAAAACCCCAAAGCAGCTTGGCCTAATCAAGACAAGACCAGCAAAGTCAAAAAGAGCCCGGAACCGGAGCACATGTCAAGCCCGGCACAGCAACTCTTGTATCACATCCATACCCCCAGGATCTCGAACGTCCAAGACCCTGTTCTTATCAAAATGTCATTTGAAGTCATCTCCGGAAGGCAGAAACGGAGGCGGACGACCATGTTGGCGAAAACCCAACGCAGACGGAGTACTGATGCTGTCAGACCCCGCACAAATCGCTTGTTTCGAACCCAGCCCGAAGGAGTCAGAGTTCAGTTTGGATTGGATCTGGACCATATATATCCAGATCCCAATCCAAACCCATGTGTGGACTTGGATTTGGATTTGGATCCAGAGATCCAATCCAATATCCATATCCATGGCCCACATCACCTTCTCATAAATGGAGGTGGGGCCCACTTGAAATTCACGTGGGATTATGGGCATGAGAGAGAGTGGGGATGGAAAATATCAAGAGTGTTGTAATTAAGCTTGACTTGTGTGTCAAGTTTGGGGTTAATCATGTGGGTTAGCCTAATTGAGTGGGTTTAAGCTTGTAATTAGCCAAAACCTAACCTAGGGCTGCACCAACATGAGGTGGTTAAGGTCTATGGGCCATGCAAAGGGAGCTCCTTCACCTAAACCTAACCCTAAACACCTAATCCTAGCCTTCCACCCTAATCCACCCCTAATCTGAGCCTAATCACCTAACCCACTTCCCTAACCCCAGCCTAATCCCAACCTAATCACCTAACCCACTTCCCTAACCCCAGCCTAATCCCAACCTAATCACCTAACCCACTTCCCTAATCCTTCTCTAAACCTAGGTTAATTTCCCTAAACCTAGCCTAAACCTAGCCTAATCACCTAACCTAGCTCACTAAGCCTCACCCTAAAACCCAACCACCTAACCTAGCCCTAAACCCCTAAACCACCCCTAGCCCACAATCTACCCAAACCACTAGTTTCTAAAATATCTGGCCCTACCCTTTCCAGCCCACCTTATCTTCATACTGTAAACACCTCGAAATCCCACGAATTTCTCAAAATCCATCTGGTTTTATACAAGCAGCCCCAAAGGGCCATTTTGAGTTTGGAAACCCAGGAGCCTTCCAAACAAACCCTGTATATATGTTTAAAACTTTATCTTTCAAAAACATATGATATAGCTTTTGAAAACCCTTTTTAGAACCTGTTTTGAAACCCCGAAGTGGCTTGGCCCGATCAAGACAGGACTAGGAGAGCCAAGAAGAGCCCGGAACCGGAGCACCTGTCGAGCCCGGCGCAGCAACTCTTGCATCTAATTCACCTCCCAGGATCTCGAACGTCCAAGACCCTGTTCTTACCAAAATATCATTTGAAGTCATCTCCGGAAGGCAGAAACGGAGGCGGGCGACCATGTTGGCGAAGACCCAACGCAGACGGAGCACTGATGCTGTCAGGCCCCGCACGAATCGTCCGTCTCGAACCCAGCCTGAAGGAGTCAGAGTTCAGTTTGGATTGGATCTGGACCATATATATCCAGATCCCAATCCAAACCCATATGTGGACTTGGATTTGGATTTGGATCCAGAGATCCAATCCAATATCCATATCCATGGCCCACATCACCTTCTCATAAATGGAGGTGGGGCCCACTTGAAATTCACGTGGGATATTGGGCATGAGAGAGAGTGGGGGTGATAAATATCAAGAGTGTTGTATTAAGCTTGACTTGTGTGTCAAGTTTGGGTTTAATCTTGTGGTTTAGCCTAATTGAGTGGGTTTAAGCTTGTAATTAGCTAAAACCTAACCTAGGGCTGCACCAACATGGGGTGATCAAGGTCTATGGGCCATGCTAAGGGAGCTCCATCACCTAAACCTAGCCAAAAATGCCTAAACCTAGCCAAAAATGCCTAAACCTAGCCTAAACCCCTAATCCACCCCTAATTTGAACCTAATCACCTAACCCACTTCCCTAATCCCGGCCTAATCCCAACCTAATCACCTAACCCACTTCCCTAATCCTTCCCTAAACCTAGATTAATTTCCCTAATCCTAGCCTAAACCTAGCCTAAACCACCTAACCTAGCTCACTAAACCTCACCCTAAAACCCAACCACCTAACCTAGCCCTAAACCACCCTTAGCCCACGATTTTCCCAAACACCTAGTTTTAAAATATCTGGCCCAATCCCATCCAGCCCACCTTATCTACATACTACCCTACCTAAACCACCTAACCACTACCCACAACCCAGCCCTAACCGACCAACCCATCCCCTATTTAAACCCCCCCCATTGTGGGCGGGTTTTCCAGGTGGGAACCACACTCCACCACCCAGCCGGGCCCTCTCCTTCTCCCATCTCTCACCCGTCTTCCCAGCAGCTCCAGCTCCACCAGCCGCCACCTGCTCCGCAACTCTCCCTCTTCCGTCCACCATCACTGCCCCCCCAGCCGGACACCACCACCTCACTCAGCCGGGCCCTCTCCTTCTCCCATCTTCCACCAGCCGACAGCCACCTTTGCCGCCACTCCTTCCCATTCGGTAAGTCCCCCTAACTCCCTCAAAACCACTCTCTACCACCTCTCCACTCTTAGCCACCCATCTTCCCCTTAGCTCCACCTCTTTGCCGCCACCACCTAAGCCTAGCCGAACCTAGGATAACCCAAGTGGCTGGCCACTACTCAGCCACCATCTCCCATTCGGCCGACCCCCCCCTAGGTGTCCTATTTGGCCTTCCCACTAGCTCACCTTTTAGGTCCAGTTTCCCTAAGTCCCTAACTTCCCTAGTGACCCTAAGACCCACTTAGTCAGCCACTCTAAACTCCCTACTTGGAGGCGCCGCCCACTTGCCACCGGTCCCCTTCGAGGCGTCCATCCCGCGCCCCCTTTGCAGCCGGCCAGCACTCTTGGTCACACACCTTCGCGGAGCTCCCATTTGCAGCCCAAAGCCAAGGCCACGCTCAAGCAAGACCTCTACGGACCAGCTACTTGTAAGTTTCTAAACTCGGTCTTTGATCATACACTTGCTTGAAATTCAATTCGATACGGGGTTGTAATAACGGAGCATAGTCTCCCCCCGCTTGTAATAACGTGGCTTGGCACAACCACACACGTGCACTCTCTTAGTCGTGCACAATTTTGCACACACACGGGCCTAATCCGCCCCAATATATAAGTGTACGTATATATTTCATTTCCGAAGGGTTTTGTTTAAGTTGGGTGTGTTGTCTTTCAATTTAAACACTCTCACACACATTGAGCTTTCGCTCTTATTTGAAAGACCCAAGTAAGGGCCGACCTATACTATTTGGGTTTCATTTCATGTCGTGTGAGTAAGTCTTTCAATTTAAACACTCTCACACACATTGAGCTTTCGCTCTTATTTGAAAGACCCAAGTAAGGGCCGACCTATACTATTTGGGTTTCATTTCATGTCGTGTGAGTAAGTCTTTCAATTTAAACACTCTCACACACATTGAGCTTTCGCTCTTATTTGAAAGACCCAAGTAAGGGCCAACCTATACTATTTGGGTTTCATTTCATGTCGTGTGAGTAAGTCTTTCAATTTAAACACTCTCACACACATTGAGCTTTCGCTCTTATTTGAAAGACCCAAGTAAGGGCCGACCTATACTATTTGGGTTTCATTTCATGTCGTGTGAGTAAGTCTTTCAATTTAAACACTCTCACACACATTGAGCTTTCGCTCTTACTCCCAAGACCTTAGTAAAGGCCTTATTGCAGTTATATTTGGGTTTCATTTATGTCGTGTGTGTAGTACTTCAATTTAAACACTCTCACACACATTGAGCCTTCGCTCTTACTCCCAAGACCTTAGTCAAGGCCATACTGCAATTTATATTTGGGTTTAATTTCATGTCGTGTGTGTAAGTCTTTCAATTCAAACACGCACCCACATTGAGCCTTCGCTCTTATTTGCAAGACCCGAGTAAGGGCTCATATACATAAGATATATACATATTTCCCTTCGGTTATTTCCCTTCGGTTATTTCCCTTCAGTTATTTCCCTTCTGTTATTTCCCTTCAGCATTGTCTTTACATTTCGGGTTTTCCCTTTGGAGTAGCGTGAGTTTGCATTGCATCTACGCCATACCACGAGGTAGGACGCATATTGCATCGAAGCAACCCCCGCTCGAATTCGCCCATGTAGTGGAGTGTTCATAACACACAAACTAGGCGACCCAAAAAGGGATAAAAGAAAAGACTTAGGCACGTGCAAATCCACGCGATCTAAAACATGCAATCGCATCTTAAAGACCCGAAATAGACACCTCGAACCGTTTCGTAGACTTTCTCCCTAAAACTCGATTTTTTTGCAAAAGCGTACAGACTGACCCTTGCGCATCGGTGCAAGAAGGTCTGCGACGACAAGAGCTCACTTGCTCACAGTCGCCACGTTTAGAAGTCAGTGTTGATATATCTTCGCTAGCTTAAGTAAGCTAGCTGGCACGCCCTGTTTGTATACATAGGCCTTAGACGCACGATAAGATCCACTCCAAGCCACGAAAGGGGCGAAGAGGCGGGGATTTTCGCGCGTCTACAGAGATTGGCACGCCCGGTGGGACGTGAGCCTTTTCAAAAATCGAGTTTACTTATAGGAGTCTTGCGAAAATTTTATAAAAGTGTCGTTTTAACTTGTTTTCTTTGCTTTTACTTAGGAAATTTTGAAAAAGCTTGAAAAGCATGTCAAAATCCAATCCAAGTGAAGTGTCGAGCCAAGGCTCATGCGCATCAAGTTCTCACTCTAGGAGGATTTTCAAAAACAAAATAAAACTAGATGAAATCGAGGACTTGAGAAGGGAATTTGAGGCCAAAATCGATGCTCTCAGCCAAGAGGCTGAAGTAGGCGATTCGTGTTCATCAAACGGTGAACAAAGGCCTAAAAAGAAAATTGAAAAACCTCGCAAGCAAAAAGAAGCCTCCGTAATGGAAGGCAACCAATACCACGAGTCCTTCACACAAAAGGACCGTAAAGCCCTACAGCAACTGCTGAAAGGGCAAAATAAAGAGAAAAGAAGCTACGCCCTGTCTGATTTCCTTCCCATGGATTACGAAACAGACAGTGACGATGAAATACCGAACTTCCATCGGTATGATGGCATGGGAGACCCTAGGTCTCACTTGCAGCTTTTCTCACGTCGAGCCCATAAGAAGAAAAAGGACTCGATGAAATGGGTGTATTGGTTCCCTCTATCCCTTAAAGGCACAGCTGCCAAATGGCTGGCTTCCTACGACTTAAGCCAGTTCGCTACTTTTGAAGAGTTAGCGAACTGCTTCATGCAAAGATTTGCACACAACGTGGAAGTCACGCCAACCCTGAATACCTTAAGGGATACAAAGCAAGGCATGAACGAAGACGTGCATGCCTTCATTATAAGATGGAGGTCTCTTTTAGGCCAAGTGCGAGAGCCTATATCCGAAGGATGCGCTGTAATGCTCATCCTGGATAATTTCAAAAGCGAGTTAAAAACCCTTCTCTCGCTCCATGAGATTTCAACTTTCCATAAGTTGATCAAAAGGCTTCCCTTTTCGAAACCAACTTGCGAAAAGGGACATACGACCACTTATGGAAAGGAAGTGCCGTTCCCAAAACACGTGTGGAAAAGCCCATCGCATATGGGCTGCCCACAATGGACAAAGGGGCAAAGCCCCATAAAATCGCCAATGTCCGGGTGGATCCAGGCATGGCGGGCACTTCTAAAAATTTTGAAAAAATAGAAAATAAGAGAGAACGCAATTTTTCAAAACCAATTGAAAAACGGGAGTACACTCCGCTGGGGCAACCTGTGTCGGAGGTCCTAGACCTCCTACTTGCCCAGGGCATGATCGAACTCCCTGAAATCCCCGAAGGAGTCACGTCCAAAGGGGGGTATTTAAACCGGTTTTGCAAGTATCATCGGCTCAAAGGCCATGATACCAAACGGTGCTTCTCTCTTCTAAATAAAATTGAGAACTTGATAGCGGAGGGCCGGCTCCAGGTCACTGCGGAATCTGAGCCACCTCAAGCTATCTTCAAGGAACCCTTTCCCAAACACGCCAGTGGCAGTGGGAAAGGAAAGGAGGTATGTACCCTCACCATCTCCAAGGAACTAGCGCGAAAGCCCGAACCTGGTCGGCCTGCTTGTGCGCCCATCCTTGTATTATACAAGAGGCCCGCCCAAGTCGTCATCCGGGGACCACCAAAAGTGGAAACCCCGACAAAACCAGTTTTGAAAATCCAAGGTTCTCCTCAGCTCATCCTTAGAGCCAAGTCTAGCGCAAACCCTAGGCTGGTCGTGGGGGAAGTCACTAGATCCGGGAGGATCTACCAACCCCCGCACCTTCAAGGTGCTCAAAAGGTGGTCAGTGTGCCTGGCCCCTCAAAAGCATGTATCCCTAGTGGTCTGCCAAAAGCAGATAAGGACAAAATCATCCTAAATCCTTATGATTTCGAAAACCACCTTTCAAAGATTCCTATTCACATGTCTATCCTAGAGCTTATCAAAACCTCGCCTAGGCATAGACTTGTCTTAGAGAAAATTCTAGAAAGGGCCAAGGTTGATTCGAACATAAGTCCGGAGTCCTTGTCTGCCCAAGTGGCTTTGTTAGGAGCAAAATCGCCCATCACCTTTTCGGAAGATGATGTAGATAGACCCTACGAAACCCATAACCAGACCCTGCATATCGAGGTGGTTCTAAACAACCACTCTCTGGACAGGTGCCTAGTCGATGGTGGAGGAGGGCTCAACATCCTTCCACTTCACGTAGCGTACAAAATCGGAGTCACCTTGACTTCAGTAAACCCAAGCCCCATCGTTATCACTGGATACGATGGGAATGCGTCTAGGCCTTTAGGATCCATCGAACTCCCAATGGAAACGGGAGGGATCGAACACACGGGGGTGTTCCATGTCTTGGACATCCACCCCCATTATAACCTGTTGCTGGGAAGACCCTGGATACACAGTTTGTGCGCTGTGCCATCCACCTTCCACAAGTGTGTCAAGATCCCTTTTAGGGACCAAGTCGTAGTGATCCTAGGTGAGAGTCACCCACAGCTTCAGGGGATCATAAACTCCCCTTGTTTATCAAGCTCCCAGGCCCATGAGGCTAACCTGGGGCAAATCATGGTTGAGCCACCTCGGCTCGTGTTGAACAACCCTAGGAAGGTTGTATGTGTGAAGGGGCCGCCCAAAGCAGGCCCCCTCCCGACTCTAATCCTCCTAGGAAAACCCAAGCATTCCCTATTTCCAAAACCCCTGGACAAAAGGCCCTACGAGCCTAATATGGACGATAGCATGTTCCAGGACCACGACTTATATCCCATCTTTTCAAAAAACAAAAGGTCATGGAACATGTTATTGAACATGGGCTACACGCCCTACAAAAGTCTAGGGGCACAAAACCAGGGTCTCCTAGAGCCCATCCTTCCTAGGGCCAATCCAAGCCGATATGGAATCGGCTATACTCCCCGAATACCGCCGGAGCCACCCCCTGTGACCACCTGGGTCAAGGGTGCCCCGGAGCCTGTCTTAGAAGAGACCTATGGTTTAGACCTCCTATTCCGAGTCTAACCCATAGTGTTTTCCCTTTGTAGGTATGACGGAAGATCCCTTTTTATAAAAATACCAAAAACATTTGAAAACTTAAAATCCAAAAAAATCGAAAAACAAGGAAAACCAAAAAATGGAAAAGCAAAAACTCGAAAAAAGTGTGCTTTGTATAGTTCCCAAAGTTCTTGTTTTACAAAAACCCAAAAAAATCGAAAATTTGGAAAATACCAAAAAGATTTTGTACATAGCTGCTCCTGGTTTAACTTTGGCGAAAGAAAAGAATTTCGAAAGAAACGTCGTCTGCATAGCCAGACCAAAAATTTCGAAATCACTTGAAAATCCAAGTACAAAACCAGGTTATTTTGAAAACCACGCATCAAGTTCCCTCGGGTCTAAAGTCCACGAGAATGATCGAAGCCCAGAAGTGGATCCCCTTGAGGAAGATCCCACTTCTGAGCTCCCAGAATTTCATAGAATTCTCGATTTTGAAAGACCTTCCCAATCAGTAGGAGGAGATTTCGTAGAGGTGAACCTAGGGGATGATTCCAATCCCAAAACCATCAAAATAGGCGCATGCTTGCATGAAACTGAAAAGTTAGCATTCATTGCATTTCTACAAACCTATTTAGATGTGTTTGCATGGACGTATGAAGACATGCCGGGCATAGATCCCAGCATAGTCGAGCATCGTCTTCCCTTAGATATAGGTGTAAAACCAATAAAGCAGAAGCTTAGGAAAATACACCCGAATGTACACACGCAAGTTAAAGAGGGTTTAGAAGATCTGCTAAAAGCCGGATTTATAAAACCTATTGCGTATTCTGATTGGTTGTCAAATATCGTTGTAGTTCGAAAAACCAATGGGAAAATTCGAATATGCATCGATTTCAGAAACCTGAATAAAGCCACTCCAAAGGATAATTATCCTTTACCAAACATAGATTTGATAGTCGATAGTACTGCAAATCATGAAATGTTTTCATTTATGGATGGCTATTCAGGCTATAATCAAATCAAACTAAGCCCACGAGATCAGGGTAAGACCGCCTTCACAACCCCATGGGGCACGTACTGCTATACAGTCATGCCCTTTGGCTTGAAAAATGCCGGCGCAACATACCAACGAGCCATGAACACGATCTTCCATGATCAAATTCACGAGCTTGTAGAAGTGTATGTAGATGATCTCTTGGCAAAATCCAAAACCCGATGCACCCATATCGAATGTTTACAAAAAATCTTCGAAAGGCTTAGGCTTTACAAAGTAAAGCTAAACCCTCAAAAATGTGTGTTCGGGGTAGAATCAGGGAAGCTTCTAGGCTTTATGGTGAGCCAAAGGGGAATAGAAGTCGACCCCTCTAAGTGTCGAGCCATCATAGACATGGCTCCACCCTCCAATCTCACCCAAGTCCGTAGCCTCCAGGGTCGATTGCAATCTGTGCGCCGATTCATATCGAATCTGGCAACTAGATGCGAACCCTTCAACAAACTGTTGAGGAAGGGCACGAAATTCTTATGGGATGACGAATGCCAAAAGTCCTTCGAGAGACTAAAGGCATACTTGGTTAATCCCCCCGTTTTGAATCCTCCAAAGCAAGGAAAACCGCTTTTATTATACATCTCCGTGCATGTAAACGCTTTAGGAGCCCTGTTGGCTCAATACGAGGATGACACCCATAAGGAGTATGCCATCTACTATATTTCGAAAACTCTCTTGGCTTATGAGCGAAATTATCAAGCCATGGAGAAGACGTGCTTGGCCCTAGTCTGGGCCTGCCAGAAATTCAGACACTACTTCCTAGATCATGAGATCTGGATAGTGTCCAAGCTTGATCCAATCAAGCACTTGTTCGAAAAACCCATTCTCACGGGTAGATTGGGCAAATGGCAACTCCTTCTAACGGAGTATGATCTAAAATACCATCACCAGATCTCCGTTAAGGGGCAGGCCCTAGCAGATTATGTGGCCGACTTCCCCTTGGAGGACGCATATCCCACTCTTGTCGAAATGCCTGATGAAGGCATATTGCAAAACCATTTTCAAAACCACATTTTGGCAAATTCTTTCGAAAACCAAGTGTGGAAGATGCGCTTCGACGGGGCACGAAACCAACGAGGGGCTGGTGCCGGGATCATCCTAATCTCCCCTGAAAAGGGCGAGATTCCCATAGCCGTCCGCTTAGATTTCGAATGTTCCAACAACGTAGCTGAGTATGAAGCACTCATACAAGGTTTAAGGATTTCGAAAACTCTAGGGGCATCATGCATCGAGGTCTTTGGAGATTCACTCCTTGTCATAAACCAGATTTTAAAAATTTGGCAAGTACGTAATGAGAAACTACTTCCATATCACGAGTTGGCCACTCGATTGGTCCACTCCTTCCAGTCGTGTAAGCTCACACACGTGGGAAGAGAGGACAATGGCATCGCCGATGCCCTCTCTTCCTTGGGTTCAGCCCTGAAGGTCGATCCCATTTCAGGGACCAGATCTTTGGAAATATGGCATGCGCCCCATCCATCCACACACGACTTGGATATTTGCCAAAACAACCCAGAGTCTATTGAAAAACCCTGGTTCTATGACATAAAACAATTTTTAGAAAATGGGGGATTCACTGAGGATGCCACATCCAAAGATAGGGCATTCATTCGTAAGATTTCGACCCGATACACCATTCTGGGTGGGGTCTTATACAAAAAGAGTTTTACCGGCATTCTGCTTAGATGTATCGACCTAGAGGAGGCTAGGATAGTGATGCACGAGTTCCACGATGGAGAATGTGGAGGTCATGTTAATGCCAACATGATGGCAATGAAAATACTTAGAGGGGGTTATTTTTGGTCCACCCTGAAAAGGGATTGTCACGATCATGTTAGAAAGTGTCATCCATGTCAAGTGCATGGGCACGCCATTCATATCCCTTCATCTGCATTGCATTCCGTGGTCAGCCCCTGGCCATTTACCATGTGGGCGTTTGACATTGTAGGCCCCATATTTCCAAAGGCCTCGAATGGGCATCGTTTTATCTTGGCAGCCACGGAGTATTTCTCCAAGTGGGTGGAAGCCATTTCCCTAACGAATGTGATGGGGCAACATGTGGTGGCTTTCATCCGGAGGAATATCTTGGCTCGATTTGGGGTTCCACGAGACCTTGTGTCTGATAATGGTACCCCATTCAAGAACGAGCGGATGGTTAAGTTGTGCAACACGTATGACATAACTCACCACTTCTCCTCGCCCTACTACCCTCAAGGCAACGGCCAAGCCGAAGCCACAAACAAGACTCTCATTGGTATCATTGAGAAAACCTTAGAAAAGGGTAGGAGGTGGCATGAGAAGCTGGATGAAGCCTTATGGGCTTATAGGACTTCCATCCGGACTCCCACGAATGCCACACCATTCGAATTGGTCTATGGCACAAACGCCATTCTTCCCATTCATACCCAACTGCATTCATTCCATACATCCATTGCACTCGACCTTCCCCTAGAGACGCTTCAGCATGCTAGGATGGCCGAACTAGATTTGCTAGATGAGAGGCGACTCCTTGCCATGGATCATGCTCGTGCATACCGGCAAAGGATAGCCCGACATTATAGCAAACACATGAGACCTCGCCACTTTGAAGTGGGAGATCTGGTCTTAAAAACCATCCATCATCGTGGCCCACACCCCTTAGGCAAGTGGCGCCCCAACTGGGATGGACCCTATGTTGTACGAGCAACCACTACGAACAATTCGTATTGGTTGATCGATGTAGAAGGTAGGAATTTAGCAGATCCTATCAATATTCAATACTTAAAGAAGTATCATGTGTAGGATCTGGATTAAATTCCAGTTTTCGAAAATTTTAAAGGGATAGCTGCCCTGAGACATGTGAATAAGGTGCAAAGGCGAACTCGTGTGACCCTAAGTGAGAGAATTCGCACTTGTGAAAGAGTGGAGTTTTCAAAATCATGGTTACATTTCAAAATCCTTCTTCTTACAAAGAAAGGCCTAGTTCAACATAGCAAGATACTTGCAAGTAGTACGTGCTATTTCTAAATAGGCTGATCTGGAATGGATCGAGTGTAGGCTTGGGATAAGTCCTCCCCTCTTCTTTTCTCCTTCCAAAAGGAAAACAAAGGCCCAAATCAAAAGGGAATTTCCCATTTAAAGTCTCTTTCCAAAAGAAAGAAACCAGACTTGAAAAAGAAAAATCGATTCTCTTATAAAAAGAGGGATTAAAGAAAAAATACTCCCAAAGGGAGACCCTCTATAAAAAAGGAAAAAGAGGCCAAAAAGCTCAAAAAGATCAGTTTTCCGCCTTCTATGCCTTAAACCACGGGACGCTTCGGAAGGGACCGTGGTATCTCTTTCCCATCCCTGGCTTATCCCAAGCTAAACATGGTTCATTTCGAGGAATCCTAAAGTAAAAATAGGATTTACTTACTTGAATTTCATCTTGTTTGAGAATTCGACCTTTCGAGTAAGCCGTAGGAATTTGAAATGAAGCTTATTTTCTTATAAAACCTCCGCTAGATAAGCGAGTGTTAAGACTCAAACAAGGGCAAGCGCGAAGAGCTCGAGATCCTTAGGATCGAGACTCAAGACAGTTGTCCCTTTTGTAAATAGCTTTTGTAAATAAGTTTTGAAAACCGAACATCGAACAGCATAGGGTTTTTGCTCACTTTGAGCAGTAGGCCTTGTAAGTCTCTAGAGTTCGACCACACCTGGTCTCTGGGAGGTCGCCACTTTTGGCACCACACCCATCATTTGCATTCCACGCATGGTACTTGCATGAACATGATCCCATTTAGGACCAGATTCCATAAGTGAACCCTTTGGCGTAATATCTCCTCCTACCAGAGTTTGTAAAATTGAGATTTTGCTAAAATGGGACGATCCCATATTCTTCGTGGCTAGATCTAGGGAGACATTAAAAGGGGTGTTTGTCATCTTTGCCCTTATCCAAATCTATTTGGACAAGGCCAAAGAGGGGCATCTGTAAACACCCCGAAATCCCACGAATTTCTCAAAATCCATCTGGTTTTATACAAGCAGCCCCAAAGGGCCATTTTGAGTTTGGAAACCCAGGAGCCTTCCAAACAAACCCTGTATATATGTTTAAAACTTTATCTTTCAAAAACATATGATATAGCTTTTGAAAACCCTTTTTAGAACCTGTTTTGAAACCCCGAAGTGGCTTGGCCCGATCAAGACAGGACCAGGAGAGCCAAGAAGAGCCCGGAACCGGAGCACCTGTCGAGCCCGGCGCAGCAACTCTTGCATCTAATTCACCTCCCAGGATCTCGAACGTCCAAGACCCTGTTCTTACCAAAATATCATTTGAAGTCATCTCCGGAAGGCAGAAACGGAGGCGGGCGACCATGTTGGCGAAGACCCAACGCAGACGGAGCACTGATGCTGTCAGGCCCCGCACGAATCGTCCGTCTCGAACCCAGCCCGAAGGAGTCAGAGTTCAGTTTGGATTGGATCTGGACCATATATATCCAGATCCCAATCCAAACCCATATGTGGACTTGGATTTGGATTTGGATCCAGAGATCCAATCCAATATCCATATCCATGGCCCACATCACCTTCTCATAAATGGAGGTGGGGCCCACTTGAAATTCACGTGGGATATTGGGCATGAGAGAGAGTGGGGGTGATAAATATCAAGAGTGTTGTATTAAGCTTGACTTGTGTGTCAAGTTTGGGTTTAATCTTGTGGTTTAGCCTAATTGAGTGGGTTTAAGCTTGTAATTAGCTAAAACCTAACCTAGGGCTGCACCAACATGGGGTGATCAAGGTCTATGGGCCATGCTAAGGGAGCTCCATCACCTAAACCTAGCCAAAAATGCCTAAACCTAGCCAAAAATGCCTAAACCTAGCCTAAACCCCTAATCCACCCCTAATTTGAACCTAATCACCTAACCCACTTCCCTAATCCTGGCCTAATCCCAACCTAATCACCTAACCCACTTCCCTAATCCTTCCCTAAACCTAGATTAATTTCCCTAATCCTAGCCTAAACCTAGCCTAAACCACCTAACCTAGCTCACTAAACCTCACCCTAAAACCCAACCACCTAACCTAGCCCTAAACCACCCTTAGCCCACGATTTTCCCAAACACCTAGTTTTAAAATATCTGGCCCAATCCCATCCAGCCCACCTTATCTACATACTACCCTACCTAAACCACCTAACCACTACCCACAACCCAGCCCTAACCGACCTACCCATCCCCTATTTAAACCCCCCCCATTGTGGGCGGGTTTTCCAGGTGGGAACCACACTCCACCACCCAGCCGGGCCCTCTCCTTCTCCCATCTCTCACCCGTCTTCCCAGCAGCTCCAGCTCCACCAGCCGCCACCTGCTCCACCACTCTCCCTCTTCCGTCCACCATCACTGCCCCCCCAGCCGGACACCACCACCTCACTCAGCCGGGCCCTCTCCTTCTCCCATCTTCCACCAGCCGACAGCCACCTTTGCCGCCACTCCTTCCCATTCGGTAAGTCCCCTAACTCCCTCAAAACCACTCTCTACCACCTCTCCACTCTTAGCCACCCATCTTCCCCTTAGCTCCACCTCTTTGCCGCCACCACCTAAGCCTAGCCGAACCTAGGATAACCCAAGTGGCTGGCCACTACTCAGCCACCATCTCCCATTCGGCCGACCCCCCCCTAGGTGTCCTATTTGGCCTTCCCACTAGCTCACCTTTTAGGTCCAGTTTCCCTAAGTCCCTAACTTCCCTAGTGACCCTAAGACCCACTTAGTCAGCCACTCTAAACTCCCTACTTGGAGGCGCCGCCCACTTGCCACCGGTCCCCTTCGAGGCGTCCATCCCGCGCCCCCTTTGCAGCCGGCCAGCACTCTTGGTCACACACCTTCGCGGAGCTCCCATTTGCAGCCCAAAGCCAAGGCCACGCTCAAGCAAGACCTCTACGGACCAGCTACTTGTAAGTTTCTAAACTCGGTCTTTGATCATACACTTGCTTGAAATTCAATTCGATACGGGGTTGTAATAACGGAGCATAGTCTCCCCCCGCTTGTAATAACGTGGCTTGGCACAACCACACACGTGCACTCTCTTAGTCGTGCACAATTTTGCACACACACGGGCCTAATCCGCCCCAATATATAAGTGTACGTATATATTTCATTTCCGAAGGGTTTTGTTTAAGTTGGGTGTGTTGTCTTTCAATTTAAACACTCTCACACACATTGAGCTTTCGCTCTTATTTGAAAGACCCAAGTAAGGGCCGACCTATACTATTTGGGTTTCATTTCATGTCGTGTGAGTAAGTCTTTCAATTTAAACACTCTCACACACATTGAGCTTTCGCTCTTATTTGAAAGACCCAAGTAAGGGCCGACCTATACTATTTGGGTTTCATTTCATGTCGTGTGAGTAAGTCTTTCAATTTAAACACTCTCACACACATTGAGCTTTCGCTCTTATTTGAAAGACCCAAGTAAGGGCCAACCTATACTATTTGGGTTTCATTTCATGTCGTGTGAGTAAGTCTTTCAATTTAAACACTCTCACACACATTGAGCTTTCGCTCTTATTTGAAAGACCCAAGTAAGGGCCGACCTATACTATTTGGGTTTCATTTCATGTCGTGTGAGTAAGTCTTTCAATTTAAACACTCTCACACACATTGAGCTTTCGCTCTTACTCCCAAGACCTTAGTAAAGGCCTTATTGCAGTTATATTTGGGTTTCATTTATGTCGTGTGTGTAGTACTTCAATTTAAACACTCTCACACACATTGAGCCTTCGCTCTTACTCCCAAGACCTTAGTCAAGGCCATACTGCAATTTATATTTGGGTTTAATTTCATGTCGTGTGTGTAAGTCTTTCAATTCAAACACGCACCCACATTGAGCCTTCGCTCTTATTTGCAAGACCCGAGTAAGGGCTCATATACATAAGATATATACATATTTCCCTTCGGTTATTTCCCTTCGGTTATTTCCCTTCGGTTATTTCCCTTCAGCATTTGTCAGCATTGTTACATTTCGGGTTTTCCCTTTGGAGTAGCGTGAGTTTGCATTGCATCTACGCCATACCACGAGGTAGGACGCATATTGCATCGAAGCAACCCCCGCTCGAATTCGCCCATGTAGTGGAGTGTTCATAACACACAAACTAGGCAACCCAAAAAGGGATAAAAGAAAAGACTTAGGCACGTGCAAATCCACGCGATCTAAAACATGCAATCGCATCTTAAAGACCCGAAATAGACACCTCGAACCGTTTCGTAGACTTTCTCCCTAAAACTCGATTTTTTTGCAAAAGCGTACAGACTGACCCTTGCGCATCGGTGCAAGAAGGTCTGCGACGACAAGAGCTCACTTGCTCACAGTCGCCACGTTTAGAAGTCAGTGTTGATATATCTTCGCTAGCTTAAGTAAGCTAGCTGGCACGCCCTGTTTGTATACATAGGCCTTAGACGCACGATAAGATCCACTCCAAGCCACGAAAGGGGCGAAGAGGCGGGGATTTTCGCGCGTCTACACATACCACCCTACCTAAACCACCTAACCACTACCCCAAACCCAGCCCTAACCGACCTACCCAACTCCCTATATAAACCCCCCCTCTTGGGGCGGGTTTTCCTAGCTAGAACCCCTCACCAATCCCAACCGGGCCCTCTCTTTCCCCCACTTCCCAGCCCAGCCGAACCTGTTCCACCTCCTCCACTGCTCCACCTGCGCCGCCTGCACCACCACCATCCCTCCATCCCACCACAGCTTGCACCGCCATCTCCACTACCTCCCGGCCAAGCCTCATTGCCTTCCCCAAGCCCAGCTGAGCACCCCCTTCTCCCCATTCGGTAAGTACCCCCCAACTCTACCTAACTCCTTCTCTACTCCCTCTCCACTCCTAGCCACCCACCATACCACCATCTTACCTACACATCAGCCCCTTGCTGCCACCATTCTCACTTAGCCCAACCTAGCACAACCTAAACCACCGGCCACTACCTAACTACCCTAACTACACTCGGCCAGCCATCTCTTTTCCCCTTAGACTCCCATTCGACCTTCCCTTAAACTCCCCTTAGGTCCATATTCCCTAACACTCTATACTCTCCATTCGTGGCCCTACATATTCACTTGGCCCAGCCCCTTTAATTCCCCACATCAAGGCGACACCCACTTACAGCCGGCCACCTTCGAGGCGCCTATCACGCGCCCCACTTGCAGCCGGTCAGCACCCTTTGTCATCCACCCTCGCAGAGCTCCCGTTTGCAGCCCAAGGCGAAGGCCAAGCCCACGCTCAAGCAAGGCCTCTACGGACCAGCTACTCGTAAGTGCCTAAACTCGGTCTTTAGTTGTATACTTGCTTGAGATTCAATTTGATACGGGGTTGTAATAACGGAGCATAGTCTCCCCCCGCTTGTAATAACGTGGCTTGGCACACCCACACACGTGCACTCTCTTAGTTGTGCACGATTTTGAACACACACGGGCCTAATCAGCCCCTAATACATAAGTATATATATATATACTTTCATTTTCGAAGGGTTTTTGCTTAAGTTGGGTGCGTTGTCTTTCAATTCAAGCACTTTCACACACATTGAGCTTTCGCTCTTATTTGAAAGACCCAAGTAAGGGCCGACCTATACTATTTGGGTTTCATTTCATGTCGTGTGAGTAAGTCTTTCAATTCAAGCACTCTCACACACATTGAGCTTTCGCTCTTATTTGAAAGACCCAAGTAAGGCCCGACCTATACTATTTGGGTTTCATTTCATGTCGTGTGTGTAAGTCTTTCAATTCAAGCACTCTCACACACATTGAGCCTTCGCTCTTATTCCCAAGACCTTAGTAAAGGCCTTATTGCAGTTATATTTGGGTTTCATTTATGTCGTGTGTGTAGTACTTCAATTCAAGCACTCTCACACACATTGAGCCTTCGCTCTTACTCCCAAGACCTTAGTCAAGGCCATACTGCAATTTATATTTGGGTTTAATTTCATGTCGTGTGTGTAAGTCTTTCAATTCAAGCACGCACCCACATTGAGCCTTCGCTCTTATTTGCAAGACCCGAGTAAGGGCTCATATACATAATCTATATACATATCTCCCTTCGGTTATTTCCCTTCGGTTATTTCCCTTCGGTCATTTCCCTTCGGTTATTTCCCTTCAGTATTGTCTTTACATTTCAGGTTTTCCCTTTGGAGTAGCGTGAGTTTGCATTGCATCTACGCCATACCACGAGGTAGGATGCATATTGCATCAAAGCAAGCCCCGCTCGAATTCGCCCATGTAGTAGAGTGTTCATAACACACAAACTAGGTGGCCCGAAAAGGGATAAAAGAAAAAACTTAGGCACGTGCAAATCCACGTGATCTAAAACATGCAATCGCATTTTAAAGACCCAAAATAGACACCTCGAACCGCTTCGTAGACTTTCTCTCCAAAACTCGATTTTTGCAAAGTGTACAGACTGACCCTTGCGCATCGGTGCAAGAAGGTCTGCGACGACAAGAGCTTACTTGCTCACAGTCGTCACGTTTAGAAGTCAGTGTTAAATATATCTTCGCTAGCTGAGGTAAGCTAGCTGGCACGCCCTGTTTGCATACATAGGCCTTAGACACACGAGAGGATCCGCTCCAAGCCCAGAAAATGCGAGAGGCGGGGATTTTCGCGCGTCTACAGTGGTGATGGTGGCGTTCGGCTGAGCTGGGGAAGTGGTGCAGGTGGTGGCGAGATGTGGAGCAGGTGGTGGCAGGATGTGGAGCAGGTGGTGGTTCGGTTGAGCTGGGAAGTGGAGGACCCGGCAAGGAATGGGTGGGCTGCTAGGTTGTGAAACCCGCCCCCAAGGGGGGGGGGTTTATATAGGGCTGGGTTAGGTCGGTTAGGGCTGGGTTTGGTGTAGTGGTTAGGTGGTTTAGGTAGGGTGGTATGATAATAAGGTGGGCTGGAAAGGGGTAGGGCCAGATATTTTAAATACAAGTGGTTTGGGTAGGTTGTGGGCTAAGGGTGGTTTAGGGGTTTAGGGTTTGGTTAGGTGGGTTGGTTCTAGGGTGAGGTTTAGTGAGCTAGGTTAGGTGATTAGGCTAGGATTAGGCTAGGTTTAGGGAAATTAACCTAGGTTTAGGGAAGGATTAGGGAAGTGGGTTAGGTGATTAGGTTGGGATTAGGCCGGGATTAGGGAAGTAGGTTAGGTGATTAGGCTCAGATTAGGAGCGGATTAGGGTGGAAGGCTAGGATTAGGTATTTTTGGTTAGGTTTAGGTGAAGGAGCTCCCTTTGCATAGCCCATAGACCTTAACCACATCATGTTGGTGCAGCCCTAGGTTAGGTTTTGGCTAATTACAAGCTTAAACCCACTTAATTAGGCTAACCCACATGACTAACCCCAAACTTGACACACAAGTCAAGCTTAATTACAACACACACTTGATCTTATCCTCCCCCACTCTCTCTCATGCCCATAATCCCACGTGAAATTCAAGTGGGCCCCACCTCCATTTATGAGAAGGTGATGTGGGCCATGGATATGGATATTGGATTGGATTTTTGAATCCAAATCCAAATCCAAGTCCATACATGGGTTTGGATTGGGATCTGGATATATATGGTCCAGATCCGATCCAAACTCAACTCTGACTCCTTCGAGCTATGTTCGAGACGAACGGTTTGTGCGGGGCCTGATAGCATCAGTACTCCGTCTGCGTTGGGTCTTCGCCAACATGATCGTCCGCCTCTGTTTTTGCCTTCCGGAGATGACTTCAAACAATGTTTCGATGATAATAGGGTCTTGGACGTTCGAGATCCTGGTGGTGTGAATTTGATACAAGAGCTGCTGTGCCGGGATCGACAAGTGCTCCGGTTCCGGGCTCTCCTTAGCTCTCCTGGTCCTGTCTGGATTAGGCCAAGCTGCTTCGGGGTTTCCAAAACATGTTTTAAAAGGGTTTTCAAAAGCCATATTATGTGTTTTTGAAATATAAAGTTTAAAACATATATACAGGGTTGTTTGGAAGGCTCTTGGGTTTCCAGACTCAAAATAGCCCTTTGGGGCTGCTTTTACAAAACCAGATGGGTTTGAGAAATTCGTGGCATTTCAGGGTGTTTATAGTAATCACTGGATACGATGGAAATGCGTCCAGACCTTTAGGATCCGTTGAACTTCCCATGGAAAGGGGAGGGATAGCTCACGTGGGGGTATTCCATGTTTTGGACATCCACCCCCACTACAACCTATTGCTGAGAAGGCCTTGGATACACAGCATGCATGCTGTGCCGTCCACCTTCCATAGGTGTGTAAAAATCCCTTTTGAAAATCAAGTCATTGTGATCCTAAGTAAGTGTCATCCACAGCTTCAGGGGATTCAAAATTCCCCATGCTTTTCAAGTTCCCAGGCCTACGAGGCCAACTCAGGGCAAACCGTGGTCGAGCCACCAAAGCTCACCCTTCAGGTACCTAAGAAGGTTGTACACATCCAGGGGCCGCCCAAGGTTGGCCCACTCAAAACACTAACCATCCCAGGAAAATCCAAGCATCCACTATTTCCAAAACCCCTGTACAGAAAGCCTTATGTGCATAATATGGACGATAGCAAGTTCCAGGATCACGAATTATATGAAAACTTTTCCAAAAACAAAAAATCGTGGAACATGTTATTGAACATGGGGTATATGCCATACAAAAGTCTAGGGGCACAAAATAAGGGTCTCGTAGAACCCATTGTAGACGCGCGAATCCTCTCATGCGTCTAAGGCCTATTTGTGTAAACAGGGCATGCCAGCTAGCTTACCTAAGCTAGCGAAGATATATTCTAAACTGACTTCTAACGTGGCGACTGTGAGCAAGTGAGCTCTTGTCGTCGCAGACCTTTATGGGCAAGGGTCAGTCTGTACGCTTTGCAAAAATCGAGTTTTTGGGATAGAAAGCCTACGAAGCGGTTCGAGGTGTCTAATTCGGGTGTTTTTAGATGCGATTGCAATTTTTAGATCACGTGGATTTGCACGTGCCTAAGTCTTTCCTTTTATCCCTTTATGGGCCACCCAGTTTGTGTGTTATGAACACTCCACTACATGGGCGAATTCGAGTGGGGCTTGCTTTGATGCAATATGCGTCCTACCTCGTGGTATGGCGTAGATGCAATGCAAACTCACGCTACTCCAAAGGGAAAACCCGAATGTAAAGACAATACTGAAGGGAAATAACTGAAGGGAAATGACTTGTAAAGTAAATACCGAAGGGAGATATGTATATAGAGTAGGTATATGGGCCCTTACTCGGATCTTGCAAATAAGAGCGAAGGCTCAATGTGGGTGCGTGCTTGAATTGAAAGACTTACACACACGACATGAAATTAAACCCAAATATAAATTGCAGTATGGCCTTGACTAAGGTCTTGGGAGTAAGAGCGAAAGCTCAATGTGTGTGAGAGTGCTTGAATTGAAGTACTACGCACACAACATGAAATTAAACCCAAATATAACTGCAATAGGCCTTGACTAAGGTCTTGGGAGTAAGAGCGAAAGCTCAATGTGTGTGAGAGTGCTTGAATTGAAAGACTTACACACACGACATGAAATGAAACCCAAATAGTATAGGTCGGCCCTTACTTGGGTCTTTCAAATAAGAGCGAAAGCTCAATGTGTGTGAGAGTGCTTGAATTGAAAGGCTTACACACACGACATGAAATGAAACCCAAATAGTATAGGTCGGCCCTTACTTGGGTCTTTCAAATAAGAGTGAAAGCTCAATGTGTGTGAGAGTGCTTGAATTGAAAGACAACGCACCCAACTTAAGCAAAACCCTACAAAATCAAAGTATATATATATATTTATGTATTAGGGGCTGATTAGGCCCGTGTGTGTTCAAAATCGTGCACAACTAAGAGAGTGCACGTGTGTGGGTGTGCCAAGCCACGTTATTACAAGCGGGTGGAGACTATGCTCCGTTATTACAACCCCGTATCGAATTGAATCTCAAGCAAGTATACAACTAAAGACCGAGTTAGGCACTTACTAATAGCTGGTCTGAAGATGCCTTGCTTGAGCGTGGGCTTGGCCTTCACCTTGGGCTGCAAAAGGGAGCTCCGCGAGGTTGAATGACAAGGGGTGCTGGCCGGGTGCCTTGAAGGTGGCCGGCTGCTAGCAAGGGTGTCGCCTTGACGTGTGGGATTAAAGGGGCTAGGTAAGGTCACTAGGGGGAGTGTAGTGTTGGGGGAGTATGGCACTAAGGGAAGTTCAAGGGAAGATCGAATGGGACACTTAAGGTTGGCGGGTTGTTAGGGTGGCCGAGTGGAGCTAGAAGGTCTAGGTGGTGGCAGGTAGTTAGGATGCTATGGGTTCGGCTGAGTGGGGCTGGTGGCAGCAAGTGGAAGGGCTGGTGTTAGGGTGATATGAGAGTGGATTAGGTGGTTGAGAATGGAGAGGGAATGAAGAGGGAGTAAGGTGGAAGGTAGGGCACTTACCGAGTGAAGAGAGGGTGGCGCTCGACTGGAAGGAAGTGGTGCAGGTGGTGGCGTTCGGCTGGGCTGGGGAAGTGATGCAGGTGGTGGCAGGATGTGGAGCAAGTGGCGGTGGGATGTGGAACAGGTGGTGGTGGGATGTGGAGAAGGCGGAGCAGGTGGAGCAGGCGGCTGAGCTTGGGGAAGTGGAGGACCCGGCTGGGAAATGGGTGGGCTTCCAGATGGGAAAACCCGCCCCCAAGAGGGGGGTTTATATAGGGCTTGGTTAGGTCGGTTAGGGCTGGGTTTGGGGTAGTGGTTAGGTGGTTTAGGTAGGGTGGTATGATGATAAGGTGGGTTGGAAAGGGGAGGGCCAGATATTTTAGATACAAGTGGTTTGGGTAGGTTGTGGGCTAGGGGTGGGTGGTTTAGGGGTTTAGGGTTTAGTTAGGTGGGTGGGTTCTAGGGTGAGGTTTAGTGAGCTAGGTTAGGTGATTAGGCTAGGATTAGGCTAGGTTTAGGGAAATTAACCTAGGTTTAGGGAAGGATTAGGGAAGTGGGTTAGGTGATTAGGTTGGGATTAGGCCAGGATTAGGGAAGTAGGTTAGGTGATTAGGTTCAGATTAGGGGCGGATTAGGGTGGAAGGCTAGGATTAGGTATTTTGGGTTAGGTTTAGGTGAAGGAGCTCCCTTTTCATGGCCCATGGACTTTAACCACATCATGTTGGTGCAGCCCTAGGTTAGGTTTTGGCTAATTACAAGCTTAAACCCACTCAATTAGGCTAACCCACATGATTAACCCCAAACTTGACACACAAGTCAAGCTTAATTACAACCACACTTGATCTTATCCACCCCCACTCTCTCTCATGCCCATAATCCCACATGAAATTCAAGTGGGCCCACCTCCATTTATGAGAAGGTGATGTGGGCCATGGATATGGATATTGGATTGGATTTTTGAATCCAAATCCAAATCCAAGTCCATACATGGGTTTGGATTGGGATCTGGATAGATATGGTCCAGATCCGATCCAAACTGAACTCTAACTCCTTCGAGCTGTGTTCGAAACGAACGGTTTGTGCGGGGCCTGACAGCATCAGTGCTCCATCTGCATTGGGTCTTCGCCAACATGATCGTCCGCCTCTGTTTTCGCCTTCTGGAGAAGACTTCAAACAAGGTTTCGATGATAACAGGGTCTTGGACGTTCGAGATCCTGGGGGTGTGGATTTGATACAAGAGTTACTGTGCCGGGCTCGACAAGTGCTCCAGTTCCGGGCTCTCCTTAGCTCTCTTGGTCTTGTCTGGATTAGGCCATGCTGCTTCGGGGTTCCAAAACATGTTTTACAAAGGTTTTAAAAGCCATATTGTATGTTTTCGAAATACAGAGTTTAAAACATATGTACAGGGTTGTCTGGAAGGCTCCTGGGTTTCCAGACCCAAAATGGTCCTTTGGGGCTGCTTTTACAAAACCAGATAGATTTGAGAAATTCGTGGAATTTCAAGGTGTTTATAGATGCCCCTCTTTGGCCTTGTCCAAATCGATTTGGATAAAGGCAAAGATGACAAACACCCCTTTCAATGTCTCCCTAGATCAAATCTACGAAGAACATGGGATCGCCCCAATCTTTTAACAAAATCTCAATTTAAAACTCTGGTAGGAGGAGATATTACGCCAAAGGGATTTTCATGAAATCTGGTCCTAAATGGGATCATGTTTAAGCAAGTGCCATGCGTGGAATGCAGATGTATGACATGGGTGTGGTGCCAAGAGTGGCGACCTCCCAGAGACCAGATGTGGTCGAACTCTAGAGACTTACAAGGCCTGTTGCTCCAAGTGAGCCAAAATCCTATGCTGTTTGATGTTCGATTTTCAAAACTTATTTACAAAAGTTATTTACAAAAGGGACAACTGTCTTGAGTCTCGATCCTAAGGATCTCGAGCTCTTCGTGCTTGCCCTTGTTTGAGTCTTAACACTCGCTTATCTAGCAGAGGTTTTATAAGAAAACAAGTTTGTATTTCAAATTCCTACGCCTTACTCGAAACGTCGAATTCTCAAACAAGATGAAATTCAAGTTAGTAAATCCTATTTTTACTTTAGGATTCCTTGAAATGAACCATGCTTTAGCTTGGGATAAACCAGGGATGGGAAAGAGATACCACGGTCCCTTCTGAAACGTCCCATGGTTTGAGGCACAAAAGGTGGAAAACTGCTCTTTTTGAGCTTTTTGGCCTCTTTTTCCTTTTTTTCATCGAGGGTCTCCCTTTGGGAGTATTTTTTCTTTAATCCCTCTTTTTCATAAGAGAATCGATTTTTCTTTTGAATTCTGGTTTCTTTCTTTTGGAAAGATACTTTGAATGGGAAATTCCCCTTTTGTTTGGGCCTTTGTTTTCCTTTTGGAAGGAGAAGAGAAAAGGGGAGGACTTATCCCAAGCCTACACTCGATCCATTCTAGATCAGCCTATTTAGAAATAGCATGTACTACTTGCAAGTATCTTGCTATATTGAACTAGGCCTTTCTTTGTAAGAAGAAGGATTTTGAAATGTAACCACGATTTTGAAGACTCCGCTCTTTCACAAGTGCGAATTCTCTCACTCAGGGTCACACGACTTTGCCTTTGCACCTTATTTTCATGTCTCAGGGCAGCTATCCCTTAAATTTTTCGAAAAATGGAATTTAATCCAGATCCTACACATGATATTTCTTTAAGTATTGAACATTGATAGGATGAGCTAAATTCCTACCTTCTACATCGATCAATCAATACGAGTTGTTCGTAGTGGTTGCTCGTACAACATAGGGTCCATCCCAGTTGGGGTGCCACTTGCCTAGGGGGTGTGGGCCACGATGATGGATGGTTTTTAAGACCAGATCTCCCACTTCAAAGTGGCGAGGTCTCATGTGTTTGCTATAATGTCGGGCTATCCTTTGTCGGTATGCACGAGCATGATCCATGGCAAGGAGTCGCCTCTCATCTAGCAAATCTAGTTCGGCCATCCTAGCATGCTGAAGCGTCTCTAGGGGGAGGTCGAGCGCAATGGATGTATGAAATGAATGCAATTGGGTATGAAAGGGAAGAATGGTGTTTGTGCCATAGACCAATTCGAATGGTGTGGCATTCGTGGGAGTCCGAATGGAAGTCCTATAAGCCCATAAGGCTTCATCCAGCTTCTCGTGCCACATCCTACCCTTCTCTAAGGTTTTCTCAATTATGCTAATGAGAGTCTTGTTTGTGGCTTCGGCTTGGCCGTTGCCTTGAGGGTAGTAGGGCGAGGAGAAGTGGTGAGTTATGCCATACGTGTTGCACAACTTAACCATCCGCTCGTTCTTGAATGGGGTGCCATTATCAGACACAAGGTCTCGTGGAACCCCAAATCGAGCCAAGATATTCCTCCGAATGAAAGCCACCACATGTTGCCCCATCACATTGGTTAGGGAAATGGCTTCCACCCACTTGGAGAAATACTCCGTGGCTGCTAAAATAAATTGATGCCCATTCGAGGCCTTTGGAAATATTGGGCCTATGATGTCAAACGCCCACATGGTAAATGGCCAGGGGCTGACCACGGAATGCAATGCAGATGACGGGATATGAATGGCATGCCCATGCACTTGGCATGGATGACATTTCCTAACATGATCGTGACAATCCTTTTTTAGGGTGGACCAGAAATAACCCCCTCTAAGTATTTTCATTGCCATCATGTTGGCATTAACATGACCTCCACATTCTCCCTCGTGGAACTCGTGCATCACTATCCTAGCCTCCTCTAGGTCGATACACCTAAGCAGAATGCCGGTAAAACTTTTTTTGTATAAGACCCCACCCAGAAGGGTGTATCTGGTCGAAATCTTACGAATGAATACCTTATCTTTGGATGTGGCATCCTCGGTGAATCCCCCATTTTCTAAAAATTGTTTTATGTCATAAAACCAGGGTTTTTCAAAAGACTCTGGGTTATTTTGGCAAATATCCAAGTCGTGTGTGGATGGGTGGGGCGCATGCCATATTTCCAAAGATCTGGTCCCTGAAATGGGATCGACCTTCAGGGCTGAACCCAAGGAGGAGAGGGCATCGGCGATGCCATTATCCTCTCTTCCTATGTGTGTGAGTTTACACGACTGGAAGGATTGGACCAATCGAGTGGCCAACTCGTGATATGGAAGTAGTTTCTCATTACGTACTTGCCAAATTTTTAAAAGCTGGTTTATGACAAGGAGCGAATCTCCAAAGACCTCAATGCATGATGCCCCTAGAGTTTTCGAAATCCTTAAGCCCTGTATGAGTGCTTCATACTCAGCTACGTTGTTGGAACATTCAAAATCTAAGCGGACTGCTATGGGAATCTCGCCCTTTGCAGGGGAGATTAGGATGACCCCAGCACCAGCCCCTCGTTGGTTTCGTGCCCCATCGAAGTTCATCTTCCACACTTGGTTTTCGAAAGAATTTGCCAAAATGTGGTTTTGAAAATGGTTTTGCAATATGCCTTCATCAGGCATTTCGACAAGAGTGGGATATGCGTCCTCTAAGGGGAATTCAGCCACGTAATCTGCTAGGGCTTGCCCCATAATGGAGATCTAGTGATGGTATGTCATAAAACCAGGGTTTTTCAAAAGACTCTGGGTTATTTTGGCAAATATCCAAGTCGTGTGTGGATGGGTGGGGCGCATGCCATATTTCCAAAGATCTGGTCCCTGAAATAGGATCGACCTTCATGGCTGAACCCAAGGAGGAGAGGGCATCGGTGATGCCATTGTCCTCTCTTCCTACGTGTGTGAGTTTACACGACTGGAAGGATTGGACCAATCGAGTGGCCAACTCGTGATATGGAAGTAGTTTCTCATTACGTACTTGTCAAATTTTCAAAACCTGGTTTATGACAAGGAGCGAATCTCCAAAGACCTCGATGCATGATGCCCCTAGAGTTTTCGAAATTCTTAAGCCTTCTATGAGTGCTTCATACTCAGCTACGTTGTTGGAACATTCGAAATCTAAGCGGATTGCTATGGGAATCTCGCCCTTTTCAGGGGAGATTAGGATGACCCCAGCGCCAGCCCCTCGTTGGTTTCGTGCCCCATCGAAGTGCATCTTCCACACTTGGTTTTCGAAAGAATTTGCCAAAATGTGGTTTTGAAAATGGTTTTGCAATATGCCTTCATTAGGCATTTCGACAAGAGTGGGATATGCGTCCTCTAAGGGGAATTCAGCCACGTAATCTGCTAGGGGTTGCCCCTTAATGGAGATCTGGTGATGGTATTTCAGATCATACTCCATTAGAAGGAGTTGCCATTTGCCCAATCTACCTGTGAGAATGGGTTTTTCGAACAAGTGCTTGATTGGATCAAGCTTGGACACTATCCAGATCTCATGATCTAGGAAATAGTGTCTGAATTTCTGGCAAGCCCAAACTAGGGCCAAGCACGTCTTCTCCATGGCTTGATAATTTCGTTCATACGCCACGAGAGTTTTCAAAATATAGTAGATGGCATACTCCTTATGGGTGTCATCCTCGTATTGAACCAACAGGGCTCCTAAAGCATTTGCATGCACGGAGATGTATAATAAAAGCGGTTTTCCTTGTTTTGGAGGGTTCAAAACGGGGGGATTAACCAAGTATGCCTTCAGTCTCTCGAAGGACTTCTGGCATTCATCATCCCATAAGAATTTTGTGCCCTTCCTCAACAGTTTGTTGAAGGGTTCGCATCTAGTGGCCAGATTCGATATGAATCGGCGAACGGATTGTAAATGACCCTGGAGGCTACGGATTTGGGTGAGATTGGAGGGTGGAGCCATGTCTATGATGGCTCGACACTTAGAGGGGTCGACCTCTATTCCCCTTTGGCTCACCATAAAGCCTAGAAGCTTCCCTGATTCTACCCAGAACACACATTTTTGAGGGTTTAGCTTTACTTTGTAAAGCCTAAGCCTTTCGAAAATCTTTTGTAAACATTCGATATAGGTGCATCAGGTTTTGGATTTCGCCAAGAGATCATCTACATTCACTTCTACGAGATCATGAACCTGATCATGGAAGATCGTGGTCATGGCTCGTTGCTATGTTGCGCCGGCATTTTTCAAACCAAAGGGCATGACTGTATAGCAGTACGTGCCCCATGGGGTTGTGAAGGCGGTCTTACCCTAATCTCGTGGACTTAGTTTGATTTGATTATAGCCTGAATAGCCATCCATGAATGAAAACATTTCATGATTTGCAGTACTATCGACTATCAAATCTATGTTTGGTAAAGGATAATTATCCTTTCGAGTGGCTTTATTCAGGTTTCTGAAATCGATGCATATTCGAATTTTCCCATTGGTTTTTCGAACTACAACGATATTTGATAACCAATCAGAATACGCAATGGGTTTTATAAATCTGACTTTTAGTAGATCTTCTAAACCCTCTTTGACTTGCGTGTGCACATTCGGGTGTATTTTCCTAAGCTTCTGCTTTATGGGTTTTACACCTGCATCTAAGGGAAGACGATGTTCGACAATGCTGGGATCTATGCCCGACATGTCTTCATACGTCCATGCAAACACATTTAAATAGGTTCGTAGAAATGCAATGAATGCTAACCTTTCAGTTTCATGCAAGCATGCGCCTATTTTGATGGTTTTTGGATTGGAGTCATCCCCTAGGTTCACCTCTATGAAATCTCCTCCTACTGATTGGGAAGGTTTTTCAAAATCGAGAATCTTATGAAATTCTGGGAGCTCAGAAGTGGGATCTTCCTTAAGGGGATCCACCTCTGGGCTTTGATCATTCTCGTGGGCTATAGACCCAAGGGAATTTGATGCGTGGTTTTCAAAATGACCTGGTTTTGTACTTGGATTTTCAAGTGATTTCGAAATTTTTTGTCCGACTATGCAGACGACGTTTCTTTCGAAATCCTTTTCTTTTGCCAAAGTCCTACCAGGAGCAGCTATGTACAAAATCTTTTTGGTATTTTTCAAATTTTCGATTTTTTTGATTTTAAGCTTTTCAAATGTTTTTGTATTTTTAGAAAAAGGGATCTTCTGTCATACCTACAAAGGGAAAACACTACGGGTTAGACTCAGAATAAGAGGTCTAAATCGTAGGTCTCTTCTAAGGCAGGTTCTGGGGCACCCTTGACCCAGGTGGTCACAGGGGGTGGCTCCGGCGGTATTCGGGGAGTATAGCCGATCCCATATCGGCTTGGATTGGCCCTAGGAAGGATGGTTTCTAGGAGACCCTGGTTCTGTGCCCCTAGACTCTTGTAGGGCGTGTAGCCCATGTTCAACAACATGTTCCACGACTTTTTGTTTTTTGAAAAAGTTTGATATAAGTCGTGGTCCTGGATAATGCTATCATCCATATTGTGCTCATATGGCCTCTTGTCCAGGGGTTTTGGAAATAGGGAACGCCTAGGTTGTCCTAGAAGGGTTAGAGTCGGGAGGGGGCCTGCTTTAGGTGGCCCCTTCACATATACAACCTTCCTAGGGTTGTTTAACACGAGCCGAGGTGGCTCAACCATAATTTGCCCCAGGTTAGCCTCATGGGCCTGGGAGCTTGATAAACAAGGGGAGTTTATGATCCCCTGAAGCTGTGGGTGACTCTCACCTAGGATCACTACGACCTAGTCCCTAAAAGGGATCTTGACACACCTGTGGAAGGTGGATGGCACAGCTCACAAACTGTGTATCCAGGGCCTTCCCAGCAACAGGTTATAATGGGGGTGGATGTCCAAGACATGGAACACCCCCGTGTGTTCGATCCCTCCCGTTTCCATTGGGAGTTTGATGGATCCTAAAGGTCTAGACGCATTCCCATCGTATCCAGTGATAACGATGGGCCTTGGGTTCACTGAAGTCAACGTGACTCCGATTTTGTACGCCACATGAAGTGGAAGAATGTTGAGCCCTCCTCCACCATCAACTAGGCACCTGTCCAGAGAGTGGTTGTTTAGAACCACCTCGATATGCAGGGCCTGGTTATGGGTTTCGTAGGGTCTATCTACATCATCTTCCGAGAAAGTGATTGGCGATTTTGCTCCTAATAAAGCCACTTGGGCAGACAAGGATTCCAGACTTATGTTCGAATCAACCTTGGCCCTTTCTAGAATTTTCTCTAATACAAGTCTGAGGGTCTCCCATGCCATCATACCGATGGAAGTTCAGTATTTCATCGTCACTGTCTGTTTCGTAATCTATAGGAAGGAAATCAGACAGGGCGTAGTTTCTTTTCTCTTTATTCTGCCCTTTTAGCAACTGCTGTAGGGCTTTACGGTCCTTTTGTGTGAAGGACTCATGGTATTGGTTGCCTTCCATTACGGAGGCCTCTCTGTGCTTGCTGTAAACACCCCGAAATCCCACGAATTTCTTAAACGAATCTGGTTTTATGCAAGCAGCCCCAAAGGGCCATTTTGAGTTTGGAAACCCAGGAGCCTTCCAAACAACCCTGTACATATGTTTTTAAACTTTATCTTTCTAAAACATATAATATGGCTTTTGAAAACCCTTTTAAAACATGTTTTGAAACCCCGAAGTGGCTTAGCCCGATCAAGACAGGACCAGGAGAGCCAAGAAGAGCCCGGAACTGGAGCACCTGTCGAGCCCGGCGCAGCAACTCTTGTATCTGATTCACATCCCAGGATCTCGAACGTCCAAGACCCTGTTCTTATCAAAATAGCATTTGAAGTCATCTCCGGAAGGCAGAAACGGAGGCGGACGACTATGTTGGCGAAGACCCAACGCAGACGGAGTACTGATGCTGTCAGGCCCCGCACGAATCGTCCGTTTCGAACCCAGCTCGAAGGAGTCAGAGTTCAGTTTGGATTGGATCTGGACCATATATATCCAGATTCCAATCCAAACCCATATGTGGACTTGGATTTGGATTTGGATCCAGAGATCCAATCCAATATCCATATCCATGGCCCACATCACCTTCTCATAAATGGAGGTGGGGCCCACTTGAAATTCACGTGGGATATTGGGCATGAGAGAGAGTGGGGGTGAAAAATATCAAGAGTGTTGTATTAAGCTTGACTTGTGTGTCAAGTTTGGGTTTAATCTTGTGGGTTAGCCTAATTGAGTGGGTTTAAGCTTGTAATTAGCTAAAACCTAACCTAGGGCTGCACTAACATGGGGTGATCAAGGTCTATGGGCCATGCTAAGGGAGCTCCTTCACCTAAACCTAGCCCAAAATGCCTAAACCTAGCCTAAACCCCTAATCCACCCCTAATCTGAACCTAATCGCCTAACCCACTTTCCTAATCCCGGCCTAATCCCAACCTAATCACCTAACCCATTTCCCTAATCCTTCCCTAAACCTAGATTAATTTCCCTAATCCTAGCCTAAACCTAGCCTAATCACCTAACCTAGCTCACTAAACCTCACCCTAAAACCCAACCACCTAACCTAGCCCTAAACCCCTAAACCACCCTTAGCCCACGATTTACCCAAACCCCTAGTTTTAAAATATCTGGCCCAACCCCTTCCAGCCCACCTTATCTGCATACCACCCTACCTAAACCACCTAACCACTACCCACAGCCCAGCCCTAACCGACCTACCCATCCCCTATTTAAACCCCCCTCCTTGTGGGCGGGTTTTGCAAGTGGGAACCACTACCTCACCCAGCCGGGCCCTCTCCTCCTCCCTTCTCTCACCCAGCCGGAACGACTCCCCACCTTGGCCTGCTCCAGCTGCTCCACCAGCCGCCACCTGCTCCGCCACCTTCCCTCTTCCATCCACCACCACCACCCCTCAGCCGGACGCCATCATCTTCACCCAACCGAACCAGCCGACAGCCACCTGCCCGCCACCTTCCCACTTCATTCGTCACCTCTCCCCATTCGGTAAGTCCCCCGAACTCCCTCAAAGCCCCTCTCTTCCACCTCTCCACTCTTAGCCACCCATCCTACCTTCATCTCAGTCCTTTTGCTGCCACCACCTAAACCTAGCCGAACCTAGTATAACCCAAGTTGCTCGATACTACTTAGCCACCATCTCCCATTCGGCCAACCCCCCCCCTAGGTGTCCTATTCGGCCTTCCCACTAGCTCACCTTTTAGGTCCAGTTTCCCTAAGTACCCAACTCCCCTAGCGATCCTAATACCCACTTATTCAGCCACTTTAAACCCCCTACTTGGAGGCGCCATCTACTTGCCACCGGCCCCCTTCGAGGCGTCTATCCCGCGCCCCACTTGCAGCCGGCCGGCCCCCTTGATCACCTACCTTCGTGGAGCTCCCGTTTGCAGCCCAAGGCCAAGCCCACGCTCAAGCAAGACCTCTACGGACCAGCTACTCGTAAGTGTCTAAACTCGGTCTTTAGTCGTACACTTGCTTGAAATTCAATTTGATACGGGGTTGTAATAACGGAGCATAGTCTCCCCCCGCTTGTAATAACGTGGCTTGGCACAACCACACACGTGCACTCTCTTAGTCATGCACAATTTTGAACACACACGGGCCTAATCAGCCCCTAATATATAAGTGTACATATATATTTCATTTTCGAAGGGTTTTGTTTAAGTTGGGTGCGTTGTCTTTCAATTCAAGCACTCTCACACACATTGAGCTTTCGCTCTTATTTGAAAGACCCAAGTAAGGGCCGACCTATACTATTTGGGTTTCATTTTTTGTCGTGTGAGTAAGTCTTTCAATTCAAGCACTCTCACACACATTGAGCTTTCGCTCTTATTTGAAAGACCCAAGTAAGGGCCGACCTATACTATTTGGGTTTCATTTCTTGTCGTGTGAGTAAGTCTTTCAATTCAAGCACTCTCACACACATTGAGCTTTCGCTCTTATTTGAAAGACCCAAGTAAAGGCCGACCTATACTATTTGGGTTTCATTTCATGTCGTGTGAGTAAGTCTTTCAATTCAAGCACTTTCACACACATTGAGCCTTCGCTCTTACTCCCAAGACCTTAGTAAAGGCCTTATTGCAGTACTATTTGGGTTTAAATTCATGTCGTGTGTGTAAGTCTTTCAATTCAAGCACGCACCCACATTGAGCCTTCGCTCTTATTTGCAAGACCCGAGTAAGGGCTCATATACATAAGATATATACATATTTCCCTTCGGTTATTTCCCTTCGGTTATTTCCCTTCAGTTATTTCCCTTCGGTTATTTCCCTTCTGTTATTTCCCTTCAGTATTGTCTTTACATTTTGGGTTTTCCCTTTGGAGTAGCGTGAGTTTGCATTGCATCTACGCCATACCACGAGGTAGGACGCATATTGCATCGAAGCAAGCCCCGCTCGAATTCGCCCATGTAGTGGAGTGTTCATAACACACAAACTAGGCGACCCAAAAAGGGATAAAAGAAAAGACTTAGGCACGTGCAAATCCACGTGATCTAAAACATGCCATCGCATCTTAAAGACCCGAAATAGACACCTCGAACCGTTTCGTAGACTTTCTCCCCAAAACTCGATTTTTGCAAAAGCGTACAGACTGACCATTGCGCATCGGTGCAAGAAGGTCTGCGATGACAAGAGCTTACTTGCTCACAGTCACGATGTTTAGAAGTCAGTGTTAAATATATCTTCGCTAGCTTAAGTAAGCTAGCTGGCACGCCCTATTTGTATACATAGGCCTTAGACACAAGAGAAGATCCACTCCAAGCCCCGGAAGAGGCGAAGAGGCGGGGATTTTCGCGCGTCTACACTTGCGAGGTTTTTCAGATTTCTTTTTAGGCCTTTGTTCACCATTTGATGAACATGAATCGCCTACTTCAGCCTCTTGGCTAAGAGCATCGATTTTGGTCTCACACTCCCTTCTCAAGTCCTCGATCTCATCTAGTTTTATTTTGTTTCTGAAAATCCTCCTAGAGTGAGAACTTGATGCGCATGAGCCTTGGCTCGACACTTCCCTTGGATTGGATTTTGACATGCTTTTTAAGCTTTTTCAAAATGTCCTAAGTACAAGCAAAGAAAACAAGTTAAAATGACACCTTTTTGCAAAATTTTCACAAGACTTCTACCTTAAAACTTGATTTTTTTGAAAGGCTCACATCCCACCGGGCGTGCCAATCTCTGTAGACGTGCGAAAAATCCCCGCCACTCACCTTTTCAGGGCTTGGAGCGGATCCTCTCGTGCGTCTAAGGCCTATTTGTGTAAACAGGGCATGCCAACTAGCTTACCTAAGCTAGCCAAGATATATTCTAAACTGACTTCTAACGTGGCGACTGTGAGCAAGTGAGCTCTTGTCGTCGCAGACCTTCTTGCACCGATGCACAAGGGTCAGTCTGTACGCTTTGCAAAAATCAAGTTTTTGGGATAGAAAGCCTACGAAGCGGTTCGAGGTGTCTAATTCGGGTCTTTTTAGATGCGATTGCAATTTTTAGATCACGTGGATTTGCACGTGCCTAAGTCTTTCCTTTTATCCCTTTTTGGGCCACCTAGTTTGTGTGTTATGAACACTCCACTACATGGGCGAATTCGAGCGGGGCTTGCTTTGATGCAATATGCGTCCTACCTCGTGGTATGGCGTAGATGCAATGCAAACTCATGCTACTCCAAAGGGAAAACCCGAATGTAAAGACAATACTAAAGGGAAATAACCGAAGGGAAATGACTTGTAAAGTAAATACCGAAGGGAGATATGTATATAGAGTAGGTATATGGGCCCTTACTCGGATCTTGCAAATAAGAGCGAAGGCTCAATGTGGGTGCGTGCTTGAATTGAAAGACTTACACACACGACATGAAATTAAACCCAAATATAAATTGCAGTATGGCCTTGACTAAGGTCTTGGGAGTAAGAGCGAAAGCTCAATGTGTGTGAGAGTGCTTGAATTGAAGTACTACGCACACAACATGAAATTAAACCCAAATATAACTGCAATAGGCCTTGACTAAGGTCTTGGGAGTAAGAGCGAAAGCTCAATGTGTGTGAGAGTGCTTGAATTGAAAGACTTACACACACGACATGAAATGAAACCCAAATAGTATAGGTCGGCCCTTACTTGGGTCTTTCAAATAAGAGCGAAAGCTCAATGTGTGTGAGAGTGCTTGAATTGAAAGACTTACACACATGACATGAAATGAAACCCAAATAGTATAGGTCGGCCCTTACTTGGGTCTTTCAAATAAGAGCGAAAGCTCAATGTGTGTGAGAGTGCTTGAATTGAAAGACAACGCACCCAACTTAAGCAAAACCCTACAAAATCAAAGTATATATATATATATATATTTATGTATTAGGGGCTGATTAGGCCCGTGTGTGTTCAAAATCGTGCACAACTAAGAGAGTGCACGTGTGTGGGTGTGCCAAGCCACGTTATTACAAGCGGGGGGAGACTATGCTCCGTTATTACAACCCCTATCGAATTGAATCTCAAGCAAGTATACAACTAAAGACCGAGTTAGGCACTTACTAATAGCTGGTCCGAAGATGCCTTGCTGGAGCGTGGGCTTGGCCTTCGCCTTGGGCTGCAAAAAGGGAGCTCCGCGAGGTTGAACGACAAGGGCTGCTGGTCGGGTGCCTTGAAGGTGGTCGGCTGCTAGCAAGGGTGTCGCCTTGACGTGTGGGATTAAAGGGGCTAGGTAAGGTCACTAGGGGGAGTGTAGTGTTGGGGGAGTATGGCACTAAGGGAAGTTCAAGGGAAGATCGAATGGGACACTTAAGGTTGGCGGGTTGTTAGGGTGGCCGACTGGAGCTAGAAGGTCTAGGTGGTGGCGGGCAGTTAGGATGCTATGGGTTCGGCTGAGTGGGGTTGGTGGCAGCAAGTGGAAGGGCTGGTGTTAGGGTGATATGGGAGTGGATTAGGTGGTTGAGAATGGAGAGGGAGTGAAGAGGGAGTAAGGTGGAAGGTAGGGCACTTACCGAGTGAAGAGAGGGTGGCGCTCGGTTGGAAGGAAGTGGTGCAGGTGGTGGCGTTCGGCTGGGTTGGGGAAGTGATGCAGGTGGTGGCGGGATTTGGAGCAAGTGGTGGTGGGATGTGGAGCAAGTGGTGGTGGGATGTGGAGCAGGTGGTGGTGGGATGTGGAGCAGGTGGAGCAGGCGACTGAGCTTGGGGAAGTGGAGTACCCGGCTGGGAAATGGGTGGGCTTCGAGATGGGAAAACCCGCCCCCAAGAGGGGGGTTTATATAGGGCTTGGTTAGGTCGGTTAGGGCTGGGTTTGGGGTAGTGGTTAGGTGGTTTAGGTAGGGTGGTATGATGATAAGGTGGGCTGGAAAGGGGAGGGCCAGATATTTTAAATACAAGTGGTTTGGGTAGGTTGTGGGCTAGGGGTGGTTTAGGGTTTGGTCAGGTGGGTGGGTTCTAGGGTGAGGTTTAGTGAGCTAGGTTAGGTGATTAGGCTAGGATTAGGCTAGGTTTAGGGAAATTAACCTAGGTTTAGGGAAGGATTAGGGAAGTGGGTTAGGTGATTAGGTTGGGATTAGGCCGGGATTAGGGAAGTAGGTTAGGTGATTAGGTTCAGATTAGGGGCGGATTAGGGTGGAAGGCTAGGATTAGGTATTTTGGGTTAGGTTTAGGTGAAGGAGCTCCCTTTTCATGGCCCATAGACTTTAACCACATCATGTTGGTGCAGCCCTAGGTTAGGTTTTGGCTAATTACAAGCTTAAACCCACTCAATTAGGCTAACCCACATGATTAACCCCAAACTTGACACACAAGTCAAGCTTAATTACAACCACACTTGATCTTATCCACCCCCACTCTCTCTCATGCCCATAATCCCACGTGAAATTCAAGTGGGCCCCACCTCCATTTATGAGAAGGTGATGTGGCCATGGATATGGATGTTGGATTGGATTTTTGAATCCAAATCCAAATCCAAGTCCATACATGGGTTTGGATTGGGATTTGGATATATATGGTCCAGATCCGATCCAAACTGAACTCTGACTGCTTCGAGCTGTGTTCGAAACGAACGGTTTATGCGGGGCCTGACAGCATCAGTGCTCCGTCTGCGTTGGGTCTTCGCCAACATGATCGTTCGCCTCTGTTTTCGCCTTCCGGAGATGACTTCAAACAAGGTTTCGATGATAACAGGGTCTTGGACGTTCGAGATCCTAGGGGTGTGGATTTGATACAAGAGTTGCTGTGCCGGGCTCGACAGGTGCTCCGGTTCTAGGCTCTCCTTAGCTCTCTTGGTCCTGTCTGGATTAGGCCAAGCTGCTTCGGGGTTCCAAAACATGTTTTACAAAGGTTTTAAAAGCCATATTGTATGTTTTCGAAATACAGAGTTTAAAACATATCTACAGGGTTGTCTGGCAGGCTCCTGGGTTTCCAGACCCAAAATGGCCCTTTGGGGCTGCTTTTACAAAACCAGATAGATTTGAGAAATTTGTGGAATTTCGGGGTGTTTACACCCATCTTGCCCAAAGCCAACCAAAGCCGACATGGGATCAGCTATACTCCCAGAATACCACCAGAACCACCCCCTGTGACCACCTCGGTCAAGGGTGTCCTAGAGCCTACCCAAGCAGAAACCTATGATTTAGATCTCTTGTTCGGAGTCTAACTAGTGGTGTTTTTCCTTTGTAGGTATGATGGAAGATCCCTCAATCAAAAATCCAAAAACATTTGAAAAACTCGAAATTCAAAAAATTGAAAAATCCCAAAAACCAAAAACATTTGAAAAAGATCAAAAACTCGAAAAAAGGGTTGTTTGTATAGTTCCTAAAGTTCTTTCCTTACAAAAATCCAAAAAAATCAAAAATTCGCAAAATACTAAAAACAAAATCCTGTATTTAGCAGCTCCAGATAAAGGTTTTGAAAGAGAAAAGAATTTCGAAAAGAAAGTCCTCTTCATAAGAGGACCAAAATCTTCAAAACCTGTAGAAAATCTAAAACAAAAACCAAGCGTTTGCGAAAACTGTGCGTCAAGTCCAAATTCCCTAGGATTCAGAAGTCTTGAGAATGATCAAGGCCCAAAATTGGATTCCCTCAAGGAAGATCCTACTTCTGAGCTCCCTGAATTTCATAAAATTCTCGATTTTGAGAAACCTTCAAAATCAGTAGGAGGGAATTTTATAGAGATAAACTTAGGGAACGATTTAAAACCGAAACTCATTAAGGTAGGCACATGTCTGCATGAGCATGAAAAAGCATCATTCATTGCATTTTTGAAAGCCTACGTTGATGTATTTGCATGGACATATGAAGACATGCCAGGTATAGACCTGAATGTTGTAGAGCATCGTCTTCCCTTAGATTCAGATGCAAAACCCGTAAAACAAAAGCTTAGGAAGATACATTCGAATGTGCATTCACAAGACAAAGAGGGTTTAGAAGATCTGTTAAAAGCCGAATTTATAAAACCCATTGCGTATTCGGATTGGTTATCCAATATAGTTGTTGTTCGAAAAACCAGTGGGAAAATTCGAATATGCATCTGTAGACGCGCGAAAAATCCCCACGCCTCCCCTGCCTTTTCTGGGCTTGGAGTGGATTCCTCTCGTGCGTCTAAGGCCAATTTATGCAAACAGGGCGTGCCAGCTAGCTTACCTAAGCTAGCGAAGATATATTTAAAACTGACTTCTAATCGTGGCGACTGTGAGCAAGTGAGCTCTTGTCGTCGCAGACCTTCTTGCACCGAAGGGTCAGTGTGTACGCTTTGCAAAAAATCGAGTTTTTGGGATAGAAAGCCTACGAAGCGGTTCGAGGTGTTTAATTCGGGTCTTTTAGATGCGATTGCATATTTTCGATCACGTGGATTTGCACGTGCCTAAGTCTTTCCTTTTATCCCTTTTCAGGCCACATAGTTTGTGTGTTATGAACACTCCACTACATGGGCGAATTCGAGCAGGGCTTGCTTTGATGCAATATGCGTCCTACCTCGTGGTATGGCATAGATGCAATGCAAACTCACGCTACTCCAAAGGGAAAACCCGAAATATAAAGACAATACCGAAGGGAAATAACCGAAGGGAAATAACCAAAGGGAAATAACCGAAGGGAAATGACTTGAAATATAAATGCCGAAGGGAGATATGTATATAGAGTATGTATATGAGCCCTTACTCGGGTCTTGCAAATAAGAGCGAAGGCTCAATGTGGGTGCGTGCTTGAATTGAAAGACCTACACACACGACATGAAATTAAACCCAAATATAAATTGCAGTATGGCCTTAACTAAGGTCTTGGGAGTAAGAGCGAAAGCTCAATGTGTGTGAGAGTGCTTGAATTGAAGTACTACGCACACAACATGAAATTAAACCCAAATATAACTGCAATAGGCCTTGACTAAGGTCTTGGGAGTAAGAGCGAAAGCTCAATGTGTGTGAGAGTGCTTGAATTGAAAGACTTACACACATGACATGAAATGAAACCCAAATAGTATAGGTCGGCCCTTACTTGGGTCTTTCAAATAAGAGCGAAGGCTCAATGTGTGTGAGAGTGCTTGAATTGAAAGACTTACACACATGACATGAAATGAAACCCAAATAGTATAGGTCGGCCCTTACTTGGGTCTTTCAAATAAGAGCGAAGGCTCAATGTGTGTGAGTGCTTGAATTGAAAGACAACGCACCCAACTTAAGCAAAACCCTACAAAATCAAAGTATATATATATATTTATGTATTAGGGGGCTGATTAGGCCTGTGTGTGTTCAAAATCGTGCACAACTAAGAGAGTGCATGTGTGTGGGTGTGCCAAGCCACGTTATTACAAGCGGGGGGAGACTATGCTCCGTTATTACAACCCCGTATCGAATTGAATCTCAAGCAAGTATACAACTAAAGACTGATTTAGGCACTTACTAGTAGCTGGTCCGTAGATGCCTTGCTTGAGCGTGGGCTTGGCCTTCGCCTTGGGCTGCAAAAGGGAGCTCCGCGAGGTCGAACGACAAGGGGTGCTGGCCGGGTGCCTTGAAGGTGGCCGGCTGCTAGCAAGGGTGTCGCCTTGACGTGTGGGATTAAAGGGGCTAGGTAAGGTCACTAGGGGGAGTGTAGTGTTGGGGAATATGGCACTAAGGGAAGGGAACTAGATAGGGGAAGGATACGGCTGGCGGGTGGCTGGCCAAATGAAAAGGTGACAGTCGGTTGGAGTGGCCGACTAGGAGCTTGGTGGTGGCG
The DNA here is from genome assembly GCA_036023115.1 of Brasenia schreberi. NCBI lineage: Eukaryota > Viridiplantae > Streptophyta > Magnoliopsida > Nymphaeales > Cabombaceae > Brasenia > Brasenia schreberi. The sequence goes on from JAYKKT010000039.1 coordinate 761,436, forward strand.
GGTATTTAGGGAGCTATGGTTTCGGCTGAGTGAGAAGGGTGGCGGAGAGTGGAAGGGCTGATGTTAGGGTAGTAGGGGAGTAGATTAGGTGGTTTAGAGTGGAGAGGGAGTGAAGAGGTGGCAAGATAGGATGTAGGGGGCTTACCGGGTGAAGAAGAGGGTGGCGCTCGGCTGGAAGGGAGTTGGGCAGGTGGTGGCGTTCGGCTGGAAGGTGGTGGTGTAGGTGGTGGTGCAGGTGGTGGGGGGATGGGGAGCAAGTGGAGCAGGTGGAGCAGGTGGAGCAGGCGGCTGAGCTTGGGGAAGTGGAGGACCCAGCTGGGATGGGTGAGGCGGCTTGGTGATCATCATGAAACCCGCCCCCAAGGGGGGGGTTTATATAGGGTTGGGTAGGTCGGTTAGGGCTGGGTTTGGGGTAGTGGTTAGGTGGTTTAGGTAGGGTGGTATGATGATAAGGTGGGCTGGAAAGGGGAGGGCCAGATATTTTTGATACTAGTGGTTTGGGTAGGTTGTGGGCTAGGGGTGGTTTAGGGGTTTAGGGTTTGGTTAGGTGGGTGGGTTCTAGGGTGAGGTTTAGTGAGCTAGGTTAGGTGATTAGGCTAGGATTAGGCTAGGTTTAGGGAATTTAACCTAGGTTTAGGGAAGGATTAGGGAAGTGGGTTAGGTGATTAGGTTGGGATTAGGCCGGGATTAGGGAAGTAGGTTAGGTGATTAGGTTCAGATTAGGGGCGGATTAGGGTGGAAGGCTAGGATTAGGTATTTTGGGTTAGGTTTAGGTGAAGGAGCTCCCTTTGCATGGCCCATAGACCTTAACCACATCATGTTGGTGCAACCCTAGGTTAGGTTTTGGCTAATTACAAGCTTAAACCCATTCAATTAGGCTAACCCACATGATTAACCCCAAACTTGACACACAAGTCAAGCTTAATTACAACACACTTGATCTTATCCACCCCCACTCTCTCTCATGCCTATAATCCCACGTGAATTTCAAGTGGGCCCCACCTCCATTTATGAGAAGGTGATGTGGGCCATGGATATGGATATTGGATTGGATTTTTGAATCCAAATCCAAATCCAAGTCCATACATGGGTTTGGATTGGGATCTAGATATATATGGTCCAGATCCAATCCAAACTGAACTCTGACTCCTTCGAGCTGTGTTCGAAACGAACGGTTTGTGCGGGGCCTAACAGCACCAGTGCTCCGTCTGCGTTGGGTCTTCACCAACATGATCGTCCGCCTCTGTTTTCGCCTTCCGGAGATGACTTCAAACAAGGTTTCGATGATAACAGGGTCTTGGACGTTCGAGATCCTGGGTGTGTGAATTTGATACAAGAGTTGTTGTGCCGGGCTTGACATGTGCTCCGGTGTTGGGCTCTTCTTAGCTCTCCTGGTCCTGTCTAGATTAGGCCAAGCTGCTTCGGGGTTCCAAAACATGTTTTTAAAAGGGTTTTAAAAGCCATATTGTATGTTTTCGAAATACAGGGTTCAAAACATATGTACAGGGTTGTCTGGAAGGCTCCTGGGTTTCCAGACTCAAAATAGCCCTTTGGGGCTGCTTTTACAAAACCAGGTTGTTTTGCGGAATTCGTGGGATTTCGGGGTGTTTACAGATGCCCCTCTTTGGCCTTGTCCAAATCGATTTGGATAAGGGCAAAGATGACAAACACCCCTTTCAATGTCTCCCTAGATCTAGCCACGAAGAATATGGGATCGTCCCAATTTTTAGCAAAAATCTCAATTTACAAACACTGGTAGGAGGAGATATCACACCAAAGGGTTTTACATGGAATCTGGTCCTAAATGGGATCATGTTCATGCAAGTACCATGCATGGAATGCAAATGACTTGGGTGTGGTGCCAAAAGTGGCGACCTCCCAGAGACCAGATGTTGTCGAACTCTCGAGACTTATAAGGACTACTGCTCTAAGTGAGCAAATCCTATGCTATTCGATGTTCGACTTTCAAAATTTATTTACAAAAGCTACTTACAAAAGGGGCAACTTAAAAGGCCCTTGTTTGAGTCTTAACACTCGCTTATCTAGCGGAGGTTTTATAAGAAAACAAGGCATATTTCAAATTCCTACGCCTTACTCGAAACATCGAATTCTCAAACAAGATGAAATTCAAGTAAGTAAATCCTATTTTTACTTTAGGATTCCTCGAAATGAACCATGCTTTAGCTTGGGATAAGCCAGGGATGGGAAAGAGATACCACGGTCCCTTCTGAAGCGTCCCGTGGTTTGAGGCACAGAAGGCGGAAAACTGCTCTTTTTGAGCTTTTTGGCCTCTTTTTCCTTTTTTTCATCGAGGGTCTCCCATTGGGAGTATTTTTTCTTTAATCCCTCTTTTTCATAAGAGAATCAATTTTTCTTTTAAATTCTGGTTTCTTTCTTTTGGAAAGAGACTTTGAATGGGAAATTCCCTTTTGTTTTGGGCCTTTGTTTTCCTTTTGGAAGTAGAAGAGAAGAGGGGAGGACTTATCCCAAGCCTACACTCGATCCATTCCAGATCAGCCTATTTAGAAATAGCACGTACTACTTGCAAGTATCTTGCTATATTGAACTAGGCCTTTCTTTGTAAGAAAAAGGATTTTGAAATGTAACCACGATTTTGAAGACTCTGCTCTTTCACAAGTGCGAATTCTCCCACTCACTCAGGGTCACACGAGTTTGCCTTTGCACCTTATTCACATGTCTCAGGGCAGCTATCCCTAAAATTTTTCAAAAAATGGAATTTAATCCAGATCCTACACATGATACTTCTTTAAGTATTGAACATTGATAGGATCTGCTAAATTCCTACCTTCTACATAGATCAACCAATACGAATTGTTCGTAGTGGTTGCTCGTACAACATAGGGTCCATCCCAGTTGGGGCGCCACTTGCCTAAGGGGTGTGGGCCACGATGATGGATGCTTTTTAAGACCAGATCCCCCACTTCAAAGTGGCGAGGTCTTATGTGTTTGCTATAATGTCAAGCTATCCTTTGCCGGTATGCACGAGCATGATCCATGGCAAGGAGTCGCCTCTCATCTAGCAAATCTAGTTCGGCCATCCTAGCATGCTGAAGCGTCTCTAGGGGGAGGTCGAGTGCTATGGATGTATGGAATGAATGCAGTTGAGTATGAATGGGAAGAATGGCGTTTGTGCCATAGACCAATTTGAATGGTGTGGCATTCGTGGGAGTCCGGATGGAAGTCCTATAAGCCCATAAGGCTTCATCCAGCTTCTCGTGCCACGTCCTACCCTTCTCTAAGGTTTTCTCAATTATGCTAATGAGAGTCTTGTTTGCGGCTTCGGCTTGGCCGTTGCCTTGAGGGTAGTAGGGCGAGGAGAAGTGGTGAGTTATGCCATACATGTTGCACAACTTAACCATCCGCTCATTCTTGAATGGGGTGCCATTATCAGACAAGGTCTCGTGGAACCCCAAATTGAGCCAAGATATTCCTCCGGATGAAAGCCACCACATGTTGCCCCATTACGTTGGTTAGGGAAATGGCTTCCACCCACTTGGAGAAATACTCCGTGGCTGCTAAAATAAATCGATGCCCATTCGAGGCCTTTGGAAATATTGGGCCTACGATGTCAAACGCCCACATGGTAAATGGCCAGGGGCTGACCACGGAATGCAATGCAGATGATGGGATATGAATGGCGTGCCCATGCACTTGACATGGATGACACTTCCTAACATGATCGTGACAATCCTTTTTCAGGGTGGACCAAAAGTAGCCCCCTATAAGTATTTTCATCGCCATCATGTTGGCATTAACATGACCTCCACATTCTCCATCGTGGAACTCGTGCATCACTATTCTAGCCTCCTCTAGGTCGATACACCTAAGCAGAATGCCGGTAAAACTTTTTTTGTATAAGACCCGACCTAGAATGGTGTATCGGGTCGAAATCTTACGAATGAATGCCTTATCTTTGGATGTGGCATCCTCGGTGAATCCCCCATTTTCTAAAAATTGTTTTATGTCATAAAACTAGGGTTATTCAATAGACTCTGGGTTATTTTGGCAAATATCCAAGTCGTGTGTGGATGGGTGGGGCGCATGCCATATTTCCAAAGATCTGGTCCCTGAAATGGGATCGACCTTCAGGGCTGAACCCAAGGAGGAGAGGGCGTCGGCGATGCCATTGTCCTCTCTTCCTATGTGTGTGAGTTTACATGACTGGAAGGATTCGACCAATCGAGTGGCCAACTCGTGATATGGAAGTAGTTTCTCATTACGTACTTGCCAAATTTTTAAAACCTGGTTTATGACAAGGAGCGAATCTCCAAAGACCTCAATGCATGATGCCCCTAGAGTTTTCGAAATCCTTAAGCCCTGTATGATTGCTTCATACTCAGCTACGTTGTTGGAACATTCAAAATCTAAGCGGACTGCTATGGGAATCTCGCCCTTTGCAGGGGAGATTAGGATGACCCCAGCACCAGCCCCTCGTTGGTTTCGTGCCCCATCGAAGTGCATCTTCCACACTTGGTTTTCGAAAGAATTTGCCAAAATGTGGTTTTGAAAATGGTTTTGCAATATGCCTTCATCAGGCATTTCGACAAGAGTGGGATATGCGTCCTCTAAGGGGAATTCAGCCACGTAATCTGCTAGGGCTTGCCCCATAATGGAGATCTAGTGATGGTATTTCAGATCATACTCCATTAGAAGAAGTTGCCATTTGCCCAATCTACCCGTGAGAATGGGTTTTTCGAATAAGTGCTTGATTGGATCAAGCTTGGACACTATCCAGATCTCATGATTTAGGAAATAGTGCCTGAATTTCTGGCAGGCCCAGACTAGGGCCAAGCACGTCTTCTCCATGGCTTGATAATTTCGTTCATAAGCCAAGAGAGTTTTCGAAATATAGTAGATGGCATACTCCTTATGGGTGTCATCCTCGTATTGAGCCAACAGGGCTCCTAAAGCATTTGCATGCACGGAGATGTATAGTAAAAGCGGTTTTCCTTGCTTTGGAGGGTTCAAAACGGGGGGATTAACCAAGTATGTCTTCAGTCTCTCGAAGGACTTCTGGCATTCGTCATCCCATAAGAATTTCGTGCCCTTCCTCAACAGTTTGTTGAAGGGTTCGCATCTAGTTGCCAGATTCGATATGAATCGGCGAACGGATTGTAACCGACCCTGGAGGCTACGGATTTGGGTGAGATTGGAGGGTGGAGCCATGTCTATGATGGCTCGACACTTAGAGGGGTCGACTTCTATTCCCGTTTGGCTCACCATAAAGCCTAGAAGCTTCCCTGATTCTACCCCGAACACACATTTTTGAGGGTTTACTTTACTTTGTAAAGCCTAAGCCTTTCGAAAATCTTTTGTAAACATTCAATATTGGTGCATCGGGTTTTGGATTTTGCCAAGAGATCATCTACATACACTTCTATAAGCTCATGAATCTGATCATGGAAGATCGTGGTCATGGCTCGTTGGTATGTTGTGCCGGCATTTTTCAAACCAAAGGGCATGATTGTATAGCAGTACGTGCCCCATGGGGTTGTGAAGGCGGTCTTACCCTAATCTCGTGGACTTAGTTTGATTTGATTATAGCCTGAATAGCCATCCATGAATGAAAACATTTCATGATTTGCAGTACTATCGACTATCAAATCTATGTTTGGTAAAGGATAATTATCCTTTCGAGTGGCTTTATTCAGGTTTCTGAAATCGATGCATATTTGAATTTTCCCATTGGTTTTTCGAACTACAACGATATTTGATAACCAATCAGAATACGCAATGGGTTTTATAAATCCGACTTTTAGTAGATCTTCTAAACCCTCTTTGACTTGCGTGTGCACATTCGGGTGTATTTTCCTAAGCTTCTGCTTTATGGGTTTTACACCTGCATCTAAGGGAAGACGATGTTCGACAATGCTGGGATCTATGCCCGGCATGTCTTCATACGTCCATGCAAACACATCTAAATAGGTTCGTAGAAATGCAATGAATGCTAACCTTTCAGTTTCATGCAAGCATGCGCCTATTTTGATGGTTTTTGGATTGGAGTCATCCCCTAGGTTCACCTCTATGAAATCTCCTCCTACTGATTGGGAAGGTTTTTCAAAATCGAGAATCTTATGAAATTCTGGGAGCTCAGAAGTGGGATCTTCCTCAAGGGGATCCACCTCTGGGCTTTGATCATTCTCGTGGGCTATAGACCCAAGGGAATTTGATGCGTGGTTTTCAAAATGACCTGGTTTTGTACTTGGATTTTCAAGAGATTTCAAAAATTTTGGTCTGGCTATGCAGACGACGTTTCTTTTGGAATCCTTTTCTTTTGCCAAAGTCCTACCAGGAGCAGCTATATACAAAATCTTTTTGGTATTTTCCAAATTTTCGATTTTTTTGGGTTTTTGTAAAACAAGAACTTTGGGAACTATACAAAGCACTCTATTTTCCTGTTTTTGTTTTTCCATTGTTTTTGGTTTTTCTTGTTTTTTGATTTTTTTGATTTTAAGGTTTTCAAATGTTTTTGTATTTTTAGAAAAGGGGTCTTCCGTCATACCTACAAAGGGAAAACACTACGGGTTAGACTCGGAATAGGAGATCTAAATCGTAGGTCTCTTCTAAGGCAGGTTCGGGGGCACCCTTGACCCAGGTGGTCATAGGGGGTGGTTCCGGCGGTATTCGGGGAGTATAGCCGATCCCATATCGGCTTGGATTGGCCCTAGGAAGGATGGGCTCTAGGAGACCCTGGTTTTGTTCCCCTAGACTTTTGTAGGGCGTGTAGCCCATGTTCAACAACATGTTCCATGACTTTTTGTTTTTCAAAAAAGTTGGATACAAGTCGTGTTCCTGGAACATGCTATCGTCCATATTGTGCTCATATGACCTCTTGTCCAGGGGCTTTGGAAATAGGGAACGCTTTGGTTTTCCTAGAAGGGTTAGAATCGGGAGGGGGCCTGCTTTGGGCGGCCCCTTCACACATACAACCTTCCTAGGGTTGTTTAACACGAGCCGAGTTGGCTCAATCACAATTTGGCCCAGGTTAGCCTCATGGGCCTAGGAGCTCGATAAACAAGGGGAGTTTATGATCCCCTGAAGCTGTGGGTGACTCTCACCTAGGATCGCTACGACCTGGTCCCTAAAAGGGATCTTGACACACCTGTGGAAGGTGGATGGCACAGCGCACAAACTGTGTATCCAGGGCCTTCCCAGCAACAGGTTATAATGGGGGTGGATGTCCAAGACATGGAACACCCCCGTGTGTTCGATCCCTCCTGTTTCCATTGGGAGCTCGATGGATCCTAAAGGTCTAGACGCATTCCCATCGTATCCAGTGATAACGATGGGGCTTGGGTTCACTGAAGTCAAGGTGACTCTGATTTTATATGCCACATGAAGTGGAAGGATGTTGAGCCCTCCTCCACCATCGACTAGGCACCTGTCCAGAGAGTGGTTGTTTAGAACCACCTTGATATGCAGGGCCTGGTTATGGGTTTCGTAGGGTCTATCTACATCATCTTCCGAAAAAGTGATGGGCGATTTTGCTCCTAATAAAGCCACTTGGGCAGACAAGGATTCCGGACTTATGTTCGAATCAATCTTGGCTCTTTCTAGAATTTTCTCTAATACAAGTCTATGCCTAGGCGAGGTTTTTATAAGCTCTAAGATAGACATGTGAATAGGAATCTTTGAAAGGTGGTTTTCGAAGTCATAAGGATTTAGGATGACTTTGTCCTTATCTGCTTTTGGCAGAACACTAGGGATACATGCTTTTGAGGGGCCAGGCACACTGACCACCTTTTGAGTACCATGAAGGTGCGGGGGTTGATAGATCCTCCCGGATCTAGTGACTTCCCCCACAACCAGCCTAGGGTTCGCGCTAAATTTGGCTCTAAGGATGAGCTGAGGAGAACCTTGGATTTTCAAAACTAGTTTTACCGGGGATTCCACTTTTGGTGGTCCCCGAATGACGACTTGGGCAGGCTTCTTGTATAGTACAAGAATGGGCACGCAAGTGGGTCGACCAGGTTCTGGTTTTTGCACTAGTTCCTTGGAAATGGTGAGGGTACATACCTCCTTTCCTTTCCCACTGCCACTGGCGTGTTTGGGAAAGGGTTCCTTGAAGATAGCATGAGGTGGCTCAGGTTCCGCAGTGACCTAGAGTTGGCCTTCTGCTATCAAGTTCTCAATTTTATTTAAGAGGGAGAAGCAGCGTTTAGTATCATGGCCTTTGAGCCGATGATACTTACACATCGGTTTAAATACCCCCCTTTGGAAGTGACTCCTTTGGGGATTTCAGGGAGTTCTATCATGCCCTGGGCAAGTAGGAGGTCTAGGACCTCCGACACAGGTTGCCCCAGCGGAGTGTACTCCCGTTTTTCAACTGGTTTTTAAAAATTTCGCTCCCTCTTATTTTCTAACTTTTCGAAATTTTTGGAAGTGCCCGCCACACCTGGATCCACCCGGACATTGGCGATTTTATGGGGCTTTGCCCCTTTGTCCATCGTGGATAGCCCGTATGTGATGGGCTTTTCCAAGCGGGTTTTTGGAACGGCACTTCCTTTCCACAAGTGATCGTATGTCCCTTTTCGCAAGTTGGTTTCGAAAAGGGAGGCCTTTTTGATCAACTTACGGAAAGTTGAGATCTCATGGAGCGAGAGAAGGTTTTTAACTCGCTTTTAAAGTTATCCAGGATGAGCATTACTGCGCATCCTTCGGATATGGGCTCTTGCACTTGGCCCAAAAGCGACCTCCATCTTATAATGAAGGCATGTACGTCTTCGTTCATGCCTTGCTTTGTATCCCTTAAGGTATTCAAAGTCGGCGTGACTTCTACGTTGTGTGCAAATCTTTGCATGAAGCAGTTCGCTAACTCTTCAAAAGTAGCAAACTGGCTTAAGTCGTAGGAAGCCAGCCATTTGGCAGCTGTGCCTTTAAGGGATAAAGGAAACCAATACACCCATTTCATCGAGTCCTTTTCCTTCTTATGGGCTCGACGTGAGAAAAGTTGCAAGTGAGACCTAGGGTCTCCCATGCCATCATACCGATGGAAGTTCGGTATTTCATTGTCACTGTCTGTTTCATAATCCATAGGAAGGAAATCAGACAGGGCATAGTTTCTTTTCTCTTTATTCTGCCATTTTAGCAACTCCTGTAGGGCTTTACGGTCCTTTTGTGTGAAGGACTCGTGGTATTGGTTGCCTTCCATTACGGAGGCCTCTTTGTGCTTGCGAGGTTTTTCAGATTTCTTTTTAGGCCTTTGTTCAATATTTGATGAACATGAATCGCCTACTTCAGCGTCTTGGCTAAGAGCATCGATTTTGGCCTCAAACTCCCTTCTCAAGTCCTCGATTTCATCTAGTTTTATTTTGTTTTTGAAAATCCTCCTAGAGTGAGAACTTGATGCGCATGAGCCTTGGCTCGACACTTCACTTGGATTGGATTTTGACATGCTTTTCAAGCTTTTTCAAAATGTCCTAAGTACAAGCAAAGAAACAAGTTAAAATGACACCTTTTATAAAATTTTCGCAAGACTTCTACTTAAAACTTGATTTTTGAAAGGCTCACGTCCCACCGGGCATGCCAATCTCTGTAGACGCGCGAAAAATCCCCACGCCTCCCTTACCTTTTCTGGGCTTGGAGTGGATTCCTCTCGTGCGTCTAAGGCCTATTTATGCAAACAGGGCATGCCAGCTAGCTTACCTAAGCTAGCGAAGATATATTTAAAACTGACTTCTAATCATGGCGACTGTGAGCAAGTGAGCTCTTGTCGTCGTAGACCTTCTTCCACCGATGCGCAAGGGTCAGTCTGTACGCTTTGCAAAAAATCGAGTTTTTGGGATAGAAAGCCTACGAAGCGGTTCGAGGTGTCTAATTCGGGTCTTTTAGATGCGATTGCATATTTTAGATCACGTGGATTTGCACGTGCCTAAGTCTTTCCTTTTATCCCTTTTCGGGCCACCTAGTTTGTGTGTTATGAACACTCCACTACATGGGCGAATTCGAGCGGGGCTTCCTTTGATGCAATATGCGTCCTACCTCGTGGTATGGCGTAGATGCAATGCAAACTCACACTACTCCAAAGGAAAAACCCAAAATATAAAGATAATACCGAAGGGAAATAACCGAAGGGAAATGACTTGAAATATAAATGCCGAAGGGAGATATGTATATAGAGTATGTATATGAGCCCTTACTCGGGTCTTGCAAATAAGAGCGAAGGCTCAATGTGGGTGCGTGCTTGAATTGAAAGACTTACACACACGACATGAAATTAAACCCAAATATAAATTGCAGTATGGCCTTAACTAAGGTCTTGGGAGTAAGAGCGAAAGCTCAATGTGTGTGAGAGTGCTTGAATTGAAGTACTACGCACACAACATGAAATTAAACCCAAATATAACTGCAATAGGCCTTGACTAAGGTCTTGGGAGTAAGAGCGAAAGCTCAATGTGTGTGAGAGTGCTTGAATTGAAAGACTTACACACATGACATGAAATGAAACCCAAATAGTATAGGTCGGTCCTTACTTGGGTCTTTCAAATAAGAGCGAAGGCTCAATGTGTGTGAGAGTGCTTGAATTGAAAGACTTACACACACGACATGAAATGAAACCCAAATAGTATAGGTCGGCCCTTACTTGGGTCTTTCAAATAAGAGCGAAGGCTCAATGTGTGTGAGTGCTTGAATTGAAAGACAACGCACCCAACTTAAGCAAAACCCTACAAAATCAAAGTATATATATATATATATATATATATATATATATATATATATATATATTTATGTATTAGGGGGCTGATTAGGCCCGTGTGTGTTCGAAATCGTGCACAACTAAGAGAGTGCACGTGTGTGGGTGTGCCAAGCCACGTTATTACAAGCGGGGGGAGACGATGCTCCGTTATTACAACCCCGTATCGAATTGAATCTCAAGCAAGTATACAACTAAAGACCGAGTTAGGCACTTACTAGTAGGTGGTCCGTAGATGCCTTGCTTGAGCGTGGGCTTGGCCTTCGCCTTGGGCTGCAAAAGGGAGCTCCGCGAGGTCGAACGACAAGGGGTGCTGGCCGGGTGCCTTGAAGGTGGCCGGCTACTAGCAAGGGTGTCGCCTTGACGTGTGGGATTAAAGGGGCTAGGTAAGGTCACTAGGGGGAGTGTAGTGTTGGGGAATATGGCACTAAGGGAAGGGAACTAGATAGGGGAAGGATACGGCTGGCGGGTGGCTGGCCAAATGAAAAGGTGACAGTCGGTTGGAGTGGCCGACTAGGAGCTTGGTGGTGGCGGGTATTTAGGGAGCTATGGTTTCGGCTGAGTGAGAAGGGTGGCGGCGAGTGGAAGGGCTGATGTTAGGGTGGTAGGGGAGTAGATTAGGTGGTTTAGAGTGGAGACGGAGTGAAGAGGTGGCAAGATAGGATGTAGGGGGCTTACCGGGTGAAGAAGAGGGTGGTGCTCGGCTGGAAGGGAGTTGGGCAGGCAGTGGCGTTCGGCTGGAAGGTGGTGGTGTAGGTGTAGACGCATGAAAATCTCCGCCTCTCGCCTTTTCAGGGCTTGGAGCAGATCCTCTCGTGTGTCTAAGGCCTATGTATGCAAACAGGGCGTGCCAGCTAGCTTACTTAAGCTAGCGAAGATATTTTTAATACTGACTTCTAAACGTGGCGACTGTGAGCAAGTAAGCTCTTGTCGTCGCAGACCTTCTTGCACCGATGCGCAAGGGTCAGTCTGTACGCTTTGCAAAAGTCGAGTTTTGGAGAGAAAGTCTACGAAGCGGTTCGAGGTGTCTATTTCGGGTCTTTAAAATGCGATTGCATGTTTTTAGATCACGTGGATTTCCACATGCCTAAGTCTTTTCTTTTATCCCTCTTCGGGCCACCTAGTTTGTGTGTTATGAACACTCCACTACATGGGCGAATTCGAGCGGGGCTTGCTTTGATGCAATATGCGTCCTACCTCGTGGTATGGCATAGATGCAATGCAAACTCACGCTACTCCAAAGGGAAAACCCGAAATGTATAGACAATACTGAAGGGAAATAACCGAAGGGAAATAACCGAAGGGAAATGACCGAAGGGAAATAACCGAAGGGAGATATGTATATAGATTATGTATATGATCCCTTACTCGGGTCTTGCAAAATAAGAGCGAAGGCTCAATGTGGGTGCGTGCTTGAATTGAAAGACTTACACACACGACATGAAATTAAACCCAAATATAAATTGCAGTATGGCCTTGACTAAGGTCTTGGGAGTAAGAGCGAAGGCTCAATGTGTGTGAGTGCTTGAATTGAAGTACTACACACACGACATAAATGAAACCCAAATATAACTGCAATAAGGCCTTTACTAAGGTCTTGGGAGTAAGAGCGAAGGCTCAATGTTTGTGAGAGTGCTTGAATTGAAAGACTTACACACACGACATGAAATGAAACCCAAATAGTATAGGTCGGCCCTTACTTGGGTCTTTCAAATAAGAGCGAAAGCTCAATGTGTGTGAGAGTGCTTGAATTGAAAGACTTACTCACACGACATGAAATGAAACCTAAATAGTATAGGTCGGCCCTTACTTGGGTCTTTCAAATAAGAGCGAAAGCTCAATGTGTGTGAGTGCTGGAATTGAAAGACAACGCACCCAACTTAAGCAAAAACCCTTCAAAAATGAAAGTATATATATATATATACTTATGTATTAGGGGCTGATTAGGCCCGTGTGTGTTCAAAATCGTGCACGACTAAGAGAGTGCACGTGTGTGGGTGTGCCAAGACACGTTATTACAAGCGGGGGGAGACTATGCTCCGTTATTACAACCCCGTATCAAATTGAATCTCAAGCAAGTATACAACTAAAGACCGAGTTAGGCACTTACTAGTAGCTGGTCCGTAGAGGCCTTACTTGAGCGTGGGCTTGGCCTTCGCCTTGGGCTGCAAACGGGAGCTCCGCAAGAGTGAGCGACAAAGGGTGCTGGCCGGCTGCAAATGGGGCGCGGGATAGGCGCCTTGAAGATGGCCGGCTGCAAGTGGGTGTCGCCTTGATGTGGGGAATTAAAGGGGCTGGGCCAAGTGAATATGTAGGGTCACTAGGAGAGTGTAGAGTGTTAGGGAATATGGACCTAAGGGGAGTTTAAGGGAAGGCCGAATGGGAGTCTTAGGGGAATGTGGTGGTAGCGAGCTGCTAGGATGACTAGGTTCGGCTGAGTGAGAAGGGTGGCAGCAAAGGGGAATGGCTGGTGGTAGGGTGTTGTGGTAGGGTTTAGGTGGCTGAGAGTGGAGAGGGAGTAGAGAAGGTGAGACGAAGTAAAGGGGTACTAACCGAATGGAATGAAGATGGCGCTCGGCTGGAAAGAAGCTGGGCAGGTAGTGAGGCTTGGCCGGGAGGTGGTGGAGATGGCGGTGCAAGTGGTGGTGGGATGGAGGGATGGTGGTGGTGCCGGCGGAGCAGGTGGACCAGGTGGAGCAGGTTCGGCTGGGCTGGGAAGTGGGGGCTCGGCTGGGCTTGGGGAAGGCGATCAGATAGGAGAACCCGCCCCCAAGGGGGGGGGTTTATATAGGGATGGGTAGGTCGGTTAGGGCTGGGTTTGGGGTAGTGGTTAGGTGGTTTAGGTAGGGTGGTATGAAGATAAGGTGGGCTGGAAAGGGTAGGGCCAGATATTTTAAAAACTAGTGGTTTGGGTAGATTGTGGGCTAGGGGTGGTTTAGGGGTTTAGGGCTAGGTTAGGTGGTTGGGTTTTAGGGTGAGGTTTAGTGAGCTAGGTTAGGTGATTAGGCTAGGTTTAGGCTAGGTTTAGGGAAATTAACCTAGGTTTATGGAAGGATTAGGGAAGTGGGTTAGGTGATTAGGTTGGGATTAGGTCGGGATTAGGGAAGTGGGTTAGGTGATTAGGCTCAAATTAGGGGTGGATTAGGGTGGTAGGCTAGGATTAGGTGTTTTGGGTTAGGTTTAGGTGAGGGAGCTCCCTTTGCATGGCCCATAGACCTTAACCACCTCATGTTGGTGCAGCCCTAGGTTAGGTTTTGGCTAATTACAAGCTTAAACCCACTCAATTAGTCTAACCCACATGATTAACCCCAAACTTGACACACAAGTCAAGCTTAATTACAACACTCTTGATATTATCCATCCCCACTCTCTCTCATGCCCATAATCCCACGTGAATTTCAAGTGGGCCCCACCTCCATTTATGAGAAGGTGATGTGGGCCATGGATATGGATATTGGATTGGATTTTTGAATCCAAATCCAAATCCAAGTCCACACATGGGTTTGGATTGGGATCTGGATATATATGGTCCAGATCCAATCCAAACTGAACTCTGACTCCTTCGAGCTGGGTTCGAAGCGGACGATTTGTACGGGGTCTGACAACATCAGTACTCCGTCTGCGTTGGGTCTTCGCCAACATGGTCGTCCGCCTCCGTTTCTGCCTTCCGGAGATGACCTCAAATGACATTTTGATAAGAATAGGGTCTTGGACGTTCGAGATCCTAGGGGTATGGATGTGATACAAGAGTTGTTGTGCCGGGCTCAACATGTGCTCTGGTTCCGGGCTCTCAACATGTTGATCGGGCCAAGCCGCTTCGGGGTTTCAAAACGTATTTTAAAAGGTTTTCAAAAGCTATATATTATTGAAATATAGAGTTTAAAACATATATACAGGGTTGTCTGGGAGGCTCCTGGGTTTCCAGACTCAAAATGGCCCTTTGGGGGCTGCTTGTACAAAACCAGATGGATTTTGAGAAATTCGTGGGATTTTGGGGTGTTTACAGTAGGTGGTGGTGCAGGTGGTGGTGGGATGGGGAGCAGGTGGAGCAGGCGGCTGAGCTTGGGGAAGTGGAGGACCCGGCTGGGATGGGTGAGGCGGCTTGGTGATCATCATGAAACCCGCCCCCAAGGGGGGGGTTTATATAGGGTTGGGTTTGGGGTAGTGGTTAGGTGGTTTAGGTAGGGTGGTATGATGATAAGGTGGGCTGGAAAGGGTAGGGCTAGATATTTTAGATACTAGTGGTTTGGGTAGGTTGTGGGCTAGGGGTGGTTTAGGGGTTTAGGGGTTTAGGGTTTGGTTAGGTGGGTGGGTTCTAGGGTGAGGTTTAGTGAGCTAGGTTAGGTGATTAGGCTAGGATTAGGCTAGGTTTAGGGAATTTAACCTAGGTTTAGGGAAGGATTAGGGAAGTGGGTTAGGTGATTAGGTTGGGATTAGGCCGGGATTAGGGAAGTAGGTTAGGTGATTAGGTTCAGATTAGGGGCGGATTAGGGTGGAAGGCTAGGATTAGGTATTTTGGGTTAGGTTTAGGTGAAGGAGCTCCCTTTGCATGGCCCATAGACCTTAACCACATCATGTTGGTGCAACCCTAGGTTAGGTTTTGGCTAATTACAAGCTTAAACCCATTCAATTAGGCTAACCCACATGATTAACCCCAAACTTGACACACAAGTCAAGCTTAATTACAACACACTTGATCTTATCCACCCCCACTCTCTCTCATGCCCATAATCCCACGTGAATTTCAAGTGGGCCCCACCTCCATTTATGAGAAGGTGATGTGGGCCATGGATATGGATATTGGATTGGATTTTTGAATCCAAATCCAAATCCAAGTCCATACATGGGTTTGGATTGGGATCTGGATATATATGGTCCAGATCCAATCCAAACTGAACTCTGACTCCTTCGAGCTATGTTCGAAACGAACGGTTTGTGCGGGGCCTGACAGCATCAGTACTCCGTCTGCGTTGGGTCTTCGCCAACATGATCGTCCGCCTCTGTTTTCGCCTTCCGGAGATGACTTCAAACAAGGTTTCGATGATAATAGGGTCTTGGACGTTCGAGATCCTGGGGGTGTGAATTTGATACAAGAGTTGCTGTGCCGGGCTTGACATGTGCTCCGGTTCTGGGCTCTTCTTAGCTCTCCTGGTCCTGTCTGGATTAGGCCAAGCTGCTTTGGGGTTCCAAAACATGTTTTTAAAAGGGTTTTAAAAGCCATATTGTATGTTTTCGAAATACAGGGTTCAAAACATATGTACAGGGTTGTCTAGAAGGCTCTTGGGTTTCCAGACTCAAAATAGCCCTTTGGGGTGCTTTTACAAAACCAGGTTGTTTTGAGGAATTCGTGGGATTTCGGGGTGTTTACAGCATCGATTTCAGAAACCTAAATAAAGCCACCCCAAAAGATAATTTCCCTTTACCAAACATTGATTTGATAGTCGATAGTACTACAAATCATGAAATGTTTTCATTCATGGATGGCTATTCAGGATATAACCAAATCAAACTAAGCCCATGAGATCAGGCTAAAACTGCTTTCACAACCCCATGGGGCACGTACTGCTATACAGTCATGCCCTTTGGTTTGAAAAATGCTGGTGCCACGTACCAGAGAGCTATGACCTCGATCTTTCACGATCAGATTCATGAGCTCGTAGAGGTATATGTAGATGATCTCCTGGCTAAGTCAAAAACTCGATGCACTTATCTTGAATGCTTACAAAAGATTTTCGAAAGGCTTAGACTTTATAACATAAAGCTAAACCCTCAAAAGTGCGTATTCGGTGTAGAATCCGGTAAGCTTTTAGGATTTATGGTAAGCCAAAGGGGCATAGAAGTTGACCCCTCTAAGTGTAGAGCCATCATAGACATGACTCTACCCTCTAATCTCACCCAGATTCGTAGCCTCCAGGGTCGCCTACAGTCCATTCGCCGGTTTATCTCAAACCTGGCAACTAGATGCGAACCCTTCAACAAGTTGTTAAGAAAGGGTACGAAATTTTTATGGGATGATGAGTGCCAAAAATCGTTTGAAAGGTTAAAGGCGTACTTAGTTAATCCCCCTGTTTTAAACCCTCCAAAACCAGGAAAACCTCTTCTACTTTACATTTCTGTGCATACGAATGCCTTGGGAGCTCTGTTAGCCCAATACGAGGATGACACTCACAAGGAATGTGCCATATACTATCTTTCGAAAACTCTCCTGTCTTACGAAAGGAATTATCAGGCCATGGAGAAGACGTGCTTGGCCCTAGTTTGGGCCTGCCAGAAATTTCGACACTATTTCCTAGATCATGAGATCTGGATAGTGTCCAAGCTTGACCCAATCAAGCACTTATTCGAAAAACCCATTCTCACTGGTAGATTGGGCAAATGGCAACTCCTTCTAATGGAGTATGATTTAAAATACCATCACCAGGTCTCCATTAAGGGGCAAGCCCTAGCAGACTACGTGGCTGACTTCCCCCTAGAAGATACGTATCCCACACTCAATGAAATGCCTGATGAAGTCATATTGCAAAACCATTTTCAAAACCACATTTTGGCAAACTCTTTCAAAAACCAAGTGTGGAAGATGCACTTCGACGGGGCACGAAACCAACGAGGGGCAGGTGCCGGGATCATCCTCGTATCCCCCAAAAAGGGAGAAATCCCCATAGCAATTCGCCTAGATTTCGAATGTTCCAACAATATAGCCGAGTATGAAGCACTCATACAAGGTTTAAAAGTTTTGAAAACTCTAGGGGCAGCATGCATCGAGGTTTTTGGAGATTCCCTCCTTGTTATAAACCAAGTTTTAAAAATTTGGCAAGTTCGAAATGAAAAACTGCTTCCATACCACAAATTGGCCACTCGACTTGTCGAGTCGTTCCAATCGTGTACTCTCACACATGTAGGAAGAGAGGATAATGGTGTCACTGATGCCCTCTCATCCTTGGGTTCAGCCCTAAGGGTCGATCCCACTTTGGGAACCAGACCCCTTGAAATATGGCACTCACCCACTCCTTCCATACACGATTTGCAAATTTGCCAAAATAATCCTGATTCTGATGAAAAACCTTGGTTTTATGACAAAGAATTTTTAAAAAAATGGGGGATTCACTGAGGATGCCACATCTAAAGATAAGGCATTCATCCGAAAAATTTCCACTCGATACACGATTTTGGGAGGGGTTCTATACAAAAAGAGTTTTACTGGCATCTTACTAAGATGCGTCGACCTAGAGGAGGCTAGGACTGTTATGCATGAATTCCACGATGGAGAATGTGGAGGTCATGTCAATGCCAACATGATGGCGATGAAAATACTTAGAGCAGGTTATTTTTGGTCTACCCTGAGAAAGGATTGCCACGATCATGTTAGGAAGTGTCACCCGTGTCAAGTGCATGGTCACGCCATTCATATCCCCTCATCATCACTACATTCCGTGGTCAGCCCCTAGCCATTCACCATGTGGGTGTTTGATATCGTAGGACCAATTTTTCCAAAGGCCTCAAACGGACACAGGTTCATTCTAGGAGCCACTGAGTATTTTTCCAAGTGGGTTGAAGCTGCCTCCCTGACAAATGTCCAGGGACAACACGTGGTGGCCTTCATTAGGAAAAACATCTTGGCTCGATTTGGAGTTCCAAGAGATCTTGTGTCCGATAATGGCACCCCATTTAAAAATGAGCGGATGGTCATGCTGTGCAACAAGTATGGCATAAATCATCACTTCTCATCGCCTTACTACCCTCAAGGCAACGGCCAAGCCGAAGCCACCAACAAGACTCTCATCAGCATTGTTGAGAAAACCTTAGAGAAGGGTAGAACATGGCACGAGAAGTTGGATGAAGCCTTATGGGCTTATAGGACTTCCATCTGCACTCCCACAAATGCCACGCCTTTTGAGTTGGTTTACGGCACAAACGCCGTTCTCCCCATCCATACACGTCTGCATTCATTTCATACATCCATTGCACTCGACCTCCCCCTAGAGACGCTTCACCATGCTAGGATGGCTGAATTAGATCTATTAGATGAGAGGCGACTCCTTGCTATGGACCATGCTCACGCATACCGGTAAAGGATCGCCCGACATTATGAGAAACATATGAAACCTTGCCACTTTGAAGTGGGAGGGCTCGTTTTGAAAATCATCCACCATCGTGGCCCGCATCCACTTGGAAAGTGGCGGCCCAAGTGGGATGGCCCTTACGTCATACGTGTGTAGACGCGCGAAAAATCCCCGCCTCTTCGCCTCTTTCGTGGCTTGGAGTGGATCTTATCGTGCGTCTAAGGCCTATGTATACAAATAGGGCGTGCCAGCTAGCTTACTTAAGCTAGCGAAGATATATTTAACACTGACTTCTAAACGTGGCGACTGTGAGCAAGTAAGCTCTTGTCGTCGCAGACCTTCTTGCACCGATGCGCAAGGGTCAGTCTGTACGCTTTTGCAAAAATCGAGTTTTGGGGAGAAAGTCTACGAAACGGTTCGAGGTATCTTATTTCGGGTCTTTAAGATGCGATTGCATGTTTTAGATCACGTGGATTTGCACGTGCCTAAGTCTTTTCTTTTATCCCTTTTTGGGTCGCCTAGTTTGTGTGTTATGAACACTCCACTACATGGGCGAATTCGAGCGGGGCTTGCTTCGATGCAATATGCGTCCTACCTCGTGGTATGGCGTAGATGCAATGCAAACTCACGCTACTCCAAAGGGAAAACCCGAAATGTAAAGACAATACTGAAGGGAAATAACAGAAGGGAAATAACCGAAGGGAAATAACTGAAGGGAAATAACCGAAGGGAGATATGTATATATCTTATGTATATGAGCCCTTACTCGGGTCTTGCAAATAAGAGCGAAGGCTCAATGTGGGTGCGTGCTTGAATTGAAAGACTTACACACACGACATGAAATTAAACCCAAATATAAATTGTAGTATGGCCTTGACTAAGGTCTTGGGAGTAAGAGCGAAGGCTCAATGTGTGTGAGAGTGCTTGAATTGAAGTACTACACACACGACATAAATGAAACCCAAATATAACTGCAATAAGGCCTTTACTAAGGTCTTGGGAGTAAGAGCGAAGGCTCAATGTGTGTGAAAGTGCTTGAATCGAAAGACTTACTCACACGACATGAAATGAAACCCAAATAGTATAGGTCGGCCCTTACTTGGGTCTTTCAAATAAGAGCGAAAGCTCAATGTGTGTGAGAGTGCTTGAATTGAAAGACTTACTCACACGACAAGAAATGAAACCCAAATAGTATAGGTCGGCCCTTACTTGGGTCTTTCAAATAAGAGCGAAAGCTCAATGTGTGTGAGAGTGCTTGAATTGAAAGACAACGCACCCAACTTAAACAAAACCCTTCGAAAATGAAAGTATATATACACTTATATATTAGGGGCTGATTAGGCCCGTGTGTGTTCAAAATGGTGCACGACTAAGAGAGTGCACGTGTGTGGTTGTGCCAAGCCACGTTATTACAAGCGGGGGGAGACTATGCTCCGTTATTACAACCCCGTATCAAATTGAATTTCAAGCAAGTGTACGACTAAAGACCGAGTTTAGACACTTACGAGTAGCTGGTCCGTAGAGGTCTTGCTTGAGCGTGGCCTTGGCCTTGGGTGCAAACGGGAGCTCCGCGAAGGTAGGTGATCAAGGGTGCTGGCCGGCTGCAAGTGGGGCGCGGGATAGACGCCTCAAAGGGGGCCGGTGGCAAGTAGGTGGCGCCTCTAAGTAGGGAGTTTAGAGTGGCTGAATAAGTGGGTATTAGGGTCACTAGGGAAGTTGGGTACTTAGGGAAACTGGACCTAAAAGGTGAGCTAGTGGGAAGGCCAAATAGGACACCTAGGGGGGTTGGCCGAATGGGAGATGGTGGCTAAGTAGTGGCCAGCAACTTGGGTTATACTAGGTTCGGCTAGGTTTAGGTGGTGGCGGCAAAGGGGCTGAGCTGAAGGGAGGATGGGTGGCTAAGAGTGGAGAGGAGGTAGAGAAGGGGGCTAGGTAAGGTGGAGGGTACTTACCGAATGGGGAGAAGTGGCGGATGGAGTGGGAAAGTGGCGGGCAGGTGGCTGTCGG
The DNA here is from genome assembly GCA_036023115.1 of Brasenia schreberi. NCBI lineage: Eukaryota > Viridiplantae > Streptophyta > Magnoliopsida > Nymphaeales > Cabombaceae > Brasenia > Brasenia schreberi. The sequence goes on from JAYKKT010000039.1 coordinate 782,217, forward strand.
CTGGTTCGGTTGGGGGAAGATGATGGCGTCCGGCTGAGGGGTGGTGGTGGTGGATGGAAGAGGGAAGGTGGCGGAGCAGGTGGCGGCTGGTGGAGCAGCTGGAGCAGGCCAAGGTGGGGAGTTGTCCCGGCTGGGTGAGAGAAGGGAGATGGAGAGGGCCCGGCTGGGTGAGGTAGAGTGGTTTCCACTTGGAAAACCCGCCCACAAGGAGGGGGGTTTAAATAGGGGATGGGTAGGTCGGTTAGGGCTGGGCTGTGGGTAGTGGTTAGGTGGTTTAGGTAGGGTGGTATGTAGATAAGGTGGGCTGGATGGGGTTGGGCCAGATATTTTAAAACTAGGGGTTTGGGTAAATCGTGGGCTAAGGGTGGTTTAGGGGTTTAGGGCTAGGTTAGGTGGTTGGGTTTTAGGGTGAGGTTTAGTGAGCTAGGTTAGGTGGTTTAGGCTAGGTTTAGGCTAGGATTAGGGAAATTAATCTAGGTTTAGGGAAGGATTAGGAGAGTGGGTTAGGTGATTAGGTTGCGATTAGGCCGGGATTAGAGAAGTGGGTTAGGTGATTAGGTTCAGATTAGGGGTGGATTAGGGGTTTAGGCTAGGTTTAGGCATTTTGGGTTAGGTTTAGGTGAAGGAGCTCCCTTAGCATGGCCCATAGACCTTGATCACCCCATGTTGGTGCAGCCCTAGGTTAGGTTTTAGCTAATTACAAGCTTAAACCCACTCAATTAGGCTAACCCACATGATTAACCCAAACTTGACACACAAGTCAAGCTTAATACAACACTCTTGATATTTTTCAACCCCACTCTCTCTCATGCCCATGATCCCACGTGAAACTCAAGTGGGCCCCACCTCCCTTTATGAGAAGGTGATGTGGGCCATGGATATGGATATTGGATTGGATCTCTGGATCCAAATCCAAATCCAAGTCCACATATGGGTTTGGATTGGAATCTGGATATATATGGTCCAGATCCAATCCAAACTGAACTCTGACTCCTTCGAGCTGGGTTCGAAACGGACGATTCGTGCGGGGCCTGACAGCATCAGTACTCCGTCTGCGTCGGGTCTTCGCCAACATAGTCGTCCGCCTCCGTTTCTGCCTTTCGGAGATGACTTCAGATGCTATTTTGATAAGAACAGGGTCTTGGACGTTCGAGATCCTGGGGTGTGAATCAGATACAAGAGTTGCTGCGCCGGGCTCGACAGGTGCTCCGGTTCCGGGCTCTTCTTGGCTCTCCTGGTCCTGTCTTGATCGGGCCAAGCCACTTCGGGGTTTCAAAACATGTCTTAAAAGGGTTTTCAAAAGCTATATCATATGTTTTTGAAAGATAAAGTTTTAAACATATATACAGGGTTGTTTGGAAGGCTCCTGGGTTTCCAAACTCAAAATGGCCCTTTGGGGCTGCTTGTATAAAACCAGATTCGTTTAAGAAATTCGTGGGATTTCGGGGTGTTTACAGATGCCCCTCTTTGGCCTTGTCCAAATAGATTTGGATAAGGGCAAAGATGACAAACACCCCTTTTAATGTCTCCCTAGATCTAGCCACGAGAATATGGGATCGTCCCATTTTAGCAAAAATCTCAATTTTACAAACTCTGGTAGGAGGAGAAATCACGCCAAAGGGTTATACTATGGAATCTGGTCCTAAAATGGGGTCATGTTCAGGCAAGTATCATGCGTGGAATGCAGATGACATGGGTGTGGTGCCAAGAGTGGCGACCTCCCAGAGACCAGATGTAGTCGAACTCTAGAGACTTACAAGGTCTCTTGCTCCAAGTGAGCAAATCCTATGCTGTTCGATGTTCGGTTTTCAAAACTTATTTACAAAACTATTTACAAAAGGGACAACTGTCTTGAGTCTCGATCCTAAGGATCTCGAGCTCTTCATGCTTGCCCTTGTTTGAGTCTTAACACTCGCTTATCTAGCGGAGGTTTTATAAGAAAACAAGCTTCATTTCAAATTCCTACGCCTTACTTGAAACGTCGAATTCTCAAACAAGATGAAATTCAAGTAAGTAAATCCTATTTTTACTTTAGGATTCCTCAAAATGAACCATGCTTTAGCTTGGGATAAGCCAGGGATGGGGAAGAGATACCACGGTCCCTTCTGAAGCGTCCCGTGGTTTGAGGCACAGAAGGCGGAAAACTGCTCCTTTTGAGCTTTTTGGCCTCTTTTCCCCTTTTTTTCATAGAGGGTCTCCCTTTGGGAGTATTTTTTCTTTAATCCCTCTTTATCATAAGAGAATTGATTTTTCTTTTAAACTCTGGTTTCTTTCTTTCGGAAAGAGACTTTGAATGGGAAATTCCCTTTTGTTTTGGGCCTTTGTTTTCCTTTTGGAAATAGAAGAGAAGAGGGGAGGACTTATCCCAAGCCTACACTCGATCCATTCCAGATCAGCCTATTTAGAAATAGCACGTACTACTTGCAAGTATCTTGCTATGTTGAACTAGGCCTTTCTTTGTAAGAAGAAGGATTTTGAAATGTAACCACGATTTTGAAAACTCCACTCTTTCACAAGTGCGAATTCTCTCACTTGGGTTCACACGAGTTTGCCTTTGCACCTTATTCACACGTCTCAAGGCAGCTATCCCTATCAAATTTTCGAAAACTGGAATTTAATCCAGATCCTACACATGATACTTCTTTAAGTATTGAATATTGATAGGATCTGCTAAATTCCTACCTTCTACATCGATCAACCAATACGAATTGTTCGTAGTGGTTGCTCGTACAACATAGGGTCCATCCCAGTTGGGGCGCCACTTGCCTAGGGGGTGTGGGCCACGATGGTGGATGGTTTTCAAGACCAGATCTCCCACTTCAAAGTGGCGAGGTCTCATGTGTTTGCTATAATGTCGGGCTATCCTTTGCCGGTATGCACGAGCATGATCCATGGCAAGGAGTCGCCTCTCATCTAGCAAATCTAGCTCGGCCATCCTAGCATGCTGAAGCGTCTCTAGGGGAAGGTCGAGTGCAATGGATGTATGGAATGAATGCAGTTGGGTATGAATGGGAAGAATGGCGTTTGTGCCATAGACCAATTCGAATGGTGTGGCATTTGTGGGAGTCCGGATGGAAGTCCTATAAGCCCATAAGGCTTCATCCAGCTTCTCATGCCACCTCCTACCCTTCTCTAAGGTCTTCTCAATGATACCAATGAGAGTCTTGTTTGTGGCTTCGGCTTGGCCGTTGCCTTGAGGGTAGTAGGGCGAGGAGAAGTGGTGAGTTATGCCATACGTGTTGCACAACTTAACCATCCGCTCGTTCTTGAATGGGGTACCATTATCAGACACAAGGTCTCGTGGAACCCCAAATCGAGCCAAGATATTCCTCCGGATGAAAGCCACCACATGTTGCCCCACTACATTCGTTAGGGAAATGGCTTCCACCCACTTGGAGAAATACTCCGTGGCTGCTAAAATAAAACGATGCCCATTCGAGGCCTTTGGAAATATGGGGCCTACAATGTCAAACGCCCACATGGTAAATGGCCAGGGGCTGACCACAGAATGCAATGCAGATGAAGGGATATGAATGGCGTGCCCATGCACTTGACATGGATGACACTTTCTAACATGATCGTGACAATCCTTTTTCAGGGTGGACCAAAAATAACCCCCTCTAAGTATTTTCATCGCCATCATGTTGGCATTAACATGACCTCCACATTCTCCGTCGTGGAACTCGTGCATCACTATCCTAGCCTCCTCTAGGTCGATACACCTAAGCAGAATGCCGGTAAAACTCTTTTTGTATAAGACCCCACCCAGAATGGTGTTTCGGGTCGAAATCTTACGAATGAATGCCCTATCTTTGGATGTGGCATCCTCGATGAATCCCCCATTTTCTAAAAATTGTTTTATGTCATAGAACCAGGGTTTTTCAATAGACTCTGGGTTGTTTTGGCAAATATCCAAGTCGTGTGTGGATGGCTGGGACGCATGCCATATTTCCAAAGATCTGGTCCCTAAAATGGGATCGACCTTCAGGGCTGAACCTAAGGAAGAGAGGGCATCGGCGATGCCATTGTCCTCTCTTCCCACGTGTGTGAGCTTACACGACTGGAAGGATTGGACCAATCGAGTGGCCAACTCGTGATATGGAAGTAGTTTCTCATTACGTACTTGCCAAATTTTTAAAACCTGGTTTATGACAAGGAGCGAATCTCCAAAGACCTCGATGCATGATGCCCCTAGAGTTTTCGAAATCCTTAAGCCTTGTATGAGTGCTTCATACTCAGCTACGTTGTTGGAACATTCGAAATCTAAGCAGACTGCTATGGGAATCTCGCCCTTTTCAGGGGAGATTAGGATGATCCCGGCACCAGCCCCTCGTTGGTTTCGTGCCCCGTCGAAGTGCATCTTCCACACTTGGTTTTCGAAAGAATTTGCCAAAATGTGGTTTTGAAAATGGTTTTGCAATATGCCTTCATCAGGCATTTCGACAAGAGTGGGATATGCGTCCTCCAAGGGGAAGTCAGCCACGTAATCTGCTAGGGCTTGCCCCTTAACGGAGATCTGGTGATGGTATTTCAGATCATACTCCATTAGAAGGAGTTGCCATTTGCCCAATCTACCCGTGAGAATGGGTTTTTCGAACAAGTGCTTGATTGGATCAAGCTTGGACACTATCCAGATCTCATGATCTAGGAAGTAGTGTCTGAATTTCTGGCAGGCCCAGACTAGGGCCAAGCACGTCTTCTCCATGGCTTGATAATTTCGTTCATAAGCCAAGAGAGTTTTTGAAATATAGTAGATGGCATACTCCTTATGGGTGTCATCCTCGTATTGAGCCAACAGGGCTCCTAAAGCGTTTACATGCACGGAGATGTATAATAAAAGCGGTTTTCCTTGTTTTGGAGGATTCAAAATGGGGGGATTAACCAAGTATGCCTTTAGTCTCTCGAAGGACTTTTGGCATTCGTCATCCCATAAGAATTTCGTACCCTTCCTCAACAGTTTGTTGAAGGGTTCGCATCTAGTTGCCAGATTCGATATGAATCGGCGCACAGATTGTAATCGACCTTGAAGGCTACGGACTTGGGTGAGATTGGAGGGTGGAGCCATGTCTATGATGGCTCGACACTTAGAGGGGTCGACTTCTATTCCCCTTTGGCTCACCATAAAGCCTAGAAGCTTTCCTGATTCTACCCCGAACACACATTTTTGAGGGTTTAGCTTTACTTTGTAAAGCCTAAGCCTTTCGAAAATTTTTTGTAAACATTTGATATGGGTGCATCGGGTTTTGGATTTTGCCAAGAGATCATCTACATACACTTCTACAAGCTCGTGAATTTGATCATGGAAGATCGTGTTCATGGCTCGTTGGTATGTTGCGCCGGCATTTTTCAAACCAAAGGGCATGACTGTATAGCAGTACGTGCCCCATGGGGTTGTGAAGGCGGTCTTACCCTGATCTCATGGGCTTAGTTTGATTTGATTATAGCCTGAATAACCATCCATGAATGAAAACATTTCATGATTTGCAGTACTATCGACTATCAAATCTATGTTTGGTAAAGGATAATTATCCTTTGGAGTGGCTTTATTCAGGTTTCTGAAATCGATGCATATTCGAATTTTCCCATTGGTTTTTCGAACTACAACGATATTTGACAACCAATCAGAATACGCAATGGGTTTTATAAATCCGGCTTTTAGCAGATCTTCTAAACCCTCTTTGACTTGCGTGTGTACATTCGGGTGTATTTTCCTAAGCTTCTGCTTTATTGGTTTTACACCTACATCTAAGGGAAGACGATGCTCGACTATGCTGGGATCTATGCCCGGCATGTCTTCATACGTCCATGCAAACACATCTAAATAGGTTCGTAGAAATGCAATGAATGCTAACTTTTCAGTTTCATGCAAGCATGCGCCTATTTTGATGGTTTTGGGATTGGAATCATCCCCTAGGTTCACCTCTACGAAATCTCCTCCTACTGATTGGGAAGGTCTTTCAAAATCGAGAATTCTATGAAATTCTGGGAGCTCAGAAGTGGGATCTTCCTCAAGGGGATCCACTTCTGGGCTTTGATCATTCTCGTGGGCTATAGACCTGAGGGAACTTGATGCGTGATTTTCAAAATAACCTGGTTTTGTACTTGGATTTTCAAGTGATTTCGAAATTTTTGGTCTGGCTATGCAGACGACGTTTCTTTCGAAATCCTTTTCTTTCGCCAAAGTCATACCAGGAGCAGCTATGTACAAAATCTTTTTGGTATTTTCTAAATTTTCGATTTTTTTGGGTTTTTGTAAAACAAGAACTTTGGGAACTATACAAAACATATTTTTTTCGAGTTTTTGTTTTTCCATTGTTTTTGGTTTTTCTTGTTTTTCGATTTTTTTTTTTATTTTAAGTTTTCAAATGTTTTTGGTATTTTTAGAAAAATGGATCTTCCGTCATACCTACAAAGGGAAAACACTATGGGTTAGACTCGGAATAGGAGGTCTAAGCCATAGGTTTCTTCTAAGACAGGCTCCGGGGCACCCTTGACCCAGGTGGTCACAGGGGGTGGCTCCGGCGGTATTCGGGGAGTATAGCCGATCCCATATCGGCTTGGGTTGGCCCTAGGCAGGATGGGCTCTAGGAGACCCTGGTTTTGTGCCCCTAGACTCTTGTAGGGCGTGTAGCCCATGTTTAATAACATGTTCCACGACCTTTTGTTTTTTGAAAAGATGGGATATAAGTCGTGGTCCTGGAACATGCTATCGTCCATATTAGGCTCGTAGGGCCTTTTGTCCAGGGGTTTTGGAAATAGGGAACGTTTGGGTTTTCCTAGGAGGATTAGAGTCGGGAGGGGGCCTGCTTTGGGCGGCCCCTTCACACATACAACCTTCCTAGGGTTGTTCAACACGAGCCGAGGTGGCTCCACCATAATTTGCCCCAGGTTAGCCTCATGGGCCTAGGAGCTCGATAAACAAGGGGAATTTATGATCCCCTGAAGCTGTGGGTGACTCTCACCTAGGATCACTACGACCTGGTCCCTAAAAGGGATCTTGACACACCTGTGGAAGGTGGATGGCACAGCGCACAAACTGTGTATCCAGGGTCTTCCCAGCAAAAGGTTATAATGGGGGTGAATGTCCAAGACATGGAACACCCCCGTGTGTTCGATCCCTCCCGTTTCCATTGGGAGTTCGATGGATCCTAAAGGCCTAGACGCATTCCCATCGTATCCAGTGATAACGATGGGGCTTGGGTTCACTGAAGTCAAGGTGACTCCGATTTTGTATGCCACGTGAAGTGGAAGGATGTTGAGCCCTCCTCCACCATCGACTAGGCACCTGTCAAGAGAGTGGTTGTTTAGAACCACCTCGATATGCAGGGCCTGGTTATGGGTTTCGTAGGGTCTATCTACATCATCTTCCGAAAAGGTGATGGGCGATTTTGCTCCTAATAAAGCCACTTGGGCAGACAAGGATTCCGGACTTATGTTCGAATCAACCTTGGCCCTTTCTAGAATTTTCTCTAAGACAAGTCTATGCCTAGGCGAGGTTTTGATAAGCTCTAGGATAGACATGTGAATAGGAATCTTTGAAAGGTGGTTTTCGAAATCATAAGGATTTAGGATGATTTTGTCCTTATCTGCTTTTGGCAGACCACTAGGGATACATGCTTTTGAGGGGCCAGGCACACTGACCACCTTTTGAGCACCTTGAAGGTGCGGGGGTTGGTAGATCCTCCCGGATCTAGTGACTTCCCCCACGACCAGCCTAGGGTTCGCGCTAAACTTGGCTCTAAGGATGAGCTGAGGAGAACCTTGGATTTTCAAAACTGGTCTTGTCGGGGTTTCCACTTTTGGTGGTCCCCGAATGACGACTTGGGCGGGCCTCTTGTATAATACAAGGATGGGCGCACAAGCAGGTCGACCAGGTTCGAGCTTTTGCGCTAGTTCCTTGGAAATGGTGAGGGTACATACCTCCTTTCCTTTCCCACTGCCACTGGCGTGTTTGGGAAAGGGTTCCTTGAAGATAGCTTGAGGTGGCTCAGGTTCCGCAGTGACCTGGAGCCGACCCTCCGCTATCAAGTTCTCAATTTTATTTAGAAGAGAGAAGCACCGTTTGGTATCATGGCCTTTGAGCCGATGATACTTGCAAAATCGGTTTAAATACCCCCCTTTGGACGTGACTCCTTCGGGGATTTCAGGGAGTTCGATCATGCCCTGGGCAAGTAAGAGGTCTAGGACCTCCGACACAGGTTGCCCCAGCGGAGTGTACTCCCGTTTTTCAATTGGTTTTGAAAAATTGCGTTCTCTCTTATTTTCTATTTTTTCAAAATTTTTAGAAGTGCCCGCCATGCCTGGATCCACCCGGACATTGGCGATTTTATGGGGCTTTGCCCCTTTGTCCGTCGTGGGCAGCCCATATGCGATGGGTTTTTCCACACGTGTTTTAGGAACGGAACTTCCTTTCCATAAGTGGTCGTATGTCCCTTTTCGCAAGTTGGTTTCGAAAAGGGAGGCCTTTTTGATCAACTTATGGAAAGTTGAAATCTCATGGAGCAAGAGAAGGGTTTTTAACTCGCTTTTGAAATTATCCAGGATGAGCATTACTGCGCATCCTTCGGATATAGGCCCTCGCACTTGGCCCAAAAGAGACCTCCACCTTATAATGAAGGCATGCACGTCTTCGTTCATGCCTTGCTTTGTATCCCTTAAGGTATTCAGGGTTGGCGTGACTTCCACGTTGTGTGCAAATCTTTGCATGAAGCAGTTCGCTAATTCTTCAAAAGTAGCGAACTGGCTTAAGTCGTAGGAAGCCAGCCATTTGGCAGCTGTGCCCTTAAGGGATAGGGGGAACCAATACACCCATTTCATCGAGTCCTTTTTCTTCTTATGGGCTCGACGTGAGAAAAGCTGCAAGTGAGACCTAGGGTCTCCCATGCCATCATACCGATGGAAGTTCGGTATTTCATCGTCACTGTCTGTTTCGTAATCCATAGGAAGGAAATCAGACAGGGCGTAGCTTCTTTTCTCTTTATTTTGCCCTTTCAGCAGTTGCTGTAGGGCTTTACGGTCCTTTTGTGTGAAGGACTCGTGGTATGGTTGCCTTCCATTACGGAGGCCTCTTTTTGCTTGCGAGGTTTTTCAATTTTCTTTTTAGGCCTTTGTTCACCGTTTGATGAACATGAATCGCCTACTTCAGCCTCTTGGCTGAGAGCATCGATTTTGGCCTCAAATTCCCTTCTCAAGTCCTCGATTTCATCTAGTTTTATTTTGTTTTTGAAAATCCTCCTAGAGTGAGAACTTGATGCGCATGAGCCTTTGCTCGACACTTCACTTGGATTGGATTTTGACATGCTTTTCAAGCTTTTTCAAAATTTCCTAAGTGAAAGCAAAGAAAACAAGTTAAAACGACACCTTTATAAAATTTTCGCAAGACTTCTACAAGTAAACTCGATTTTTGAAAAGGCTCACGTCCCACCGGGCGTGCCAATCTCTGTAGACGCGCGAAAAATCCCCGCCTCTTCGCCTCTTTCGTGGCTTGGAGTGGATCTTATCGTGCGTCTAAGGCCTATGTATACAAATAGGGCGTGCCAGCTAGCTTACTTAAGCTAGCGAAGATATATTTAACACTGACTTCTAAACGTGGCGACTGTGAGCAAGTAAGCTCTTGTTGTCGCAGACCTTCTTGCACCAATGCGCAAGGGTCAGTCTGTACGCTTTTGCAAAAATCGAGTTTTGGGGAGAAAGTCTACGAAACGGTTCGAGGTATCTTATTTCGGGTCTTTAAGATGCGATTGCATGTTTTAGATCACGTGGATTTGCACGTGCCTAAGTCTTTTCTTTTATCCCTTTTTGGGTCGCCTAGTTTGTGTGTTATGAACACTCCACTACATGGGCGAATTCGAGCGGGGCTTGCTTCGATGCAATATGCGTCCTACCTCGTGGTATGGCGTAGATGCAATGCAAACTCACGCTACTCCAAAGGGAAAACCCGAAATGTAAAGACAATACTGAAGGGAAATAACAGAAGGGAAATAACCGAAGGGAAATAACCGAAGGGAAATAACCGAAGGGAGATATGTATATATCTTATGTATATGAGCCCTTACTCGGGTCTTGCAAATAAGAGCGAAGGCTCAATGTGGGTGCGTGCTTGAATTGAAAGACTTACACACACGACATGAAATTAAACCCAAATATAAATTGCAGTATGGCCTTGACTAAGGTCTTGGGAGTAAGAGCGAAGGCTCAATGTGTGTGAGAGTGCTTGAATTGAAGTACTACACACACGACATAAATGAAACCCAAATATAACTGCAATAAGGCCTTTACTAAGGTCTTGGGAGTAAGAGCGAAGGCTCAATGTGTGTGAAAGTGCTTGAATCGAAAGACTTACTCACACGACATGAAATGAAACCCAAATAGTATAGGTCGGCCCTTACTTGGGTCTTTCAAATAAGAGCGAAAGCTCAATGTGTGTGAGAGTGCTTGAATTGAAAGACTTACTCACACGACAAGAAATGAAACCCAAATAGTATAGGTCGGCCCTTACTTGGGTCTTTCAAATAAGAGCGAAAGCTCAATGTGTGTGAGAGTGCTTGAATTGAAAGACAACGCACCCAACTTAAACAAAACCCTTCGAAAATGAAAGTATATATACACTTATATATTAGGGGCTGATTAGGCCCGTGTGTGTTCAAAATGGTGCACGACTAAGAGAGTGCACGTGTGTGGTTGTGCCAAGCCACGTTATTACAAGCGGGGGGAGACTATGCTCCGTTATTACAACCCCGTATCAAATTGAATTTCAAGCAAGTGTACGACTAAAGACCGAGTTTAGACACTTACGAGTAGCTGGTCCGTAGAGGTCTTGCTTGAGCGTGGCCTTGGCCTTGGGCTGCAAACGGGAGCTCCGCGAAGGTAGGTGATCAAGGGTGCTGGCCGGCTGCAAGTGGGGCGCGGGATAGACGCCTCAAAGGGGGCCGGTGGCAAGTAGGTGGCACCTCTAAGTAGGGAGTTTAGAGTGGCTGAATAAGTGGGTATTAGGGTCACTAGGGAAGTTGGGTACTTAGGGAAACTGGACCTAAAAGGTGAGCTAGTGGGAAGGCCAAATAGGACACCTAGGGGGGTTGGCCGAATGGGAGATGGTGGCTAAGTAGTGGCCAGCAACTTGGGTTATACTAGGTTCGGCTAGGTTTAGGTGGTGGCGGCAAAGGGGCTGAGCTGAAGGGAGGATGGGTGGCTAAGAGTGGAGAGGAGGTAGAGAAGGGGGCTAGGTAAGGTGGAGGGTACTTACCGAATGGGGAGAAGTGGCGGATGGAGTGGGAAAGTGGCGGGCAGGTGGCTGTCGGCTGGTTCGGTTGGGGGAAGATGATGGCGTCCGGCTGAGGGGTGGTGGTGGTGGATGGAAGAGGGAAGGTGGCGGAGCAGGTGGCGGCTGGTGGAGCAGCTGGAGCAGGCCAAGGTGGGGAGTTGTCCCGGCTGGGTGAGAGAAGGGAGATGGAGAGGGCCTGGCTGGGTGAGGTAGAGTGGTTTCCACTTGGAAAACCCGCCCACAAGGAGGGGGGTTTAAATAGGGGATGGGTAGGTCGGTTAGGGCTGGGCTGTGGGTAGTGGTTAGGTGGTTTAGGTAGGGTGGTATGTAGATAAGGTGGGCTGGATGGGGTTGGGCCAGAAATTTTAAAACTAGGGGTTTGGGTAAATCGTGGGCTAAGGGTGGTTTAGGGGTTTAGGGCTAGGTTAGGTGGTTGGGTTTTAGGGTGAGGTTTAGTGAGCTAGGTTAGGTGGTTTAGGCTAGGTTTAGGCTAGGATTAGGGAAATTAATCTAGGTTTAGGGAAGGATTAGGGGAGTGGGTTAGGTGATTAGGTTGGGATTAGGCCGGGATTAGGGAAGTGGGTTAGGTGATTAGGTTCAGATTAGGGGTGGATTAGGGGTTTAGGCTAGGTTTAGGCATTTTGGGTTAGGTTTAGGTGAAGGAGCTCCCTTAGCATGGCCCATAGACCTTGATCACCCCATGTTGGTGCAGCCCTAGGTTAGGTTTTAGCTAATTACAAGCTTAAACCCACTCAATTAGGCTAACCCACATGATTAACCCAAACTTGACACACAAGTCAAGCTTAATACAACACTCTTGATATTTTTCAACCCCACTCTCTCTCATGCCCATGATCCCACGTGAAACTCAAGTGGGCCCCACCTCCCTTTATGAGAAGGTGATGTGGGCCATGGATATGGATATTGGATTGGATCTCTGGATCCAAATCCAAATCCAAGTCCACATATGGGTTTGGATTGGAATCTGGATATATATGGTCCAGATCCAATCCAAACTGAACTCTGACTCCTTCGAGCTGGGTTCGAAACGGACGATTCGTGCGGGGCCTGACAGCATCAGTACTCCGTCTGCGTCGGGTCTTCGCCAACATAGTCGTCCGCCTCCGTTTCTGCCTTCCGGAGATGACTTCAGATGCTATTTTGATAAGAACAGGGTCTTGGACGTTCGAGATCCTGGGGTGTGAATCAGATACAAGAGTTGCTGCGCCGGGCTCGACAGGTGCTCCGGTTCCGGGCTCTTCTTGGCTCTCCTGGTCCTGTCTTGATCGGGCCAAGCCACTTCGGGGTTTCAAAACATGTCTTAAAAGGGTTTTCAAAAGCTATATCATATGTTTTTGAAAGATAAAGTTTTAAACATATATACAGGGTTGTTTGGAAGGCTCCTGGGTTTCCAAACTCAAAATGGCCCTTTGGGGCTGCTTGTATAAAACCAGATTCGTTTAAGAAATTCGTGGGATTTCGGGGTGTTTACAACGTGGAACCACCACAAACAATTCTTATTGGTTAACCGATGTCGAGGGTAGGAATTTAGCAGATCCTATCAATATTCAGTATTTGAAAAAATATCATGTATAGGGTCTAAGTTAAATTCCCCTTTTGTGAAAACATTTTTAGGGAAAACTACTTTGAAACTTTGAAACCAAGGATCAAAGGTAAGTTGTGTGACCTTGAATGAAAGAATCGACATTTTGTGAAAAAGCAGAGCTTTCCAAATACGTGGCTACATTTCAAAATCTTTCTTCTTACAAAGAAAGGCCGAATTCAATATAGCAAGATACTTGCAAGTTGTACGCGCTATTTCTAAATAGGCTGATCTGGAATGGATCGAGTATGACCTTGGGATAAGTCCTCCCCTCTTCTCTTCTCCTTCCAAAAGGAAAACTTGGCCAAAACAAAGGGAAATCCCTGCCAAAAATCTCTTTCCCAAAGAAAGAAAAATAAATCAAAAAGAAAATTCGAGTCTTCTATGGAAAAGAGGGATTAAAGAAAAAATACTCCCAAAGGGAGACCCTCTATGGAAAAAGAAAGAAAAAGGCCAAAAAGCTCAAAAAGAGCAGTTTTCCGCCTTCTTTGCCTCAAACCACGGGACACTTCAGAAGGGACCGTGGTACTTCTTTCCCATCCCTATGACTTATCCCGAGCGAAACATGGTTCATTTCAGGGAATAAGTAAAAATAGGATTTACTTACTTGAATTTCGTCTTGTTTGAGAAAACGACGTTTTGAGTAAGGCGTAAAAGTTTTTGGAATGTGGTTTGTTTTCGCATAAAACCTCTACTAGATTAGCAAGTGTCGAGACTCGAGTAAAGGCAAACACAAGGAGCTGAAGGTCCTTAGGATCGATGGTTCAGAAAAGTTTTCCCTCTTAAAATGAATTTCAAAAAAACTCGAACATCAAGCATACGTAAGGCCCGCTCACTTGGAGCAGCAGGTCTTCATAAAGTCTCAAAAGTTCGACCATATAATCTAGTCTCTAGGAGGTCGCCCCCTTTCTGGCACTTCAGCCATGTCACACACTCTGCATATCCACGCATAAGCACCTCATACATAACCTTCATCTAGGGCTAGATCCATAGAAAGTCCCCTTTTGGCGAAAAATCTCCTCCTATCAGGTTCAAAAGGAAATGTTTTTCTCAAATACTGGGACGATCCCATATTCTCAACATCAAATTCGGGAGAAAACAAATAGGGGTGTTATCTTCTTCGCCATTATCCAAATCAATTTGGATAATGCCAAAGAGGGGCATCTGTAAACACCCCAAAATCTAAATATTTTCCAAAACCAAATGCCTGGTTCGAAAATCAGCTCAAAAAGCAAGTTTGGAGATTTCAAAAACTCAGGAACTCAAATCCTTCAAAACTCCATTTTCCAACCCTGTTCGAAACATAAAAAAATCTCAAAAGTGGATGAAAGTCCTATTTTTACAAAAGACCAGACGAACAGATGAAGCCTGGCTCAAAACAGTTGCAAAAGATTCAAAAAGCTCAAAGGTCAAGCCCAGCCCGATGAAAAGTGAATTTCAAAGACGAAAAAGATGCCCAGGCCATGAGTGTACTTCAAGACTGAAGCATCGAAGGCCAAGCCGAAAGCACATATGAAATCACAAGCAATCCAAGTAAAAAAAAAACAAAAGAAAGAGTTGAAACAGAGTCCAGAAAGACGAAAAGAAGCTCGGACGATGAAATTGGGAAAACCCAGCATAAGACGGAATCTTGATGAACTCAGGACCCGCACGAAGTGCCCAGCTCGAAACGCCAGGAAGGACTGAAGAAGAGAAAATTTTGGATCGAATCTGGATCCCGATACCTAGATCTAGATCCAAGATCCATATCCAAACAAGGCTCGAATTGGATCCGGATTTCAGAACCCAACAAAGGATCCATATCCAAATAAGAGGCCTATAAAAGGACGTGAGAGGGCTGGCCTTGGAGAGGAATTTTTCCAGCATTTTCACGCCCTCCACTTGAAGAGGGAGAGAGAGAGAGAGAGAGAGAGAGAGAGAGAGAGAGAGAGAGAGAGAGAGAGAGGAAGGTCAACAAAAGGGGTTGGCCTTCCCCTCTTGTTTCGTGAGATTGTGGGTGAAAGTTGTGGGTGGGCTGGGTTTGTAGATCACGGCTTGTACATGGCTGAAAGGAAATGAAATCTGGCGGCATTGGATGGCCCTTGCTTGGTGAGGATTGGCTGTGTGGGAACCAAGGATCAAACGGCTGAAATGTTGTCAAGGTAAGTCCCCTAGTTCCTGCCCAAAACCATCTCTTTTCTCACCTCTCTAAACCACCTAGACCACTAATGACAAGCCACAGCAAAGTCCAGCCAAGGAACTGGCCGAACTTCACTAAAAGGGCTGACCTAGTTCTACCTAAGACCATCCTAACCTAGGACCATACCCAGCTCGGCCATTGGTTGGCCGAGGTCACCTTAGATCTGTCTTAAAGAAAATCCTAACCTAAAAACCACTACCCAACTCATTTCCTAACCCAAAAACCACTCCCAAAAACCTGGCAAAAACCGAGTGTCTAAAACACTCGGTTCCCTCCTCTTGTCGAACCCATCCTCACCCATTTAGCTTGGTCCATAGTGGCCGAGCTCATCTTAGGTCTATCCCTAACATTAAACCATTACCCAAGTTAGACCCTAACTAAAAGAAAAAAAAAACCACTCTAAACCTACCCAGTGTAGACGTGATTTTATTTCAAATCGTGGGATCCGAAATCAAACCCTCGAACTACGTCGGGTTGCGCGAGCGTGCCAGTTAGTTTATCAAAACTAACAAATTCTGATTTTCTGACTTCTAAGAACGATTGTGGACAAGTGAGATCTTTTCGACTTAGGCCTTCTTGAACCGGCGCTCAAGGATCAGCCTAGACGCTTGAAATTTGTTTGAATCCGTTAATTCGAGAAAGGAAAAACCAGATTTTCCAATAGTTTCAGATTCGTGTTTAAGTTCTTGATTTCCGAAAATTTTCAGATTCTGAAAGTTGCAGAATCTGTTCAGTTTCAAAGACCTGTTCTTCGAATTTTTAAAAATACTTCTGATTCTCCAAAAATTTTAAAACTTTTACAGAATGGAGACACGTGTCTGTAGAATCAGAATATATTTTTATTTTATAATTTTGTTCTTTATTTTCTAAGAATTAAATACAGAATCAGAAACTGTTATAAAATTCAGAACAGCCCTGTTTCTGTGAATCAGAAGCTTAGAAAAACAGCAATATCTCAGCACTCAGTCATCTAATTTCGATAAAATTTATTGTGTTAGAAAGATATGGATGTTAGGTTTCCAAAGAATCAAATTTCATCCAATTTCATTCAGTGGTTGAAGAGATATGGGCAAAAGAACAGAGGTCTGTTACTGAACGTTCTGTTTCTGTAAAACGCAATCTGGATTTTGTATAAATTTCACGGATTTAATTGGCTAGGAAACAGTTCATAAAAATTCCTCAAAATTTTATCTAAGAACGTCTGATATGTCTAGATTATTCATGCAAAATTTTGAAGCAATTGGCTTATCCGTTTGTCTATAAAAATTCCGTGATCAGATGCGTGTGCACAGACAGTTTCAGAAACCAAGTTTTGCAGAAAATTTCAGAAAGTTCCTAACGTGATTCTAGAATGAAAATTCAACCTGTATCAGTCCTAATGATGCATGGAAATCATCTAAACATGGATTTTAATTCCGTTCATGAAGGAATCATGCATGTTTGTATCGATATAAATGAAGAACATGGGCTCAAGGCCTTGATTCATGTACAAATTTCCAGAATCTGTGCTTTTTCAGATTCTCATGAATTAAAACCAATTTGTGCAAGAATTCCAACCTGTGTGAGTGAGAGGGGACGTAGGAGCACTTCGCCGGATGATCGTCGGACGTCGGAACCAGGCCGGACTTCCTTCTTCTCCTTCTTCTCTTCCTTTCTCTCTCTCTCTCTCTATTTCTCTGAATTTTCGGACTGAACCTCTTGATGCTCGTTCGTTGATGGTCGCTGGTTGATCGTCGCTGGATGATGCCTCTGCAGCACCTTGGGAAGCCTTTTTATAGGCTCTGGCTGTGATTTGGATAAGCCACATGGTTGGGATTTGGATGAGTTCGGTTTTGATTGTGCTGATAAAATCTTATCTGAATTGGTTTCATCTTATCTGGAACGTGATCTCCACAGGATCTGTATTGCTGAACTTTATCTTGAACTTTACTTTGTAATTTGAATATCATATGCATCTGATCTCCTGTGAATTGGTTGGGACGTTATCTGTAGTTGATAATGTTATCTGCATTTGATGATTCCTTTATCTGGTAAGCTTTGAATCGTTATCTGATTAGGCTTTGATTTCATCTGAGTTAGGTAAGCCTTGATGACTCGGTCCATAATCAATACTATGACCACTCAGTTCGTCATATGATGAATTGCTGGGATTTTTGCCTCTTGAAGCATTGTAGAGATCGCTCCTTCTGTAGCTGTTACGCGAGCCATCCTAATGACAATATTGGAAACAAGGATTTGGAAGTGAAATAGATGAGCGAAGAGGAGCACAGGCAGAAGTTCCTGTGACACTGATGTTAGGTGGATGATAGCTACTAAGTGATTTGACTGAACTTCTCGTTGAGTATGGAGTGAATTTTGTTGCGGTTCTCAACCCTCACTCTCCATTTCATCCAAATATCTTTGTGAATCTTCTCTATTTAATTATGTAAATAGAACCTCATCAAACAACTCATCTGCACCAGGCATGTCTTTACTTATTGGCAATACAAAGTTAGCTAGCATCTCATTTACTGCTTCGGCGGACACTTCCTCCCTTAACCAAGATTGACTGGCTTTTTCTTTCGTTTACCATGTCTTTGTATGAGGCGTCTGCTACAGCAGAAGCATAAGGACTTAAAAAGGTTTGCCCTTATACTGTTCCTTCATATGCTTATCACACAAATGAGGAAGCCTTGTGAATGGATTAACAACAATCAATATATGCTTCCTGTGTATGATGGATGGCACATCTTCTAGCAAGGTTATAGAGAAGACCAGGTTCGTTTAAATACGCCAATTTGGTCATATCATCGACAACCAACTCAGAAAATAAGTCGTTTGCATGTTCCTCGCCAAGTATTTCATTTGTGTGAAATGACACATCAGAAAATGGGTCATTCTTGTCCGCCTTAATACTGTAATCATCTTCTGGTTCAGCACTCCTTTCAAGTTTCTGCACATTTTCATCATCGCTCAGGCAAAGTGTGGCCTGGCTAATATTACCAGTAAATGATAACACAGATCCACTGCCAACGCCCAACCTATTCAAGCTAATTGGTCCTCTGCTCACAAATTCAAAACTCCTAGAAGCACCCTGGTCTAACAACTCGCCACCTCCCTCTTATGTCATTGCTGCTGCTCCTTAAATCTCAGCCATC
Source organism: Brasenia schreberi (assembly GCA_036023115.1). Taxonomy (NCBI): domain Eukaryota; kingdom Viridiplantae; phylum Streptophyta; class Magnoliopsida; order Nymphaeales; family Cabombaceae; genus Brasenia; species Brasenia schreberi. The sequence continues at coordinate 800,396 of JAYKKT010000039.1, forward strand.
TTTAGAGGAAACCAGTCATAGCATATCTGGGCCCAGATGTAGGATCTATCATGAAACACACGGCTTTGCGCCAAGCTTTGTTGTTGTTTATGTGATTACAATCAACATTATTCTTTAGTAACTTCACAACATCAGTTCGTGTTGTGATTTAACAAATCAGAACACTTTCCCATTAATGTCCAATGTCCCAATCATAATCAGTAGTATCTCTAAACGAGATTAATTTGTCCTTGTTTTGTTTCAGAAAGTTCAGCATTTTCCATAATATTGGCATTTTGTGACATTCCCCATTCTTTGTCAGGTGAACCTGTGATTCAGCAACAACATCAGCAACTTCAGCATATCCTGCATCTTTCATGTTCTCTACCATGAGCATTATGAATTTCCACCTGCATACTTGCTGTGGAAGTGGTTAAGCAAATACATATTACATGCCTTTCTACTATGAACGTGTTCTATTAAGCCCATGTTACGTTTTTGGAAATCAACTTTTATGCTCATTCAATCCTTTCCACGAGTGTTGGAATATTAAAATTGCTTTTATCATAACATATCAATAGCTTACCAGTAACAAATGACGATGCAAATTGATGTATATCAATACTAATTACCTCGATACCCAAACATAACGTAAACACGTTACGAAAGGCGTTTGATACCAAACCTTCGTTTTCGAAGGCTTTCGTTCTTGCTTCCACCTTTCCTTTCTTTTGATAATACCGACCTTACCCTCTAGAAATTGATTTCTTTCCAAATGTGAGCTTTTCTTTCTAGGAAGCTCACTTTTCCTTTTTAATGCCCGTTTTCCCTTTCTGGGCGTCCACCGTCCTTTTTTAGGTGTCAACTTGTCTTTTCAATGCCTTTTTCTTTTGAAGAGGCAAGATTTCAACATACTTTTCGTAATAAATCTTTTAAGGAAACGAAATCCTACTTTTCCAGTGCTAAGGGCAAAATCGTCATTTTTCCAAATTTTTGTCAAAACTCAAAACTTTCAGAACAGAAAGCATTCTTTCATCATTTTAAAGCTTCCATACAATTTTGGTACCAAAACAAACTCGTTTAGTGCCTTTTTCCTTCAAAAACCCCAAAATTGCTAAAATGGCCACTTTCCTAAAAAGGTAAGAATTTTAAAAGAAAATTTTGGGTGTCTACACCCAGCTCGGCCACCCTTTTGGCCAAGCCATTCCCTTAGGATCTCACCCGAGATCAACCGTCTAATATCAGCCAATGCTCGGCCACCATTTGGCCGAGCTCTTTCCTTAGGATTCACCTTAGATCCTACCTAATCCTTCTCCAAAAAAAAACCCTGCCCAACTCGACCACCCTTTGGCCGGGCATTACCCTAGAACTCACCTTAGGATCTCCCCTAAGATCATTCACTAATCACCTCCCAAGCTTGGCTATTAGTTGGCCGAGCATTCCATAGTGTCTCACCTAAAATAATCCCGTAGACACCACCTAACTCGACCATTAGTTGGTCGGGTTTTTCCCTTAGGACCTTGGTCTAGCTTTTAACCAAAACAACCCGCCTAGACCTGACCCAGATCCATTAGTTCTCACCCTAGATCTGTCGTGTCTAAGTCCAAAAACCATAGCACCTTAGTGTGTCAACCTAGCCCAAGTCACGATCTAGGATCAACCTCCCACGCCGCTGGTCGTTTCGCAGAGAAAGGTCCATCCAACGGCTATATCCAAGGTCAGATTTTGCTGATAAAGGAAGTCTAAGCAAACGACGTGTAAGTGCTCAAACCTGATCTTTTACATTGATTCAAGTTTTAATTAAATTCGATACGGGGTTGTAATAATGGAGCGTAGTCTCCCCCCGAGATGTAATATTATGGTTTGAAACACGAATCACACACGTACACTCGAGCCTTTCCGCTCTTATCTGCACACCTTTTGCACACAAAACGGGCCTCAACAGCCCATAGGATATAGCTCTATTTATATACATTCAGCTGGGTTTTTAAGGTTCAAGTCATGTGAGTTGTCTTTCATTTTATATACTCAAAGCACTCACTCACATTGAGCCTTTCCGCTCTTACATATATATACGTATTTCCCCTTTCAGCTGGGTTTTTAAGGTTCAAGTCGTGTGAGTTGCCCTTTCAATTTATACACTCAAAGCACTCACTCACATTGAGCCTTCTCGCTCTTAAGATATAGTTATATATATTTTCCCTTCCGCATCTAAGATATAGCCATATTTCCCTTTCCGCTATTTCCCTTCTGCTATGTCTTTAAATTCCGGGTTTTCCCTTCAAGTTGTGTGAGTTTGCATTGCATATCCGCCACACTCGAGATAGGGAGCATACTTGGATTGAACCAGATTGATAAAATCGTATCGAACTTACCTTAAATCGAGCACTGGATGCACACGACTACATGCCAAAATTAGCTAAAACTCAAGAGACATAGGAGCGCATAGATCCCATGTGTAAAAGTTGCAAATTTGACAAAACCAATTGACAAAACACTTTCAAAGTTTTCAAAAGAGTCATGTTTGTGTAAAATCGAGTTTTTCTAAAGCATACAGACTGACCCTTACGCGTCGGTGCAAGAAAGTCTGCGACGAAAAGAACCTACTTGTCCACAGTCGCTCCAAAAGTCAGATATTTAAAAAAAAAAAAAAAAAACACTTCGCTAGTTTGAGAAAGCTAGCTGGCACGCCCTTTTTAAAAGCGACGTAAGCACGAAAAGATTCGCTTCAGGCCTAAGAACCCGGAGACGAGGATTTTCCGTGTCTACAGGATTTCACCCTTTTTAGGGAATATAAGGATGACCCCAACACCAACCCCTCGTTGGTTTCGTGCCCCATCGAAGTGCATCTTCCACACTTGGTTTTCGAAAGAGTTTGCCAAAATGTGGTTTTGAAATTGGTTTTGCAATATGCCTTCATCAGGCATTTCACTAAGTGTGGGATATGCGTCCTCTAGGGGGAACTCAGCCACGTAGTCTGCTAGGGCTTGCCCCTTAATGGAGATCTGATGATGGTATTTTAGGTCATACTCCATTAGAAGGAGTTGTCATTTGCCCAATCTACCAGTGAGAATGGGTTTTTCGAACAAATGCTTGATTGGATCAAGCTTGGACACTATCCAGATCTCATGATCTAGGAAATAGTGTCGAAATTTCTGGCAGGCCCAAACTAGGGCCAAGCACGTCTTCTCCATGGCTTGGTAATTCCTTTCGTAAGCCAAGAGAGTTTTTGAAATATAATAGATGGCATACTCCTTGTGGGTGTCGTCCTCGTATTGAGCTAATAAATCTCCCAAGGCATTCGCATGCACGGAAATGTAAAGCAAAAGAGGTTTTCTTTGCTTTGAAGGATTTAAAACAGGGGGATTAACTAGGTATGCCTTTAGTCTTTCAAATGACTTTTGACAGTCGTCATCCCATGAAAATTTCGTGCCCTTTCTCAACAATTTGTTGAAGGGTTCGCATCTAGTCGCCAGGTTTGAGATGAACCTGCGAATGGATTGTAATCGACCCTGGAGGCTACGAATCTGTGTGAGATTGGAGGGTGGAGCCATGTCTACGATGGCTCAACACTTAGATGGGTCGACTTCTATACCACTTTGGCTCACCATAAAGCCTAAGAGCTTTCCGGACTCTACTCCGAACACACATTTCTAAGGGTTTAGCTTTACTTTGTAAAGTCTAAGCCTTTCAAAATTTTTTTGTAAGCATTCGATATGAGTGCATCGAGTTTTGGATTTTGCCAAGAGATCATCCACATATACCTCTAGGAGCTTATGAATCTGATCATGGAAGATCATGGTCATGGCTCTCTCGTATGTGGCGTTGGCATTTTTCAAACCAAAGGGCATGACTGTATAGCAGTACGTGCCCCATGGGATTGTGAAAGCGGTCTTACCCTGATCTCGTGGGCTTAGTTTGATTTGATTATACCCTAAATAACCATCCATAAACGAAAACATTTCGTGATTTGCAGTACTATCGACTATCAAATCTATGTTTGGTAAAGGATAATTATCCTTTGGAGTGGCTTTATTCAGGTTTCTGAAATCGATGCATATTCGAATCTTCCCATTGGTTTTTCGAACAACAACGATATTGGATATCCAATCAGAATACGCAATGGGTTTTATAAATCCAACTTTTAACAGATCTTCTAAATCCTCTTTGACTTGTGCGTGTACATTCGGATGTATTTTCCTAAACTTTTTCTTTATGGGTTTCACATCCTCATCTAAGGGAAGACGATGTTCGACAATACTGGGGTCTATGCCCGGCATGTCTTCATACGTCCATGCAAACACATCTAAGTAGTTTTGTAGAAATGCAATGAATGCTGATCTTTCATGCTCATGCAAACATGTGCCTACCTTAATGAGTTGGGATTTGAATCACTCCCTAGGTTTACCTCTATGAAATCTCCTCCTACTGAATTTGAAGGCTTTTCAAAATCGAGAATTTTTTGAAATTCTAGGAGCTCAAAAGTGGGATCTTCCTCAAGGGGATCCACTTCGGGGCTTCGATCATTCTCATGGTTTATAGATCCTAGGGAATTTGATACATGGATTTTCAAAAGATCTGGTTTTACACTTGGAATTTCTATTGATTTCAAAATTTTTGGTCTTGTTATATAGACAACATTTCTTTCGAAATCCTTTTCTTTTTCCAAATCCTTACCAGGAGCAGCTATGTACAAAATCTTTTTGGAATTTTGTAAATTTTCAATTTTTTTGTTCTTTTGTAAAATGAGTACTTTGGGAACTATACAAACTACTCTTTTTTTGAGTTTTTGATTTTCCAATGTTTTAGGCTTTTGTAATTTTTCCATTTTTTGGATTTCAATTTTTTCAAATGTTTTTGTATTTTTGATAAAGGGATCTTCCATCATACCTACAAAGGGAAAACACTACAGGTTAGACTCTGAATAAGAGATCTAAATCGTAGGTTTCTTCTAGGGTAGGCTCCAGGGCACCCTTGACCCAGGTGGTCACAAGGTGTGGCTCCGGTGGTATTCTGGGAGTATAGCCGATCCCATATCGGCTTGGATTGGCCCTAGGCAATATAGGTTCTAGGAGACCCTGACTTTGTGCCCCTAGACTCTTATATGGCAAATAGCCCATGTTTAACAGCATGTTCTACGATTTTTTGTTTTTGGAAAATGTTTGGTATAAATCGTGGTCCTGAAACTTGTTGTCGTCTATGTTGTGTACATAGGACTTTTTGTCCAGGGGTTTTGGAAATAAGGGATTCTTGGGTTTTCCTAGAATGGTCAAAACTTTGAGGGGGCCAGCCTTGGGTGGCCCCTTCACATATACGACTTTCCTAGGGTTGTATAATGTGAGCCTTTGTGGCTCGAGCATGGTCTGCCTGTAGACGCGCGAAAAATCCCTGCCTCTCACCTTTTTAGGGCTTGGAGCAGATCCTCTCGTGCGTCTAAGGCCTATTTATGCAAACAGGGCGTGCCAGCTAGCTTACCTAAGCTAGCGAAGATATATTTAAAACTGACTTCTAATCGTGGCGACTGTGAGCAAGTGAGCTCTTGTCGTCGCAGACCTTCTTGCACCGATGCGCAAGGGTCAGTCTGTATGCTTTGCAAAAATCGAGTTTTGGGAGAGAAAGTCTACGAAGCGGTTCGAGGTGTCTAATTCGGGTCTTTTAGATGCGATTGCATGTTTTACATCACGTGGATTTGCACATGCCTAAGTCTTTTCTTTTATCCCTTTTCGGGCCACCTAGTTTGTGTGTTATGAACACTCCACTACATGGGCGAATTTGAGCGGGGCTTGCTTTGATGCAATATGCGTCCTACCTCGTGGTATGGCGTAGATGCAATGCAAACTCACGCTACTCCAAAGGGAAAAACCCGAATGTAAAGACAATACTGAAGGGAAATAACCTAAGGGAAATAACCGAAGGGAAATGACTTGAAATATAAATGCCGAAGGGAGATATGTATATAGAGTATGTATATGAGCCCTTACTCGGGTCTTGCAAATAAGAGCGAAGGCTCAATGTGGGTGCGTGCTTGAATTGAAAAGACTTACACACACGACATGAAATTAAACCCAAATATAAATTGCAGTATGGCCTTAACTAAGGTCTTGGGAATAAGAGCGAAAGCTCAATGTGTGTGAGTGCTTGAATTGAAGTACTACGCACACGACATAAATGAAACCCAAATATAATTGCAATAAGGCCTTTACTAAGGTCTTGGGAGTAAGAGCGAAGGCTCAATGTGTGTGAGAGTGCTTGAATTGAAAGACTTACACACACGACATGAAATGAAACCCAAATAGTATAGGTCGGCCCTTACTTGGGTCTTTTAAATAAGAGCGAAAGCTCAATGTGTGTGAGAGTGCTTGAATTGAAAGACTTACCCACACGACATGAAATGAAACCCAAATAGTATAGGTCGGCCCTTACTTGGGTCTTTCAAATAAGAGCGAAAGCTCAATGTGTGTGAGTGCTTGAATTGAAAGACAACGCACCCAACTTAAGCAAAACCCTTCAAAAATGAAAGTATATGTATATACTTATGTATTAGGGGCTGATTAGGCCCGTGTGTGTTCAAAATCGTGCACAACTAAGAGAGTGCACGTGTGTGGGTGTGCCAAGCCACGTTATTACAAGCGGGGGGAGACTATGCTCCGTTATTACAACCCCGTATCAAATTTAATCTCAAGCAAGTATACAACTAAAGACCGAGTTAGGCACTTACTAGTAGCTGGTCCGTAGAGGCCTTGCTTGAGCGGGGGCTTGGCCTTCACCTTGGGCTGCAAACGGGAGCTCCGCGAGGTTGAGCGACAAGGGGTGCTGGCCGGCTGCAAATGGGGTGCGGGAGAGGCGCCTTGAAGGTGGCCGGCTGCAAGCAAGGGTGTCGCCTTGATGTGGGGGATAAAAGGGGCTGGGCAAGGTGAGTATATAGGGTCATTATGAGAGGATATAGTGTTAGGGAGTATGGCCCTAAGGGGAGCCTAAGGGAAGATCAAATGGGACACCTAGGGGAAAGGAGGTGGCTGGCCGAATGGAAGGGATGGTCGGTTGGAGTGGCCGACTAGGAGCTTGGTGGTGGCGGGCTGCTAGGATGGCTATGGGTGGAGTATGGGAAGGAAGCTAGCTAGGTGATGGGGCTAGGTGGTAGTGGGTGTAGTGGGTATAAGGGAGTGCTATGGGCAGGTCTTAGGAAATCGGATAGGGTGGCCGGGTGTAGCTAGGGTGACTAAGGCTTGGCCGATTGGGAGTGGTGGAGTCTAGTGGCTGATATTAGGGTAAAGTGGTGGTATGGTGGGTGGCTGGGAATGGTGCAGGGGGCTGGGAGTGGATTGGTTGGTTGAGAATGGAGAGGGAGTGAAGAGGGAGTAAGGTGGAAGGCAGGGCACTTACCGAGTGAAGAGAAGGGTGGCGCTCGGCTGGAAGGGAGTTGGACAGGTGGTGATGTTCGGTCGGGAGGTGGTGGAGATGGCGGTGCAAGTGGTGGTGGGATGGAGAGTAGGTGGTGGTGCAGGCGGAGCAGGTGGAGCAGGTGGAGCAGGTGGGGAAGTGGAGGATTCGGCTGGACTTGGGGAAGGAGAGGACCTGGCTGGGATCTAGGTGGGCTTCTAGATCGGAAAAGCCCGCCCCCAAGGGGGGGGGGGTTTATATAGGGATGGGTAGGTCGGTTAGGGCTGGGTTTGGGGTAGTGGTTAGGTGGTTTAGGTAGGGTGGTATGAAGATAAGGTGGGCTAGAAAGGGTAGGGCCAGATATTTTAAATACTAGTGGTTTGGGTAGATTGTGGGCTAGGGGTGGTTTAGGGGTTTAGGGTTTGGTTAGGTGGTTGGGTTCTAGGGTGAGGTTTAGTGAGCTAGGTTAGGTGATTAGGCTAGGATTAGGCTAGGTTTAGGGAAATTAACCTAGGATTAGGGAAGGATTAGGGAAGTGGGTTAGGTGATTAGGTTGGGATTAGGCCGGGATTAGGGAAGTGGGTTAGGTGATTAGGCTTAGATTAGGGGTGGAAGGCTAGGATTAGGTGTTTTGGGTTAGGTTTAGGTGAAGGAGCTCCCTTTGCATGGCCCATGGACCTTAACCACATCATGTTGGTGCAACCCTAGGTTAGGTTTTGGCTAATTACAAGCTTAAACCCACTCAATTAGGCTAACCCACATGACTAACCCCAAACTTGACACACAAGTCAAGCTTAATTACAACACACTTGATCTTATCCACCCCCACTCTCTCTCATGCCCATGATCCCACGTGAATTTCAAGTGGGCCCCACCTCCATTTATGAGAAGGTGATGTGGGCCATGGATATGGATATTGGATTGGATTTTTGAATCCAAATCCAAATCCAAGTCCATACATGGGTTCGGATTGGGATCTGGATATATATGGTCCAGATCCAATCCAAACTGAACTCTGACTCCTTCGAGTTGTGTTCGAAACGAACGATTTGTGCGGGGTCTGATAGCATCAGCACTCCGTCTGCGTTGGGTCTTCGCCAACATAATCGTCCGCCTCCGTTTCTGCCTTCCGGAGATGACTTCAAATGACATTTTGATAATAACAGGGTCTTGGACGTTCGAGATCCTGGGGGTATGGATTTGATACGAGAGTTGCTGTGCTGGGCTCGACATGTGCTCTGGTTTCGGGCTCTCTTTGACTTTGCTGGTCCTGTCTTGATTAGGCCAAGCTGCTTTGGGGTTTCAAAAATGTGTTTTAAATGGTTTTCAAAAGCCATATTATATATTTTTGAAATATGAAGTTTAAAACATATATACAGGGTTGTCTGGAAGGCTCCTGGGTTTTCAGACTCAAAATAGCCCTTTGGGGCTGCTTTTACAAAACCAGATGAATTTGAGAAATTCGTGGGATTTCAGGGTGTTTACAGATGCCCCTCTTTGGCCTTGTCCAAATAGATTTGGATAAGGGCAAAGATGACAAACACCCCTTTCAATGTCTCCCTAGATCTATCCACGAAGAACATGGGATCGTCCCCATTTTTAGCAAAATCTCAATTTACAAACTCTGGTAGGAGGAGATATCACGCCAAAGGGTTTTGTACTATGGAATCTGGTCCTATATGGGATCATGTTTATGCAAGTACCATGTGTGGAATGCAGATGACATGGGTGTGGTGCCAAGATTGGCGACCTCCCAGGGACCAGATGTGGTCGAACTCTAGAGACTTACAAGGCCTACTGCTCCAAGTGAGCAAATCCTATGCTGTTCGATGTTCGGTTTTCAAAACTTATTTACAAAAGCTATTTACAAAAGTGACAACTGTCTTGAGCCTCGATCCTAAGGATCTCGAGCTCCTCGTGCTTGCCCTTGTTTGAGTCTTAACACTCGCTTATCTAGCGGAGGTTTTATAAGAAAACAAGGCATATTTCAAATTCCTACGCCTTACTCGAAACGTCGAATTCTCAAACAAGATGAAATTCAAGTAAGTAAATCCTATTTTTACTTTAGGATTCCTTGAAATGAACCATGCTTTAGCTTGGGATAAGCCAGGGATGGGAAAGAGATACCACGGTCCCTTCTGAAGCGTCCCGTGGTTTAAGGCATAGAATGTGGAAAAACTGCTCTTTTTGAGCTTTTTGGCCTCTTTTTCCTCTTTTTTCATAGAGGGTCTCCCTTTGGGAGTATTTTTTCTTTAATCCCTCTTTTTTATAAGAGAATCGATTTTTCTTTTAAATTCTGGTTTCTTTCTTTTGGAAAGAGACTTTGAATGGGAAATTCCCTTTTGTTTTGGGCCTTTGTTTTCCTTTGGGAAGGAGAAGAGAAGAGGGGAGGACTTATCCCAAGCCTACACTCGATCCATTCCAGATCAGCCTATTTAGAAATAGCACGTACTACTTGCAAGTATCTTGCTATATTGAACTAGGCCTTTCTTTGTAAGAAGAAGGATTTTGAAATGTAACCACGATTTTGAAGACTCCACTCTTTCACAAGTGCGAATTCTCTCACTCAGGGTCACACGACTTTGCCTTTGCACCTTATTCACATGTCTCAAGGCAGCTATCCCTAAAAATTTTCGAAAAATAGAATTTAATCCAAATCCTACACATGATACTTCTTTAGGTATTGAATATTGATAGGATCTGCTAAATTCCTACCTTCTACATCGATCAACCCATATGAATTGTTCGTAGTGGTTGCTCGTACAACATAGGGTCCATCCTAGTTGGGGCGCCACTTGCCTAGGGGGTGTGGGCCACGATGATGGATGGTTTTTAAGACCAGATCTCCCACTTCAAAGTGGCGAGGTCTCATGTGTTTGCTATAATGTCGGGCTATCCTTTGCCGGTATGCACGAGCATGATCCATGGCAAGGAGTCGCCTCTCATCTAGCAAATCTAGTTCGGCCATCCTAGCATGTTGAAGCATCTCTAGGGGGAGGTCGAGTGCTGTGGATGTATGAAATGAATGCAGTTGGGTATGAATGGGAAGAATGGCGTTTGTGCCATAGACCAATTCGAATGGTGTGGCATTCATGGGAGTCCGGATGGAAGTCCTATAAGCCCATAAGGCTTCATCCAGCTTCTCGTGCCACATCCTACGCTTCTCTAAGGTTTTCTCCATAATACTAATGAGAGTCTTGTTTGTGGCTTCGGCTTGGCTGTTGCCTTGAGGGTAGTAGGGCGAGGAGAAGTGGTGAGTTATGCCATACGTGTTGCACAACTTAACCATCCGCTCGTTCTTGAATGGGGTGCCATTATCAGACACAAGGTCTCGTGGAACCCCAAATCGAGCCAAGATATTCCTCCGGATGAAATTCACCACATGTTGCCCCATTACATTGGTTAGGAAAATGGCTTCCACCCACTTGGAGAAATACTCCGTGGCTGCTAAAATAAATCGATGCCCATTCGAGGCCTTTGGAAATATTGGGCCTACGATGTCAAACGCCCACATGGTAAATGGCCAGGGGCTGACCACGAAATGCAATGCCGATGAAGGGATATGAATGGCGTGCCCATGCACTTGACATGGATGACACTTCCTAACAAGATCGTGACAATCCTTTTTCAGGGTGGACCAAAAATAGCCCCCTCTAAGTATTTTCATTGCCATCATGTTGGCATTAACATGACCTCCACATTCTCCATCATGGAACTCATGCATCACTATCCTAGCCTCCTCTAGGTCGATACACCTAAGCAGAATGCCGGTAAAACTTTTTTGTATAAGACCCCACCCAGAATGGTGTATCGGGTCGAAATCTTACGAATGAATGCCTTATCTTTGGATGTGGCATCCTCGGTGAATCCCCCATTTTCTAAAAATTATTTTATGTCATAAAACCAGGGTTTTTTAATAGACTCTGGGTTTTTTTGGCAAATATCCAAGTCGTGTGTGGATGGGTGGGGCGCATGCCATATTTCCAAAGATCTGGTTGTAGACGCACGAAAAATCCCCGCCTCTCGCCTTTTTAGGGCTCGGAGCGGATCCTCTCGTGCGTCTAAGGCCTTATTTATGCAAACAGGGCGTGCCAGCTAGCTTACCTAAGCTAGCGAAGATATATTTAACACTAACTTCTAAACGTGGCGACTGTGAGCAAGTGAGCTCTTGTCGTCACAGACCTTCTTGCACCGATGCGCAAGGGTCAGTCTGTACGCTTTGCAAAAATCAAGTTTTGGGAGAGAAAGTCTACGAAGCGGTTTGAGGTGTCTAATTCGGGTCTTTTAGATGCGATTGCATGTTTTAGATCACGTGGATTTGCACGTGCCTAAGTCTTTTCTTTTATCCCTTTTCGGGCCACCTAGTTTGTGTGTTATGAACACTGCACTACATGGGCGAATTTGAGCGGGGCTTGCTTTGATGCAATATGCGTCCTACCTCGTGGTATGGCGTAGATGCAATGCAAACTCACGCTAGTCCAAAGGGAAAACCCGAATGTAAAGACAATACTGAAGGGAAATAACCGAAGGGAAATAACCGAAGGGAAATAACCGAAGGGAAATGACTTGTAAAGTAAGTGCCGAAGGGAGATATGTATATAGAGTATGTATATGAGCCCTTACTCGGTCTTGCAAATAAGAGCGAAGGCTCAATGTGGGTGCGTGCTTGAATTGAAAGACTTACACACACGACATGAAATTAAACCCAAATATAAATTGCAGTATGGCCTTGACTAAGGTCTTGGGAGTAAGAGCGAAAGCTCAATGTGTGTGAGTGCTTGAGTTGAAGTGCTACGCACACGACATAAATGAAACCCAAATATAACTGCAATAAGGCCTTTACTAAGGTCTTGGGAGTAAGAGCGAAGGCTCAATGTGTGTGAGAGTGCTTGAATTGAAAGACTTACCCACACGACATGAAATGAAACCCAAATAGTATAGGTCGGCCCTTACTTGGGTCTTTCAAATAAGAGCGAAGGCTCAATGTGTGTGAGAGTGCTTGAATTGAAAGACAACGCACCCAACTTAAGCAAAACCCTTCAAAAATGAAAGTATATGTATATACTTATGTATTAGGGGCAGATTAGGCCCGTGCGTGTTCAAAATCGTGCACAACTAAGAGAGTGCACGTGTGTGGGTGTGCCAAGCCACGTTATTACAGGCGGGGGGAGACTATGCTCCGTTATTACAACCCCGAATCGAATTGAATCTCAAGCAAGTATACAACTAAAGACCGAGTTAGGCACTTACTAGTAGCTGGTCCATAGAGGCCTTGCTTGAGCATGGGCTTGGCCTTCGCCTTGGGCTGCAAACGGGAGCTCCGCGAGGTTGAGCGACAAGGGGTGCTGGCCGGGCTGCAAATGGGGTGCGGGAGAGGCGCCTTGAAGATGGTCGGCGAGTGAAGAGAAGGTGGCGCTCTGCTGGAAGGGAGTTGGGCAGGTAGTGATGTTCGGCCGGGAGGTGGCAGAGATGGCGGTGCAAGTGGTGGGGGAATGGAGAGTAGGTGGTGGTGCAGGTGGAGCAGCTGGAGCAGCTGGGGAAGTGGAGGATTCGGCTGGACTTGGAGGAAGGAGAGGACCCAACTGGGATGGGTGAGGGGTTCTAGATAGGAAAGCCCGCCCCCAAGGGGGGGGGGGTTTATATAGGGATGGGTAGGTCGGTTAGGGCTGGGTTTGGGGTAGTGGTTAGGTGGTTTAGGTAGGGTGGTATGAAGATAAGGTGGGCTGGAAAGGGTAGGGCCAGATATTTTAAATACTAGTGGTTTGGGTAGATTGTGGGCTAGGGGTGGTTTAGGGGTTTAGGGTTTGGTTAGGTGGTTGGGTTCTAGGGTGAGGTTTAGTGAGCTAGGTTAGGTGATTAGGCTAGGATTAGGCTAGGTTTAGGGAAATTAACCTAGGTTTAGGGAAGGATTAGAGAAGTGGGTTAGGTGATTAGGTTGGGATTAGGCCGAGATTAGGGAAGTAGGTTAGGTGATTAGGCTCAGATTAGGGGTGGATTAGGGTGGAAGGCTAGGATTAGGTGTTTTGGGTTAGGTTTAGGTGAAGGAGCTCCCTTTGCATGGCCCATAGACCTTAACCACCTCATGTTGGTGCAGCCCTAGGTTAGGTTTTGGCTAATTACAAGCTTAAACCCACTTAACTAGGCTAACCCACATGATTAACCCCAAACTTGACACACAAGTCAAGCTTAATTACAACACACTTGATCTTATCCACCCCCACTCTCTCTCATGCCCATGATCCCACGTGAATTTCAAGTGGGCCCCACCTCCATTTATGAGAAGGTGATGTGGGCCATGGATATGGATATTGGATTGGATTTTTGAATCCAAATCCAAATCCAAGTCCATACATGGGTTTGGATTGGGATCTAGATATATATGGTCCAGATCTAATCCAAACTGAACTCTGACTCCTACGAGCTGTGTTAGAAACAGACGATTTGTGCGGGGTCTGACAGCATCAGCACTCCATCTGCGTTGGGTCTTCGCCAACATGATCGTCCGCCTCCGTTTTTGCCTTCCGGAGATGACTTCAAAGGATGTTTTGATGATAACAGGGTCTTGGACGTTCGAGATCCTGGGGGTATGGATTTGATACGAGAGTTGCTGTGCCGGGCTCGACTTGTGCTCCGGTTTCGGGCTCTTCTTAGCTTTCTTGGTCCTGTTTGGATTAGGCCAAGCTGCTTCGGGGTTTCAAAAACGTGTTTTAAAAGGTTTTCAAAAGCTATATTATATATTTTTGAAATATGAAGTTTAAAACATATATACAGGGTTGTCTAGAAGGCTCCTAGGTTTCCAGACTCAAAATGGCCCTTTGGGGCTGCTTGTACAAAACCAGGTTTGTTGAAGAAATTCGTGGGATTTCGGGGTGTTTACAGATGCCCCTCTTTGGCCTTGTCCAAATCGATTTGGATAAGGGCAAAGATGACAAACACCCCTTTCAATGTCTCCCTAGATCTATCCACGAAGAATATGGGATCGTCCCAATTTTTAGCAAAAATCTCAATTTACAAACTCTGGTAGGAGGAGATATCACGCCAAAGGGTTTTGTACTATGGAATCTGGTCCTATATGGGATCATGTTTATGCAAGTACCATGTGTGGAATGCAGATGACATGGGTGTGGTGCCAAGATTGGCGACCTCCCAGGGACCAGATGTGGTCGAACTCTAGAGACTTACAAGGCCTACTGCTCCAAGTGAGCAAATCCTATGCTGTTCGATGTTCGGTTTTCAAAACTTATTTACAAAAGCTATTTACAAAAGGGACAACTGTCTTGAGCCTCGATCCTAAGGATCTCGAGCTCTTCGTGCTTGCCTTTGTTTGAGTCTTAACACTCGCTTATCTAGCGGAGGTTTTATAAGAAAACTAGCTTCATTTCAAATTCCTACGTCTTACTCGAAACGTCGAATTCTCAAACAAGATGAAATTCAAGTAAGTAAATCCTATTTTTACTTTAGGATTCCTCGAAATGAACCATGCTTTAGCTTGGGATAAGCCAGGGATGGGAAAGAGATACCATGGTCCCTTCTGAAGCATCCCGTGGTTTAAGGCATAGAAGGCGAAAAACTGCTCTTTTTGAGCTTTTTAGCCTCTTTTTCCTTTTTTTCATCGAGGGTCTCCCTTTGGGAGTATTTTTTCTTTAATCCCTCTTTTCACAAGAGATTCGATTTTTCTTTGAAAATCTGGTTTCTTTCTTTTGGAAAGATACTTCGAAATGGGAAATTCCCTTTATTTGGGCCTTTGTTTTCCTTTTAGAAGTAGAAGAGAAGAGGGGAGGACTTATCCCAAGCCTACACTCGATCCATTCCAGATCAGCCTATTTAGAAATAGCACGTACTACTTGCAAGTATCTTGCTATGTTGAACTAGGCCTTTCTTTGTAAGAGGAAGGATTTTGAAATGTAACCACGATTTTGAAAACTCCACTCTTTCACAAGTGCGAATTCTCTCACTCAGGGTCACACGACTTGCCTTTGCACCTTATTCACATGTCTCAGGGTAGCTATCCCTTAAAAATTTTTGAAAAATGGAATTTAATCCAAATCCTACACATGATACTTTGTAAACACCCCGAAATCCCACGAATTTCTCAAAATCCATCTGGTTTTGTACAAGCAGCCCCAAAGGGCCATTTTGAGTCTGGAAACCCAGGAGCCTTCCAGACAACCCTGTACATATGTTTTAAACTCATATTTCAAAAATATATAATATAGCTTTTGAAAACCTGTTAAAACATGTTTTTGAAACCCCGAAGCGGCTTGGCCCGATCAAGACAGGACCAGGAGAGCTAAGAAGAGCCCGGAACCGGAGCACATGTCAAGCCCGGCACAGCAACTCTTGTATCACATCCATACCCACAGGATCTCGAACGTCCAAGACCCTGTTCTTATCAAAATGTCATTTGAAGTCATCTCCGGAAGGCAGAAACGGAGGCGGACGACCATGTTGGCGAAGACCCAACGCAGACGGAGTACTAATGCTGTCAGACCCCGCACAAATCGTCTGTTTTGAACCCAGCTCAAAGGAGTCAGAGTTCAGTTTGGATTGGATTTGGACCATATATATCCAGATCCCAATCCAAACCATATGTGGACTTGGATTTGGATTTGGATCCAGAGATCCAATCCAATATCCATATCCATGGCCCACATCACCTTCTCATAAATGGAGGTGGGGCCCACTTGAAATTCACGTGGGATTATGGGCATGAGAGAGAGTGGGGATGGATAATATCAAGAGTGTTGTAATTAAGCTTGACTTGTGTGTCAAGTTTGGGGTTAATCATGTGGGTTAGCCTAATTGAGTGGGTTTAAGCTTGTAATTAGCCAAAACCTAACCTAGGGCTGCACCAACATGAGGTGGTTAAGGTCTATGGGCCATGCAAAGGGAGCTCCTTCACCTAAACCTAACCCAAAACACCTAATCCTAGCCTACCACCCTAATCCACCCCTAATCTGAGCCTAATCACCTAACCCACTTCCCTAATCCCGGCCTAATCCCAACCTAATCACCTAACCCACTTCCCTAATCACAGCCTAATCCCAACCTAATCACCTAACCCACTTCCCTAATCCTTCCCTAAACCTAGGTTAATTTCCCTAAACCTAGCCTAAACCTAGCCTAATCACCTAACCTAGCTCACTAAACCTCACCCTAGAACCCAACCACCTAACCTAGCCCTAAACCCCTAAACCACCCCTAGCCCACAATCTACCCAAACCACTAGTTTTGAAAATATCTGGCCCAACCCTTTCCAGCCCACCTTATCTTCATACCACCCTACCTAAACCACCTAACCACTACCCCAAACCCAGCCCTAACCGACCTACCCATCCCTATATACACCCCCCCCCTTGGGGGCGGGTTTTCCTAGCGAGAACCCCTCACCAATCCCAGTCGGGCCCTCTCTTTCCTCCACTTCCCCAGCTGCTCCACCTGCTCCGCCTGCACCACCACCATCCCTCCATTCCACCACCACTTGCACCGCCTTCTCCACCACCTCCCGGCCGAGCTTCACAGCCTGCCCATCTTCCTTCGGTAAGTACCCCCCACTCTACCTAGCTCCTTCTCTACTCCCTCTCCACTCCTAGCCACCCACCATACCACAACCTTACCTATACATCAGCCCTTTGCTGCTACCATTCTCACTTAGCCGAACCTATCACAACCTAAACCACCGGCCACTACCTAACTACCCTAACTACACCCGGCCAGCCATCTCTTTTCCCCTAGGTGTCCCATTCGGCCTTCCCTTAAACTCCCTTTAGGTCCATACTCCCCAACACTCTATACTCTCCTAGTGACCCTACACACTCACTTGGCCCAGCCCCTTTAATCCCCCACATCAAGGCGACACCCACTTGCAGCCGGCCACCTTCGAGGTGCCTATCCCGCGCCCCACTTGTAGTCGGCCAGCACCCTTTGTCATTCCCCCTCGCGGAGCTCCCATTTGCAGCCCAAGGCGAAGGCCAAGCCCATGCTCAAGCAAGGCCTCCATGGACCAGCTACTCGTAAGTGCCTAAACTCAGTCTTTAGTTGTATACTTGCTTGAGATTCAATTTGATACGGGGTTGTAATAACGGAGCATAGTCTCCCCCCGCTTGTAATAACGTGGCTGGGCACACCCACACACGTGCACTCTCTTAGTTGTGCACGATTTTGAACACACACGGGCCTAATCAGCCCCTAATACATAAGTATAGATATATACTTTCATTTTCGAAGGGTTTTTGCTTAAGTTGGGTGCGTTGTCTTTCAATTCAAGCACTCACACACATTGAGCTTTCGCTCTTATTTGAAAGACCCAACTAAGGGCCGACCTATACTATTTGGGTTTCATTTCATGTCGTGTGAGTAAGTCTTTCAATTCAAGCACTCTCACACACATTGAGCTTTCGCTCTTATTTGAAAGACCCAAGTAAGGGCCGACCTATACTATTTAGGTTTCATTTCATGTCGTCTGTGTAAGTCTTTCAATTCAAGCACTCTCACACACATTGAGCCTTCGCTCTTATTCCCAAGACCTTAGTAAAGGCCTTATTGCAGTTATATTTGGGTTTCATTTATGTCGTGTGTGTAGTACTTCAATTCAAGCACTCTCACACACATTGAGCCTTCGCTCTTACTCCCAAGACCTTAGTCAAGGCCATACTGCAATTTATATTTGGGTTTAATTTCATGTCGTGTGTGTAAGTCTTTCAATTCAAGCACGCACCCACATTGAGCCTTCGCTCTTATTTGTAAGACCCGAGTAAGGGCTCATATACATACTCTATATACGTATCTCCCTTCGGCAATTACTTTACAAGTCATTTCCCTTCAGTTATTTCCCTTCGGTTATTTCCCTTCGGTTATTTCCCTTCAGTATTGTCTTTACATTTCGGGTTTTCCCTTTGGAGTAGCGTGAGTTTGCATTGCATGTACGCCATACCACGAGGTAGGACGCATATTGCATCGAAGCAAGCCCCGCTCGAATTCGCCCATGTAGTGGAGTGTTCATAACACACAAACTAGGTGACCCGAAAAGGGATAAAAGAAAAGACTTAGGCACGTGCAAATCCACGTGATCTAAAACATGCAATCGCATTTTAAAGACCCGAAATAGACACCTCGAACCGCTTCATAGACTTTCTCTCCAAAAACTCGATTTTTGCAAAGCGTACAGACTGACCGTTGCGCATCGGTGCAAGAAGGTCTGCGATGACAAGAGCTTACTTGCTCACAATCGCCACGTTTAGAAGTCAGTATTAAAAATATCTTCGCTAGCTTAAGTAAGCTAGCTGGCACGCCCTGTTTGCATACATAGGCCTTAGACACACGAGAGGATCCGCTCCGAGCCCTGAAAAGGCGAGAGGCGGGGATTTTCGCGCGTCTACAGAGATTGGCACGCCCGGTGGGACGTGAGCCTTTCCAAAATCGAGTTTTTAAGTAGAAGTCTTGCGAAAATTTTGTAAAAAGGTGTCGTTTTAACTTGTTTTCTTTGCTTGTACTTAGGACATTTTGAAAAAGCTTGAAAAGCATGTGAAAATACAATCCAAGTGAAGTGTCGAGCCGAGGCTCATGCGCATCAAGTTCTCACTCTAGGAGGATTTTCAAAACAAAATAAAACTAGATGAAATCGAGGACTTGAGAAGGGAGTTTGAGGCCAAAATCGATGCTCTCAGCCAAGAGGCTGAAGTAGGCGATTCATGTTCATCAAATGGTGACCAAAGGCCTAAAAAGAAATCTGAAAAACCTCGCAAGCACAAAGAGGCCTCCGTAATGGAAGGCAACCAATACCACGAGTCCTTCACACAAAAGAACCGTAAAGCCCTACAGCAGTTGCTGAAAGGGCAGAATAAAGAGAAAAGAAACTACGCCCTGTCTGATTTCCTTCCTATGGATTACGAAACAAACAGTGACGATGAAATACCGAACTTCCATCGGTATGATGGCATGGGAGACCCTAGGTCTCACTTGCAGCTTTTCTCACGTTGAGCCCATAAGAAGAAAAAGGACTCGATGAAATGGGTGTATTGGTTCCCTTTATCCCTTAAAGGGACAGCTGCCAAATGGCTGGCTTCCTACGACTTAAGCCAGTTCGCTACTTTTGAAGAGTTAGCGAACTACTTCATGCAAAGATTTGCACACAACGTAGAAGTCACGCCAACTCTGAATACCTTAAGGGATACAAAGCAAGGCATGAACGAAGACGTGCATTCCTTCATTATAAGATGGAGGTCGCTTTTGGGCCAAGTGCGAGAGCCCATATCCGAAGGATGTGCAGTAATGCTCATCCTGGATAATTTTAAAAGCGAATTAAAAACCCTTCTCTCGCTCCATGAGATTTCAACTTTTCATAAGTTGATCAAAAAGGCCTCCCTTTTCGAAACCAACTTGCGAAAAGGGACATACGATCACCTATGGAAAGGAAGTGCCGTTCCAAAAACCCGTTTGGAAAAGCCCATCGCATATGGGCTGCCCATGACGGACAAAGGGGCAAAGCCCCATAAAATCGCCAATGTCCGGGTGGATCCAGGCATGCCGGGCACTTCCAAAAATTTTGAAAAATTAGAAAATAAGAGGGAACACAATTTTCAAAAACCGGTTGAAAAATGGGAGTATACTCCGTTGGGGCAACCTGTGTCGGAGGTCCTAGACCTCTTACTTGCCCAGGGCATGATAGAACTCCCTGAAATCCCCGAAGGAGTCACTTCCAAAGGGGGGTATTTAAACCGATTTTATAAGTATCATCAGCTCAAAGGCCATGATACCAAACGCTGCTTCTCTCTCTTAAATAAAATTGAGAACTTGATAGCAGAAGGGCGGCTCCAGGTCACTGCGGAACCTGAGCCACCTCAAGCTATCATCAAGGAACCCTTTCCCAAACACGCTAGTGGCAGTGGGAAAGGAAAGGAGGTATGTACCCTCACCATTTCCAAGGAACTAGCACGAAAGCCAGAACCTGGTCGACCTACTTGTGCACCCATCCTTGTACTATACAAGAGGCCCGCCCAAGTCGTCATTCGAGGACCACCAAAAGTGGAAACCCCGGTAAAACCAGTTTTAAAAATCCAAGGTTCTCCTCAGCTCATCCTTAGAGCCAGGTTTAGCGCGAACCCTAGGCTGGTCATGGGGGAAGTCACTAGATCTGGGAGGATCTACCAACCCCCGCACCTTCAAGGTGCTCAAAAGGTGGTCAGTGTGCCTAGCCCCTCAAAAGCATGTATCCCTAGTGGTCTGCCAAAAGTAGATAAGGACAAAGTCATCCTAAATCCTTATGACTTCGAAAACCACCTTTCAAAGATTCCTATTCACATGTCTATCCAAGAGCTTATAAAAACCTCGCCTAGGCATAGACTTGTATTAGAGAAAATTCTAGAAAGGGCCAAGGTTGATTCGAACATAAGTCCAGAATCCTTGTCTGCCCAAGTGGCTTTATTAGGAGCAAAATCACCCATCACTTTCTCAGAAGATGATGTAGATAGACCCTACGAAACCCATAAACAGGCCCTGCATATCGAGGTGGTTCTAAACAACCACTCTCTGGACAGGTGCCTAGTCGATGGTAGGGGAGGGCTCAACATCCTTCCACTTCATGTGGCGTACAAAATTGGAGTCACCTTGACTTCTGTGAACCCAAGCCCCATCGTTATCACTGGATACGATGGGAATGCGTCTAGACCTTTAGGATCCATCGAACTCCTAATGGAAACGGGAGGGATCGAACACACGGGAGTGTTCCATGTCTTGGACATCCACCCCCATTATAACCTGTTGCTGGGAAGGCCCTGGATACACAGTTTGTGCGCTGTGCCATCCACCTTCCACAAGTGTGTCAAGATCCCTTTTAGGGACCAGGTCGTAGTGATCCTAGGTGAGAGTCACCCACAGCTTCAGGGGATCATAAACTCCCCTTGTTTATCAAGCTCCCAGGCCCATGAGGCTAACTTGGGGCAAATTGTGGTTGAGCCACCTCGGCTCGTGTTGAACAACCCTAGGAAGGTTGTATGTGTGAAGGGGCCGCCTAAAGCAGGCCCCCTCCCGACTTTAATCCTCCTAGGAAAACCCAAGCGTTCCCTATTTCCAAAGCCCCTGGACAAGAGGCCATACGAGCCTAATATGGACGATAGCATGTTCCAGGACCACGACTTGTATCCAACTTTTTCAAAAAACAAAAAGTCGTGGAACATGTTGTTGAACATGGGCTACATGCCCTACAAGAGTCTAGGGGCGCGGAACCAGGGTCTCCTAAAGCCCATCCTTCCTAGGGCCAACCCAAGCCGATATGGGATCGGCTATACTCCCCGAATACCGCCGGAGCCACCCCCTGTGACCACCTGGGTCAAGGGTGCCCCGGAGCCTGTCTTAGAAGAGACCTACGATTTAGACCTCCTATTTCGAGTCTAACCCATAGTGTTTTCCATTTGTATGTATGACGGAAGATCCCTTTTCTAAAAAATACAAAAACATTCGAAAAACTAAAAATCAAAAAAATCGAAAAACAAGAAAAACCAAAAACAATGGAAAAACAAAAACTCGAAAAAAGAGTACTTTGTATAGTTCCCAAGGTTCTTGTTTTACAAAAACCCAAAAAAATCTAAAATGTGAAAAATACCAAAAAGATTTTGTACATAGCTGCTCCTGGTAGGACTTTGGCAAAAGAAAAGGATTTCGAAAGAGACGTGATCTGCATAGCCAGACCAAAAATTTTGAAATCACTTGAAAATCCAAGTACAAAACCAGGTCATTTTGAAAACCACGCATCAAGTTCCCTCGGGTCTATAGCCCACGAGAATGATCAAAGCCTAGAAGTGGATCCCCTTGAGGAAGATCCCACTTCTGAGCTCCCAGAATTTCATAGAATTCTCGATTTTGAAAGACCTTCCCAATCAGTAGGAGGAGATTTCATAGAGGTGAACCTAGGGGATGATTCCAATCCCAAAACCATCAAAATAGGCGCATGCTTGCATGAAACTGAAAAGTTAGCATTCATTGAATTTCTACGAACCTATTTAGATGTGTTTGCATGGACGTATGAAGACATGCCGGGCATAGATCCCAGCATTGTCGAGCATCGTCTTCCCTTAGATACAGGTGTAAAACCCATAAAGCAGAAGCTTAGGAAAATACACCCGAATGTACACACGCAAGTCAAAGAGGGTTTAGAAGATCTGCTAAAAGCCAGATTTATAAAACCCATTACGTATTCTGATTGGTTGTCAAATATTGTTGTGGTTCGAAAAACCAATGGGAAAATTCGAATATGCATCGATTTCAGAAACCTGAATAAAGCCACTCCAAAGGATAATTATCCTTTACCAAACATAGATTTGATAGTCGATAGTACTGCAAATCATGAAATGTTTTCATTTATGGATGGCTATTCAGGCTATAATCAAATCAAACTAAGTCCACGAGATCAGGGTAAGACCGCCTTCACAACCCCATGGGGCACGTACTGCTATACAGTCATGCCCTTTGGTTTGAAAAATGCCGGCGCAACATACCAACGAGCCATGAACACGATCTTCCATGATCAAATTCATGAGCTTGTAGAAGTGTATGTAGATGATCTCTTGGCGAAATCCAAAACCCGATGCACCCATATTGAATGTTTACAAAAGATTTTCGAAAGGCTTAGGCTTTACAAAGTAAAGCTAAACCCTCAAAAATGTGTGTTCGGGGTAGAATCAGGGAAGCTTCTAGGCTTTATGGTGAGCCAAAGGGGAATAGAAGTCGACCCCTCTAAGTGTCGAGCCATCATAGACATGGCTCCACCCTCCAATCTCACCCAAATCCGTAGCCTCCAGGGTCGATTACAATCCGTTCGCCGATTCATATCGAATCTGGCAACTAGATGCGAACCCTTCAACAAACTGTTGAGGAAGGGTACGAAATTCTTATGGGATGACGAATGCGAAAAGTCCTTCGAGAGACTGAAGGCATACTTGGTTAATCCCCCTGTTTTGAATCCTCCAAAGCAAGGAAAACCGCTTTTATTATACATCTCCGTGCATGCAAATGCTTTAGGAGCCCTGTTGGCTCAATACGAGGATGATACCCATAAGGAGTATGCCATCTACTATATTTCGAAAACTCTCTTGGCTTATGAACGAAATTATCAAGCCATGGAGAAGACGTGCTTGGCCCTAGTCTCGGCCTGCCAGAAGTTCAGACATTATTTCCTAGATCATGAGATCTGGATACTGTCCAAGCTTGATCCAATCAAGCACTTGTTCGAAAAACCCATTCTCATGGGTAGATTGGGCAAATGGCAACTCCTTCTAATGGAGTATGATCTGAAATACCATCACCAGATCTCCATTAAGGGGCAAGCCCTGGCAGATTATGTGGCTGAGTTCCCCTTAAAGGACGCATATCCCACTCTTGTTGAAATGCCTGATGAACGTATCTTGCAAAACCATTTTCAAAACCACATTTTGGCAAATTCTTTCGAAAACCGAGTGTGGAAGATGCACTTCGATGGGGCACGAAACCAACGAGGGGCTGGTGCTGGGGTCATCTTAATCTCCCCTAAAAAGGGCGAGATTCCCATAGCAGTCCGCTTTGATTTCGAATGTTCCAACAACGTAGCTGAGTATGAAGCACTCATACAAGACTTAAGGATTTCGAAAACTCTAGGGGCATCATGCATCGAGGTCTTTGGAGATTCACTCCTTGTCATAAACTAGGTTTTAAAAATTTGGCAAGTACGTAATGAGAAGCTACTTCCATATCACGAGTTGGCCACTCGATTGGTCCAATCCTTCCAGTCGTGTAAACTCACCCACATAGGAAGAGAGGACAATGGCATCGCCGATGCCCTCTCCTCCTTGGGTTCAGCCCTAAAGGTCGATCCCATTTCAAGGACCAGATCTTTAGAAATATGGCATGCGCCCCACCCATCCACACACGACTTGGATATTTGCCAAAACAACCCAGAGTCTATTGAAAAACCCTGGTTTTATGACATAAAACAATTTTTAGAAAATGGGGGATTTACCGAGGATGCCACATCCAAAGATAAGGCATTCATTCGTAAGATTTCGACCCGATACACCATTCTGGGTGGGGTCTTATACAAAAAGAGTTTTACCGGCATTCTGCTTAGGTGTATGTAAACACCCCGAAATCCCACGAATTTCTTCAAAACAACCTGGGTTTTTTTTACAAGCAGCCCCAAAGGGCCATTTTTGAGTCTGGAAACCCAGGAGCCTTCCAAACAACCCTGTACATATGTTTTAAACTCTGTATTTCAAAAATATATAATATAGCTTTTGAAAACCTTTTAAAACACGTTTTGAAACCCCGAAGCGGCTTGGCCCGATCAAGACAGGACCAGGAGAGCTAAGAAGAGCCCGGAACCGGAGCACACGTCAAGCCCGGCACAGCAACTCTTGTATCTGATTCACACCCCCAGGATCTCGAACGTCCAAGACCCAGATTATTATCAAAATGTCATTTGAAGTCATCTCCGGAAGGCAGAAACGGAGGCGGACGACCATGTTGGCGAAGACCCAACGCAGACGGAGTACTAATGCTGTCAGACCCCGCACAAATCATCCGTTTCGAACCCAGCTCGAGGGAGTTAGAGTTCAGTTTGGATTGGATCTGGACCATATATATCCAGATCCCAATCCAAACCCATATGTGGACTTGGATTTGGATTTGGATCCAGAGATCCAATCCAATATCCATATCCATGACCCACATCACCTTCTCATAAATGGAGGTGGGGCCCACTTGAAATTCACGTGGGATCATGGGCATGAGAGAGAGTGGGGATGGATAATATCAAGAGTGTTGTAATTAAGCTTGACTTGTGTGTCAAGTTTGGGGTTAATCATGTGGGTTAGCCTAATTGAGGGGGTTTAAGCTTGTAATTAGCCAAAACCTAACCTAGGGCTGCACCAACATGAGGTGGTTAAGGTCTATGGGCCATGCAAAGGGAGCTCCTCCACCTAAACCTAACCCAAAACACCTAATCCTAGCCTACCACCCTAATCCACCCCTAATCTAAGCCTAATCACCTAACCCACTTCCCTAATCCCGGCCTAATCCCAACCTAATCACCTAATCCACTTCCCTAATCCTTCCCTAAACCTAGCCTAAACCTTGCCTAATCACCTAACCTAGCTAAATAAACCTCACCCTAAAACCCAACCACCTAACCTAGCCCTAAACCCCTAAACCACCCCTAGCCCACAATCTACCCAAACCACTAGTTTTTTAAAATATCTGGCCCTACCCTTTCCAGCCCACCTTATCTTCATACCACCCTACCAAAACCACCTAACCACTACCCCAAGCCCAGCCCTAACCGACCTACCCATCCCTATATAAACCCCCCCCCTTGGGGGCGGGTTTTCCGATCCAGCCACTCTTCCCAGCCCATCTAGAACCCCTCACCAATCCCAGCCGGGCCCTCTCTTTCCTCCACTTCCCCAGCTGCTCCACCTGCTCCGCCTGCACCACCACCATCCCTGCATTCCACTACCGCTTGCACCGCCATCTCCACCACCTCCCGGCCGAGCCTCACAACCTGCCCATCTTCCTTCCAGCCGAGCGCCATCTTCATTCCATTTGGTTAGTACCCCACACTCTACCTAGCTCCTTCTCTACTCCCTCTGCACTCCTAGCCACCCACCATACCACCACCTTACCTACACATCAGCCCTTTGTTGCCACCATTCTCACTCAGCCGAACCTATCACAACCTAAACCACCGGCCACTACCTAACTACCCTAACTACACCCGGCCAACCATCTCTTTTCCCCTAGGACTCCCATTCGGCCTTCCCTTAAACTCCCCTTTGGTCCATATTCCCTAACACTCTATACTCTCCATTCGTGACCCTACCTACATACTTGGCCCAACCCCTTTAATTTTCTACATCAAGGCGACACCCACTTGCAGCTGGCCACCTTCAAGGCTCCTATCCCGCGCCCCATTTGCAGCCGGCCAACACCCTTTGTCGCTCACCCTCGCGGAGCTCCCGTTTGCAGCCCAAGGCGAAGGCCAAGCCCACGCTCAAGCAAGGCCTCTACGGACCAGCTACTAGTAAGTGCCTAACTCAGTCTTTAGTTGTATACTTGCTTGAGATTCAATTTGATACGGGGTTGTAATAACGGAGCATAGTCTCCCCCAGCTTGTAATAAGGTGGCTTGGCACACCCACACACGTGCACTCTCTTAGTTGTGCACGATTTTGAACACACATGGGCCTAATCAGCCCCTAATACATAAGTATATATATATATATACTTTCATTTTCGAAGGGTTTTTGCTTAAGTTGGGTGCGTTGTCTTTCAATTCAAGCACTCACACACATTGAGCTTTCGCTCTTATTTGAAAGACCCAAGTAAGGGCCGACCTATACTATTTGGGTTTCATTTCATGTCGTGTGAGTAAGTCTTTCAATTCAAGCACTCTCACACACATTGAGCTTTCGCTCTTATTTGAAAGACCCAAGTAAGGGCCGACCTATACTATTTGGGTTTCATTTCATGTCGTGTGTGTAAGTCTTTCAATTCAAGCACTCTCACACACATTGAGCCTTCGCTCTTATTCCCAAGACCTTAGTAAAGGCCTTATTGCAGTTATATTTGGGTTTTATTTATGTCGTGTGTGTAGTACTTCAATTCAAGCACTCACACACATTGAGCCTTCGCTCTTACTCCCAAGACCTTAGTCAAGGCCATACTGCAATTTATATTTGGGTTTAATTTCATGTCGTGTGTGTAAGTCTTTCAATTCAAGCACGCACCCACATTGAGTCTTCGCTCTTATTTGCAAGACCCGAGTAAGGGCTCATATACATACTCTATATATATATCTCCCTTCGGCATTTATATTTCAAGTCATTTCCCTTCAGTTATTTCCCTTCAGTCATTTCCCTTCGGTTATTTCCCTTCAGTATTGTCTTTACATTTCGGGTTTTCCCTTTGGAGTAGCGTGAGTTTGCATTGCATGTACGCCATACCACGAGGTAGGACGCATATTGCATCAAAGCAAGCCCGCTCGAATTCGCCCATGTAGTGGAGTGTTCATAACACACAAACTAGGTGGTCCAAAAAGGGATAAAAGAAAAGATTTAGGCACGTGCAAATCCACGTGATCTAAAACATGCAATCTTATTTTAAAGACCCGAAATAGACACCTCGAATCGCTTCGTAGACTTTCTCTCCAAAACTCGATTTTTGCAAAGCGTACAAACTGACCCTTGCGCATCGGTGCAAGAAGGTCTGCGACGACAAGAGCTTACTTGCTCACAGTCGCCACATGTAGAAGTCAGTATTAAAAATATCTTCGCTAGCTTAAGTAAGCTGGCTAGCACGCCCTGTTTGCATACATAGGCCTTAGACACACGAGAGGATCCGCTCCGAGCCCTGAAAAAGGCAAGAGGCAGGGATTTTCGCGCGTCTACAGGGATTGGCACGCCCGGTGGGACGTGAGCCTTTCCAAAATCGAGTTTTTAAGTAGAAGTCTTGCAAAAATTTTGTAAAAAGGTGTCGTTTTAACTTGTTTTCTTTGCTTGTACTTAGGACATTTTAAAAAAGCTTGAAAAGCATGTCAAAATCCAATCCAAGTGAAGTGTCGAGCCAAGGCTCATGCGCATCAAGTTCTCACTCTAGGAGGATTTTCAAAAACAAAATAAAACTAGATGAAATCGAGGATTTGAGAAGGGAGTTTGAGGCCAAAATCGATGCTCTCAGCCAAGAGGCTGAAGTAGGCGATTCATGTTCATCAAACGGTGAACAAAGGCCTAAAAAGAAATCTGAAAAACCTCGCAAGCAAAAAGAGGCCTCCGTAATCGAAGGCAACCAATACCACGAGTCCTTCACACAAAAGGACCGTAAAGCCCTACAGCAGTTGCTAAAAGGGCAGAATAAAGAGAAAAGAAACTACGCCCTGTCTGATTTCCTTCCTATGGATTTTGAAACAGACAGTGACGATGAAATACCGAACTTCCATCGGTATGATGGCATGGGAGACCCTAGGTCTCACTTGCAGCTTTTCTCACGTCGAGCCCATAAGAAGAAAAAGGACTCGATGAAATGGGTGTATTGGTTCCCTCTATCCCTTAAAGGCACAGCTGCCAAATGGCTGGCTTCCTATGACTTAAGCCAGTTCGCTACTTTTGAAGAGTTAGCGAACTGCTTCATGCAAAGATTTGCACACAACGTAGAAGTAAGGCCAACCCTGAATACCTTAAGGGATACAAAGCAAGGCATGAACGAAGACGTACATGCCTTCATTATAAGATGGAGGTCGCTTTTGGGCCAAGTGCGAGAGCCCATATCCGAAGGATGCGCAGTAATGCTCATCTTGGATAATTTTAAAAGGGAGTTAAAAACCCTTCTCTCGCTCCATGAGATTTCAACTTTCCATAAGTTGATCAAAAAGGCCTCCCTTTTCGAAACCAACTTGCGAAAAGGGACATACGATCACTTATGGAAAGGAAGTGCCGTTCCTAAAACCCGTTTGGAAAAGCCCATCGCATATGGGCTGCCCACGACGGACAAAGGGGCAAAACCCCATAAAATCGCCAATGTCCGGGTGGATCCAGGCATGGCGAGCACTTCCAAAAATTTTGAAAAATTAGAAAATAAGAGGGAACGCAATTTTCAAAAACCGGTTGAAAAACGGGAGTATACTCCGCTGGGACAACCTGTGTCGGAGGTCCTAGACCTCTTACTTGCCCAGGGCATGATAGAACTCCCTGAAATCCCCGAAGGAGTCACTTCCAAAGGCCATGATACCAAACGCTGCTTCTCTCTCTTAAATAAAATTGAGAACTTGATAGGAGAAGGCCGGCTCCAGGTCACTGCGGAACCTGAGCCACCTCAAGCTATCTTCAAGGAACCCTTTCCCAAACACGCTAGTGGCAGTGGGAAAGGAAAGGAGGTATGTACCCTCACCATTTCCAAGGAACTAGCGTGAAAGCCAGAACCTGGTCGACCTACTTGTGCACCCATCCTTGTACTATACAAGAGGCCCGCCCAAGTCGTCATTCGGGGACCACCAAAAGTGGAAACCCCGGTAAAACCAGTTTTAAAAATCCAAGGTTCTCCTCAGCTCATCCTTAGAGCCAAGTTTAGCGCGAACCCTAAGCTGGTCGTGGGGGAAGTCACTAGATCTGGGAGGATCTACCAACCCCCACACCTTCAAGGTGCTCAAAAGGTGGTCAGTGTGCCTGGCCCCTCAAAAGCATGTATCCCTAGTGGTCTGCCAAAAGTAGATAAGGACAAAGTCATCCTAAATCCTTATGACTTCGAAAACCACCTTTCAAAGATTCCTATTCACATGTCTATCCTAGAGCTTATAAAAACCTCGCCTAGGCATAGACTTGTATTAGAGAAAATTCTAGAGAGGGCCAAGGTTTATTCGAACATAAGTCCGGAATCCTTGTCTGCCCAAGTGGCTTTATTAGGAGCAAAATCGCCCATCACTTTCTTGGAAGATGATGTAGATAGACCCTACGAAACCCATAACCAGGCCCTGCATATCGAGGTGGTTCTAAACAACCACTCTCTGGGCAGGTGCCTAGTCGATGGTGGAGGAGGGCTCAACATCCTTCCACTTCATGTGGCGTACAAAATCGGAGTCACCTTGACTTCAGTGAACCCAAGCCCCATCGTTATCACTGGATACGATGGGAATGCGTCTAGGCCTTTAGGATCCATCGAACTCCCAATGGAAACGGGAGGGATCGAACACACGGGGGTGTTCCATGTCTTGGACATCCACCCCATTATAACCTGTTGCTGGGAAGGCCCTGGATACACAGTTTGTGCGCTGTGCCATCCACCTTCCACAAGTGTGTCAAGATCCCTTTTAGGGACCAGGTCGTAGTGATCCTAGGTGAGAGTCACCCACAGCTTCAGGGGATCATAAACTCCCCTTGTTTATCAAGCTCCCAGGCCCATGAGGCTAACCTGGGGCAAATTATGGTTGAGCCACCTCGGCTCGTGTTGAACAACCCTAGGAAGGTTGTATGTGTGAAGGGGCCGCCCAAAGCAGGCCCCCTCCCGACTTTAATCCTCCTAGGAAAACCCAAGCGTTCCCTATTTCCAAAGCCCTGGACAAGAGGCCATACGAGCCTGATATGGACGATAGCATGTTCCAGGACCACGACTTGTATCCTACTTTTTCAAAAAACAAAAAGTCATGAAACATGTTGTTGAACATGGGCTACACGCCCTACAAGAGTCTAGGGGCGCAGAACCAGGGTCTCCTAGCGCCCATCCTTCCTAGGACCAACCCAAGCCGATATGGGATTGGCTATACTCCCCGAATACCACCGGAGCCACCCCCTGTGACCACCTGGGTCAAGGGTGCCCCGGAGCCTGTCTTAGAAGAGACCTATGATTTAGACCTCCTATTCCGAGTCTAACCCGTAGTGTTTCCCTTTGTAGGTATGACGGAAGATCCCTTTTCTAAAAATACAAAAACATTCGAAAAACTTAAAATCAAAAAAATCGAAAACAAGAAAAACCAAAAACAATGGAAAAACAAAAACTCGAAAAAAGAGTGCTTTGTATAGTTCCCAAGGTTCTTGTTTTACAAAAACCCAAAAAAATCGAAAATTTGGAAAATACCAAAAAGATTTTGTACATAGCTGCTCCTGGTAGGACTTTGGCAAAAGAAAAGGACTTCGAAAGAAACGTCTTCTGCATAGCCATACCAAAAATTTCGAAATCACTTGGAAATCCAAGTACAAAACCAGGTCATTTTGAAAACCACGCATCAAGTTCCCTCGGTTCTATCGCCCACGAGAATGATCAAAGCCCAGAAGTGGATCCCCTTGAGGAAGATCCCACTTCTGAGCTCCTAGAATTTCATAGAATTCTCGATTTTGAAAGACCTTCCCAATCAGTAGGAGGAGATTTCATAGAGGTGAACCTAGGGGATGATTCTAATCCCAAAACCATCAAAATAGGCGCATGCTTGCATGAAACTGAAAAGTTAGCATTCATTGCATTTCTACAAACCTATTTAGATGTGTTTGCATGGGCGTATGAAGACATGCCGGGCATAGATCCCAGCATTGTCGAGCATCGTCTTTCCTTAGATGCAGGTGTAAAACCCATAAAGTAGAAGCTTAGGAAAATACACCCGAATGTACACACGCAAGTCAAAGAGGGTTTAGAAGATCTGCTAAAAGCCGGATTTATAAAACCCATTGCGTATTCTGATTGGTTGTCAAATATCGTTGTGGTTCGAAAAACCAATGGGAAAATTCGAATATGCATCGATTTCAGAAACCTGGATAAAGCCACTCCTAAGGATAATTATCCTTTACCAAACATAGATTTGATAGTCAATAGTACTACAAATCATGAAATTTTTCATTCATGGATGGCTATTCAGGCTATAATCAAATCAAACTAAGTCCACGAGATCAGGCTAAGACCGCCTTCACAACCCCATGGGGCACGTACTGCTATACAGTCATGCCCTTTGGTTTGAAAAATACCGGTGCAACATACCAACGAGCCATGAACACGATCTTCCATGATCAAATTCATGAGCTTGTAGAAGTGTATGTAGATGATCTCTTGGCGAAATCCAAAACCCGATGCACCCATATCGAATGTTTACAAAAGATTTTCGAAAGGCTTAGGCTTTACAAAGTAAAGCTAAACCCTCAAAAATGTGTGTTCGGGGCAGAATCAGGGGAGCTTGTAGGCTTTATGGTGAGCCAAAGGGGAATAGAAGTCGACCCCTCTAAGTGTCGAGCCATCATAGACATGGCTCCACCCTCCAATCTCACCCAAATCCGTAGCCTCCAGGGTCGATTACAATCCGTTCGCCGATTCATATCGAATCTAGCAACTAGATGCGAACCCTTCAACAAACTGTTGAGGAAGGGTACGAAATTCTTATGGGATGACGAATTCCAAAAGTCCTTCGAGAGACTGAAGGCATACTTGGTTAATCCCCCCGTTTTGAATCCTCCAAAGCAAGGAAAACCGCTTTTATTATACATCTCCGTGCATGCAAATGCTTTAGGAGCCCTGTTGGCTCAATACGAGGATGACACCCATAAGGAGTATGCCATCTACTATATTTTGAAAACTCTCTTGGCTTATGAACGAAATTATCAAGCCATGGAGAAGACATGCTTGGCCCTAGTCTGGGCCTGCCAGAAGTTCAGACACTATTTTCTAGACCATGAGATCTGGATAGTGTCCAAGCTTGATCTAATCAAGCACTTGTTCGAAAAACCCATTCTCACGGGTAGATTGGGCAAATGGCAACTCCTTCTAATGGAGTATGATCTGAAATACCATCACCAGATCTCCATTAAGGGGCAAGCCCTAGCAGATTACGTGGCTGAATTCCCCTTAGAGGACGCATATCCCACTTTTGTTGAAATGCCTGATGAAGGCATATTGCAAAACCATTTTCAAAACAACATTTTGGCAAATTCTTTCAAAAACCAAGTGTGGAAGATGCACTTCGATGGGGCACGAAACCAACGAGGGGTTGGTGCTGGGGTCATCTTAATCTCCCCTGAAAAGGGCGAGATTCCCATAGCAGTCCGCTTAGATTTCGAATGTTCCAACAACGTAGCTGAGTATGAAGCACTCATACAAGGCTTAAGGATTTCGAAAACTCTAGGGGCATCATGCATCGAGGTCTTTGGAGATTCGCTCCTTGTCATAAACTAGGTTCTAAAAATTTGGCAAGTACGTAATGAGAAGCTACTTCCATATCACGAGTTGGCCACTCGATTGGTGCAATCCTTCCAGTCGTGTAAACTCACACACGTGGGAAGAGAGGACAATGGCATCGCCGATGCCCACTCCTCCTTGGGTTTAGCCCTAAAGGTCGATCCCATTTCAGGGACCAGATCTTTGGAAATATGGCATGCGCCCCATCGATCCACACACGACTTGGATATTTGCCAAAACAACCTAGAGTCTATTGAAAAACCCTGATTTTATGACATAAAACAATTTTTAGAAAATGGGGGATTTACCGAGGATGCCACATCCAAAGATAAGGCATTAATTCGTAAGATTTCGACCCGATACACCATTTTGGGTGGGGTTTTATACAAAAAGAGTTTTACCGGCATTCTGCTTAGGTGTATCGACCTAGAGGAGGCTAGGATAGTGATGCATGAATTCCACGATGGAGAATGTGGAGGTCATGTTAATGCCAACATGATGGCGATGAAAATACTTAGAGGGGGCTATTTTTGGTCCACCCTGAAAAAGGATTGTCACGATCATGTTAGGAAGTGTCATCCATGTCAAGTGCATGGGCACGCCATTCATATCCCATCATCTGCATTGCATTCCGTGGTCAGCCCCTGGCCATTTACCATGTGGGCGTTCGACATTGTAGGCCCAATATTTCCAAAGGCCTCGAATGGGCATCGATTTATGTTAGCAGCCACGGAGTATTTCTCCAAATGGGTGGAAGCCATTTCCCTAACCAATGTAATGGGGCAACATGTGGTGGCTTTCATCCGGAGGAATATCTTGGCTCGATTTGGGGTTCCACGAGACCTTGTGTCTGATAATGGTACCCCATTCAAGAACGAGCGGATGGTTAAGTTGTGCAACACATATAGCATAACTCACCACTTCTCCTCGCCCTACTACCCTCAGGGCAACGACCAAGCCGAAGCCACAAACAAGACTCTCATTAGTATTATTGAGAAAACCTTAGAGAAGGGTAGGACGTGGCACGAGAAGCTGGATGAGCCTTATGGGCTTATAGGACTTCCATCCAGACTCCCACGAATGCCACACCATTCGAATTGGTCTATGGCACAAACGCCATTCTTCCCATTCATACTCAACTGCATTCATTCCATACATCCATAGCTCTCGACCTCCCCCTAGAGACACTTCAACATGCTAGGATGGCCGAACTAGATTTGCTAGATGAGAGGCGACTCCTTGCCATGGATCATGCTCGTGCATACCGGCAAAGGATAGCTCGACATTATAGCAAACACATGAGACCTCGCCACTTTGAAGTGGGAGATCTGGTCTTAAAAACCATCCACCATCGTGGCCCACACCCCCTAGGCAAGTGGCGCCCCAACTGGGATGGACCCTATGTTGTACGAGCAACCACTACGAACAATTCGTATTGGTTGATCGATGTAGAAGGTAGGAATTTAGCAGATCCTATCAATATTCAACACTTAAAGAACTATCATGTGTAGGATCTGGATTAAATTCCATTTTTCGAAAATTTTATAGGGATAGCTGCCCTTAGACATGTGAATAAGGTGCAAAGGCAAACTCGTGTGACCCTGAGTGAGAGAATTCGCACTTGTGAAAGAGTGGAGTTTTCAAAATCGTGGTTACATTTCAAAATCCTTCTTCTTACAAAGAAAGGCCTAGTTCAACATAGCAAGATACTTGCAAGTGGTACGTGCTATTTCTAAATAGGTTGATCTGGAATGGATCGAGTGTAGGCTTGGGATAAGTCCTCCCCTCTTCTCTTCTATTTCCAAAAGGAAAACAAAGGCCCAAAACAAAAGGGAATTTCCCATTCAAAGTCTCTTTCCAAAAGAAAGAAACCAGATTTCCAAAGAAAAATCGAATCTCTTGTGAAAAAGAGGGATTAAAGAAAAAATACTCCCAAAGGGAGACCCTCTATGAAAAAAAGGAAAAAGAGGCCAAAAAGCTCAAAAAGAGCAGTTTTCCGCCTTTTGTATCTCAAACCACGGGACGCTTCAGAAGGGACCGTGGTATCTCTTTCCCATCCCTGGCTTATCCCAAGCTAAAGCATGGTTCATTTCGAGGAATCCTAAAGTAAAAATAGGATTTACTTACTTGAATTTCATCTTGTTTGAGAATTCGACGTTTCGAGTAAGGCGTAGGAATTTGAAATATGCCTCGTTTTCTTATAAAACCTCCGCTAGATAAGCGAGTGTTAAGACTCAAACAAGGGCAAGCACGAAGAGCTCGAGATCCTTAGGATCGAGACTCAAGACAGTTGTCCCTTTTGTAAATAGCTTTTGTAAATAAGTTTTGAAAACCGAACATCGAACAGCATAGGATTTGCTCACTTGGAGCAGTAGGCCTTGTAAGTCTCTAGAGTTCGACCACATCTGGTCCCTGGGAGGTCGCCACTCTTGGCAACACACCCATGTCATTTGCATTCCACGCATGGTACTTGCATGAACATGATCTCATTTAGGACCAGATTCCATAGTAAAAACCCTTTGGCGTGATATCTCCTCCTACCAGAGTTTGTGAATTGAGATTTTGCAAAAATTGGGACGATCCCATATTCTTCGTGGCTAGATCTAGGGAGACATTGAAAGGGGTGTTTGTTATCTTTGCCCTTATCCAAATCTATTTGGACAAGGCCAAAGACGGGCATCTGTAAACACCCCGAAATCCCACGAATTTCTTCAAAACAACCTGGTTTTTTTTTACAAGCAGCCCCAAAGGGCCATTTTTGAGTCTGGAAACCCAGGAGCCTTCCAGACAACCCTGTACATATGTTTTAAACTCTATATTTCAAAAATATATAATATAGCTTTTGAAAACCTTTTAAAACACGTTTTGAAACCCCGAAGCGGCTTGGCCCGATCAAGACAGGACTAGGAGAGCTAAGAAGAGCCCGGAACCGGAGCACACGTCAAGCCCGGCACAACAACTCTTGTATCTGATTCACACCCTCAGGATCTCAAACGTCCATGTTGGCGAAGACCCAACGCAGACGGAGTACTGATGCTGTCAAACCCCGCACAAATCGTCCATTTCGAACCCAGCTCGAAGCAGTCAGAGTTCAGTTTGGATTGGATCTGGACCATATATATCCAGATCCCAATCCAAACCCATATGTGGACTTGGATTTGGATTTGGATTTGGATCCAGAGATCCAATCCAATATCCATATCCATGGCCCACATCACCTTCTCATAAATGGAGGTGGGGCCCACTTGAAATTCACGTGGGATCATGGGCATGAGAGAGAGTGGGGATGGATAATATCAAGAGTGTTGTAATTAAGCTTGACTTGTGTGTCAAGTTTGGGGTTAATCATGTGGGTTAGCCTAATTGAGGGGGTTTAAGCTTGTAATTAGCCAAAACCTAACCTAGGGCTGCACCAACATGAGGTGGTTAAGGTCTATGGGCCATGCAAAGGGAGCTCCTCCACCTAAACCTAACCCAAAACACCTAATCCTAGCCTAAACACTCGACTATCCTAGTGACCCTAAACACTCACTTGGTCCAGCCCCTTTAAC
Organism: Brasenia schreberi; assembly: GCA_036023115.1. Lineage (NCBI taxonomy): Eukaryota > Viridiplantae > Streptophyta > Magnoliopsida > Nymphaeales > Cabombaceae > Brasenia > Brasenia schreberi. The sequence continues at coordinate 836,970 of JAYKKT010000039.1, forward strand.
CCCCCACATCGAGGCGACATCCACTTGCAATCGGCCACCTTTGAGGCGCCTATCCCGCGCCCCACTTGCACCCGACCAGCACCTTTGTTCACCCACCCTCGCGGAGCTCCCGTTTGCAGCCCAAGGCGAAGGCCAAGCCCACGCTCAAGCAAGGCCTCTACGGACCAGCTACTCGTAAGTGCCTAAACTCGGTCCTTAGTTCTATACTTGCTTGAGATTCAATTTGATACGGGGTTGTAATAACGGAGCATAGTCTCCCCCCGCTTGTAATAACGTGGCTTGGCACACCCACACACGTGCACTCTCTTAGTCGTGCACGATTTTGAACACACACGGGCCTAATCAGCCCCTAATACATAAGTGTATATATATACTTTCATTTTCGAAGGGTTTTGTTTAAGTTGGGTGCGTTGTCTTTCAATTCAAGCACTCTCACACACATTGAGCTTTCGCTCTTATTTGAAAGACCCAAGTAAGGGCCGACCTATACTATTTGGGTTTCATTTCATGTCGTGTGAGTAAGTCTTTCAATTCAAACACTCTCACACACATTGAGCTTTCGCTCTTATTTGAAAGACCCAAGTAAGGGCCGACCTATACTATTTGGGTTTCATTTATGTCGTGTGTGTAGTACTTCAATTCAAGCACTTTCACACACATTGAGCCTTCGCTCTTACTCCCCAAGACCTTAGTCAAGGCCATACTGCAATTTATATTTGGGTTTAATTTCATGTCGTGTGTGTAAGTCTTCCAATTCAAGCACGCACCCACATTCAGCCTTCGCTCTTATTTGGAAGACCCGAGTAAGGGCTCATATACATAATCTATATACATATCTCCCTTCGGTTATTTCCCTTCGGTTATTTCCCTTCGGTTATTTCCCTTCTGTTAATTCCCTTCAGTATTGTCTTTACATTTCGGGTTTTCCCTTTGGAGTAGCGTGAGTTTGCATTGCATCTACGCAATACCACGAGGTAGGACGCATATTGCATCGAAGCAAGCCCCGCTCGAATTCGCCCATGTAGTGGAGTGTTCATAACACACAAACTAGGTGGCCCGAAAAGGGATAAAAGAAAAGACTTAGGCACGTGCAAATCCACGTGATCTAAAACATGCAATCGCATCTTAAAGACCCGAAATAGACACCTCGAACCGCTTCGTAGACTTTCTCTCCAAAAACTCGATTTTTGCAAAGCGTACAGACTGACCCTTGCGCATCGGTGCAAGAAGGTCTGCGACGACAAGAGCTCACTTGCTCACAGTCGCCACGTTTAGAAGGCAGTGTTAAAAATATCTTCGCTAGCTTAGGTAAGCTAGCTGGCACGCCCTGTTTGCATACATAGGCTTTAGACACATGAGAGGATCCGCTCCAAGCCCTGAAAAAGGCGGAAGAGGCGGGGATTTTCGCGTGTCTACAAGGGGTTTAGGGCTAGGTTAGGTGGTTGGGTTTTAGGGTGAGGTTTAGAGAGCTAGGTTAGGTGATTAGGCTAGGTTTAGGGAAATTAACCTAGGTTTAGGGAAGGATTAGGGAAGTGGGTTAGGTGATTAGGTTGGGATTAGGTCGGGATTAGGGAAGTGGGTTAGGTGATTAGGCTCAGATTAGGGGTGGATTAGGGTGGTAGGCTAGGATTAGGTGTTTTGGGTTAGGTTTAGGTGGAGGAGCTCCCTTTGCATGGCCCATAGACCTTAACCACCTCATGTTGGTGCAGCCCTAGGTTAGGTTTTGGCTAATTACAAGCTTAAACCCCCTCAATTAGGCTAACCCACATGATTAACCCCAAACTTGACACACAAGTCAAGCTTAATTACAACACTCTTGATATTATCCATCCCCACTCTCTCTCATGCCCATGATCCCACGTGAATTTCAAGTGGGCCCCACCTCCATTTATGAGAAGGTGATGTGGGCCATGGATATGGATATTGGATTGGATCTCTGGATCCGAATCCAAATCCAAGTCCACATATGGGTTTGGATTGGGATCTGGATATATATGGTCCGGATCCAATCCAAACTGAACTCTGACTCCTTCGAGCTGGGTTCGAAACGGACGATTCGTGCGGGGCCTGACAGCATCAGTACTCCGTCTTCGTTGGGTCTTCGCCAACATGGTCGTCCGCCTCCGTTTCTGCCTTCCGGAGATGACTTCAAATGCTATTTTGATAAGAACAGGGTCTTGGACGTTCGAGATCCTGGGGGTGTGAATCAGATACAAGAGTTACTGTGCCGGGCTCGACGTGTGCTCCGGTTTTGGGCTCTTCTTAGCTCTCCTGGTCCTGTCTTGATCGGGCCAAGCCACTTCGGGGTTTCAAAACATGTTTTAAAAAGGTTTTAAAAGATATATTGTATGTTTTTGAAAGATAAAGTTTAAAACATATATACAGGGTTGTCTGGAAGGCTCCTGGGTTTCCAGACTCAAAATGGCCCTTTGGGGCTGCTTTTACAAAACCAGGTTTGTTTAAGGAATTCGTGGGATTTCAGGGTGTTTACAGATGCCCCTCTTTGGCCTTGTCCAAATAGATTTGGATAAGGGCAAAGATGACAAACACCCCTTTTAATGTCTCCTTAGATCTAGCCACGAAGAATATGGGATCGCCCCATTTTTAGCAAAATCTCAATTTACAAACTCTGGTAGGAGGAGATATCACGCGAAAGGGTTTTACTATGGAATTTGGTCTTAAATGGGATCATGTTCATGCAAGTATCATGCGTGGAATGCAAATGACATGGGTGTGGTGCCAAAAGTGGCGACCTCCCAGAGACCAGATGTGGTCAAACTCTAGAGACTTACAAGGTCTATTGCTCCAAGTGAGCAAATCCTATGTTGTTCGATGTTCGGTTTTCAAAACTTATTTACAAAAGCTATTTACAAAAGGGACAACTGTCTTGAGTCTCGATCCTAAGGATCTCGAGCTCTTCGTGCTTGCCCTTGTTTGAGTCTTAACACTCACTTATCTAGCGGAGGTTTTATAAGAAAACAAGCTTCATTCCACATTCCTATGCCTTACTCGAAACGTCGAATTCTCAAACAAGACGAAATTCAAGTAAGTAAATCCTATTTTTACTTTAGGATTCCTCGAAATGAACCATGCTTTAGCTTGGGATAAGCCAGGGATGGGAAAGAGATACCATGGTCCCTTCTGAAGCGTCCCGTGGTTTAAGGCATAGAAGGCAGAAAACTGCTCTTTTTGAGCTTTTTGGCCTCTTTTTCCTTTTTTCATAGAGGGTCTCCCTTTGGGATTATTTTTTCTTTAATCCCTCTTTTTCATAAGAGAATCGACTTTTCTTTTTGAAGTCTGGTTTTTTTTCTTTTGGAAAGGGACTTTAAATGGGAAATTCCCTTTTGATTTGGGCCTTTGTTTTCCTTTTGGAAGGAGAAGAGAAGAGGGGAGGACTTATCCCAAGCCTACACTCTATCCATTCCAGATCAGCCTATTTAGAAATAGTACGTACTACTTGCAAGTATCTTGCTATGTTGAACTAGGCCTTTCTTTGTAAGAAGAAGGATTTTGAAATGTAACCACGATTTTGAAAACTCCACTCTTTCACAAGTGCGAATTTTCTCACTTAGGTTCACACGAGTTTGCTTTTGCACCTTATTCACATGTCTCAGGGCAGCTATCCCTATAAAATTTTCGAAAACTGGAATTTAATTCAGATCCTATACATGATAGTTCTTTAAGTGTTGAATATTGATAGGATCTGCTAAATTCCTACCTTCTACATCGATCAACCAATACGAATTGTTCGTAGTGGTTGCTCGTACAACATAGGGTCCATCCCAGTTGGGGCGCCACTTGCCTAGGGGGTGTGGGCCACGATGGTGGATGGTTTTTAAGACCAGATCTCCCACTTCAAAGTGGCGAGGTCTCATGTGTTTGCTATAATGTCGGGCTATCCTTTGCCGGTATGCACGAGCATGATCCATGGCAAGGAGTCGCCTCTCGTCTAGCAAATCTAGTTCGGCCATCCTAGCATGCTGAAGCGTCTCTAGGGGGAGGTCGAGTGCTATGGATGTATGAAATGAATGCAGTTGAGTATGAATGGGAAGAATGGCGTTTGTGCCATAGACCAACTCGAATGGTGTGGCGTTCGTGGGAGTCCAGATGGAAGTCCTATAAGCCCATAAGGCTTCATCCAGCTTCTCGTGCCACGTCCTACCCTTCTCTAAGGTTTTCTCAATAATACTAATGAGAGTCTTGTTTGTGGCTTCGGCTTGGCCGTTGCCTTGAGGGTAGTAGGGCGAGGAGAAGTGGTGAGTTATGCCATACGTGTTGCACAACTTGACCATCCGCTCATTCTTGAATGGGGTACCATTATCAGACACAAGGTCTCGTGGAACCCCAAATCGAGCCAAGATATTCCTCCGGATGACAGCCACCACATGTTGTCCCATTACATTTGTTAGGGAAATGGCTTCCACCCACTTGGAGAAATACTCCGTGGCTGCTAAAATAAAATGATGCCCAATCGAGGCCTTTGGAAATATTGGGCCTACAATGTCAAACGCCCACATGGTAAATGGCCAGGGGCTGACCACGGAATGCAATGCAGATGAAGGGATATGAATGGTGTGCCCATGCACTTGCACGGATGACACTTCCTAACATGATCGTGACAATCCTTTTTCAGGGTGGACCAGAAATAGCCCCCTCTAAGTATTTTCATTGCCATCATGTTGGCATTAACATGACCTCCACATTCTCCATTGTGGAACTCATGCATTACTATCCTAGCCTCCTCTAGGTCGATACACCTAAGCAGAATGCCAGTAAAACTCTTTTTGTATAAGACCCCACCGAGAATGGTGTATCGGGTCGAAATCTTACGAATGAATGCCTTATCTTTGGATGTGGCATTCTCGGCAAATCCCCCATTTTCTAAAAATTGTTTTATGTCATAGAACCAGGGTTTTTCAATAGACTCTGGGTTGTTTTGGCAAATATCCAAGTCGTGTGTGGATGGATGGGGCGCATGCCATATTTCCAAAGATCTGGTCCCTGAAATGGGATCGACCTTCAGGGCTGAACCCAAGGAGGAGAGGGCATCGGCGATGCCATTGTCCTCTCTTCCTACGTGTGTGAGTTTACACGACTGGAAGGATTGGACCAATCGAGTGGCCAACTCGTGATATGGAAGTAGTTTCTCATTACGTACTTGCCAAATTTTTAAAACCTGGTTTATGACAAGGAGCGAATCTCCAAAGACCTCGATGCATGATGCCCCTAGAGTTTTCGAAATCCTTAAGCCTTGTATGAGCGCTTCATACTCAGCTACGTTGTTGGAACATTCGAAATCTAAGCGGACTGCTATGGGAATCTCACCCTTTTCAGGGGAGATTAGGATGATCCCGGCACCAGCCCCTCGTTGGTTTCGTGCCCCATCGAAGTGCATCTTCCACACTTGGTTTTCGAAAGAATTTGCCAAAATGTGGTTTTGAAAATGGTTTTGCAATATGCTTTCATCGGGCATTTCGACAAGAGTGGGATATGCGTCCTCTAAGTTGAATTCAGCAACGTAATCTGCTAGGGCTTGCCCCTTAATGGAGATCTGGTGATGGTATTTTAGGTCATACTCCATTAGAAGGAGTTGCCATTTGCCCAATCTACCCGTGAGAATGGGTTTTTCGAACAAGTGCTTGATTGGATTAAGCTTGGACACTATCCAGATCTCATGATCTAGGAAATAGTGTCTGAACTTCTGGCAGGCCCAGACTAGGGCCAAGCACGTCTTCTCCATGGCTTGATAATTTCGTTCATAAGCCAAGAGAGTTTTCGAAATATAGTAGATGGCATACTCCTTATGGGTGTCATCCTCGTATTGAGCCAATAGGGCTCCTAAAGCGTTTACATGCATGGAGATGTATAATAAAAGCGGTTTTCCTTGTTTTGGAGGATTCAAAACGGGGGGATTAACCAAGTATGCCTTTAGTCTCTCGAAGGACTTTTGGCATTCGTCATCCCATAAGAATTTCGTACCCTTCCTCAACAGTTTGTTGAAGGGTTCGCATCTAGTTGCCAGATTCGATATGAATCGGCGCACAGATTGTAATCGACCCTGGAGGCTACGGATTTGGGTGAGATTGGAGGGTGGAGCCATGTCTATGATGGCTCGACACTTAGAGGGGTCGACTTCTATTCCCCTTTGGCTCACCATAAAGCCTAGAAGCTTCCTTGATTCTACCCCGAACACACATTTTTGAGGGTTTAGCTTTACTTTGTAAAGCCTAAGCCTTTCGAAAATCTTTTGTAAACATTCGATATGGGTGCATCGGGTTTTGGATTTCGCCAAGAGATCATCTACATACACTTCTACAAGCTCATGAATTTGATCATGTAAGATCGTGTTCATGGCTCGTTGGTATGTTGCGCCGGCATTTTTCAAACCAAAGGGCATGACTGTATAGCAGTACGTGCCCCATGGGGTTGTGAAGGCGGTCTTTCCCTGATCTCGTGGACTTAGTTTGATTTGATTATAGCCAGAATAGCCATCCATGAATGAAAACATTTCATGATTTGCAGTACTATCGACTATCAAATCTATGTTTGGTAAAGGATAATTATCCTTTGGAGTGGCTTTATTCAGGTTTCTGAAATCGATGCATATTCGAATTTTCCCATTGGTTTTTCGAACCACAACGATATTTGACAACCAATCAGAATACGCAATGGGTTTTATAAATCCGGCTTTTAGCAGATCTTCTAAACCCTCTTTGACTTGTGTGTGTACATTCGGGTGTATTTTCCTAAGCTTCTGCTTTATTGGTTTTACACCTACATCTAAGGGAAGACGATGCTCGACTATGCTGGGATCTATGCCCGGCATGTCTTCATACGTCCATGCAAACACATCTAAATAGGTTTGTAGAAATGCAATGAATGCTAACTTTTCAGTTTCATGCAAGCATGCGCCTATTTTGATGGTTTTGGGATTGGAATCATCCCCTAGGTTCACCTCTATGAAATCTCCTCCTACTGATTGGGAAGGTCTTTCAAAATCGAGAATTCTATGAAATTCTAGGAGCTCAGAAGTGGGATCTTCCTCAAGGAGATTCACTTCTGGGCTTTGATCATTCTCGTGGGCTATAGACCCGAGGGAACTTGATGCGTGGTTTTCAAAATGACCTGGTTTTGTACTTGGATTTTCAAGTGATTTCGAAATTTTTGGTCTGGCTATGCAGACGACGCTTCTTTCGAAATCCTTTTCTTTTGCTAAAGGCCTACCAGGAGCAGCTATGTACAAAATCTTTTTGGTATTTTCCAAATTTTTGATTTTTTTTGGCTTTTGTAAAACAAGAACTTTGGGAACTATACAAAGCACTCTTTTTTCGAGTTTTTGTTTTTCCATTGTTTTTGGTTTTTCTTGTTTTTCGATTTTTTTGATTTTAAGTTTTTCAAATGTTTTTGGTATTTTTAGAAAAGGGATCTTCCGTCATACCTACAAAGGGAAAACACTACGGGTTAGACTCGGAATAGGAGGTCTAAATCGTAGGTTTCTTCTAAGACAGGCTCCGGGGCACCCTTGACCCAGGTGGTCATAGGGGGTGGCTCCGGCGGTATTCTGGGAGTATAGCCGATCCCATATCGGCTTGGGTTGGCCCTAGGCAGGATGGGCTCTAGGAGACCCTGGTTTTGTGCCCCTAGACTCTTGTAGGGCGTGTAGCCCATGTTCAATAAAATGTTCTACGACCTTTTGTCTTTTCAAAAGATGGGATACAAGTTGTGGTCCTGGAACATGCTATCGTCCATATTAGGCTCGTATGGCCTCTTGTCCAGGGGTTTTGGAAATAGGGAACGCTTGGGTTTTCCTAGGAGGATTAGAGTCGGGAGGGGGCCTGCTTTGGGCGGCCCCTTCACACATACAACCTTCCTAGGGTTGTTCAACACGAGCCGAGGTGGCTCAACCATAATTTTCCCCAGGTTAGCCTCATGGGCCTGGGAGCTTGATAAACAAGGGGAGTTTATGATCCCCTGAAGCTGTGGGTGACTCTCACCTAGGATCACTACGACCTGGTCCCTAAAAGAGATCTTGACACACTTGTGGAAGGTGGATGGCACAGCGCACAAACTGTGTATCCAGGGCCTTCCCAGCAACAGGTTATAATGGGGGTGGATGTCCAAGACATGAAACACCCCCGTGTGTTCGATCCCTCCCGTTTCCATTGGGAGTTCGATGGATCCTAAAGGTCTAGACGCATTCCCATCGTATCCAGTGATAACGATGGGGCTTGGGTTCACTGAAGTCAAGGTGACTCCGATTTTGTACGCCACATGAAGTGGAAGGATGTTGAGCCCTCCTCCACCATCGACTAGGCACCTGTCCAGAGAGTGGTTGTTTAGAACCACCTCGATATGCAGGGCCTGGTTATGGGTTTCGTAGGGTCTATCTAGATCATCTTCCGAAAAAGTGATGGGCGATTTTGCTCCTAATAAAGCCACTTGGGAAGACAAGGATTCCGGACTTATGTTCGAATCAACCTTGGCCCTTTCCAGAATTTTCTCTAATACAAGTCTATGCCTAGGCGAGGTTTTTATAAGCTCTAGGATAGACATGTGAATAGGAATCTTTGAAAGGTGGTTTTTGAAATCATAAGGATTTAGGATGACTTTGTCCTTATCTGCTTTTGGCAGACCACTAGGGATACATGCTTTTGAGGGGCCAGGTATACTGACCACCTTTTGAGCACCTTGAAGGTGCGGGGGTTGATAGATCCTCCCGGATCTAGTGACTTCCCCCACGACCAGTCTAGGGTTCGCGCTAAACTTGGCTCTAAGGATGAGCTGAGGAGAACCTTGGATTTTCAAAACTGGTTTTACCGGGGTTTCCACTTTTGGTGGTCCCCGAATGACGACTTGGGCGGGCCTCTTGTATAGTACAAGGATGGGCACACAAGTAGGTCGACCAGGTTCTGGCTTTTGCGCTAGTTCCTTGGAAATGGTGAGGGTACATACCTCCTTTCCTTTCCCACTGCCACTGGCGTGTTTGGGAAAGGGTTCCTTGAAGATAGCTTGAGGTGGCTCAGGTTCCACAGTGACCTGGAGCTGGCCTTCTGCTATCAAGTTCTCAATTTTATTTAAAAGAGAGAAGCAGCGTTTGGTATCATGGCCTTTGAGCCGATGATACTTACAAGCCCTGGGCAAGTAAGAGGTCTAGGACCTCCGACACAGGTTGCCCCAGCGGAGTATACTCCCGTTTTTCAACCGGTTTTTGAAAATTGCGTTCTCTCTTATTTTCTAATTTTTCAGAATTTTTAGAAGTACCCGCCATGCCTGGATCCACCCGGACATTGGCGATTTTATGGGGCTTTGCCCCTTTGTCCGTCGTGGGCAGCCCATATGCGATGGGCTTTTCCAAACGGGTTTTTGGAACGGCACTTCCTTTCCATAAGTGGTCGTATGTCCCTTTTCGCAAGTTGGTTTCGAAAAGGGAGGCCTTTTTGATCAACTTATGGAAAGTTGAAATCTCATGGAGCGAGAGAAGGGTTTTTAACTCGCTTTTAAAATTATCCAGGATGAGCATCACTGCGCATCCTTCAGATATGGGCTCTCGCACTTGGCCCAAAAGCGACCTCCATCTTATAATGAAGGCATGTACGTCTTCGTTCATGCCTTGCTTTGTATCCCTTAAGGTATTCAGGGTTGGCGTGACTTCTACGTTGTGTGCAAATCTTTGCATGAAGCAGTTCGCTAACTCTTCAAAAGTAGCGAACTGGCTTAAGTCGTAGGAAGCCAGCCATTTGGCAGTTGTGCCTTTAAGGGATAGAGGGAACCAATACACCCATTTCATCGAGTCCTTTTTCTTCTTATGGGCTCGACGTGAGAAAAGCTGCAAGTGAGACCTAGGGTCTCCCATGCCATCATACCGATGGAAGTTCGGTATTTCATCGTCACTGTCTGTTTCGTAATCCATAGGAAGGAAATCAGACAGGGCGTAGCTTCTTTTCTCTTTATTTTGCCCTTTCAGCAGCTACTGTAGGGCTTTATGGTCCTTTTGTGTGAAGGACTCATGGTATTGGTTGCCTTCCATTACGGAGGCCTCTTTTTGCTTGCGAGGTTTTTTAGATTTCTTTTTAGGCCTTTGTTCACCGTTCGATGAACATGAATCGCCTACTTCAACCTCTTAGCTGAGAGCATCGATTTTGGCCTCAAATTCCCTTCTCAAGTCCTCGATTTCATCTAGTTTTATTTTGTTTTTGAAAATCCTCCTAGAGTGAGAACTTGATGCGCATGAGCCTTGGCTCGACACTTCACTTGGATTGGATTTTGACATGCTTTTCAAGCTTTTTCAAAATATCCTAAGTACAAGCAAAAGAAAACAAGTTAAAACGACACCTTTTTAAAATTTTCGCAAGACTACAACTTAAAACTCGATTTTTGAAAGGCTCACGTCCCACCGGGCGTGCCAATCTCTGTAGACGCGCGAAAATCCCCGCCTCTTCCGCCTTTTTCAGGGCTTGGAGCGGATCCTCTCGTGTGTCTAAGGCCTATGTATGCAAACAGGGCGTGCCAGCTAGCTTACCTAAGCTAGCGAAGATATTTTTAACACTGACTTCTAAACGTGGCGACTGTGAGCAAGTGAGCTCTTGTCGTCGCAGACCTTCTTGCACCGATGCGCAAGGGTCAGTCTGTACGCTTTGCAAAAATCAAGTTTTTGGAGAGAAAGTCTATGAAGCGGTTCGAGGTGTCTATTTCGGGTCTTTAAGATGCGATTGCATGTTTTAGATCACGTGGATTTGCACGTGCCTAAGTCTTTTCTTTTATCTCTTTTCGGGCCACCTAGTTTGTGTGTTATGAACACTCCACTACATGGGCGAATTCGAGCGGGGCTTGCTTCGATGCAATATGCGTCCTACCTCGTGGTATGGCGTAGATGCAATGCAAACTCACGCTACTCCAAAGGGAAAACCCGAAATGTAAAGACAATACTGAAGGGAAATAACAGAAGGGAAATAACCGAAGGGAAATAACCGAAGGGAAATAACCGAAGGGAGATATGTATATAGATTATGTATATGAGCCCTTACTCGGGTCTTCCAAATAAGAGCAAAGGCTCAATGTGGGTGCGTGCTTGAATTGGAAGACTTACACACACGACATGAAATTAAACCCAAATATAAATTGCAGTATGGCCTTGACTAAGGTCTTGGGGAGTAAGAGCGAAGGCTCAATGTGTGTGAAAGTGCTTGAATTGAAGTACTACACACACGACATAAATGAAACCCAAATAGTATAGGTCGGCCCTTACTTGGGTCTTTCAAATAAGAGCGAAAGCTCAATGTGTGTGAGAGTGCTTGAATTGAAAGACTTACTCACACGACATGAAATGAAACCCAAATAGTATAGGTCGGCCCTTACTTGGGTCTTTCAAATAAGAGTGAAAGCTCAATGTGTGTGAGAGTGCTTGAATTGAAAGACAACGCACCCAACTTAAACAAAACCCTTCGAAAATGAAAGTATATATATACACTTATGTATTAGGGGCTGATTAGGCCCGTGTGTGTTCAAAATCGTGCACGACTAAGAGAGTGCACGTGTGTGGGTGTGCCAAGCCACGTTATTACAAGCGGGGGGAGACTATGCTCCGTTATTACAACCCCGTATCAAATTGAATCTCAAGCAAGTATACAACTAAGGACCGAGTTTAGGCACTTACGAGTAGCTGGTCCGTAGAGGCCTTGCTTGAGCCTGGGCTTGGCCTTCGCCTTGGGCTGCAAACGGGAGCTCCGCGAGGGTGGGTGAACAAAGGTGCTGGCCGGGTGCAAGTGGGGCGCGGGATAGGCGCCTCAAAGGTGGCCGATTGCAAGTGGATGTCGCCTCGATGTGGGGGGTTAAAGGGGCTGGACCAAGTGAGTGTTTAGGGTCACTAGGATAGTCGAGTGTTTAGGGAAGATGGACCTAAAGGGGAGTTTATGGGAAGGCCGAATGGGACACCTAGGGGAAGGCCGAATGGGATAGGGGGGTTAGGTAGTGGCCGGCAGTTTGGGTTATGCTAGGTTCGGCTAAGTGAAAAGGGTGGTGGCAAAAGGCTGAGATGATGATAGGGTGGGTGGCTAGGAGTGGAGAGATAGTAGAGAAGGGTTTTGTTAGAGTGCAGGGTACTTACCGAATGGGGAGAGGCGGTGGAAGGCAAGGAGAAGCAGGCGGATGTGGGCTCTTGGCTGGTTCGGTTGGGTGAAGGTGGTGGCATCCGGCTGGGGAATGGTGGTGGATGGAAGAGGGAAGGTGGCGGTGCAGGTAAAGCTGGTGGAGCAGGCGGGCAGGTGGAGAGTGGAGCCGGCTGGGTTGAGGTGAGGGCCTTCAACTTGGAAAACCCGCCCCCAAGGGGGGGGGTTTAAATAGGGGATGGGTAGGTCGGTTAGGGCTGGGCTTGGGGTAGTGGTTAGGTGGTTTAGTTAGGGTGGTATGTAGATAAGGTGGGCTGGAAAGGGTTGGGCCAGATATTTTGAAAACTAGGGGTTTGGGTAGATTGTGGGCTAGGGGTGGTTTAGGGGTTTAGGGCTAGGTTAGGTGGTTGGGTTTTAGGGTGAGGTTTAGTGAGCTAGGTTAGGTGATTAGGCTAGGTTTAGGCTAGGATTAGGGAAATTAATCTAAGTTTAGGGAAGGATTAGGGAAGTGGGTTAGGTGATTAGGTTGGGATTAGGACGGGATTAGGGAAGTGGGTTAGGTGATTAGGTTCAGATTAGGGGTGGATTAGGGGTTTAGGCTAGGATTAGGCATTTTGGGTTAGGTTTAGGTGAAGGAGCTCCCTTAGCATGGCCCATAGACCTTGTCCACCTCATGTTGGTGCAGCCCTAGGTTAGGTATTAGCTAATTACAAGCTTAAACCCACTCAATTAGGCTAACCCACATGATTAAACCCAAACTTGACACACAAGTCAAGCTTAATTACAACACTCTTGATATTTTCCATCCCCACTCTCTCTCATGCCCAATATCCCACGTGAATTTCAAGTGGGCCCCACCTCCATTTATGAGAAGGTGATGTGGGCCATGGATATGGATATTGGATTGGATCTCTGGATCCGAATCCAAATCCAAGTCCACATATGGGTTTGGATTGGGATCTAGATATATATGGTCCGGATCCAATCCAAATTAAACTCTGACTCCTTCGAGCTGGGTTCGAAACGGACGATTCGTGCGGGGCCTGACAGCATCAGTACTCCGTCTTCGTTGGGTCTTCGCCAACATGGTCGTCCGCCTCCGTTTCTGCCTTCCGGAGATGACTTCAAATGCTATTTTGATAAGAATAGGGTCTTGGACGTTCGAGATCCTGGGGGTGTGAATCAGATACAAGAGTTGCTGTGCCGGGCTCGACGTGTGCTCCGATTCCGGGCTCTTCTTAGCTCTCCTGGTCCTGTCTTGATCGGGCCAAGCCACTTCGGGGTTTCAAAACATGTTTTAAAAAGGTTTTAAAAGATATATTGTATGTTTTTGAAAGATAAAGTTTAAAACATATATACAGGGTTGTCTGGAAGGCTCTTGGGTTTCCAGACTCAAAATGGCCCTTTGGGGCTGCTTTTACAAAACCAGGTTTGTTTAAGGAATTCGTGGGATTTCAGGGTATTTACACCCCTAAACCACCCCTAGCCCACAATCTACCCAAACCACTAGTTTTTTAAAATATCTGGCCCTACCCTTTCCAGCCCACCTTATCTTCATACCACCCTACCTAAACCACCTAACCACTACCCCAAGCCCAGCCCTAACCGACCTACCCATCCCTATATAACCCCCCCCTCCCTTGGGGACGGGTTTTTCGATCCAGCCACTCTTCCCAGCCCATCTAGAACCCCTCACCAATCCCAGTCGGGCCCTCTCTTTCCTCCATTTCCCCAGCTGCTCCAGCTACTCCACCTGCTCCGCCTGCACCACCACCATCCCTCCATTCCACTACCGCTTGCACCGCCATCTCCACCACCTCCCGGTCGAGCCTCACAACCTGCCCATCTTCCTTCCAGCCGAGCGCCATCTTCATTCCATTTGGTTAGTACCCCACACTCTACCTAGCTCCTTCTCTACTCCCTCTCCACTCCTAGCCACCCACCATACCACCACCTTACCTACACATCAGCCCTTTGCTGCCACCATTCTCACTCAACCGAACCTATCACAACCTAAACCACCGGCCACTACCTAACTACCCTAACTACACCCGGCCAGCCATCTCTTTTCCCCTAGGACTCCCATTCGGCCTTCCCTTAAACTCCCCTTAGGTCCATATTCCCTAACACTCTATACTCTCCATTCGTGACCCTACCTACATACTTGGCCCAGCCCCTTTAATTTTCTACATCAAGGCGACACCCACTTGCAGCCGGCCACCTTCAAGACGCCTATCCCGCGCCCCATTTGCAGCCGGCCAGCACCTTTTGTCGCTCACCCTCGCGGAGCTCCCGTTTGCAGCCCAAGGCGAAGGCCAAGCCCACGCTCAAGCAAGGCCTCTACGGACCAGCTACTAGTAAGTGCCTAACTCGGTCTTTAGTTGTATACTTGCTTGAGATTCAATTTGATACGGGGTTGTAATAACGGAGCATAGTCTCCCCCCGCTTGTAATAACGTGGCTTGGCACACCCACACACGTGCACTCTCTTAGTTGTGCACGATTTTGAACACACACGGGCCTAATCAGCCCCTAATACATAAGTATATATATATATATATATATATATATATATATATATATATATATATATATATATATATATATATACTTTCATTTTCGAAGGGTTTTTGCTTAAGTTGGGTGCGTTGTCTTTCAATTCAAGCACTCACACACATTGAGCTTTCGCTCTTATTTGAAAGACCCAAGTATGGGCCAACCTATACTATTTGGGTTTCATTTCATGTCTGTAGACGTGATTTTATTTCAAATCGTGGAATTCGAAATCAAACCCTCGAACTACATCGGGTTGCGCAAGCGTGCCATTTAGTTTATCAAAACTAACAAATTCTGATTTTCTGACTTCTAAGAACGATTGTGGACAAGTGAGATCTTTTCGACTTAGGCCTTCTTGAACCGGCGCTCAAGGGTCAGCCTAGACGCTTGAAATTTGTTTGAATCCGTTAATTCGAGAAAGGAAAAACCAGATTTTCCAATAGTTTCAGATTCGTGTTTAAGTTCTTGATTTCCGAAAATTTTCAGATTCTGAAAGTTGCAGAATCTGTTCAGTTTCAAAGACCTGTTCTTCGAATTTTTAAAAATACTTCTGATTCTCCAAAAATTCTAAAACTTTTACAGAATGGAGACACATGTCTGTAGAATCAGAATATATTTTTATTTTCTAATTTTGTTCTTTATTTTCTGAGAATTAAACACAGAATCAGAAACTGTTATAAAATTCGGAACAGCCCTGTTTCTGTGAATCAGAAGCTCAGAAAAACAGCAATATCTCAGCACTCAGTTATCCAATTTCGATAAAATTTATTGTGTTAGAAAGATACGGATGTTAGGTTTCCAAAGAATCAAATTTCATCCAATTTCATTCCGTGGTTGAAGAGATATGGGCAAAAGAACAGAGGTCTGTTACTGAACGTTCTGTTTCTGTAAAATGCAATCTGGATTTTGTATAAACTTCACGGATCTAATTGGCTAGGCAACAGTTCATAAAAATTCCTCAAAATTTTATCTAAGAACGTCTGATATGTCTAGATTATTCATGCAAAATTTTGAGGCAATTGGCTTATCCGTTTGTCTATAAAAATTCCGTGATCAGACACGTGTGCACAGACAGTTTCAGAAACCAAGTTTTGCAGAAAATTTCAGAAAGTTCCTAACGTGATTCTAGAACGAAATTCAACCTGTATCAGTCCTAATGATGCATGGAAATCATCTAAACATAGATTTTAATTCCGTTCATGAAGGAATCATGCATGTTTGTATCGGTATAAATGAAGAACATGGGCTCAAGGCCTTGATTCATGTACAAATTTCCAGAATCTGTGCTTTTTCAGATTCTCATGAATTAAAACCAATTTGTGCAAGAATTCCAACCTGTGTGAGTGAGAGGGGACGTAGGAGCACTTCGCCGGATGATCGTCGGACGTCGGAACCAGGCCGGACTTCCTTCTTCTCCTTCTTCTCTTCCTTTCTCTCTCTCTCTCTCTATTTCTCTGAATTTTCGGACTGAACCTCTTGATGCTTGTTCGTTGATGGTCGCTGGTTGATGCCCTGTGCAGCACCTGGGAGAGCCTTTTTATAGGCTCTGGCTGTGATTTGGATAAGCCTGATGGTTGGGATTTGGATGAGTTCGGTTTTGATTGTGTTGATAAAATCTTATCTGAATTGGTTGGAACGTCATCTGCATTTGATAGGCATAATCCTTGTTTGATTGTTGAACGTTATCTACATTTGATAGGCATCTGAGTTGTTGAATCATTATCTGTATTTGATTTCATCTGCATTGGGCAATCTTGAACGTGATCTTCTGATCCTTCCTCAATCTGTTGCTGGATATGCACTCAAAGAAAAAACACAGCTGGAACACAATCATTCATCAGGACAGGCGGAACAAAGTGAATGAACCCATCTTTCCGACATTGATCAAGAGGAGTGACATATGGTTGGAAAACACCAGCGAGTATGGGCCCTTAACAACTTAGTATCTCGTCATTGCTGCCCTGACATGAATGGCTGTATGTCTTTGAGTAGGCGCTCCTTTAGTGCTTGTGGTATTTGGGAATTAAAGGTTTTCTTAGCCTCAGATATTAAAAATCGCTTTAGATCAGTGTGAGGAATGCTTGAGTCTCTCATACATAATCTTTCTTTGTTGCGCATCAAAGTACAGACTCCATGATACTAGCAGCTTGTCCTCAGGAAAGAATATGCTTCTTGGCAAAGCATTTCTTTTAACTCCAGCTCTCTGGCAAAATGTTCTTTTACGCTTGATGATTTGCACCGGTTCTCTTGTTCAGACAAACTGTGCAAGCCATTACTACTTGAATTAGCATTATCAGCACTGTGACTGTCACACACTTTCCGTTTGGTCCCCATGGCATTGGAGTTGCGGATTCCGTCCACAACCCTAACATGGGACACATTGTTCTCCATCTCTGCAAATGGCTTCACAACATTCTTACTATCACTAACAAAAGAATGTTTGTCATTAGATGTGGTGTCATTGGCACGATATGGTAAAACAGAAGACCTATCTGTTATTGCATTCACATCCTTGTTGGAGAAATTTGTCCCACTAACAGTGTCACGACCGGGTAAGGGCACTTCCTTATGCATTTGACCAGGCAGACCTTCAGTGTTAACCATATCAGCAAAACTTGACTTCATCAACTTTGGATTTCCCTTTGTGTTCTTGAAGAATGATTGCTATGAGATATAGCTTCTGATTCAACCTTTTCAATAAGGCTGGCCTATTTTACATCATGAACATTCATTATTGGTTCTAGGTGAGCATTGCCACTAGCCATAACTTTCTACCAGGTAGATTAAAAGGATGAGTGATATGAAAAAGAACCATAAATGTTTCACAACCAGAACCTCTGCCCGATGTTACATTCAAGGCAATAAGAATCAGTGTAGGTTCAGAGATAATATGAACTTGGCTTGCAACATGGCGGGCTATTAAAGCGAGATTTCCAGCTATGAATGACTCAGATAAGACAACAGCACACTCTAATCCAATAAAACACTTGAAAACTTTTCATTGATGTTGCTGATTATACTTTCGGGATGTATTTTGCTAAACTGGAAAAAAAAATCCTTCTTTGTACCACAACAATTTCAACAGTATAGCTCAACACAGAATAAGCAGAAAAGTATTAACAAATAGCCACTTCTAAGGAAACATGATGAATCTCAATTGAATCTTTTACATGTATAAGAGTACTCAAGTAGTCTTCCGTTATCTGTATATGCCATGAACGTGGCTATGCAAATCCATATTACATACTTACCTATTATGAATGTATTCAAATAGGCCTATGTTACGTTTTTGAAAATCAACTTTCATGCTCATTCAATCCTTTCCACGAGTGTTGGGATATTAAAATTGCTCTTATCATAACATATCAATAGCATACCAGTAACAAATGACGATGCAAATTGATGTATATCAATACTAATTACCTTAATACCCAAACATAACTAGACACGTTACGAGAGGCGTTCGATACCAAACCTTCATTTTTGGAGGCTTTCGTTCTTGCTTCCACCTTTCCTTTCTTTTGATAATACCGACCTTACCCTCTAGAAATTGATTTCTTTCCAAATGTGAGCTTTTCTTTCTAGGAAGCTCACTTTCCCCTTTTGATGCCTGTTTTCCTTTTTGGGCGTCCACCTTCTTTTTTAGGTGTCAACTTGTCTTTTCAATGCCTTTTTCTTTTGAAGAGGAAAGCTTTCAACATACTTTTCGTAATAAATCTTTTAGGGAAACGAAATCCTGTTTTTCCAGTACTAAGGGCAAAATCGTCATTTTCCCCAATTTTGTCAAAATTCGAAATTTTCAGAACGGAAAGCATTCTTTCATCATTTTAAAGCTTTCATAAAATTTTGGTACCAAAACAAACTCGTTTAGTGCCTTTTTCCATCAAAAACCCCAAAATTGCTAAAATGGCCACTTTCCTAAAAAGGTAAGAATTTTAAAAGAAAATTTTGGGTGTCTACAATGTCGTGTGAGTAAGTCTTTCAATTCAAGCACTCTCACACACATTGAGCTTTCGCTCTTATTTGAAAGACCCAAGTAAGGGCCGACCTATACTATTTGGGTTTCATTTCATGTCGTGTGTGTAAGTCTTTCAATTCAAGCACTCTCACACACATTGAGCCTTCGCTCTTATTCCCAAGACCTTAGTAAAGGCCATATTGCAGTTATATTTGGGTTTCATTTATGTCATGTGTGTAGTACTTCAATTCAAGCACTCACACACATTGAGCCTTCGCTCTTACTCCCAAGACCTTAGTCAAGGCCATACTGCAATTTATATTTGGGTTTAATTTCATGTCGTGTGTGTAAGTCTTTCAATTCAAGCACGCACCCACATTGAGCCTTCGCTCTTATTTGCAAGACCCGAGTAAGAGCTCATATACATACACTATATATATATCTCCCTTCGGCATTTATATTTCAAGTCATTTCCCTTCGGTTATTTCCCTTCGGTTATTTCCCTTCAGTATTGTCTTTACATTTCGGGTTTTCCCTTTGGAGTAGCGTGAGTTTGCATTGCATCTACGCCATACCACGAGGTAGGACGCATATTGCATCAAAGCAAGCCCGCTCGAATTCGCCCATGTAGTGGAGTGTTCATAACACACAAACTAGGTGGCCCGAAAAGGGATAAAAGAAAAGATTTAGGCACGTGCAAACCCACATGATCTAAAACATGCAATCGCATTTTAAAGACCCGAAATAGACACCTCGAACCGCTTCGTAGACTTTCTCTCCAAAACTCGATTTTTGCAAAGCGTACAGACTGACCCTTGCGCATCGGTGCAAGAAGGTCTGCGACGACAAGAGCTTACTTGCTCACAGTCGCCACGTTTAGAAGTCAGTATTAAAAATATCTTCGCTAGCTTAAGTAAGCTAGCTGGCACGCCCTGTTTGCATACATAGGCCTTAGACACACGAGAGGATCGGCTCCGATCCCTGAAAAAGGCAAGAGGCGGGGATTTTCGCGCGTCTACAATGTATCGACCTAAAGGAGGCTAGGATAGTGATGCATGAATTCCACGATGGAGAATGTGGAGGTCATGTAAATGCCAACATGATGGCAATGAAAATACTTAGAGGGGGCTATTTTTGGTCCACCTTGAAAAAGGATTGTCACAATCATGTTAGGAAGTGTCATCCATGTCAAGTGCATGGGCACGCCATTCATATCCATTCATCTGCATTGCATTCCGTGGTCAGCCCCTGGCCATTTACCACGTGGGCGTTTGACATCGTAGGCCCAATATTTCCAAAGGCCTCGAATGGGCATCGATTTATTTTAGCAGCCACGGAGTATTTCTCCAAGTGGGTGGAAGCCATTTCCCCAACCAATGTAATGGGGCAACATGTGGTGGCTTTCATCCGGAGGAATATCTTGGCTCGATTTGGGGTTCCACGAGACCTTGTGTCTGATAATGGTACCCCATTCAAGAACGAGCGGATGGTTAAGTTGTGCAACATGTATGGCATAACTCACCACTTCTCCTCGCCCTACTACCCTCAAGGCAACGGCCAAGCCGAAGCCACAAACAAGACTCTCATTAGTATTATTGAGAAAACCTTAGAGAAGGGTAGGACGTGGCACGAGAAGTTGGATGAAGCCTTATGGGCTTATAGGACTTCCATCCGAACTCCCACGAATGCCACACCATTCGAGTTGGTCTATGGCACAAACGCCATTCTTCCCATTCATACTCAACTGCATTCATTTCATACATCCATAGCACTCGACCTCCCCCTAGAGACGCTTCAGCATGCTAGGATGGCCGAACTAGATTTGCTAGATGAGAGGCGACTCCTTGCCATGGATCATGCTCGTGCATACCGGCAAAGGATAGCCCGACATTATAGCAAACACATGAGACCTCGCCACTTTGAAGTGGGGGATCTGGTTTTAAAAACTATCCATCATCGTGGCCCACACCCCCTAGGCAAGTGGCGCCCCAACTGGGATGGACCCTATGTTGTACTAGCAACCACTACGAACAATTCGTATTGGTTGATCGATGTAGAAGGTAGGAATTTAGCAGATCCTATCAATATTCAATACTTAAAGAAGTATCATGTGTAGGATCTGGATTAAATTCCAGTTTTCAAAAATTTTAAAAAGGGATAGCTGCCCTGAGACATGTGAATAAGGTGCAAAAGCAAAGTCGTGTGACCCTGATTGAGAGAATTCGCACTTGCGAAAGAGCGGAATTTTCAAAATCGTGGTTACATTTCAAAATCCTTCTTCTTACAAAGAAAGGCCTAGTTCAACATAGCAAGATACTTGCAAGTGGTACGTGCTATTTCTAAATAGGCTGATCTGGAATGGATCGAGTGTAGGCTTGGGATAAGTCCTCCCCTCTTCTCTCCTATTTCCAAAAGGAAAACAAAGGCCCAAAACAAAAGGGAATTTCCCATTCGAAGTCTCTTTCCAAAAGAAAGAAACCAGACTTTAAAAAGAAAAATCGATTCTCTTATGAAAAACAGGGATTAAAGAAAAAATACTCCCAAAGGGAGACACTCTATGAAAAAAAAGGAAAAAGAGGCCAAAAAGCTCAAAAAGAGCAGTTCTTCCGCATTCTATGCCTTAAACCACGGGACGCTTCAGAAGGGACCGTGGTATCTCTTTCCCATCCCTGGCTTATCCCAAGCTAAAACATGGTTCATTTCGAGGAATCCTAAAGTAAAAATAGGATTTACCTACTTGAATTTCATCTTGTTTGAGAATTCGACGTTTCGAGTAAGGCGTAGGAATTTGAAATACAGCTTGTTTGCTTATAAAACCTCCGCTAGATAAGCTAGTGTTAAGACTCAAACAAGGGCAAGCACGAAGAGCTCGAGATCCTTAGGATCGAGGCTCAAGACAGTTGTCCCTTTTGTAAATAGCTTTTGTAAATAAGTTTTGAAAACCGAACATCGAACAGCATAGGATTTGCTCACTTGGAGCAGTAGACCTTGTAAGTCTCTAGAGTTCGACCACATCTGGTCTCTGGGAGGTCACCACTCTTGGCACCACACCCATGTCATTTGCATTCCACGCATGGTACTGGCATAAACATGATCCCATATAGGACCAGATTCCATAGTACAAACCCTTTGGCGTGATATCTCCTCCTACCAGAGTTTGTAAATTGAGATTTTGCTAAAATTGGGGCGATCCCATATTCTTCGTGGATAGATCTAGGGAGACATTAAAAGGGGTGTTTGTCATCTTTGCCCTTATCCAAATCGATTTGGACAAGGCCAAAGAGGGGCATCTGTAAACACCCCGAAATCCCATGAATTTCTCAAAACCTATCTGGTTTTGTACAAGCAGCCCCAAAGGGCCATTTTGAGTCTGGAAACCCAAGAGCCTTCCAGACAACCCTGTACATATGTTTTAAACACATATTTCAAAAATATATAATATAGCTTTTGAAAACCTTTTAAAACACGTTTTTGAAACCCCGAAGCGGCTTGGCCCGATGAAGACAGGACTAGGAGAGCTAAGAAGAGCCCGGAACCGGAGCACATGTCAATCCCGGCACAGCAACTCTTGTATCACATCCATACCCCCAAGATCTCGAACGTCCAAGACCCTGTTCTTATCAAAATGTCATTTGAAGTCATCTCCGGAAGGCAGAAACGAAGGCGGACGACCATGTTGGCGAAGACCCAATGCAGACGGAGTACTGATGCTATCAGACCCCGCACAAATCGTCCGTTTCGAACCCAGCTCGAAGGAGTCAGAGTTCAGTTTGGATTGGATCTGGACCATATATATCCAGATCCCAATCCAAACCCATATGTGGACTTGGATTTGGATTTGTATCCAGAGATCCAATCCAATATCCATATCCATGGCCCACATCACCTTCTCATAAATGGAGGTGGGGCCCACTTGAAATTCACGTGGGATTATGGGCATGAGAGAGAGTGGGGATGGATAATATCAAGAGTGTTGTAATTAAGCTTGACTTGTGTGTCAAGTTTGGGGTTAATCATGTGGGTTAGCCTAATTGAGTGGGTTTAAGCTTGTAATTAGCCAAAACCTAACCTAGGGCTGCACCAACATGAGGTGGTTAAGGTCTATGGGCCATGCAAAGGGAGCTCCTTCACCTAAACCTAACCCAAAACACCTAATCCTAGCCTACCACCCTAATCCACCCCTAATCTGAGCCTAATCACCTAACCCACTTCCCTAATCCCGGCCTAATCCCAACCTAATCACCTAACCCACTTCCCTAATCCTTCCCTAAACCTAGGTTAATTTCCCTAAACCTAGCCTAAACCTAGCCTAATCACCTAACCTAGCTCACTAAACCACACCCTAGAACCCAACCACCTAACCTAGCCCTAAACCCCTAAACCACCCCTAGCCCACAATCTACCCAAACCACTAGTTTTTAAAATATCTGGCCCAACCCTTTCCAGCCCACCTTATCTTCATACCACCCTACCTAAACCACCTAACCACTACCCCAAACCCAGCCCTATCCGACCTACCCATCCCTATATAAACCCCCCACCTTGGGGGCGGGTTTCCCAGCGAGAACCCCTCACCAATCCCAACCGGGCCCTCTCTTTCCTCCACTTCCCCAGCTGCTCCACCTGCTCCACCTGCACCACCACCATCCCTCCATTCCACCACCACTTGCACCGCCATCTCCACCACCTCCCGGCCGAGCTTCACAGCCTGCCCCATCTTCCTTCTAGCCGAGCACCACCTTCTCCCCATTCGGTAAGTACCCCCCACTCTACCTAGCTCCTTCTCTACTCCCTCTCCACTCCTAGCCACCCACCATACCACCACCTTACCTACACATCAGCCCCTTGTTGCCACCATTCTCACTTAGCCGAACCTATCACAACCTAAACCACCGGCCACTACCTAACTACCCTAACTACACCCGGGCAGCCATCTCTTTTCCCCTAGGTGTCCCATTCGGCCGTCCCTTAAACTCCCTTTAGGTCCATACTCCCCAACACTCTATACTCTCCTAGTGACCCTACACACTCACTTGGCCCAGCCCCTTTAATCCCCCACATCAAGGCGACACCCACTTGCGGCCGGCCACCTTCGAGGCGCCTATCCCGCGCCCCACTTGCAGCTGGCCACCTTCGAGGCGCCTATCCCGCGCCCCACTTGCAGCCGGCCAGCACCCTTTGTCATTCCCCCTCGCGGAGCTCCCGTTTGCAACCCAAGGCGAAGGCCAAGCCCACGCTCAAGCAAGGCCTCTACGGACCAGCTACTCGTAAGTGCCTAAACTTGGTCTTTAGTTGTATACTTGCTTGAGATTCAATTTGATACGGGGTTGTAATAACGGAGCATAGTCTCCCCCCGCTTGTAATAACGTGGCTGGGCACACCCACACACGTGCACTCTCTTAGTTGTGCATGATTTTGAACACACACGGGCCTAATCAGCCCCTAATACATAAGTATAGATATATACTTTCATTTTTGAAGGGTTTTTGCTTAAGTTGGGTGCGTTGTCTTTCAATTCAAGCACTCACACACATTGAGCTTTCGCTCTTATTTGAAAGACACAAGTAAGGGCCGACCTATACTATTTGCGTTTCATTTCATGTCGTGTGAGTAAGTCTTTCAATTCAAGCACTCTCACACACATTGAGCTTTCACTCTTATTTGAAAGACCCAAGTAAGGGCCGACCTATACTATTTGGGTTTCATTTCATGTCGTGTGTGTAAGTCTTTCAATTCAAGCACTCTCACACACATTGAGCCTTCGCTCTTATTCCCAAGACCTTAGTAAAGGCCTTATTGCAGTTATATTTGGGTTTCATTTATGTCGTGTGTGTAGTACTTCAATTCAAGCACTCTCACACACATTGAGCCTTCGCACTTACTCCCAAGACCTTAGTTAAGGCCATACTGCAATTTATATTTGGGTTTAATTTCATGTCATGTGTGTAAGTCTTTCAATTCAAGCACGCACCCACATTGAGCCTTCGCTCTTATTTGTAAGACCCGAGTAAGGGCTCATATACATACCCTATATACGTATCTCCCTTCGGCAATTACTTTACAAGTCATTTCCCTTCGGTTATTTCCCTTCGGTTATTTCCCTTCAGTATTGTCTTTACATTTCGGGTTTTCCCTTTGGTGTAGCGTGAGTTTGCATTGCATCTGTAAACACCCCGAAATCCCACGAATTCCTTAAACAAACCTGGTTTTGTAAAAGCAGCCCCAAAGGGCCATTTTTGAGTCTGGAAACCCAGGAGCCTTCCAGACAACCCTGTATATATGTTTTACACTGTGCATTTCAAAAATATATAATGTAGCTTTTGAAAACCTTTTTAAAACACGTTTTGAAACCCCGAAGCGGCTTGGCCCGATCAAGACAGGACCAGGAGAGCTAAGAAGAGCCCGGCACAGCAACTCTTGTATCACATCCACACCCCCAGGATCTCGAACGTCCAAGACCCTGTTCTTATCAAAATAGCATTTGAAGTCATCTCCGGAAGGCAGAAACGGAGGCGGACGACTATGTTGGCGAAGACCCAACGCAGACGGAGTACTGATGCTGTCAGGCCCCGCACGAATCGTCCGTTTCGAACTCAGCTCGAAGGAGTCAGAGTTCAGTTTGGATTGAATCTGGACCATATATATCCAGATCCCAATCCAAACCCATATGTGGACTTGGATTTGGATTTGGATCCAGAGATCCAATCCAATATCCATATCCATGGCCCACATCACCTTCTCATAAATGGAGGTGGGGCCCACTTGAGTTTCACGTGGGATATTGGGCATGAGAGAGAGTGGGGATGGAAAATATCAAGAGTGTTGTATTAAGCTTGACTTGTGTGTCAAGTTTGGGTTTAATCATGTGGGTTAGCCTAATTGAGTGGGTTTAAGCTTGTAATTAGCTAAAACCTAACCTAGGGCTGCACCAACATGAGGTGATCAAGGTCTATGGGCCATGCTAAGGGAGCTCCTTCACCTAAACCTAACCCAAAACGCCTAATCCTAGCCTAAACCCCTAATCCACCCCTAATCTGAACCTAATCACCTAACCCACTTCCCTAATCCCGTCCTAATCCCAACCTAATCACCTAACCCACTTCCCTAATCCTCCCCTAAACCTAGATTAATTTCCCTAATCCTAGCCTAAACCTAGCCTAATCACCTAACCTAGCTCACTAAACCTCACCCTAAAACCCAACCACCTAACCTAGCCCTAAACCCCTAAACCACCCTTAGCCCACAATCTACCCAAACCCCTAGTTTTAAAATATCTGGCCCAACCCTTTCCAGCCCACCTTATCTACATACCACCCTACCTAAACCACCTAACCACTACCCTCAGCCCAGCCCTAACCGACCTACCCATCCCCTATTTAAACCCCTCCCCTTTGGGGGCGGGTTTTCAAGCTAGAAGGCCCTCGCCTCAGCCCAGCCGGCTCCACTCTCCACTCTCCACCTGCTCCACTAGCTCTACCTGCCCCGCCACCCTCCCTCTTCCATCCACCACCATTCCCCAGCCGGACGCCACCACCTTCACCAATTCGAACCAGCCAAGAGCCCACCTGCCCGCCTGCTCCTCATTGCCTTCCACCGCCTCTCCCCCTTCGGTAAGTACCCTAACTCTATCAAAACCCTTCTCTTCCACCTCTCCACTCCTAGCCACCCACCCTATCATCATCTTAGCCCTTTTGCCACCACCCTTTTCACTTAGCCGAACCTAGCAAAACCCAACCTGCCGGCCACTACCTAGCCATCATATCCCATTCGGCCTTCCCCTAGGCGTCCCATTCGGCCTTCCCACAAACTCTCCTTTAGGTCCAGTTTTCCCTAAACACTCGACTCCCCTAGTGACCCTAAAAACCCACTTATTCAGCCCCTTTAAACCCCCACCTCGAGGCGACATCTACTTGCCACCGGCCACCTTCGAGGCGCCTATCCCGCGCCCCACTTGCAGCCGGCCAGCACCTTTGATCACCTATCTTCACGGAGCTCCCGTTTGCAGCCCAGGGCGAAGGTCAAGCCCACGCTCAAGCAAGGCCTCTACGGACCAGCTACTCGTAAGTGCCTAAACTCGGTCCTTAGTTGTATACTTGCTTGAGATTCAATTTGATACGGGGTTGTAATAACGGAGCATAGTCTCCCCCCGCTTGTAATAACGTGGCTTGGCACAACCACACACGTGCACTCTCTTAGTCGTGCACGATTTTGAACACACACGGGCCTAATCAGCCCCTAATACATAAGTGTATATATATACTTTCATTTTCGAAGGGTTTTGTTTAAGTTGGGTGCGTTGTCTTTCAATTCAAGCACTCACACACATTGAGCTTTCGCTCTTAGTTGAAAGACCCAAGTAAGGGCCGACCTATACTATTTGGGTTTCATTTCATGTCGTGTGAGTAAGTCTTTCAATTCAAGCACTCTCACACACATTGAGCTTTCACTCTTATTTGAAAGACCCAAGTAAGGGCTGACCTATACTATTTGGGTTTCATTTCATGTCGTGTAAGTCTTTCAATTCAAGCACTTTCACACACATTGAGCCTTCGCTCTTACTCCCAAGACCTTAGTAAAGGCCTTATTGCAGTTATATTTGGGTTTCATTTATGTCGTGTGGGTAGTCTTTCAATTCAAGCACTCTCACACACATTGAGCCTTCGCTCTTATTCCCAACACCTTAGTCAAGGCCATATTGCAATTTATATTTGGGTTTAATTTCATGTCGTGTGTGTAAGTCTTTCAATTCAAGCACGCACCCACATTGAGCCTTCGCTCTTATTTGAAAGACCCGAGTAAGGGCTCATATACATAAGCTATATACATATCTCCCTTCGGTTATTTCCCTTCGGTTATTTCCCTTCGGTTATTTCCCTTCTGTTATTTCCCTTCAGTATTGTCTTTACATTTCGGGTTTTCCCTTTGGAGTAGCGTGAGTTTGCATTGCATCTATGCCATACCACGAGGTAGGACGCATATTGCATCAAAGCAAGCCCCGCTCGAATTCGCCCATGTAGTGGAGTGTTCATAACAAACAAACTAGGTGGCCCGAAAAGGGATAAAAGAAAAGACTTAGGCACGTGCAAATCCACGTGATCTAAAACATGCAACCGCATCTTAAAGACCCGAAATAAACACCTCGAACCGCTTCGTAGACTTTCTCTCCAAAAAAACTCGATTTTTGCAAAGCGTACAGACTGACCCTTGCGCATCGTTGCAAGAAGGTCTGCGACGACAAGAGCTTACTTGCTCACAGTCGCCACGTTTAGAAGTCAGTATTAAAAATATCTTCGCTAGCTTAAGTAAGCTAGCTGGCACGCCCTGTTTGCATACATAGGCCTTAGACACACGAGAAGATCCACTCCGATCCCTGAAAAAGGCAAGAGGCGGGGATTTTCGCGCGTCTGAAGAGATTGGCACGCCCGGTGGGACGTGAGCCTTTTCAAAAATCGAGTTTGCTTGTAGAAGTCTTGCGAAAATTTTGTAAAAAGGTGTCGTTTTAACTTGTTTTTCTTTGCTTGTACTTAGGACATTTTGAAAAAGCTTGAAAAGCATGTCAAAATCCAATCCAAGTGAAGTGTCGAGCCAAGGCTCATGCGCATCAAGTTCTCACTCTAGGAGGATTTTCAAAAACAAAATAAAACTAGATGAAATCGAGGACTTGAGAAGGGAGTTTGAGGCCAAAATCGATGCTCTCAGCCAAGAGGCTGAAGTAGGCGATTCATGTTCATCGAACGGTGAACAAAGGCCTAAAAAGAAATCTGAAAAACCTCGCAAGCAAAAAGAGGCCTCCGTAATGGAAGGCAACCAATACCACGAGTCCTTCACACAAAAGGACCGTAAAGCCCTACAGCAGCTGCTGAAAGGGCAGAATAAAGAGAAAAGAAGCTACGCCCTGTCTGATTTCCTTCCTATGGATTACGAAACAGACAGTGACGATGAAATACCGAACTTCCATCGGTATGATGGCATGGGAGACCCTAGGTCTCACTTGCAGCTTTTCTCACGTCGAGCCCATAAGAAGAAAAAGGACTCGATGAAATGGGTGTATTGGTTCCCTCTATCCCTTAAAGGCACAGCTGCCAAATGGCTGGCTTCCTACGACTTAAGCCAGTTCGCTACTTTTGAAGAGTTAGCAAACTGCTTCATGCAAAGATATGCACACAACGTGGAAGTCACGCCAACCCTGAATACCTTAAGGGATACAAAGCAAGGCATGAACGAAGACGTGCATGCCTTCATTATAAGATGGAGGTCGCTTTTGGGCCAGGTGCGAGTGCCCATATCCGAAGGATGCGCAGTAATGCTCATCCTGGATAATTTCAAAAGCGAGTTAAAAACCCTTCTCTCGCTCCATGAGATTTCAACTTTCCATAAGTTGATCAAAAAGGCCTCCCTTTTCGAAACCAACTTACGAAAAGGGACATACGACCACTTATGGAAAGGAAGTGCCGTTCCAAAAACCCGTTTGGAAAAGCCCATTGCATATGGGCTGCCCACGACGGACAAAGGGGCAAAGCCCCATAAAATCGCCAATGTTCGGGTGGATCCAGGCATGGCGGGCACTTCTAAAAATTTTGAAAAAATAGAAAATAAGAGAGAACGTAATTTTCAAAAACTGGTTGAAAAACGGGAGTACACTCCGCTGGGGCAACCTGTGTCGGAGGTCCTAGACCTCTTACTTGCCCAGGGCATGATCGAACTCCCTGAGATCCCTGAAGGAGTCACGTCCAAAGGGGGGTATTTAAACCGATTTTGTAAGTATCATCGACTCAAAGGCCATGATACCAAACGCTGCTTCTCTCTTTTAAATAAAATTGAGAACTTGATAGCAGAAGGCCGGCTCCAGGTCACTGCGGAACCTGAGCCACCTCAAGCTATCTTCAAGGAACCCTTTCCCAAACACGCCAGTGGCAGTGGGAAAGGAAAGGAGGTATGTACCCTCACCATTTCCAAGGAACTAGCGCAAAAGCCAGAACCTGGTCGACCTACTTGTGCGCCCATCCTTGTATTATACAAGAGGCCCGCCCAAGTCGTCATTCGGGGACCACCAAAAGTGGAAAACCCTGTAAAACCAGTTTTGAAAATCCAAGGTTCTCCTCAGCTCATCCTTAGAGCCAAGTCTAGCGCGAACCCTAGGCTGGTCGTGGGGGAAGTCACTAGATCAGGGAGGATCTATCAACCCCCGCACCTTCAAGGTGCTCAAAAGGTGGTCAGTGTGCCTAGCCCCTCAAAAGCATGTATCCCTAGTGGTCTGCCAAAAGCAGATAAGGACAAAGTCATCCTAAATCCTTATGATTTCGAAAACCACCTTTCAAAGATTCCTATTCACATGTCTATCCTAGAGCTTATCAAAACCTCGCCTAGGCATAGACTTGTCTTAGAGAAAATTCTAGAAAGGGCCAAGGTTGATTCGAACATAAGTCCGGAATCCTTGTCTGCCGAAGTGGCTTTATTAGGAGCAAAATCGCCCATCACCTTTTCGGAAGATGATGTAGATAGACCCTACGAAACCCATAACCAGGCCCTACATATCGAGGTGGTTCTAAACAACCACTCTCTGGACAGGTGCCTAGTTGATGGTGGAGGAGGGCTCAACATCCTTCCACTTCACGTGGCGTACAAAATCGGAGTCACCTTGACTTCAGTGAACCCAAGCCCCATCGTTATCACTGGATACGATGGGAATGCGTCTAGGCCTTTAGGATCCATCGAACTCCCAATGGAAACGGGAGGGATCGAAAACACGGGGGTGTTCCATGTCTTGGACATCCACCCCCATTATAACCTGTTGCTGGGAAGACCCTGGATACACAGTTTGTGCGTTGTGCCATCCACCTTCCACAGGTGTGTCAAGATCCCTTTTAGGGACCAGGTCGTAGTGATCCTAGGTGAGAGTCACCCACAGCTTCAGGGGATCATAAACTCCCCTTGTTTATCAAGCTCCCAGGCCCATGAGGCTAACCTGGGGCAAATTATGGTTGAGCCACCTCGGCTCGTGTTGAACAACCCTAGGAAGGTTGTATGTGTGAAGGGGCCACCCAAAGCAGGCCCCCTCCCGACTCTAATCCTCCTAGGAAAACCCAAGCATTCCCTATTTCCAAAACCCCTGGACAAAAGGCCATACGAGCCTAATATGGATGATAGCATGTTCCAGGACCACGACTTGTATCCAACCTTTTCAAAAAACAAAAAGTCGTGGAACATGTTATTGAACATAGGCTACACGCCCTACAAGAGTCTAGGGGCACAAAACCAGGGTCTCCTAGAGCCCATCCTGCCTAGGGCCAACCCAAGCCGATATGGGATCGGCTACACTCCCCGAATACCGCCGGAGCCACCCCCTGTGACCACCTGGGTCAAGGGTGCCCCGGAGCCTGTCTTAGAAGAGACCTACGATTTAGACCTCCTATTCCGAGTCTAACCCGTAGTGTTTTCCCTTTGTAGGTATGACGGAAGATCCCTTTTTCTAAAAATACCAAAAATATTTGGAAAACTTAAAATCAAAAAAATCGAAAAACAAGAAAAAACCAAAAACAATGGAAAAACAAAAACTCGAAAAAAGAGTGCTTTGTATAGTTCCCAAAGTTCTTGTTTTACAAAAGCCAAAAAAAATCGAAAATTTGGAAAATACCAAAAAGATTTTGTACATAGCTGCTCTTGGTAAGACTTTGGCAATAGAAAACGATTTCGAAAGAAGTGTCGTCTGCATAGCCATACCAAAAATTTCAAAATCACTTGAAAATCCAAGTACAAAACCAGGTCATTTTGAAAACCACGCATCAAATTCCCTCGGGTCTATAGCCCACGAGAATGATCAAAGCCCAGAAGTGGATCCCCTTGAGGAAGATCCCACTTCTGAGCTCCCAGAATTTCATAGAATTCTCGATTTTGAAAGACCTTCCCAATCAGTAGGAGGAGATTTCGTAGAGGTGAACCTAGGGGATGATTCCAATCCCAAAACCATCAAAATAGGTGCATGCTTGCATGAAACTGAAAAGTTAGCATTCGTTGCATTTCTACGAGCCTATTTAGATGTGTTTGCATGGAAGTATGAAGACATGCCGGGCATAGATCCCAGCATAGTCGAGCATCGTCTTCCCTTAGATACAGGTGTAAAACCCATAAAGCAGAAGCTTAGGAAAATACACCCGAATGTACACACGCAAGTCAAAGAGGGTTTAGAAGATCTGCTAAAAGCCGGATTTATAAAACCCATTGCGTATTCTGATTGGTTGTCAAATATCGTTGTGGTTCGAAAAACCAATGGGAAAATTCGAATATGCATCGATTTCAGAAACCTGAATAAAGCCACTCCAAAGGATAATTATCCTTTACCAAACATAGATTTGATAATCGATAGTACTGCAAATCATGAAATGTTTTCATTCATGGATGGCTATTCAGGCTATAATCAAATCAAACTAAGTCCACGAGATCAGGGTAAGATCGCCTTCACAACCCCATGGGGCACGTACTGCTACACAGTCATGCCCTTTGGTTTGAAAAATGCCGGCGCAACATACCAACGAGCCATGAACATGATCTTCCATGATCAAATTCATGAGCTTGTAGAAGTGTATGTAGATGATCTCTTGGCGAAATCCAAAACCCGATGCACTCATGTCGAATGTTTACAAAAGATTTTCGAAAGGCTTAGGCTTTACAAAGTAAAGCTAAACCCTCAAAAATGTGTGTTCGGGGTAGAATCAGGGAAGCTTCTAGGCTTTATGGTGAGCCAAAGGGGAATAGAAGTCGACCCCTCTAAGTGTCGAGCCATCATAGACATGGCTCCACCCTCTAATCTCACCCAAATCTGTAGCCTCCAGGGTCGATTACAATCTGTGCGCCGATTCATATCGAATCTGGCAACTAGATGCGAACCCTTCAACAAACTGTTGAGGAAGGGTACGAAATTCTTATGGGATGACGAATGCCAAAAATCCTTCGAGAGACTGAAGGCATACTTGGTTAATCCCCCTGTTTTGAATCCTCCAAAACAAGGAAAACCGCTTTTATTATACATCTCCGTGCATGTAAACGCTTTAGGAGCCCTATTGGCTCAGTACGAGGATGACACCCATAAGGAGTATGCCATCTACTATATTTCGAAAACTCTCTTGGCTTATGAACGAAATTATCAAGCCATGGAGAAGACGTGCTTGGCCCTAGTCTGGGCCTGCCAGAAGTTCAGACACTATTTCCTAGATCATGAGATCTGGATAGTGTCCAAGCTTGATCCAATCAAGCACTTGTTCGAAAAACCCATTCTCACGGGTAGATTGGGTAAATGGCAACTCCTTCTAATGCAGTATGATCTGAAATACCATCCCCAGATCTCCATTAAGGGGCAAGCCCTAGCAGATTACGTGGCTGAATTCCCCTTAGAGGACGCATATCCCACTCTTGTCGAAATGCCTGATGAAGGCATATTGCAAAACCATTTTCGAAACCACATTTTGGCAAATTCTTTCGAAAACCAAGTGTGGAAGATGCACTTCGACGGGGCACGAAACCAACGAGGGGCTGGTGCCGGGATCACCCTAATCTCCCCTGAAAAGGGTGAGATTCCCATAGCAGTCCGCTTAGATTTCGAATGTTCCAACAACGTAGCTGAGTATGAAGCACTCATACAAGGCTAAAGGATTTCGAAAACTCTAGGGGCATCATGCATCGAGGTCTTTGGAGATTCGCTCCTTGTCATAAACCAGGTTTTAAAAATTTAGCAAGTACGTAATGAGAAACTACTTCCATATCACGAGCTGGCCACTCGATTGGTCCAATCCTTCCAGTCGTGTAAGCTCACACACGTAGGAAGAGAGGACAATGGCATCGCCGATGCCCTCTCCTCCTTGGGTTCAGCCCTGAAGGTCGATCCCATTTCAGGGACCAGATCTTTCGAAATATGGCATGCGCCCCATCCATCAACACACGACTTGGATATTTGCCAAAACAACCCAGAGTCTATTGAAAAACCCTGGTTCTATGACATAAAACAATTTTTAGAAAATGGGGGATTCACCGAGGATGCCACGTCCAAAGATAAGGCATTCATTCGTAAGATTTTGACCTGATACACCATTCTGGGTGGGGTCTTATACAAAAAGAGTTTTACCGGCATTCTGCTTAAGTGTATCAACCTAGAGGAGGCTAGGATAGTGATGCATGAGTGTAGACGCGCGAAAATCCCCGCCTCTTCGCCCCTTTCGTGGCTTGGAGTGGATCTTATCGTGCGTCTAAGGCCTAGATATACAAACAGGGCGTGCCAGCTAGCTTACTTAAGCTAGCGAAGATATATTTAATACTGACTTCTAAACGTGGCGACTGTGAGCAAGTGAGCTCTTGTCGTCGCAGACCTTCTTGCACCGATGCGCAAGGGTCAGTCTGTACGCTTTTGCAAAAATCGAGTTTTAGGGAGAAAGTCTACGAAACGATTCGAGGTGTCTATTTCGGGTCTTTAAGATGCGATTGCATGTTTTAGATCACGTGGATTTGCACGTGCCTAAATCTTTTCTTTTATCCCTTTTTGGGTCGCCTAGTTTGTGTGTTATGAACACTCCACTACATGGGCGAATTCGAGCGGGGGTTGCTTCGATGCAATATGCGTCCTACCTCGTGGTATGGCGTAGATGCAATGCAAACTCACGCTACTCCAAAGGGAAAACCCGAAATGTAAAGACAATGCTGAAGGGAAATAACAGAAGGGAAATAACCGAAGGGAAATAACCGAAGGGAAATAACCGAAGGGAAATACGTATATATCTTATGTATATGAGCCCTTACTCGGGTCTTGCAAATAAGAGCGAAGGCTCAATGTGGGTGCGTGTTTGAATTGAAAGACTTACACACACGACATGAAATAAAACCCAAATATAAATTGCAGTATGGCCTTGACTAAGGTCTTGGGAGTAAGAGCGAAGGCTCAATGTGTGTGAGAGTGCTTGAATTGAAGTACTACACACACGACATAAATGAAACCCAAATATAACTGCAATAAGGCCTTTACTAAGGTCTTGGGAGTAAGAGCGAAGGCTCAATGTGTGTGAAAGTGCTTGAATTGAAAGACTTACTCACACGACAAGAAATAAAACCCAAATAGTATAGGTCGGCCCTTACTTGGGTCTTTCAAATAAGAGCGAAAGCTCAATGTGTGTGAGAGTGTTTAAATTGAAAGACTTACTCACACGACATGAAATGAAACCCAAATAGTATAGGTCGGCCCTTACTTGGGTCTTTCAAATAAGAGCGGAAGCTCAATGTGTGTGAGAGTGTTTAATCGAAAGACAACGCACCCAACTTAAACAAAACCCTTCGGAAATGAAATATATACGTACACTTATATATTAGGGGCTGATTAGGCCCGTGTGTGTTCAAAATTGTGCACGACTAAGAGAGTGCACGTGTGTGATTGTGCCAAGCCACGTTATTACAAGCGGGGGGAGACTAGGCTCCGTTATTACAACCCCGTATCAAATTGAATTTCAAGCAAGCGTATGACTAAAGACCGAGTTTAGACACTTACGAGTAGCTGGTCCGTAGGGGTCTTGCTTGAGCGTGGCCTTGGCTTTGGGCTGCAAACGGGAGCTCCGCGAAGGTGTGTGACCAAAGGTGCTGGCCGGCTGCAAATGGGGCGCGGGATGGACGCCTCGAAGAGGACCGGTGTCAAGTGGGCGGCGCCTCCAAGTAGGGGGTTTAGAGTGGCTGACTAAGTGGGTCTTAGGGTCACTAGGGAAGTTAGGGACTTAGGGAAACTGGACCTAAAAGGTGAGCTAGTGGGAAGGCCAAATATGACACCTAGAGGGGGGATCGGCCGAATGGGAGATGGTGGCTGAGCAGTGGCCAGCCACTTGGGTTATCCTAGGTTCGGCTAGGCTTAGATGGTGGTGGCAAAGAGGTGGAGCTAAGGGGAAGATGGGTGGCTAAGAGTGGAGGGGTGGTAGAGAGTGGCTGTGAGGGAGTTAGGGGGACTTACCGAATGGGAAAGAGTGGCGGCAAAGGTGGTTGTCGGCTGGTGGAAGATGGGAGAAGGAGAGGGCCCGGCTGAGTGAGGAGGTGGTGTCCGGCTGGGGGGGCAGTGGTGGTGGACGGAAGAGGGAAGGTGGCGGAGCAGGTGGCGGCTGGTGGAGGAGCTGGAGCTGCTGGGGAGTGGTCACGGCTGCATGGAAGAGGGAGGAAGGAGAGGGCCCGGCTGGGAGTGGAGAGTGGTTCCCACTTTTTTAAAACCCGCCCACAATGAGGGGGGTTTAAATAGGGGATGGGTAGGTCGGTTAGGGCTGGGTTGTGGGTAGTGGTTAGGTGGTTTAGGTAGGGTAGTATGTAGATAAGGTGGGCTGGATGGGGTTGGGCCAGATATTTTAAAACTAGGTGTTTGGGAAAATCGTGGGCTAAGGGTGGTTTAGGGCTAGGTTAGGTGGTTGGGTTTTAGGGTGAGGTTTAGTGAGCTAGGTTAGGTGGTTTAGGCTAGGTTTAGGTTAGGATTAGGGAAATTAATCTAGGTTTAGGGAAGGATTAGGGGAGTGGGTTAGGTGATTAGGTCGGGATTAGGCCGGGATTAGGGAAGTGGGTTAGGTGATTAGGTTCAGATTAGGGGTGGATTAGGGGTTTAGGCTAGGTTTAGGCATTTTGGGTTAGGTTTAGGTGAAGGAGCTCCCTTAGCATGGCCCATAGACCTTGATCACCCTATGTTGGTGCAGCCCTAGGTTAGGTTTTAGCTAATTACAAGCTTAAACCCACTCAATTAGGCTAAACCACAAGATTAAACCCAAACTTGACACACAAGTCAAGCTTAATACAACACTCTTGATATTTATCACCCCCACTCTCTCTCATGCCCAATATCCCACGTGAATTTCAAGTGGGCCCCACCTCCATTTATGAGAAGGTGATGTGGGCCATGGATATGGATATTGGATTGGATCTCTGGATCCAAATCCAAATCCAAGTCCACATATGGGTTTGGATTGGAATCTGGATATATATGGTCCAGATCCAATCCAAACTGAACTCTGACTCCTTCGAGCTGGGTTCGAGACGGACGATTTGTGCGGGGCCTGACAGCATCAGTACTCCGTCTGCGTTGGGTCTTCGCCAACATAGTCGTCCGCCTCCGTTTCTGCCTTCCGGAGATGACTTCAAATGCTTTTTTGATAAGAACAGGGTCTTGGACGTTCGGGATCCTGGGGTGTGAATCAGTTACAAGAGTTGCTGCGCCGGGCTCGACAGGTGCTCCGGTTCCGGGCTCTTCTTGGCTCTCCTGGTCCTGTCTTGATCAGGTCAAGCCACTTCGGGGTTTCAAAACATGTTTTAAAAGGGTTTTCAAAAGCTATATCATATGTTTTTGAAAGATAAAGTTTAAAACATATATACAGGGTTTGTTTGGAAGGCTCCTGGGTTTCCAAACTCAAAAATGGCCCTTTGGGGCTGCTTGTATAAAACCAGATGGATTTTGAGAAATTCGTGGGATTTCGGGGTGTTTACAGATGCCCCTCTTT
This sequence comes from Brasenia schreberi, assembly GCA_036023115.1. Lineage (NCBI taxonomy): Eukaryota > Viridiplantae > Streptophyta > Magnoliopsida > Nymphaeales > Cabombaceae > Brasenia > Brasenia schreberi. The sequence goes on from JAYKKT010000039.1 coordinate 874,078, forward strand.
GGCCTTGTCCAAATAGATTTGGATAAGGGCAAAGATGACAAACACCCCTTTTAATGTCTCCCTAGATCTAGCCACGAAGAATATGGGATCGTCCCATTTTAACAAAATCTCAATTTTACAAACTCTGGTAGGAGGAGAAATCACGCCAAAGGGTTACACTATGGAATCTGGCCCTAAATGGGATCATGTTCATGCAAGTACCATGCGTGGAATGCAAATGACATGGGTGTGGTGCCAAGAGTGGCGACCTCCCAGAGACCAGGTGTGGTCGAACTCTAGAGACTTACAAGGCCTACTGCTCCAAGTGAGCAAAATCCTATGCTGTTCGATGTCCGGTTTTCAAAACTTATTTACAAAAGCTATTTACAAAAGGGACAACTGTCTTGAGTCTCGATCCTAAGGATCTCGAGCTCTTCGTGCTTGCCCTTGTTTGAGTCTTAACACTCGCTTATCTAGCGGAGGTTTTATAAGAAAACAAGCTTCATTTCAAATTCCTACGCCTTACTCGAAAGGTCGAATTCTCAAACAAGATGGAATTCAAGTAAGTAAATCCTATTTTTACTTTAGGATTCCTCGAAATGAACCATGCTTTAGCTTGGGATAAGCCAGGGATGGGAAAGAGATACCACGGTCCCTTCTGAAGCGTCCCGTGGTTTGAGGCACAGAAGGCGGAAAACTGCTCTTTTTGAGCCTTTTGGCCTCTTTTTCCTTTTTTAGAGAGGGTCTCCCTTTGGGAGTATTTTTTTCTTTAATCCCTCTTTTTATAAGAGAATCGATCTTTCTTTTTTCAAGTCTGGTTTCTTTCTTTTGGAAAGAGACTTTAAATGGGAAATTCCCTTTTGATTTGGGCCTTTGTTTTCCTTTTGGAAGGAGAAGAGAAGAGGGGAGGACTTATCCCAGGCCTACACTCGATCCATTCCAGATCAGCCTATTTAGAAATAGCACGTACCACTTGCAAGTATCTTGCTATGTTGAACTAGGCCTTTCTTTGTAAGAAGAAGGATTTTGAAATGTAACCACGATTTTGAAAACTCCACTCTTTCACAAGTGCGAATTCTCTCACTCAGGGTCACACGAGTTTGCCTTTGCACCTTATTCACATGTCTAAGGGCAGCTATCCCTATAAAATTTTCGAAAAATGGAATTTAATCCAGATCCTACACATGATAGTTCTTTAAGTGTTGAATATTGATAGGATCTGCTAAATTCCTACCTTCTACATCGATCAACCAATACGAATTGTTCGTAGTGGTTGCTCGTACAACATAGGGTCCATCCCAGTTGGGGCGCCACTTGCCTAGGGGGTGTGGGCCACGATGGTGGATGGTTTTCAAGACCAGATCTCCCACTTCAAAGTGGCGAGGTCTCATGTGTTTGCTATAATGTCGGGCTATCCTTTGCCGGTATGCACGAGCATGATCCATAGCAAGGAGTCGCCTCTCATCTAGCAAATCTAGTTCGGCCATCCTAGCATGCTGAAGCGTCTCTAGGGGGAGGTCGAGTGCAATGGATGTATGGAATGAATGCAGTTGGGTATGAATGGGAAGAATGGCGTTTGTGCCATAGACCAATTCGAATGGTGTGGCATTCGTGGGAGTCCGGATGGAAGTCCTATAAGCCCATAAGGCTTCATCCAGCTTCTCATGCCACCTCCTACCCTTCTCTAAGGTTTTCTCAATGATACCAATGAGAGTCTTGTTTGTGGCTTCGGCTTGGCCGTTGCCTTGAGGGTAGTAGGGCGAGGAGAAGTGGTGAGTTATGCCATACGTGTTGCACAACTTAACCATCCGCTCGTTCTTGAATGGGGTACCATTATCAGACACAAGGTCTCGTGGAACCCCAAATCGAGCCAAGATATTCCTCCGGATGAAAGCCACCACATGTTGCCCCATTACATTCGTTAGGGAAATGGCTTCCACCCACTTGGAGAAATACTCCGTGGCTGCTAAAATAAAACGATGCCCATTCGAGGCCTTTGGAAATATGGGGCCTACAATGTCAAACGCCCACATGGTAAATGGCCAGGGGCTGACCACAGAATGCAATGCAGATGAAGGGATATGAATGGCGTGCCCATGCACTTGACATGGATGACACTTTCTAACATGATCGTGACAATCCTTTTTCAGGGTGGACCAAAAATAACCCCCTCTAAGTATTTTCATCGCCATCATGTTGGCATTAACATGACCTCCACATTCTCCGTCGTGGAACTCGTGCATCACTATCCTAGCCTCCTCTAGGTCGATACACCTAAGCAGAATGCCGGTAAAACTCTTTTTGTATAAGACCCCACCCAGAATGGTGTATCGGGTCGAAATCTTACGAATGAATGCCCTATCTTTGGATGTGGCATCCTCGGTGAATCCCCCATTTTCTAAAAATTGTTTTATGTCATAGAACCAGGGTTTTTTAATAGACTCTGGGTTGTTTTGGCAAATATCCAAGTCGTGTGTGGATGGCTGGGGCGCATGCCATATTTCCAAAGATCTGGTCCCTGAAATGGGATCGACCTTCAGGGCTGAACCCAAGGAAGAGAGGGCATCGGCGATGCCATTGTCCTCTCTTCCCACGTGTGTGAGCTTACACGACTGGAAGGAGTGGACCAATCGAGTGGCCAACTCGTGATATGGAAGTAGTTTCTCATTACGTACTTGCCAAATTTTTAAAACCTGGTTTATGACAAGGAGCGAATCTCCAAAGACCTCGATGCATGATGCCCCTAGAGTTTTCGAAATCCTTAAGCCTTGTATGAGTGCTTCATACTCAGCTACGTTGTTGGAACATTCGAAATCTAAGCGGACCGCTATGGGAATCTCGCCCTTTTCAGGGGAGATTAGGGTGATCCCGGCACCAGCCCCTCGTTGGTTTCGTGCCCCGTCGAAGTGCATCTTCCACACTTGGTTTTCAACAGAATTTGCCAAAATGTGGTTTTGAAAATGGTTTTGCAATATGCCTTCATCAGGCATTTCGACAAGAGTGGGATATGCGTCCTCCAAGGGGAAGTCAGCCACGTAATCTGCTAGGGCTTGCCCCTTAACGGAGATCTGGTGATGGTATTTTAGATCATACTCCATTAGAAGGAGTTGCCATTTGCCCAATCTACCTGTGAGAATGGGTTTTTCGAACAAGTGCTTGATTGGATCAAGCTTGGACACTATCCAGATCTCATGATCTAGGAAATAGTGTCTGAATTTCTGGCAGGCCCAGACTAGGGCCAAGCACGTCTTCTCCATGGCTTGATAATTTCGTTCATAGGCCAAGAGAGTTTTTGAAATATAGTAGATGGCATACTCCTTATGGGTGTCATCCTCGTATTGAGCCAACAGGGCTCCTAAAGCGTTTACATGCACGGAGATGTATAATAAAAGCGGTTTTCCTTGCTTTGGAGGATTCAAAACGGGGGGATTAACCAAGTATGCCTTTAGTCTCTTGAAGGACTTTTGGCATTCGTCATCCCATAAGAATTTCGTGCCCTTCCTCAACAGTTTGTTGAAGGGTTCGCATCTAGTTGCCAGATTTGATATGAATCGGCGCACAGATTGTAATCGACCCTGGAGGCTACGGACTTGGGTGAGATTGGAGGGTGGAGCCATGTCTATGATGGCTCGACACTTAGAGGGGTCGACTTCTATTCCCCTTTGACTCACCATAAAGCCTAGAAGCTTTCCTGATTCTACCCCGAACACACATTTTTGAGGGTTTAGCTTTACTTTGTAAAGCCTAAGCCTTTCGAAAATTTTTTGTAAACATTCGATATGGGTGCATCGGGTTTTGGATTTTGCCAAGAGATCATCTACATACACTTCTACAAGCTCGTGAATTTGATCATGGAAGATCGTGTTCATGGCTCGTTGGTATGTTGCGCCGGCATTTTTCAAACCAAAGGGCATGACTGTATAGCAGTACGTGCCCCATGGGGTTGTGAAGGCGGTCTTACCCTGATCTCGTGGACTTAGTTTGATTTGATTATAGCTTGAATAGCCATCCATAAACGAAAACATTTCATGATTTGCAGTACTATCGACTATCAAATCTATGTTTGGTAAAGGATAATTATCCTTTGGAGTGGCTTTATTCAGGTTTCTGAAATCGATGCATATTCGAATTTTCCCATTGGTTTTTCGAACTACAACGATATTTGACAACCAATCAGAATACGCAATGGGTTTTATAAATCCGGCTTTTAGCAGATCTTCTAAACCCTCTTTGACTTGCGTGTGTACATTCGGGTGTATTTTCCTAAGCTTCTGCTTTATTGGTTTTACACCTACATCTAAGGGAAGACGATGCTCGACTATGCTGGGATCTATGCCCGGCATGTCTTCATACGTCCATGCAAACACATCTAAATAGGTCCATAGAAATGCCATGAATGCTAACTTTTCAGTTTCATGCAAGCATGCGCCTATTTTGATGGTTTTGGGATTGGAATCATCCCCTAGGTTCACCTCTACGAAATCTCCTCCTACTGATTGGGAAGGTCTTTCAAAATCGAGAATTCTATGAAATTCTGGGAGCTCAGAAGTGGGATCTTCCTCAAGGGGATCCACTTCTGGGCTTCGATCATTCTTGTGGGCTATAGACCCGAGGGAACTTGATGCGTGTTTTTCAAAATAACCTGGTTTTGTACTTGGATTTTCAAGTGATTTCGAAATTTTTGGTCTGGCTATGCAGACAACGTTTCTTTCGAAATCCTTTTCTTTTGCCAAAGTCATACCAGGAGCAGCTATGTACAAAATCTTTTTGGTATTTTCCAAATTTTCGATTTTTTTGGGTTTTTTGTAAAACAAGAACTTTGGGAACTATACAAAGCACACTTTTTTCGAGTTTTTGTTTTTCCATTGTTTTTGGTTTTTCTTGTTTTTCGATTTTTTTGGATTTTAAGTTTTCAAATGTTTTTGGTATTTTTAGAAAAAGGGATCTTCCGTCATACCTACAAAGGGAAAACACTATGGGTTAGACTCGGAATAGGAGGTCTAAACCATAGGTCTCTTCTAAGACAGGCTCCGGGGCACCCTTGACCCAGGTGGTCACAGGGGGTGGCTCCGGCGGTATTCGGGGAGTATAGCCGATCCCATATCGGCTTGGGTTGGCCCTAGGAAGGATGGGCTCTAGGAGACCCTGGTTTTGTGCCCCTAGACTCTTGTAGGGCGTGTAGCCCATGTTCAATAACATGTTCCACGACCTTTTGTTTTTTGAAAAGATGGGATATAAGTCGTGGTCCTGGAACATGCTATCGTCCATATTAGGCTCGTAGGGCCTTTTGTCCAGGGGTTTTGGAAATAGGGAACGCTTGGGTTTTCCTAGGAGGATTAGAGTCGGGAGGGGGCCTGCTTTAGGCGGCCCCTTCACACATACAACCTTCCTAGGGTTGTTTAACACGAGCCGAGGTGGCTCAACCATGATTTGCCCCAGGTTAGCCTCATGGGCCTGGGAGCTCGATAAACAAGGGGAGTTTATGATCCCCTGAAGCTGAGGGTGACTCTCACCTAGGATCACTACGACTTGGTCCCTAAAAGGGATCTTGACACACTTGTGGAAGGTGGATGGCACAGCGCACAAACTGTGTATCCAGGGTCTTCCCAGCAACAGGTTATAATGGGGGTGGATGTCCAAGACATGGAACACCCCCGTGTGTTCGATACCTCCCGTTTCCATGGGGAGTTCGATGGATCCTAAAGGCCTAGACGCATTCCCATCGTATCCAGTGATAACGATGGGGCTTGGGTTTACTGAAGTCAAGGTGACTCCGATTTTGTACGCCACGTGAAGTGGAAGGATGTTGAGCCCTCCTCCACCATCGACTAGGCACCTGTCCAAAGAGTGGTTGTTTAGAACCACCTCGATATGCAGGGCCTGGTTATGGGTTTCGTAGGGTCTATCTACATCATCTTCCGAAAAGGTGATGGGCGATTTTGCTCCTAATAAAGCCACTTGGGCAGACAAGGACTCCGGACTTATGTTCGAATCAACCTTGGCCCTTTCTAGAATTTTCTCTAAGACAAGTCTATGCCTAGGCGAGGTTTTGATAAGCTCTAGGATAGACATGTGAATAGGAATCTTTGAAAGGTGGTTTTCGAAATCATAAGGATTTAGGATGATTTTGTCCTTATCTGTTTTTGGCAGACCACTAGGGATACATGCTTTTGAGGGGCCAGGCACACTGACCACCTTTTGAGCACCTTGAAGGTGTAGGGGTTGGTAGATCCTCCCGGATCTAGTGACTTCCCCCACGACCAGCCTAGGGTTCGCGCTAATCTTGGCTCTAAGGATGAGCTGAGGAGGACCTTGGATTTTTAAAACTGGTTTTGTCGGGGTTTCCACTTTTGGTGGTCCCCGAATGACGACTTGGGCGGGCCTCTTGTATAATACAAGGATGGGCGCACAAGCAGGTCGACCAGGTTCGGGCTTTCGCGCTAGTTCCTTGGAAATGGTGAGGGTACATACCTCCTTTCCTTTCCCACTGCTACTGGCGTGTTTGGGAAAGGGTTCCTTGAAGATAGCTTGAGGTGGCTCAGATTCCGCAGTGACCTGGAGCTGGCCCTCCGCTATCAAGTTCTCAATTTTATTTAGAAGAGAGAAGCACCGTTTGGTATCATGGCCTTTGAGCCGATGATACTTGCAAAATCGGTTTAAATACCCCCCTTTGGACGTGACTCCTTCGGGGATTTCAGGGAGTTCGATCATGCCCTGGGCAAGTAGGAGGTCTAGGACCTCCGACACAGGTTGCCCCAGCGGAGTGTACTCCCGTTTTTCAATTGGTTTTGAAAAGTTGCGTTCTCTCTTATTTTCTATTTTTTCAAAATTTTTAGAAGTGCCCGCCATGCCTGGATCCACCCGGACATTGGCGATTTTATGGGGCTTTGCCCCTTTGTCCGTTGTGGGCAGCCCATATGCGATGGGCTTTTCCACACGTGTTTTGGGAACGGCACTTCCTTTCCATAAGTGGTCGTATGTCCCTTTTCGCAAGTTGGTTTCGAAAAGGGAGGCCTTTTTGATCAACTTATGGAAAGTTGAAATCTCATGGAGCGAGAGAAGGGTTTTTAACTCGCTTTTGAAATTATCCAGGATGAGCATTACTGCGCATCCTTCGGATATAGGCTCTCGCACTTGGCCTAAAAGAGACCTCCATCTTATAATGAAGGCATGCACGTCTTCGTTCATGCCTTGCTTTGTATCCCTTAAGGTATTCAGGGTTGGCGTGACTTCCACGTTGTGTGCAAATCTTTGCATGAAGCAGTTCGCTAACTCTTCAAAAGTAGCGAACTGGCTTAAGTCGTAGGAAGCCAGCCATTTGGCAGCTGTGCCTTTAAGGGATAGAGGGAACCAATACACCCATTTCATCGAGTCCTTTTTCTTCTTATGGGCTCGACGTGAGAAAAGCTGCAAGTGAGACCTAGGGTCTCCCATGCCATCATACCGATGGAAGTTCGGTATTTCATCGTCACTGTCTGTTTCGTAATCCATAGGAAGGAAATCAGACAGGGCGTAGCTTCTTTTCTCTTTATTTTGCCCTTTCAGCAGTTGCTGTAGGGCTTTACGGTCCTTTTGTGTGAAGGACTCGTGGTATTGGTTGCCTTCCATTACGGAGGCCTCTTTTTGCTTGCGAGGTTTTTCAATTTTCTTTTTAGGCCTTTGTTCACCGTTTGATGAACACGAATCGCCTACTTCAGCCTCTTGGCTGAGAGCATCGATTTTGGCCTCAAATTCCCTTCTCAAGTCCTCGATTTCATCTAGTTTTATTTTGTTTTTGAAAATCCTCCTAGACTGAGAACTTGATGCGCATGAGCCTTGGCTCGACACTTCACTTGGATTGGATTTTGACATGCTTTTCAAGCTTTTTTCAAAATTTCCTAAAAAGCGAAGAAAACAAGTTAAAACGACACCTTTATAAAATTTTCGCAAGACTTCTACAAGTAAACTCGACTTTGAAAAGGCTCACGTCCCACCGGGCGTGCCAATCTCTGTAGACGCGCGAAAATCCCCGCCTCTTCGCCCCTTTCGTGGCTTGGAGTGGATCTTATCGTGCGTCTAAGGCCTAGATATACAAACAGGGCGTGCCAGCTAGCTTACTTAAGCTAGCGAAGATATATTTAATACTGACTTCTAAACGTGGCGACTGTGAGCAAGTGAGCTCTTGTCGTCGCAGACCTTCTTGCACCGATGCGCAAGGGTCAGTCTATACGCTTTTGCAAAAATCGAGTTTTAGGGAGAAAATCTACGAAACGATTCGAGGTGTCTATTTCGGGTCTTTAAGATGCGATTGCATGTTTTAGATCACGTGGATTTGCACGTGCCTAAATCTTTTCTTTTATCCCTTTTTGGGTCGCCTAGTTTGTGTGTTATGAACACTCCACTACATGGGCGAATTCGAGCGGGGGTTGCTTCGATGCAATATGCGTCCTACCTCGTGGTATGGCGTAGATGCAATGCAAACTCACGCTACTCCAAAGGGAAAACCCGAAATGTAAAGACAATGCTGAAGGGAAATAACAGAAGGGAAATAACCGAAGGGAAATAACCGAAGGGAAATAACCGAAGGGAAATACGTATATATCTTATGTATATGAGCCCTTACTCGGGTCTTGCAAATAAGAGCGAAGGCTCAATGTGGGTGCGTGTTTGAATTGAAAGACTTACACACACGACATGAAATAAAACCCAAATATAAATTGCAGTATGGCCTTGACTAAGGTCTTGGGAGTAAGAGCGAAGGCTCAATGTGTGTGAGAGTGCTTGAATTGAAGTACTACACACACGACATAAATGAAACCCAAATATAACTGCAATAAGGCCTTTACTAAGGTCTTGGGAGTAAGAGCGAAGGCTCAATGTGTGTGAAAGTGCTTGAATTGAAAGACTTACTCACACGACAAGAAATAAAACCCAAATAGTATAGGTCGGCCCTTACTTGGGTCTTTCAAATAAGAGCGAAAGCTCAATGTGTGTGAGAGTGTTTAAATTGAAAGACTTACTCACACGACATGAAATGAAACCCAAATAGTATAGGTCGGCCCTTACTTGGGTCTTTCAAATAAGAGCGGAAGCTCAATGTGTGTGAGAGTGTTTAATCGAAAGACAACGCACCCAACTTAAACAAAACCCTTCGGAAATGAAATATATACGTACACTTATATATTAGGGGCTGATTAGGCCCGTGTGTGTTCAAAATTGTGCACGACTAAGAGAGTGCACGTGTGTGATTGTGCCAAGCCACGTTATTACAAGCGGGGGGAGACTAGGCTCCGTTATTACAACCCCGTATCAAATTGAATTTCAAGCAAGCGTATGACTAAAGACCGAGTTTAGACACTTACGAGTAGCTGGTCCGTAGGGGTCTTGCTTGAGCGTGGCCTTGGCTTTGGGCTGCAAACGGGAGCTCCGCGAAGGTGTGTGACCAAAGGTGCTGGCCGGCTGCAAATGGGGCGCGGGATGGACGCCTCGAAGAGGACCGGTGTCAAGTGGGCGGCGCCTCCAAGTAGGGGGTTTAGAGTGGCTGACTAAGTGGGTCTTAGGGTCACTAGGGAAGTTAGGGACTTAGGGAAACTGGACCTAAAAGGTGAGCTAGTGGGAAGGCCAAATATGACACCTAGAGGGGGGATCGGCCGAATGGGAGATGGTGGCTGAGCAGTGGCCAGCCACTTGGGTTATCCTAGGTTCGGCTAGGCTTAGATGGTGGTGGCAAAGAGGTGGAGCTAAGGGGAAGATGGGTGGCTAAGAGTGGAGGGGTGGTAGAGAGTGGCTGTGAGGGAGTTAGGGGGACTTACCGAATGGGAAAGAGTGGCGGCAAAGGTGGTTGTCGGCTGGTGGAAGATGGGAGAAGGAGAGGGCCCGGCTGAGTGAGGAGGTGGTGTCCGGCTGGGGGGGCAGTGGTGGTGGACGGAAGAGGGAAGGTGGCGGAGCAGGTGGCGGCTGGTGGAGGAGCTGGAGCTGCTGGGGAGTGGTCACGGCTGCATGGAAGAGGGAGGAAGGAGAGGGCCCGGCTGGGAGTGGAGAGTGGTTCCCACTTTTTTAAAACCCGCCCACAATGAGGGGGGTTTAAATAGGGGATGGGTAGGTCGGTTAGGGCTGGGTTGTGGGTAGTGGTTAGGTGGTTTAGGTAGGGTAGTATGTAGATAAGGTGGGCTGGATGGGGTTGGGCCAGATATTTTAAAACTAGGTGTTTGGGAAAATCGTGGGCTAAGGGTGGTTTAGGGCTAGGTTAGGTGGTTGGGTTTTAGGGTGAGGTTTAGTGAGCTAGGTTAGGTGGTTTAGGCTAGGTTTAGGTTAGGATTAGGGAAATTAATCTAGGTTTAGGGAAGGATTAGGGGAGTGGGTTAGGTGATTAGGTCGGGATTAGGCCGGGATTAGGGAAGTGGGTTAGGTGATTAGGTTCAGATTAGGGGTGGATTAGGGGTTTAGGCTAGGTTTAGGCATTTTGGGTTAGGTTTAGGTGAAGGAGCTCCCTTAGCATGGCCCATAGACCTTGATCACCCTATGTTGGTGCAGCCCTAGGTTAGGTTTTAGCTAATTACAAGCTTAAACCCACTCAATTAGGCTAAACCACAAGATTAAACCCAAACTTGACACACAAGTCAAGCTTAATACAACACTCTTGATATTTATCACCCCCACTCTCTCTCATGCCCAATATCCCACGTGAATTTCAAGTGGGCCCCACCTCCATTTATGAGAAGGTGATGTGGGCCATGGATATGGATATTGGATTGGATCTCTGGATCCAAATCCAAATCCAAGTCCACATATGGGTTTGGATTGGAATCTGGATATATATGGTCCAGATCCAATCCAAACTGAACTCTGACTCCTTCGAGCTGGGTTCGAGACGGACGATTTGTGCGGGGCCTGACAGCATCAGTACTCCGTCTGCGTTGGGTCTTCGCCAACATAGTCGTCCGCCTCCGTTTCTGCCTTCCGGAGATGACTTCAAATGCTTTTTTGATAAGAACAGGGTCTTGGACGTTCGGGATCCTGGGGTGTGAATCAGTTACAAGAGTTGCTGCGCCGGGCTCGACAGGTGCTCCGGTTCCGGGCTCTTCTTGGCTCTCCTGGTCCTGTCTTGATCAGGTCAAGCCACTTCGGGGTTTCAAAACATGTTTTAAAAGGGTTTTCAAAAGCTATATCATATGTTTTTGAAAGATAAAGTTTAAAACATATATACAGGGTTTGTTTGGAAGGCTCCTGGGTTTCCAAACTCAAAAATGGCCCTTTGGGGCTGCTTGTATAAAACCAGATGGATTTTGAGAAATTCGTGGGATTTCGGGGTGTTTACAATGAGTTCCACGATGGAGAATGTGGAGGTCATGTTAATGCCAACATGATGGCGATGAAAATACTTAGAGGGGGCTATTTTTGGTCCACCCTGAAAAAGGATTGTCACGATCATGTTAGGAAGTGTCATCCATGTCAAGTGCATGGGCACGCCATTCATATCCCTTCATCTGCATTGCATTTCTTGATCAGCCCCTGGCCATTTACCATGTGGGCGTTTGACATTGTAGGCCCAATATTTCCAAAGGCCTCGAATGGGCATCGTTTTATTCTAGCAGCCACGGAGTATTTCTCCAAGTGGGTGGAAGCCATTTCCCTAACAAATGTAATGGGGCAACATGTGGTGCCTTTCATCCGGAGGAATATCTTGGCTCGATTTGGGGTTCCACGAGACCTTGTGTCTGATAATGGTACCCCATTCAAGAACGAGCGGATGGTCAAGTTATGCAACACGTATAGCATAACTCACCACTTCTCTTCGCCCTACTACCCTCAAGGAAATGGCCAAGCCGAAGCCACAAACAAGACTCTCATTAGTATTATTGAGAAAACCTTAGAGAAGGGTAGGACGTGGCACGAGAAGCTGGATGAAGCCTTATGGGCTTATAGGACTTCCATCCGGACTCCCACGAATGCCACACCATTCGAATTGGTCTATGGCACAAACGCCATTCTTCCCATTCATACCCAACTGCATTCATTCCATACATCCCTAGCACTCGACCTCCCCCTAGAGACGCTTCAGCATGCTAGGATGGCCGAACTAGATTTGCTAGATGAGAGGCGACTCCTTGCCATGGATCATGCTCGTGCATACCGGCAAAGGATAGCCCGACATTATAGCAAACACATGAGACCTCGCCATTTTGAAGTGGAAGACCTGGTCTTAAAAACCATCCACCATCGTGGCCCACACCCCCTAGGCAAGTGGCGCCCCAACTGGGATGGACCCTATGTTGTACGAGCAACCACTACGAACAATTCGTATTGGTTGATCGATGTAGAAGGTAGGAATTTAGCAGATCCTATCAATATCCAATACTTAAAGAAGTATCATGTGTAGGATCTGGATTAAATTCCAGTTTTTCGAAAATTTTGGAGGGATAGCTGCCCTGAGACATGTGAATAAGGTGCAAAGGCAAACTCGTGTGACCCTGAGTGAGAGAATTCGCACTTGTGAAAGAGTGGAGTTTTCAAAATCGTGGTTGCATTTCAAAATCCTTCATCTTACAAAGAATGGCCTAGTTCAACATAGCAAGATACTTGCAAGTAGTACGTGCTATTTCTAAATAGGCGTGATCTGGAAAGGATCGAGTGTAGGCTCGGGATAAGTCCTCCCCTCTTCTCTCCTATTTCCAAAAGGAAAACAAAGGCCCAAATCAAAAGGGAATTTCCCATTTAAAGTCTCTTTCCAAAAGAAAGAAACCAGACTTCAAAAAGAAAAATCGATTCTCTTATGAAAAAGAGGGATTAAAGAAAAAATACTCCCAAAAGGAGACCCTCTATGAAAAAAAGGAAAAAGAGGGCAAAAAGCTCAAAAAGAGCAGTTTTCCGCCTTCTATGCCTTAAGCCACGGGACGCTTCAGAAGGGACCGTGGTATCTCTTTCCCATCCCTGACTTATCCCAAGCTAAAGCATGGTTCATTTCGAGGAATCCTAAAGTAAAAATAGGACTTACTTACTTGAATTTCATCTTGTTTGAGAATTCGATGTTTCGAGTAAGACGTAGGAATTTGAAATGAAGCTTGTTTTCTTATAAAATCTCCGCTAGATAAGCGAGTGTTAAGACTCAAACAAGGGCAAGCACGAAGAGCTCGAGATCCTTAGGATCGAGACTCAAGACAGTTGTCCCTTTTGTAAATAGCTCTTGTAAATAAGTTTTGAAAACCAAACATCGAACAGCATAGGATTTGCTCACTGGAGCAATAGACCTTGTAAGTCTCTAGAGTTCGGCCACATCTGGTCTCTGGGAGGTCGCCACTCTTGGCACCACACCCATGTCAGCTGCATTCCACGCATGGTACTTGCATGAACAAGATCCCATTTAGGACCAGATTCCATAAGTAAACCCTTTGGCGTGATATCTCCAACTGCCAGAGTTTGTAAATTGAGATTTTGCTAAAGATTGGGGCGATCCCAGATTCTTCGTGGATAGATCTAGGGAGACATTGAAAGGGGTGTTTGTCATCTTTGCCCTTATCCAAATCGATTTGGACAAGGCCAAAGAGGGGCATCTGTAAACACCCCGAAATCCCACGAATTCCTTAAACAAACCTGGTTTTGTAAAAGCAGCCCCAAAGGGCCATTTTTGAGTCTGGAAACCCAGGAGCCTTCCAGACAACCCTGTATATATGTTTTACACTCTGCATTTCAAAAATATATAATGTAGCTTTTTAAAACCTTTTTAAAACACGTTTTGAAACCCCGAAGCGGCTTGGCCCGATCAAGACAGGACCAGGAGAGCTAAGAAGAGCCCGGAACCGGAGCACATGTCGAGCCCGGCACAGCAACTCTTGTATCACATCCACACCCCCAGGATCTCGAACGTCCAAGACCCTGTTCTTATCAAAATAGCATTTGAAGTCATCTCCAGAAGGCAGAAACGGAGGCGGACGACTATGTTGGCGAAGACCCAACGCAGACGGAGTACTGATGCTGTCAGGCCCCGCACGAATCGTCCGTTTAGAACCCAGCTCGAAGGAGTCAGAGTTCAGTTTGGATTGGATCTGGACCATATATATCCAGATCCCAATCCAAACCCATATGTGGACTTGGATTTGGATTTGGATCCAGAGATCCAATCCAATATCCATATCCATGGCCCACATCACCTTCTCATAAATGGAGGTGGGGCCCACTTGAGTTTCACGTGGGATATTGGGCATGAGAGAGAGTGGGGATGGAAAATATCAAGAGTGTTGTATTAAGCTTGACTTGTGTGTCAAGTTTGGGTTTAATCATGTGGGTTAGCCTAATTGAGTGGGTTTAAGCTTGTAATTAGCTAAAACCTAACCTAGGGCTGCACCAACATGAGGTGATCAAGGTCTATGGGCCATGCTAAGGGAGCTCCTTCACCTAAACCTAACCCAAAATGCCTAATCCTAGCCTAAACCCCTAATCCACCCCTAATCTGAACCTAATCACCTAACCCACTTCCCTAATCCCGTCCTAATCCCAACCTAATCACCTAACCCACTTCCCTAATCCTTCCCTAAACTTAGATTAATTTCCCTAATCCTAGCCTAAACCTAGCCTAATCACCTAACCTAGCTCACTAAACCTCACCCTAAAACCCAACCACCTAACCTAGCCCTAAACCCCTAAACCACCCCTAGCCCACAATCTACCCAAACCCCTAGTTTTCAAAATATCTGGCCCAACCCTTTCCAGCCCACCTTATCTACATACCACCCTACCTAAACCACCTAACCACTACCCTCAGCCCAGCCCTAACCGACCTACCCATCCCCTATTTAAACCCCTCCCCTTTGGGGGCGGGTTTTCAAGCTAGAAGGCCCTCGCCTCAGCCCAGCCGGCTCCACTCTCCACTCTCCACCTGCTCCACTAGCTCTACCTGCCCCGCCACCTTCCCTCTTCCATCCACCACCATTCCCCAGCCGGACGCCACCACCTTCACCCAATCGAACCAGCCAAGAGCCCACCTGCCCGCCTGCTCCTCATTGCCTTCCACCGCCTCTCCCCCTTCGGTAAGTACCCTAACTCTATCAAAACCCTTCTCTTCCACCTCTCCACTCCTAGCCACCCACCCTATCATCATCTTAGCCCTTTTGCCACCACCCTTTTCACTTAGCCGAACCTAGCAAAACCCAAACTGCCGGCCACTACCTAGCCATCATATCCCATTCGGCCTTCCCCTAGGCGTCCCATTCGGCCTTCCCACAAACTCTCCTTTAGGTCCAGTTTTCCCTAAACACTCGACTCCCCTAGTGACCCTAAAAACCCACTTATTCAGCCCCTTTAAACCCCCACCTCGAGGCGACATCTACTTGCCACCGGCCACCTTCGAGGCGCCTATCCCGCGCCCCACTTGCAGCCGGCCAGCACCTTTGATCACCTATCTTCACGGAGCTCCCGTTTGCAGCCCAGGGCGAAGGTCAAGCCCACGCTCAAGCAAGGCCTCTACGGACCAGCTACTCGTAAGTGCCTAAACTCGGTCCTTAGTTGTATACTTGCTTGAGATTCAATTTGATACGGGGTTGTAATAACGGAGCATAGTCTCCCCCCGCTTGTAATAACATGGCTTGGCACAACCACACACGTGCACTCTCTTAGTCGTGCACGATTTTGAACACACACGGGCCTAATCAGCCCCTAATACATAAGTGTATATATATACTTTCATTTTCGAAGGGTTTTGTTTAAGTTGGGTGCGTTGTCTTTCAATTCAAGCACTCACACACATTGAACTTTCGCTCTTAGTTGAAAGACCCAAGTAAGGGCCGACCTATACTATTTGGGTTTCATTTCATGTCGTGTGAGTAAGTCTTTCAATTCAAGCACTCTCACACACATTGAGCTTTCACTCTTATTTGAAAGACCCAAGTAAGGGCCGACCTATACTATTTGGGTTTCATTTCATGTCGTGTGAGTAAGTCTTTCAATTCAAGCACTTTCACACACATTGAGCCTTCGCTCTTACTCCCAAGACCTTAGTAAAGGCCTTATTGCAGTTATATTTGGGTTTCATTTATGTCGTGTGGGTAGTCTTTCAATTCAAGCACTCTCACACACATTGAGCCTTCGCTCTTATTCCCAACACCTTAGTCAAGGCCATATTGCAATTTATATTTGGGTTTAATTTCATGTCGTGTGTGTAAGTCTTTCAATTCAAGCACGCACCCACATTGAGCCTTCGCTCTTATTTGAAAGACCCGAGTAAGGGCTCATATACATAAGCTATATACATATCTCCCTTCGGTTATTTCCCTTTTGTTATTTCCCTTCAGTATTGTCTTTACATTTCGGGTTTTCCCTTTGGAGTAGCGTGAGTTTGCATTGCATCTATGCCATACCACGAGGTAGGACGCATATTGCATCAAAGCAAGCCCCGCTCGAATTCGCCCATGTAGTGGAGTGTTCATAACAAACAAACTAGGTGGCCCGAAAAGGGATAAAAGAAAAGACTTAGGCACGTGCAAATCCACGTGATCTAAAACATGCAACCGCATCTTAAAGACCCGAAATAAACACCTCGAACCGCTTCGTAGACTTTCTCTCCAAAAAAACTCGATTTTTGCAAAGCGTACAGACTGACCCTTGCGCATCGTTGCAAGAAGGTCTGCGACGACAAGAGCTTACTTGCTCACAGTCGCCACGTTTAGAAGTCAGTATTAAAAATATCTTCGCTAGCTTAAGTAAGCTAGCTGGCACGCCCTGTTTGCATACATAGGCCTTAGACACACGAGAAGATCCACTCCGATCCCTGAAAAAGGCAAGAGGCGGGGATTTTCGCGCGTCTGAAGAGATTGGCACGCCCGGTGGGACGTGAGCCTTTTCAAAAATCGAGTTTGCTTGTAGAAGTCTTGCGAAAATTTTGTAAAAAGGTGTCGTTTTAACTTGTTTTTCTTTGCTTGTACTTAGGACATTTTGAAAAAGCTTGAAAAGCATGTCAAAATCCAATCCAAGTGAAGTGTCGAGCCAAGGCTCATGCGCATCAAGTTCTCACTCTAGGAGGATTTTCAAAAACAAAATAAAACTAGATGAAATCGAGGACTTGAGAAGGGAGTTTGAGGCCAAAATCGATGCTCTCAGCCAAGAGGCTGAAGTAGGCGATTCATGTTCATCGAACGGTGAACAAAGGCCTAAAAAGAAATCTGAAAAACCTCGCAAGCAAAAAGAGGCCTCCGTAATGGAAGGCAACCAATACCACGAGTCCTTCACACAAAAGGACCGTAAAGCCCTACAGCAACTGCTGAAAGGGCAGAATAAAGAGAAAAGAAGCTACGCCCTGTCTGATTTCCTTCCTATGGATTACGAAACAGACAGTGACGATGAAATACCGAACTTCCATCGGTATGATGGCATGGGAGACCCTAGGTCTCACTTGCAGCTTTTCTCACGTCGAGCCCATAAGAAGAAAAAGGACTCGATGAAATGGGTGTATTGGTTCCCTCTATCCCTTAAAGGCACAGCTGCCAAATGGCTGGCTTCCTACGACTTAAGCCAGTTCGCTACTTTTGAAGAGTTAGCGAACTGCTTCATGCAAAGATATGCACACAACGTGGAAGTCACACATTGAGCCTTCGCTCTTACTCCCAAGACCTTAGTCAAGGCCATACTGCAATTTATATTTGGGTTTAATTTCATGTCGTGTGTGTAAGTCTTTCAATTCAAGCACGCACCCACATTGAGCCTTCGCTCTTATTTGAAAGACCCGAGTAAGGGCTCATATACATAAGCTATATACATATCTCCCTTCGGTTATTTCCCTTCGGTTATTTCCCTTCGGTTATTTCCCTTCTGTTATTTCCCTTCAGTATTGTCTTTACATTTCGGGTTTTTCCTTTGGAGTAGCGTGAGTTTGCATTGCATCTACGCCATACCACGAGGTAGGACGCATATTGCATCAAAGCAAGCCCCGCTCGAATTCGCCCATGTAGTGGAGTGTTCATAACACACAAACTAGGTGGCCCGAAAAGGGATAAAAGAAAAGACTTAGGCACGTGCAAATCCATGTGATCTAAAACATGCAACCGCATCTTAAAGACCCGAAATAGACACCTCGAACCACTTCGTAGACTTTCTCTCCAAAAAAACTCGATTTTTGCAAAGCGTACAGACTGACCCTTGCGCATCGGTTCAAGAAGGTCTGCGACGACAAGAGCTTACTTGCTCACAATCGCCACGTTTAGAAGTCAGTGTTAAAAATATCTTCGCTAGCTTAAGTAAGCTAGCTGGCACGCCCTATTTGTATACATAGGCCTTAGACACACGAGAAGATCTACTCCAAGCCCCAAAAGAGGCGAAGAGGCGGGGATTTTCGCGCGTCTACAGCATCTACGCCATACCACGAGGTAGGATGCATATTGCATCGAAGCAAGCCCCGCTCGAATTCGCCCATGTAGTGGAGTGTTCATAACACACAAACTAGGTGGCCCGAAAAGGGATAAAAGAAAAAGACTTAGGCACGTGCAAATCCACGTGATCTAAAACATGCAATCGCATTTTAAAGACCCGAAATAGACACCTCGAACCGCTTCGTAGACTTTCTCTCCAAAAACTCGATTTTTGCAAAGCGTACAGACTGACCCTTGCGCATCGGTGCAAGAAGGTCTGCGACGACAAGAGCTTACTTGCTCACAGTCGCCACGTTTAGAAGTCAGTATTAAAAATATCTTCGCTAGCTTAAGTAAGCTAGCTGGCACGCCCTGTTTGCATACATAGGCCTTAGACACACTAGAGGATCTGCTCCGAGCCCTGAAAAGGCGAGAGGCGGAGATTTTCGTGCGTCTACATACTTCTTTAAGTATTGAATATTGATAGGATCTGCTAAATTCCTACCTTCTACATCGATCAACCAATACGAATTGTTCGTAGTGGTTGCTCGTACAACATAGGGTCCATCCCAGTTGGGGCGCCACTTGCCTAGGGGGTGTGGGCCACGATGGTGGATGGTTTTTAAGACCAGATCTCCCACTTCAAAGTGGCGAGGTCTCATGTGTTTGCTATAATGTCGGGCTATCCTTTGCCGGTATGCGCGAGCATGATCCATGGCAAGGAGTCGCCTCTCATCTAGCAAATCTAGTTCGGCCATCCTAGCATGCTGAAGCGTCTCTAGGGGGAGGTCGAGTGCTATGGATGTATGGAATGAATGCAGTTGAGTATGAATGGGAAGAATGGCGTTTGTGCCATAGACCAATTCGAATGGTGTGGCATTCGTGGGAGTTCGGATGGAAGTCCTATAAGCCCATAAGGCTTCATCCAGCTTCTCGTGCCACGTCCTACCCTTCTCTAAGGTTTTCTCAATTATGCTAATGAGAGTCTTGTTTGTGGCTTTGGCTTGGCCGTTGCCTTGAGGGTAGTAGGGCGAGGAGAAGTGGTGAGTTATGCCATACGTGTTGCACAACTTAACCGTCCGCTCGTTTTTGAATGGGGTGCCATTATCAGACACAAGGTCTCGTGGAACCCCAAACCGAGCCAAGATATTCCTCCGGATGAAAGCCACCACATGTTGGCCCATTACATTGGTTAGGGAAATGACTTCCACCCACTTGGAGAAATACTCCGTGGCTGCTAAAATAAATCGATGCCCATTCGAGGCCTTTGGAAATATTGGGCTTATAATGTCAAACGCCCACATGGTAAATGGTCAGGGGCTGACCACGGAATACAATGCAGATGATGGGATATGAATGGCGTGCCCATGCACTTGACATGGATGACACTTCCTAACATGGTCGTGACAATCCCTTTTCAGGGTGGACCAAAAATAGCCCCCTCTAAGTATTTTCATTGCCATCATGTTGGCATTAACATGACCTCCACATTCTCCATCGTGGAACTCATGCATCACTATCCTAGCCTCCTCTAGGTCGATACACCTAAGCAGAATGCCGGTAAAACTTTTTTTGTATAAGACCCCACCCAGAATGGTGTATCGGGTCGAAATCTTACGAATGAATGCCTTATCTTTGGATGTGGCATCGTCGGTGAGTCCCCCATTTTCTAAAAATTGTTTTATGTCATAAAACCAGGGTTTTTCAATAGACTCTAGGTTGTTTTGGCAAATATCCAAGTCGTGTGTGGATGGGTGGGGTGCATGCCATATTTCCAAAGATCTGGTCCCTGAAATGGGATCGACCTTCAGGGCTGAACCCAAGGAGGAGAGGGCATCGGCGATGCCATTGTCCTCTCTTCCTATGTGTGTGAGTTTACATGATTGGAAGGATTGGACCAATCGAGTGGCCAACTCGTGATATGGAAGTAGTTTCTCATTACGTACTTGCCAAATTTTTAAAACCTGGTTTATGACAAGGAGCGAATCCCCAAAGACCTCAATGCACGATGCCCCAAGAGTTTTCGAAATCCTTAAGCCTTGTATGAGTGCTTCATACTCAGCTACGTTGTATGAGTGCTTCATACTCAGTTTTCGAAATCTAAGCGGACTGCTATGGGAATCTCGCCCTTTTCAGGGGAGATTAGGATGACCCTAGCACCAGCCCCTCGTTGGTTTCGTGCCCCATCGAAGTGCATCTTCCACACTTGGTTTTCGAAAGAGTTTGCCAAAATGTGGTTTTGAAAATGGTTTTGCAATATGCCTTCATCAGGCATTTCGACAAGAGTGGGATATGCGTCCTCTAAGGGGAATTCAGCCACGTAATCTGCCAGGGCTTGCCCCTTAATGGAGATCTGGTGATGGTATTTCAGATCATACTCCATTAGAAGGAGTTGCCATTTGCCCAATCTACCCGTGAGAATGGGTTTTTCGAACAAGTGCTTGATTGGATCAAGCTTGGACACTATCCAGATCTCATGATCTAGGAAATAGTGTCTGAACTTCTGGCAGGCCCAGACTAGGGCCAAGCACGTCTTCTCCATGGCTTGATAATTTCGTTCATAAGCCAAGAGAGTTTTCGAAATATAGTAGATGGCATACTCCTTATGAGTGTCATCCTCGTATTGAGCCAACAGGGCTCCTAAAGCATTTACATGCACGGAGATGTATAATAAAAGCGGTTTCCCTTGTTTTGGAGGATTCAAAACGGGGGGATTAACCAAGTATGCCTTCAGTCTCTCGAAGGACTTCTGGCATTCGTCATCCCATAAGCATTTGTTGAAGGGTTCGCATCTAGTTGCCAGATTCGATATGAATCGGCGAACGGATTGTAAGCGACCCTGGAGGCCACGGATTTGGGTGAGATTGGAGGGTGGAGCTGTAGACGCGTGAAGATCCCCACCTCTCACCTTTTCAGGGCTTGGAGCTGATCCTCTCATGCGTCTAAGGCCTATTTATGCAAACAAGGCATGCCAGCTAGCTTACCTAAGCTAGCGAAGATATATTTAACACTGACTTCTAAACGTGGCGACTGTGAGCAAGTGAGCTCTTGTCGTCGCAGACCTTCTTGCACTAATGCGCAAGGGTCAGTCTGTACGCTTTGCAAAAATCGAGTTTTGAGAGAGAAAGTCTACGAAGCGGTTCGAGGTGTCTAATTCGGGTCTTTTAGATGCGATTGCATGTTTTAGATCATGTGGATTTGCACGTGCCTAAGTCTTTTCTTTTATCCCTTTTCGGGCCACCTAGTTTGTGTGTTATGAACACTCCACTACATGGGTGAATTCGAGCGGGGCTTGCTTTGATGCAATATGCGTCCTACCTCGTGGTATGGCATAGATGCAATGCAAACTCACGCTACTCCAAAGGGAAAACCCGAATGTAAAGACAATACTGAAGGGAAATAACCGAAGGGAAATGACTTGTAAAGTAAGTGCCGAAGGGAGATATATATATAGAGTATGTATATGAGCCCTTACTCGGGTGTTGCAAATAAGAGCGAAGGCTCAATGTGGGTGCGTGCTGGAATTGAAAGACTTACACACATGACATGAAATTAAACCCAAATATAAATTGCAGTATGGCCTTGACTAAGGTCTTGGGAGTAAGAGCGAAAGCTCAATGTGTGTGAGTGCTTGAATTGAAGTACTACGCACACGACATAAATGAAACCCAAATATAACTGCAATAAGACCTTTACTAAGGTCTTCGGAGTAAGAGCGAAGGCTCAATGTGTGTGAGAGTGCTTGAATTGAAAGGCTTACCCACACGACATGAAATGAAACCCAAATAGTATAGGTCGGCCCTTACTTGGGTCTTTCAAATAAGAGCGAAAGCTCAATGTGTGTGAGAGTGCTTGAATTGAAAGACAACGCACCCAACTTAAGCAAAACCCTTCAAAAATGAAAGTATATGTATATACTTATGTATTAGGGGCTGATTAGGCCCGTGTGTGTTCCAAATCGTGCACAACTAAGAGAGTGCACGTGTGTGGGTGTGCCAAGCCACGTTATTACAAGCGGGGGGAGACTATGCTCCGTTATTACAACCCCGAATCGAATTGAATCTCAAGCAAGTATACAACTAAAGACCAAGTTAGGCACTTACTAGTAGCTGGTCCCTAGAGGCCTTGCTTGAGCGTGGGCTTGGCCTTCGCCTTGGGCTGCCAACGGGAGCTCCGCGAGGTTGAGCGACAAAGGGGTGCTGGCCGGCTGCGAATGGGGCGCGGGATAGGCGCCTTGAAGATGGCCGGCTGCAAGCAAGGGTGTCGCCTTGATGTGGGGGATTAAAGGGGCTGGACAAGGGGAGTATATAGGGTCACTAGGAGGGTATATAGTGTTAGGCAGTATGGCCCTAAGGGGAGCCTAAGGGAAGGCCGAATGGAAGGGATAGTCGGTTGGAGTGGCTGACTAAGGGAATGTGGTGGTGGCGGGCTGCTAGGATGACTAAGGCTGGAGTATGGGAAGGAAGCTAATTAGGTGATGGGGCTAGGTGGTAGTGGGGTTAGTGGGTGTAAGGGAGTGCTAGGGGCAGGTCATAGGAAGTCGAATAGGGTGGCCGGGTATAGCTAGTGTAGTTAGGTAGTGGCGGGTAGCTAGGGTGACTAAGGCTTGGTCGAGTGGGAGTGGTGGCGGCAAGTGGATGATATTAGGGTAAGGTGGTGGTATGGTGGGTGGCTGGGAGTGGAGAGGGAGTGGAGAAGGAGCTAGGTAGAATGTGGGGTACTAACCGGATGAAGAGGCGGCGGGTGGTTGAGGAGCAGCCGGATGTGGGGGCTCGGCTGGTTCGGTCGGGTGAAGAAGATGACGATGGAGGTGGCTTCGGCTGGAAAGGTGGTGGCGGTGGTGGTGCTGGTGTGGTGAGATGTGGAGCAGGTGGAGCTTGGGGAAGTGGAGGAAAGAGAGGGCCCAGGCTGGGATGGGTGAGGGGTTCTAGCTAGCAAAACCCGCCCCCAAGGGGGGGGGGGGGTTTATATAGGGATGGGTAGGTCGGTTAGGGCTGGGTTTGGGGTAGTGGTTAGGTGGGTTAGGTAGGGTGGTATGAAGATAAGGTGGGCTACAAAGGGTAGGGCCAGATATTTTAAATACTAGTGGTTTGGGTAGATTGTGGGCTAAGGGTGGTTTAGGGGTTTAGGGTTTGGTTAGGTGGTTGGGTTCTAGGGTGAGGTTTAGTGAACTAGGTTAGGTGATTAGGCTAGGATTAGGCTAGGTTTAGGGAAATTAACCTATGTTTAGGGAAGGATTAGGGAAGTAGGTTAGGTGATTAGGTTGGGATTAGGCCGGGATTAGGGAAGTGGGTTAGGTGATTTGGCTCAGATTAGGGGCGGATTAGGGTGGAAGGCCAGGATTAGGTATTTTGGGTTAGGTTTAGGTGAAGGAGCTCCCTTTGCACGACCCATGGACCTTAACCATGTCATGTTGGTGCAGCCCTAGGTTAGGTTTTGGCTAATTACAAGCTTAAACCCACTTGACTAGGCTAACCCACATGATTAACCCCAAACTTGACACACAAGTCAAGCTTAATTACAACACACTTGATCTTATCCATCCCCACTCTCTCTCATGCCCATAATCCCACGTGAAATTCAAGTGGGCCCCACCTCCATTTATGAGAAGGTGATGTGGGCCATGGATATGGATATTGGATTGGATTTTTGAATCCAAATCCAAATCCAAGTCCACATATGGGTTTGGATTGGGATCTAGATATATATGGTCCAGATCCGATCCAAACTGAACTCTGACTCCTTCGAGCTGTGTTCGAAACGGACAATTTGTGCGGGTTCTGACAGCATCAGCACTCCGTCTGCGTTGGGTCTTTGCCAACATGATCGTCCGCCTCCGTTTCTGCCTTCCGGAGATGACTTTAAATGACATTTTGATAATAATAGGGTCTTGGATGTTCGAGATCCTGGGGGTGTGAATTTGATACAAGAGTTGCTGTGCCAGGCTCGACATGTGCTCCGGTTCCGGGCTCTTCTTAGCTCTCCTGGTCCTGTCTTGATCGGGCCAAGCCGCTTCGGGGTTTCAAAACATGTTTTTAAAAAGGTTTTAAAAAGCCATATTGTATGTTTTTGAAATACAAAGTTTAAAACATATGTACAGGGTTGTCTGGAAGGCTCCTGGGTTTCCATACTCAAAATGGCCCTTTGGGGCTGCTTGTACAAAACCAGGTTTGTTTGAGAAATTCGTGGGATTTTGGGGTGTTTAGAGGAGCCATGTCTATGATGGCTCGACACTTAGAGGGGTCGACTTCTATTCCCCTTTGGCTCACCATAAAGCCTAGAAGCTTCCCTGATTCTACCCTGAACACACATTTTTGAGGGTTTAGCTTTACTTTGTAAAGCCAAAGCCTTTCGAAAATCTTTTGTAAACATTCGATATGGGTGCATCGGGTTTTGGATTTTGCCAAGAGATCATCTACATACACTTCTACAAGCTCATGAATTTGCTCATGGAAGATCGTGGTAATGGCTCGTTGGTATGTTGCGCCGGCATTTTTCAAACCAAAGGGCATGACTGTATAGCAGTACGTGCCCCATGGGGTTGTGAAGGCGGTCTTACCCTAATCTCGTGGGCTTAGTTTGATTTGATTATAGCCTGAATAGCCATCCATGAACGAAAACATTTCATGATTTGCAGTACTATCGACTATCAAATCTATGTTTGGTAAAGGATAATTATCCTTTGGAGTGGCTTTATTCAGGTTTCTGAAATCGATGCATATTCGAATTTTCCCAGTGGTTTTTCGAACCACAACGATATTTGACAACCAATCAGAATACGCAATGGGTTTTATAAATCCGGCTTTTAGCAGATCTTCTAAACCCTCTTTGACTTGCGTGTGTACATTCGGGTGTATTTTCCTAAGCTTCTGCTTTATGGGTTTTACACCTGCATCTAAGGGAAGACGATGTTCGACAATGTTGGGATCTATGCCCGGCATGTCTTCATACGTCCATGCAAACACATCTAAATAGGTTCGTAGAAATGCAATGAATGCTAACTTTTCAGTTTCATGCAAGCATGCGCCTATTTTGATGGTTTTGGGATTGGAATCATCCCCTAGGTTCACCTCTATGAAATCTCCTCCTACTGATTGAGAAGGTCTTTCAAAATCGAGAATTCTATGAAATTCTGGGAGCTCAGAAGTGGGATCTTCCTCAAGGGGATCCACTTCTGGGCTTTGATCATTCTCGTGGGCTATAGACCCGAGGGAATTTGATGCGTGGTTTTCAAAATGACCTGGTTTTGTACATGGATTTTCAAGTGATTTCGAAATTTTTGGTCTAGCTATGCAGACGACGTTTCTTTCGAAAGCCTTTTCTTTTGCCAAAGTCCTACCAGGAGCAGCTATGTACAAAATCTTTTTGGTATTTTCCAAATTTTCGATTTTTTTGGGTTTTTGTAAAACAAGAACTTTGGGAACTATACAAAGCACTCTTTTTTCGAGTTTTTGTTTTTCCATTGTTTTTGGTTTTCTTGTTTTTCGATTTTTTTGATTTTAAGTTTTTCAAATGTTTTTGTATCTTTAGAAAAGGGATCTTCCGTCATACCTACAAAGGGAAAACACTACGGGTTAGACTCGGAATAGGAGATCTAAATCCTAGGTCTCTTCTAAGGCAGGTTCCGGGGCACCCTTGACCCAGGTGGTCACAGGGGGTGGCTCCGGCGGTATTCAGGGAGTATAGCCGATCCCATATCGGCTTGGGTTGGCCCTAGGAAGGATGGGCTCTAGGAGACCCTGATTCTGCGCCCCTAGACTCTTGTAGGGCGTGTAGCCCATGTTTAACAACATGTTCCACGACTTTTTGTTTTTCGAAAAGGTTTGATATAAATCGTGGTCCTGGAACATGCTATCGTCCATATTGTGCTCATATGGCCTCTTGTCCAGGGGCTTTGGAAATAGGGAATGCTTGGGTTTTCCTAGAAGGATTAAAGTCGGGAGGGGGCTCGTTTTGGGCGGCCCATTCACACATACAACCTTCCTAGGGTTGTTCAACACGAGCCGAGGTGGCTCAACCATAATTTGCCCCAGGTTAGCCTCATGGGCCTGGGAGCTTGATAAACAAGGAGAGTTTATGATCCCCTGAAGCTGTGGGTGATTCTCACCTAGGATCACTACAACCTGGTCCCTAAAAGGGATCTTGACACACCTGTGGAAGGTGGATGGCACAACGCACAAACTGTGTATCCAGGGCCTACCCAGCAATAGGTTATAATGGGGGTGGATGTCCAAGACATGGAACACCCCCGTGTGTTCGATCCCTCCCGTTTCCATTGGGAGTTCGATGGATCCTAAAGGTCTAGACGCATTTCCATCGTATCCAGTGATAACGATGGGGCTTGGGTTCACTGAAGTCAAGGTGACTCCGATTTTGTACGCCACATGAAGTGGAAGGATGTTGAGCCCTCCTCCACCATCGACTAGGCACCTGTCCAGAGAGTGGTTGTTTAGAACCACCTCGATATGCAGGGCCTGGTTATGGGTTTCGTAGGGTCTATCTACATCATCTTCCGAGAAAGTGATGGGCGATTTTGCTCCTAATAAAGCCACTTGGGCAGACAAGGATTCCGGACTTATGTTCGAATCAACCTTGGCCCTTTCTAGAATTTTCTCTAATACAAATCTATGACTAGGCGAAGTTTTTATAAGTTCTAGGATAGACATGTGAATAGGAATCTTTGAAAGGTGGTTTTCGAAGTCATAAGGATTTAGGATGACTTTGTCCTTATCTACTTTTGGCAGAACACTAGGGATACATGCTTTTGAGGGGCCAGACACACTGACCACCTTTTGAGCACCTTGAAGGTGCGGGGGTTGATAGATCCTCCCGGATCTATTGACTTCCCCCACGACCATCCTAGGGTTCGCGCTAAATTTGGCTCTAAAGATGAGCTGAGGAGAACCTTAGATTTTTAAAACTGGTTTTACCGGGGTTTCCACTTTTGGTGGTCCCTGAATAACGACTTGGGCGGGCTTCTTGTATAGTACAAGAATGGGCGCACCAGTAGGTCGACAAGGTTCTGGTTTTCGCGCTAGTTCCTTGGAAATGGTGAGGGTACATACCTCCTTTCCTTTCCCACTGCCATTGCCGTGTTTGGGAAAGGGTTCCTTGAAGATAGCTTGAGGTGGCTCAGGTTTCGCAGTGACCTAGAGCCGGCCTTCTGCTATCAAGTTCTCAATTTTATTTAAGAGGGAGAAGCAGCGTTTGGTATCATGGCCTTTGAGCCGATGATACTTATAAAATCGGTTTAAATACCCCCCTTTGGAAGTGACTACTTCGGGGATTTCATGGAGTTCTACCATGCCCTGGGCAAGTAGGAGGTCTAGGACCTCTGACACAGGTTGCCCCAGCGGAGTGTACTCCCATTTTTCAACCGGTTTTTGAAAATTGGTCTCCCTCTTATTTTCTATCTTTTCAAAATTTTTGGAAGTGCCCGCCATGCTTGGATCCACCCGGACATTGGCGATTTTATGGGGCTTTGTCCCTTTGTCCGTCGTGGGCAGCCCATATGCGATGGGCTTTTCCAAGCTGGTTTTTGGAACGGTACTTCCTTTCTATAAGTGATCGTATGTCCCTTTTCGCAAGTTGGTTTCGAAAAGGGAGGCCTTTTTGATCATCTTATGGAAAGTTGAAATCTCATGGAGCGAGAGAAGGGTTTTTAACTCGCTTTTAAAATTATCCAGGATGAGCATTACTGCGCATCCTTCGGATATGGGCTCTCGCACTTGGCCCAAAAGCGACCTCCATCTTATAATGAAGGCATGTACGTCTTCGTTCATGCCTTGCTTTGTATCCCTTAAGGTATTCAGGGTTGGCGTGACTTCTACGTTGTGTGCAAATCTTTGCATGAAGTAGTTCGCTAACTCTTCAAAAGTAGCGAACTAGCTTAAGTCGTAGGAAGCCAGCCATTTGGCAGCTGTGCTTTTTGTAGACATGAAAATTCTCATTCCAAAGTTTATGAGACAAACTTGAAATGAAACTTTCCACCCCTACCCTTGCGCGAGCGTGCCAGCTAGTTCAAAACTAGCAAATGTTTGTAAGACTTCTAGGTGATTGTGTGCAAGCGGGATCTTTTCACTCACACCTTCTTGAGCCGATGCTCAAGGGTCAGTGTTGAGCGCTTAGGAATTTCATTTTACAGCAAACATGATTCCCTTTTACATAAACAAGTGTCTTTGAAAAATTTGTTGAACTTGTGCACTCGGATTCAATACTTGGAAAAACACAAGTTGCTGAAAACAGAGAATTCTATTTTCAGAGTTGTTTTCTAGGGGAGTTTTCAAGGCGTTACAGACTTCCAAAAATTATCAAAATTTTACCAGACGAAGCTGGTAGTGTGGAGAGACTGTATCCCTTTTCAAATCTGTATTTGGAGCATTATTCAATCAGAAACAAATAATCTACTCAGACCACCTCACTGACTCGGAACAGTTCTGTTTCAGAAATACAGAAACTCAAAGATCAGTCTGTATCTCTCTGCTCAGAACTCTGATTTTGATGTTTCTAGAAAGCTATGGATGTTAGCTTTCTAAGGCATCAAAAATCAACTAATTTGGACTATTGTGGACAGAGATATGGGACTTTTACCCAACCTCTATTTCAGGAAATCCGACTGTGCAGGCAGTGCTGCAGAAATCTGGTCGTTCTTAATATGCTTTTATTACGTGGCTGAGCGGCCCTAAAATCTTGCCAATTTTATACAGAGTGTCCAAATATGTGTGGAATTAGTGTGCCAAATTTCGATACAATCGGAGCAAGCATCACAAAATTAAAATTACAGAAACAGACATATGCAGAGATGCTGAAATCCGGTTTTCTGTTTTATAAATGTAATGATGCATAACCCACACGAAATTAAAATGCAACAACCCTTAAAGCAAATTTGCTGGAATATAAATGAATGGAAAGTACTTTATAGCTTAGACATAGAGGGGGTTAGAAGTATAGAGGCTATATAGCATATAGGAAGGGAGAAGCATTAAAGCAAACACTTGGCGTGCATGTGGGTGTATAGTGTTTCATCCACGAAATTGAAATGGCAGCAAAGCTAGATTATTACAACTCGGGGGGAGATGAAACTCCATTGATACAACCCCATTTAATGAATTGAATGGAAGAGAATGAAACTTAGATTAAGAAAGAAAGGTCTTACACGAGTTTTGGATGGTGAAGGACCGGGTTTCAATGATGAAGCCGGCCTTCCTCTTGATGGCCTTCCTTCTCAACTCCTACAAGCTCTCACCTAGCTTCCCCTTCTTCCCCCACAATAGAAGACATCCCTCCTTGCTGAAAATTTCTGCACCTAATCTAGCACACACCACCCAAGGTCTCTCTCTTCTCTCTCCAATCTCCAAGTTCTGGAACCCGCCCCCCCCTCTTGGGCCTTTTTATAGGCCAAGGGGGGCTGGTTCTAGTGGTTTCTTGTGGGGCGGGTTGGAGCTTTAGCTTGGTGGATTTGATCTGCTCCAAACCGGCTTCTTGTAGTTCTTCATTGAGTCGATTCAGACCAGCCCATATGGGCTGGTATAGGTGCCATGGCTTGGTGTAGCCCTAGAGCATGTGGTTGGTTTTAAACAACCTTACAATGTGCAACATGTTTTGTTTGGGCTGATTTCTTTAAACTTCGACCCACTTGAATTCGCTTCTTTCTTTGATTCGGCTCCCACCTTTTGCTTTTGAGTTACACTTGAAATCTTCTAGAATTGAATGAGCTTGTTACCATGGCCTCGAGTCTTGGTTCCAAGTTGGCCCCATCTTGATCAGACAAACTTGGATTTGATCGGTCTTGACCTTCCATTCGGATAAGTTGTTGAATTTGAACTTGATATGCTTCAATCTTCTTCGCTTTTGGGAATCAATCTGATTTAACTTGATCCGTATCTTGATACACTTTATCTTCTTTCCGGGAATCGAGGCCTGGATTGGGTCTCCGCCTGCTTCGAAACTCATGGGCTATTTGGATTTAAAACCTTTATTTTGAAATATTCTCCCAGAAGGTCTAAACTTTAAAATTTGGGGATTTTGAATTTAAAGGTTCATAAAGGCTTTAAATTGGCCTTCAAAATTTAGGAGTTTTTGAAAATACTTGAAAAAATTTCGGGTGTTTACACCTTTAAGGGATAAAGGGAACCAATACACCCATTTCATCGAGTCCTTTTTCTTCTTATGGGCTCGACGTGAGAAAAGCTGCAAGTTAGACCTAGGGTCTCCCATGCCATCATACTGATGGAAGTTTGGTATTTCATCGTCACTGTTTGTTTCGTAATCCATAGGAAGGAAATCAGACAGGGTGTAGCTTCTTTTCTATGGCAACTCCTTCTAATGGAATATGACCTGAAATACCATCACCAGATCTCCATTAAGGGGCAAGCCCTGGCAGATTACGTGGCTGAGTTCCCCTTGGAGGATGCCTATGCCATGCTTGATGAAATGCTTGATAAAGGCATATTACAAAACCATTTCCAAAACCACATTTTGGCAAACAATTTTGAAAACCAAGTGTGGAAGATGCACTTCGACGGGGCACAAAACCAACGAGGGGCTGGTGCTGGGGTCATCCTCATCTCCCCTGAAAAGGGCGAGATTCCTATAGCAATCCACCTAGATTTCGAATGTTCCAACAATGTAGCTGAGTATGAAGCACTCATACAAGGCTTAAGGATTTCGAAAACTCTAGGGGCATCATGCATCGAGGTCTTTGGAGATTCGTTCCTTGTTATAAACCAGGTTTTGAAAATTTGGCAAGTATGTAATGAAAAACTACTTCCATATCACGAGTTGGCCACTCGATTGGTTAAGTCGTTCCAATCGTGCAAACTCACACACGTAGGAAGAGAGGACAATGGCATTGCCGATGCCCTCTCCTCCTTGGGTTCAGCCTTGAAGGTCGATCCCATTTTAGGGACCCAGTCTTTAGAAATATGGCATGTACCTAACCCATCCACACATGATCTAGATATTTGCCAAAATAACCTAGATTCTATTGAAAAACCTGGGTTTTATGACATCAAACAATTTCTAGAAAATGGGGGATTCGCCAAGGATGCCACATCCAAAGATAAGGCATTCATCCATAAGATTTCGACCCGATACACCATTCTAGGTGGGGTTTTATACAAAAAGAGTTTTACCAACATCCTGCCTAGGTGTATCGATCTAGAGGAGGCTAGGATAGTGATGCATGAATTCCACGATGGAGAATGTGGAGGTCATGTTAATGCCAACATGCTGGCAATGAAAATACTTAGAGGGGGCTATTTTTGGTCCACCCTGAAAAAGGATTGTCACAATCATGTTAGGAAGTGTCATCCATGTCAAATGCATGGGCACGCCATTCATATCCCATCATCTGCATTGCATTCCGTGGTCAGCCCCTGGCCACACCAGATCTCCATTAAGGGGCAAGCCCTAGCAGACCACGTGGCTGAGTTCCCCCTGGAAGACGCATATCCCACATTTGATGAAATGCCCGACAAAGGCATATTGCAAAACCATTTCCAACACCACATTTTGGCAAACTCTTTCGAAAACTAAGTGTGGAAGATGCACTTCGATGGGGCACGAAACCAACGAGGGGCTGGTGCTGGGGTCATCCTCATCTCCCCTGAAAAGGGCAAGATTCCCATAGCAATCCGCCTAGATTTCGAAAAGCCTCGAATGGTCATCGATTCATTTTAGTAGCCACTGAGTATTTCTCCAAGTGGGTGGAAGCTATTTCCTTGACCAACGTGCTGGGGCAACATGTGGTGGCTTTCATTAGGAGGAATATCTTGGCTCGATTTGGGGTTCCACGAGACCTTGTGTCTGATAATGGTACCCCATTCAAGAATGAGCGGATGGTTAAGTTGTGCAACACGTATGGCATAACTCACCACTTCTCTTCGCCCTACTACCCCCAAGGCAACAGCCAAGCCGAAGCCACAAACAAGACTCTCATTAGCATAATTGAGAAGACTTTAGAGAAGGGTAGGACGTGGCATGAGAAGCTGGATGAAGCCTTATGGGCTTATAGGACTTCCATCCAGACTCCCACAAATGCCACACCATTCGAATTGGTCTATGGCACAAACGCCATTCTTCCCATTCATACTCAACTGCATTCATTCCATGCATCCATTACACTCGACCTTCCCCTAGAGACGCTTCAGCATGCTAGGATGGCCGAACTAGATTTGCTAGATGAGAGGCGACTCCTTACTATGGATCATGCTCGTGCATACCGGCAAAGGATAGCCCGACACTATGGCAAACACATGAGACCTCGCCACTTTGAAGTGGGGGATCTGGTTTTGAAAATCATCCACTATCGTGGCCCACATCCCCTTGGAAAGTGGCACCCCTAGTGGGATGGACCCTATGTTGTACGTGCAACCACTACGAACAACTCATATTGGTTGATCGATGTAGAAGGTAGGAATTTAGCAGATCCTATCAATATTCAATACTTAAAGAAGTATTATGTGTAGGATTTGGGTTAAATTCCAATTTTCAAAAATTTTAGGGATAGCTGCCCTGAGACCTGAAAATAAGGTGCAAAGGCAAAATCGTGCGACCTTGAGTGAGAGAATTCGCACTTGTTAAAGAGTGGAGTCTTCAAAATCGTAGTTACATTTCAAAATCCTTCTTCTTACAAAGAAGGGCCTAGTTCAATATAGCAAGATACTTGCAAGTAGTACGTGCTATTTCTAAATAGGCTGATCTGGAATGGATCGAGTGTGAGCTTGGGATAAGTCCTCCCCTCTTCTCTTCTCCTTCCAGAAAGGAAAACCAAAGCCCAAATAAAGGGAATTTTCCATCCAAAGTCTCTTTCCAAAAGAAAGAAACCAGAATTCAATAGAAAAATCGATTCTCTTGTGAAAAAGAGGGATTAAAGAAAAAATACTCCCGAAGGGGGACCCTCTACGAAAAAAAGGAAAAAGAGGCCAAAAAGCTCAAAAAGAGCAGTTTTCCGCCTTCTATGCCTTAAACCACGGGACGCTTCAAAAGTGACCGTGGTATCTCTTTCCCATCCCTGGCTTATCCCAAGCTAAAACATGGTTCATTTAGAGGAATCCTAAAGTAAAAATAGGATTTACTTACTTGAATTTCATTTTGCTTGAGAATTCGACGTTTCGAGTAAGACGTAGGAATTTGAAATGTAGCTTATTTTCTTATAAAACCTCCGCTAGATAAGCGAGTTGAAGACTCAAACAAGGGCAAACACGAAGAGCTCGAGATCCTTAGGATTGAGACTCAAGATAGTTGTCCCTTTTGTAAATAGTTTTGTATATAGATTTTGAAAAATTGAACGTCGAATAGCATAGGATTTGCTCACTTGGAGCAGCAGGCCTTGTAAGTCTCTAGAGTTCGACCACATCTGGTCTCTGGGAGGTCGCCACTCTTGGCACCACTCTCATGTCACTGTAAACACCCCGAAATCCCACGAATTTCTCAAATTCATCTGGTTTTATAAAAGCAGCCCCAAAGGGCTATTTTGAGTCTGGAAACCCAGGAGCCTTCCAAACAACCCTGTACATATGTTTTGAACTCTATATTTCGAAAACATACAATATGGCTTTTAAAACCTTTTTAAAACATGTTTTGAAACCCCGAAGCGGCTTGGCCCGATCAAGACAGGACTAGGAGAGCTAAGAAGAGCCCGAAACTGGAGCACATGTCGAGCCCGGCACAACAACTCTTGTATCAAATTCACACCCCCAGGATCTCGAACGTCCAAGACCCTGTTATTATCAAAATGTCATTTGAAGTCATCTCCGGAAGGCAGAAACGGAGGCAGACGATCATGTTGGCGAAGACCCAACGCAGACGGAGTGCTGATGCTGTCAGACCCCGCACAAATCGTCCGTTTTGAACACAGCTCGAAGGAGTCAGAGTTCAGTTTGGATTGGATCTGGACCATATATATCCAGATCCCAATCCAAACCCATGTATGGACTTGGATTTGGATTTGGATTAAAAAATCCAATCCAATATCCATATCCATGGTCCACATCACCTTCTCATAAATGGAGGTGGGGCCCACTTGAAATTCACGTGGGATCATTGGCATGAGAGAGAGTGGGGATGGATAAGATCAAGTGTGTTGTAATTAAGCTTGACTTGTGTGTCAAGTTTGGGGTTAATCATGTGGGTTAGCCTAGTTAAGTGGGTTTAAGCTTGTAATTAGCCAAAACCTAACCTAGGGCTGCACCAACATGATGTGGTTAAGGTCTATGGGCCATGCAAAGGGAGCTCCTTCACCTAAACCTAACCCAAAACACCTAATCCTAGCCTTCCACCCTAATCCGCCCCTAATCTGAGCCTAATCACATAACCCACTTCCCTAAACCTAGCTTAATTACCCTAAACCTAGCCTAATCCTAGCCTAATCACCTAACCTAGCTCACTAAACCTCACCCTAGAACCAACCCACCTAACTAAACCCTAAACCACTAAACCACCCCATCTAAACCTAGCACACCATATCCCCCAAAACCATTAAAACAAAATATCTGGCCCTACCCTTTCCAGCCCACCTTATCATCATACCACCCTACCTAAACCACCTAACCACTACCCCAAACCCAGCCCTAACCGACCTACCCATCCCTATATAAACCCCCCCCCCCTTGGGGGCGGGTTTTCCTATCTAGTGGCCTTCCCCAAGCCCAGCCGGGTCCTCCACTTCCCCAAGCTCAACTGCCTTCCCCAAGTCCAGCCGAATCCCACCTGCTCCACCTGCTCCGCCTGCACCACCACCTGCTCCACATCCTGCCACCACCTGCATCGCTTCCCCAGCCCAGCCGAACACCACAACCGGCACCATTTCCCCTAGCCGAGCACCACCCCCTCTTCACCCGGTAAGTCCCCTACACCATACCCTACTTGACCTCTTCTCCACTACCCCCTCCACTCTTAACCATCCACCCTACCACCACCTTACCCTAACACCTTCCACTTGCTACCACCAGCCCCACTCAGCCGAACCCATAGCATCCTACCTACCTGCCATCACCTAGACCTTCTAGCTCCACTCGGCCACCCTAACAACCCGCCAACCTTAAGTGTCCCATTCGATCTTCCCTTGAACTTCCCTTAGTGCCATACTCCCCCAACACTACACTCCCCCTAGTGACCTTACCCAGCCCCTTTAATCTCACACGTCAAGGCGACACCCTTGCTAGCAGCCGGCCACCTTCAAGGCACCCGGCCAGCACCTCTTGTCGCTCAACCTCGCGGAGCTCCCTTTTGCAGCCCAAGGCGAAGGCCAAGCCCATGCTCAAGTAAGGCTTCTACGGACCAGCTACTAGTAAGTGCCTAAATCGGTCTTTAGTTGTATACTTGCTTGAGATTCAATTCGATACGGGGTTGTAATAACAGAGCATAGTCTCCCCCCGCTTGTAATAACGTGGCTTGGCACACCCACACATGTGCACTCTCTTAGTTGTGCACGATTTTGAACACACACGGGCCTAATCAGCCCCTAATACATAAGTATATACATACACTTTCATTTTTGAAGGGTTTTGCTTAAGTTGGGTGTGTTGTCTTTCAATTCAAGAACTCTCACACACATTGAGCCTTCGCTCTTATTTGAAAGACCCAAGTAAGGGCCGACCTATACTATTTGGGTTTCATTTCATGTCGTGTGTGTAAGTCTTTCAATTCAAGCACTCTCACACACATTGAGCCTTCGCTCTTATTTGAAAGACCCAAGTAAGGGCCGACCTATACTATTTGGGTTTCATTTCATGTCGTGTGTGTAAGTCTTTCAATTCAAGCACTCTCACACACATTGAGCCTTCGCTCTTATTTGAAAGACCCAAGTAAGGGCCGACCTATACTATTTGGGTTTCATTCCATGTCGTGTGTGTAAGTCTTTCAATTCAAGCACTCTCACACACATTGAGCTTTCGCTCTTACTCCTAAGACCTTAGTCAAGGCCTATTGCAGTTATATTTGGGTTTAATTTCATGTCGTGTGCGTAGTACTTCAATTCAAGCACTCACACACATTGAGCTTTCGCTCTTATTCCCAAGACCTTAGTTAAGGCCATACTGCAATTTATATTTGGGTTTAATTTCATGTCGTGTGTGTAAGTCTTTCAATTCAAGCACACACCCACATTGAGCCTTCGCTCTTATTTGCAAGACCCGAGTAAGTGCCCATATACCTACTCTATATACATATCTCCCTTCGACACTTACTTTACAAGTCATTTCCCTTCAGTATTGTCTTTACATTCGGGTTTTCCCTTTGGAGTAGCGTGAGTTTGCATTGCATCAATGCCATACCACGAGGTAGGACGCATATTGCATCAAAGCAAACCCCGCTCAAATCCGCCCATGTAGTGGAGTGTTCATAACACACAAACTAGGTGGCCCGAAAAGGGATAAAAGGAAAGACAAAGGCACGTGCAAATCCACGTGATCTAAAACATGCAATCGCATCTAAAAAACCCGAATTAGACACCTTGAACCGCTTTGTAGACTTTCTCTCCCAAAACTCGATTTTGGCAAAGCGTACAGACTGACCCTTGCGCATCGGTGGAAGAAGGTCTGCGACGACAAGAGCTCACTTACTCACAGTCGCCACGATTAGAAGTCAGTGTTAAATATATCTTTGCTAGCTTAGGTAAGCTAGCTGGCACGCCCTGTTTGCATAAATAGGCCTTAGACACACGAGAGGATCCGCTTCGAGTCTTGAAAAGGTGAGAAGCGGGGATTTTCACGCGTCTACAGAGATTGGCACGCCCGGTGGGACGTGAGCCTTTCAAAAATTGAGTTTTTTTTAAGTAGAAGTCTTGCGAAAATTTTGTAAAAGGTGTCATTTTAACTTGTTTTCTTTGCTTGTACTTAGGACATTTTGAAAAAGCTTGAAAAGCATGTCAAAATCCAATCCAAGTGAAGTGTCGAGCCAAGGCTCATGCGCATCAAGTTCTCACTCTAGGAGGATTTTCAAAAACAAAATAAAACTAGATGAAATCGAGGACTTGAGAAGGGAGTTTGAGGCCAAAATCGATGCTCTCAGCCAAGAGGCTGAAGTAGGCGATTCATGTTCATCAAATGGTGAACAAAGGCCTAAAAAGAAATCTGAAAAACCTCGCAAGCAAAAAGAGGCCTCCGCAATGGAAGGCAACCAATACCACGAGTCCTTCACACAAAAGGACAGTAAAGCCCTACAGTAGTTGCTGAAAGGGCAGAATAAAGAGAAAAGAAGCTACACCCTGTCTGATTTCCTTCCTATGGATTACGAAATAGACAATGACGATGAAATACCGAACTTCCATCGGTATCATGGCATGGGAGACCCTAGGTCTCACTTGCAGCTTTTCTCACGTCGAGTCCATAAGAAGAAAAAGGACTTGATGAAATGGGTGTATTGGTTCCCTTTATCCCTTAAAGGCACAGCTGCCAAATGGCTGGCTTCCTACGACTTAAGCCAGTTTGCTACTTTTGAAGAGTTAGCGAACTGCTTCATGCAAAGATTTGCACACAACGTAGAAGTCACGCCGACTCTGAATACCTTAAGGGATACAAAGCAAGGCATGAACGAAGACGTACATGCCTTCATTATAAGATGGAGGTCGCTTTTGGGCCAAGTGCGAGAGCCCATATCTGAAGGATGCGCAGTAATGCTCATCCTGGATAACTTTAAAAGCGAGTTAAAAACCCTTCTCTCGCTCCATGAGATTTCAACTTTCCATAAGTTGATCAAAAAGGCTTCCCTTTTCGAAACCAACTTGCGAAAAGGGACATACAATCACTTGTGGAAAGGAAGTGCCGTTCCAAAAACCCGCTTGGGTTGATCCATAAAATGGGCTGCCCACGATGGACAAAGAGGCAAAGCCCCATAAAATCGCCAATGTCTGGGTGGATCTAGGCGTGGCAGGCACTTCCAAAAATTTTGAAAAGATAGAAAATAAGAGGGAGCGAAATTTTCAAAAACCGGTTGAAAAACGGGAGTACACTCCGCTGGGGCAGCCTGTGTCAGAGGTCCTAGACCTCCTACTTGCCTAGGGCATGATAGAACTCCCTGAAATCCCCGAAGGAGTCACTTCCAAAGGGGGGTATTTAAATCGATTTTGTAAGTATCATCGGCTCAAAGGCCATGATACCAAACGCTGCTTCTCCCTCTTAAATAAAATTGAGAACTTGATAGCAGAAGGCCGGCTCCAGGTCACTGCGGAACCTGAGCCACCTCAAGCTATCTTCAAGGAACCCTTTCCCAAACACGCCAGTGGTAATGGGAAAGGAAAGGAGGTATGTACCCTCACCATTTCCAAGGAACTAGTGCAAAAACCAGAACCTGGTCGACCTACTTGTGCGCCCATTCTTGTACTATACAAGAAGCCCGCCCAAGTCGTCATTCGGGGACCACCAAAAGTGGAAACCCCAGTAAAACCAGTTTTAAAAATCCAAGGTTCTCCTCAGCTCATCCTTAGAGCCAAAGTTAGCGCGAACCCTAGGCTGGCCGTGGGGGAAGTCACTAGATCCGGGAGGATCTATCAACCCTCGCACCTTCAAGGTGCTCAAAAGGTGGTCAGTGTGCCTGGCCCCTCAAAAGCATGTATCCCTAGTGTTCTACCAAAAGTAGATAAGGACAAAGTCATCCTAAATCCTTATGACTTCGAAAACCACCTTTCAAAGATTCCTATTCACATGTCTATCCTAGAGCTTATAAAAACTTCGCCTACGCATAGACTTGTATTAAGAAAATTCTAGAAAGGGCCAAGGTTGATTCGAACATAAGTCCGGAATCCTTGTCTGCCCAAGTGGCTTTATTAGGAGCAAAATCGCCCATCACTTTCTTGGAAGATGATGTAGATAGACCCTACGAAACCCATAACCAGGCCCTGCATATCGAGGTGGTTCTAAACAACCACTCTCTGGACAGGTGCCTAGTCGATGGTGGAGGAGGGCTCAACATCCTTCCACTTCATGTGGCGTATAAAATCAGAGCCACCTTGACTTCAGTGAACCCAAGCCCCATCGTTATCACTGGATACGATGGAAATGCGTCTACACCTTTAGGATCCATCGAACTCCCAATGGAAACGGGAGGGATCGAACACACGGGGGTGTTCCATGTCTTGGACATCCACCCCCATTATAACCTGTTGCTGGGAAGGTCCTGGATACACAGTTTGTGCGCTGTGCCATCCACCTTCCACGGGTGTGTCAATATCCCTTTTAGGGACCAGGTCGTAGTGATCCTAGGTGAGAGTCACCCACAGCTTCAGGGGATCATAAACTCCCCTTGTTTATCAAGCTCCCAGGCCCATGAGGCTAACCTGGGGCAAATTATGGTTGAGCCACCTCGGCTCGTGTTAAACAACCCTAGGAAGGTTGTATGTGTGAAGGGGCCGCCCAAAGCAGGCCCCCTCCCGACTTTAATCCTTCTAGGAAAACCCGAGCGTTCCCTATTTCCAAAGCCCCTGGACAAGAGGCCATACGAGCATAATATGGACGATAGCATGTTCCAGGACCACGACTTGTATCCAACCTTTTCAAAAAACAAAAAGTCGTGGAACATGTTGTTAAACATGGGTTACACGCCCTACAAGAGTCTAGGGGCACAGAACCAGGGTCTCCTAGAGCCCATCCTTCCTAGGGCCAATCCAAGCCGATATGGGATCGGCTATACTCCCCGAATACCGCCGGAGCCACCCCCTGTGACCACCTTGGTCAAGGGTGCCCCGGAGCCTGCCTTAGAAGAGACCTACGATTTAGATCTCCTATTCCGAGTCTAACTCATAGTGTTTTCCCTTTGTAGGTATGACAGAAGATCCCTTTTTCTAAAAATACAAAAACATTTGAAAAACTTAAAATCAAGAAAATCGAAAAACAAGAAAAACCAAAAACAAATGGAAAAACAAAAACTCAAAAAAAGAGTACTTTGTATAGTTCCCAAAATTCTTGTTTTACAAAAACCCAAAAAAATCGAAAATTTGGAAAATACCAAAAAGATTTTATACATAGCTGCTCCTGGTAGGACTTTGGCAAAAGAAAAGGATTTCGAAAGAAACGTCGTCTGCATAGTCAGACCAAAAATTTTGAAATCACTTGAAAATCCAAGTACAAAACCAGGTCATTTTGAAAACCACGCATCAAATTCCCTCGGGTCAATAGCCCACGAGAATGATCAAAGCCCAGAAGTGGATCCCCTTGAGGAAGATCCCACTTCTGAGCTCCCAGAATTTCATAGAATTCTCGATTTTGAAAGACCTTCCCAATCAGTAGGAGGAGATTTCATAGAGGTGAACCTAGGGGATGATTCCAATCCCAAAACCATCAAAATAGGTGCATGCTTGCATGAAACCAAAAAGTTAGCATTCATTACATTTCTACGAACCTATTTAGATGTGTTTGCATGGACGTATGAAGACATGCCGGGCATAGATCCCAGCATTGTCGAACATCGTCTTCCCTTAGATGCAGGTATAAAACCCATAAAGCAGAAGCTTAGGAAAATACACCCGAATGTACACACGCAAGTCAAAGAGGGTTTAGAAGATCTGCTAAAAGCTGGATTTATAAAACCCATTGCGTATTCTGACTGGTTATCAAATATCGTTGTAGTTCGAAAAACCAATGGGAAAATTTGAATATGCATCGATTTTAGAAACCTGAATAAAGTCACTCCTAAAGATAATTATCCTTTACCAAACATAGATTTGATAGTCGATAGTACTGCAAATCATGAAATGTTTTCATTCATGGATGGCTATTCAGGCAATAATCAAATCAAACTAAGTCCACAAGATCAGGGTAAGACCGCCTTCACAATCCCATGGGGCACGTACTGCTATACAGTCATGCCCTTTGGTTTGAAAAATGCCGATGCAACATACCAACGAGCCATGACCACGATCTTCCATGATCAAATTCATGAGCTTATAGAAGTGTATGTAGATGATCTCTTGGCAAAATCCAAAACCCGATGCACTCATATCAAATGTTTACAAAAGATTTTCAAAAGGCTTAGGCTTTACCAAGTAAAGCTAAACCCTCAAAAATGTGTGTTCGGGGTAGAATCAGGGAAGCTTCTAGGCTTTATGGTAAGCCAAAGAGGAATAGAAGTCGACCCCTCTAAGTGTTGAGCCATCATAGACATGGCTCCACCCTCCAATCTCACCCAAATTCGTAGCCTCAAGGGTCGCTTACAATCCGTTCGCCGATTCATATCGAATCTGGCAACTAGATGCGAACCCTTCAACAAACTGTTGAGGAAGGGCACGAAATTCTTATGGGATGACGAATGCCAAAAGTCCTTCGAGAGACTGAAGGCATACTTGGTTAATCCCCCCGTTTTGAATCCTCCAAAGCAAGGAAAACCGCTTTTATTATACATCTCCGTGCATGCAAATGCTTTAGGAGCCCTATTGGCGCAATACGAGGATGACACCCATAAGGAGTATGCCATCTACTATATTTCGAAAACCCTCTTGGCTTATGAACGAAATTATCAAGCCATGGAGAAGACGTGCTTGGCCCTAGTCTGGGCCTGCCAGAAATTCAGACACTATTTCCTAGATCATGAGATCTGGATAGTGTCCAAGCTTGATCCAATCAAGCACTTATTCGAAAAACCCATTCTCACAGGTAGATTGGGCAAATGGCAACTCCTCCTAATGGAGTATGACCTAAAATACCATCACCAGATCTCCATTAAGGGGCAAGCCCTAGCAGATTACGTGGCTGAGTTCCCCTTAGAGGACGCATATCCCACGCTTGCTGAAATGCCTGATGAAGGCATATTGCAAAACCATTTTCAAAACCATATTTTGGCAAACAATTTCGAAAACCAAGTGTGGAAGATGCACTTTGATGGGGCACGAAACCAACGAGGGGCTGGTGCTGGGGTCATCCTCATCTCCCCTGAAAAGGGCGAGATTCCCATAGCAGTCCGCTTAGATTTCGAATGTTCCAACAACGTAGCTGAGTATGAAGCACTCATACAAGGCTTAAGGATTTTGAAAACTCTAGGGGCATCATGCATCGAGGTCTTTGGAGATTCGCTCCTTGTCATAAACCAGGTTTTGAAATTTTGGCAAGTACGTAATGAGAAACTACTTCCATATCACGAGTTGGCCACTCGATTGGTCCAGTCCTTCCAATCATGTAAACTCACACACATAGGAAGAGAGGACAATGGCATCGCCGATGCCCTCTCCTCCTTGGGTTCAGCCCTGAAGGTCGATCCCTTTTCAGGGACCAGATCTTTGGAAATATGGCATGCGCCCCACCCATCCACACATGACTTCGATATTTGCCGAAACAACCTAGAGTATGTTGAAAAACCCTGGTTTTATGACATAAAACAATTTTTAGAAAATGGGGGATTCAACGAGGATGCCACATCCAAAGATAAGGCATTCATTCGTAAGATTTCGACCCGATACACCATTCTGGGTGGGGTTTTATACAAAAAAAGTTTCACCGGCATTTTGCTTAGGTGTATCGACCTAGAGGAGGCTAGGATAGTAATGCACGAGTTCCACGATGGAGAATGTAGAGGTCATGTTAATGCCAACATGATGGCAATGAAAATACTTGGAGGGGGCTATTTTTGGTCCACCCTGAAAAAGGATTGTCACGATCATGTTAGGAAGTGTCATCCATGTAAGGTGCATGGGCACGCCATTCATATCCCATCATCTGCATTGCATTCCGTGGTCAGCCCCTGGCCATTTACCATGTGGGCGTTTGACATTGTAGGCCCAATATTTCCAAAGGCCTCGAATGGGCATCGATTTATTTTAGCAGCCACGGAGTATTTCTCCAAGTGGGTGGAAGCCATTTCCCTAACCAATGTAATGGGGCAACATGTGGTGGCTTTCATCCGTAGGAATATCTTGGCTCGATTTGGGGTTCCATGAGACCTTGTGTCTGATAATGGCACCCCATTCAAGAACGAGCGGATGGTTAAGTTGTGCAACACTGTAGACACCCAAAATTTTCTTTTAAAATTCTTACCCTTTTAGGAATGTGGCCATTTTGGCAAATTTTGGGGTTTTTGAAGGAAAAAGGCACTAAACGAGTTTGTTTTCGTACCAAAATTTTATGGAAGCTTTAAAATGATGAAAGAATGATTTCTGTTCTGAAAGTTTTGAGTTTTGACAAAATTTGGAAAAATGACGATTTTGCCCTTAGTACTGGAAAAACAGGATTTCGTTTCCTTAAAAGATTTATTATGAAAAGTATGTTGAAAGCTTGCCTCTTCAAAAGAAAAAGGCATTGAAAAGACAAGTTGACACCTAAAAAAGAAGGTGGACGCCCAGAAAGGGAAACGAGCATTAAAAAGGGAAAGTGAGCTTCCTAGAAAGAAAAGCTCACATTTGGAAAGAAATCAATTTCCAGAGGGTAAGGTCGGTATTATCAAAGGAAAGGAAAGATGAAAGCAAGAACGAAAGCCTCCGAAAGTGAAGGTTTGGTATCGAACGCCTCTCGTAACGTGTCTACATTATGTTTGGGTATTGAGGTAATTAGTATTGATATACATCAATTTGCATTGTCATTTGTTACTGGTATGCTATTGATATGTTATGATAAGAGCAATTTTAATATCCCAACACTCGTGGAAAG
Organism: Brasenia schreberi; assembly: GCA_036023115.1. NCBI lineage: Eukaryota > Viridiplantae > Streptophyta > Magnoliopsida > Nymphaeales > Cabombaceae > Brasenia > Brasenia schreberi. The sequence continues at coordinate 917,936 of JAYKKT010000039.1, forward strand.
GATTGAATGAGCATGAAAGTTGATTTTCAAAAACGTAACATAGGCCTATTTGAATACATTCATAATAGGTAAGTATGTAATATGGATTTGCATAGCCACGTTCATGGCATATACAGATAACGGAAGACTACTTGAGTACTCTTATGCATGTAAAAGATTCAATTGAGATTCATCATGTTTCCTTAGAAGTGGCTATTTGTTAATACTTTTCTGCTTATTCTGTGTTGAGCTATACTGTTGAAATTGTTGTGGTACAAAGAAGGAATTTTTTTTTTTCAGTTTAGCAAAATACATCCCGAAAGTATAATCAGCAACAACAATGAAAAGTTTTCAAGTGTTTTATTGGATTAGAGTGTGCTATTGTCTTATCTGAGTCATTCATAGCTGGAAATCTCGCTTTAATAGCCCGCCATGTTGCAAGCCAAGTTCATATTATCTTTAAACCTACACTGATTCTTATTGCCTTGAATGTAACATCGGGCAGAGGTTCTGGTTGTGAAACATTTATGGTTCTTTTCATATCACTCATCCTTTTAATCTACCTGGTAGAAAGTTATGGCTAGTGGCAATGCTCACCTAGAACCAATAATGAATGTTCATGATGTAAAATAGGCCAGCCTTATTGAAAAGGTTGAATCAGAAGCTGTATCTCATAGCAATCATTCTTCAAGAACACAAAGGGAAATCCAAAGTTGATGAAGTCAAGTTTTGCTGATATGGTTAACACTGAAGGTCTGCCTGGTCAAATGCATAAGGAAGTGCCCTTACCCGGTCGTGACACTGTTAGTGGGACAAATTTCTCCAACAAGGATGTGAATGCAATAACAGATAGGTCTTCTGTTTTACCATATCGTGCCAATGACACCACATCTAATGACAAACATTCTTTTGTTAGTGATAGTAAGAATGCTGTGAAGCCATTTGCAGAGATGGAGAACAATGTGTCCCATGTTAGGGTTGTGGACGGAATCCGCAACTCCAATGCCATGGGGACCAAACGGAAAGTGTGTGACAGTCACAGTGCTGATAATGCTAATTCAAGTAGTAATGGCTTGCACAGTTTATCTGAACAAGAGAACCGGTGCAAATCATCAAGCGTAAAAGAACATTTTGCCGGAGAGCTGGAGTTAAAAGAAATGCTTTGCGAAGAAGCATGTTCTTTCCTGAGGACAAGCTGCTGGTATCATGGAGTCTGTACTTTGATGCGCAACAAAAAAAGATTATGTATGAGAGACTCAAGCATTCCTCACACTGATCTAAAGCGATTTTTAATATCTGAGGCTAAGAAAACCTTTAATTCCCAAATACCACAAGCACTAAAGGAGTGCCTACTCAAAGACATACAGCCATTCATGTCAGGGCAACAATGACGAGATACTGAGTTGTCAAGGGCCCATACTCGCTGGTGTTTTCCAACCATATGTCACTCCTATTGATCAATGTCGGAAAGATGGGTTCATTCACTTTGTTCCGCCTGTCCTGATGAATGCTTGTGTTCCAGCTGTGTTTTTTCTTTGAGCGCATATCCAGCAACAGATTGAGGAAGGATCAGAAGATCACGTTCAAGATTGCCCAATGCAGATGAAATCAAATACAGATAATGATTCAACAACTCAGATGCCTATCAAATGTAGATAACGTTCAACAATCAAACAAGGATTATGCCTATCAAATGCAGATGACGTTCCAACCAATCCAGATAAGATTTTATCAACACAATCAAAACCGAACTCATCCAAATCCCAACCATCAGGCTTATCCAAATCACAGCCAGAGCCTATAAAAAGGCTCTCCCAGGTGCTGCACAGGGCATCAACCAGCGACCATCAACGAACGAGCATCAAGAGGTTCAGTCCGAAAATTCAGAGAAATAGAGAGAGAGAGAGAGAAAGGAAGAGAAGAAGGAGAAGAAGGAAGTCCGGCCTGGTTCCGACGTCCGACGATCATCCGGCGAAGTGCTCCTACGTCCCCTCTCACTCACACAGGTTGGAATTCTTGCACAAATTGGTTTTAATTCATGAGAATCTGAAAAAGCACAGATTCTGGAAATTTGTACATGAATCAAGGCCTTGAGCCCATGTTCTTCATTTATATCGATACAAACATGCATGATTCCTTCATGAACGGAATTAAAATCCATGTTTAGATGATTTCCATGCATCATTAGGACTGATACAGGTTGAATTTTCATTCTAGAATCACGTTAGGAACTTTCTGAAATTTTCTGCAAAACTTGGTTTCTGAAACTGTCTGTGCACACGCGTCTGATCACGGAATTTTTATAGACAAACGGATAAGCCAATTGCTTCAACATTTTGCATGAATAATCTAGACATATCAGACGTTCTTAGATAAAATTTTGAGGAATTTTTATGAACTGTTGCCTAGCCAATTAAATCCGTAAAATTTATACAAAATCCAGATTGCGTTTTACAGAAACAGAACGTTCAGTAACAGACCTCTGTTCTTTTGCCCATATCTCTTCAACCACTGAATGAAATTGGATGAAATTTGATTCTTTGGAAACCTAACATCCATATCTTTCTAACACAATAAATTTTATCGAAATTGGATGACTGAGTGCTGAGATATTGCTGTTTTTCTGAGCTTCTGATTCACAGAAACAGGGCTGTTCCGAATTTTATAACAGTTTCTAATTCTGTATTTAATTCTCAGAAAATAAAGAACAAAATTATAAAATAAAAATATATTCTGATTCTACAGACACGTGTATCCATTCTGTAAAAGTTTTAAAATTTTTGGAGAATCAGAAGTATTTTTAAAAATTCGAAGAACAGGTCTTTGAAACTGAACAGATTCTGCAACTTTCAGAATCTGAAAATTTTCGGAAATCAAGAACTTAAACACGAATCTGAAACTATTGGAAAATCTGGTTTTTCCTTTCTCGAATTAACGGATTCAAACAAATTTCAAGCGTCTAGGCTGACCCTTGAGCGCCGGTTCAAGAAGGCCTAAGTCGAAAAGATCTCACTTGTCCACAATCGTTCTTAGAAGTCAGAAAATCAGAATTTGTTAGTTTTGATAAACTAACTGGCACGCTCGCGCAACCCGACATAGTTCGAGGGTTTGATTTCGGATCCCACGATTTGAAATAAAATCACGTCTACAGATTTGGCACGCCCGGTGGGACTTGAGACTTTGAGATTCTGTTTGAATCCATTATACTAATTCAATTTTCAGGTTTGTGATAAGTTGGCTTAAACAGGTTGATCATGTCGAGCTCAAAAGGATCTTGTGAGGTATCCAGCCGGGTCTCCCGCTCTACCAGCCGCTGCTCGAACAAAATTTCAAAAAGCTTTTCAAAAGGAGACAGGTTCGCTGCCCTAAGGGAGGGAATAAAGGTACTAAGAGAAGAAATCGACGCTTTAAGCCAAGAAGCTAAAGTAGTCGAATCCTGCTCTTCCCATGATAGGAAAACCAAAACGAATGGGAAATCAAACCACTGTAGGAAGCCTAGGGTCGTTTCCAAATTTGAAGAAGAACTTGAGCTCGAATCCTTCACCATGAAAGATCGAAAGGCTCTACATCAACTTTTAAAAAACCAAAAACATGAGAAAAAGTCCTATGCCTTATCAGATTTCCTACCTTTCGACTACCAAACCGATAGTGATGATGAGATACCCAGCTTCCACCGTTATGATGGAAACGGAGACCCTAGGTCTCATCTCCAACTTTTCTCCCGAAGTGCCTATAAAAAGAAAAAAGACTCCTCTAAGTGGGTCTATTGGTTCCCTCATTCTTTAAAAGGGAGTGCTGCAAAATGGTTGGCCTCTTATGACTTAAGCCAGTTTGCCGATTTTGAAGAATTAGCCAATTGTTTTATGCAAAGATTTTCGCACAATGTTGAAGTTACACCCACTTTAAATACATTGAGGGACACCAAACAAGGCCCTAACGAAGACGCCCACGCGTTTATCGTTAGATGGAGATCAATCTTGGGGCAAGTCAAAGAACCTATCTCCGAAGGGTGCGCAGTGATGCTCATCCTAGACAATTTCAAAACTGATTTGAAAGTCCTCCTTTCCTTACATGAGATTTCTACTTTCCAAAAATTGATCAAGAAAGCTTCCCTTTTCGAGACCAATTTGAAAAAGGGAACTTATGAAGATTTATGGAAAGGAAAAAGTTTTCCAAAAAAATTTGAAAAACCTGGGGCATATGGGCCACATGCACCAGAGGGAGGGATAAAAGTACCAAAAGTGGCTAATGTTCGAGTAGAGCAAGGTTTAGCAGGACCCTCAAAACCTTCAGGGCAAAAAGATTTCGAAAAGAACCAAAAAAATAAAAAGAGATTTGAAAGAAGGGAGTACACTAACCTAGGACAACCACTCACGGAGGTCCTAGACATCCTATTGGCACAAGGTCTCACAACACTCCCAGAGATTCCCGAAGGGGCACCACCCCAAGGAAAGTTTTTAAACAAGTTTTGTAAATATCATAGGCTCAAGGGCCATGATACCCAACACTGCTACACCCTGAAGAATAGGATAGAGGATTTGATCGAGCAAGGTAAGCTGCACGTGTCTGAAGAGCCAGAGTCACCCCAGGCCATTTTTAAAGAACCCTTCCCTAACCACGCCAGTACGAGTGGGAAGGAAAAAGAGGTATGCTCCCTATCACACTCTAATCATGCAGTGCATATCGTGCATCCCACACCTCACACACCACACTTTCCTGAAATAAAAAATGCCCAAGCAATAGTGATCCGAGGAGCACTTAGAAACCCGCCCCCGGCTAGAGCCTTGGTAGTGATTCGAGGTGTCCCAAGACACCAAGTTAGAGCCAAAATAGGAACGAGCCCTAGGGATAGTGTAGAGGAAGTGACTAGATCCGGGAGGATCTACCAACCCCCACACTTAGCAAAACAAACAAGCAAGGGAGTGGTCGTTCTACCAGGCCCCCCAAAAGCATGCATACCAAACTCATCCCAGGGTGTCGATAAAAAGGGTGTGGTAATAAACCCCTATGACCTAGAAATGCATCTTTCTAAACTCCCCATAAACATGTCTATCTTGGAACTGATAAAAATTTCTCCCAAGCATAGACGAGTCCTAGAGGAGATTTTAGAGAAGACTAGAGTCGACACTACGATATCCCCTGAATCCCTATCTACCTTGGTTTCTCCCGTCTTTGCAAAAACTTCCATTGTATTCACAGAGAATGATTTGGGAAAGTATGATGTGATCCATAACCAAGCACTCCATATAGAAGTTATGTTAAACGGCTACCCTATTAGTAAATGCCTAGTCGATGGAGGAGGAGGCCTTAATATCCTTCCCCTCCATGTGGCTTTCCAAATAGGAATCTCTACCTCTATGCTTGAACCGAGTCCCATAACCATTACAGGATATGATGGGAACCCATCCAACCCCTTAGGCTCCATAAAGTTACCCATGAAAGTCGGACAAATACCTCACGAGGGATTATTCCATGTCTTGGATATAAATCCCCATTACAACCTATTATTAGGAAGACCATGGATACACTCTCTTAGAGCCGTCCCATCCACCTTCCACAGATGCCTCAAAATCCCATGGAAAAATCGGGTAGTGGTTGTTTTTGGAGAAGACCATCCCCAATTGAATGGAATACAAACCTTTCCTTGTATATCAGGGGAGCCAAACCAGGAAGTAAAGACCAATCGGGAAACTGCCAAAACCAACCTCCCTGAAATAGCTAAACCTTCCAAAACAAGAGTAGTTCATATTTTAGGCGAGTCAAAACTTTCCAAATCCCTCCATCTTCCCAAAAGAACCATTAGGATAAGTAAACCTGCCATAGATGATTCATTTTTCCAAAATCATCCTCTATATCAAAAATTTTCAAAATTCAAAAAACCGTGGAAGATGTTGCTAAATATGGGATATACTCCTTACCAAGGATTAGGGGTTCAAGGCCAAGGAAAACTAGAGCCTATTACACCCATGCCAAATATAGGACGCCATGGTTTAGGGTATAGCCTATCCATACCACCCGAGCCACCACCCAAAACCAATTGGGTTAAGGGTGCTTTAGAACCCGCTAAAACCGAGACCTATGGTTTAGACATCTTATTTGGAGTCTAATTCATAGTGTTTTCTTTGCAGGTTTGATGGAAGATCCCTCTTTTGGGAAAAATACAAAAAAAGTATATATTTCCAAAAACCAAAAAAATCTAGAAAAACCCAAAAACCCAAAAAAATGTTTGATTTCCAAAGATTTAGTTGTTTCCCCTTTTGTTATTTATGATGAAAATTATCAAAAATCCAAAAAAATGCTGGTTTCCCCTTCTGTTTGTTTTCAAAAATCCAAAAAAATAGAAAATTATGAAAACTCAAAAAAAAATGTTTATTTCTCAAAAACAGGAAAGTTTAGATTCAAAAATGTCTTCTTTTGATATTTTCCTAGAGACAAAGATGCTTGAAAATGATCAAGGCGAAAAGGAGGATCCCCTCATTCATGAGGATGATCTCACCTCTAGCCTGCCTGAATTCCATAAAGTCCTAGACTTGGATAAACCTTCTAGTGCCGTAGGGGGAGATTTTGTGGAAGTCAACTTAGGGAGTGAGTCAAACCCAAAGAAAGTCAAGATAGGTCTTTGTTTGCATGAGCATGAGAAAGCATCCTTCATTGCATTCTTAAAGGACTATATAGACGTGTTTGCATGGACTTATGAGGATATGCCTGGTTTAGATCCCCGTGTGGTAGAGCATCAGTTGCCATTAGACCCCCAAGTCAAACCCGTAAAACAAAAACTTAGGAAAATTCATCCTGATATCCACTCCCAAGTAAAAGAAGGGTTAGAAGATCTTTTAAAAGCTGGATTTATAAAACCCATTGCATATTCTGATTGGCTTTCAAATATTGTTATAGTTAGAAAAAGCAATGGAAAAATTCGTATTTGCATAGATTTTCGAAATTTGAATAAAGCCACTCCGAAAGATAACTTTCCACTTCCAAACATAGATTTGATAGTAGATAGCACTGCAAATCATGAAATGTTTTCTTTTATGGATGGCTATTCGGGTTACAATCAAATTAAACTAGCACCAAAAGACCAAGCCAAAACGGCTTTCACTACTCCTTGGGGTACGTATTGCTATACTGTTATGCCTTTTGGTTTGAAAAATGCAGGGGCCACATACCAAAGAGCCATGACCACGATTTTCCATGATCAAATTCATGAGCTTTTGGAAGTATACGTAGATGATCTCTTAGTAAAATCAAAAACCCGAAATTTACATTTGGAAACTTTGCAAAAGGTTTTTGAAAGACTTAGGATTTATAAAGTAAAATTGAACCCTCAAAAATGTGTTTTTGGAGTAGAATCAGGGAAACTTCTAGGGTTTATGGTCAGCCAAAGAGGTATAGAGGTCGACCCTTCTAAATGTCGAGCCATCATAGACATGCCTCCACCTTCTAATTTGACCCAAATTCGAAGTCTCCAAGGACGACTTCAAGCAATTCGGAGATTTATCTCCAACTTAGCCACGAGATGTGAGCCTTTCAACAAACTCCTAAGGAAAGGGGTTAAGTTTGATTGGGATAGTGATTGTCAAAATGCTTTTGAAAGACTAAAATCATATTTGACAAACCCTCCTGTTTTGAAACCTCCAAAACCAGGAAAACCCTTGTTACTTTATATTTCCATTCATGAGAATGCATTGGGAGCTTTGCTGGCTCAATATGAAAATGATAGTCTTAAAGAATATGCTATTTACTATATTTCAAAAACTCTGTTGGCATATGAAAGAAAATATCCAGCCATGGAGAAGACATGTTTAGCTTTGGTATGGGCTTGCCAAAAGTTTAGGCACTATTTCCTAGATCATGAGATTTGGATAGTATCTAAACTAGACCCTATCAAACATCTTTTCGAAAAACCTATCTTAACAGGTAGGCTCGGTAAATGGCAACTTCTTTTGATGGAATATGATTTAAAATTCCATCACCAAAGTTCTATCAAGGGGCAGGCCTTGGCCGACCATGTTGCTGACTTACCTTTGAAAGATACGTATTCCATACATGATAAAATGCCCGATGAAGGCATCTTTTCCCACGACTTTCAAAAACATATTTTATCAAATCATTTCAATAATAACCAAGTATGGAAAATGTATTTTGATGGGTCAAGAAATCAACATGGAGCAGGTGTGGGAATCTTGCTCATATCCCCTAAAAAGGCTGAAATCCCAATGGCTTTTCGATTAGATTTCCCATGTACCAATAATGTGGCTGAATATGAAGCACTCATACAAGGCCTAAAAGTTTTGAAAAATCTAGGGGCATCGCGAGTGGAAATTTTTGGAGATTCCATGCTTGTTATAAATCAAGTTTCAAAAATTTGGCAAGTTAAGAATGAGAAGTTGACTCCCTACTTTGAATTATCTATCCAATTGGTTAGCTCTTTCCAAGAATGCACACTCACTCACATAGGTAGGGAGGATAATAGTGTGGCAGACGCCCTGTCATCACTAGGATCTTTCATAAAAATAGACCCCTTTACGGGAGCTAGATTTTTAGAAATCGTCCACCTGCCTAATCCATCCACACACAGTTTTGAAACCTGCCAAAATGACCAAAATAGCAATGAAAAACCCTGGTTTTATGATATTAGAAACTTTTTAGAAAATGGAAGTTTTCCTGGTTTTGCTTCCCCTAAAGATAAAATTTTTATAAGGAAAGTTTCAACCCGATATGTTATCTTGGGAGGTGTCCTTTATAAGAAAAGCTTCACTGGGATTTTGTTGAGGTGTATAGATGACGAAGAGGCTAAGGTAATCATGCATGAATTCCACGATGGGGAATGTGGAGGTCATGTCAATGCTAATATGATGGCAATGAAAATACTTAGAGCAGGGTATTTTTGGTCCACACTAAAGCAGGATTGTCACCAACATGTTAGGAAGTGTCACCAATGTCAGGTACATGGGAACGCCATCCATATTCCATCATCAGCATTGCATTCAGTCGTGAGTCCATGGCCCTTCACCATGTGGGCATTTGACATCATAGGACCCATTTCACCCGTCGCCTCAAATGGGCATAGATTCATTTTAGGAGCAACAGAATATTTTTCTAAATGGGTTGAAGCTACTTCCTTGGCTAACGTCCAAGGGCAACATGTAGTGGCATTCATTAAGAAAAATATACTTACTAGATTTGGAATCCCAAGGGATTTGGTTTCAGATAATGGCACTCCCTTTAAGAATGAAAAAGTCGAGAAATTATGTAGAACCTATGGGATTACCCAGCATTTTTCATCACCCTACTATCCCCAAGGTAACGGTCAAGCCGAAGCTACCAATAAGACCCTCATAAGCATAATAGAAAAGACTTTAGAAAAGGGTAGGGCATGGCATGAGAAATTAGATGAGGCTCTGTGGGCTTATAGGACATCCATTCGCACACCCACAAACACTACACCATTTGAATTAGTTTATGGTACAAGTGCCATATTACCCATCCATGCCAAACTGCATTCATACCATACTGCTTTAGCATTGGACCTACCTATAGAAACTCTACAAGAAGCCAGGTTGGCCGAGCTTGACCTTATTGATGAAAAAAGACTTCTTGCCATGAATCATGCATATGCATATAGGCAAAGGATAGCTAGGCACTATGAAAAACACAAGAAAGCTCGTGATTTCAAGGTAGGGGACCTAGTTCTGAAAATCATCCATCATAGAGGCCCACATCCACTAGGAAAATGGCGACCCAAATGGGATGGCCCTTATGTCATAAGAGGGGCAACTTCTAATAATGCCTATTGGTTGGTTGATGCAGAAGGAAAGAATCTGGCAGATCCCATAAATGCCCAGTATTTGAAAAGGTATTACATCTAAAATCCCCCTTATTTCCATTTGAAAGAAAATGTTTCCAAAAACAAAAAGGGAGGATTGGAGAATCTCCTCTAAATTTCTAGGAAAGTATACAGAAGATGGATCACCCAATCCCAAATTAGGAGGCTGGTGTGATATAAAAGTCAAAAAAAAAAAAAAAAAAAAAAAAAAAAAAAAAAAAAATTTTTTGCCTGCACACCGTTTTGTTTGCCTTTTTGACTCTCTTCGCCCGGAATCTTCTTCTTTTAGAAGAAGAAGAAGAAGAAGAAGAAGACTTTCTATTTTAAAAAATGTTCTAAACTTGAATTAAATTATTAAAAGAAAATTATCATTATTTTTGAAGAAGAATTGATTTTGAAAAGAAATAGATCTCTGATAATTCGTACGATAGATAAAAAGAATATAAATCATTGATCAAAAAAAAAAAAAAAAAAAATTCAAATAAAAAAAAATGTATAATAAGCAACATCGCTTTGATTTATTAATGCGAACAACTAAGAAGAAGTATGAATTGAAAAAATGCGTAATAATGTAACAAGTCAATTTGATTTTTTTTAGCATTTTTGAAATAATGGCTTATAATGAGGCAATGTAACGCTGGTCATAAGCTTGATCCGCTCGCGTGTAATAACTGTGTTATCACAACTATGGGCTCTGCCTCCAATCTAATATGTAGGTAACATGATATACGTTATGAATTATAAAATAACAATAACAAATCAGTATAATTTGATATTCAATACTATTTCCATTTTGATATATTATATCATATAATAACATGTTTTCTAACAACAAAGATGTTAATATATGTGATCTACTTTAATATTTGAAGTTAATACGACTCATAGGAATGTAATCGTGGTGTGCAATATTATTTTTTTGAATCGGTTGCTGGCGTCAATACGCAACAACGCGATTCATATTTTTTTTTAATACCTATGCAACAATTTCCAATAACAATCACCATTTTCTTCAAATACTGACACTTCAACAGCAGCGTCAATCGCACCGATGAGCAGAGTACTATAAAAAGACGGGTCGCATCAACTATGTAAAGAATCATGAACAAGTGATCGTACGCCAGTCACTCAGTCGGCACTTAACCAAATTGACCTGTTACAAAAAGTGCGTACCAATGAATAAAGCTACGTTGGTTGATGGGATAAAGGTGAAACAATCAAGATAGTCTAACAGCAACACAACAGAAAAGTGGAAAAAACAGACAATTAAATCGGATAGATTTTAAGACAATTAAGTATGCTTGCGTTGCAAGAATGGAAATGGTCTAGTCACAAAGCTGTTTAAAGAGTTCTACAGCTGCATAATAAGGCTAATTGATTTGAAAATTTCTATATGTGCAGATAGCGCATAAATATTTTAATGTTATCGTTATCCTGGGAGGCCAAACTTAGATGTAGATAACAAAAGTGTTGATAAAATTGCTGTCTTTCAAATGGTAATTTAGACCAAATACATGTAAAGATGCATTTACGATTATGTGATATAATAACTCTCAATTTAGTCCCGCTAATGCAGGTTAACCTAAATAATGTAATACGACAAAATATATCGTGCAGGTGAATAAAATTCAAAAAAAAAATTACACATAACCTTTTAAAATAAAAACAAGTATTATAGTAGCATCAATATTTACCGTGGCATTAATAAATGAATAGCGAATTGTGATACATTTAAAAAAAAATGAAGGTAATATTATGTTATATTGAATGATTATTAACAATATCATAATATTAACAAAATAATAGGTATCATTTGTAATGTGATAATGATGAATGCTATGTGTGTTAAATGATGAGCGATTTTTTAGAATTATCCCATTTGTATGGCAACTTATTAACAAGTCTAATAATTGTGAATTATAACATTTTTATACTCATAGAAAATTTTTATCAATAATGTCATCATCTCAGCTTATTATCGAGAATTTAATTCTGCATCTAGTGAGTAACTAACAATATAAATAAATTTTAAATATTACCTCATTACTAATAATAGAGAACATGCATCAGCGGCACAAGAGTACAACATAATAATGTCAGAAATGAACTTCTATTACTTTACAAGACAAATTTTTAAAATGTATGAAGTTAAATATGAAGTAAACTATCATCAGTATTTAGAATAACAATATGCCTTTTTAATCCTCGCATAACAATTATAAATTTATGATCCCTTGAATTATGTCAGAATTTTAAACTTCATAATATGTCGTTAGTACTACAACATTATTAATGTTACATTTTAATTACGAATGCAGATTTTTGCATCAACATTTAGTGACATTCTAGATACCGGTTTTAGCTAATACCTATAAAATGCCAAATATCATTTTTACTTTTATAAAAATATGATGAGATAAGATAGGATGTTATATATCATAATAACCAAAAGCTTATTTTTATTACGGTAATTATTTTTAATATTTGCACAACCAAACGCATGAAATTCTATTGAATCATACAATTATTACTGAAATAGTTTCTTTAATAACATTTAAGTCATATTTTCATTTTAACATTTACATATCCTTGGTGTTAATAAACAAATGTTGTAAGTAGTATGAAAGGATTTTTTTTTTTTAAGGTGCATAAAATGACCGTAACGGTATAATTAGCAACAAAAAGAAGAATTTCATCTTAATGTCCGACTCTAAACATCCATTGAAAAAGCATTAATAATTGGTTTGTAAGATAGAATGAGATCTATCCCATCTACTTGCGTAAATCTTAGGTTATTAATTTTTAACATAATTGCAAATAACATCAATCATCATCATCACAACATCATCACCGCGTATAAATCATCCAAATAATTCAGTACCGATAATCACAGATACTTCATGGGAAAGTTTTAAATCACATTTCAATTCATATCCACTCAAGTCATCACCAATTTAACTCAAAACACCAGTTGGCATATGTGATTTCCGCTGCCCTGCTGTGCTATTACGGACAAAAAACAAAGCACTACTTTTGGATCAAGGAAGAAATACGCATGATGATTGTTTGGTGCTAATATGCATGGTATGTTTCGCCACACTCCACGACTAATAGCTACCTCCGTGCTTACCAGATAAAGCTGAAGCATGGCACCAGTAACATCGTTGATGTTTCCGGGTAACTTTAATCTGTAAATGAAATCCTTCACAACTTGATGTAGGGTTCATTTCAAAAGTCATTGGACCCCAGTTAATGTTAATGTGGCAAGGGTATACACAAGTTTCATTTAAAGCCATTGTATTTTTATTATAACTTTCAAAATGCTTGCATTTACAGTAGCATCGGGTTATCCAGGACGTGCTGCTTCTGGGACATATAGTAACCAGCTTTTAATATAATATTTAAAATATTTTTTATATAATTATTGTAGGCATATATCATTTGCTCTGCTAATAGTAATTAATAATCGTAAAATAAATAGCTAACATTTAATTTAAAAGACCGATGAGCGTTCACTCATATTTTTTTCATATTCATTAATATATTATAATATCTTTAATAAATATAATATGTCCTCAATTCTAAATATTGTTAGATATTATCTTCATTTTCTAATTTCATTATCTGAACATGTCCACTAACAATAAAATTAAAATATATTACAAAATTAATATGAAGGTTTTCTTTTTATAATAGTATTACAATGTATGATTTAACAGCCGTACGTAATATTATGCGCTACTAACCAAGTTCTGATGACCACTAACTCAATCATAATGACTTTATTCATTTCAAGTTGATATAAGAGAAAGTTTGATCTAACTTATTTAACAGACTAGTATTCTGCGCTGAGCGTTGCACTGCAACATGGGCTTATTTTAGATGTACGCCTCCAACAAATGCAAAACCTCACCAAGAGATTGTAGTTTCTCACTAAAAGCAAAAAAAAAAAATGCAGTATATATATATATATATCAGCAATATATATCATATGATATATATATTTCTGCAATTATAAAGAGGCCCTTCCCCTGTTGATGTTTGCCAGATGTGATCTCTGCGAGCATCATGTAGTTTTTCATGTGAATCTAGCATTTTTCAAAAAACGCCATATCTTTAGAAATATATATATATATATCTAAATAATTTATTTAAATATTATTTTTGTAACAAATATGAAAGTACACATTAAAAAGTAATTTACGCATTCAATGTATTCGGTGAATACTTAAACTATCATTCATTTTACTTTCTCTTATTTAGAAAAAAATAATATTACATTAAAGAAAGACTTTCTAATACATTCATATTATACATTTGAGTCAATATGGCATTCCAATCCGTAAAAATAAAGGTTCACGGTAGCCTATTACTATTGTAAATACTTTTTCTACCCATGAACTAAATAGGCTCACACCATGTTCCTTCCTGACATCTAGAGGTATTACACACAGAACACATGAACAATATTCCATCACGCCACCCCAAAGGGTCCTTTCCCATAGAATCGATAATATACATATCTGAGTGGTGCAATACCTGCCGATATCAAGTTGCTAATAGTTTACGGGAAAACCAAGTCCAATATACAATGTGTTGTAAATTAAATCGGGGTCATTATTTTTTGAAAAAATTAGACGTAACCTTAGTAGAACCAATTCGATATGAGACTGTGGGTGTTCGTAATCAAAGCCTAATCTTTTTTTAAGTGTCAGTAAATGAGTATTATCAACATATAACTCAAATTAATAAATACCTATAATATAATATTGATTTCAAATAGCTAACGAAATTATCGACCCCGACCGATATTCGATTCATTTTATCCCACAAATGACCACATATTAAATAAGACCTGGCCGACCCTATAATAAAAGATCTTCTATAACAGTGATCATGATATTCAGAGAAGTTAAGTCCATAAGACAAAAAAAAAGAGCCTAATAGTGTCCGGGTTCCAACTAATATGGTATTTTACAATCACATATGATCTCTTAAACGGACCATGGGACCATGGAACTCATATTGATAATCTTTATGCAAAGCGAAAATTAAATCCCATCCTAAACCTAACCTCAATTATTTATCACTAACACCCTCAAAAAATAAGTTTTAAAGTAGTCTATAATACTCAAATGCATGAACAACCCGAAGCATGACCCTAAGAAAACTAAAAATACACCTGATCCAATTTGTATTGAACTCAACCTTTTCATGATTGACTTTATACTTCAATGACCGAGACGAGCATATTAGTAATGGGTCAAGTTTTAAACACCCCTAATTTATTAGACAATAGTTGCTACTCTACAAGTGAGTAATCAAAAGGCTTTCTTTCAATTCAATTATATACCATTTTATTTTATTTTTTATATCAGTTAACATCCTTAAATGTTAGAAATATGATGTTTAATTTAATATCAAACTATTGTAAAGAATCTTCAGATCATAGAATCATTTTACCTTTGTCTTTAGTCCACGCACCACATTTGCACTAATTAAAATTATAAAATAAAAATATATTCTGATTCTACAGACATGTGTCTCCATTCTGTAAAAGTTTTAAAATTTTTGGAGAATCAGAAGTATTTTTAAAAATTCGAAGAACAGGTCTTTGAAACTGAACAGATTCTGCAACTTTCAGAATCTGAAAATTTTCGGAAATCAAGAACTTAAACACGAATCTGAAACTATTGGAAAATCTGGTTTTTCCTTTCTCGAATTAACGGATTCAAACAAATTTCAAGCGTCTAGGCTGACCCTTGAGCGCCGGTTCAAGAAGGCCTAAGTCGAAAAGATCTCACTTGTCCACAATCGTTCTTAGAAGTCAGAAAATCAGAATTTGTTAGTTTTGATAAACTAACTGGCACGCTCGCGCAACCCGACGTAGTTCGAGGGTTTGATTTCGGATCCCACGATTTGAAATAAAATCACGTCTACAAACACGTATGGCATAACTCACCACTTCTCCTCGCCCTACTACCCTCAAGGCAACGGCCAAGCCGAAGCCACAAACAAGACTCTCATTAGTATTATTGAGAAAACCTTAGAGAAGGGTAGGACGTGGCACGAGAAGCTGGATGAAGCCTTATGGGCTTATAGGACTTCCATCAGGACTCCCACGAATGCCACACCATTCGAATTGGTCTATGGCACAAACGCCATTCTTCCCATTCATACTTGTAAACACCCCGAAATCCCACGAATTCCTTAAACAAACCTGGTTTTGTAAAAGCAGCCCCAAAGGGCCATTTTTGAGTCTGGAAACCCAAGAGCCTTCCAGACAACCCTGTACATACGTTTTGAACTCTATATTCCGAAAACATACAATATAGCTTTTAAAACCTTTTTAAAACATATTTTGAAACCCCGAAGCGGCTTGGCCCGATCAAGACAGGACCAGGAGAGCTAAGAAGAGCCCGGAACCGGAGCATAGGTTGAGCCCGTTACAGCAACTCTTGTATCTGATTCACACCCCCAGGATCTCGAACGTCCAAGACCCTGTTCTTATCAAAATATCATTTGAAGTCATCTCCGGAAGGCAGAAATGGAGGCGGACGACCATGTTGGCGAAGACCCAACGAAGACGGAGTACTGATGCTATCAGACCCCGCACGAATCATCCGTTTCGAACCCAGCTCGAAGGAGTCAGAGTTCAGTTTAGATTGGATCTGGACCATATATATCCAGATCCCAATCCAAACCCATATGTGGACTTGGATTTGGATTTGGATCCAGAGATCCAATCCAATATCCATATTCGTGGCCCACATCACCTTCTCATAAATGGAGGTGGGGCCTACTTGAAATTCACGTGGGATATTGGGCATGAGAGAGAGTGGGGATGGAAAATATCAAGAGTGTTGTAATTAAGCTTGACTTGTGTGTCAAGTTTGGGGTTAATCATGTGGGTTAGCCTAATTGAGTGGGTTTAAGCTTGTAATTAGCTAAGACCTAACCTAGGGCTGCACCAACATGAGGTGGTTAAGGTCTATGGGCCATGCAAAGGGAGCTCCTTCACCTAAACCTAACCCAAAACGCCTAATCCTAGCCTAAACCCCTAATCCACCCCTAATCTGAACCTAATCACCTAACCCACTTCCCTAATCCCGTCCTAATCCCAACCTAATCACCTAACCCACTTCCCTAATCCTAGATTAATTTCCCTAATCCTAGCCTAAACCTAGCCTAATCACCTAACCTAGCTCACTAAACCTCACCCTAAAACCCAACCACCTAACCTATCCCTAAACCCCTAAACCACCCCTAGCCCACAATCTACCCAAACCCCTAGTTTCCAAAATATCTGGCCCAACCCTTTCCAGCCCACCTTATCTACATACCACCCGACCTAAACCACCTAACCACTACCCCAAGCCCAGCCCTAACCGACCTACCCATCCCTATTTAAACCCCCCCCCTTGGGGGCGGGTTTTTCTAGCAAGAACCCTCACCTCACCCAGCCGGGCCCTCTCTTTCCCCCATTTCCTCACCCAGCCGAACCTGCCCGCCTGCTCCACCTGCTCCACCAGCACTACCTGCACCGCCACCTTCTCTCTTTCATCCACCACCATCTCCTAGCCGGACGCCACCACCCTCTCCCAGCTGGACGCCACACTTGCTCTCCATCCCATCTACACCCGGCTTCTCTCTTAGTCGTGCACGATTTTGAACACACACAGGCCTAATCAGCCCCTAATACATAAGTGTATATATATACTTTCATTTTCGAAGGGTTTTGTTTAAGTTGGGTGCGTTGTCTTTCAATTCAAGCACTTTCACACACATTGAGCCTTCGCTCTTACTCCCAAGACCTTAGTAAAGGCCATACTGCAATTTATATTTGGGTTTAATTTCATGTCGTGTGTGTAAGTCTTTCAATTCAAGCATGCACCCACATTGAGCCTTCGCTCTTATTTGCAAGACCCGAGTAAGGGCTCATATACATAATCTATATACATATCACCCTTCGGTTATTTCCCTTCAGTCATTTCCCTTCAGTATTGTCTTTACATTTCGGGTTTTCCCTTTGGAGTAGCGTGAGTTTGCATTGCATCTACGCCATACCACGAGGTTGGACGCATATTGCATCAAAGCAAGCCCCGCTCGAATTCGCCCACGTAGTGGAGTGTTCATAACACACAAACTAGGTGGCCCGAAAAGGGATAAAAGAAAAGACTTAGGCACGTGCAAATCCACGTGATCTAAAACATGCAATCGCATTTTAAAGACCCGAAATAGACACCTCGAACCGCTTCGTAGACTTTCTCTCCAAAAACTCGATTTTTGCAAAGCGTACAGACTGACCCTTGCGCATCGGTGCAAGAAGGTTGTAGACGCGCGAAAATCCCCGCCTCTTTGCCTCTTTCGTGGCTTGGAGTGGATCTTATCGTGCGTCTAAGGCCTATGTATACAAATAGGGCGTGCCAGCTAGCTTACTTAAGCTAGCGAAGATATATTTAACACTGGCTTCTAAACGTGGCGACTGTGAGCAAGTGAGCTCTTGTCGTCGCAGACCTTCTTGCACCGATGCGCAAGGGTCAGTCTGTACGCTTTTGCAAAAATCGAGTTTTGGGGAGAAAGTCTACGAAACGGTTCGAGGTGTCTATTTCGGGTCTTTAAGATGCGATTGCATGTTTTAGATCACGTGGATTTGCACGTGCCTAAGTCTTTTCTTTTATCCCTTTTTGGGTCGCCTAGTTTGTGTGTTATGAACACTCCACTACATGGGCGAATTCGAGCGGGGGTTGCTTCGATGCAATATGCGTCCTACCTCGTGGTATGGCGTAGATGCAATGCAAACTCACGCTACTCCAAAGGGAAAACCCGAAATGTAAAGACAATACTGAAGGGAAATAACAGAAGGGAAATAACCGAAGGGAAATAACCGAAGGGAAATAACCGAAGGGAAATAACCGAAGGGAAATAACCGAAGGGAAATATGTATATATCTTATGTATATGAGCCCTTACTCGGGTCTTGCAAATAAGAGCGAAGGCTCAATGTGGGTGCGTGCTTGAATTGAAAGACTTACACACACGACATGAAATTAAACCCAAATATAAATTGCAGTATGCCTTGACTAAGGTCTTGGGAGTAAGAGCGAAAGCTCAATGTGTGTGAGTGTAGAATTGAAGTACTACGCACACGACATAAATGAAACCCAAATATAACTGCAATAAGGCCTTTACTAAGGTCTTGGGAGTAAGAGCGAAGGCTCAATGTGTGTGAAAGTGCTCGAATTGAAAGACTTACTCACACGACAAGAAATGAAACCCAAATAGTATAGGTCGGCCCTTACTTGGGTCTTTCAAATAAGAGCGAAAGCTCAATGTGTGTGAGAGTGCTTGAATTGAAAGACTTACTCACACGACAAGAAATGAAACCCAAATAGTATAGGTCGGCCCTTACTTGGGTCTTTCAAATAAGAGCGAAAGCTCAATGTGTGTGAGAGTGCTTGAATTGAAAGACTTACTCACACGACAAGAAATGAAACCCAAATAGTATAGGTCGGCCCTTACTTGGGTCTTTCAAATAAGAGCGAAAGCTCAATGTGTGTGAGAGTGCTTGAATTGAAAGACAACGCACCCAACTTAAACAAAACCCTTTGAAAATGAAATATATATGTACACTTATATATTAGGGGCTGATTAGGCCCGTGTGTGGTCAAAATCGTGCACGACTAAGAGAGTGCACGTGTGTGGTTGTGCCAAGCCACGTTATTACAAGCGGGGGGAGACTATGCTCCGTTATTACAACCCCGTATCAAATTGAATTTCAAGCAAGTGTACGACTAAAGACCGAGTTTAGACACTTACGAGTAGCAGGTCCGTAGAGGTCTTGCTTGAGCGTGGACTTGGCTTTGGGCTGCAAACGGGAGCTCCGCGAAGGTATGTGCTCAAGGGTGCTGGCCGGCTGCAAATGGGGCGCGGGATAGACGCCTCGAAGGGGGCCGGTGGCAAGTAGGTGGCGCCTCCAAGTAGGGGGTTTAGAGTGGCTGAATAAGTGGGTCTTAGGGTCACTAGGGAAGTTAGGTACTTAGGGAAACTGGACCTAAAAGGTGAGCTAGTGGGAAGGCCAAAGAGGACACCTAGGGGGGGGGAGTAGTGGCCGGCGGTTTGGTTTGTGCTAGGTTCGGCTAAGTTAAAATGGTGGTGGCGGGCTGCTAAGGCTGGAGTATGGGAAGGTGGCCAGTTAGGGGATGGGACTAGGTAATAGTGGGAATAGTGGGTTTAAGGTAGTGCCACGGGCAAGTCTTAGGAAATCTGATAGGGTGGCCGGGTATAGTTAATGTGAGTTAGGTAGGAAGCAAACGGTTGAGGCGGCTAAGGTTTGGCCGAGTGGGAGTGGTGGCGGTGAGGGGCTGTTGGGTGAGTAAGGTGATGGTGTGGTGGGTGGCTGGGAGTGGAGAGGTGGTAGAGAAGGGTTTAAGTAGGGTTAAAGAAGGCTTACCGGATGGGAGAAGTGGCGAGTGGATGAAGAGGGAAGCCGAGTGTTGATGGGAGTTCGGCTGAGTGAGGTGGTGGTGTCCGGCTGGGGGGGCAGTGATGGTGGACGGAAGAGTGAAGGTGGCGGAGCAGGTGGCGGCTGGTGGAGCAGGTGGAGTTGCTGGGGAGTGGTCACGGCTGGATGGAAGATGGGAGAAGGAGAGGGCCCGGCTGGATGGTAGAGTGGTTCCCACTTGGAAAACCCGCCCACAATGAGGGGGGTTTAAATGGGGATGGGTAGGTCGGTTAGGGCTGGGTTGTGGGTAGTGGTTAGGTGGTTTAGGTAGGGTAGTATGTAGATAAGGTGGGCTGGATGGGGTTGGGCCAGATATTTTAAAACTAGGGGTTCGGGAAAATCGTGGGCTAAGGGTGGTTTAGGGGTTTAGGGCTAGGTTAGGTGGTTGGGTTTTAGGGTGAGGTTTAGTGAGCTAGGTTAGGTGGTTTAGGCTAGGTTTAGGCTAGGATTAGGGAAATTAATCTAGGTTTAGGGAAGGATTAGGGAAGTGGGTTAGGTGATTAGGTTGGGATTAGGCCGGGATTAGGGAAGTGGGTTAGGTGATTAGGTTCAGATTAGGGGTGGATTAGGGGTTTAGGCTAGGTTTAGGCATTTTTGGCTAGGTTTAGGTGAAGGAGCTCCCTTAGCATGGCCCATAGACCTTGATCACCCCATGTTGGTGCAGCCCTAGGTTAGGTTTTAGCTAATTACAAGCTTAAACCCACTCAATTAGGCTAACCCACATGATTAACCCAAACTTGACACACAAGTCAAGCTTAATACAACACTCTTGATATTTTTCACCCCCACTCTCTCTCATGCTCAATATCCCACGTGAATTTCAAGTGGGCCCCACCTCTATTTATGAGAAGGTGATGTGGGCCATGGATATGGATATTGGATTGGATCTCTGGATCCAAATCCAAATCCAAGTCCACATATGGGTTTGGATTGGAATCTGGATATATATGGTCCAGATCCAATCCAAACTGAACTCTGACTCCTTCGAGCTGGGTTCGAAACGGACGATTCGTGCGGGGCCTGACAGCATCAGTACTCCGTCTGCGTTGGGTCTTCGCCAACATGGTCGTCCGCCTCCGTTTCTGCCTTCTGGAGATGACTTCAAATGATATTTTGGTAAGAACAGGGTCTTGGACGTTCGAGATCCTGGGGTGTGAATCAGATACAAGAGTTGCTGCGCCGGGCTTGACAGGTGCTCCGGTTCTGGGCTCTTCTTGGCTCTCCTGGTCCTGTCTTGATCGGGCCAAGCCACTTCGGGGTTTCAAAACATGTCTTAAAAGGGTTTTCAAAAGCTATATTATATGTTTTTGAAAGATAAAGTTTAAAACATATATACAGGGTTTGTTTGGAAGGCTCCTGGGTTTCCAAACTCAAAAATGGCCCTTTGGGGCTGCTTGTATAAAACCAGATGGATTTTGAGAAATTCGTGGGATTTCGGGGTGTTTACAGATGCCCCTCTTTGGCCTTGTCCAAATAGATTTGGATAAGGGCAAAGATGACAAACACCCCTTTTAATGTCTCCCTAGATCTAGCCACGAAGAATATGGGATCGTCCCATTTTAGCAAAATCTCAATTTTACAAACTCTGGTAGGAGGAGATATCACGCCAAAGGGTTTTACTATGGAATCTGGTCCTAAATGGGATCATGTTCATGCAAGTACCATGCGTGGAATGCAGATGACATGGGTGTGGTGCCAAGAGTGGCGACCTCCCAGAGACCAGGTGTGGTCGAACTCTAGAGACTTACAAGGCCTACTGCTCCAAGTGAGCAAAAACCCTATGCTGTTCGATGTTCGGTTTTTAAAACTTATTTACAAAAGCTATTTACAAAAGGGACAACTGTCTTGAGCCTCGATCCTAAGGATCTTGAGCTCTTCGTGCTTGCCCTTGTTTGAGTCTTAACACTCGCTTATCTAGCGGAGGTTTTATAAGAAAACAAGCTTCATTTCAAATTCCTACGCCTTACTCGAAACGTCGAATTCTCAAACAAGATGAAATTCAAGTAAGTAAATCCTATTTTTACTTTAGGATTCCTCGAAATGAACCATGCTTTAGCTTGGGATAAGCCTGGGATGGGAAAGAGATACCACGGTCCCTTCTGAAGCGTCCCGTGGTTTGAGGCATAGAAGGCGGAAAACTGCTCTTTTTGAGCTTTTTGGCCTCTTTTTCCTTTTTTTCCATAGAGGGTCTCCCTTTGGGAGTATTTTTTCTTTAATCCCTCTTTTTCATAAGAGAATCGATTTTTCTTTTTAAAGTCTGGTTTCTTTCTTTTGGAAAGAGACTTTAAATGGGAAATTCCCTTTTGATTTGGGCCTTTGTTTTCCTTTTGGAAGGAGAAGAGAAGAGGGGAGGACTTATCCCAAGCCTACACTCGATCCATTCCAGATCAGCCTATTTAGAAATAGCACGTACTACTTGCAAGTATCTTGCTATGTTGAACTAGGCCTTTCTTTGTAAGAAGAAGGATTTTGAAATGTAACCACGATTTTGAAAACTCCACTCTTTCACAAGTGTGAATTCTCTCACTTAGGGTCACACGAGTTGCTTTTGCACCTTATTCACACGTCTCAGGGCAGCTATCCCTATAAAATTTTCGAAAACTGGAATTTAATCCAGATCCTACACATGATACTTCTTTAAGTATTGAATATTGATAGGATCTGCTAAATTCCTACCTTCTACATCGATCAACCAATACGAATTGTTCGTAGTGGTTGCTCGCACAACATAGGGTCCATCCCAGTTGGGGCGCCACTTGCCTAGGGGGTGTGGGCCACGATGGTGGATGGTTTTCAAGACCAGATCTCCCACTTCAAAGTGGCGAGGTCTCATGTGTTTGCTATAATGTCGGGCTATCCTTTGCCGGTATGCACGAGCATGATCCATGGCAAGGAGTCGCCTCTCATCTAGCAAATCTAGTTCGGCCATCCTAGCATGCTGAAGCGTCTCTAGGGGGAGGTCGAGTGCAATGGATGTATGGAATGAATGCAGTTGGGTATGAATGGGAAGAATGGCGTTTGTGCCATAGACCAATTCGAATGGTGTGGCATTCGTGGGAGCCCGGATGGAAGTCCTATAAGCCCATAAGGCTTCATCCAGCTTCTCATGCCACCTCCTACCCTTCTCTAAGGTCTTCTCAATGATACCAATGAGAGTCTTGTTTGTGGCTTCGGCCTGGCCGTTGCCTTGAGGGTAGTAGGGCGAGGAGAAGTGATGAGTTATGCCATACGTGTTGCACAACTTAACCATCCGCTCGTTCTTGAATGGGGTACCATTATCAGACACAAGGTCTCGTGGAACCCCAAATCGAGCCAAGATATTCCTCCGGATGAAAGCCACCACATGTTGCCCCATTACATTCGTTAGGGAAATGGCTTCCACCCACTTGGAGAAATACTCCGTGGCTGCTAAAATAAAACGATGCCCATTCGAGGCCTTTGGAAATATGGGGCCTACAATGTCAAACGCCCACATGGTAAATGGCCAGGGGCTGACCACGGAATGTAATGCAGATGAAGGGATATGAATGGCGTGCCCATGCACTTGACATGGATGACACTTCCTAACATGATCGTGACAATCCCTTTTCAGGGTGGACCAAAAATAGCCCCCTCTAAGTATTTTCATCGCCATCATGTTGGCATTAACATGACCTCCACATTCTCCATCGTGGAACTCGTGCATCACTATCCTAGCCTCCTCTAGGTCGATACACCTAAGCAGAATGCCGGTAAAACTCTTTTTGTATAAGACCCCACCCAGAATGGTGTATCGGGTCGAAATCTTACGAATGAATGCCTTATCTTTGAACGTGGCATCCTCGGTGAATCCCCCATTTTCTAAAAATTGTTTTATGTCATAGAACCAGGGTTTTTCAATAGACTCTGGGTTGTTTTGGCAAATATCCAAGTCGTGTGTGGATGGATGGGGCGCATGCCATATTTCCAAAGATCTGGTCCCTGAAATGGGATCGACCTTCAGGGCTGAACCCAAGGAAGAGAGGGCATCGGCGATGCCATTGTCCTCTCTTCCCACGTGTGTGAGCTTACACGACTGGAAGGAGTGGACCAATCGAGTGGCCAACTCGTGATATGGAAGTAGTTTCTCATTACGTACTTGCCAAATTTTTAAAACCTGGTTTATGACAAGGAGTGAATCTCCAAAGACCTCGATGCATGATGCCCCTAGAGTTTTCGAAATCCTTAAGCCTTGTATGAGTGCTTCATACTCAGCTACGTTGTTGGAACATTCGAAATCTAAGCGGACCGCTATGGGAATCTCGCCCTTTCAGGGGAGATTAGGATGATCCCGGCACCAGCCCCTCGTTGGTTTCGTGCCCCGTCGAAGTGCATCTTCCACACTTGGTTTTCGAAAGAATTTGTCAAAATGTGGTTTTGAAAATGGTTTTGCAATATGCCTTCATCAGGCATTTCGACAAGAGTGGGATATGCGTCCTCCAAGGGGAAGTCAGCCACGTAATCTGCTAGGGCTTGCCCCTTAACGGAGATCTGGTGATGGTATTTTAGATCATACTCCATTAGAAGGAGTTGCCATTTGCCCAATCTACCCGTGAGAATGGGTTTTTCGAACAAGTGCTTGATTGGATCAAGCTTGGACACCATCCAGATCTCATGATCTAGGAAGTAGTGTCTGAATTTCTGGCAGGCCCAGACTAGGGCCAAGCACGTCTTCTCCATGGCTTGATAATTTCGTTCATAAGCCAAGAGAGTTTTCGAAATATAGTAGATGGCATACTCCTTATGGGTGTCATCCTCGTATTGAGCCAACAGGGCTCCTAAAGCGTTTACATGCACGGAGATGTATAATAAAAGCGGTTTTCCTTGTTTTGGAGGATTCAAAACGGGGGGATTAACCAAGTATGCCTTTAGTCTCTCGAAGGACTTTTGGCATTCGTCATCCCATAAGAATTTCGTGCCCTTCCTCAACAGTTTGTTGAAGGGTTCGCATCTAGTTGCCAGATTCGATATGAATCGGCGCACAGATTGTAATCGACCTTGAAGGCTACGGACTTGGGTGAGATTGGAGGGTGGAGCCATGTCTATGATGGCTCGACACTTAGAGGGGTCGACTTCTATTCCCCTTTGGCTCACCATAAAGCCTAGAAGCTTGCCTGATTCTACCCCGAACACACATTTCTGAGGGTTTAGCTTTACTTTGTAAAGCCTAAGCCTTTCGAAAATCTTTTGTAAACATTCGATATGGGTGCATCGGGTTTTGGATTTTGCCAAGAGATCATCTACATACACTTCTACAAGCTCGTGAATTTGATCATGGAAGATCGTGTTCATGGCTCGTTGGTATGTTGCGCCGGCATTTTTCAAACCAAAGGGCATGACTGTATAGCAGTACGTGCCCCATGGGGTTGTGAAGGCGGTCTTACCCTGATCTCGTGGGCTTAGTTTGATTTGATTATAGCCTGAATAGCCATCCATAAATGAAAACATTTCATGATTTGCAGTACTATCGACTATCAAATCTATGTTTGGTAAAGGATAATTATCCTTTGGAGTGGCTTTATTCAGGTTTCTGAAATCGATGCATATTCGAATTTTCCCATTGGTTTTTCGAACTACAACGATATTTGACAACCAATCAGAATACGCAATGGGTTTTATAAATCCGGCTTTTAGCAGATCTTCTAAACCCTCTTTGACTTGCGTGTGTACATTCGGGTGTATTTTCCTAAGCTTCTGCTTTATTGGTTTTACACCTATATCTAAGGGAAGACGATGCTCGACTATGCTGGGATCTATGCCCGGCATGTCTTCATACGTCCATGCAAACACATCTAAATAGGTTCGTAGAAATGCAATGAATGCTAACTTTTCAGTTTCATGCAAGCATGCGCCTATTTTGATGGTTTTGGGATTGGAATCATCCCCTAGGTTCACCTCTACGAAATCTCCTCCTACTGATTGGGAAGGTCTTTCAAAATCGAGAATTCTATGAAATTCTGGGAGCTCAGAAGTGGGATCTTCCTCAAGGGGATCCACTTCTGGGCTTCGATCATTCTCGTGGGCTATAGACCCGAGGGAACTTGATGCGTGATTTTCAAAATAACCTGGTTTTGTACTTGGATTTTTAAGTGATTTCGAAATTTTTGGTCTGGCTATGCAGACGACGTTTCTTTCGAAATCCTTTTCTTTCGCCAAAGTCATACCAGGAGCAGCTATGTACAAAATCTTTTTGGTATTTTCCAAATTTTCGATTTTTTTGGGTTTTTGTAAAACAAGAACTTTGGGAACTATACAAAGCACACTTTTTTCGAGTTTTTGCTTTTCCATTGTTTTGGTTTTTCTTGTTTTTCGATTTTTTTTTTTTGATTTTAAGTTTTCAAATGTTTTTGGTATTTTTAGAAAAAGGGATCTTCCGTCATACCTACAAAGGGAAAACACTATGGGTTAGACTCGGAACAGGAGGTCTAAACCATAGGTTTCTTCTAAGACAGGCTCCGGGGCACCCTTGACCCAGGTGGTCACAGGGGGTGGCTCCGGCGGTATTCGGGGAGTATAGCCGATCCCATATCGGCTTGGGTTGGCCCTAGGAAGGATGGGCTCTAGGAGACCCTGGTTTTGTGCCCCTAGACTCTTGTAGGGCGTGTAGCCCATGTTCAATAACATGTTCCACGACCTTTTGTTTTTTGAAAAGATGGGATATAAGTCGTGGTCCTGGAACATGCTATCGTCCATATTAGGCTCGTATGGCCTTTTGTCCAGGGGTTTTGGAAATAGGGATCGTTTGGGTTTTCCTAGGAGGATTAGAGTCGGGAGGGGGCCTGCTTTGGGTGGCCCCTTCACACATACAACCTTCCTAGGGTTGTTCAACACGAGCCGAGGTGGCTCAACCATAATTTGCCCCAGGTTAGCCTCATGGGCCTGGGAGCTCGATAAACAAGGGGAGTTTATGATCCCCTGAAGCTGTGGGTGACTCTCACCTAGGATCACTACGACTTGGTCCCTAAAAGGGATCTTGACACACTTGTGGAAGGTGGATGGCACAGCGCACAAACTGTGTATCCAGGGTCTTCCCAGCAACAGGTTATAATGGGGGTGGATGTCCAAGACATGGAACACCCCCGTGTGTTCGATCCCTCCCGTTTCCATTGGGAGTTCGATGGATCCTAAAGGCCTAGACGCATTCCCATCGTATCCAGTGATAACGATGGGGCTTGGGTTCACTGAAGTCAAGGTGACTCCGATTTTGTACGCCACGTGAAGTGGAAGGATGTTGAGCCCTCCTCCACCATCGACTAGGCACCTGTCCAGAGAGTGGTTGTTTAGAACCACCTCGATATGCAGGGCCTGGTTATGGGTTTCGTAGGGTCTATCTACATCATCTTCCGAAAAGGTGATGGGCGATTTTGCTCCTAACAAAGCCACTTGGGCAGACAAGGATTTCGGACTTATGTTCGAATCAACCTTGGCCCTTTCTAGAATTTCTTCTAAGACAAGTCTATGCCTAGGCGAGGTTTTGATAAGCTCTAGGATAGACATGTGAATAGGAATCTTTGAAAGGTGGTTTTCGAAATCATAAGGATTTAGGATGATTTTGTCCTTATCTGCTTTCGGCAGACCACTAGGGATACATGCTTTTGAGGGGCCAGGCACACTGACCACCTTTTTAGCACCTTGAAGGTGCAGGGGTTGGTAGATCCTCCCGGATCTAGTGACTTCCCCCACGACCAGCCTAGGGTTTGCACTAGACTTGGCTCTAAGGATGAGCTGAGGAGAACCTTGGATTTTAAAAACTGGCTTTGCCAGGGTTTCCACTTTTGATGGTCCCCGAATGACGACTTGGGCGGGCCTCTTGTATAATACAAGGATGGGCGCACAAGCAGGTCGACCAGGTTCGGGTTTTTGCGCTAGTTCCTTGGAAATGGTGAGGGTACATACCTCCTTTCCTTTCCCACTGCCACTGGCGTGTTTGGGAAAGGGTTCCTTGAAGATAGCTTGAGGTGGCTCAGGTTCCGCAGTGACCTGGAGCCGGCCCTCCGCTATCAAGTTCTCAATTTTATTTAGAAGAGAGAAGCACCGTTTGGTATCATGGCCTTTGAGCCGATGATACTTGCAAAATCGGTTCAAATACCCCCCTTTGGACATGACTCCTTCGGGGATTTCAGGGAGTTCGATCATGCCCTGGGCAAGTAGGAGGTCTAGGACCTCCGACACAGGTTGCCCCAGCGGAGTGTACTCCCGTTTTTCAATTGGTTTTGAAAAATTGCGTTCTCTCTTATTTTCTATTTTTTCAAAGTTTTTAGAAGTGCCCGCCATGCCTGGATCCACCCGGACATTGGCGATTTTATGGGGCTTTGCCCCTTTGTCCGTCGTGGGCAGCCCATATGCGATGGGCTTTTCCACACGTGTTTTGGGAACGGCACTTCCTTTCCATAAGTGGTCGTATGTCCCTTTTCGCAAGTTGGTTTCGAAAAGGGAGGCCTTTTTGATCAACTTATGGAAAGTTGAAATCTCATGGAGCGAGAGAAGGGTTTTCAACTCGCTTTTGAAATTATCCAGGATGAGCATTACTGCGCATCCTTCGGATATAGGCTCTCGCACTTGGCCTAAAAGAGACCTCCATCTTATAATGAAGGCATGCACGTCTTCGTTCATGCCTTGCTTTGTATCCCTTAAGGTATTCAGGGTTGGCGTGACTTCTACGTTGTGTGCAAATCTTTGCATGAAGCAGTTCGCTAACTCTTCAAAAGTAGCGAACTGGCTTAAGTCGTAGGAAGCCAGCCATTTGGCAGCTGTGCCTTTAAGGGATAGGGGGAACCAATACACCCATTTCATCGAGTCCTTTTTTTTCTTATGGGCTCGACGTGAGAAAAGCTGCAAGTGAGACCTAGGGTCTCCCATGCCATCATACCGATGGAAGTTCGGTATTTTATCGTCACTGTCTATTTCGTAATCCATAGGAAGGAAATCAGACAGGGCGTAGCTTCTTTTCTCTTTATTTTGCCCTTTCAGCAGTTGCTGTAGGGCTTTACGGTCCTTTTGTGTGAAGGACTCGTGGTATTGGTTGCCTTCCATTACGGAGGCCTCTTTTTGCTTGCGAGGTTTTTCAATTTTCTTTTTAGGCCTCTGTTCACCGTTTGATGAACATGAATCGCCTACTTCAGCCTCTTGGCTGAGAGCATCGATTTTGGCCTCAAATTCCCTTCTCAAGTCCTCGATTTCATCTAGTTTTATTTTGTTTTTGAAAATCCTCCTAGAGTGAGAACTTGATGCGCATGAGCCTTGGCTCGACACTTCACTTGGGTTGGATTTTGACATGCTTTTCAAGCTTTTTCAAAATTTCCTAAGTAAAAGCAAAGAAAACAAGTTAAAACGACACCTTTATAAAATTTTTCGCAAGACTTCTACAAGTAAACTCGATTTTTGAAAAGGCTCACGTCCACCGGGCGTGCCAATCTCTGTAGACGCGCGAAAATCCCCGCCTCTTTGCCTCTTTCGTGGCTTGGAGTGGATCTTATCGTGCGTCTAAGGCCTATGTATACAAATAGGGCGTGCCAGCTAGCTTACTTAAGCTAGCGAAGATATATTTAACACTGGCTTCTAAACGTGGCGACTGTGAGCAAGTGAGCTCTTGTCGTCGCAGACCTTCTTGCACCGATGCGCAAGGGTCAGTCTGTACGCTTTTGCAAAAATCGAGTTTTGGGGAGAAAGTCTACGAAACGGTTCGAGGTGTCTATTTCGGGTCTTTAAGATGCGATTGCATGTTTTAGATCACGTGGATTTGCACGTGCCTAAGTCTTTTCTTTTATCCCTTTTTGGGTCGCCTAGTTTGTGTGTTATGAACACTCCACTACATGGGCGAATTCGAGCGGGGGTTGCTTCGATGCAATATGCGTCCTACCTCGTGGTATGGCGTAGATGCAATGCAAACTCACGCTACTCCAAAGGGAAAACCCGAAATGTAAAGACAATACTGAAGGGAAATAACAGAAGGGAAATAACCGAAGGGAAATAACCGAAGGGAAATAACCGAAGGGAAATAACCGAAGGGAAATATGTATATATCTTATGTATATGAGCCCTTACTCGGGTCTTGCAAATAAGAGCGAAGGCTCAATGTGGGTGCGTGCTTGAATTGAAAGACTTACACACACGACATGAAATTAAACCCAAATATAAATTGCAGTATGCCTTGACTAAGGTCTTGGGAGTAAGAGCGAAAGCTCAATGTGTGTGAGTGTAGAATTGAAGTACTACGCACACGACATAAATGAAACCCAAATATAACTGCAATAAGGCCTTTACTAAGGTCTTGGGAGTAAGAGCGAAGGCTCAATGTGTGTGAAAGTGCTCGAATTGAAAGACTTACTCACACGACAAGAAATGAAACCCAAATAGTATAGGTCGGCCCTTACTTGGGTCTTTCAAATAAGAGCGAAAGCTCAATGTGTGTGAGAGTGCTTGAATTGAAAGACTTACTCACACGACAAGAAATGAAACCCAAATAGTATAGGTCGGCCCTTACTTGGGTCTTTCAAATAAGAGCGAAAGCTCAATGTGTGTGAGAGTGCTTGAATTGAAAGACTTACTCACACGACAAGGAATGAAACCCAAATAGTATAGGTCGGCCCTTACTTGGGTCTTTCAAATAAGAGCGAAAGCTCAATGTGTGTGAGAGTGCTTGAATTGAAAGACAACGCACCCAACTTAAACAAAACCCTTTGAAAATGAAATATATATGTACACTTATATATTAGGGGCTGATTAGGCCCGTGTGTGGTCAAAATCGTGCACGACTAAGAGAGTGCACGTGTGTGGTTGTGCCAAGCCACGTTATTACAAGCGGGGGGAGACTATGCTCCGTTATTACAACCCCGTATCAAATTGAATTTCAAGCAAGTGTACGACTAAAGACCGAGTTTAGACACTTACGAGTAGCTGGTCCGTAGAGGTCTTGCTTGAGCGTGGACTTGGCTTTGGGCTGCAAACGGGAGCTCCGCGAAGGTATGTGCTCAAGGGTGCTGGCCGGCTGCAAATGGGGCGGGATAGACGCCTCGAAGGGGGCCGGTGGCAAGTAGGTGGCGCCTCCAAGTAGGGGGTTTAGAGTGGCTGAATAAGTGGGTCTTAGGGTCACTAGGGAAGTTAGGTACTTAGGGAAACTGGACCTAAAATGTGAGCTAGTGGGAAGGCCAAAGAGGACACCTAGGGGGGGGGAGTAGTGGCCGGCGGTTTGGTTTGTGCTAGGTTCGGCTAAGTTAAAATGGTGGTGGCGGGCTGCTAGGGTGACTAAGGCTGGAGTATGGGAAGGTGGCCAGTTAGGGGATGGGACTGGGTAATAGTGGGAATAGTGGGTTTAAGGTAGTGCCACGGGCAAGTCTTAGGAAATCTGATAGGGTGGCCGGGTATAGTTAATGTGAGTTAGGTAGGAAGCAAACGGTTGAGGCGGCTAAGGTTTGGCCGAGTGGGAGTGGTGGCGGTGAGGGGCTGTTGGGTGAGTAAGGTGATGGTGTGGTGGGTGGCTGGGAGTGGAGAGGTGGTAGAGAAGGGTTTAAGTAGGGTTAAAGAAGGCTTACCGGATGGGGAGAAGTGGCGAGTGGATGAAGAGGGAAGCCGAGTGTTGATGGGAGTTCGGCTGAGTGAGGTGGTGGTGTCCGGCTGGGGGGGCAGTGATGGTGGACGGAAGAGTGAAGGTGGCGGAGCAGGTGGCGGCTGGTGGAGCAGGTGGAGTTGCTGGGGAGTGGTCACGGCTGGATGGAAGATGGGAGAAGGAGAGGGCCCGGCTGGATGGTAGAGTGGTTCCCACTTGGAAAACTCGTCCACAATGAGGGGGGTTTAAATAGGGGATGGGTAGGTCGGTTAGGGCTGGGTTGTGGGTAGTGGTTAGGTGGTTTAGGTATGGTAGTATGTAGATAAGGTGGGCTGGATGGGGTTGGGCCAGATATTTTAAAACTAGGGGTTCGGGAAAATCGTGGGCTAAGGGTGGTTTAGGGGTTTAGGGCTAGGTTAGGTGGTTGGGTTTTAGGGTGAGGTTTAGTGAGCTAGGTTAGGTGGTTTAGGCTAGGTTTAGGCTAGGATTAGGGAAATTAATCTAGGTTTAGGGAAGGATTAGGGAAGTGGGTTAGGTGATTAGGTTGGGATTAGGCCGGGATTAGGGAAGTGGGTTAGGTGATTAGGTTCAGATTAGGGGTGGATTAGGGGTTTAGGCTAGGTTTAGGCATTTTTGGCTAGGTTTAGGTGAAGGAGCTCCCTTAGCATGGCCCATAGACCTTGATCACCCCATGTTGGTGCAGCCCTAGGTTAGGTTTTAGCTAATTACAAGCTTAAACCCACTCAATTAGGCTAACCCACATGATTAACCCAAACTTGACACACAAGTCAAGCTTAATACAACACTCTTGATATTTTTCACCCCCACTCTCTCTCATGCCCAATATCCACGTGAATTTCAAGTGGGCCCCACCTCTATTTATGAGAAGGTGATGTGGGCCATGGATATGGATATTGGATTGGATCTCTGGATCCAAATCCAAATCCAAGTCCACATATGGGTTTGGATTGGAATCTGGATATATATGGTCCAGATCCAATCCAAACTGAACTCTGACTCCTTCGAGCTGGGTTCGAAACGGACGATTCGTGCGGGGCCTGACAGCATCAGTACTCCGTCTGCGTTGGGTCTTCGCCAACATGGTCGTCCGCCTCCGTTTCTGCCTTCCGGAGATGACTTCAAATGATATTTTGGTAAGAACAGGGTCTTGGATGTTCGAGATCCTGGGGTGTGAATCAGATACAAGAGTTGCTGCGCCGGGCTTGACAGGTGCTCCGGTTCCGGGCTCTTCTTGGCTCTCCTGGTCCTGTCTTGATCGGGCCAAGCCACTTCGGGGTTTCAAAACATGTCTTAAAAGGGTTTTCAAAAGCTATATTATATGTTTTTGAAAGATAAAGTTTAAAACATATATACAGGGTTTGTTTGGAAGGCTCCTGGGTTTCCAAACTCAAAAATGGCCCTTTGGGGCTGCTTGTATAAAACCAGATGGATTTTGAGAAATTCGTGGGATTTCGGGGTGTTTACAAAGGTTTGCGACGACAAGAGCTTATTTGCTCACAGTCGCCACGTTTAGAAGTCAGTGTTAAAAATATCTTCGCTAGCTTAGGTAAGCTAGCTGGCACGCCCTGTTTGCATACATAGGCCTTAGACACACGAGAGGATCCGCTCCAAGCCCTTAAAAAGGCAAAGAGGCGGGGATTTTCGCGCATCTACAGAGATTGGCACGCCCGGTGGGATGTGAGCCTTTCAAAAATCGAGTTTTTAAGTAGAAGTCTTGCGAAAATTTTGTAAAAAGGTGTCGTTTTTAACTTATTTTCTTTGCTTGTACTTAGGACATTTTCAAAAAGCTTGAAAAACATGTCAAAATCCAATCCAAGTGAAGTGTCGAGCCAAGGCTCATGCGCATCAAGTTCTCACTCTAGGAGGATTTTCAAAAACAAAATAAAACTAGATGAAATCGAGGATTTGAGAAGGGAGTTTGAGGCCAAAATCGATGCTCTCAGCCAAGAGGCTGAAGTAGGCGATTCATGTTCATCGAACGGTGAACAAAGGCTTAAAAAGAAATCTGAAAAACCTCGCAAGCAAAAAGAGGCCTCCGTAATGGAAGGCAACCAATACCACGAGTCCTTCACACAAAAGGACTGTAAAGCCCTACAGCAGTTGCTAAAAGGGCAGAATAAAGAGAAAAGAAGCTACGCCCTGTCTGATTTCCTTCCTATGGACTACGAAACAGACAGTGACGATGAAATACCGAACTTCCATCGGTATGATGGCATGGGAGACCGTAGGTCTCACTTGCAGCTTTTCTCACGTCGAGCCCATAAGAAGAAAAAGGACTCGATGAAATGGGTGTATTGGTTCCCTTTATCCCTTAAAGGCACAGCTACCAAATGGCTGGCTTCCTACGACTTAAGCCAGTTCGCTACTTTTGAAGAGTTAGCGAACTGCTTCATGCAAAGATTTGTACACAACGTAGAAGTCACGCCAACCCTGAATACCTTAAGGGATACAAAGCAAGGCATGAACGAAGACGTACATGCCTTCATTATAAGATGGAGGTCGCTTTTGGGCCAAGTGCGAGAGCCCATATCCGAAGGATGCGCAGTAATGCTCATCCTGGATAATTTTAAAAGCGAGTTAAAAACCCTACTCTCGCTCCATGAGATTTCAACTTTCCATAAGTTGATCAAAAAGGCCTCCCTTTTCGAAACCAACTTGCGAAAAGGGACATACGACCACTTATGGAAAGGAAGTGCCGTTCCAAAAACCTGTTTGGAAAAGCCCATCGCATATGGGCTACCCACGACTGACAAAGGGGCAAAGCCCCATAAAATCGCCAATGTCTGGGTGGATCCAAGCATGGTGGGCACTTCGAAAAATTTTGAAAAATTAGAAAATAAGAGGGAACGCAATTTTCAAAAACCGGTTGAAAAACGGGAGTATACTCCGCTGGGGCAACCTGTGTCGGAGGTCCTAGACCTCTTACTTGCCCAGGGCATGATAGAACTCCCTGAAATCCCCGAAGGAGTCACGTCCAAAGGGGGGTATTTAAACCGATTTTGTAAGTATCATCGGCTCAAAGGCCATGATACCAAACGCTGCTTCTCTCTTTTAAATAAAATTGAGAACTTGATAGCAGAAGGCCGGCTCCAGGTCACTGCGGAACCTGAGCCACCTCAAGCTATCTTCAAAGAACCCTTTCCCAAACACGCCAGTGGCAGTGGGAAAGGAAAGGAGGTATGTACCCTCACCATTTCCAAGGAACTAGCCCAAAAGCCAGAACCTGGTTGACCTACTTGTGCGCCCATCCTTGTATTATACAAGAGGCCCGCCCAAGTCATCATTCGGGGACCACCAAAAGTGGAAACCCCGATAAAACCAGTTTTGAAAATCCAAGGTACTCCTCAGCTCATCCTTAGAGCCAAGTTTAGCGCGAACCCTAGGCTGGTCGTGGGGGAAGTCACTAGATCCGGGAGGATCTATCAACCCCCGCACCTTCAAGGTGCTCAAAAGGTGGTCAGTGTGCCTGGCCCCTCAAAAGCATGTATCCCTAGTGGTCTGCCAAAAGTAGATAAGGACAAAGTCATCCTAAATCCTTATGATTTCGAAAACCACCTTTCAAAGATTCCTATTCACATGTCTATCCTAGAGCTTATAAAAACCTCGCCTAGGCATAGACTTGTATTAGAGAAAATTCTAGAAAGGGCCAAGGTTGATTCGAACATAAGTCTGGAATCCTTGTCTGCCCAAGTGGCTTTATTAGGAGCAAAATCGCGCATCACCTTTTCGGAAGATGATGTAGATAGACCCTACGAAACCCATAACCAGGCCCTGCATATCGAGGTGGTTCTAAACAACCACTCTCTGGACAGGTGCCTAGTCGATGGTGGAGGAGGGCTCAACATCCTTCCACTTCATGTGGCGTACAAAATCGGAGTCACCTTGACTTCAGTGAACCCAAGCCCCATCGTTATCACTGGATACGATGGGAATGCGTCTAGACCTTTAGGATCCATCGAACTCCCAATGGAAACGGGAGGGATTGAACACACGGGGGTGTTCCATGTCTTGGACATCCACCCCCATTATAACCTGTTGCTGGGAAGGCCCTGGATACACAGTTTGTGCGCTGTGCCATCCACCTTCCACAGGTGTGTCAAGATCCCTTTTAGAGACCAGGTCGTAGTGATCCTAGGTGAGAGTCACCCACAGCTTCAGGGGATCATAAACTCCCCTTGTTTATCAAGCTCCCAGGCCCATGAGGCTAACCTGGGGCAAATTATGGTTGAGCCACCTCGGCTCGTGTTGAACAACCCTAGGAAGGTTGTATGTGTGAAGGGGCCGCCCAAAGCAGGCCCCCTCCCGACTTTAATCCTCTTAGGAAAACCCAAGAGTTCCCTATTTCCAAAGCCCCTAGACAAGAGGCCATACGAGCCTAATATGGACGATAGCATGTTCCAGGACCACGACTTGTATCCAACTTTTTCAAAAAACAAAAAGTCGTGGAACATGTTATTGAACATGGGCTACACGCCCTACAAGAGTCTAGGGGCGCAAAACCAGGGTCTCCTAGAGCCCATCCTGCCTAGGGCCAACCCAAGCCGATATGGGATCGGCTATACTCCCCGAATACCACCGGAGCCACCCCCTGTGACCACCTGGGTCAAGGGTGCCCCGGAGCCTGCCTTAGAAGAGACCTATGGTTTAGATCTCCTATTCCGAGTCTAACCCGTAGTGTTTTCCCTTTGTAGGTATGACGGAAGATCCCTTTTTCTAAAAATACCAAAAACATTTGAAAAACTTAAAATCAAAAAAATCGAAAAACAATGGAAAAACAAAAACTCGAAAAAAGAGTGCTTTGTATAGTTCCCAAAGTTCTTGTTTTACAAAAACCCAAAAAAATTGAAAATTTGGAAAATACCAAAAAGATTGTGTACATAGCTGCTCCTGGTAGGACTTTGGCAAAAGAAAAGGATTTCGAAAGAAACGTCGTCTGCATAGCCAGACCAAAAATTTCGAGATCACTTGAAAATCCAAGTACAAAACCAGGTCATTTTGAAAACCACACTTTAAGTTCCCTCGGGTCTATAGCCCACGAGAATGAACAAAGCCCAGAAGTGGATCCCCTTGAGGAAGATCCCACTTCTGAGCTCCCAGGATTTCATAGAATTCTCGATTTTGAAAGACCTTCCCAATCAGTAGGAGGAGATTTCATAGAGGTGAACCTAGGGGATGATTCCAATCCCAAAACCATCAAAATAGGTGCATGCTTGCATGAAACTGAAAAGTTAGCATTCATTGCATTTCTACGAACCTATTTAGATGTGTTTGCATGGACGTATGAAGACATGCCGGGCATAGATCCCAGCATAGTCGAGCATCGTCTTCCCTTAAATGCAGGTGTAAAACCCATAAAGTAGAAGCTTAGGAAAATACACCCGAATGTACACACGCAAGTCAAATAGGGTTTAGAAGATCTGCTAAAAGTCGGATTTATAAAACCCATTGCATATTCTGATTGGTTGTCAAATATCGTTGTGGTTCGAAAAACCAATGGGAAAATTCGAATATGCATCGATTTCAGAAACCTGAATAAAGCCACTCCAAAGGATAATTATCCTTTACCCAACATAGATTTGATAGTCGATAGTACTGCAAATCATGAAATGTTTTCATTCATGGATGGCTATTCAGGCTATAATCAAATCAAACTAAGTCCACGAGATCAGGGTAAGACCGCCTTCACAACCCCATGGGGCACGTACTGCTATACAGTCATGCCCTTTGGTTTGAAAAATACCGGCGCAACATACCAACGAGCCATGAACATGATCTTCCTTGATCAAATTCATGAGCTTGTAAAAGTGTATGTAGATGATCTCTTGGCGAAATCCAAAACCCGATGCACCCATATTGAATGTTTACAAAAGATTTTCGAAAGGCTTAGGCTTTACAAAGTAAAGCTAAACCCTCAAAAATGTGTGTTCGGGGTAGAATCAGGGAAGCTTCTAGGCTTTATGGTAAGCCAAAGGGGAATAGAAGTCGACCCCTCTAAGTGTCGAGCCATCATAGACATGGCTGCACCCTCCAATCTCACCCAAATCCGTAGCCTCCAGGGTCGCTTACAATCCGTTCGCCGATTCATATCGAATCTGGCAACTAGATGCGAACCCTTCAACAAACTGTTGAGGAAGGGTACGAAATTCTTATGGGATGACGAATGCCAAAAGTCCTTCGAGAGACTGAAAGCATACTTGGTTAATCCCCCCGTTTTGAATCCTCCAAAACAAGGAAAACCGCTTTTATTATACATCTCCATGCATGTAAATGCTTTAGGAGCCCTGTTGGCTCAATATGAGGATGACACCCATAAGGAGTATGCCATCTACTATATTTTGAAAACTCTCTTGGCTTATGAACGAAATTATCAAGCCATGGAGAAGACGTGCTTGGCCCTAGTCTGGGCCTGCCAAAAGTTCAGACACTATTTCCTAGATCATGAGATCTAGATAGTGTCCAAGCTTGATCCAATCAAGCACTTGTTCGAAAAACCCATTCTCACGGGTAGATTGGGCAAATGGCAGCTCCTTCTAATGGAGTATGATCTGAAATACCATCACTAGATCTCCA
Organism: Brasenia schreberi; assembly: GCA_036023115.1. Lineage (NCBI taxonomy): Eukaryota > Viridiplantae > Streptophyta > Magnoliopsida > Nymphaeales > Cabombaceae > Brasenia > Brasenia schreberi. Next base: position 956,398 of record JAYKKT010000039.1, read on the forward strand.
TTAAGGGGCAAGCCCTAGCAGATTACGTGGCTGAATTCCCCTTAGAGGACGCATATCCCACTCCTGTCAAAATGCCTGATGAAGGCATATTGCAAAACCATTTTCAAAACCACATTTTGGCAAATTCTTTCGAAAACCAAGTGTGGAAGATGCACTTCGACGGGGCACGAAACCAACGAGGGGCTGGTGCTGGGGTCATCCTAATCTCCCCTGAAAAGGGCGAGATTCCCATAGCAGTCCGCTTAGATTTCGAATGTTCCAACAACGTAGCTGAGTATGAAGCACTCATACAAGGCTTAAGGATTTCGAAAACTCTAGGGGCATCATGCATCGAGGTCTTTGGAGATTCACTCCTTGTCATAAACCAGGTTTTAAAAATTTGGCAAGTACGTAATGAGAAACTACTTCCCTATCACGAGTTGGCCACTCGATTGGTCCAATCCTTCCAGTCGTGTAAGCTCACACACGTAGGAAGAGAGGACAATGGCATCGCCGATGCCCTCTCCTCCTTGGGTTCAGCCCTGAAGGTCGATCCCATTTCAGGGACCAGATCTTTGGAAATGTGGCATGCGCCCCATCCATCCACACACGACTTGGATATTTGCCAAAACAACCCAGAGTCTATTGAAAAACCCTGGTTCTATGACATAAAACAATTTTTAGAAAATGGGGGATTTACCGAGGATGCCACATCCAAAGATAAGGCATTCATTCGTAAGATTTCGACCCGATACACCATTCTGGGTGGGGTCTTATACAAAAGGAGTTTTACCGACATTCTGCTTAGGTGTATCGACCTAGAGGAGGCTAGGATAGTAATGCATGAGTTCCACGATAGAGAATGTGGAGGTCATTGTAGACGCGCGAAAAATCCCCGCCTCTTCGCCTCTTTCGTGGCTTGGAGTGGATCTTATCGTGCGTCTAAGGCCTATGTATACAAACAGGGCGTGCCAGCTAGCTTTACTTAAGCTAGCGAAGATATATTTAACACTGACTTCTAAACGTGGCGACTGTGAGCAAGTGAGCTCTTGTCGTCGCAGACCTTCTTGCACCGATGTGCAAGGGTCAGTCTGTACGCTTTTGCAAAAATCGAGTTTTGGGGAGAAAGTCTACGAAACGGTTCGAGGTGTCTATTTTGGGTCTTTAAGATGCGATTGCATGTTTTTTTGATCACGTGGATTTGCACGTACCTAAGTCTTTTCTTTTATCCCTTTTTGGGTCGCCTAGTTTGTGTGTTATGAACACTCCACTACATGGGCGAATTCGAGCGGGGGTTGCTTCGATGCAATATGCGTCCTACCTCGTGGTATGGCGTAGATGCAATGCAAACTCACGCTACTCCAAAGGGAAAACCCGAAATGTAAAGACAATGCTGAAGGGAAATAACAGAAGGGAAATAACCGAAGGGAAATAACCGAAGGGAAATAACCGAAGGGAGATATGTATATATCTTATGTATATGAGCCCATACTCGGGTCTTGCAAATAAGAGCGAAGGCTCAATATGGGTGCGTGTTTGAATTGAAAGACTTACACACACGACATGAAATAAAACCCAAATATAAATTGCAGTATGGCCTTGACTAAGGTCTTGGGAGTAAGAGCGAAGGCTCAATGTGTGTGAGAGTGCTTGAATTGAAGTACTACACACACGACATAAATGAAACCCAAATATAACTGCAATAAGGCCTTTACTAAGGTCTTGGGGAGTAAGAGCGAAGGCTCAATGTGTGTGAAAGTGCTTGAATTGAAAGACTTACTCACACGACAAGAAATGAAACCCAAATAGTATAGGTCGGCCCTTACTTGGGTCTTTCAAATAAGAGCGAAAGCTCAATGTGTGTGAGAGTGTTTAAATTGAAAGACTTACTCACACGACATGAAATGAAACCCAAATAGTATAGGTCGGCCCTTACTTGGGTCTTTCAAAATAAGAGCGAAAGCTCAATGTGTGTGAGAGTGTTCGAATTGAAAGACAACGCACCCAACTTAAACAAAACCCTTCGGAAATGAAATATATACGTACACTTATATATTAGGGGCTGATTAGGCCCGTGTGTGTTCAAAATTGTGCACGACTAAGAGAGTGCACGTGTGTGGTTGTGCCAAGCCACGTTATTACAAGCGGGGGGAGACTATGCTCCGTTATTACAACCCCGTATCAAATTGAATTTCAAGCAAGTGTATGACTAAAGACCGAGTTTAGACACTTACGAGTAGCTGGTCCGTAGAGGTCTTGCTCGAGCGTAGGCTTGGCCTTGGGCTGCAAGTGGGAGCTCCGCGAAGGTAGGTGGTCAAGGGTGCTGGCCGGCTGCAAGTGGGGCGCGGGATAGACGCCTCGAAGGGGGCCGGTGGCAAGTAGGCGGCGCCTCCAAGTAGGGAGTTTAGAGTGGCTGAATAAGTGGGTCCTAGGGTCACTAGGGAAGTTAGGTACTTAGGGAAACTGGACCTAAAAGGTGAGCTAGTGGGAAGGCCAAAGAGGACACCTAGGGGGGGGAGTAGTGGCCGGCGGTTTGGGTTGTGCTAGGTTCGGCTAAGTTAAAATGGTGGTGGCGGGCTGCTAGGGTGACTAAGGTGATGGTGTGGTGGGTGGCTGGGAGTGGAGAGGTGGTAGAGAAGGGTTTAAGCAGGGTTAAAGAAGGCTTACCGGATGGGGAGAAGTGGCGAGTGGATGAAGAGGGAAGCCGAGTGTTGATGGGAGTTCGGCTGAGTGAGGTGGTGGTGTCCGGCTGGGGGGGCAGTGATGGTGGACGGAAGAGGGAAGGTGGCGGAGCAGGTGGCGGCTGGTGGAGCAGGTGGCGGCTGCTGGGGAGTGGTCACGGCTGGATGGAAGATGGGAGAAGGAGAGGGCCCGGCTGGATGGAAGGGGTGGTTCCACTTGGAAAACCCGCCCACAATGAGGGGGGTTTAAATAGGGGATGGGTAGGTCGGTTAGGGCTGGGTTGTGGGTAGTGGTTAGGTGGTTTAGGTAGGGTAGTATGTAGATAAGGTGGGCTGGATGGGGTTGGGCCAGATATTTTAAAACTAGGTGTTTTGATAAATCGTGGGCTAAGGGTGGTTTAGGGGTTTAGGGCTAGGTTAGGTGGTTGGGTTTTAGGGTGAGGTTTAGTGAGCTAGGTTAGGTGATTAGGCTAGGTTTAGGCTAGGATTAGGGGAATTAATCTAGGTTTAGGGAAGGATTAGGGGAGTGGGTTAGGTGATTAGGTTGGGATTAGGCCGGGATTAGGGAAGTGGGTTAGGTGGTTAGGTTCAGATTAGGGGTGGATTAGGGGTTTAGGCTAGGTTTAGGCATTTTGGGTTAGGTTTAGATGAAGGAGCTCCCTTAGCATGGCCCATAGACCTTGATCACCCCATGTTGGTGCAGCCCTAGGTTAGGTTTTAGCTAATTACAAGCTTAAACCCACTCAATTAGGCTAACCCACAAGATTAAACCCAAACTTGACACACAAGTCAAGCTTAATACAACACTCTTGATATTTTTCACCCCCATTCTCTCTCATGCCCAATATCCCACGTGAAACTCAAGTGGGCCCCACCTCCATTTATGAGAAGGTGATGTGGGCCATGGATATGGATATTGGATTGGATCTCTGGATCCAAATCCAAATCCAAGTCCACATATGGGTTTGGATTGGGATCTGGATATATATGGTCCAGATCCAATCCAAACTGAACTCTGACTCCTTCGAGCTGGGTTCGAAACGGACGATTCGTGCGGGGCCTGACAGCATCAGTACTCCGTCTGCGTTGGGTCTTCGCCAACATGGTCGTCCGCCTCCGTTTCTGCCTTCCGGAGATGACTTCAAATGATATTTTGGTAAGAACAGGGTCTTGGACGTTCGAGATCCTGGGGTGTGAATCAGATACAAGAGTTGCTGTGCCGGGCTTGACAGGTGCTCCGGTTCCGGGCTCTTCTTGGCTCTCCTGGTCCTGTCTTGATCGGGCCAAGCCACTTCGGGGTTTCAAAACATGTTTTAAAAGGGTTTTCAAAAGCTATATTATATGTTTTTTGAAAGATAAAGTTTGAAACATATATATACAGGGTTGTTTGGAAGGCTCCTGGGTTTCCAAACTCAAAATGGCCCTTTGGGGCTGCTTGTATAAAACCAGATTCGTTTAAGAAATTCGTGGGATTTTCGGGGTGTTTACAGATGCCCCTCTTTGGCCTTGTCCAAATAGATTTGGATAAGGGCAAAGATGACAAACACCCCTTTTAATGTCTCCCTAGATCTAGCCACGAAGAATATGGGATCGTCCCATTTTAACAAAAATCTCAATTTTACAAACTCTGGTTGGAGGAGAAATCACGCCAAAGGGTTTTTCTATGGAATCTGGTCTTAAATGGGATCATGTTCATGCAAGTACCATGCGTGGAATGCTAATGACATGGGTGTGGTGCCAAAAGTGGCGACCTCCCAGAGACCAGGTGTGGTCGAACTCTAGAGACTTACAAGGCCTACTGCTTCAAGTGAGCAAAAAACCCTATGCTGTTCGATGTTCGGTTTTTAGAACTTATTTACAAAAGCTATTTACAAAAGGGACAACTGTCTTGAGCCTCGATCCTAAGGACCTCGAGCTCTTTGTGCTTGCCCTTGTTTGAGTCTTAACACTTGCTTATTTAGCGGAGGTTTTATAAGAAAACAAGCTTCATTTCAAATTCCTACGCCTTACTCGAAACGTCGAATTCTCAAACAAGATGAAATTCAAGTAAGTAAATCCTATTTTTACTTTAGGATTCCTCGAAATGAACCATGCTTTAGCTTTGGGATAAGCCAGGGATGGGAAAGAGATACCACGGTCCCTTCTGAAGCGTCCCGTGGTTTGAGGCATAGAAGGCGGAAAACTGCTCTTTTTGAGCTTTTTGGCCTCTTTTTCCTTTTTTTCATAGAGGGTCTCCCTTTGGGAGTATTTTTTCTTTAATCCCTCTTTTTCATAAGAGAATCGATTTTTCTTTTTCAAGTCTGGTTTCTTTCTTTTGGAAAGAGACTTTAAATGGGAAATTCCCTTTTGATTTGGGCCTTCGTTTTCCTTTTGGAAGGAGAAGAGAAGAGGGGAGGACTTATCCCAAGCCTACACTCGATCCATTCCAGATCAGCCTATTTAGAAATAGCACGTACTACTTGCAAGTATCTTGCTATGTTGAACTAGGCCTTTCTTTGTAAAACGAAGGATTTTGAAATGCAACCACGATTTTGAAAACTCCACTCTTTCACAAGTGCGAATTCTCTCACTTAGGGTCACACGAGTTTGCCTTTGCACCTTATTCACATGTCTCAGGGCAGCTATCCCTATAAAATTTTCGAAAACTGGAATTTAATCTAGATCCTACACATGATACTTCTTTAAGTATTGAATATTGATAGGATCTGCTAAATTCCTACCTTCTACATCGATCAACCAATACGAATTGTTCGTAGTGGTTGCTCGCACAACATAGGGTCCATCCCAGTTGGGGCGCCACTTGCCTAGGGGGTGTGGGCCACGATGGTGGATGGTTTTCAAGACCAGATCTCCCACTTCAAAGTGGCGAGGTCTCATGTGTTTGCTATAATGTCGGGCTATCCTTTGCCGGTATGCACGAGCATGATCCATGGCAAGGAGTCGCCTTTCATCTAGCAAATCTAGTTCGGCCATCCTAGCATGCTGAAGCGTCTCTAGGGGGAGGTCGAGTGCAATGGATGTATGGAATGAATGCAGTTGGGTATGAATGGGAAGAATGGCGTTTGTGCCATAGACCAATTCGAATGGTGTGGCATTCGTGGGAGCCCGGATGGAAGTCCTATAAGCCCATAAGGCTTCATCCAGCTTCTCATGCCATCTCCTACCCTTCTCTAAGGTCTTCTCAATGATACCAATGAGAGTCTTGTTTGTGGCTTCGGCCTGGCCGTTGCCTTGAGGGTAGTAGGGTGAGGAGAAGTGGTGAGTTATGCCATACGTGTTGCACAACTTAACCATCCGCTCGTTCTTGAATGGGGTACCATTATCAGACACAAGGTCTCGTGGAACCCCAAATCGAGCCAAGATATTCCTCCGGATGAAAGCCACCACATGTTGCCCCATTACATTCGTTAGGGAAATGGCTTCCACCCACTTGGAGAAATACTCCGTGGCTGCTAAAATAAAACGATGCCCATTCGAGGCCTTTGGAAATATGGGGCCTACAATGTCAAACGCCCACATGGTAAATGGCCAGGGGCTGACCACGGAATGCAATGCAGATGAAGGGATATGAATGGCGTGCCCATGCACTTGACATGGATGACACTTCCTAACATGATCATGACAATCCTTTTTCAGGGTGGACCAAAAATAGCCCCCTCTAAGTATTTTCATCGCCATCATGTTGGCATTAACATGACCTCCACATTCTCCATCGTGGAACTCGTGCATCACTATCCTAGCCTCCTCTAGGTCGATACACCTAAGCAGAATGCCGGTAAAACTCTTTTTGTACAAGACCCCACCCAGAATGGTGTATCGGGTCGAAATCTTACGAATGAATGCCTTATCTTTGGATGTGGCATCCTCGGTGAATCCCCCATTTTCTAAAAATTGTTTTATGTCATAGAACCAGGGTTTTTCAATAGACTCTGGGTTGTTTTGGCAAATATCCAAGTCGTGTGTGGATGGATGGGGCGCATGCCATATTTCCAAAGATCTGGTCCCTGAAACGGGATCGACCTTCAGGGCTGAACCCAAAGAGGAGAGGGCATCGGCGATGCCATTGTCCTCTCTTCCCACGTGTGTGAGCTTACACGACTGGAAGGATTGGACCAATCGAGTGGCCAACTCGTGATATGGAAGTAGTTTCTCATTACGTACTTGCCAAATTTTTAAAACCTGGTTTATGACAAGGAGTGAATCTCCAAAGACCTCGATGCATGATGCCCCTAGAGTTTTCGAAATCCTTAAGCCTTGTATGAGTGCTTCATACTCAGCTACGTTGTTGGAACATTCGAAATCTAAGCGGACTGCTATGGGAATCTCGCCCTTTTCAGGGGAGATTAGGATGATCCCGGCACCAGCCCCTCGTTGGTTTCGTGCCCCGTCGAAGTGCATCTTCCACACTTGGTTTTCGAAAGATTTCGCCAAAATGTGGTTTTGAAAATGGTTTTGCAATATGCCTTCATCAGGCATTTCGACAAGAGTGGGATATGCGTCCTCCAAGGGGAAATCAGCCACGTAATCTGCTAGGGCTTGCCCCTTAACGGAGATCTGGTGATGGTATTTCAGATCATACTCCATTAGAAGGAGTTGCCATTTGCCCAATCTACCCGTGAGAATGGGTTTTTCGAACAAGTGCTTGATTGGATCAAGCTTGGACACTATCTAGATCTCATGATCTAGGAAGTAGTGTCTGAATTTCTGGCAGGCCCAGACTAGGGCCAAGCACGTCTTCTCCATGGCTTGATAATTTCGTTCATAAGCCAAGAGAGTTTTCGAAATATAGTAGATGGCATACTCCTTATGGGTGTCATCCTCGTATTGAGCCAACAGGGCTCCTAAAGCGTTTACATGCACGGAGATGTATAATAAAAGCGGTTTTCCTTGTTTTGGAGGATTCAAAACGGGGGGATTAACCAAGTATGCCTTTAGTCTCTCGAAGGACTTTTGGCATTCGTCATCCCATAAGAATTTCGTACCCTTCCTCAACAGTTTGTTGAAGGGTTCGCATCTAGTTGCCAGATTTGATATGAATCGGCGCACAGATTGTAATCGACCTTGAAGGCTGTGGACTTGGGTGAGATTGGAGGGTGGAGCCATGTCTATGATGGCTCGACACTTAGAGGGGTCGACTTCTATTCCCCTTTGGCTCACCATAAAGCCTAGAAGCTTCCCTGATTCCACCCCGAACACACATTTTTGAGGGTTTAGCTTTACTTTGTAAAGCCTAAGCCTTTCGAAAATCTTTTGTAAACATTCGATATGGGTGCATCGGGTTTTGGATTTCGCCAAGAGATCATCTACATACACTTCTACAAGCTCGTGAATTTGATCATGGAAGATCGTGTTCATGGCTCGTTGGTATGTTGCGCCGGCATTTTTCAAACCAAAGGGCATGACTGTATAGCAGTACGTGCCCCATGGGGTTGTGAAGGCGGTCTTACCCTGATCTCGTGGACTTAGTTTGATTTGATTATAGCCTGAATAGCCATCCATAAATGAAAACATTTCATGATTTGCAGTACTATCGACTATCAAATCTATGTTTGGCAAAGGATAATTATCCTTTGGAGTGGCTTTATTCAGGTTTCTGAAATCGATGCATATTCGAATTTTCCCATTGGTTTTTCGAACTACAACGATATTTGATAACCAATCAGAATACGCAATGGGTTTTATAAATCCGGCTTTTAGCAGATCTTCTAAACCCTCTTTGACTTGCGTGTGTACATTCGGGTGTATTTTCCTAAGCTTCTGCTTTATTGGTTTTACACCTATATCTAAGGGAAGACGATGCTCGACTATGCTGGGATCTATGCCTGGCATGTCTTCATACGTCCATGCAAACACATCTAAATAGGTTCGTAGAAATGCAATGAATGCTAACTTTTCAGTTTCATGCAAGCATGCGCCTATTTTGATGGTTTTGGGATTGGAATCATCCCCTAGGTTCACCTCTACGAAATCTCCTCCTACTGATTGGGAAGGTCTTTCAAAATCGAGAATTCTATGAAATTCTGGGAGCTCAGAAGTGGGATCTTCCTCCAGGGGATCCACTTCTGGGCTTCGATCATTCTCGTGGACTTTAGAACCGAGGGAACTTGATGCGTGGTTTTCAAAATAACCTGGTTTTGTACTTGGATTTTCAAGTGATTTCGAAATTCTTGGTCTGGCTATGCAGACGACGTTTCTTTCGAAATCCTTTTCTTTCGCCAAAGTCATACCAGGAGCGGCTATGTACAAAATCTTTTTGGTATTTTCCAAATTTTCGATTTTTTTGGGTTTTTGTAAAACAAGAACTTTGGGAACTATACAAAGCACACTTTTTTCGAGTTTTTGTTTTTCCATTGTTTTTGGTTTTTCTTGTTTTTCGATTTTTTTTTTGATTTTAAGTTTTCAAATGTTTTTGGTATTTTTAGAAAAAGGGATCTTCCGTCATACCTACAAAGGGAAAACACTATGGGTTAGACTCGGAATAGGAGGTCTAAACCATAGGTCTCTTCTAAGACAGGCTCCGGGGCACCCTTGACCCAGGTGGTCACAGGGGGTGGCTCCGGCGGTATTTGGGGAGTATAGCCGATCCCATATCGGCTTGGGTTGGCCCTAGGCAGGATGGGCTCTAGGAGACCCTGGTTTTGTGCCCCTAGACTCTTGTAGGGCGTGTAGCCCATGTTCAATAACATGTTCCACGACCTTTTGTTTTTTGAAAAGATGGGATACAAGTCGTGGTCCTGGAACATGCTATCGTCCATATTAGGCTCGTATGGCCTTTGTCTAGGGGTTTTGGAAATAGGGAACGTTTGGGTTTTCCTAGGAGGATTAGAGTCGGGAGGGGGCCTGCTTTGGGCGGCCCCTTCACCCATACAACCTTCCTAGGGTTGTTCAACACGAGCCGAGGTGGCTCAACCATAATTTTCCCCAGGTTAGCCTCATGGGCCTGGGAGCTCGATAAACAAGGGGAGTTTATGATCCCCTGAAGCTGTGGGTGACTCTCACCTAGGATCACTACGACTTGGTCCCTAAAAGGGATCTTGACACACTTGTGGAAGGTGGATGGCACAGCGCACAAACTGTGTATCCAGGGTCTTTCCAGCAATAGGTTATAATGGGGGTGGATGTCTAAGACATGGAACACCCCCGTGTGTTCGATCCCTCCCGTTTCCATTGGGAGTTCGATGGATCCTAAAGGCCTAGACGCATTCCCATCGTATCCAGTGATAACGATGGGGCTTGGGTTCACTGAAGTCAAGGTGACTCTGATTTTGTACGCCACGTGAAGTGGAAGGATGTTGAGCCCTCCTCCACCATCGACTAGGCACCTGTCCAGAGAGTGGTTGTTTAGAACCACCTCGATATGCAGGGCCTGGTTATGGGTTTCGTAGGGTCTATCTACATCATCTTCCGAAAAGGTGATGGGCGATTTTGCTCCTAACAAAGCCACTTGGGCAGACAAGGATTCCGGACTTATGTTCGAATCAACCTTGGCCCTTTCTAGAATTTTCTCTAAGACAAGTCTATGCCTAGGCGAGGTTTTGATAAGCTCTAGGATAGACATGTGAATAGGAATCTTTGAAAGGTGGTTTTCGAAATCATAAGGATTTAGGATGATTTTGTCCTTATCTGCTTTTGGCAGACCACTAGGGATACATGCTTTTGAGGGGCCAGGCACACTGACCACCTTTTGAGCACCTTGAAGGTGCGGGGGTTGGTAGATCCTCCCGGATCTAGTGACTTCCCCCACGACCAGCCTAGGGTTCGCGCTAAACTTGGCTCTAAGGATGAGCTGAGGAGAACCTTGGATTTTCAAAACTGGTTTTGCCGGGGTTTCCACTTTTGATGGTCCCCGAATGACGACTTGGGCGGGCCTTTTGTATAATACAAGGATGGGCGCACAAGCAGGTCGACCATGTTCTGGCTTTTGCGCTAGTTCCTTGGAAATGGTGAGGGTACATACCTCCTTTCCTTTCCCACTGCCACTGGCGTGTTTGGGAAAGGGTTCCTTGAAGATAGCTTGAGGTGGCTCAGGTTCCGCAGTGACCTGGAGCCGGCCCTCCGCTATCAAGTTCTCAATTTTATTTAGAAGAGAGAAGCACCGTTTGGTATCATGGCCTTTGAGCCGATGATACTTGCAAAATCGGTTCAAATAACCCCCTTTGGACGTGACTCCTTCGGGGATTTCAGGGAGTTCGATCATGCCCTGGGCAAGTAGGAGGTCTAGGACCTCCGACACAGGTTGCCCCAACGGAGTGTACTCCCGTTTTTCAATTGGTTTTGGAAAATTGCGTTCTCTCTTATTTTCTATTTTTTCAAAATTTTTAGAAGTGCCCGCCATGCCTGGATCCACCTGGACATTGGCGATTTTATGGGGCTTTGCCCCTTTGTCCGTCGTGGGCAGCACATATGCGATGGGCTTTTCCACACGTGTTTTGGGAACGGCACTTCCTTTCCATAAGTGGTCGTATGTCCCTTTTCGCAAGTTGGTTTCGAAAAGGGAGGCCTTTTTGATCAACTTATGGAAAGTTGAAATCTCATGGAGCGAGAGAAGGGTTTTTAACTCGCTTTTGAAATTATCCAGGATGAGCATTACTGCGCATCCTTCGGATATAGGCTCTCGCACTTGGCCTAAAAGAGACCTCCATCTTATAATGAAGGCATGTACGTCTTCGTTCATGCCTTGCTTTGTATCCCTTAAGGTATTTAGGGTTGGCGTGACTTCCACGTTGTGTGCAAACCTTTGCATGAAGCAGTTCTCTAACTCTTCAAAAGTAGCGAACTGGCTTAAGTCGTAGGAAGCCAGCCATTTGGCAGCTGTGCCTTTAAGGGATAGAGGGAACCAATACACCCATTTCATCGAGTCCTTTTTCTTCTTATGGGCTCGACGTGAGAAAAGCTGCAAGTGAGACCTAGGGTCTCCCATGCCATCATACCGATGGAAGTTCGGTATTTCATCGTCACTGTCTGTTTCGTAATCCACAGGAAGGAAATCAGACAGGGCGTAGCTTCTTTTCTCTTTATTTTGCCCTTTCAGCAGTTGCTGTAGGGCTTTACGGTCCTTTTGTGTGAAGGACTCGTGGTATTGGTTGCCTTCCATTACAGAGGCCTCTTTTTGCTTGCGAGGTTTTTCAATTTTCTTTTTAGGCCTTTGTTCACCGTTTGATGAACACGAATCGCCTACTTCAGCCTCTTGGCTGAGAGCATCGATTTTGGCCTCAAATTCCCTTCTCAAGTCCTCGATTTCATCTAGTTTTATTTTATTTTTGAAAATCCTCCTAGAGTGAGAACTTGATGCGCATGAGCCTTGGCTCGACACTTCACTTGGATTGGATTTTGACATTTCTTTTCAAGCTTTTTCAAAATTTCCTAAGTAAAAAGCAAAGAAACAAGTTAAAACGACACCTTTATAAAATTTTCGCAAGACTTCTACAAGTAAACTCGATTTTTGAAAAGGCTCACGTCCCACCGGGCGTGCCAATCTCTGTAGACGCGCGAAAAATCCCCGCCTCTTCGCCTCTTTCGTGGCTTGGAGTGGATCTTATCGTGCGTCTAAGGCCTATGTATACAAACAGGGCGTGCCAGCTAGCTTTACTTAAGCTAGCGAAGATATATTTAACACTGACTTCTAAACGTGGCGACTGTGAGCAAGTGAGCTCTTGTCGTCGCAGACCTTCTTGCACCGATGCGCAAGGGTCAGTCTGTACGCTTTTGCAAAAATCGAGTTTTGGGGAGAAAGTCTACGAAACGGTTCGAGGTGTCTATTTCGGGTCTTTAAGATGCGATTGCATGTTTTTTTGATCACGTGGATTTGCACGTACCTAAGTCTTTTCTTTTATCCCTTTTTGGGTCGCCTAGTTTGTGTGTTATGAACACTCCACTACATGGGCGAATTCGAGCGGGGGTTGCTTCGATGCAATATGCGTCCTACCTCGTGGTATGGCGTAGATGCAATGTAAACTCACGCTACTCCAAAGGGAAAACCCGAAATGTAAAGACAATGCTGAAGGGAAATAACAGAAGGGAAATAACCGAAGGGAAATAACCGAAGGGAAATAACCGAAGGGAGATATGTATATATCTTATGTATATGAGCCCTTACTCGGGTCTTGCAAATAAGAGCGAAGGCTCAATGTGGGTGCGTGTTTGAATTGAAAGACTTACACACACGACATGAAATAAAACCCAAATATAAATTGCAGTATGGCCTTGACTAAGGTCTTGGGAGTAAGAGCGAAGGCTCAATGTGTGTGAGAGTGCTTGAATTGAAGTACTACAAACACGACATAAATGAAACCCAAATATAACTGCAATAAGGCCTTTACTAAGGTCTTGGGGAGTAAGAGCGAAGGCTCAATGTGTGTGAAAGTGCTTGAATTGAAAGACTTACTCACACGACAAGAAATGAAACCCAAATAGTATAGGTCGGCCCTTACTTGGGTCTTTCAAATAAGAGCGAAAGCTCAATGTGTGTGAGAGTGTTTAAATTGAAAGACTTACTCACACGACATGAAATGAAACCCAAATAGTATAGGTCGGCCCTTACTTGGGTCTTTCAAAATAAGAGCGAAAGCTCAATGTGTGTGAGAGTGTTCGAATTGAAAGACAACGCACCCAACTTAAACAAAACCCTTCGGAAATGAAATATATACGTACACTTATATATTAGGGGCTGATTAGGCCCGTGTGTGTTCAAAATTGTGCACGACTAAGAGAGTGCACGTGTGTGGTTGTGCCAAGCCACGTTATTACAAGCGGGGGGAGACTATGCTCCGTTATTACAACCCCGTATCAAATTGAATTTCAAGCAAGTGTATGACTAAAGACCGAGTTTAGACACTTACGAGTAGCTGGTCCGTAGAGGTCTTGCTCGAGCGTAGGCTTGGCCTTGGGCTGCAAGTGGAGCTCCGCGAAGGTAGGTGGTCAAGGGTGCTGGCCGGCTGCAAGTGGGGCGCGGGATAGACGCCTCGAAGGGGGCCGGTGGCAAGTAGGCGGCGCCTCCAAGTAGGGAGTTTAGAGTGGCTGAATAAGTGGGTCCTAGGGTCACTAGGGAAGTTAGGTACTTAGGGAAACTGGACCTAAAAGGTGAGCTAGTGGGAAGGCCAAAGAGGACACCTAGGGGGGGGGAGTAGTGGCCGGCGGTTTGGGTTGTGCTAGGTTCGGCTAAGTTAAAATGGTGGTGGCGGGCTGCTAGGGTGACTAAGGTGATGGTGTGGTGGGTGGCTGGGAGTGGAGAGGTGGTAGAGAAGGGTTTAAGCAGGGTTAAAGAAGGCTTACCGGATGGGGAGAAGTGGCGAGTGGATGAAGAGGGAAGCCGAGTGTTGATGGGAGTTCGGCTGAGTGAGGTGGTGGTGTCCGGCTGGGGGGGCAGTGATGGTGGACGGAAGAGGGAAGGTGGCGGAGCAGGTGGCGGCTGCTGGGGAGTGGTCACGGCTGGATGGAAGATGGGAGAAGGAGAGGGCCCGGCTGGATGGAAGGGGTGGTTCCACTTGGAAAACCCGCCCACAATGAGGGGGGTTTGATGGGGATGGGTAGGTCGGTTAGGGCTGGGTTGTGGGTAGTGGTTAGGTGGTTTAGGTAGGGTAGTATGTAGATAAGGTGGGCTGGATGGGGTTGGGCCAGATATTTTAAAACTAGGTGTTTTGATAAATCGTGGGCTAAGGGTGGTTTAGGGGTTTAGGGCTAGGTTAGGTGGTTGGGTTTTAGGGTGAGGTTTAGTGAGCTAGGTTAGGTGATTAGGCTAGGTTTAGGCTAGGATTAGGGGAATTAATCTAGGTTTAGGGAAGGATTAGGGGAGTGGGTTAGGTGATTAGGTTGGGATTAGGCCGGGATTAGGGAAGTGGGTTAGGTGGTTAGGTTCAGATTAGGGGTGGATTAGGGGTTTAGGCTAGGTTTAGGCATTTTGGGTTAGGTTTAGATGAAGGAGCTCCCTTAGCATGGCCCATAGACCTTGATCACCCCATGTTGGTGCAGCCCTAGGTTAGGTTTTAGCTAATTACAAGCTTAAACCCACTCAATTAGGCTAACCCACAAGATTAAACCCAAACTTGACACACAAGTCAAGCTTAATACAACACTCTTGATATTTTTCACCCCCATCTCTCTCATGCCCAATATCCCACGTGAAACTCAAGTGGGCCCCACCTCCATTTATGAGAAGGTGATGTGGGCCATGGATATGGATATTGGATTGGATCTCTGGATCCAAATCCAAATCCAAGTCCACATATGGGTTTGGATTGGGATCTGGATATATATGGTCCAGATCCAATCCAAACTGAACTCTGACTCCTTCGAGCTGGGTTCGAAACGGACGATTCGTGCGGGGCCTGACAGCATCAGTACTCCGTCTGCGTTGGGTCTTCGCCAACATGGTCGTCCGCCTCTGTTTCTGCCTTCCGGAGATGACTTCAAATGATATTTTGGTAAGAACAGGGTCTTGGACGTTCGAGATCCTGGGGTGTGAATCAGATACAAGAGTTGCTGTGTCGGGCTTGACAGGTGCTCCGGTTCCGGGCTCTTCTTGGCTCTCCTGGTCCTGTCTTGATCGGGCCAAGCCACTTCGGGGTTTCAAAACATGTTTTAAAAGGGTTTTCAAAAGCTATATTATATGTTTTTTGAAAGATAAAGTTTGAAACATATATATACAGGGTTGTTTGGAAGGCTCCTGGGTTTCCAAACTCAAAATGGCCCTTTGGGGCTGCTTGTATAAAACCAGATTCGTTTAAGAAATTCGTGGGATTTTCGGGGTGTTTACAGTCATGTTAATGCCAACATGATGGCGATGAAAATACTTAGAGGGGGCTATTTTTGGTCCACCCTGAAAAAGGATTGTCACGATCATGTTAGGAAGTGTCATCCGTGTCAAGTGCATGGGCACGCCATTCATATCCCTTCATCTGCATTGCATTCCGTGGTCAGCCCCTGGCCATTTACCATGTGGGCGTTTGACATCATAGGCCCAATATTTCCAAAGGCCTCGAATGGGCATTGATTTATTTTAGTAGCCACGGAGTATTTCTCCAAGTGGGTGGAAGCCATTTCCCTAACCAATGTAATGGGGCAACATGTGGTGGCTTTCATCCGGAGGAATATCTTGGCTCGATTTGGGGTTCCACGAGACCTTGTGTCTGATAATGGTACCCCATTCAAGAACGAGCGGATGGTTATGTTGTGCAACACGTATGGCATAACTCACCACTTCTCCTCGCCCTACTACCCTCAAGGCAACGGCCAAGCCGAAGCCACAAACAAGACTCTCATTAGTATTATTGAGAAAACCTTAGAGAAGGGTAGGACATGGCACGAGAAGCTGGATGAAGCCTTATGGGCTTATAGGACTTCCATCCGGACTCCCACGAATGCCACACCATTCGAGTTGGTCTATGGCACAAACGCCATTCTTCCCATTCATACTCAACTGCATTCATTTCATACATCCATAGCACTCGACCTCCCCCTAGAGACGCTTCAGCATGCTAGGATGGCCGAACTAGATCTGCTAGATGAGAGGCGACTCCTTGCCATGGATCATGCTCGTGCATACCGGCAAAGGATAGCCCGACATTATAGCAAACACATGAGACCTCGCCACTTTGAAGTGGGAGATCTAGTCTTAAAAACCATCCACCATCGTGGCCCACACCCCCTAGGCAAGTGGTGCCCCAATTGGGATGGACCCTATGTTGTACGAGCAACCACTACGAACAATTCGTATTGGTTGATCGATGTAGAAGGTAGGAATTTAGCAGATCCTATCAATATTCAATACTTAAAGAAGTATCATGTGTAGGATCTGGATTAAATTCTAATTTTTGAAAATTTTATAGGGATAGCTGCCCTGAGACATGTGAATAAGGTGCAAAGGCAAACTCGTGTGACCCTAAGTGAAGAGAATTCGCACTTGTGAAAGGGTGGAGTTTTCAAAATCGTGGTTACATTTCAAAATCCTTCCTCTTACAAAGAAAGGCCTAGTTCAACATAGCAAGATACTTGCAAGTGGTACGTGCTATTTCTAAATAGGCTGATCTGGAATGGATCGAGTGTAGGCTTGGGATAAGTCCGCCCCTCTTCTCTCCTATTTCCAAAAGGAAAACAAAGGCCCAAAACAAAAGGGAATTCCCCATTCAAAGTCTTTTTCCAAAAGAAAGAAACCAGACTTCAAAAAGAAAAATCGATTCTCTTATGAAAAAGAGGGATTAAAGAAGAAATACTCCCAAAGGGAGACCCTCTATGAAGAAAAGGAAAAAGAGGCCAAAAAGCTCAAAAAGAGCAGTTTTCCGCCTTCTATGCCTCAAACCACGGGACGCTTCAGAAGGGACCGTGGTATCTCTTTCCCATCCCTGGCTTATCCCAAGCAAAAGCATGGTTCATTTCGAGGAATCCTAAAGTAAAAATAGGATTTACTTACTTGAATTTCATCTTGTTTGAGAATTCGACGTTTCGAGTAAGGCATAGGAATTCGAAATGAAGCTTGTTTTCTTATAAAACCTCCGCTAGATAAGCGAGTGTTAAGACTCAAACAAGGGCAAGCACGAAGAGCTCGAGATCCTTAGGATCGAGGCTCAAGACAGTTGTCCCTTTTGTAAATAGCTTTTGTAAATAAGTTTTGAAAACCGAACATCGAACAGCATAGGATTTGCTCACTTGGAGCAACAGGCCTTGTAAGTCTCTAGAGTTCGACTACATCTGGTCTCTGGGAGGTCGCCACTCTTGGCACCACACCCATGTCATTTGCATTCCACGCATGGTACTTGCATGAACATGATCCCATTTAGGACCAGATTCCATGTAGAATCCCTTTGGCGTGATATCTCCTCCTACCAGAGTTTGTAAATTGAGATTTTGCAAAAAATGGGACGATCCCCTATTCTTCATGGCTAGATCTAGGGAGACATTAAAAGGGGTGTTTTGTCATCTTTGCCCTTATCCAAAACTATTTGGACAAGGCCAAAGAGGGGCATCTGTAAACACCTCGAAATCCCACGAATTCCTTAAACAAACCTGGTTTTGTAAAAGCAGCCCCAAAGGGCCATTTTTGAGTCTGGAAACCCAGGAGCATTCCAGACAACCCTGTACATACGTTTTGAACTCTATATTCTGAAAACATACAATATAGCTTTTAAAACCTTTTTAAAACATATTTTGAAACCCCGAAGCGGCTTGGCCTGATCAAGATAGGACCAGGAGAGCTAAGAAGAGCCCGAAACCGGAGCACAGGTCGAGCCCGGCACAGCAACTCTTGTATCTGATTCACACCCCCAGGATCTCGAACGTCCAAGACCCTATTCTTATCAAAATATCATTTGAAGTCATCTCCGGAAGGCAGAAACGGAGACGGACGACCATGTTGGCGAAGACCCAACGAAGACGGAGTACTGATACTGTCAGACCCCGCACGAATCGTCCGTTTCGAACCCAACTCGAAGGAGTCAGAGTTCAGTTTGGATTGAATCTGGACCATATATATCCAGATCCAAACCCATATGTGGACTTGGATTTGGATTTGGATCCAGAGATCCAATCCAATATCCATATCCATGGCCCACATCACCTTCTCATAAATGGAGGTGGGGCCCACTTGAAATTCACGTGGGATATTGGGCATGAGAGAGAGTGGGGATGGAAAATATCAAGAGTGTTGTAATTAAGCTTGACTTGTGTGTCAAGTTTGGGGTTAATCATGTGGGTTAGCCTAATTGAGTGGGTTTAAGCTTGTAATTAGCTAAGACCTAACCTAGGGCTGCACCAACATGAGGTGGTTAAGGTCTATGGGCCATGCAAAGGGAGCTCCTTCACCTAAACCTAACCCAAAACGCCTAATCCTAGCCTAAACCCCTAATCCACCCCTAATATGAACCTAATCACCTAACCCACTTCCCTAATCCCGTCCTAATCCCAACCTAATCACCTAACCCACTTCCCTAATCCTTCCCTAAACCTAGATTAATTTCCCTAATCCTAGCCTAAACCTAGCCTAATCACCTAACCTAGCTCACTAAACCTCACCCTAAAACCCAACCACCTAACCTAGCCTAATGACCTAACCTAGCTCACTAAACCTCACCCTAAAACCCAACCACCTAACCTAGCCCTAAACCCCTAAACCACCCCTAGCCCACAATCTACCCAAACCCCTAGTTTCCAAAATATCTGGCCCAACCCTTTCCAGCCCACCTTATCTACATACCACCCTACCTAAACCACCTAACCACTACCCCAAGCCCAGCCCTAACCGACCTACCCATCCCTATTTAAACCCCCCCCCTTGGGGGCGGGTTTTTCTAGCAAGAACCCTCACCTCACCCAGCCGGGCCCTCTCTTCCCCCATTTCCTCACCCAGCCGAACCTGCCCACCTGCTCCACCTGCTCCACCAGCACTACCTGCACCACCACCTTCTCTCTTCCATCCACCACCATCTCCTAGCCGGACGCCACCACCCTCTCCCAGCCGGACGCCACACTTGCTCTCCATCCCATCTACACCCGGCTTCTCTCTTCCATCCGCCACCTCTCCCCATGTGGTAAGCATTCCCTAACTCTCCCTAAATCCTTCTCTACTCCCTCTCCACTCCTAGCCACCTACCCTATCATCATCTCAGCCCTTTGTCACCACCCTTTTCACTTAGCCGAACCTAACACAACCTAAACTACCGGCCACTACCTTACCATCCCATTTGCACCCAGCCAGCCATTTCTTCCACCCTATAGGACTCCCATTCGGCCTCCCCATAAACTCCCCTTTTAGGTCCACCTTCCCTAAACCCTCGACTCTCCTAGTGACCCTAAACACTCACTCGGTCCAGCCCCTTTAACCCCCCACATCGAGGCGACACCCATTTGGCAGCCGGCCACCTTCGAGGCGCCTATCCCGCGCCCCACTTGCAGCCGGCCAGCACCCTTGGTCACCTATCCTCGCGGAGCTCCCGTTTGCAGCCCAAGGCGAAGCCCAAGCCCACGCTCAAGCAAGGCCTCTACGGACCAGCTACTCGTAAGTGCCTAAACTCGGTCTTTAGTTGTATACTTGCTTGAGATTCAATTTGATACGGGGTTGTAATAACGGAGTATAGTCTCCCCCCGCTTGTAATAACGTGGCTTGGCACAACCACACACGTGCACTCTCTTAGTCGTGCACGATTTTGAACACACACGAGCCTAATCAGCCCCTAATACATAAGTGTATATATATACTTTCATTTTCGAAGGGTTTTGTTTAAGTTGGGTGCGTTGTCTTTCAATTCAAGCACTTTCACACACATTGAGCTTTCGCTCTTATTTGAAAGACCCAAGTAAGGGCCGACCTATACTATTTGGGTTTCATTTCATGTCGTGTGAGTAAGTCTTTCAATTCAAGCACTTTCACACACATTGAGCCTTCGCTCTTACTCCCAAGACCTTAGTAAAGGCCATACTGCAATTTATATTTGGGTTTAATTTCATGTCGTGTGTGTTAGTCTTTCAATTCAAGCACGCACTCACATTGAGCCTTCGCTCTTATTTGCAAGACCCGAGTAAGGGCTCATATACATAATCTATATACATATCTCCCTTCGGTTATTTTCCTTCGGTTATTTCCCTTCAGTCATTTCCCTTCAGTATTGTCTTTACATTTCGGGTTTTCCCTTTGGAGTAGCGTGAGTTTGCATTGCATCTACGCCATACCACGAGGTAGGACGCATATTGCATCAAAGCAAGCCCCGCTCGAATTCGCCCACGTAGTGGAGTGTTCATAACACACAAATTAGGTGGCCCGAAAAGGGATAAAAGAAAAGACTTAGGCACGTGCAAATCCACGTGATCTAAAACATGCAATCGCATTTTAAAGACCCGAAATAGACACCTCGAACCGCTTCGTAGACTTTCTCTCCAAAAACTCGATTTTTGCAAAGCGTACAGACTGACCCTTGCGCATCGGTGCAAGAAGGTCTGCGACGACAAGAGCTTACTTGCTCACAGTCGCCACGTTTAGAAGTCAGTGTTAAAAATATCTTCGCTAGCTTAGGTAAGCTAGCTGGCACGCCCTGTTTGCATACATAGGCCTTAGACACACGAGAGGATCCGCTCCAAGCCCTTAAAAAGGCAAAGAGGCGGGGATTTTCGCGCGTCTACAATACTCAACTGCATTCATTCCATACATCCATAGCACTCGACCTCCCCCTAGAGATGCTTCAGCACGCTAGGATGGCAGAACTAGATTTGCTAGATGAGAGGAGACTCCTTGCCATGGATCATGCTCGTGCATACCGGCAAAGGATAGCCCGACATTATAGCAAACACATGAGACCTCGCCACTTTGAAGTGGGGGATCTGGTTTTAAAAACTATCCACCATCGTGGCCCACACCCCCTAGGCAAGTGGCGCCCCAACTAGGATGGACCCTATGTTGTACGAGCAACCACTACGAACAATTCGTATTGGTTGATCGATGTAGAAGGTAGGAATTTAGCAGATCCTATAAATATTCAATACTTAAAGAAGTATCATGTGTAGGATCTGGATTAAATTCCATTTTTCGAAAAATTTTAGGGATAGCTGCCCTGAGATATGTGAATAAGGTGCGAAGGAAAACTCATGTGACCTTGAGTGAGAGAATTCGCACTTGTGAAAGAGCAGAGTCTTCAAAATCGTGGTTACATTTCAAAATCCTTCTTCTTACAAAGAAAGGCCTAGTTCAACATAGCAAGATACTTGCAAGTGGTACGTGCTATTTCTAAATAGGCTGATTTGGAATGGATCGAGTGTAGGTTTGGGATAAGTCCTCCCCTCTTCTCTTCTATTTCCAAAAGGAAAACAAAGGCCCAAAAGAAAAGGGAATTTCCCATTCAAAGTCTCTTTTCAAAAGAAAGAAACCAGAATTCCAAAGAAAATTGATTCTCTTATGAAAAAGAGGGATTAAAGAAAAAATACTCCCAAAGGGAGACCCTCGATGAAAAAAGGAAAAAGAGGCCAAAAAGCTCAAAAAGAGCAGTTTTCCGCCTTCTATGCCTCAAACCACGGGACGCTTCAGAATGGACCGTGGTATCTCTTTCCCCATCCCTGGCTTATCCCAAGCTAAAACACGGTTTATTTCGAGGAATCCTAAAGAAAAAATAGGACTTACTTACTTGAATTTCATCTTGTTTGAGAATTCGACGTTTTGAGTAAGGCATAGGAATTTGAAATATGCCTTGTTTTCTTATAAAACCTCCGCTAGATAAGCGAGTGTTAAGACTCAAACAAGGGCAAGCACGAAGAGCTCGAGATCCTTAGGATCGAGGCTCAAGACAGTTGTCCCTTTTTGTAAATAGCTTTTGTAAATAAGTTTTGAAAACCAAACATCAAACAGCATAGGATTTTGCTCACTTGGAGTAGTAGACCTTATAAGTCTCTAGAGTTCAACCACATCTGGTCTCTGGGAGGTCGCCACTCTTGGCACCGCACCCATGTCATCTGCATTCCACGCATGGCACTTGCATAAACATGATCCCATTTTAGGACCAGATTCTATAGAACCCTATGGCATGATATCTCCTCCTACCAGAGTTTGTAAATTGAGATTTTTGCTAAAAATTGGGATGATCCCATGTTCTTCGTGGATAGATCTAGGGAGACATTGAAAGGGGTGTTTGTCATCTTTGCCCTTATCCAAATCTATTTGGACAAGGCCAAAGAGGGGCATCTATAAACACCCGAAAATCCCACGAATTTCTCAAATTCATCTGGTTTTATAAAAGCAGCCCCAAAGGGCTATTTTGAGTCTAGAAACCCAGGAGCCTTCCAGACAACCCTGTACATATGTTTTGAACTCTATATTTTGAAAACATAAAATATGGCTTTTAAAACCTTTTTAAAACATGTTTTGAAACCCCGAAGCGGCTTGGCCTGATCAAGACAGGACCAGGAGAGCTAAGAAGAGCCCGGAACCGGAGCACATGTCGAGCCCAGCACAGCAACTCTTGTATCAAATTAACACCCCTAGGATCTCGAACGTCCAAGACCCTGTTATTATCAAAATGTCATTTGAAGTCATCTCCGGAAGGCAGAAACGGAGGTGGACGATCATGTTGGCAAAGACCTAACGCAGATGGAGTGCTGATGCTGTCAGACCCCGCAAAAATCGTCCGTTTCGAACACAGCTCGAAGGAGTCAAAGTTCAGTTTGGATTGGATCTGGACCATATATATCCAGATCCCAATCCAAACCCATGTATGGACTTGGATTTGGATTTGGATTCAAAAATCCAATCCAATATCCATATCCATGGCCCACATCACCTTCTCATAAATGGAGGTGGGGCCCACTTGAAATTCACGTGGGATCATTGGCATGAGAGAGAGTGGGGATGGATAAGATCAAGTGTGTTGTAATTAAGCTTGACTTGTGTGTCAAGTTTGGGGTTAATCATGTGGGTTAGCCTAGTTAAGTGGGTTTAAGCTTGTAATTAGCCAAAACCTAACCTAGGGCTGCACCAACATGATGTGGTTAAGGTCTATGGGCCATGCAAAGGGAGCTCCCTCACCTAAACCTAACCCAAAATAACTAATCCTAGCCTTCCACCCTAATCTGCCTCTAATCTGAGCCTAATCACCTAACCTACCTCCCTAATCTCGGCCTAATCCCAACCTAATCACCTAACCCACTTCCCTAATCCTTCCCTAAACCTAGGTTAATTTCCCTAAACCTAGCCTAATCCTAGCCTAATCACCTAACCTAGCTCACTAAACCTCACCCTAGAACCAACCCACCTAACTAAACCCTAAACCACTAAACCACCCCATCTAAACCTAGCACACCATATCCCCCAAAACCATTAAAACAAAATATCTGGCCCTACCCTTTCCAGCCCACCTTATCATCATACCACCCTACCTAAACCACCTAACCACTACCCCAAACCCAGCCCTAACCGACCTACCCATCCCTATATAAACCCCCCCCCCTTGGGGGCAGGTTTTCCTATCTATTGGCCTTCCCCAAGCCCAGCCGGGTCCTCCACTTCCCTAAGCTCAACCGCCTTCCCCAAGTCCAGCCGAATCCCACCTGCTCCACCTACTGCGCCTGCACCACCACCTGCTCCACATCCCGCCACCACCTGCATCGCTTCCCCAGCCCAGCCGAACACCACCACCGGCACCATTTACCCTAGCCGAGCCCCACCCCCTCTTCACCCAGTAAGTCCCCTACACCATACCCTACTTCACCTCTTCTCCACTTCCCCTCCACTCTTAACCATCCACCCTACCACCACCTTACCCTAACACCTTCCACTTGCTGCCACCAGCCCCACTCAGCCGAACCCATAGCATCCTACCTACCTGCCATCACCTAGACCTTCTAGCTCCACTCGGCCACCCTAACAACCCGCCAACCTTAAGTGTCCCATTCGATCTTCCCTTGAACTTCCCTTAGTGCCATACTCCCCCAACACTACACTCCCCCTAGTGACCTTACCCAGCCCCTTTAATCTCACACGTCAAGGCGACACCCTTGCTAGCAGCTGGCCACCTTCAAGGCACCCGGCCAGCACCCCTTGTCGCTCAACCTCGCGGAGCTCCCTTTTGCAGCCCAAGGCGAAGGCCAAGCCCACGCTCAAGCAAGGCCTCTACAGACTAGCTACTAGTAAGTGCCTAACTCGGTCTTTAGTTGTATACTTGCTTGAGATTCAATTCGATACGGGGTTGTAATAACGGAGCATAGTCTCCCCCCCCTTGTAATAACGTGGCTTGGCACACCCACACACGTGCACTCTCTTAGTTGTGCACAATTTTGAACACACACGGGCCTAATCAGCCCCTAATACATAAGTATATACATACACTTTCATTTTTGAAGGGTTTTGCTTAAGTTGGGTGTGTTGTCTTTCAATTCAAGCACTCTCACACACATTGAGCCTTCGCTCTTATTTGAAAGACCCAAGTAAGGGCCGACCTATACTATTTGGGTTTCATTTCATGTCGTGTGTGTAAGTCTTTCAATTGAAGCACTCTCACACACATTGAGCCTTCGCTCTTATTTGAAAGACCCAAGTAAGAGCCGACCTATACTATTTGGGTTTCATTTCATGTCATGTGTGTAAGTCTTTCAATTCAAGCACTCTCACACACATTGAGCCTTCACTCTTATTTGAAAGACCCAACAAAGGGCCAACCTATACTATTTGGGTTTCATTCCATGTCGTGTGTGTAAGTCTTTCAATTCAAGCACTCTCACACACATGGAGCTTTCGCTGTTACTCCCAAGACCTTAGTCAAGGCCTATTGCAGTTATATTTGGGTTTAATTTCATGTCGTGTGCGTAGTACTTCAATTCAAGCACTCACACACATTGAGCTTTCGCTCTTATTCCCAAGACCTTAGTTAAGGCCATACTGCAATTTATATTTGGGTTTAATTTCATGTCGTGTGTGTAAGTCTTTCAATTCAAGCACGCACCCACATTGAGCCTTCGCTCTTGTTAGCAAGACCCGAGTAAGGGCCCATATACCTACTCTATATACATATCTCCCTTCGGCACTTACTTTATAAGTCATTTCCCTTCAGTATTGTCTTTACATTCAGGTTTTCCCTTTGGAGTAGCATGAGTTTGCATTGCATCAACGCCATACCATGAGGTAGGACGCATATTGCATCAAAGCAAGCCCCACTCGAATTCGCCCATGTAGTGGAGTGTTCATAACACACAAACTAGGTGGCCCGAAAAGGGATAAAAGGAAAGACTTAGGCACGTGCAAATCCACGTGATCGAAAACATGCAATCGTATCTAAAAAACCCGAATTAGACACCTCGAACTGCTTCGTAGACTTTCTCTCCCAAAACTCGATTTTTGCAAAGCGTACAGACTGACCCTTGCGCATCGGTGCAAGAAGGTCTGCGACGACAAGAGCTCACTTGCTCACAGTCGCCACGATTAGAAGTCAGTGTTAAATATATCTTCGCTAGCTTAGGTAAGCTAGCTGGCACGCCCTGTTTGCATAAATAGGCCTTAGACACACGAGAGGATCCGCTCAAGCCCTGAAAAGGTGAGAAGCTTGGATTTTCACGCGTCTACAGTCACGCATTTGCATTCCACGCATAACACTTGCATAAACATGATCCCATTTTAGGACTAGATTCCACAACAAATCCCTTTGGCATGATATCTCCTCCTACCAGGGTTTTAAAACTGAGATTTTGCTAAAGATTGGGACGATCCCATATTCTTCGTGGTTAGATCAAGGGAGACATTGAAAGGGGTGTTTGTCATCTTTGCCATTATCCAAATCGATTTGGATAATGCCAAAGAGGGGCATCTATAAACACCCCGAAATCCCATGAACTTCTCAAACAAACCTGGTTTTGTAAAAGCAGCCCCAAAGGGCTATTTTGAGTCTGAAAACCCAAGAGCCTTCCAGGCAAACCCTATACATATGTTTTAAACTTTATATATTTTAAATGTGTATAATATGTTTTAAAACCTTTTAAAATACGTTTTGAAACCCCGCAAACCGGCCTGGCCTGATGAAAGCAGGACCAGAAGAGCTAAAGAGAGCCCAAAACCGGAGCACATGTCGAGCCCGGCACAGCAACTCTCGTGTTGAATCCACCCCCAAGATCTCGAACGTCCAAGACCCTATTATCATTTGAAGTCACCTCCGGAAGGTGAAAACAGAAGTGGACGACAATGTTGGCGAAGACCCAACGCAAATGAAGTACTGATGCTATAAGACCCCGCACAAACCGTTCGTTTCGAACACAGCCTGAAGGAGTCAGAATTCAATTTGGATTGGATCTGGACCATATATATCCAGATCCCAATCCAAACCTATGTGTGGATTTGGATTTGGATTTAGATCCAGAGATCCAATCCAATATCCACATCCAAGGCCCACATCACCTTCTCATAAATGGAGGTGGGGCCCACTTGAAATTCACGTGGGATTATGGGCATGAGAGAGAATGGGGAGGATAAGATTTGAGGGAAATTGTAATTAAGCTTGACTTGTGTGTCAAGTTTGGGGTTAATCATGTGGGTTAGCCTAATTAGTATGGGTTTAAGCTTGTATTAGCCAAAACCTAACCTAGGGCTGCACCAACATGATGCAATAAGGTCAATGGGTTATGCAAAGGGAGCTCCCTAACCCAATCCTAAGTAAAAACCCCTAATCCTAGCCTAATCACCTAACCCACCTCCCTAATCCTTCCCTAAACCTCGCCTAATTCCCTTAATCCTAACCTAATCCTAGCCTAACTGTAAACACCCTGAAATCCCACGAATTTCTTCAAAACAACCTGGTTTTATACAAGCAGCCCCAAAGGGCCATTTTTGAGTCTGGAAACCCAGGAGCCTTCCAGACACCCCTGTATATATGTTTTAAACTTTATCTTTCAAAAACATATGATATGGCTTTTGAAAACCTTTTAAAACATGTTTTGAAACCCCGAAGTGGCTTGGCCCGATCAAGATAGGACCAGGAGAGCTAAGAAGAGCCCGGAACTGGAGCACATGTCGAGCCCGGCACAGCAACTCTTGTATCCGATTCACACCCCGAGGATCTCGAACGTCCAAGACCCTGTTCTTATCAAAATATCATTTGAAGTCATCTCCGGAAGTCAGAAACGGAGGCGGACGACCATGTTGGCGAAGACCCAACGCAGACGGAGTATTGATGCTGTCAGGCCCCGCACAAATCGTCCGTTTCGATCCCAGCTCGAAGGAGTTAGAGTTCAGTTTGGATTGGATCTGGACCATATATATCCAGATCCCAATCCAAACCCATATGTGGACTTGGATTTGGATTTGGATCCAGAGATCCAATCCAATATCCATATCCATGGCCCACATCACCTTCTCATAAATGGAGGTGGGGCCCACTTGAAATTCACGTGGGATATTGGGCATGAGAGAGAGTGGGGGTGGAAAATATCAAGAGTGTTGTAATTAAGCTTGACTTGTGTGTCAAGTTTGGGGTTAATCATGTGGGTTAGCCTAATTGAGTGGGTTTAAGCTTGTAATTAGCTAAAACCTAACCTAGGGCTGCACCAACATGAAGTGGTCAAGGTCTATGGGCCATGCTAAGGGAGCTCCTTCACCTAAACCTAACCCGAAACGCCTAATCCTAGCCTAAACCCCTAATCCACCCCTAATCTGAACCTAATCACCTAACCCACTTCCCTAATCCTTCCCTAAACCTAGATTAATTTCCCTAATCCTAGCCTAAACCTAGCCTAATCACCTAACCTAGCTCACTAAACCTCACCCTAAAACCCAACCACCTAACCTAGCCCTAAACCCCTAAACCACCCCTAGCCCACAATCTACCCAAACCCCTAGTTTTCAAAATATCTGGCCCAACCCTTTCCAGCCCACCTTATCTACATACCACCCTACCTAAACCACCTAACCACTACCCCAAGCCCAGCCCTAACCGACCTACCCATCCCCTATTTAAACCCCTCCCCTTTGGGACCACTCTCCACCTGCCCGCCTGCTCCACCTGCTCTACCAGCTCTACCTGCACCGCCACCTTCTCTCTTCCATCCACCACCATCCCCAGCCGGACGCCACCACCTTCACCCAACCGAACCAGTCGAGCTCCCACATCCGGCTGCTTCTCTCTTCATCCACCGCCTCTCCCCATTCGGTAAGCACTCCCCAACTCTCCCTAAATCCTTCTCTACTCCCTCTCCACTCCTAGCCACCTACCCTATCATCATCTCAGCCCTTTGCCACCACCCTTTTCACTTAGCCGAACCTAGCATAACCTAAACTACCGGCCACTACCTAACCATCCTATCCCATTCGGCCTTCCCCTAAGACTCACTTGGTCCAGCCCCTTTAACCCCCCACATCGAGGCGACACCCACTTACAATCGGCCACCTTTGAGGCGCCTATCCCGCGCCCCACTTGCACCCGGCCAGCACCTTTGTTCACCCACCCTCGCGGAGCTCCCGTTTGCAGCCCAAGGCGAAGGCCAAACCCACGCTCAAGCAAGGCCTCTACGGACCAGCTACTCGTAAGTGCCTAAACTCAGTCTTTGGTTGTATACTTGCTTGAGATTCAATTTGATACGGGGTTGTAATAACGGAGCATAGTCTCCCCCCGCTTGTAATAACGTGGCTTGGCAGAACCACACACGTGCACTCTCTTAGTCGTGCACGATTTTGAACACACACGGGCCTAATCAGCCATGCCATCATACCGATGGAAGTTCGATATTTCATCATCACTGTCTGTTTCATAGTCCACAGGCAAGAAATCAGACATGGCGTAACTTCTTTTCTCTTTATTTTGCCCTCTCAGCAGCTACTGTAGGGCTTTATGGTCCTTGTGTGTGAAGGACTCATGGTATTGGTTACCTTCCATTGCGGAAGTCTCCTTGTGTTTGTGAGGTTTTTCAAATTTTTTCTTGGCCTTTGGTTTGCCGTTTGATGAACATGAGTCGCTCGCTTCAGCCTCTTGGCTAAGAGCGGCGATCTTGGCCTTGAAATCCCTTCAAGTCTTCAATCTCTTGTTTTTTCGAAAACTTCCTAGATTGAGAACTTGATGCGCATGAGCCGTGGCTAGATACCTCTTGGGAGCCTGGACTCGACATGCTTCAATATGCTTTTCAAAACAAATCCTAGATATGAAAAATGAAACAAACAAGGTTTAAAACACTTTCTTTGAAAAAAAAATTCATGAGGTTTTCTATATAAACTGACTCTTCACAAGGCCCAGGTCCCACCAGGCATGCCAATCCTGTAGACACGGAAAATTCCCACTTCTGGTTCTTAGGCCCGAAGTGAACCTTTTCGTGTGTCTAAGTCGTTTTTATAGCAAAAGGGTGTGCCAACTAGCTTGCTTAAGCTAGCGAAGGAAGTTTTGAAATCTGACTCTATCGGGGCAACTGTAAGCAAGTGAGCTCTTTTCGTCGTAGACCTTCTTGCACCGACGCGCAAGGGTCAGTCTGTACGCTTGGCAAAGTCTTTTAAATCAAACCTCTTTGAAAAATACCCGAAGTGTTTGGGCTTTGTTTGTACGATTGCAAGGTTTATTTCACGTGGGATTTGCATGTGCCTATGTCTTTCTTTTTTTTATGCTTTTTAGGGCCAACTAGGTATGTGCGCAAGTGACCTAAGTTGGGCGATTTTTGCACGGAGGTTGGGGCTTGCTTTGATGCAATATGCATCCTAACTCGTGGTATGGCGAATATGCAATGCAAACTCACACAACTCCAAAGGTAAAACCCGAATTGAAAGACAATGTGGAAGGGAAATGACTTAATGTAAATTGCAAAAGGAAAATTGCAAAAGGGAAATATGGCTATATCTTAAGAGCGAAAAGGCTCAATTGTGTAAGTGTGTGTCGTGTATATATGGAAAGACTACGCACACAACTGAACCTTAAAACCCAAATCTTAAAGACATAGCCGAAGGGAAATACTTATAATATATATGGGCCCGAAGGTCGCCAACGTGTGCATGGGTGTTGTGTGTATATGTAAAGACAACTCACACGACTTGTAATGTAAACCCAAATATAATTGCAATATGGCCCTTACTAGGGTCTTGGGGATAAGAGCGAAAGCTCAATGTGTGTGAGTGTGGAATTGAAAGACCACGCACACAACTTGAATTAAAACCCCAAATGAAATTGCAATATGTCCCTTACTAGGGTCTTGGGAGTAAGAGCGAAAGCTCAATGTGTGTGAGTGTGGAATTGAAAGACCACGCACACAACTTGAATTTAAAACACCCAAATGAAATTGCAATACGGCCCTTACTAGGGTCTTGGGAATAAGAGTGAAAGCTCAATGTGTGTGAGTGTGGAAATTGAAAGACAACACCCATGACTTAAATTAAAACCCACACAACTGAATATAGATACGTATAACTATATCTTAGGGGTTGGTTAGGCCCTTGTGTGTGCCAAAATGGTGTGCAGCTGTAAACACCCCGAAATCCCACGAATTTCTTAAACAAACCTGGTTTTGTACAAGCAGCCCCAAAGGGCCATTTTGAGTCTGGAAACCTAGGAGCCTTCCAGACAACCCTGTATATATGTTTTAAACTTCATATTTCAAAAATATATAATATAGCTTTTGAAAACCTTTTAAAACACGTTTTTGAAACCCCGAAGCAGCTTGGCCTAATCCAGACAGGACCAAGAAAGCTAAGAAGAGCCCAGAATCGGAGCACATGTCGAGCCCGGCACAGCAACTCTCGTATCAAATCCATACCCCCAGGATCTCGAACGTCTAAGACCCTGTTATCATCAAAACATCCTTTGAAGTCATCTCCGGAAGGCAGAAACGGAGGCGGACGATCATGTTGGCGAAGACCCAACGCAGACGGAGTGTTGATGCTGTCAGACCCCGCACAAATCGTCCATTTCGAACACAGCTCGAAGGAGTCAGAGTTTATTTTGGATTGGATCTGGACCATATATATCCAGATCCCAATCCAAACCCATGTATGGACTTGGATTTGGATTTGGATTCAAAAATCCAATCCAATATCCATATCCATGGCCCACATCACCTTCTCATAAATGGAGGTGGGGCCCACTTGAAATTCACGTGGGATCATGGGCATGAGAGAGAGTGGGGGTGGATAAGATCAAGTGTGTTGTAATTAAGCTTGACTTGTGTGTTAAGTTTGGGGTTAATCATGTGGGTTAGCCTAATTGAGTAGGTTTAAGCTTGTAATTAGCCAAAACCTAACCTAGGGCTGCACCAACATGATGTGGTTAAGGTCTATGGGCCATGCAAAGGGAGCTCCTTCACCTAAACCTAACCCAAAACACCTAATCCTAGCCTTCCACCCTAATCCACCCCTAATCTGAGCCTAATCACCTAGCCCACTCCCCTAATCCCGGCCTAATCCCAACCTAATCACCTAACCCACTTCCCTAATCCTTCCCTAAACCTAGGTTAATTTCCCTAAACCTAGCCTAATCCTAGCCTAATCACCTAACCTAGCTCACTAAACCTCACCCTAGAACCCAACCACCTAACCAAACCCTAAACCCCTAAACCACCCCTAGCCCACAATCTACGCAAACCACTAGTATTTAAAATATCTGGCCCTACCCTTTCCAGCCCACCTTATCTTCATACCACCCTACCTAAACCACCTAACCACTACCCAAACCCAGCCCTAACCGACCTACCCATCCCTATATAAACCCCCCCCCCCTTGGGGGCGGGCTTTCCTATCTAGAACCCCTCACCCATCCCAGTCGGGTCTTCTCCTTCCTCCAAGTCCAGCCGAATCCTCCACTTCCCCAGCTGCTCCACCTGCTCCACCTGCTCCGCCTGCACCACCACCTACTCTCCATCCCCCCACCACTTGCACCGCCATCTCCGCCACCTCCCGGCCGAACATCACTACCTGCCCAACTCCCTTCCAGCCGAGCGCCACCTTCTCTTCACTCGGTAAGTATCCCACACTCTACCTAGCTCCTTCTCCACTCCCTCTCCACTCCCAGCCACCCACCATACCACCACCTTACCCTAATATCAGCCACTTGCCGCCACCACTCCCACTCGGCCAAGCCTTAATCACCCTAGCTACCCGCCACTACCTAACTACACTAAATACACCCGGCCACCCTATTCGACTTCCTAAGACCTGCCCCTAGCACTCCCTTACACCCACTACCCCCACTACCACCTAGCCCCAGCTTCCATCCCCCCACCACTCCTACTCCACCCCTAGCCATCCTAGTAGCCCGCCACCACCAAATTCCCCTAGTCGGCCACTCCAATCGACTATCCCTTCCATTCGGCCAGCCATCTCTTTTCCCCTAGGTGTCCCATTCGACCTTCCCTTAGGCTCCCCTTAGGGCCATACTCCCTAACACTATATACCCTCCTAGTGACCCTAGATACTCACCTTAGCCCCTTTTATCCCCCACATCAAGGCGACACCCTTGCTTGCAGCCGGCCATCTTCAAGGCGCCTCTCCCGCGCCCCATTTGAAGCCCGGCCAGCACCCCTTGTCGCTCAAACTCGCGGAGCTCCCGTTTGCAGCCCAAGGCGAAGGCCAAACCCACGCTCAAGCAAGGCCTCTACGGACCAGCCACTAGTAAGTGCCTAACTCGGTCTTTAGTTGTCTACTTGCTTGAGATTCAATTCAATTCGGGGTTGTAATAACGGAGCATAGTCTCCCCCCGCTTGTAATAACGTGGCTTGGCACACCCACACACGTGCACTCTCTGAGTTGTGCACGATTTTGAACACACACGGGCCTAATCAGCCCCTAATACATAAGTATATACATATACTTTCATTTTTGAAGGGTTTTGCTTAAGTTGGGTGCGTTGTCTTTCAATTCAAGCACTCTCACACACATTGAGCCTTCACTCTTATTTGAAAGACCCAAGTAAGGGCCGACCTATACTATTTGGGTTTCATTTCATGTCGTGTGGGTAAGTCTTTCAATTCAAGCACTCTCACACACATTGAGCCTTCGCTCTTACTCCCAAGACCTTAGTAAAGGCCTTATTGCAGTTATATTTGGGTTTCATTTATGTCGTGTGGGTAAGTCTTTCAATTCAAGCACTCTCACACACATTGAGCCTTCGCTCTTACTCCCAAGACCTTAGTAAAGGCCTTATTGCAGTTATATTTGGGTTTCATTTATGTCATGTGCGTAGTACTTCAATTCAAGCACTCACACACATTGAGCTTTCGCTCTTACTCCCAAGACCTTAGTCAAGGCCATACTGCAATTTATATTTGGGTTTAATTTCATGTCGTGTGTGTAAGTCTTTCAATTCAAGCATGCACCCACATTGAGTCTTCGCTCTTATTTGCAAGACCCGAGTAAGGGCTCATATACATACTCTATATACATATCTCCCTTCGGCACTTACTTTACAAGTCATTTCCCTTCGGTTATTTCCCTTCGGTTATTTCCCTTCAGTATTGTCTTTACATTCGGGTTTTCCCTTTGGAGTAGCGTGAGTTTGCATTGCATCTATGCCATACCACGAGGTAGGATGCATATTGCATCAAAGCAAGCCCCGCTCGAATTCGCCCATGTAGTGGAGTGTTCATAACACACAAACTAGGTGGCCCGAAAAGGGATAAAAGAAAAGACTTAGGCACGTGCAAATCCACGTGATCTAAAACATGCAATCACATCTAAAAGACTCGAATTAGACACCTCGAACCGCGTCGTAGACTTTCTCTCCCAAAACTCGATTTTTGCAAAGCGTACAGACTGACCCTTGCGCATCGGTGCAAGAAGATCTGCGATGACAAGAGCTCACTTGCTCACAGTCGCCACGTTTAGAAGTCAGTGTTAAATATATCTTCGCTAGCTTAGGTAAGCTAGCTGGCATGCCTTGTTTGCATAAATAAGGCCTTAGACGCACGAGAGGATCCGCTCTGAGCCCTGAAAAGGTGAGAGGCGGGGATTTTTCGCGCGTCTACAGAGATTGGCATGCCCGGTGGGACGTAAGCCTTTCAAAAATCGAGTTTTTAAGTAGAAGTCTTGCGAAAATTTTGTAAAAGGTGTCATTTTAACTTGTTTTCTTTGCTTGTACTTAGGACATTTTGAAAAGCTTGAAAAGCATGTCAAAATCCAACCCAAGTGAAGTGTCGAGCCAAGGCTCATGCGCATCAAGTTCTCACTCTAGGAGGATTTTCAAAAACAAAATAAAACTAGATGAAATCGAGGACTTGAGAAGGGAGTTTGAGGCCAAAATCGATGCTCTCAGCCAAGAGGCTGAAGTAGGCGATTCATGTTCATCAAACGGTGAACAAAGGCCTAAAAAGAAATCTGAAAAACCTCGCAAGCACAAAGAGGCCTCCATCATAGAAGGCAACCAATACCACGAGTCCTTCACACAAAAGGACCGTAAAGCCCTACAGTAGTTGCTGAAAGGGCAGAATAAAGAGAAAAGAAGCTACGCCCTGTCTGATTTCCTTCCTATGGATTACGAAACAGACAGTGACGATGAAATACCGAACTTCCATCGGTATGATGGCATGGGAGACCCTAGGTCTCACTTGCAGCTTTTCTCGCGTCGAGCCCATAAGAAGAAAAAGGACTCGATGAAATGGGTGTATTGGTTCCCTTTATCCCTTAAAGGCACAGCTGCCAAATGGCTGGCTTCCTACGACTTAAGCCAGTTCGCTACTTTTGAAGAGTTAGCGAACTGCTTCATGCAAAGATTTGCACACAACGTAGAAGTCACGCCAACCCTGAATACCTTAAGGGATACAAAGCAAGGCATGAACGAAGACGTACATGCCTTCATTATAAGATGGAGGTCGCTTTTGGGCCAATTGCAAGAGCCCATATCTGAAGGATGCGCAGTAATGCTCATCCTGGATAACTTTAAAAGCGAGTTAAAAACCCTTCTCTCGCTCCATGAGATTTCAACTTTCCATAAGTTGATCAAAAAAGCCTCCCTTTTCGAAACCAACTTGCGAAAAGGGACATACGATCACTTATGGAAAGGAAGTGCCGTTCCAAAAACCGTCTTGGAAAAGCCCATCGCATATGGGCTGCCCACGACGGACAAAGGGGCAAAGCCCCATAAAATCGCCAATGTCCGGGTGAATCCAGGCGTGGCGGGCACTTCCAAAAATTTTAAAAGTTAGAAAATAAGAGGGAGCGAAATTTTCAAAAGTCGGTTGAAAAACGGGAGTACACTCCGCTGGGGCAACCTGTGTCGGAGGTCCTAGACCTCCTACTTGCCTAGGGCATGATAGAACTCCCTGAAATCCCCAAAGGAGTCACTTCCAAAGGGGGGTATTTAAACCGATTTTGTAAGTATCATCGGCTCAAAGGCCATGATACCAAACGCTGCTTCTCCCTCTTAAATAAAATTGAGAACTTGATAGCAGAAGGCCAGCTCTAGGTCACTGCGGAACCTGAGCCACCTCAAGCTATCTTCAAGGAACCCTTTCCCAAACACGCCAGTGGCAGTGGGAAAGGAAAGGAGGTATGTACCCTCACCATTTCCAAGGAACTAGCGCAAAAACCAGAACCTGGTCGACCTACTTGTGCGCCCATTCTTGTACTATACAAGAGGCCCGCCCAAGTCGTCATTCAGGGACCACCAAAAGTGGAAACCCCGGTAAAACCAGTTTTAAAAATCCAAGGTTCTCCTCAGCTCATCCTTAGAGCCAAGTTTAGCGCGAACCCTAGGCTGGTCGTGGGGGAAGTCACTAGATCCGGGAGGATCTATCAACCCCCGCACCTTCAAGGTGCTCAAAAGGTGGTCATTGTGCTTGGCCCCTCAAAAGCATGTATCCCTAGTGTTCTGCCAAAAGCAGATAAGGACAAAGTCATCCTAAATCCTTATGACTTCGAAAACCACCTTTCAAAGATTCCTATTCACATGTCTATCCTAGAGCTTATAAAAACTTCGCCTAGGCATAGACTTGTATTAGAGAAAATTCTAGAAAGGGCCAAGGTTGATTCAAACATAAGTCTGAAATCCTTGTCTGCCCAAGTGGCTTTATTAGGAGCAAAATCGCCCATCACTTTCTAGTGTCCTTGTCTACCTTTGATCCTAGTTCATGATCTAGGCTATGTCAACATGCGAAGATGATATGGTTTTGGGTAGGACATGAGCAGATCTAAGGCGAGGTGTAAGGGATCTAAGGCCAGATCTAAGGTGAAGGGCTTAGGTAAGGTTTGAGTCAAGATCCTAAGGGGATACTCGGCCAGCTAATGGCTGAGTTGGATGATGTTTCATGGGTAGATTTGGGCAGGATCCTAAAGGAATGCTCGGCCAACTAATGGCCGAGCTTGGTTGGTGTGTTGAGGATGATCCTAGGCAAAATCCTAAGGAAAGGGCCTAAGGGAATGCTCAGCCAAATGGTGGCCGAGCTGGGTAGGTTTAGGAGATGGTTTTTGGTAGGATCTAAGGGATGGTTCTTGAAGGGATGCTTGGCCAGCTAATGGCCGAGCTTGGTTGATGTTATGTGGTTGATCTTGGTTGAAGAAAGGTTCATTCTAGGAAATCCTAAAGTAAAAATAGGATTTACTCACTTGAATC
The DNA here is from genome assembly GCA_036023115.1 of Brasenia schreberi. Classification (NCBI taxonomy): domain Eukaryota; kingdom Viridiplantae; phylum Streptophyta; class Magnoliopsida; order Nymphaeales; family Cabombaceae; genus Brasenia; species Brasenia schreberi. The sequence continues at coordinate 993,011 of JAYKKT010000039.1, forward strand.
TCATCTTGTTTGAGAGTTAGACGTCTAAGTAAGGCGTAGGAATTTTGAAATATGGCTTGATTTCGAATAAAACCTCCGCTAGATTAGCGAGTGTCAAGAATCAAGTAAAGGGAAAACATGAAAAGCTAAAGTCCTTAGGATTGAAGCTAAAAGGAGCTTTCCTCTTTCAAAAACGAGTTTAGAAAAGCCTTGAACATCGAGCAACATAAGACCAGCTCTCTTGGTGCAGCAGGTCTTCATAAGACTCCCTAGTTCGACCATTACAATAAGTCTCTAGGAGACCATACTTCCTAGCATATCATCCATATTCACGCATGGACACTTGCATCAATCCCATTTAGGACTAGCACCTTCTTAGGCAAAGTCCCCTTTGGCGAAAACCCCTCTTACAGGTCTTAAAGAAAATGTTTTCTCAAAACTAGGACGATCCCATATTCTCGAGGACAAATCCAGGGAAAAGAACAAATAGGGGTGTTGTCGTCTTTGCCATTATCCAAATCCATTTGGATAATGCCAAAGAGGGGCATCTGTAAACACCCCAAAATCCTACGATTTTAGGAAAACAAATCCCTAGTTTGCAAATCAACCCAAAAGGCCATTTTGCATTTTCAAAAACCCAGGAGCTTCCAAAAGCTAGTAAATACTATTTTGAACCCCATATCCAGTATGAATGCCTTAAACTCGGGCTAAGCCCCATTTTTCTAAAAAGCCAAAGATGAACAAGTAAAGCAGGGAAGACGACACTTGATTGAGAAGTAGCTTAGAAACCAGCCACGAAGGCCAAATCAAAGGCAACCTCAGAAGCAGGTGTAGAAGCCCAAAAGTAGCACCCTGGCCTGATAAAGGTCAGGGTCAAAAGGCAAAAAGGAAGGCCTAGGCCCGATGCAGAATGCAAGCCCGGCACACCCAGAAGCCAAATCGAATACATCCACCCAAGCAGCATGAATCTGAGCCAGAAATGGCTGTAGACATAGAAAATTCCCACTTCTGGTTCTTAGGCCTGAAGTGAACCTTTTCGTGTGTCTAAGTCGTATTTTAACAAAAGGGCATGCCAGCTAGCTTGCTTAAGCTAGCGAAGTAAGTTTTAAAATCTAACTCTATCGGGGCGACTGTGAGCAAGTGAGCTCTTTTCGTTGCAGACCTTCTTGCACCGATGCACAAGGATCAGTCTGTACGCTTGGCAAAGTCTTTTAAAGTCTAAACCTCTTTGAAAAATACCCAAAGTGTTTGAGCTTTGTATGTACGATTGCAAATTTTATTACACGTGGGATTTGCACGTACCTAGTTAGGGCCAACTAGGTGTGTACACAAGTGACCTAAGTTGGGCAATTTTTTAGCGGGAGTGTGGGGCTTGCTTTGATGCAATATGCATCCTAACTCGTGGTATGGCGTATATGCAATGCAAACTCACACAACTCCAAAAGGAAAAACCCGAATTGAAAGACAATGTGAAAGGGAAATGACTTAATGTAAAATGCAAAAGGGAAATTGCAAAAGGGAAATATGGCTATATCTTAAGAGCGGAAAGGCTCAATTGTGCAAGTGTGTGTAGTGTATAAATGGAAAGACTACGCACACAGCTGAACCTTAAAACCCAAATCTTAAAGACATAGCCGAAGGGAAATACTTATAATATATATGGGCCCGAAGGTCGCCAACTTGTGCGTGGGTGTTGTGTGTATATGGAAAGACAACTCACACGACTTTGTAATGTAAACCCAAATATAATTGCAATATGGCCTTGACTAAGTGTAGACGTGCGAAAAATCCCCGCACTCTTGCCTTTTCAGGGCTTGGAGCGGATCCTCTCGTGTGTGTAAGGCCTATTTATATAAACAGGGGGTGCCAGCTAGCTTACCTAAGCTAGCGAAGATATATTTAAAACTGACTTCTAATCGTGGCGACTGTGAGCAAGTGAGCTCTTGTCGTCGCAGACCTTCTTGCACCGATGCTCAAGGGTCAGTCTGTACGCTTTGAAAAATCGAGTTTTTGGGTATAGAAAGCCTACGAAGCGGTTCAAGGTGTCTAATTCGGGTCTTTTAGATACGATTGCAGATTTTAGATCATGTGGATTTGTACGTGCCTAAGTCTTTCCTTTTATCCCTTTTATGGGCCACCTAGTTTGTGTGTTATGAACACTCCACTACATGGGCGAATTTGAGCGGGAATATGGGGCTTGCTTCGATGCAATATGCGTCCTACCTCGTGGTATGGCGTAGATGCAATGCAAACTCACGCTACTCCAAAGGGAAAACCCGAATGTAAAGACAATGCCGAAGGGAAATAACCAAAGGGAAATGACTTGTAATGTAAAATGCCGAAGGGAGATATGTATATATGGTATGTATATGGGCCCTTACTCGGGTCTTGCAAATAAGAGCGAAGGCTCAATGTGGGTGCGTGCTTGAATTGAAAGACTTACACACACGACATGAAATGAAACCCAAATATAAATTGCAGTATGGCCTTAACTAAGGTCTTGGGAATAAGAGTGAAAGCTCAATGTGTGTGAGTGCTTGAATTGAAGTACTACGCACACAACATAAATGAAACCCAAATATAACTGCTGTAAACACCCCGAAATCCCACGAATTTCTTCAAAACAACCTGGTTTTATACAAGCAGCCCCAAAGGGCCATTTTTGAGTCTGGAAACCCAGGAGCCTTCCAGACACCCCTGTATATATGTTTTAAACTTTATCTTTCAAAAACATATGATATGGCTTTTGAAAACCTTTTAAAACATGTTTTGAAACCCCGAAGTGGCTTGGCCCGATCAAGACAGGACCAGGAAAGCTAAGAAGAGCCCGGAACCGGAGCACATGTCGAGCCCGGCACAGCAACTCTTGTATCCAATTCACACCCCGAGGATCTCGAACGTCCAAGACCCTGTTCTTATCAAAATATCATTTGAAGTCATCTCCGGAAGGCAGAAATGGAGGCGGACGACCATGTTGGCGAAGACCCAACGCAGACGGAGTACTGATGCTGTCAGGCCCCGCACAAATCGTCCGTTTCGAACCCAGCTCGAAGGAGTCAGAGTTTAGTTTGGATTGGATCTGGACCATATATATCCAGATCCCAATCCAAACCCATATGTGGACTTGGATTTGGATTTGGATCCAGAGATCCAATCCAATATCCATATCCATGGCCCACATCACCTTCTCATAAATGGAGGTGGGGCCCACTTGAAATTCACGTGGGATATTGGGCATGAGAGAGAGTGGGGGTGGAAAATATCAAGAGTGTTGTAATTAAGCTTGACTTGTGTGTCAAGTTTGGGGTTAATCATGTGGGTTAGCCTAATTGAGTGGGTTTAAGCTTGTAATTAGCTAAAACCTAACCTAGGGCTACACCAACATGAAGTGGTCAAGGTCTATGGGCCATGCTAAGGGAGCTCCTTCACCTAAACCTAACCCGAAACGCCTAATCCTAGCCTAAACCCCTAATCCACCCCTAATCTGAACCTAAACACCTAACCCACTTCCCTAATCCTTCCCTAAACCTAGATTAATTTCCCTAATCCTAGCCTAAACCTAGCCTAATCACCTAACCTAGCTCACTAAACCTCACCCTAAAACCCAACCACCTAACCTAGCCCTAAACCCCTAAACCACCCCTAGCCCACAATCTACCCAAACCCCTAGTTTTCAAAATATCTGGCCCAACCCTTTCCAGCCCACCTTATCTACATACCACCCTACCTAAACCACCTAACCACTACCCCAAGCCCAGCCCTAACCGACCTACCCATATGTGGACTTGGATTTGGATTTGGATCCAGAGATCCAATCCAATATCCATATCCATGGCCCACATCACCTTCTCATAAATGGAGGTGGGGCCCACTTGAAATTCACGTGGGATATTGGGCATGAGAGAGAGTGGGGGTAGAAAATATCAAGAGTGTTGTAATTAAGCTTGACTTGTGTGTCAAGTTTGGGGTTAATCATGTGGGTTAGCCTAATTGAGTGGGTTTAAGCTTGTAATTAGCTAAAACCTAACCTAGGGCTGCACCAACATGAAGTGGTCAAGGTCTATGGGCCATGCTAAGGGAGCTCCTTCACCTAAACCTAACCCGAAATGCCCAATCCTAGCCTAAACCCCTAATCCACCCCTAATCTGAACCTAATCACCTAACCCACTTCCCTAATCCCGGCCTAATCCCAACCTAATCACCTAACCCACTTCCCTAATCCTTCCCTAAACCTAGATTAATTTTCCTAATCCTAGCCTAAACCTAGCCTAATCACCTAACCTAGCTCACTAAACCTCACCCTAAAACCCAACCACCTAACCTAGCCCTAAACCACCCCTAGCCCACAATCTACCCAAACCCCTAGTTTTCAAGATATCTGGCCCAACCCTTTCCAGCCCACCTTATCTACATACCACCCTACCTAAACCACCTAACCACTACCCCAAGCCCAGCCCTAACCAACCTACCCATCCCCTATTTAAACCCCCCCGCTTGGGGGCGGGTTTTTAAAAAAGCTAGAGCCCTCACCTCACCCAGCCGGGACCATCCTTTCCAGCCCAGCCGGGACCACTCTCCACCTGCCCCCCTGCTCCACCTGCTCCACCAGCTCTACCTGCACCGCCACCTTCTCTCTTCCATCCACCACCATCCCCAGCCGGACGCCACCACCTTCACCCAACCGAACCAGCTGAGCTCCCACATCCGGCTGCTTCTCTCTTCATCCACCGCCTCTCCCCATTCGGTAAGCACTCCCCAACTCTCCCTAAATCCTTCTCTACTCCCTCTCCACTCCTAGCCACCTACCCTATCATCATCTCAGCCCTTTGCCACCACCCTTTTCACTTAGCCAAACCTAGCATAACCTAAACTACCGGCCACTACCTAACCATCCTATCCCATTCGGCCTTCCCCTAAGACTCACTTGGTCCAGCCCCTTTAACCCCCCACATCGAGGTGACACCCACTTACAATCGGCCACCTTTGAGGCGCCTATCCCGCGCCCCACTTGCACCCGGCCAACACCTTTGTTCACCCACCCTCGCGGAGCTCCCGTTTGCAGCCCAAGGCGAAGGCCAAACCCACGCTCAAGCAAGGCCTCTACGGACCAGCTACTCGTAAGTGCCTAAACTCGGTCTTTGGTTGTATACTTGCTTGAGATACAATTTGATACGGGGTTGTAATAACGGAGCATAGTCTCCCCCCGCTTGTAATAACGTGGCTTGGCACAACCATACACGTGCACTCTCTTAGTCGTGCACGATTTTGAACACACACGGGCCTAATCAGCCCCTAATACATAAGTGTATATATATACTTTCATTTTCGAAGGGTTTTGTTTAAGTTAGGTGCGTTGTCTTTCAATTCAAGCACTCACACACATTGAGCTTTCGCTCTTATTTGAAAGACCCAAGTAAGGGCTGACCTATACTATTTGGGTTTCATTTCATGTCGTGTGAGTAAGTCTTTCAATTCAAGCACTCTCACACACATTGAGCTTTCGCTCTTATTTAAAAGACCCAAGTTAGGGCCGACCTATACTATTTGGGTTTCATTTCATGTCGTGTGAGTAAGTCTTTCAATTCAAGCACTTTCACACACATTGAGCCTTCGCTCTTACTCCCAAGACCTTAGTCAAGGCCTTATTGCAGTTATATTTGGGTTTCATTTATGTCGTGTGTGTAGTACTTCAATTCAAGCACTCTCACACACATTGAGCCTTCGCTCTTACTCCCAAGACCTTAGTCAAGGCCATACTGCAATTTATATTTGGGTTTAATTTCATGTCGTGTGTGTAAGTCTTTCAATTCTAGCACGCACCCACATTGAGCCTTCGCTCTTATTTGCAAGACCCGAGTAAGGGCTCATATACATAATCTATATACATATCTCCCTTCGGTTATTTCCCTTCGGTTATTTCCCTTCGGTTATTTCCCTTCAGTCATTTCCCTTCAGTATTGTCTTTACATTTCGGGTTTTCCCTTTGGAGTAGCGTGAGTTTGCATTGCATCTACGCCATACCACGAGGTAGGACGCATATTGCATCGAAGCAAGCCCCGCTCGAATTCGCCCATGTAGTGGAGTGTTCATAACACACAAGCTAGGCGGCCCGTAAAGGGATAAAAGAAAAGACTTAGGCACGTGCAAATCCACGTGATCTAAAACATGCAATTGCATCTTAAAGACCCGAAATAGACACCTCGAACCGCTTCGTAGACTTTCTCTCCAAAAACTCGATTTTTTGCAAAGCGTATAGACTAACCCTTGCGCATCGGTGCAAGAAGGTCTGCGACGACAAGAGCTTACTTGCTCACAGTCGCCACGTTTAGAAGTCAGTGTTAAAAATATCTTCGCTAGCTTTAGTAAGCTAGATGGCACGCCCTATTTGCATACATAGGCCTTAGACACACGAGAGGATCCGCTCCAAGCCCTGAAAAAGGCGAAGAGGCGGGGATTTTCGCGCGTCTACAACTGCGATAGGCCTTGACTAAGGTCTTGGGAGTAAGAGCGAAAGCTCAATGTGTGTGAGTGCTTGAATTGAAGTACTACGCACACAACATGAAATTAAACCCAAATAGTATAACACGACCCTTACTTGGGTCTTTCAAATAAGAGCGAAGGCTCAATGTGTGTGAGTGCTTGAATTGAAAGACAACACACACGACATGAAATGAAAACCCAAATAGTATAGGTCGGCCCTTACTTGGGTCTTTCAAATAAGAGTGAAGGCTCAATGTGTGTGAGTGCTTGAATTGAAAGACTTACACACACGACATGAAATGAAAACCCAAATAGTATAGGTCGGCCCTTACTCGGGTCTTTCAAATAAGAGCGAAGGCTCAATGTATGTGAGTGCTTGAATTGAAGGACAACACACGCAACATGAAATGAAAACCCAAATAGTATAGGTCGGCCCTTACTTGGATCTTTCAAATAAGAGCGAAGGCTCAATGTGTGTGAGTGCTTGTATGAGTGCTTCATACTCAGCTACGTTGTTGGAACATTCGAAATCTAAGCGGGCTGCTGTGGGAATCTCACCCTTTTCAGGGGAGATGAGGATGACCCCAGCGCCAGCCCCTCGTTGGTTTCGTGCCCCATCGAAGTGCATCTTCCACACTTGGTTTTCGAAAGAATTTGTCAAAATGTGATTTTGAAACTGGTTTTGTAATATGCCTTCATCAGGCATTTCAACAAGAGTGGGATATGCGTCCTCTAAGGGGAACTCAGCCACGTAATCTGCTAGGGCTTGCCCCTTAATGGAGATCTGGTGATGGTATTTTAGATCATACTCCATTAGAAGGACTTGCTTTGGAGGGTTCAAAATGGGGGGATTAACCAAGTATGCCTTTAGTCTTTCGAAGGACTTCTGGCATTCGTCATCCCATAAGAATTTCATGCCCTTCCTCAACAGTTTGTTGAAGGGTTCGCATCTAGTTGCCAGATTCGATATGAATCGGCGAACAGATTGTAAACGACCCTCGAGGCTACGGATTTGGGTGAGATTGGAGGGTGGAGCCATGTCTATGATGGCTCGACACTTAGAGGGGTCGACTTCTATTCCCCTTTGGCTCACCATAAAGCCTAGAAGCTTCCCTGACTCTACCCTGAATACACATTTTTGAGGGTTTAGCTTTACTTTGTAAAGCCTAAGCATTTCGAAAATCTTTTATAAACATTCGATGTGAGTGCATCGGGTTTTGGATTTTGCCAAGAGATCATCTACATACACTTCTACGAGCTCATGAATCTGATCATGGAAGATCGTGGTCATGGCTCGTTGGTATGTTGCGCCGGCATTTTTCAAACCAAAGGGCATGACTGTATAGCAGTACGTGCCCCATGGGGTTGTGAAGGCGGTCTTACCCTGATCTCGTGGACTTAGTTTGATTTGATTATAGCCTGAGTAGCCATCCATGTTCATGTCAGTACGTGCCCCATGGGGTTGTGAAGGCAGTCGTGCAATACTATCGACTATCAAATCTATGTTTGGTAAAGGATAATTATCCTTTGGAGTGGCTTTATTCAGGTTTCTGAAATCGATGCATATTCGAATTTTCCCATTGGTTTTTCGAACTACAACGATGAACTACAACCAATCAGAGTACGCAATGGGTTTTATAAATCTGGCTTTTAGCAGATCTTCTAAACCGTCTTTGACTTGCGTGTGTACATTCGGGTGTATTTTCCTAAGCTTCTGCTTTATGGGTTTTACACCTGCATCTAAGGGAAGACGAAGCTCGACAATGCTGGGGTCTATGCCCGGCATGTCTTCATACGTCCATGCAAACACATCTAAATAGGTTCCTAGAAATGCAATGAATGCTAACTTTTCAGTTTCATGCAAGCATGCACCTATTTTGATGGTTTTGGGATTTGAATCATCCCCTAGGTTTACTTCTATGAAATCTCCTCCTACTGATTGGGAAGGTCTTTCAAAATCGAGAATTTTATGAAATTCTGGGAGCTCAGAAGTGGGATCTTCCTTAAGGGGATCCACTTCTGGGCTTTGATCATTCTCGTGGGCTATAGACCCGAGGGAATTTGATGCGTGATTTTCAAAAGGACCTGGTTTTGTACTTGGATTTTCAAGTGATTTCGAAATTTTTGGTCTGGCTATGCTGACGACGTTTCTTTCGAAATCCTTTTCTTTTGCCAAAGTCCTACCAGGAGCAGCTATGTACAAAATCTTTTTGGTATTTTCCAAATTTTCAATTTTTTTGGGTTTTTGTAAAACAAGAACCTTGGGAACTATACAAAGCACTCTATTTTCGAGTTTTTGTTTTTCCATTGTTTTTGGTTTTTCTTGTTTTTCGAGTTTTTTGATTTTAAGCTTTTCAAATGTTTTTGTATTTTTAGAAAAGAGATCTTCCGTCATACCTACAAAGGGAAAACACTATGGGTTAGACTTGGAATAGGAGGTCTAAATCGTAAGTCTCTTCTAAGGCAGGTTCCGGGGTACCCTTGACCCAGGTGGTCACAGGGGGTGGCTCCGACGGTATTCGGGGAGTATAGCCGAACCCATATCGGCTTGGATTGGCCCTAGGAAGGATGGGCTCTAGGAGACCCTGGTTCTGTGCCCCTAGACTCTTGTAGGGCGTGCAACCCATGTTCTACAACATGTTCCACGACTTTTTGTTTTTTGAAAAAGTTTGATACAAGTCGTGGTCCTGGAACATGCTATCGTCCATATTGTGCTCATATGGCCTCTTGTCCAGGGGCTTTGGAAATAGGGAACGCTTGGGTTTTCCTAGAAGGGTTAGAATCGGGAGGGGGCCTACTTTGGGCGGCCCCTTCACATATACAACCTTCCTAGGGCTGTTTAACACGAGCCGAGGTGGCTCAATCACAATTTGCCCCAAGTTAGCCTCATGGGCCTGGGAGCTTGATAAACAAGGGGAGTTTATGATCCCCTGAAGTTGTGGATGGCTCTCACCTAGGATCACGACGACCTGGTCCCTAAAAGGGATCTTAACACAATTGTGGAAGGTGGATGGCACAACGCACAAACTGTGTATCCAAGTTCTTCCCAACAACAGGTTATAATGGGGGTGGATGTCCAAGACATGGAACACCCCCATGTGTTCGATCCGTCCCGTTTCCATTGGGAGTTCGATGGATCCTAAAGGTCTAGACGCATTCCCATCGTATCCAGTGATAACGATGGGGCTTGCGTTCATTGAAGTCAAGGTGACTCCGATTTTATACACCACATGAAGTGGAAGGATGTTGAGCCCTCCTCCACCATCGACTAGGCACCTGTCCAGAGAGTGGTTGTTCAGAACCACCTCGATATGTAAGGCTTGGTTGTGGGATTCGTAGGGTCTATCTACATCATCTTCCGAGAAAGTGATGGGCGATTTTGCTCCTAATAAAGCCACTTGGGCAGACAAGGATTCCAGACTTATGTTCGAATCAACCTTGGCCCTTTCTAGAATTTTCTCTAATACAAGTCTATGCCTAGGCGAGGTTTGTATAAGATCTAAGATAGACATGTGAATAAGAATCTTTGAAAGGTGTTTTTCGAAGTCATAAGGATTTAGGATGACTTTGTCCTTATCTGCTTTTGGCAGAACACTAGGGATACATGCTTTTGAGGGGCCAGGCACACTGACCACCTTTTGAGCACCTTGAAGGTGCGGGGGTCGATAAATCCTCCCGGATCTAGTTACTTCCCCCACGACCAGCCTAGGTTTCGCGCTAAACTTGGCTCTAAGGATGAGCTGAGGAGAACGTTGGATTTTCAAAACTGGTTTTGTCGGGGATTCCATTTTTGGTGGCCCCCGAATGACGACTTGGGCGGGCTTCTTGTATAAGACAAGAGTGGGCGCACAAGTGGGTCGACCAGGCTCTGGTTTTTGCGCTAGTTCCTTGGAAATGGTGAGGGTACATACCTCCTTTCCTTTCCCACTACCACTGGCGTGTTTGGGAAAGGGTTCTTTGAAGATACCTTGAGGTGGCTCAGGTTCCGCAGTGACCTGGAGCTGGCCTTCTGCTATCAAGTTCTCAATTTTATTTAAAAGGGAGAAACAGCGTTTGGTATCATGGCCTTTTAGCCGATGATACTTACAAAATCGGTTTAAATACCCCCCTTTGGAAGTGACTCCTTCGGGGATTTCAGGGAGTTCTATCATGCCCTGAGCAAGTAGGAGGTCTAGGACCTCCGACACAGGTTGCCCCAGCGGAGTGTACTCCCGTTTTTCAACCGACTTTTGAAAATTTCGCTCCCTCTTATTTTCTAACTTTTAAAATTTTTGGAAGTGCCCGCCACGCCTGGATTCACCCGGACATTGGCGATTTTATGGGGCTTTGCCCCTTTGTCCGTCGTGGGCAGCCCATATGCGATGGGCTTTTCCAAGACGGTTTTTGGAACGGCACTTCCTTTCCATAAGTGATCGTATGTCCCTTTTCGCAAGTTGGTTTCGAAAAGGGAGGCTTTTTTGATCAACTTATGGAAAGTTGAAATCTCATGGAGCGAGAGAAGGGTTTTTAACTCGCTTTTAAAGTTATCCAGGATGAGCATTACTGCGCATCCTTCAGATATGGGCTCTTGCAATTGGCCCAAAAGCGACCTCCATCTTATAATGAAGGCATGTACGTCTTCGTTCATGCCTTGCTTTGTATCCCTTAAGGTATTCAGGGTTGGCGTGACTTCTACGTTGTGTGCAAATCTTTGCATGAAGCAGTTCGCTAACTCTTCAAAAGTAGCGAACTGGCTTAAGTCGTAGGAAGCCAGCCATTTGGCAGCTGTGCCTTTAAGGGGTAAAGGGAACCAATACACCCATTTCATCGAGTCCTTTTTCTTCTTATGGGCTCGACGTGAGAAAAGCTGCAAGTGAGACCTAGGGTCTCCCATGCCATCATACCGATGGAAGTTCGGTATTTCATCGTCACTGTTTATTTTGTAATCCATAGGAAGGAAATCAGACAGGGCGTAGCTTCTTTTCTCTTTATTTTGCCCTTTCAGCAACTGCTGTAGGGCTTTACGGTCCTTTTGTGTGAAGGACTCATGGTATTGGTTGCCTTCCATTACGGAAGCCCCTTTGTGCTTGCGAGGTTTTTCAGATTTTTTCTTAGGCCTTGGTTCACCATTTGATGAACACGAATCGCCTACTTCAGCCTCTTGGCTGAGAGCATCGATTTTGGCCTCAAACTCCCTTCTCAGGTCCTCGATCTCATCTAGTTTTATTTTGTTTTTGAAAATCCTCCTAGAGTGAGAACTTGATGCGCATGAGCCTTGGCTCAACACTTCACTTGGATTGGATTTTGACATGCTTTTCAAGCTTTTTCAAAATGTCCTAAGTACAAGCAAAGAAAACAAGTTAAAATGACACCTTTTTGATCAAATTTTTCGCAAAACATCTACCTTAAAAACTCGATTTTTGAAAGGCTCACGTCCCACCGGGCGTGCCAATCTCTGTAGACGAGCAAAAAATCCCCACGCCTCTTCGCCTTTTCTGGGCTTGGAGTGGATCCTCTCGTGCGTCTAAGGCCTATTTATGTAAACAGGGCGTGCCAGCTAGCTTACCTAAGCTAGAGAAGATATATTTTAAACTGACTTCTAATCGTGGCGACTGTGAGCAAGTGAGCTCTTGTCGTCGCAGACCTTCTTGCACTGATGCGCAAGGGTCAGTCTGTACGCTTTGCAAAAATCGAGTTTTTGGGATAGAAAGCCTACGAAGCGGTTCGAGGTGTCTAATTCGGGTCTTTTAGATGCGATTGCAGATTTTAGATCACGTGGATTTGCACGTGCCTAAGTCTTTTCCTTTTATCCCTTTATGGGCCACCTAGTTTGTGTGTTATGAACACTCCACTACATGGGCGAATTTGAGCGGGGCTTGTTTTGATGCAATATGCGTCCTACCTCGTGGTATGGCGTAGATGCAATGCAAACTCACGCTACTCCAAAGGGAAAAGCCAAATGTAAAGACAATGCCGAAGAGAAATTACCGAAGGGAAATGACTTGTAATGTAAATGCCGAAGGGAGATATGTATATAGAGTATGTATATGGGCTCTTACTCGGGTCTTGCGAATAAGAGCGAAGGCTCAATGTGGGTGCGTGCTTGAATTGAAAGACTTACACACACGACATGAAATTAAACCCAAATATAACTTGCAGTATGGCCTTGATTAAGGTCTTGGGAATAAGAGCGAAAGCTCAATGTGTGTGAGTGCTTGAATTGAAGTACTACGCACACGACATGGAATTAAACCCAAATAGTATAACACGGCCCTTACTTGGGTCTTGTAAATAAGAGTGAAAGCTCAATGTGTGTGAGTGCTTGAATTGAAAGACTTACACACACGACATGAAATGAAAACCCAAATAGTATAGGTCGGCCCTTACTTGGGTCTTTCAAATAAGAGCAAAGGCTTAATGTGTGTGAGTGCTTGAATTGAAAGACTCACACACACGACATGAAATGAAAACCCAAATAGTATAGGTCGGCCCTTACTTGGGTCTTTCAAATAAGAGCGAAGGCTCAATGTGTGTGGGTGCTTGAATTGAAAGACTACACCCCCAACTTAAGCAAAACCCTACAAAATTAAAGTATATGTATATATTTATGTATTAGGGGCTGATTAGGCCCGTGTGTGTTCAAAATCGTGCACAACTAAGAGAGTGCACGTGTGTGGGTGTGCCAAGCCACGTATTACAAGCGGGGGGAGACTATGCTCCGTTATTACAACCCCGTATCGAATTGAATCTCAAGCAAATATACAACTAAAGACCGAGTTAGGCACTTACTAATAGCTGGTTTGAAGATGCCTTGCTTGAGCGTGGGCTTGGCCTTCGCCTTGGGCTGCGAAAGGGAGCTCCGCAAGGTTGAACGGCAAAGGGGTGCTGGCCGGGTGTCCTTGGTGCGCGGGAAGGGCGCCTTGAAGATGGCCAGTTGTTAAGGAGGGGCTGGTTTTAGTATGTTGGGCTAAAGGAGCCTAAGTAGGGTTACTAAGGGAACCTCAAGGGAAGATCTAATGGGGCACCTAAGGTTGGCGGGTAGTTAGGGTGGCCGAACGAAATGACAGTCGGTTGGAGTGGCCGACTGGGAGGACTTGATGGTGGCGGGTTGCTAGAGTGGCTAGGAGTGGTGTAAGGGAAGGTAACTAGCTAGGAGATGGGGCCAGGTGGTAGTGGGTGTAGTAGGTGTATTGGGATGATATGGGCAGGTCGTAGGGAGTCGGACAGGGTGGCCGAAGGGAGCTAAGGCGTCTAGATGGTGGCAGGTAGTTAGGGTAGTTATGGCCTGGCCGAGTGGGAATGGTGGCGACTAGTGGCTGGTCTTAGGTTGATACGGTAGTGGGTTAGGTGGCTGAGAGTGGAGAGGGAGTGAAGAAGTAGTAAGGTAGAGTGTAGGGTACTAACCAAGTAAAGGGGTGCAGCCGGGTGGTTGGGAGGCACAGGATGGAGTTCGGCCGGGTGATGGTGGTGGTGATGCACGGCTGGGAGGTGGTGGCAGAGGTGGTGGTTGGACGTGGAGCAGGTGGAGCAGAAGGGGATTCGGCTGAGCTGGAAAGGGGAGGACCCGGCTAGTGGAAGAGGGCTTCTAGATGGGAAAACCCGCCCCCAAGGGGAGGGGTTTATATAGGGCTGGGCTAGGTCGGTTAGGGCTGGTTTTGGGGTAGTGGTTAGATGGTTTAGGTAGGGTGGTGTGGTGATAAGGTGGGCTGGAAAGGGTAGGGCCAGATATTTTAAATACAAGTGGTTTGGGTAGGTTGTAGGCTAGGGGTGGTTTAGAGGTTTAGGGTTTAGCTAGGTGGGTTGGTTCTAGGGTGAGGTTTAGTGAGGTAGGTTAGGTGATTAGGCTAGGATTAGGCTAGGTTTAGGGAAATTAACCTAGGTTTAGGGAGGGATTAAGGAAGTGGGTTAGGTGATTAGGTTGGGATTAGGCCGGGATTAGGGAAGTGGGTTAGGTGATTAGGCTCAGATTAGGATGGGATTAGGGTAGAAGGCTAGGATTAGGTATTTTTGGTTAGGTTTAGGTGAAGGAGCTCCCTTTGCATGGCCCATAGACCTTAACCGTATCATGTTGGTGCAGCCCTAGGTTAGGTTTTGGCTAATTACAAGCTTAAACCCACTCTCATCACCTTTGATGCTGTCAGGCCCCGCACAAACCATCCATTTCGAATACAGCTCGAAGGAGTCAGAGTTTAGTTTGGATTGGATTTGGACCATATATATCCAGATCCCAATCCAAACCCATGTATGGACTTGGATTTGGATTTGGATTCAAAAATCCAATCCAAATCCCTTTATATGGACTTCTCATCACCTTCTCATCAAGGGATTTGGATTAGGGTAGAAGTCCAATCCCTTTGTATGAACTTCTCATCACCTTCTCATCAAGCTTAATTACAACACACACTTTATCTTATCCACCCCCACTCTCTCTCATGCCCATAATCCCACGTGAAATTCAAGTGGGCCCCACCTCCATTTATGAGAAGGTGATGTGGGCCATGGATATGGATATTGGATTGGATTTTTGAATCCAAATCCAAATCCAAGTCCATACATGGGTTTGGATTGGGATCTGGATATTTATGGTCTAGATCCGATCCAAACTGAACTCTGACTCCTTCGAGCTGTGTTTGAAATGAACGGTTTGTGCGGGGCCTGACAGCATCAATGCTCCGTCTGCGTTGGGTCTTCGGCAACATGATCGTCCGCCTCTATTTTCGCCTTTCGGAGATGACTTCAAACAATGTTTCGATGATAACAGGGTCTTGGACGTTCGAGATCCTGAGGGTGGATTTGATACGAGAGTTGCTATGCTGGGCTTGACATGTGCTCTATTTCTGGGCTCTCTTTGGCTTTCCTGGTCTTGTCTGGATTAGGTCGAAGCTGCTTCGGGGTTTCAAAAACATGTTTAAAAAGGTTTTTAAAAGCCATATCATGTATTTTTGAAATATAAAAGTTTAAAACATATATACAGGGTTGTTTGGAAGGCTCCTGGGTTTCCAGACTCAAAATGGCCCTTTGGGGCTGCTTTTACAAAACCAGATGGATTTGAGAAATTCGTGGGATTTCGGGGTGTTTACAGGTGGCCAAATGAAATGACAGTCGATTGGAGTGGCCGACTAGGAGGACTTGGTGGTGGCGGGTTGCTAGGGTGGCTAGGAGTGGTGTAAGGGAAGGGAACTAGCTAGGAGATGGGGTCAGGTGGTAGTGGGTGTAGTGGGGTGATATGGGCAGGTCTTAGGGAGTCGGATAGGGTGGCCGAATGGAGCTAAGGTGTCTAGGTGGTGGTGGGTAGTTAGGGTGATTATGGGCCTAGCCGAGGGGGAGTGGTGGCAGCAAGTGGAATGGCTGGTGTTAGGGTGATATGGTAGGGGGTTAGGTGGCTGAGAGTGGAGAGGGAGTGAAGAAGGAGTAAGGTGGAGTGTAGGGTACTAACCGAGTGAAGGGGTGGTGGCGGATGGAAGGGGAGCAGCCGGATGGTTGGGATGCGCAGGATGGAGTTCGATCGGGTGATGGTGGTGTTGGTGCTCGGCTGGGAGGTGGTGGCAGATGTGGTGGCTGGACGTGGAGCAGGTGGAGGTGGGCTGTGGGGCAAGTGGAGCAAGGATGGGAATCGGCTGAGCTGGGAAATGGAGGACCCGGCTGGTGGAAGGTGGGGCTTCTAGATGGGAAAACCCGCCCCCAAGGGGGGGTGGTTATATAGGGCTGGGCTAGGTCGGTTAGGGCTGGTTTTGGGGTAGTGGTTAGGTGGGTTAGGTAGGGTGGTGTGGTGATAAGGTGGGCTGGAAAGGTAGGGCCAGATATTTTAAATACAAGTGGTTTGGGTAGGTTGTGGGCTAGGGGTGGTTTAGAGGTTTAGGGTTTAGCTAGGTGGGTTGGTTCTAGGGTGAGGTTTAGTGAGGTAGGTTAGGTGATTAGGCTAGGTTTAGGGAAATTAACCTAGGTTTAGGGAAGGATTAGGGAAGTGGGTTAGGTGATTAGGTTGGGATTAGGCCGGGATTATCGAAGTGGGTCAGGTGATTAGGCTAGGATTAGGGCCGGATTAGGGTAGAAGGCTAGGATTAGGTGTTTTTGGTTAGGTTTAGGTGAAGGAGCTCCCTTTGCATGGCCCATAGACCTTAACCACATCATGTTGGTGCAGCCCTAGGTTAGGTTTTGGCTAATTACAAGCTTAAACCCATTTAATTAGGTTAACCCACATGATTAACCCCAAACTTGACACACAAGTCAAGCTTAATTACAACACACACTTGATCTTATCCACCCCCACTCTCTCTCATGCCCATAATTCCACGTGAAATTCAAGTGGGCCCCACCTCCATTTATGAGAAGGTGATGTGGGCCATGGATATGGATATTGGATTGGATTTTTGAATCCAAATCCAAATCCAAGTCCATACATGGGTTTGGATTGGGATCTGGATATATATGGTCCAAATCCAATCCAAACTAAACTCTGACTCCTTCGAGCTGTATTCGAAATGGATGGTTTGTGCGGGGCCTGACAGCATCAGTGCTCTGTCTGCGTTGGGTCTTCGCTAACATGATCGTCCGCCTCTGTTTTCGCCTTCCGGAGATGACTTCAAACAATGTTTCGATGATAACAGGGTCTTGGACGTTCGAGATCCTGGGGGTGTGGATTTGATACAAGAGTTGTTGTGCCGGGCTCGACATGTGCTCCAGTTCTGGGCTCTCCTTAGCTCTCCTGGTCCTGTCTTCGGCCGAAGCTGCTTCGGGGTTTTCATGTTTAAAAAGGTTTTTAAAAGTCATATTGTATATTTTTGAAAGATAAAGTTTAAAACATATATACAGGGTTGTCTGGAAGGCTCCTGGGTTTCTAGACTCAAAATGGCCCTTTGGGGCTGCTTTTACAAAACCAGATGGATTTGAGAAACTCGTGGGATTTCAGGGTGTTTACACTAAGGTCTTGGGAGTAAGAGCGAAAGCTCAATGTGTGTGAGTGTAGAATTGAAATGCTACGCACACAACTTGAAGTTTAAACACCCAAAACGAAATTGCAATAAGGCCTTTACTAAGGTCTTGGGAGTAAGAGCGAAAGCTCATTGTGTGTGAGTGTGGAAATTGAAAGACCACGCACACAACTTGAATTAAAATGCCCAAGGGAAATTGCAATACGGCCCTTACTAGGTTCTTGGGAATAAGAGCGAAAGCTCAATGTGTGTGAGTGTGGAAATTGAAAGACAACACACACAACTTAATTAAAACTCACGCAACTTAAAATATATAGGTATAACTATATCTTAAGGGCTGATTAGGCCCGTGTATGTGCTATAATCGTGTGCAGCTAAGAGCGGAATAGGCTCAAGTGCACGTGTGTGTGGGTGTGCCAAACCACATTATTACCTTGATGAAGGCCAGATGATAGGCGCGGCAAATAGGGTTTGTTAAGTGAGTTGGGGCAGGTTCGGGTGCTAGCTAGGTGGTGGCAGGTTGAGGGTGAAGGCTTAGCTAGGGGCTGATGTGGGTGGCTGAGGGAAGGTGGTGATGTGGGGTGTGAAGTGGCGGGGTGTAAGGAAGATGGCAAGGGTGCAGTAGTGGCCGGTGATGGGCGGTGTGGCTGGGTAAGAGGGGGAGTGGAAGAGAGGTTAGATAGGACTGAGATGGGGTACTAACCGGAGGTGGTTGCTGTAGTGGTGGCCGGAGGTGGTGGAAGGAGGTGGCAGCTGGAAGAAGGTGGCAGCCGGGTGGAAGGGTGCAGTCGGGTGGGATGTGCAGGTGGCAGCCGAGTGGAAGGGCAGCCGGGTGGAGCGACGGTGGATGGTGGCGCAGCTGGTGGGGGTAATGGAGTTAAATGGGTGAGAGAGAGGGCAGGTGAGAGAGGAGAGAGAGGGCTGAGAGCTGCCCAAGATAGTCCAAAACCCGCCCCAAAAGGGGGTTTTTTATAGGCATGGGCTGGGGTCGGTTGGGGTGGTTTTGGGGTAGATATTTAGGATGTTGTGGGCTGGGGTGGGGTGGTTTGGGTAGGTCGGCTAGGTGGAAGTGGTAAGGTGGTTTAGGGTAGGTCGGTTAGGGTGGCTGGGATTTAAGGGTTAGGGCCTAATTAGGTGGGTTAAGGTGGGATTAGGTTTAGTCTAGCTAGGGTCTAGGTGGTCTAGTTAGGTGGGGTGGGCTAGGTGAGGTCGGCTAGGTATGGTTGGGTGGTTTTGGGTGAGGGTGGCTAGAATTGAGTCAGGTTTAGGGGGGAGTGGCTAGGTGAGGTGGGTTAGTTCAAGGCTAGGTTTTAGCAGCAACCCCTTGGCCTTGATCCATGGACCTAGTTGCAGCCAGGTTCATGTTGGTGCAACCCTAGGTTAGGTGTAGGTGCATACAAGCTTAAACCCACACTCTTAGGCTAAACCCACATGATTAACCCAAAACTTGACACAAAAGTCAAGCCCACCAACATTCTCACTCATACTTTATCGCCCATTCTCTCTCTTCCCAAGCTTTTCACGTGAATTCTTTGTGGGCCCCACCTCCATTTATGAGAAGTTGATGCTGGCCATGGATGTGGATATTGGATTGGATCTTTGGATCTTTGGATCCAAATCCAAATCCAAATCCAGATGCATGTTTGTATTTGGATCTGGATATATATGGTCCAGATCAGATCCAAATCTGATTTTCTGACTCCTTCATGGCGTTGCAAAACGGACGGTTTGTGCGAGGCCTGACAGCATCAGTACTCCGTCTTGCGTTGGGTCTTCACCAACATTGTCGTCCGCTCTTCTTCTCACCTTTCGGAGATCATTTTAAACAATTTGTTGATAACAGGGGCTTGGATGTCCGAGATTTTGGGGATGATTCTGATACGTGAGTTGATGTGCTGGGTTTGAAATATGCTCCAGTTTCGGGCTCTCTTTTGCTTCTTCGGTCCTACTTTCATCAGGCCACGTCGCTTTTCGGGGTTTCAAAATACCTTTTTAAAGGTTTTAAAACTGTATAACACATATTTTTAAAATATATATAGTTTTAACATATGTATAGGGTTGCCTGGAAGGCTCCTGGGTTTCCAGACTCAAAATAGCCCTTTGGGGTTTCTTTTGCAAAACCAGGTAATTTGAGAAAATCGTGGGATTTTGGGATGTTTATAATGGTGAAATTAAGCAGAAACGGAGTCCAGAATGGCGAGATGGAGTTCGGATGACAAAGTTGGGGAAAACCCAGCACTAGACAGAGCACTGATGAAGCCAGTGACTGCACAAAATATCCGCCTCAAAAAGCCAAGAAGGACCATCTACAAAAAATTTGGATTGGATCTAGACCATAAATATCCAGATCCATATCCAAATAGTATTTGGATTTGGGTCGATCCAAATAGTGTTTGGATTTGTATTGGATCTAAATAGTGTTTGGATTGGATCAGATTATATCCAAAATATCCAGATCCATATCCATAAAAATGTTGGATTTGGATCGGATATGGATCTTAAAATATCCGAGATCTAAGATCCAGATCCAAATAGTGTTTGGATCGGACATGGATTCTACAATCCAAACCCAAGACCCACCTCATTTGCCTATAAATAGGAGTGAGGGGGTCCCCAAAAGCTCACGTGAAAGTGCTTGGAGGAGCTTCAAGGAGAGAGAGGGTATTAAGGTGAGTGCTTAGTGCTTTCTTAATTTTGTTTAGTGGGTTAATTATGGGCTTAAAGAGGGATTAGTGTGGGTTGCACCACCTTGATTAAGGGCTGGATTTGCTTGAACAAGAAGGCTTTGGAGTGGCTGATTTGGAGCTTGAGCACACCATAAACCGACCCTAAGAGGTAAGCCTAATCAACACCCTAAACCACTCTTCTCTACCCCTCTAAACCACCTTAAACCTACCCTAATCAACACTGCCTAATCCCCCCACAACACCTCTAATCCTAATTAAACCAACCTAACTCCCTAACCGACTCAACCTCTAACCTTCCGCCCACCCTTAACACTACCCGAACCGCCTCTCATTTCCCCCTGCTCACCGCACACGCCCTACGCGCACTGTATGCGCCTCGCGCCCTACACGAGCTTCGCTCCCGCTCTCCGCATCACCCCGCACACCCGCTCCTAACGCCGTGCATCTCCTTGATGCCGCATGCCTTCCCACTGCCCCCGACACGCACTACGACGTGCGCCTATCGTCCCAGCCTTAGCACCCGCGATGTGCGCCAAACGCCTGTCGCCCTGAATCCACGTCCTGGCGCCTAGCGCTTGACGCCAACCGTCACCGCCTATCCTTAGCCGACCTACCACCGACTCCCTGCCACTCTACCCCATCCTAACCGACCTACCATCGCCATTACCTTACGGCCTAACCTACACCACCTCCTAGCCTAATATCCACGGCCATCACCTACCATCAACTCCACCTTACACTCCCACCGACCTAGCACCGACCCCAACTCCCTTTATCACATCCACCGCCTTCCATCCCACCGCCTTACACTCCCACACCCCACATCACACCCCTTTGCCGTGACCTCTTGCCTAGCACCCCAAACCAATACACAACCCACCTAGCACCCGTGAATCTTATCTCTCATGCCCAAAGCCCCACCAAGCTCAAGCTCGGCCAGCCACTTCACGCCTCAAGCTTTATAAGGGACACATCCGTGGCTGTCCAAGTTGAACCACAAGCCCAAGTGTGAGCAAGTGAAGACAGATCAGCTATTTATAAGTGTCTAAACTTGGTCCCTTACGCTAACTTGCTTTATACTTAATTCGGATACGGGGTTGTATTAACGGAGCATTGTCCCCCCCAGGATGTAATATTGTTGCTTGACACACGAGACATATACATGCACTTGAGCCTTAGCTCTTATCTCATACACAAGACACACAAGTGCACTTGATCCTTAGCTCTTATCTCGTACACTAAGCACCCACGTACACCATTGAGCTTTCACTCTTACTCCAAAGACTCTAGTAAGAGCCATATAAGCTGCAATTTAATTCGGGTTGTTACTTTAAAAGTCGTGTGAGTTTGTCATTTTAATTCCACACTTGCACCCAAAGAACACCCGAGCACTTGCTCGAGCACTCACGCACTATTTTGGCCTTGGCAGCCCCTAAGATATAGATATATCTATATACTTTCAGCTGCGTGAGTTTTCCCAGTTCAGCTGTGTACATCTTTACATTCCGGGTTGTTAAAATTCAGTCGTGTGAGTTGTCTTTACGTTTATACACAACACACACGCACACGTTGATGACCTTCGGGCTCATATATATATATACGTATTTCCCATTCCGCACTTTATATTTAAGTCGAGCGGGGTTTTACATTCCAAGTTGCGTGAGTTGTCTTTCAATATATACACAACACACACGCACACATTGAGCCTTTCCGCTCTTAAGATATAGCTATATTTCCCTTCCGCAATTTCCCTTAAGCTATGTCTTTCAATTTTGGGTTTTACATTCAAGTTGTGTGAGTTTGCATAGCATATCCGCCAAACTCGAGATAGTGCGCATACTTGCATCCAAAGTAAACCTGAATACCCTGTGCAAGCACGCCAAGACTTAGGCACTTGATGCACACACCTCACGCCTAGGTAAATAAAACTCAAAGACATAGATACGTGCAAACCCTACGTAAATAAAATCTGCAAATAGGCATACAAATCGCTCAAATACTTTCATACTCTTTTCAAAAGACCATGCTTGTTTAAAATCGAGATTTTCTAAAGCGTACAAATTGACCCTTGAGCATTAGTTGAAGAAGGTTTGCGACGAAAAGATCCCACTTGTCCACAGTCACCCCATAAGTCAGATATTTCAAAACATACTTCGCTAGTTTGAGTAATCTAGCTGGCATGCCCTTTTAAAGCAACGTAGATACGAAAAGGTTCACTTCAGGCCTAAGAACCCGGAGTGAAAATTTTCGCGTGTCTATAGTACGATAGACCAACTCAAATGGTGTGGAATTGGTGGGTGTTCGGATGAAAGTTCTATAAGTCCACAAGGCTTCATCGAGCTTCTCATGCCATGTCCTACCCTTTTCTAAGGTCTTCTCAATGATGCATATGAGCGTCTTGTTTGTGGCTTCGGCTTGGCCATTGCCTTGAGAGTAGTAGGGCGATGAGAAGTGTTGAGTTATGCCATAGGTATTACACAACTTTTCCATCTTCTCATTTTTGAACAAGGTGCCATTATCGGACACTAGGTCTTTAGGAACTCCAAAACGAGCCAAAATATTTTTCTTAATCTTTGCCACTACATGTTGTCCTTGTACATTGGCCAAGGATGTAGCTTCAACCCATTTAAAAAAATATTCGATGGTTGCTAAGATGAACCTATGTCCATTGGATGCACTTGGTGAGATGGGTCCTATGATGTCAAATGCCCACATGGCAAAAGGCCATGGGCTTATGATGGAATGCAGGGTGGACGATGGGGTGTGTATGGCATGCCCATGCACTTGACATTGACGACATTTTCTAACATGATCTTGGCAATCTTGTTTTAGGGTGGACCAAAAATAACCGACCCTAAGTATCTTCGTGGCCATCATATTAGCATTAACATGTTCTCCACATTCTCCATTGTGGAACTCATGCATTATGGTCCTAGCCTCCTCAAGGTCTACACATCTCAACAAGATGCCCGTAAAACTCCTTTTATAAAGCACCACTCCCAAAATTACGTATCGAGTTGAAATTTTTTGAATAAAAGCTTGATCTCTAGAAGAAGCAAATTCAGAAAATCCTCCATTTTCCAAAAAGTTTTTAATGTCATAAAACCAAGGTTTTTCGATTGAATTTTGGTCATTTTGGTAAATCTCCAAATCGTGGGTGGATGGAGTGGGTGAGTGCCACATTTCTAAGGATCGGGTTCCCAAGGTGGGATCGACTCTTAGGGCTGATCTTAAGGATAAGAGAGCATCTGCTATGGTGTTGTCCTCTCTACCTATGTGAGTGAGTGTGCATGATTTGAAGGAATCGACCAGTTTAGTGGCCAATTCATGGTATGGAATAAGTTTTTCATTTTTGACTTGCCAAATTTTTAAAACTTGGTTTACAACAATAAAGAATCTCCAAAGACTTCAATGCACGATGCCCCTAGATTTTTCAAAATTTTTAGGCCTTGTATGAGTGCCTCATATTCGGCCATATTGTTAGAACATTCAAAATCTAGGTGAATGGCAATTGGGATCTCTCCCTTTTCAGGGGATATGAGGATGACTCCAACACCTGCCCCTTGTTGGTTTCTGTAAACACCCCAAAATCTCACAATTTTCTCAAACATGCCTAGTTTTACAAAAGCAGCCCCAAAGGGATATTTTGAGTTTGGAAACCCAAGAGCCTTCCAGACAACCCTGTACATATTTTAAACCTATACAAACGTTTTAAAACTTTGTACATATTGCTTTTAGACTATAAATAGTGTTTTGAAGCCCCGAAAGCCTCATAGCCTGATAAAAGTGTACCGAAAAGGAAAAAGAGAACCCGGACCCGAAGCATACTTCAAGCTCGGCATATCAACTCTCATGTTAAAAGAATCCCCAAATTCTCAAACATCCAAGCCCCAAATATCAGAAAGATGATCAAAATGAAATCCCGAAGGTGAGAAGCAGATCGGACAACAATGTTGGCGAAGACCCAACGCAAGATGGAGTACTAATGAAGTCAGGACCCGCACAAACCGTCCATCTCGAAACGCCATGAAGGAATCAAAAAAAATAAAATTTGGATCAGATATGGAACATATATATCCAGATCCAGACCCAAAATGTATTTGGATTTGGATTTGGATCCCAAGATTCAAATCCAATATCTATATCCATGGCCCACTTCACCTCCTCATAAATGGGGGTGAGGGGCCCACAAAGTTTCACGTGAATGGCCTTGGAAGGCTTGGGTAGACAGAGAAAGGGGGCCATAAAGTAAGAGTGAAAGTTGGTAGGCTTGACTTTTGGTCAAAAGGGGGTTAGCCTTGTGGGTTTAACCAAGAGTGTGGGTTCAAGCTTGTATGCACCTACACTTAACCTAAGGCTGCACCAACTTGGATATGGCTGCAATGGACCGGCGCTAAGAGGTGGTTCCTAAACCTAGCCCTAAGCTAGCTTACCTCTGTAGACGCAGAAAGTTTCCGCTCCTGGTTTTTAGGCCTGAAGCGAACCTTTTCGTCTGTCAAAGTCCTATTTAAGCAAAAAGGGCATGCCAGCTAGCTTACTTAAGCTAGCGAAGAGAAAATTTAATCTGACTCCTAACATGGTGACTGTGAGCAAGCAAGCTCTTTTCGTCGCAGACCTTCTTGCACCGATGCGCAAGGATCAGTCTGTACGCTTAAAAATCGAGTTTTTGAAGTATGAGAACCTACGAAAACGTTTGAGGTGTTTGATTCAGGTTGTTTTTGTATGATTTTCAGATTTTATTTCACGTGGATTTGCACGTGCCTATGTCTTCCTTTTTATCCCTTTTCGGGCCTAACTAGGTATGTGTTATGAACACGTAACCTAAGTGGGGCGACTTTTGAATGGGAGTATGGGGTTTTGCTTTGATGCAATATGCGTCCTAACTCGTGGTATGGCGTATATGCAATGCAAACTCACGCAACTCCAAAGGGAAAACCCGAAATTGAAAGACAATGCCGAAGGGAAATGACTTGTAATGTAAATTGCCGAAGGGAAATTGCAAAAGGGAAATATGGCTATATCTTAAGAGCGGAAAGGCTCAATAGTGCAAGTGTGTGCCATGTATATATGTAAAGACTACGCATACTGCTGAACCTTAAAACCCAAATTGTAAAGACATAGCCGAAAGGGAAATACTTATACTATATATGGGCCCGAAGGTCGCCAACGTGTTGCGTGGGTGTTGTGTATATATTGAAAGACAACTCACACGACTTAAATGAAACCCAAATATAAATTGCAATATGGCCTTAACTAAGGTCTTGGGAGTAAGAGCGAAAGCTCAATGTGTGTGAGTTCGAGAATTGAAGTACTACACACATGACATGAAATTAAACCCAAATATAAATTGCAATATGGCCTTAACTAAGGTCTTGGGAGTAAGAGCGAAAGCTCAATGTGTGAGTGTATAATTGAAATACTACACACACGACATGAAATTAAACCCAAGGGAAATATAACACGGCCCTTACTTGGGTCTTGCAAATAAGAGCGAAAGCTCAATGTGTGTGAGTGCGAGAATCGAAAGACAACACACACAACTTAAGCAAAACCCCACACAACTTAAAGTATATAAATAAATTTATATCTTAAGGGCTGATCAGGCCCGTGTGTGTTCAAAATCGTGCACAACTAAGAGCGAGGTAGGCTCAAGTGCACGTGTGTGTGGGTGTGCTAAGCCACGTTATTACAAGCGGGGGGGAGACAATGCTCCGTTATTACAACCCCGTATCAAATTTAATTTAACTTAAGCAAGTCTACAAATAAGGACCGAGTTAGGCACTTACGTATAGCTGGTCCGGAGGTGACTTGCTTGAGCTTGGGTGGTGTCCAAGGAGGGCAGCCGGGTGGAAGGAGTGGAGCTGGCCGGGCGACTATGGTGGCGTGGAATGATGTAGGCCAGGAGGTAGTGGTGGCGTGGAGTGGTGCAGGCCAGGAGGTAGTGGTGGAGCAGGTGAGAGAAGAGAGCAAGGTGAGAGAGGGCTCAGCTGGCCCAAGGTGCTGGGGGAAAAGATGAAAAACCCGCCCACTAGGGGGGGGGTTTATAGGATTTGAAAAGGTCGGTTGGGGCTGGTTTTGAGAGGGTGGTTTAGTGGTTAGGTGGTGGTGGTGTGGTGATAAGGTGGGCTGGTTTTTAGGGAGGGCCAGATATTTTGTTTTTGGTGGTTTTAGGGATATGGTGTGCTAGGGTTTAGGTGGGGTGGTTTAGTGGTTTAGGGCTTAGCTAGGTGGGTTGGTTTTGGGGTGAGGTTTAGTGAGGTGGGTTAGGTGTTTAGGCTAGGATTAGGTTAGAATTAGGGGAATTAGGCTAGGTTTAGGGAAGGATTAGGGAGGTGGGTTAGGTGATTAGGTTGGGATTAGGGAAGTGGGTTAGGTGATTAGGCTAGGATTAGGCCGGGATTAGGGTAAATGTCTAGGATTAGGGTTTTGGCTTAGGATTGGGTTAAGAGTCTCCCTTTGCATAACCCATGGACTTCATTGCATCATGTTGGTACAGCCCTAGGTTAGGTGTAGGCTCATACAAGCTTAAACCCACACTAATTAGGCTAACCCACATGATTAACCCGAAACTTGACACACAAGTCAAGCTTAATTACAATCAACCCTCAAATCTTATCCTCCCCCACTCTCTCTCATGCCCATAATCCCACGTGAATTTCAAGTGGGCCCCACCTCCATTTATGAGAAGGTGATGTGGGCCATGGATGTGGATATTGGATTGGATCTCTAGATCCAAATCCAAATCCAAATCCAAATCCACACATATGTTTGGATTGGGATCTGGATATATATGGTCCAGATCCAATCCAAATTGAATTCTGACTCCTTCAGGGTATGTTCGAAATGAACGGTTTGTGCAGGGTCTAACAGCATCAGTACTCCATCTTGCGTTGAGTCTTCGCCAACATGGTCGTCCGCTTCTGTTTTCACCTTCCAGAGATGATTTCATACAATTTTTGCTGATAACAGGGTCTTGGACGTTCGAGATCCTGGGGGTGGATCTAGCATGAGAGTTGTTGTGCCGGGCTCGATATGTGCTCCGGTTCTGGGCTCTCTTTAGCTCTTCTGGTCCTGCTTGCATCAAGCCAAGTCGCTTCGTGGGGTTTCAAAATATGTTTTAAGAGGGTTTTAAAAGCATATTATACATATTTTAAAACATACACAGTTTAAACATATGTACAGGGTTGCCTGGAAGGCTCCTGGGTTTTCTAGACTCAAAATAGCCCTTTGGAGCTGCTTTTACAAAATCAGGTTATTTTTGAGAAGTTCGTGGGATTTCGGGGTGTTTACAGATGCCCCTCTTTGGCATTGTCCAAATCGATTTGGATAATGGCAAAGACGACAAACACCCCTTTCAATGTCTCCCTAGATCTAACCACGAAAATATGGGATCGTTCCAATCTTTTAGCAAAATCTCACATTAAAAACCCTGGTAGGAGGAGATATCATACCAAAGGGATATGCAAAACGGTTTCTGGTCCTAAATGGGATCATGTTTATGCAAGTGTCATGCGTGGAAATGCACAGATGCCCCTCTTTGGCATTGTCCAAATCGATTTGGATAATAACAAAGACGACAAACACCCCTTTCAATGTCTCCCTAGATCTAACTACGAAAATATGGGATCGTCCCAATCTTTTAGCAAAATCTCACATTAAAAACCCTAGTAGGAGGAGATATCATACCAAAGGGATATGCAAAACGGTTTATGGTTGTAGACGTGATTTTATTTCAAATCGTGGGATCCGAAATCAAACCCTCGAACTACGTCGGGTTGCGCGAGCGTGCCAGTTAGTTTATCAAAACTAACAAATTCTGATTTTCTGACTTCTAAGAACGATTGTGGACAAGTGAGATCTTTTCGACTTAGGCCTTCTTGAACCGGCGCTCAAGGGTCAGCCTAGACGCTTGAAATTTGTTTGAATCCGTTAATTCGAGAAAGGAAAAACCAGATTTTCCAATAGTTTCAGATTCGTGTTTAAGTTCATGATTTCCGAAAATTTTCAGATTCTGAAAGTTGCAGAATCTGTTCAGTTTCAAAGACCTGTTCTTCGAATTTTTAAAAATACTTCTGATTCTCCAAAAATTTTAAAACTTTTACAGAATGGAGACACGTGTCTGTAGAATCAGAATATATTTTTATTTTATAATTTTGTTCTTTATTTTCTGAGAATTAAATACAGAATCAGAAACTGTTATAAAATTCGGAACAGCCCTATTTCTGTGAATCAGAAGCTCAGAAAAACAGCAATATCTAAGCACTCAGTCATCCAATTTCGATAAAATTTATTGTGTTAGAAAGATATGGATGTTAGGTTTCCAAAGAATCAAATTTCATCCAATTTCATTCAGTGGTTGAAGAGATATGGGCAAAATAACAGAGGTCTGTTACTGAACGTTCTGTTTCTGTAAAACGCAATCTTGATTTTGTATAAATTTCACGGATTTAATTGGCTAGGAAACAGTTCATAAAAATTCCTCAAAATTTTATCTAAGAACGTCTGATATTTCTAGATTATTCATGCAAAATTTTGAAGCAATTGGCTTATCCGTTTGTCTATAAAAATTCCGTGATCAGACGCGTGTGCACAGACAGTTTCAGAAACCAAGTTTTGCAGAAAATTTCAGAAAGTTCCTAACGTGATTCTAGAATGAAAATTCAACCTGTATCAGTCCTAATGATGCATGGAAATCATTTAAACATGGATTTTAATTCCGTTCATGAAGGAATCATGCATGTTTGTATCGATATGAATGAAGAACATGGGCTCAAGGCCTTGATTCATGTACAAATTTCCAGAATCTGTGCTTTTTCAGATTCTCATGAATTAAAACCAATTTGTACAAGAATTCCAACCTGTGTGAGTGAGAGGGGACATAGGAGCACTTCGCCAGATGATCGTCGGACGTCGGAACCAGGCCGGACTTCCTTCTTCTCTTCTTTCTCTCTCTCTCTCTCTCTATTTCTCTGAATTTTCGGACTGAACCTCTTGATGCTCGTTCGTTGATGGTCGCTGGTTGATGCCCTGTGCAGCACCTGGGAGAGCCTTTTTATAGGCTCTGGCTGTGATTTGGATAAGCCTGATGGTTGGGATTTGGATGAGTTCGGTTTTGATTGTGTTGATAAAATCTTATCTTGATTGGTTGGAACGTCATCTGCATTTGATAGGCATAATCCTTGTTTGATTGTTGAACGTTATCTACATTTGATAGGCATCTGAGTTGTTGAATCATTATCTGTATTTGATTTCATCTGCATTGGGCAATCTTGAACGTGATCTTCTGATCCTTCCTCAATCTGTTGCTGGATATGCGCTCAAAGAAAAAACACAGCTGGAACACAAGCATTCATCAGGACAGGCGGAACAAAGTGAATGAACCCATCTTTCCGACATTGATCAATAGGAGTGACATATGGTTGGAAAACACCAGCGAGTATGGGCCCTTGACAACTCAGTATCTCGTCATTGTTGCCCTGACATGAATGGCTGTATGTCTTTGAGTAGGCGCTCCTTTAGTGCTTGTGGTATTTGGGAATTAAAGGTTTTCTTAGCCTCAGATATTAAAAATCCCTTTAGATCAGTGTGAGGAATGCTTGAGTCTCTCATACATAATCTTTTTTTGTTGCGCATCAAAGTACAGACTCCATGATACCAGCAGCTTGTCCTCAGGAAAGAACATGCTTCTTCGCAAAGCATTTCTTTTAACTCCAGCTCTCCGGCAAAATGTTCTTTTACGCTTGATGATTTGCACCGGTTCTCTTGTTCAGACAAACTGTGCAAGCCATTACTACTTGAATTAGCATTATCAGCATTGTGACTGTCACACACTTTCCGTTTGGTCCCCATGGCATTGGAGTTGCGAATTCCGTCCACAACCCTAACATGGGACACATTGTTCTCCATCTCTGCAAATGGCTTCACAGCATTCTTACTATCACTAACAAAATAATGTTTGTCATTAGATGTGGTGTCATTGGCACGATATGGTAAAACAGAAGACCTATCTGTTATTGCATTCACATCCTTGTTGGAGAAATTTGTCCCACTAACAGTGTCACGACCGGGTAAGGGCACTTCCTTATGCATTTGACCAGGCAAACCTTCAGTGTTAACCATATCAGCAAAACTTGACTTCATCAACTTTGGATTTCCCTTTGTGTTCTTGAAGAATGATTGCTATGAGATACAGCTTCTGATTCAACCTTTTCAATAAGGCTGGCCTATTTTACATCATGAACATTCATTATTGGTTCTAGGTGAGCATTGCCACTAGCCATAACTTTCTACCAGGTAGATTAAAAGGATGAGTGATATGAAAAGAACCATAAATGTTTCACAACCAGAACCTCTGCCCGATGTTACATTCAAGGCAATAAGAATCAGTGTAGGTTCAGAGATAATATGAACTTGGCTTGCAACATGGCGGGCTATTAAAGCGAGATTTCCAGCTATGAATGACTCAGATAAGACAACAGCACACTCTAATCCAATAAAACACTTGAAAACTTTTCATTGCTGTTGCTGATTATACTTTCGGGATGTATTTTGCTAAACTGAAAAAAAAAAAATCCTTCTTTGTACCACAACAATTTCAACAGTATAGCTCAACACAGAATAAGCAGAAAAGTATTAACAAATAGCCACTTCTAAGGAAACATGATGAATCTCAATTGAATCTTTTACATGCATAAGAGTACTCAAGTAGTCTTCCGTTATCTGTATATGCCATGAACGTGGCTATGCAAATCCATATTACATACTTACCTATTATGAATGTATTCAAATAGGCCTATGTTACGTTTTTGAAAATCAACTTTCATGCTCATTCAATCCTTTCCACGAGTGTTGGGATATTAAAATTGCTCTTATCATAACATATCAATAGCATACCAGTAACAAATGACAATGCAAATTGATGTATATCAATACTAATTACCTCAATACCCAAACATAACGTAGACACGTTACGAGAGGCGTTCGATACCAAACCTTCACTTTCGGAGGCTTTCGTTCTTGCTTTCATCTTTCCTTTCCTTTGATAATACCGACCTTACCCTCTGGAAATTGATTTCTTTCCAAATGTGAGCTTTTCTTTCTAGGAAGCTCACTTTCCCTTTTTAATGCTCGTTTCCCTTTCTGGGCGTCCACCTTCTTTTTTAGGTGTCAACTTGTCTTTTCAATGCCTTTTTCTTTTGAAGAGGCAAGCTTTCAACATACTTTTCATAATAAATCTTTTAAGGAAACGAAATCCTGTTTTTCCAGTACTAAGGGCAAAATCGTCATTTTTCCAAATTTTGTCAAAACTCAAAACTTTCAGAACAGAAATCATTCTTTCATCATTTTAAAGCTTCCATAAAATTTTGGTACGAAAACAAACTCGTTTAGTGCCTTTTTCCTTCAAAAACCCCAAAATTTGCCAAAATGGCCACATTCCTAAAAAGGTAAGAATTTTAAAAGAAAATTTTGGGTGTCTACAATGGTCCTAAATGGGATCATGTTTATGCAAGTGTCATGCGTGGAAATGTATATGTATGACATGGGTGTGGTGCCAAGAGTGGCGACCTCTCAGAGACCAGATATGGTTGAACTCTTGAGACTTTACAAGGCCTATTGCTCCAAGTGAACAGATCCTATGCTGTTCGATGTTCAATTTTTCCAAATCTATTTACAAAAGCTATTTACAAAAGGGACAACTGTCTTGAGTCTCAATCCTAAGGATCTCGAGCTCTTCGTGTTTGCCTTTGCTTGAGTCTTGACACTCGCTTATCTAGCGGAGGTTTTATAAGAAAACAAGACATATTTCAAATTCCTACATCTTACTCGAAACATTGAATTCTCAAACAAAATGAAATTCAAGTAAGTAAATCCTATTTTTACTTTAGGATTCCTCGAAATGAACCATGTTTTAGCTTGGGATAAGCCAAGGGTGGGAAAGAGATACCACGGTCCCTTCTGAAGCGTCCCGTGGTTTAAGGCATAGAAGGCGGAAAGCTGCTCTTTTTGAGCTTCTTGACCTCTTTTTCCTTTTTTTTCATAGAGGGTCTGCCTTTGGGAGTATTTTTTCTTTAATTCCTCTTTTTAACAAGAGAATCAATTTTTTCTTTTGAATTCTGGTTTCTTTCTTTTGGAAAGAGACTTTGGATGGGAAATTCCCTTTATTTGGGCCATATTTTCCTTTTGGAAGGAGAAGAGAAGAGGGGAGGACTTATCCCAAGCTTACACTCTATCCATTCCAGATCAGCCTATTTAGAAATAGCACGTACTACTTGCAAGTATCTTGCTATGTTGAACTAGGCCTTTCTTTGTAAGAAGAAGGATTTTGAAATGTAACCACGATTTGGAAGACTTCCCTCTTTCACAAGTGCGAATTCTCTTACTCAAGGTCACACGATTTTGCCTTTGCACCTTATTTTTAGGTCTCAGGGCAGCTATCCCTTTTGGGTTTTTGAAAATTTGGAATTTAACTTAAATCCTACACATAATACTTCTTTAAGTATTGAATATTGATAGGATCTACTAAATTCCTACCTTCTACATCGATCAACCAATACGAGTTGTTCGTGGTGGTTGCACGTACAACATAGGGTCCATCCCACTTGGGGTGCCACTTTCCAAGGGGATGTGGGCCACGATAGTGGATGATTTTCAAAACCAGATCGCCCACTTCAAAGTGGCGAGGTCTCATGTATTTGCCATAATGTCGGGCTATCCTTTGCCGGTATGCACGAGCATGATCCATAGCAAGGAGTCGCCTCTCATCTAGCAAATGCCATCCTAGCATGCTGAAGCGTCTCTAGGGGGAGGTCGAGTGCTATGGATGTATATGCCATGAACGTGGCTATGCAAATCCATATTACATACTTACCTATTATGAATGTATTCAAATAGGCCTATGTTACGTTTTTGAAAATCAACTTTCATGCTCATTCAATCCTTTCCACGAGTGTTGGGATATTAAAATTGCTCTTATCATAACATATCAATAGCATACCAGTAACAAATGACAATGCAAATTGATGTATATCAATACTAATTACCTCAATACCCAAACATAACGTAGACACGTTACGAGAGGCGTTCGATACCAAACCTTCACTTTCGGAGGCTTTCGTTCTTGCTTTCATCTTTCCTTTCCTTTGATAATACCTACCTTACCCTCTGGAAATTGATTTCTTTTCAAATGTGAGCTTTTCTTTCTAGGAAGCTCACTTTCCCTTTTTAATACTCGTTTCCCTTTCTGGGCATCCACCTTCTTTTTTAGGTGTCAACTTGTCTTTTCAATGCCTTTTTCTTTTGAAGAGGCAAGCTTTCAACATACTTTTCATAATAAATCTTTTAAGGAAACGAAATCCTGTTTTTCCAGTACTAAGGGCAAAATCGTCATTTTTCCAAATTTTGTCAAAACTCAAAACTTTCAGAACAGAAATCATTCTTTCATCATTTTAAAGCTTCCATAAAATTTTGGTACGAAAACAAACTCGTTTAGTGCCTTTTTCCTTCAAAAACCCCAAAATTTGCCAAAATGGCCACATTCCTAAAAAGGTAAGAATTTTAAAAGAAAATTTTGGGTGTCTACAGATGCCCCTCTTTGGCGTTATCCCAAATTTATTTGGATAATGTCAAAGAAGAAAACACCCATTTGCTTTTCTTCCTTAGAGACATCTTGAGAAAATGTGATCTCCTTTTGTTCCATGACATCTCTTTTCTTGGAATGACTATTATAAGGAGATTTTCTTTTGAGAGACTGAGACAAAACTGACTTTCATGCCTCTATGGACGACCAGTACATGTATGCCTGTGTCAAAAGTTATGGGATCTATGAACTACTAGTTTAGTTATGGGATCCATGGGCTACTAGTTTATGTATGCATGTTCCAAATGTTATGGGATCTATGGACTACCAGTTTATGTATGCATGTTCCAAATGTTATGGAATCCATGGACTACCAGTTTATGTATGCATGTTCCAAATGTTATGGGATTTCATGCCTATAAATGGTAGCTGCTTCAAATGGGATGACTCCTTAGGATTGCCTTTTTGATGCTTGGAGTTTTGGAAATCATCTTTTCAAAAAAAAAGAAACTCTTGTTAGCTTCTAGAAAACGATACCTCCAATTTCTCACCTTTTCCTTCATTTAGATGTTGATGCTTACTACTCGGTAGAGGTTTTATGGAAAATTTTGGATAGCATTTCAAAGTTCCCCTCCTTACTTTACAAAGACCTAATCTTGGGAACAGCATGAGATCCAAATTAAGCAGGTCCTATTCTTACTCTAGGACTTTCCTAACGAGCCTTTTCTCCATTAGGATGAGCTGTGGGGATTTTTGATGAAGCATTACCCGCGGTCCCTTCTGAAGCGTCCCGGGGTTCCAAATAGATGGGATTTTAAAGGAAGTTGCTCTTTTGAGCTTTTTCTTTCCTTTTTTTTTTTTTTCTTCTAGGAAGGCCTCTATATTGGAGGTTTTATTTCCTTCCCTTTTTTTTTTCTAGGAAGGCCTCTATATTGGAGGTTTTTGTTTCCTTCTTTTTTCGTATGGCAAGTCAAAGATTTTTTTTTTTTTTTTTTTTTGAAGCTCTACCTTTTATATCACACCAGCCTCCTAATTTGGGATTGGGTGATCCATCTTCTGTATACTTTCCTAGAAATTTAGAGGAGATTCTCCAATCCTCTCTTTTTGTTTTTGGAAACATTTTCTTTCAAATGGAAATAAGGGGGATTTTAGATGTAATACCTTTTCAAATACTGGGCATTTATGGGATCTGCCAGATTCTTTCCTTCTGCATCAACCAACCAATAGGCATTATTAGAAGTTGCCCCTCTTATGACATAATGCCATCCCATTTGGGTCGCCATTTTCCTAGTGGATGTGGGCCTCTATGATGGATGATTTTCAGAACTAGGTCCCCTACCTTGAAATCACGAGCTTTCATGTGTTTTTCATAGTGCCTAGCTATCCTTTGCCTATATGCATATGCATGATTCATGGCAAGAAGTCTTTTTTCATCAATAAGGTCAAGCTCGGCCAACCTGGCTTCTTGTAGAGTTTCTATAGGTAGGTCCAATGCTAAAGCAGTATGGTATGAATGCAGTTTGGCATGGATGGGTAATATGGCACTTGTACCATAAACTAATTCAAATGGTGTAGTGTTTGTGGGTGTGCGAATGGATGTCCTATAAGCCCACAGAGCCTCATCTAATTTCTCATGCCATGCCCTACCCTTTTCTAAAGTCTTTTCTATTATGCTTATGAGGGTCTTATTGGTAGCTTCGGCTTGACCGTTACCTTGGGGATAGTAGGGTGATGAAAAATGCTGGGTAATCCCATAGGTTCTACATAATTTCTCGACTTTTTCATTCTTAAAGGGAGTGCCATTATCTGAAACCAAATCCCTTGGGATTCCAAATCTAGTAAGTATATTTTTCTTAATGAATGCCACTACATGTTGCCCTTGGACGTTAGCCAAGGAAGTAGCTTCAACCCATTTAGAAAAATATTCTGTTGCTCCTAAAATGAATCTATGCCCATTTGAGGAGACGGGTGAAATGGGTCCTATGATGTCAAATGCCCACATGGTGAAGGGCCATGGACTCACGACTGAATGCAATGCTGATGATGGAATATGGATGGCGTTCCCATGTACCTGACATTGGTGACACTTCCTAACATGTTGGTGACAATCCTGCTTTAGTGTGGACCAAAAATACCCTGCTCTAAGTATTTTCATTGCCATCATATTAGCATTGACATGACCTCCACATTCCCCATCGTGGAATTCATGCATGATTACCTTAGCCTCTTCGTCATCTATACACCTCAACAAAATCCCAGTGAAGCTTTTCTTATAAAGGACACCTCCCAAGATAACATATCGGGTTGAAACTTTCCTTATAAAAATTTTATCTTTAGGGGAAGCAAAACCAGGAAAACTTCCATTTTCTAAAAAGTTTCTAATATCATAAAACCAGGGTCTTTCATTGCTATTTTGGTCATTTTGGCAGGTTTCAAAACTGTGTGTGGATGGATTAGGCAGGTGGACGATTTCTAAAAATCTAGCTCCCGTAAAGGGGTCTATTTTTATGAAAGATCCTAGTGATGACAGGGCGTCTGCCACACTATTATCCTCCCTACCTATGTGAGTGAGTGTGCATTCTTGGAAAGAGCTAACCAATTGGATAGATAATTCAAAGTAGGGAGTCAACTTCTCATTCTTAACTTGCTAAATTTTTGAAACTTGATTTATAACAAGCATGGAATCTCCAAAAATTTCCACTCGCGATGCCCCTAGATTTTTCAAAACTTTTAGGCCTTATATGAGTGCTTCATATTCAGCCACATTATTGGTACATGGGAAATCTAATCGAAAAGCCATTGGGATTTCAGCCATTTCAGGGGATATGAGCAAGATTCCCACACCTGCTCCATGTTGATTTCTTGACCCATCAAAATACATTTTCCATACTTGGTTATTATTGAAATGATTTGATAAAATATGTTTTTGAAAGTCGTGGGAAAAGATGCCTTCATCGGGCATTTTATCATGTATGGAATACGTATCTTTCAAAGGTAAGTCAGCAACATGGTCGGCCAAGGCCTGCCCCTTGATAGAACTTTGGTGATGGAATTTTAAATCATATTCCATCAAAAGAAGTTGCCATTTACCGAGCCTACCTGTTAAGATAGGTTTTTCGAAAAGATGTTTGATAGGGTCTAGTTTAGATACTATCCAAATCTCATGATCTAGGAAATAGTGCCTAAACTTTTGGCAAGCCCATACCAAAGCTAAACATGTCTTCTCCATGGCTGGATATTTTCTTTCATATGCCAACAGAGTTTTTGAAATATAGTAAATAGCATATTCTTTAAGACTATCATTTTCATATTGAGCCAGCAAAGCTCCCAATGCATTCTCATGAATGGAAATATAAAGTAACAAGGGTTTTCCTGGTTTTGGAGGTTTCAAAACGGGAGGGTTTGTCAAATATGATTTTAGTCTTTCAAAAGCATTTTGACAATCACTATCCCAATCAAACTTAACCCCTTTCCTTAGGAGTTTGTTGAAAGGCTCACATCTCGTGGCTAAGTTGGAGATAAATCTCCGAATTGCTTGAAGTCGTCCTTGGAGACTTCGAATTTGGGTCAAATTAGAAGGTGGAGGCATGTCTATGATGGCTCGACATTTAGAAGGGTCGACCTCTATACCTCTTTGGCTGACCATAAACCCTAGAAGTTTCCCTGATTCCACTCCAAAAACACATTTTTGAGGGTTCAATTTTACTTTATAAATCCTAAGTCTTTCAAAAACCTTTTGCAAAGTTTCCAAATGTAAATTTCGGGTTTTTGATTTTACTAAGAGATCATCTACGTATACTTCCAAAAGCTCATGAATTTGATCATGGAAAATCGTGGTCATGGCTCTTTGGTATGTGGCCCCTGCATTTTTCAAACCAAAAGGCATAACAGTATAGCAATACGTACCCCAAGGAGTAGTGAAAACCGTTTTGGCTTGGTCTTTTGGTGCTAGTTTAATTTGATTGTAACCCGAATAGCCATCCATAAAAGAAAACATTTCATGATTTGCAGTGCTAT
The DNA here is from genome assembly GCA_036023115.1 of Brasenia schreberi. Taxonomy (NCBI): domain Eukaryota; kingdom Viridiplantae; phylum Streptophyta; class Magnoliopsida; order Nymphaeales; family Cabombaceae; genus Brasenia; species Brasenia schreberi. The sequence goes on from JAYKKT010000039.1 coordinate 1,030,660, forward strand.
CTACTATCAAATCTATGTTTGGAAGTGGAAAGTTATCTTTCGGAGTAGCTTTATTCAAATTTCGAAAATCTGTGCAAATACGAATTTTTCCATTGCTTTTTCTAACTATAACAATATTTGAAAGCCAATCAGAATATGCAATGGGTTTTATAAATCCAGCTTTTAAAAGATCTTCTAACCCTTCTTTTACTTGGGAGTGGATATCAGGATGAATTTTCCTAAGTTTTTGTTTTACGGGTTTGACTTGGGGGTCTAATGGCAACTGATGCTCTACCACACGAGGATCTAAACCAGGCATATCCTCATAAGTCCATGCAAACACGTCTATATAGTCCTTTAAGAATGCAATGAAGGATGCTTTCTCATGCTCATGCAAACAAAGACCTATCTTGACTTTCTTTGGGTTTGACTCACTCCCTAAGTTGACTTCCACAAAATCTCCCCCTACTGCACTAGAAGGTTTATCCAAGTCTAGGACTTTATGGAATTCAGGCAGGCTAGAGGTGAGATCATCCTCATGAATGAGGGGATCCTCCTTTTCGCCTTGATCATTTTCAAGCATCTTTGTCTCTAGGAAAATATCAAAAGAAGACATTTTTGAATCTAAACTTTCCTGTTTTTGAGAAATAAACATTTTTTTTTGAGTTTTCATAATTTTCTATTTTTTTGGATTTTTGAAAACAAACAGAAGGGGAAACCAGCATTTTTTTGGATTTTTGATAATTTTCATCATAAATAACAAAAGGGGAAACAACTAAATCTTTGGAAATCAAACATTTTTTTGGGTTTTTGGGTTTTTCTAGATTTTTTTGGTTTTTGGAAATATATACTTTTTTTGTATTTTTCCCAAAAGAGGGATCTTCCATCAAACCTGCAAAGAAAACACTATGAATTAGACTCCAAATAAGATGTCTAAACCATAGGTCTCGGTTTTAGCGGGTTCTAAAGCACCCTTAACCCAATTGGTTTTGGGTGGTGGCTCAGGTGGTATGGATAGGCTACACCCTAAACCATGGCGTCCTATATTTGGCATGGGTGTAATAGGCTCTAGTTTTCCTTGGCCTTGAACCCCTAATCCTTGGTAAGGAGTATATCCCATATTTAGCAACATCTTCCACGGTTTTTTGAATTTTGAAAATTTTTGATATAGAGGATGATTTTGGAAAAATGAATCATCTATGGCAGGTTTACTTATCCTAATGGTTCTTTTGGGAAGATGGAGGGATTTGGAAAGTTTTGACTCGCCTAAAATATGAACTACTCTTGTTTTGGAAGGTTTAGCTATTTTAGGGAGGTTGGTTTTGGCAGTTTCCCGATTGGTCTTTACTTCCTGGTTTGGCTCCCCTGATATACAAGGAAAGGTTTGTATTCCATTCAATTGGGGATGGTCTTCTCCAAAAACAACCACTACCCGATTTTTCCATGGGATTTTGAGGCATCTGTGGAAGGTGGATGGGACGGCTCTAAGAGAGTGTATCCATGGTCTTCCTAATAATAGGTTGTAATGGGGATTTATATCCAAGACATGGAATAATCCCTCGTGAGGTATTTGTCCGACTTTCATGGGTAACTTTATGGAGCCTAAGGGGTTGGATGGGTTCCCATCATATCCTGTAATGGTTATGGGACTCGGTTCAAGCATAGAGGTAGAGATTCCTATTTGGAAAGCCACATGGAGGGGAAGGATATTAAGGCCTCCTCCTCCATCGACTAGGCATTTACTAATAGGGTAGCCGTTTAACATAACTTCTATATGGAGTGCTTGGTTATGGATCACATCATACTTTCCCAAATCATTCTCTGTGAATACAATGGAAGTTTTTGCAAAGACGGGAGAAACCAAGGTAGATAGGGATTCAGGGGATATCGTAGTGTCGACTCTAGTCTTCTCTAAAATCTCCTCTAGGACTCGTCTATGCTTGGGAGAAATTTTTATCAGTTCCAAGATAGACATGTTTATGGGGAGTTTAGAAAGATGCATTTCTAGGTCATAGGGGTTTATTACCACACCCTTTTTATCGACACCCTGGGATGAGTTTGGTATGCATGCTTGTGGGAGGCCTGGTAGAACGACCACTCCCTTGCTTGTTTGTTTTGCTAAGTGTGGGGGTTGGTAGATCCTCCCGGATCTAGTCACTTCCTCTACACTATCCCTAGGGCTCATTCCTATTTTGGCTCTAACTTGGTGTCTCGGGACACCTCGAATCACTACCAAGGCTCTAGCCGGGGACGGGTTTCTAAGTGCTCCTCGGATCACTATTGCTTGGGCATTTTTTATTTCAGGAAAGTGTGGTGTGTGAGGTGTGGGATGCACGATATGCACTGCATGATTAGAGTGTGATAGGGAGCATACCTCTTTTTCCTTCCCACTCGTACTGGCGTGGTTAGGGAAGGGTTCTTTAAAAATGGCCTGGGGTGACTCTGGCTCTTCAGACACGTGCAGCTTACCTTGCTCGATCAAATCCTCTATCCTATTCTTCAGGGTGTAGCAGTGTTGGGTATCATGGCCCTTGAGCCTATGATATTTACAAAACTTGTTTAAAAACTTTCCTTGGGGTGGTGCCCCTTCGGGAATCTCTGGGAGTGTTGTGAGACCTTGTGCCAATAGGATGTCTAGGACCTCCGTGAGTGGTTGTCCTAGGTTAGTGTACTCCCTTCTTTCAAATCTCTTTTTATTTTTTTGGTTCTTTTCGAAATCTTTTTGCCCTGAAGGTTTTGAGGGTCCTGCTAAACCTTGCTCTACTCGAACATTAGCCACTTTTGGTACTTTTATCCCTCCCTCTGGTGCATGTGGCCCATATGCCCCAGGCTTTTCAAATTTTTTTGGAAAACTTTTTCCTTTCCATAAATCTTCATAAGTTCCCTTTTTCAAATTGGTCTCGAAAAGGGAAGCTTTCTTGATCAATTTTTGGAAAGTAGAAATCTCATGTAAGGAAAGGAGGACTTTCAAATCAGTTTTGAAATTGTCTAGGATGAGCATCACTGCGCACCCTTCGGAGATAGGTTCTTTGACTTGCCCCAAGATTGATCTCCATCTAACGATAAACGAGTGGGCGTCTTCGTTAGGGCCTTGTTTGGTGTCCCTCAATGTATTTAAAGTGGGGGTAACTTCAACATTGTGCGAAAATCTTTGCATAAAACAATTGGCTAATTCTTCAAAATCGGCAAACTGGATTAAGTCATAAGAGGCCAACCATTTTGCAGCACTCCCTTTTAAAGAATGAGGGAACCAATAGACCCACTTAGAGGAGTCTTTTTTCTTTTTATAGGCACTTCGGGAGAAAAGTTGGAGATGAGACCTAGGGTCTCCGTTTCCATCATAACGGTGGAAGCTGGGTATCTCATCATCACTATCGGTTTGGTAGTCGAAAGGTAGGAAATCTGATAAGGCATAGGACTTTTTCTCATGTTTTTGGTTTTTCAAAAGTTGATGTAGAGCCTTTCAATCTTTCATGGTGAAGGATTCGGGCTCAAGTTCTTCTTCAATTTTGGAAACGACCCTAGGCTTCCTACAGTGGTTTGATTTCCTATTCGCTTTGGTTTTCCTATCATGGGAAGAGCAGGATTCGACTGCTTCAGCTTCTTGGCTTAAAGCGTCGATTTCTTCTCTTAGTACCTTTATTCCCTCCCTTAGGGCAGCGAACCTATCTCCTTTTGAAAAGCTTTTTGAAATTTTGTTCGAGCAGCGGCTGGTAGAGCGGGAGACCCGGCTGGATACCTCACAAGATCCTTCTGAGCTCGACATGAACAACCAGTTTAAGCCAACTTATCACAAACCTGAAAATTGAATTAGTATAATGGATTCAAACAGAATCTCAAAGTCTCAAGTCCCACCGGGCGTGCCAAATCTGTAGACGTGATTTTATTTCAAATCGTGGGATCCGAAATCAAACCCTCGAACTACGTCGGGTTGCGCGAGCGTGCCAGTTAGTTTATCAAAACTAACAAATTCTGATTTTCTGACTTCTAAGAACGATTGTGGACAAGTGAGATCTTTTCGACTTAGGCCTTCTTGAACCGGCGCTCAAGGGTCAGCCTAGACGCTTGAAATTTGTTTGAATCCGTTAATTCGAGAAAGGAAAAACCAGATTTTCCAATAGTTTCAGATTCGTGTTTAAGTTCATGATTTCCGAAAATTTTCAGATTCTGAAAGTTGCAGAATCTGTTCAGTTTCAAAGACCTGTTCTTCGAATTTTTAAAAATACTTCTGATTCTCCAAAAATTTTAAAACTTTTACAGAATGGAGACACGTGTCTGTAGAATCAGAATATATTTTTATTTTATAATTTTGTTCTTTATTTTCTGAGAATTAAATACAGAATCAGAAACTGTTATAAAATTCGGAACAGCCCTATTTCTGTGAATCAGAAGCTCAGAAAAACAGCAATATCTAAGCACTCAGTCATCCAATTTCGATAAAATTTATTGTGTTAGAAAGATATGGATGTTAGGTTTCCAAAGAATCAAATTTCATCCAATTTCATTCAGTGGTTGAAGAGATATGGGCAAAATAACAGAGGTCTGTTACTGAACGTTCTGTTTCTGTAAAACGCAATCTGGATTTTGTATAAATTTCACGGATTTAATTGGCTAGGAAACAGTTCATAAAAATTCCTCAAAATTTTATCTAAGAACGTCTGATATTTCTAGATTATTCATGCAAAATTTTGAAGCAATTGGCTTATCCGTTTGTCTATAAAAATTCCGTGATCAGACGCGTGTGCACAGACAGTTTCAGAAACCAAGTTTTGCAGAAAATTTCAGAAAGTTCCTAACGTGATTCTAGAATGAAAATTCAACCTGTATCAGTCCTAATGATGCATGGAAATCATTTAAACATGGATTTTAATTCCGTTCATGAAGGAATCATGCATGTTTGTATCGATATGAATGAAGAACATGGGCTCAAGGCCTTGATTCATGTACAAATTTCCAGAATCTGTGCTTTTTCAGATTCTCATGAATTAAAACCAATTTGTACAAGAATTCCAACCTGTGTGAGTGAGAGGGGACATAGGAGCACTTCGCCAGATGATCGTCGGACGTCGGAACCAGGCCGGACTTCCTTCTTCTTCTTCTCTTCCTCTCTCTCTCTCTCTATTTCTCTGAATTTTCGGACTGAACCTCTTGATGCTCGTTCGTTGATGGTCGCTGGTTGATGCCCTGTGCAGCACCTGGGAGAGCCTTTTTATAGGCTCTGGCTGTGATTTGGATAAGCCTGATGGTTGGGATTTGGATGAGTTCGGTTTTGATTGTGTTGATAAAATCTTATCTTGATTGGTTGGAACGTCATCTGCATTTGATAGGCATAATCCTTGTTTGATTGTTGAACGTTATCTACATTTGATAGGCATCTGAGTTGTTGAATCATTATCTGTATTTGATTTCATCTGCATTGGGCAATCTTGAACGTGATCTTCTGATCCTTCCTCAATCTGTTGCTGGATATGCGCTCAAAGAAAAAACACAGCTGGAACACAAGCATTCATCAGGACAGGCGGAACAAAGTGAATGAACCCATCTTTCCGACATTGATCAATAGGAGTGACATATGGTTGGAAAACACCAGCGAGTATGGGCCCTTGACAACTCAGTATCTCGTCATTGTTGCCCTGACATGAATGGCTGTATGTCTTTGAGTAGGCGCTCCTTTAGTGCTTGTGGTATTTGGGAATTAAAGGTTTTCTTAGCCTCAGATATTAAAAATCCCTTTAGATCAGTGTGAGGAATGCTTGAGTCTCTCATACATAATCTTTTTTTGTTGCGCATCAAAGTACAGACTCCATGATACCAGCAGCTTGTCCTCAGGAAAGAACATGCTTCTTCGCAAAGCATTTCTTTTAACTCCAGCTCTCCGGCAAAATGTTCTTTTACGCTTGATGATTTGCACCGGTTCTCTTGTTCAGACAAACTGTGCAAGCCATTACTACTTGAATTAGCATTATCAGCATTGTGACTGTCACACACTTTCCGTTTGGTCCCCATGGCATTGGAGTTGCGAATTCTGTCCACAACCCTAACATGGGACACATTGTTCTCCATCTCTGCAAATGGCTTCACAGCATTCTTACTATCACTAACAAAATAATGTTTGTCATTAGATGTGGTGTCATTGGCACGATATGGTAAAACAGAAGACCTATCTGTTATTGCATTCACATCCTTGTTGGAGAAATTTGTCCCACTAACAGTGTCACGACCGGGTAAGGGCACTTCCTTATGCATTTGACCAGGCAAACCTTCAGTGTTAACCATATCAGCAAAACTTGACTTCATCAACTTTGGATTTCCCTTTGTGTTCTTGAAGAATGATTGCTATGAGATACAGCTTCTGATTCAACCTTTTCAATAAGGCTGGCCTATTTTACATCATGAACATTCATTATTGGTTCTAGGTGAGCATTGCCACTAGCCATAACTTTCTACCAGGTAGATTAAAAGGATGAGTGATATGAAAAGAACCATAAATGTTTCACAACCAGAACCTCTGCCCGATGTTACATTCAAGGCAATAAGAATCAGTGTAGGTTCAGAGATAATATGAACTTGGCTTGCAACATGGCGGGCTATTAAAGCGAGATTTCCAGCTATGAATGACTCAGATAAGACAACAGCACACTCTAATCCAATAAAACACTTGAAAACTTTTCATTGCTGTTGCTGATTATACTTTCGGGATGTATTTTGCTAAACTGAAAAAAAAAGAAGCTGATAGAATTAATATGACAAGCATGTATTAATGTATTCATTTTATAACTTATTAGATGCGGTGGACAGCGGTATTCATTGTTGTCTAATGGTACTCCCTACAATGGTAGATCATGTGTGGTCAATCATTAGTTAAGACGCAAGCATGCTTTTTAAAAAAACCAGCGTGCTGTAGGTGAGGAAAAACATTGTAATGAAAGAAAGCGGTATAGCCATGTGAAGATTCCATAAAAAGCATATGCTTCTGGCTGGCAAAAAAAACAGGTATATTAATAAAAAAACTCTCAAAAAAATATATATTAAAAACGAGATCATGTGGCAATAGTAACAATGGAAATAATATCAACATTTCTTCTTTGCTCCTCATATTCAAACCAAAAAAAAAATCTTTTTTTTTTTTTTTTTTTTTTTTTTTTTTTTTTTAAAAAAAAAAAAAAAAAAAAAAAAAACAGCAGCTTAATAATAGGCTTTTTTGCCGCGTGCAAAAAAAATTTCCAGTTATTGGCACATAAAAAAGCTCAATACAGACCGTAACTTGCTCTGTACGGCAACTTATGGTTTCGGCACTTTGCAGCTAAACATATACAAACTATGATGAAAAAGCGGCTGTAGACTAACGGCGACCAATGATATGCTGGGTTCAATTTTGGAAAAAAAACTTTCTATGACAAGCGAAAAAAGGTGCTTCGTTATAACCGATGAGCAATGTTTGATTTCTTCCCTTATTATGTACAAAGAATATATAACTTTAATTATAATATACTTTTAGGTATTGATTCTCCTAGAGATAAATTAAAGTCTCTTTCTAATATATTAATGGTTAATGGTAAATAAAAACGCTAAATCTATAAAAAAAAACATAAAAATAACATCTCTAAATCTCTTTAATTTAATCTAAATGCAAGATGATTAATATCTCTGGCAATATGAAAATTAAAAAAAAAAAAAAAATAAAATCAACAGCTCGTATTGTGTCAATGACAAAGGCGGTATGTTATCTCATAAACATATGCGGGCGGCAAATCGTATAATCACAATGGCTGTTGGCGGCGGTGTTGTACTAAAAATAATAATCAAGTATTATGATAAAATTTGTGATGAATTACATATGTGGTAATGGCCTATCAAATCGTGGCGCTCTTGGACGTAGCGACGGCCTGGCGGCCTTGATGATCCTTCTTATGTGTGGCATGTTAACGTTGGCCTTGGCAGATAGATATATACAAAATCTATAAAAAAAAATGACTAAAAAGCAACGTATTGTATGTCTGGTATGTAGCAACGTATGTATTCTGCTAAGAAAATAGAATGGACATAAGCATGTAAATCTCGTATATAAGTGAAAAAAAAAAAAAAAAATAACAATAAAAAAACAATGGTTTTATCCATTTCTTTTTTTCAAATTTAACAAAACATAATAAGAATCAAAACACTATAAAATTATTTCAATAATAATAATATATCCATAAAAAACAACTTTAAACCAATGTTTAGGAGTGTGGAAAGAAGAATGGGAAAGAAAATGGGAAGAGAGAACGTCTCCTGAAAGCACCAAATAAAAAGAAAAGTATATTTTTCTGAAAATTGTTTTAATGGCGAGAAAAAGACAGGAAGCTAAATAAAAAAATTGTCTTTCCTTATGGCAGCGCAGTTAAAAGAATAATAAGAAAAGAAAATACCAGCATATTACCATTTATTGGCTAACGCGCCGGCTGCCATGTAAACGTACCGCGCCTGTGCTATTAGGAAGAACAATGAAAGTTACGATAAAATAATCATCTGCGCGCATACTACTATAACGCCCTTCTCCTGTATTATGTGTTACATTTATTACCTTGTGTATGTATGTGAAAACTTCTTGATGTATGGCATGGCATAGCTGTATTAACATAACATACTTTTTTCTTTCTTCCTTTTTCTTACTGTATATAACATGTGTGTTGTGGCACTTTAAACATTTAAAAAAACGTTCTCTATTCTGTCTGTTCTCTCATATACCTCTTCAACCAAATAAAGTGTTAGTTCGTTCTCCTAACATTTACCATCTTTACACTTTCCGCACAGTCGCGATAAGACTTCTCTACCTGCTTTTGCGCTGTACCGTTTTATTTTGTTTCTTGCCGTTGCTTTCCTTGACAATGCACATATGCTTGTGGTATTTACTTCGTGGCTGTAACACGGCATGGCATGTGTTTTTCTCAGCTTTGACATGTGGTTTGGTTGTGGCGGCATACCGCGCGCATGCCGCGCTTGCTCACTTCAATTCATGTACCTAATATGTCTCTCTCACTTTTTTTTTTTTATTTGTTGTAGATTTATTTGATACGGTGCCCCCTATTTTATCTTTCTCCTTCGGTTTGATCCAGCCCTGGTTCGTTTTACATAAAATAAAATTCTTCTGTAATGAGACTAAATTAATTAATCATTAAATACAACCTTGTCCGCCTATTGTATCAAGTTTATTAATTCGTTATATGTTATTGCCGTGGCCTAGTTGCTGTTTGTGGTGACTAGGTTGCCACGTTTGCGCTGCGTTTAAAATACACATCGTTTCGCGTATTGCCAATTCCCGGTTGATCGTATTCGTATGTTACACGTTCTTAGTTGTGATAATATGATTATTTGGATGATTGATTGTGAGTATGATTCTTCACGCTGCCGACTTTCTGGTTACTAGTCCTTTAATAATTTGATGCCTGTAAAAGCCTATTAAAGTCCCGACTCAGAAAATAATTCGAACGCTGGTGATCAATGTAGGTTTGTTCGGAATCAGCATCTCAAAAAATTTTCTTGCTGCAATTTACACATATTTTTCGCGAAAACAGCCCTTATAGTTGATCACTAAAATATACGTGTGCTCCACACTATATTTTTTCTGCCAAAGCGCTTTTCACATGCAACATCAAGAACATCCTACACAAAACAGTTTAACCTGCATAACTCATACGTATAAAGTCGTTCGTTGATGTAATTTGATCGCGATAGATTATTTGATCGTTGGTTCACACTCGCCACGTTGGGAATTAGGCAATTCATATACCACCAATAAACGGTTCGTTGATTGCCGGTCGTATGATTCCGGTGACACTAAAATAAGACTCTGTGATTGATTGATTCGTTAAAATGGTTATATTTGTTCCGGTTGCCAATGATTCTTAGTGGTTGATGCTCTTATGATATTTGTTGATTGACAGTTCTGTTGTTACGTTTCATTATGATTTTCTTATTGTGATTGATTCCGGACGTTGATTCTTATCCACCACCACGTTCACGTTACCATCATCGTTGATCCCTAGGTACATTGTTGATCCATGTGATGGTGACCTGGTGATTTGATGGTCCTCGTTTGATTGTTGTTCATGACGTTGATGTGCTGTTATGGTGTGCAATTTGTCCCGGTATGCTCTGTTATTCTTGCCTACGTATTTACATTCTTTAGTCGTGAAACCTTATCTGTGCCTTTGTGTTGATGTGAACATTTATTCGGCAGCGCTGGGAAGCGGACTCTGATCTCGTAATACGTTGATCGGTGCAGCGTTCTGGTGCGTTCTCGCACCTGCGCTACCTTTCGGCGGTTGATTCCATTTAAACCCGGTCTGTTCAGTTCTTACGGTCGCTGCCGGTGATCTGTCGTTGATTGATAGCCATGCAGAGTTCGTCCCTGATCTCAAAAAAGAATGTGTTCTCTTGCCTATTCATTGAGGGCTATCGCGACGTTCGGGCGTTCTGGTTGATAATTCGATACGATTGATCGGAGTACATTTATTACGAATCGGTATTTGGAGGACATTGAAGTTGTTTATGTGTTGTGATATCATAATCACCTGATATTTGGGATTTGATGATTCGCTACGTTGATTTTCTACACATTTTTTTCTGCATGGTGCCATTTGGGTTTCCTTTTTTCTATGGATTCCCTGTATTGTACATACACTACTTTTTTGTATTTGTTTTCCACATTCACGTAGCTAAATCCATTTTTTTTTTCTTCTTTTTTTCGGTTCTATTTCTTTTTAATTAATTGGGTTTAATCTCGAATGTGGTGGATTTTTTTTTTTCTTCTTCTTTTTTTTTTTTTTTTTTTTTTTTTTTTTTTTTTTTTTTTTTTTTTTTTTTTTTTTTTTTTTTTTTCTTTTTTTTTTTTTTTTTTTTTTTTTTTTTTTAATGAAGCACACACGATTTTCCAACCTCTTGGTGACAAATTTGCCAGAAGACAAAGAAGTTCCTTTTTAAAAAAAGCATCAAGCTAAAATCAATCACCAAAAAGTGTGTATTGTCAAATACTCACAAAACAGGTAAAACTGGGCAAAAGACGTTAGAAAGTGATATGCCATAGTAAATGCATTTACGCAGGTATCCTAAAATAATACTAGAATGTCACCTTTTTCAATAAGCAGATTGAATTTAATCGATGTCCAAAGCGGACACGGAAAAATGAATCTTCTAGTAAAAGAAGACAAAGATATGCGAAGTTTTTTCCTTATTGCATCAGCTTGAAATCGGTTCGTTGATTTTTAACAGATGGCACTCTAGATTTTTTTGTACAGTACTGACCATCAAAGATTGAAGGGCCTTGACCTCAAAGAATACATCGAGGATGGGACTGGGCTCCATGGAGCAAATGCATGGGTAATACATAGTGAAAGATATGCAGACATGCATCAAGAATTAAGGTGATCCGCACAGGAGAATAAAAGCAGCATTAAGGATGGACTATGTTGCGAGGAGCCGTAATGGGATTTTCCATACATTGAATGCAAAACGTTGTTTTTCTGAAAGTTATCATCATATCAAAACGTATGGCGTTAGAGGATCCATTCCTAAAGGATACAAATCAACTCCACCTGACACATTTTATTTTTCAATTTAGAAATATTTCAAGTGATCTTTTTTTGATTAGAAACCAATCATATTAATATTCATGGACTTTATTTGAATTGAATTTTCTATTACATGTTTTTTTTTTTTAATGTTTATTGTTATGGCTTTATCTGGAATATCTCATTTAATCCGAAGCTAATATCAGTTCATAAAACTTCTTCTTCTTGAGTGGTTCTTCTTCGGGACTTCTGTTAAAAATATCTAAGAAAGTTCTTCATGATACTGAAGAATTCTAATACAATTTCTTCTAATTTTGACTAGAATGACAAAGTTCAATTTTGGGACATGTTCAACTCATTATCGAAGATGGAATCTAAATGAGTCTTTTCTTCAATTTAGCTTCAGACTAATATTTTTCTTCATAGCTAATCATGGCTTCTTCTCTTTCATAAATTCTTAAGAAGTTAACCTTCTTCTATTGGCCGTTTAAGTGACGATTTATCGAGGGGTTTTCATTGTAAGACTTACCCAATTTTCTATTTTTTTTCTTCTTTCAGTGAAACCGCTTGTCATTGACCGAATCTTATGCGGCTGTTTCACAGAGTTACAAAAAAGACGAAAAACTAAATTGACCGGCTTTTTCTTACCCGATCCGAAATATTTCTCACAAACAAATTTTTTAATGTGATGCTCTGCAAAGGATTTTTTTTTCTGTATTTCATGTACAATAACAAGGTCAGAGGCACAAGCAGATGAGACAATCATAACGTTTTTACGAGATGTTAATTGAAATCCCGACCATGACTGGGAGTCGGCTTGAATGTAAAAAGATAAAAGTTGAGAAGATTACAATGACTATTTGGAGACATTCTTCTCAACGCTCACTGCTTATAGCGATCATTCACTTTCCTAAGTAACGTTTCCATCCCTAAGAGTTTCCACGGTATTATCACGCTAGTTCTTTGATCTCAACAAGGACTATGACTTTCGGGGCACTTCAAGAATGCATCATCCATTTTTCAGGCGTTTTTTCGTCAGTTTCTTTGTTGATCTTCCACTGCTTTAGTGTTTAGGAACAGATTGCTAATGAATTTGCATGATGATTCAAAAGGTTAAAGAACAAGCTTTCTTTATTTCTCATAAGTTCATCTGAAGTTCTTCATATCAAAAGATAGATATTGTATTTTTTTTGATTCACTATTCAAATGATTTATAAAATATGTTTTTAATGTTAGTTAGTCAAAATCTTGTCCCAAGACTTGCATTTATAGCTCTCATGAAAAGATCAGACTGGGGGTTATTTCGTGCCAGCATTAAATGTTTCTAGCAACTATGCAATCAAGATTACCAGTAGTAATTGACGTTCAGCTAAAACGTGCATCTCGATGGCTTTTCTAGATGCGATAATCAATTAACAACATGTAGTACTGATTACCAAGTATTCCATTGTTTTTGCACTGATTACCAAGCTGATTTTTTGAAAACAAGTTCTCACATGTTTGTACTGATTACCAACTTATGGTAATTGATTACCAACTTTCAAAAAAGCTTGTAATTGATCACTGTCATTGTACGTGATCATGAAACATTCTAGAACTGCCAGCTCAAAAAAACAGCTCGGGTAAACATTTCTAACTTAGAACACTTTGGATTTTTTCAAATATTCAAACATGATTTTCATGATCCAACGTTAAAACAACATTTTCCTGGTTTTGGAGGTTTCAAAACGGGAGGGTTTGTCAAATATGATTTTAGTCTTTCAAAAGCATTTTGACAATCACTATCCCAATCAAACTTAACCCCTTTCCTTAGGAGTTTGTTGAAAGGCTCACATCTCGTGGCTAAGTTGGAGATAAATCTCCGAATTGCTTGAAGTCGTCCTTGGAGACTTCGAATTTGGGTCAAATTAGAAGGTGGAGGCATGTCTATGATGGCTCGACATTTAGAAGGGTCGACCTCTATACCTCTTTGGCTGACCATAAACCCTAGAAGTTTCCCTGATTCCACTCCAAAAACACATTTTTGAGGGTTCAATTTTACTTTATAAATCCTAAGTCTTTCAAAAACCTTTTGCAAAGTTTCCAAATGTAAATTTCGGGTTTTTGATTTTACTAAGAGATCATCTACGTATACTTCCAAAAGCTCATGAATTTGATCATGGAAAATCGTGGTCATGGCTCTTTGGTATGTGGCCCCTGCATTTTTCAAACCAAAAGGCATAACAGTATAGCAATACGTACCCCAAGGAGTAGTGAAAACCGTTTTGGCTTGGTCTTTTGGTGCTAGTTTAATTTGATTGTAACCCGAATAGCCATCCATAAAAGAAAACATTTCATGATTTGCAGTGCTATCTACTATCAAATCTATGTTTGGAAGTGGAAAGTTATCTTTCGGAGTAGCTTTATTCAAATTTCGAAAATCTGTGCAAATACGAATTTTTCCATTGCTTTTTCTAACTATAACAATATTTGAAAGCCAATCAGAATATGCAATGGGTTTTATAAATCCAGCTTTTAAAAGATCTTCTAACCCTTCTTTTACTTGGGAGTGGATATCAGGATGAATTTTCCTAAGTTTTTGTTTTACGGGTTTGACTTGGGGGTCTAATGGCAACTGATGCTCTACCACACGAGGATCTAAACCAGGCATATCCTCATAAGTCCATGCAAACACGTCTATATAGTCCTTTAAGAATGCAATGAAGGATGCTTTCTCATGCTCATGCAAACAAAGACCTATCTTGACTTTCTTTGGGTTTGACTCACTCCCTAAGTTGACTTCCACAAAATCTCCCCCTACTGCACTAGAAGGTTTATCCAAGTCTAGGACTTTATGGAATTCAGGCAGGCTAGAGGTGAGATCATCCTCATGAATGAGGGGATCCTCCTTTTCGCCTTGATCATTTTCAAGCATCTTTGTCTCTAGGAAAATATCAAAAGAAGACATTTTTGAATCTAAACTTTCCTGTTTTTGAGAAATAAACATTTTTTTTTGAGTTTTCATAATTTTCTATTTTTTTGGATTTTTGAAAACAAACAGAAGGGGAAACCAGCATTTTTTTGGATTTTTGATAATTTTCATCATAAATAACAAAAGGGGAAACAACTAAATCTTTGGAAATCAAACATTTTTTTGGGTTTTTGGGTTTTTCTAGATTTTTTTGGTTTTTGGAAATATATACTTTTTTTGTATTTTTCCCAAAAGAGGGATCTTCCATCAAACCTGCAAAGAAAACACTATGAATTAGACTCCAAATAAGATGTCTAAACCATAGGTCTCGGTTTTAGCGGGTTCTAAAGCACCCTTAACCCAATTGGTTTTGGGTGGTGGCTCAGGTGGTATGGATAGGCTACACCCTAAACCATGGCGTCCTATATTTGGCATGGGTGTAATAGGCTCTAGTTTTCCTTGGCCTTGAACCCCTAATCCTTGGTAAGGAGTATATCCCATATTTAGCAACATCTTCCACGGTTTTTTGAATTTTGAAAATTTTTGATATAGAGGATGATTTTGGAAAAATGAATCATCTATGGCAGGTTTACTTATCCTAATGGTTCTTTTGGGAAGATGGAGGGATTTGGAAAGTTTTGACTCGCCTAAAATATGAACTACTCTTGTTTTGGAAGGTTTAGCTATTTTAGGGAGGTTGGTTTTGGCAGTTTCCCGATTGGTCTTTACTTCCTGGTTTGGCTCCCCTGATATACAAGGAAAGGTTTGTATTCCATTCAATTGGGGATGGTCTTCTCCAAAAACAACCACTACCCGATTTTTCCATGGGATTTTGAGGCATCTGTGGAAGGTGGATGGGACGGCTCTAAGAGAGTGTATCCATGGTCTTCCTAATAATAGGTTGTAATGGGGATTTATATCCAAGACATGGAATAATCCCTCGTGAGGTATTTGTCCGACTTTCATGGGTAACTTTATGGAGCCTAAGGGGTTGGATGGGTTCCCATCATATCCTGTAATGGTTATGGGACTCGGTTCAAGCATAGAGGTAGAGATTCCTATTTGGAAAGCCACATGGAGGGGAAGGATATTAAGGCCTCCTCCTCCATCGACTAGGCATTTACTAATAGGGTAGCCGTTTAACATAACTTCTATATGGAGTGCTTGGTTATGGATCACATCATACTTTCCCAAATCATTCTCTGTGAATACAATGGAAGTTTTTGCAAAGACGGGAGAAACCAAGGTAGATAGGGATTCAGGGGATATCGTAGTGTCGACTCTAGTCTTCTCTAAAATCTCCTCTAGGACTCGTCTATGCTTGGGAGAAATTTTTATCAGTTCCAAGATAGACATGTTTATGGGGAGTTTAGAAAGATGCATTTCTAGGTCATAGGGGTTTATTACCACACCCTTTTTATCGACACCCTGGGATGAGTTTGGTATGCATGCTTGTGGGAGGCCTGGTAGAACGACCACTCCCTTGCTTGTTTGTTTTGCTAAGTGTGGGGGTTGGTAGATCCTCCCGGATCTAGTCACTTCCTCTACACTATCCCTAGGGCTCATTCCTATTTTGGCTCTAACTTGGTGTCTCGGGACACCTCGAATCACTACCAAGGCTCTAGCCGGGGACGGGTTTCTAAGTGCTCCTCGGATCACTATTGCTTGGGCATTTTTTATTTCAGGAAAGTGTGGTGTGTGAGGTGTGGGATGCACGATATGCACTGCATGATTAGAGTGTGATAGGGAGCATACCTCTTTTTCCTTCCCACTCGTACTGGCGTGGTTAGGGAAGGGTTCTTTAAAAATGGCCTGGGGTGACTCTGGCTCTTCAGACACGTGCAGCTTACCTTGCTCGATCAAATCCTCTATCCTATTCTTCAGGGTGTAGCAGTGTTGGGTATCATGGCCCTTGAGCCTATGATATTTACAAAACTTGTTTAAAAACTTTCCTTGGGGTGGTGCCCCTTCGGGAATCTCTGGGAGTGTTGTGAGACCTTGTGCCAATAGGATGTCTAGGACCTCCGTGAGTGGTTGTCCTAGGTTAGTGTACTCCCTTCTTTCAAATCTCTTTTTATTTTTTTGGTTCTTTTCGAAATCTTTTTGCCCTGAAGGTTTTGAGGGTCCTGCTAAACCTTGCTCTACTCGAACATTAGCCACTTTTGGTACTTTTATCCCTCCCTCTGGTGCATGTGGCCCATATGCCCCAGGCTTTTCAAATTTTTTTGGAAAACTTTTTCCTTTCCATAAATCTTCATAAGTTCCCTTTTTCAAATTGGTCTCGAAAAGGGAAGCTTTCTTGATCAATTTTTGGAAAGTAGAAATCTCATGTAAGGAAAGGAGGACTTTCAAATCAGTTTTGAAATTGTCTAGGATGAGCATCACTGCGCACCCTTCGGAGATAGGTTCTTTGACTTGCCCCAAGATTGATCTCCATCTAACGATAAACGAGTGGGCGTCTTCGTTAGGGCCTTGTTTGGTGTCCCTCAATGTATTTAAAGTGGGGGTAACTTCAACATTGTGCGAAAATCTTTGCATAAAACAATTGGCTAATTCTTCAAAATCGGCAAACTGGATTAAGTCATAAGAGGCCAACCATTTTGCAGCACTCCCTTTTAAAGAATGAGGGAACCAATAGACCCACTTAGAGGAGTCTTTTTTCTTTTTATAGGCACTTCGGGAGAAAAGTTGGAGATGAGACCTAGGGTCTCCGTTTCCATCATAACGGTGGAAGCTGGGTATCTCATCATCACTATCGGTTTGGTAGTCGAAAGGTAGGAAATCTGATAAGGCATAGGACTTTTTCTCATGTTTTTGGTTTTTCAAAAGTTGATGTAGAGCCTTTCAATCTTTCATGGTGAAGGATTCGGGCTCAAGTTCTTCTTCAATTTTGGAAACGACCCTAGGCTTCCTACAGTGGTTTGATTTCCTATTCGCTTTGGTTTTCCTATCATGGGAAGAGCAGGATTCGACTGCTTCAGCTTCTTGGCTTAAAGCGTCGATTTCTTCTCTTAGTACCTTTATTCCCTCCCTTAGGGCAGCGAACCTATCTCCTTTTGAAAAGCTTTTTGAAATTTTGTTCGAGCAGCGGCTGGTAGAGCGGGAGACCCGGCTGGATACCTCACAAGATCCTTCTGAGCTCGACATGAACAACCAGTTTAAGCCAACTTATCACAAACCTGAAAATTGAATTAGTATAATGGATTCAAACAGAATCTCAAAGTCTCAAGTCCCACCGGGCGTGCCAAATCTGTAGACGTGATTTTATTTCAAATCGTGGGATCCGAAATCAAACCCTCGAACTACGTCGGGTTGCGCGAGCGTGCCAGTTAGTTTATCAAAACTAACAAATTCTGATTTTCTGACTTCTAAGAACGATTGTGGACAAGTGAGATCTTTTCGACTTAGGCCTTCTTGAACCGGCGCTCAAGGGTCAGCCTAGACGCTTGAAATTTGTTTGAATCCGTTAATTCGAGAAAGGAAAAACCAGATTTTCCAATAGTTTCAGATTCGTGTTTAAGTTCTTGATTTCCGAAAATTTTCAGATTCTGAAAGTTGCAGAATCTGTTCAGTTTCAAAGACCTGTTCTTCGAATTTTTAAAAATACTTCTGATTCTCCAAAAATTTTAAAACTTTTACAGAATGGAGACACGTGTCTTTAGAATCAGAATATATTTTTATTTTATAATTTTGTTCTTTATTTTCTGAGAATTAAATACAGAATCAGAAACTGTTATAAAATTCGGAACAGCCCTATTTCTGTGAATCAGAAGCTCAGAAAAACAGCAATATATAAGCACTCAGTCATCCAATTTCGATAAAATTTATTGTGTTAGAAAGATATGGATGTTAGGTTTCCAAAGAATCAAATTTCATCCAATTTCATTCAGTGGTTGAAGAGATATGGGCAAAATAACAGAGGTCTGTTACTGAACGTTCTGTTTCTGTAAAACGCAATCTGGATTTTGTATAAATTTCACGGATTTAATTGGCTAGGAAACAGTTCATAAAAATTCCTCAAAATTTTATCTAAGAACGTCTGATATTTCTAGATTATTCATGCAAAATTTTGAAGCAATTGGCTTATCCGTTTGTCTATAAAAATTCCGTGATCAGATGCGTGTGCACAGACAGTTTCAGAAACCAAGTTTTGCAGAAAATTTCAGAAAGTTCCTAACGTGATTCTAGAATGAAAATTCAACCTGTATCAGTCCTAATGATGCATGGAAATCATTTAAACATGGATTTTAATTCCGTTCATGAAGGAATCATGCATGTTTGTATCGATATGAATGAAGAACATGGGCTCAAGGCCTTGATTCATGTACAAATTTCCAGAATCTGTGCTTTTTCAGATTCTCATGAATTAAAACCAATTTGTACAAGAATTCCAACCTGTGTGAGTGAGAGGGGACATAGGAGCACTTCGCCAGATGATCGTCGGACGTCGGAACCAGGCCGGACTTCCTTCTTCTCTTCCTTTCTCTCTCTCTCTCTCTCTATTTCTCTGAATTTTCGGACTGAACCTCTTGATGCTCGTTCGTTGATGGTCGCTGGTTGATGCCCTGTGCAGCACCTGGGAGAGCCTTTTTATAGGCTCTGGCTGTGATTTGGATAAGCCTGATGGTTGGGATTTGGATGAGTTCGGTTTTGATTGTGTTGATAAAATCTTATCTTGATTGGTTGGAACGTCATCTGCATTTGATAGGCATAATCCTTGTTTGATTGTTGAACGTTATCTACATTTGATAGGCATCTGAGTTGTTGAATCATTATCTGTATTTGATTTCATCTGCATTGGGCAATCTTGAACGTGATCTTCTGATCCTTCCTCAATCTGTTGCTGGATATGCGCTCAAAGAAAAAACACAGCTGGAACACAAGCATTCATCAGGACAGGCGGAACAAAGTGAATGAACCCATCTTTCCGACATTGATCAATAGGAGTGACATATGGTTGGAAAACACCAGCGAGTATGGGCCCTTGACAACTCAGTATCTCGTCATTGTTGCCCTGACATGAATGGCTGTATGTCTTTGAGTAGGCGCTCCTTTAGTGCTTGTGGTATTTGGGAATTAAAGGTTTTCTTAGCCTCAGATATTAAAAATCCCTTTAGATCAGTGTGAGGAATGCTTGAGTCTCTCATACATAATCTTTTTTTGTTGCGCATCAAAGTACAGACTCCATGATACCAGCAGCTTGTCCTCAGGAAAGAACATGCTTCTTCGCAAAGCATTTCTTTTAACTCCAGCTCTCCGGCAAAATGTTCTTTTACGCTTGATGATTTGCACCGGTTCTCTTATTCAGACAAACTGTGCAAGCCATTACTACTTGAATTAGCATTATCAGCATTGTGACTGTCACACACTTTCCGTTTGGTCCCCATGGCATTGGAGTTGCGAATTCCGTCCACAACCCTAACATGGGACACATTGTTCTCCATCTCTGCAAATGGCTTCACAGCATTCTTACTATCACTAACAAAATAATGTTTGTCATTAGATGTGGTGTCATTGGCACGATATGGTAAAACAGAAGACCTATCTGTTATTGCATTCACATCCTTGTTGGAGAAATTTGTCCCACTAACAGTGTCACGACCGGGTAAGGGCACTTCCTTATGCATTTGACCAGGCAAACCTTCAGTGTTAACCATATCAGCAAAACTTGACTTCATCAACTTTGGATTTCCCTTTGTGTTCTTGAAGAATGATTGCTATGAGATACAGCTTCTGATTCAACCTTTTCAATAAGGCTGGCCTATTTTACATCATGAACATTCATTATTGGTTCTAGGTGAGCATTGCCACTAGCCATAACTTTCTACCAGGTAGATTAAAAGGATGAGTGATATGAAAAGAACCATAAATGTTTCACAACCAGAACCTCTGCCCGATGTTACATTCAAGGCAATAAGAATCAGTGTAGGTTCAGAGATAATATGAACTTGGCTTGCAACATGGCGGGCTATTAAAGCGAGATTTCCAGCTATGAATGACTCAGATAAGACAACAGCACACTCTAATCCAATAAAACACTTGAAAACTTTTCATTGCTGTTGCTGATTATACTTTCGGGATGTATTTTGCTAAACTGAAAAAAAAAAAATCCTTCTTTGTACCACAACAATTTCAACAGTATAGCTCAACACAGAATAAGCAGAAAAGTATTAACAAATAGCCACTTCTAAGGAAACATGATGAATCTCAATTGAATCTTTTACATGCATAAGAGTACTCAAGTAGTCTTCCGTTATCTGTATATGCCATGAACGTGGCTATGCAAATCCATATTACATACTTACCTATTATGAATGTATTCAAATAGGCCTATGTTACGTTTTTGAAAATCAACTTTCATGCTCATTCAATCCTTTCCACGAGTGTTGGGATATTAAAATTGCTCTTATCATAACATATCAATAGCATACCAGTAACAAATGACAATGCAAATTGATGTATATCAATACTAATTACCTCAATACCCAAACATAACGTAGACACGTTACGAGAGGCGTTCGATACCAAACCTTCACTTTCGGAGGCTTTCGTTCTTGCTTTCATCTTTCCTTTCCTTTGATAATACCGACCTTACCCTCTGGAAATTGATTTCTTTCCAAATGTGAGCTTTTCTTTCTAGGAAGCTCACTTTCCCTTTTTAATGCTCGTTTCCCTTTCTGGGCGTCCACCTTCTTTTTTAGGTGTCAACTTGTCTTTTCAATGCCTTTTTCTTTTGAAGAGGCAAGCTTTCAACATACTTTTCATAATAAATCTTTTAAGGAAACGAAATCCTGTTTTTCCAGTACTAAGGGCAAAATCGTCATTTTTCCAAATTTTGTCAAAACTCAAAACTTTCAGAACAGAAATCATTCTTTCATCATTTTAAAGCTTCCATAAAATTTTGGTACGAAAACAAACTCGTTTAGTGCCTTTTTCCTTCAAAAACCCCAAAATTTGCCAAAATGGCCACATTCCTAAAAAGGTAAGAATTTTAAAAGAAAATTTTGGGTGTCTACAATGGTCCTAAATGGGATCATGTTTATGCAAGTGTCATGCGTGGAAATGTATATGTATGACATGGGTGTGGTGCCAAGAGTGGCGACCTCTCAGAGACCAGATATGGTTGAACTCTTGAGACTTTACAAGGCCTATTGCTCCAAGTGAACAGATCCTATGCTGTTCGATGTTCAATTTTTCCAAATCTATTTACAAAAGCTATTTACAAAAGGGACAACTGTCTTGAGTCTCAATCCTAAGGATCTCGAGCTCTTCGTGTTTGCCTTTGCTTGAGTCTTGACACTCGCTTATCTAGCGGAGGTTTTATAAGAAAACAAGACATATTTCAAATTCCTACATCTTACTCAAAACATTGAATTCTCAAACAAAATGAAATTCAAGTAAGTAAATCCTATTTTTACTTTAGGATTCCTCGAAATGAACCATGTTTTAGCTTGGGATAAGCCAAGGGTGGGAAAGAGATACCACGGTCCCTTCTGAAGCGTCCCGTGGTTTAAGGCATAGAAGGCGGAAAGCTGCTCTTTTTGAGCTTCTTGACCTCTTTTTCCTTTTTTTTCATAGAGGGTCTGCCTTTGGGAGTATTTTTTCTTTAATCCCTCTTTTTAACAAGAGAATCAATTTTTCCTTTTGAATTCTGGTTTCTTTCTTTTGGAAAGAGACTTTGGATGGGAAATTCCCTTTATTTGGGCCATATTTTCCTTTTGGAAGGAGAAGAGAAGAGGGGAGGACTTATCCCAAGCTTACACTCTATCCATTCCAGATCAGCCTATTTAGAAATAGCACGTACTACTTGCAAGTATCTTGCTATGTTGAACTAGGCCTTTCTTTGTAAGAAGAAGGATTTTGAAATGTAACCACGATTTGGAAGACTTCCCTCTTTCACAAGTGCGAATTCTCTTACTCAAGGTCACACGATTTTGCCTTTGCACCTTATTTTTAGGTCTCAGGGCAGCTATCCCTTTTGGGTTTTTGAAAATTTGGAATTTAACTTAAATCCTACACATAATACTTCTTTAAGTATTGAATATTGATAGGATCTACTAAATTCCTACCTTCTACATCGATCAACCAATACGAGTTGTTCGTGGTGGTTGCACGTACAACATAGGGTCCATCCCACTTGGGGTGCCACTTTCCAAGGGGATGTGGCCACGATAGTGGATGATTTTCAAAACCAGATCGCCCACTTCAAAGTGGCGAGGTCTCATGTATTTGCCATAATGTCGGGCTATCCTTTGCCGGTATGCACGAGCATGATCCATAGCAAGGAGTCGCCTCTCATCTAGCAAATGCCATCCTAGCATGCTGAAGCGTCTCTAGGGGGAGGTCGAGTGCTATGGATGTATGGAATGAATATGCCATACGTGTTGCACAACTTAACCATCCGCTCGTTCTTGAATGGGGTGCCATTATCAAACACAAGGTCTCGTGGAACCCCAAATCGAGCCAAGATATTCCTCCTAATGAAAGCCACCACATGTTGCCCCAACACGTTGGTCAGGGAAATGGCTTCCACCCACTTGGAGAAATACTCAATGGCTGCTAAAATGAATCGATGCCCATTCGAGGCTTTTGGAAATATAGGGCCTACGATGTCAAATGCCCACATGATGAATGGCCAGGGGATGACCACGGAATGCAATGCAGATGAGGGGATATGAATGGCGTGCCCATGCACTTGACAGGGATGACACTTCCTTACATGATCATGACAATCCTTTTTTAGGGTGGACCAAAAATCGCCCCCTCTAAGTATTTTCATTGCCATCATGTTGGCATTAACATGACCTCCACATTCTCCATCGTGGAACTCATGCATCATTATCCTAGCCTCCTCTAGATCGATACACCTAAGTAGGATGCCGGTAAAACTTTTCTTATATAGAACCCCACCCAGAATGGTGTATCTGGTCAAAATTTTACGGATGAATGCCTTATCTTTGGATGTGGCATCCTCGGCGAATCCCCCATTTTCTAGAAAATGCTTGATGTCGTAAAACCAAGGTTTTTCAACAGAATCTGGGTTATTTTGGTAAATATCCAAATCGTGTGTGGATGGGTTGGGCGCATGCCATACTTCTAAAGATCGGGTCCCTGAAATGGGATCGACCTTTAGGGCTGAACCCAAGGAGGAGAGGGTATCGGCAATGCCATTGTCCTCTCTTCCTACGTGTGTGAGTTTACACGATTGGAATGACTCCACCAATCGAGTGGCCAACTCGTGATATGGAAGTAGTTTCTCGTTACGTACTTGCCAAATTTTCAAAACCTGGTTTATAACAAGGAGCGAATCTCCAAAGACCTTGATGCATGATGCCCCTAGAGTTTTCGAAATCCTTAGGCCTTGTATGAGTGCTTCATACTCAGCTATGTTGTTGGAACATTCGAAATCTAGGTGGATTGCTATGGGAATCTTGCCTTTTTCAGGGGAGATGAGGATGACCCTAGCACTAGCTCCTCATTGGTTTCGTGCCCCATCGAAGTGCATTCTCCACACTTGGTTTTCAAAAGAGTTTGCCAAAATATGGTTTTGGAAATGGTTTTGCAATATGCCTTCGTCGGGCATTTCATCAAGTGTGGGATATGCGTCCTCTAGGGGGAACTCAGCCACGTAGTCTGTTAGGGCTTGCCCCTTAATGGAGATCTGGTGATGGTATTTCAGGTCATACTCCATTAGAAGGAGTTGCCATTTGCCCAATCTACTAGTGAGAATGGGTTTTTTGAATAAGTGCTTGATTGGATCAAGCTTGGACACTATCCAGATCTCATGATCTAGGAAATAGTGCCTGAATTTCTGGCAGGCCCAGACTAGGGCCAAGCACGTCTTCTCCATGGCTTGATAATTTCGTTCATAAGCCAAGAGAGTTTTCGAAATATAGTAGATGGCATGCTCCTTATGGGTGTCATCCTCGTATTGAGCCAATCGGGCTCCCAAAGCATTCGTAAGCACAGAAATGTAAAGTAAAAGCGGTTTTCCTTGTTTTGGAGGATTCAAAACGGGGGATTAACCAGGTATGCCTTTAGTCTCTCAAAGGACTTCTGGCAGTCATCATCCCATAAGAATTTCGTACCCTTCCTCAACAGCTTGTTGAAGGGTTCGCATCTAGTTGCCAGATTTGATATAAATCGGCGAACGGACTGTAATCGACCCTGGAGGCTACGAATTTGGGTGAGATTGGAGGGTGGGGCCATGTCTATGATGGCACGACACTTAGAGGGGTCGACTTCTATACCCCTTTGGCTTACCATAAAGCCTAGAAGCTTTCCAGACTCTACCCCGAATACACATTTTTGAGGGTTTAGCTTTACTTTGTAAAGCCTAAGCCTTTCGAAAATCTTTTGCAAACATTCGATATGAGTGCGCCGGGTTTTGGATTTTGCCAAGAGATCATCTACATACTGTAGATGTAGAAAATTTCTGCTACCTGGTTCTTAGACCTGGAGCGAACCTTTTCGTGTGCCTAAGTCCTATTTAAACAAACAGGGCATGCCAACTAGCTTACTTAAGCTAGCGAAGATATATTTTAAAACCTGACTTCTAACGTGGCGACAGTGAGCAAGCAAGATCTTGTCGTCGCAGACCTTCTTGCACCGATGCGCAAGGGTCAGTCTGTACGCTTTTAAAGATCGAGTTTTTGGATAGAAGGACCTACGAAAGCAGTTTGAGGTGTTTTGTTCGGGTCTTGTTTGTACGATTTTCAGATTTTAGATCACGTGGATTTGCACGTGCCTAAGTCTTTCTTTTTATCCCTTTTCGGGCCACCTAGGTGTGTGTTATGAACACTCCACTAAGATATGGCGACTTTGAGCGGGAGTATGTGGTTTGCTTTGATGCAATATGCATCCTAACGCGTGGTATGGCGTATATGCAATGCAAACTCACGCAACTCCAAAGGGAAAACCCGAATGTAAAAGACAATGCCGAAGGGAAATGGCTTGTAATGGAAATTGCCGAAGGGAAATTGCAAAAGGGAAATATGGCTATATCTTAAGAGCGGAAAGGCTCAATTGTGCAAGTGTGTGCCATGTATATATTGAAAGACTACGCACACTGCTGAACCTTAAAACCCGAATTGAAAAGACATAGCCAAAAGGAAAATACGTATATAGTATATATGAGCCCTTACTTGGGTCTTACAAATAAGAGCGAAGGCTCAATGTGGGTGCATGTGAAAATGTAAAGACAACACACACGACTTCAAATGAAACCCAAATATAAATTGCAATATGGCCTTAACTCAGGTCTTGGGAATAAGAGCGAAAACTCAATGTGTGTGAGTGCTAGAATTGAAGTACTACGCACACAACATGAAATTAAACCCAAATAGAAATTGCAATATGGCCTTAACTAAGGTCTTGGGAGTAAGAGCGAAAGCTCAATGTGTGTGAGTGCTTGAATTGAAGTACTACACACATGTAGACGCGCGAAAAAATCCCCGCCTCTTCGCCTCTTTCGTGGCTTGGAGTGGATCTTATCGTGCGTCTAAGGCCTATGTATACAAATAGGGCGTGCCAGCTAGCTTACTTAAGCTAGCGAAGATATATTTAACACTGACTTCTAAACGTGGCGACTGTGAGCAAGTGAGCTCTTGTCGTCGCAGACCTTCTTGCACCGATGCGCAAGGGTCAGTCTGTACGCTTTTGCAAAAATCGAGTTTTGGGGAGAAAGTCTACGAAACGGTTCGAGGTATCTTATTTCGGGTCTTTAAGATGCGATTGCATGTTTTAGATCACGTGGATTTGCACGTGCCTAAGTCTTTTCTTTTATCCCTTTTTGGGTCGCCTAGTTTGTGTGTTATGAACACTCCACTACATGGGCGAATTCGAGCGGGGCTTGCTTCGATGCAATATGCGTCCTACCTCGTGGTATGGCGTAGATGCAATGCAAACTCACGCTACTCCAAAGGGAAAACCCGAAATGTAAAGACAATACTGAAGGGAAATAACAGAAGGGAAATAACCGAAGGGAAATAACCGAAGGGAAATAACCGAAGGGAAATAACCGAAGGGAGATATGTATATATCTTATGTATATGAGCCCTTACTCGGGTCTTGCAAATAAGAGCGAAGGCTCAATGTGGGTGCGTGCTTGAATTGAAAGACTTACACACACGACATGAAATTAAACCCAAATATAAATTGCAGTATGGCCTTGACTAAGGTCTTGGGAGTAAGAGCGAAGGCTCAATGTGTGTGAGAGTGCTTGAATTGAAGTACTACACACACGACATAAATGAAACCCAAATATAACTGCAATAAGGCCTTTACTAAGGTCTTGGGAGTAAGAGCGAAAGCTCAATGTGTGTGAGAGTGCTTGAATTGAAAGACTTACTCACACGACAAGAAATGAAACCCAAATAGTATAGGTCGGCCCTTACTTGGGTCTTTCAAATAAGAGCGAAAGCTCAATGTGTGTGAGAGTGCTTGAATTGAAAGACTTACTCACACGACAAGAAATGAAACCCAAATAGTATAGGTCGGCCCTTACTTGGGTCTTTCAAATAAGAGCGAAAGCTCAATGTGTGTGAGAGTGCTTGAATTGAAAGACAACGCACCCAACTTAAACAAAACCCTTCGAAAATGAAAGTATATATACACTTATATATTAGGGGCTGATTAGGCCCGTGTGTGTTCAAAATTGTGCACGACTAAGAGAGTGCACGTGTGTGGTTGTGCCAAGCCACGTTATTACAAGCGGGGGGAGACTATGCTCCGTTATTACAACCCCGTATCAAATTGAATTTCAAGCAAGTGTACGACTAAAGACCGAGTTTAGACACTTACGAGTAGCTGGTCCGTAGAGGTCTTGCTTGAGCGTGGCCTTGGCCTTGGGCTGCAAACGGGAGCTCCGCGAAGGTAGGTGATCAAGGGTGCTGGCCGGCTGCAAATGGGGCGCAGGATAGACGCCTCGAAGGGGGCCGGTGGCAAGTAGGTGGCGCCTCCAAGTAGGGAGTTTAGAGTGGCTGAACAAATGGATATTAGGATCACTAGGGAAGTTGGGTACTTAGGGAAACTGGACCTAAAAGGTGAGCTAGTGGGAAGGCCAAATAGGACACCTAGGGGGGGGTTGGCCGAATGGGAGATGGTGGCTAAGTAGTGGCCAGCAACTTGGGTTATCCTAGGTTCGGCTAGGTTTAGGTGGTGGCGGCAAAGGGGCTGAGCTGAAGGGAAGATGGGTGGCTAAGAGTGGAGAGGTGGTAGAGAGGGGCTTTGAGGGAGTTTGGGGTACTTACCGAATGGGGAGAAGTGGCGGCTGGAGTGGGAAAGTGGCGGGCAGGTGGCTGTCGGTTGGGGGAAGATGATGGCGTCCGGCTGAGGGGTGGTGGTGGTGGACGGAAGAGGGAAGGTGGCGGAGCAGGTGGCGGCTGGTGGAGGCTGGTGGAGCTGCTGGGGAGTGGTCACGGCTGGATGAGAGATGGGAGAAGGAGAGGGCCCGACTGGATGGAAGGGTGGTTCCCACTTGGAAAACCCGCCCACAAGGAGGGGGGTTTAAATAGGGGATGGGTAGGTCGGTTAGGGCTGGGCTGAGGGTAGTGGTTAGGTGGTTTAGGTAGGGTGGTATGTAGATAAGGTGGGCTGGAAGGGGTTGGGCCAGATATTTTAAAACTAGGGGTTTGGGTAAATCGTGGGCTAAGGGTGGTTTAGGGGTTTAGGGCTAGGTTAGGTGGTTGGGTTTTAGGGTGAGGTTTAGTGAGCTAGGTTAGGTGGTTTAGGCTAGGTTTAGGCTAGGATTAGGGAAATTAATCTAGGTTTAGGGAAGGATTAGGGGAGTGGGTTAGGTGATTAGGTTGGGATTAGGCCGGGATTAGGGAAGTGGGTTAGGTGATTAGGTTCAGATTAGGGGTGGATTAGGGGTTTGGGTTAGGTTT
Source organism: Brasenia schreberi (assembly GCA_036023115.1). Lineage (NCBI taxonomy): Eukaryota > Viridiplantae > Streptophyta > Magnoliopsida > Nymphaeales > Cabombaceae > Brasenia > Brasenia schreberi. The sequence goes on from JAYKKT010000039.1 coordinate 1,059,024, forward strand.
AGGCATTTTGGGCTAGGTTTAGGTGAAGGAGCTCCCTTAGCATGGCCCATAGACCTTGATCACCCCATGTTGGTGCAGCCCTAGGTTAGGTTTTAGCTAATTACAAGCTTAAACCCACTCAATTAGGCTAACCCACATGATTAACCCAAACTTGACACACAAGTCAAGCTTAATACAACACTCTTGATATTTTTCAACCCCACTCTCTCTCATGCCCATGATCCCACGTGAAACTCAAGTGGGCCCCACCTCCCTTTATGAGAAGGTGATGTGGGCCATGGATATGGATATTGGATTGGATCTCTGGATCCAAATCCGAATCCAAGTCCACATATGGGTTTGGATTGGAATCTGGATATATATGGTCCAGATCCAATCCAAACTGAACTCTGACTCCTTCGAGCTGGGTTCGAAACGGACGATTCGTGCGGGGCCTGACAGCATCAGTACTCCGTCTGCGTTGGGTCTTCGCCAACATAGTCGTCTGCCTCCGTTTCTGCCTTCCGGAGATGACTTCAAATGCTATTTTGATAAGAACAGGGTCTTGGACGTTCGAGATCCTGGGGTGTGAATCAGATACAAGAGTTGCTGCGCCGGGCTCGACAGGTGCTCCGGTTCCGGGCTCTTCTTGGCTCTCCTGGTCCTGTCTTGATCGGGCCCAGCCACTTCGGGGTTTCAAAACATGTCTTAAAAGGGTTTTCAAAAGCTATATCATATGTTTTTGAAAGATAAAGTTTTAAACATATATACAGGGTTGTTTGGAAGGCTCCTGGGTTTCCAAACTCAAAATGGCCCTTTGGGGCTGCTTGTATAAAACCAGATTTGTTTAAGAAATTCGTGGGATTTCGGGGTGTTTACAACACACAACATGAAATTAAACCCAAGAATAGTATAACATGACCCTTACTTGGGTCTTGCAAATAAGAGCGGAAGCTCAATGTGTGTGAGCGCGAAAATTTAAAGACAACACACCCAACTCAAACAAAACCCTACGCAACTTAGAATATATACATAAACTTATATGTAAAGGGCTGATTAGGCCCGTGTGTGTTCAAATTCATGCACAACTAAGAGCGAGGTAGGCTCAAGTGCACGTGTGTGTGGGTGTGCCAAGCCACGTTATTACAAATGGGGGGAGACAATGCTCCGTTATTACAACCCCGTATCAAATTTAATTTAATTTAAGCGGGTTTACAACTAAGGACCAAGTTAGGCACTTACTTATAGCTGGTCCGAAGATGACTTGCTTGAGCGTGGGCTTGGCTTTGCCTTGGGCTGCAAGAGGGAGCTCCTCGGAGTGGAACGGCAAGGTTGTGTAGCCGGGTGACAAGAGAGCACTGGTGAGGCGCCTTGGTGTTTGCAGGCTGTGATGGAGTTTGGTAGCGGTGGTATGGGTGGTTGAGAGTGGAGGGGGAGTGAAGAGGAGGTAGAGTTAGGTTGAGGTACTAACCGGGTGGTGAAGAGTTGGTGTCCAAGGAAGAAGGGCAGCCGGGTGCTTTGGGTGGATGGGATTCTGCCGGGAGGTGGTGGCGACGTGGAGCTGGCCGGATGGAAGTGGTGGTGCGGGTGGAGCTTGGCCGGGGGTAGTGGTGGCGTGAGGTGGAGCTTGGCCGGATGGAAGTGGTGCAGGTGGAGCAAGGTGGAAGGCTCGGCTGGAAGGAGATTGGCCAAGGTCGGCTGGGCCAAGGTGGAAAAGCTTGGAAAACCCGCCCACTAGGGGGGCTTTATATAGGTTTGGAGATGGCGGTTGGGGCTGGTATTTGGAGGGTGGTAAGGTGGTTTAGGTGGTGGTGGTGTGGTGATAAGGTGGGCTGGTTTTGAGGAGGGGCCAGATATTTTGATTAAAGGGGTTTTAGGGATATGGTGTGCTAGGTTTAGGTCGGGTGGTTTAGGGGTTTAGGGCTTAGCTAGGTGGGTTGGTTTTGGGGTGAGGTTTAGTGAGGTGGTTAGGTGATTAGGCTAGGATTAGGTTAGGTTTAAGGAAATTAAGCTAGGTTTAGGGGAGGATTAGGGAAGTGGGTTAGGTGATTAGGTTGGGATTAGGCCGGGATTAGGGAAGTGGGTTAGGTGATTAGGCTAGGTTTAGGCCGGGATTAGGGTAAAAGGCTAGGATTAGGGGTTTTTACTTAGGATTGGGTTAGGAAGCTCCCTTTGCATAACCCATAGACCTTGTTGCATCATGTTGGTGCAGCCCTAGGTTAGGTTTTGGCTAATACAAGCTTAAACCCATGCTAATTAGGCTAACCCACATGATTAACCCCAAACTTGACACACAAGTCAAGCTTAATTACAATCAACCCTCAAATCTTATCCTCCCCCACTCTCTCTCATGCCCATAATCCCACGTGAATTTCAAGTGGGCCCCACCTCCATTTATGAGAAGGTGATGTGGGCCATGGATGTGGATATTGGATTGGATCTCTGGATCCAAATCCAAATCCAAATCTACACATAGGTTTGGATTGGGATCTGGATATATATGGTCCAGATCCAATCCAAACTGAATTCTGAATCCTTCAGGCTGTGTTTGAAACGAACGGTTTGTGCGGGGTCTGATAGCATCAGTACTCCGTCTGTGTTGGGTCTTCGCCAACATGATCGTCCGCTTCTATTTTCACCTTCCGGAGATGATTTGAAGTTGTGCGCGGGCTCGACTTGTGCTCCGATTCTGGGCTCTCTTTAGCTCTTCTGGTCCTACTTTGATCAGGCCAAGCTTGCTTTGTGGGGTTTCAAAATATATTTTAACAGTTTTTAAAACATATTATACATATTTAAAACATATAAAAGTTTAAAACATCTGTAAAGGGTTGCCTGGAAGGCTCCTAGGTTTCCAAACTCAAAATAGCCCTTTGGGGCTGCTTTTACAAAACCCGATTGATTTGAGAAGTTCGTGGGATTTCGGGGTGTTTACACATACACTTTTATGAGCTCATGAATCTGATCATGAAAGATCATGGTCATGGCTCTCTAGTATGTTGCGCCGGCATTTTTCAAACCAAAGGGCATGACTATATAGTAGTACGTGCCCCATGGGGTTGTGAAAGCGGTCTTACCCTGATCTCGTGGGTTTAGTTTGATTTTGTTATACCCTGAATAGCCATCCATAAACGAAAACATTTCGTGATTTGGAGTACTATCGACTATCAAATCTATGTTTGGTAAAGGATAATTATCCTTTGGAGTGGCCTTATTCAGGTTTCTGAAATCGATGCATATTCGAATTTTCCCATTGGTTTTTCGAACCACAACGATGTTTGACAACCAATCAGAATACGCAATGGGTTTTATAAATCCAGCTTTTAACAGATCTTCTAAACCCTCTGACTTTCATGTGTACATTAGGGTGTATTTTCCTAAGCTTCTGCTTTATGGGTTTTACATCCGCATCTAAGGGAAGATGATGTTCGACAATGCTAGGGTCTATGCCCGGCATGTCTTCATATGTCCATGCAAACACATCTAAACAGGTTCGTAGGAATGCAATGAATGCTGATCTTTCATGCTCATGCAAACATGCGCCTATCTTGATGAGTTTGGGATTGTAATCACTCCCTAGGTTCACCTCTATGAAATCTCCTCCTACTGAATTGGAAGGTCTTTCAAAATCGAGAATTTTATGAAATTCTGGGAGCTCAGAAGTGGGATCTTCCTCAAGGGGATCCACTTCTGGGCTTCGATTATTCTCGTGGGTTATAGACCTGAGGGAATTTGATGCGTGAGTTTTGAAAAGACCTGGTTTTGTACTTGGATTTTCAATTGATTTCGAAATTTTTGGTCTGGCTATGCAGGCGACGTTCCTTTCGAAATCTTTTCCTTTTCCCAAAGTCTTACCAGGAGCAGCTATGTACAAAATCTTTTTGGTATTTTGTAGATTTTTTATTTTTTTGGGTTTTTGCAAGACAAGAACTTTGGGAACTATACAAATTACTCTATTTTCAAGTTTTTGATTTTCCATTGTTTTTGGTTTTTGTCTATTTTCGATTTTTTTAATTTTAAGTTTTTCAAATGTTTTTGTGTTTTTATGAAAAGGGATCTTCCATCATACCTACAAAGGGGAAAGCACTACGGGTTAGACTCAGAATAAGAGGTCTAAATCGTAGGTCTCTTCTAGGGTAGGCTCCAGGGCACCCTTGACCCAAGTGGTCACAGGGGGTGGCTCTGGTAGTATTTTGGGAGTATAGTCGATCCCATATCGGCTTGGGTTGGCCCTGGGAAGGATGGGTTCTAGGAGACCCTGGTTTTGTGCCCCTAGACTTTTATAGAGCATGTAGCCCATATTCAATAGCATGTTCCATGATTTTTTGTTTTTTGAAAAATTATGATACAAATCGTGGTCCTAGAACTTGTTGTCATCCATATTGTGCTCGTATGGCTTTTTGTCTAGGGGTTTTGGAAATAAGGGATGTTTGGGTCTTCCTAGAAGGGTTAGGATTGGGAGGGGGCCTGCTTTGGGCGGCCCCTTCACATACACAACCTTCCTAGGGTTGTTTAACACGAGTCTTGGTGGCTCGACCATGGTCTGTCCCAGGTTAGCCTCATGGGCCTGGGAACTCGACAAACAAGGGGAGTTTATGATCCCTTGAAGCTGAGGGTGACTCTCACCTAGGATCACCACAACTTGGTCCCTGAAAGGGATCTTGACATACTTGTGGAAGGTGGACGACACAGCGCACAAGCTGTGTATCCAGGGCCTTCCCAAGAACAGGTTATAATGGGGGTGAATGTCCAAGACATGGAACACCCCTGTGTGTGTGATCCCTCCCGTTTCCATTGGGAGTTCGATCGATCCTAAAGGTCTAGACGCATTCCCATCGTATCCAGTGATAACGATGGGGCTTGGGTTCACAGAAGTTAAGGTGACTCCGATTTGATACGCCACATGAAGCGAAAGGATGTTGAGCCCTCCTTCCCCATCGACTAGGCACCTGTCCAGAGAGTGGTTATTCAGAACCACCTCGATATGCAGGGCTTAGTTATGGGACTCATAGGGTCTATCTACATCATCTTCCAAAAAAGTGATGGGCGATTTTGCTCCTATTAACGCCACTTGGTCAGACAGGGATTCAGGACTTATGTTCGAACTAACCTTAGCTCTTTCTAGAATTTTCTCTAGCATGAGTCTATGCCTAGGTGAAGTTTGTATAAGCTCTACGATGGACATGTGGATAGGAATCTTTGAAAATGGTTTTCGAAATCATAAGGGTTTAGGATGATTTTCCCATTGTCTGCTTTCGGCAGAACTCTAGGAATACATGCTTTTGAGGGGCCAGGCACACTGACCACCTTTTTAGCACTTTGTAGGTGCGGGGGTTGATAGATCCTCCCGGATCTAGTCACTTCCCCCACGACCAGCCTAGGGTTCGCACTAAATTTGGCTCTAATTATGAGTTGAGGAGCACCTTGAAGTTTCAAAACTGGTTTAGCCGGGGATTCAGCTTTTGGTGGTCCCCGGATGATGGCTTGGGCGGGCTTCTTATACAGTACAAGAGTGGGCGCACAAGTGGGTCGACCAGACTCAGATTTTTGCACTAGTTCCTTTGAAAAGGTGAGGGTACATACCTCCTTTCCTTTTCCACTGCTACTGGCGTGCTTGGGAAAGGGTTCTTTGAAGATAGCTTGAGTTGGCTCAGGTTCCGCAGTGACCTGGAGCCGGCCCTCCGCTATCAAGTTCTCGATTTTGTTTAAAAGGGAGAAAGAACGCTTGGTATCATGGCCTTTGAGCCGATTATACTTGCAAAAATGGTTTAAATATCCCCCTTTGGAAGTGACTCCTTCGGGGATTTCGGGAAGTTCAATCATGCCTTGGGCAAGTAGGAGGTCTAGGACCTCCGACACAGGTTGCCCCAGTGGTGTGTACTCCCGTTTCTCAATAGGCTTTTGAAAATTTCTCTCCCTTTTGTTTTCTAATTTTTCAAAATTCTTGGAAGTGCCCGCCAGACCTAGATCCACCCGAGCATTGGCGATTTTATGGGGCTTTGCCCCTTTGTCCATCGTGGGTAGCCCATAAGTGATGGGCTTTTCCAAGCGGGTTTTGGAAACGACACTTCCTTTCCATAAATGATCGTATATCCCTTTTTTCAAGTTTGTTTCGAAAAGGGATGCTTTTTTGATCAACTTATGGAAAGTTGAGATTTCATGGAGCGAGAGAAGGGTCTTTAGCTCACTTTTAAAATTATCCAGGATGAGTATGACTACGCATCCTTCGGATATTGGCTCTCGCACTTGCCCCAAAAGGGACCTCCATCGAATAATGAAGGCATGTACGTCTTCGTTCATGCCTTGCTTCGTATCCCTTAAAGTGTTTAAAGTCGGCATGACTTCTACGTTATGTGCAAATCTTTGCATGAAGCAGTTCGCTAACTCTTCGAAAGTAGCAAATTGGCTTAAATCGTAGGAAGCCAGCCATTTGACATCTGTGCCTTTAAGGGATAAAGGGAACCAATACACCCATTTCATCGAGTCCTTTTTCTTCTTATGGGCTCGACGCGAGAAAAGTTACAAGTGAGACCTAGGGTCTCCCATGCCATCATACCGATGGAAATTCGGTATTTCATCATAACTGTCTGTTTCGTAATCCATGAGAAGGAAATTAGACAGGGCGTAACTCTTTTTCTTTTTATTTTGCCCTTTCAGCAGCTACTGTAGGGCTTTACGGTCCTTTTGTGTGAAGGACTCGTGGTATTGGTTGCCTTCCATTACGGAGGACTCTTTGTGCTTGCGAGGTTTTTCAATTTTTTTCTTGGCCCTTTGTTCACCATTTGATGAACATGAATCGCCTACTTCAGCCTCTTGGCTGAGAGCATCGATTTTGGCCTCGAATTCCCTTCTCAAGTCTTCTATCTTGTCTAGTTTGATTTTATTTTTCAAAATCCTCCTAGAGTGAGAACTTGATGCGCATGAGCCTTGGCTCGACACTTCACTTGGGTTGGATTTTGACATGCTCAAAATTCCTACGTATGAAGTATAAGTAAAGAAAAGAGTTAAAAACAACACCTTTTGGAAAATATTTTCGCAAGATTCCTAAGGTAACTCGATTTTAAAAGACTCACATCCCACCGAGCGTGCCAAATAACTGTAGACGCAGAAAGTTTTCGCTCCTGGTTTTTAGGCCTGAAGCGAACCTTTTAGTGTGTCTAAGTCCTATTTAAGCAAAAAGGGCGTGTCATCTAGCTTACTTAAGCTAGCGAAGAGAAAATTAAATCTGACTCCTAATGTGGCGATTGTGAGCAAACAAGCTCTTTTCGTCGCAGACCTTCTTGCACCGATGCACAAGGGTCAGTTTGTATGCTTAAAAATCGAGTTTTTGAAGTATGAGAACCTACGAAAACGTTTGAGGTGTTTGATTCGGGTTGTTTTTGTATGATTTTCAGATTTTATTTTACGTGGATTTGCACGTGCCTATGTCTTCCTTTTTATCCCTTTTCGGGCCTAACTAGGTGTGTGTTATGAACACGTAACCTAAGTGGGGCGACTTTTGAATGGGAGTATGGGGTTTTGCTTTGATGCAATATGCATCCTAACTCGTGGTATGGCGTATATGCAATGCAAACTCACGCAACTCCAAAGGGAAAACCAGAAATTGAAAGACAATGCCGAAGGGAAATGACTTGTAATGTAAATTGCCGAAGGGAAATTGCAAAAGGAAAATATGGCTATATCTTAAGAGCGGAAAGGCTCAATAGTGCAAGTGTGTGCCATGTATATATGTAAAGACTACGCACACTGCTGAACCTTAAAACCCAAATCGTAAAGACATAGCCGAAAGGGAAATACTTATACTATATATGGGCCCGAAGGTCGCCAACGTGTTGCGTGGGTGTTGTGTATATATTGAAAGACAACTCACATGACTTAAATGAAACCTAAATATAAATTGCAATATGGCCTTAACTAAGGTCTTGGGAGTAAGAGCGAAAGCTCAATGTGTGTGAGTGTGAGAATTGAAGTACTACACACACGACATGAAATTAAACCCAAATATAAATTGCAATATGGCCTTAACTAAGGTCTTGGGAGTAAGAGCGAAAGCTCAATGTGTGTGAGTGTATAATTGAAATACTACACACATGACATGAAATTAAACCCAAGGGAAATATAACACGGCCCTTACTTGGGTCTTGCAAATAAGAGCGAAAGCTCAATGTGTGTGAGTGCGAGAATCGAAAGACAACACACACAACTTAAGCAAAACCCCACACAACTTAAAGTATATAAATAAATTTATATCTTAAGGGCTGATTAGGCCTGTGTGTGTTCAAAATCGTGCACAACTAAGAGCGAGGTAGGCTCAAGTGCACGTGTGTGTGGGTGTGCTAAGCCACGTTATTACAAGCGGGGGGGAGACAATGCTCCGTTATTACAACCCCGTATCAAATTTAATTTAACTTAAGCAAGTCTACAAATAAGGACCGAGTTAGGCACTTACGTATAGCTGGTCCGGAGGTGACTTGCTTGAGCTTGGGCTTGGGCGTCGCCTTGGGCTACAAGAGGGAGCTCCTCGGAATGGCACGGCAAGGGTGTGACTGGCCGGGTGACAAGGGGGCGCGGGTATGGTGCCTTAGGGCTTGCTGACTGCTAGGAGGGTGCTGTCGTGGTGTCTCTGGCTGAAGTGGTTAGGGAGTGTCACTAAGGTATAGGGCAAATCCTAGGGAAGGTGGAGCTAAGGGGTGACTAAGGGGGATGTCTAAGGAACGGGGTGTAAGGCCGCGGGTGATTGGGTGTAGTCGACTGTGGCTGGCCGACTAGGGGCAAGTTAAATGGTGGCCGGCTGGGGTAGTTAGGGGATGTCATGAATGGGAAGGTAGGGTGCTATGGAGGTGGAGCTAAGGGGTGGTTAAAGGAGAGGAAGGGCAGGTCCTAAGGGACAAGGTAAGGTGGCTGGGGTAGTTAGGGGGTGTCACGAATGGGAAGGTAGGGCAGCGGGTGGTGCGGTTGGGTGTGGTTGAAGGGTGATAGTTAGTTAGGTGGTGGCCAGCTGAATGGAGTGGAGACTAGGCTAAGGTAGGGTGCTATGGGGTGGCTGAGAGTGGAGGGGGAGGGAAGATAGGGTGGAGTTAGGATAGGGTACTAACCGGATAGGAGAGGAAGGTTGGTGTCCAAGGAGGGCAGCCGGGTGGAAGGAGTGGAGCTGGCCGGGCGACTGTGGTGGCATGGAATGATGCAGGCCGGGAGGTAGTGGTGGCATGAAGTGGTGCAGGCCGAGAGGTAGTGGTGGAGCAGGTGAGAGAAGAGAGGAAGGTGAGAGAGGGCTCGGCTGGCCCAAGGTGCTAGGGGAAAATATTCAAAACCCGCCCACTAGGGGGGGGTTTATAGGATTTGAAAAGGTCGGTTGGGGCTGGTTTTGAGAGGGTGGTTTAGTGGTTAGGTGATGGTGGTGTGGTGATAAGGTGGGCTGGTTTTTAGGGAGGGCCAGATATTTTGTTTTAGGTGGTTTTAGGGATATGGTGTGCTAGGGTTTAGGTGGGGTGGTTTAGTGGTTTAGGGCTTAGCTAGGTGGGTTGGTTTTGGGGTGAGGTTTAGTGAGGTGGGTTAGGTGTTTAGGCTAGGATTAGGGGAATTAGGCTAGGTTTAGGGAAGGATTAGGGAGGTGGGTTAGGTGATTAGGTTGGGATTAGGCCGGTATTAGGGAAGTGGGTTAGGTGATTACGCTAGGATTAGGCCGAGATTAGGGTAAATGGCTAGGATTAGGGGTTTTGGCTTAGGATTGGGTTAAGAGTCTCCCTTTGCATAACCCATGGACTTCATTGCATCATGTTGGTGCAGCCCTAGGTTAGGTGTAGGCTCATACAAGCTTAAACCCACACTAATTAGGCTAACCCACATGATTAACCCGAAACTTGACACACAAGTCAAGCTTAATACATTCCCCTCATGCTTAATCCTCCCTATTCTCTCTCATGCTCATAATCCCACGTGAATTTCAAGTGGGCCCCACCTCCATTTATGAGAAGGTGATGTGGGCCATGGATGTGGATATTGGATTGGATCCAAATCCAAATCCACACATATGTTTGGATTGGGATCTGGATATATATGGTCCAGATCCAATCCAAACTGAATTCTGACTCCTTCAGTGTATGTTCGAAACGAACGGTTTGTGCAGGTGTAAACACCCCGAAATCCCACGAATTCCTCAAATCCATTTGGTTTTGTAAAAGCAGCCCCAAAGGGCTATTTTGAGTCTGGAAACCCAAGAGCCTTCCAGACAACCCTGTATATATGTTTTAAACTTTTATATTTCAAAAATACATGATATGGCTTTTAAAAAACCTTTTTAAACATGTTTTTGAAACCCTGAAGCAGCTTGGCCTAATCCAGACAAGACCAAGAAAGCTAAGAAGAGCCCGGAACCAGAGCACCTGTTGAGCCTGGCACAGCAACTCTTGTATCAAATCCACACCCCAGGATCTCGAACGTCGAAGACCCTGTTATCATCGAAACATTGTTTGAAGTCATCTCTGGAAGGCGAAAATAGAGGCGGACGATCATGTTGGCGAAGACCCAACGCAGACGGAGCACTGATGCTGTCAGGCCCTGCACAAACTGTTCATTTCGAACACAGCTCGAAGGAGTCAGAGTTCAGTTTGGATCGGATCTGGACCATATATATCCAAATCCCGATCCAAACCCATGTATGGACTTGGATTTGGATTTGGATTCAAAAATCCAATCCAATATCCATATCCATGGCCCACATCACCTTCTCATAAATGGAGGTGGGGCTCACTTGAATTTCACGTGGGATTATGGGCATGAGAGAGAGTGGGGGTGGATAAGATCAAGTGTGTGTTGTAATTAAGCTTGACTTGTGTGTCAAGTTTGGGGTTAATCATGTGGGTTAGCCTAATTAGGTGGGTTGAAGCTTGTAATTAGCCAAAACCTAACCTAGGGCTGCACCAACATGATGTGGTTAAGGTCTATGGGCCATGCAAAGGGAGCTCCTTCACCTAAACCTAACCAAAAATACCTAATTCTAGCCTTCCACCCTAATCCGCCCCTAATCTGAGCCTAATCACCTAACCCACTTCCCTAATCCCGGCCTAATCCCAACCTAATCACCTAACCCACTTCCCTAATCCTTCCCTAAACCTAGGTTAATTTCCCTAAACCTAGCCTAATCCTAGCCTAATCACCTAACCTAGCTCACTAGACCTCACCCTAGAATCAACCCACCTAACTAAACCCTAAACCCCTAAACCACCCCTAGCCCACAACCTACCCAAACCACTTGTATTTAAAATATCTAGCCCTACCCTTTCCAGCCCACCTTATCATCATACCACCCTACCTAAACTACCTAACCACTACCCCAAACCCAGCCCTAACCGACCTAGCCCAGCCCTATATAAACCCCCCCCCCCTTGGGGGCGGGTTGGATAACCATCAGCCCTCACCTTCCCAGTCGGGTCCTCCCCTTCCAGCTCAGTCGAACCACTACCTGCTCCACATCGAACCACCACCTGCTCCACATCCCACCACCACCTGCTCCACATTCTGCCACCACCTGCACCATCACCTTCCAGCCGAGCGCCACCACCACCACCACCTTCATCCGGCTGACTCCTTACTACCCGCCACCCTCTCTTCACACGGTAAGTCCTCTACATCCTACCTTACTACTTCTTCACTCCCTCTCCACTCTCAGCCACCTAATCTACTCCCATAGCACCCTAACACCAGCCCTTCCACTTGCTGCCACCAGCCCCACTCAGTCGAACCCATAGCACCCTAACAACCCGTCAACCTTAGGTGCCCCATTAGACCTTCCCTTAGGTTCACCCTTTGCACAACCTACCTTAAAACTAAACCCTATCCTTAGTGACCCTACTTAGGCCCTTTAGCCCAACACGCCAAAAAGAACCCGTCTCTAGTAGCCGACCACCTTCAAGGCGCCTCTTCCGTGCACCAAGAACATCCGGCCAGCACCTCCCCTTGCCGTTGAACCTCACGGAGCTCCCTTTTGCAGACCAAGGCGAAGGCCAAGCCCACGCTCAAGCAAGGCATCTTTGGACCAGCTATTAATAAGTACCTAACTCGGTCTTTAGTTGTATACTTGCTTGAGATTCAATTCGATACGGGGTTGTAATAACGGAGCATAGCCTCCCCCCGCTTGTAATAACGTGGCTTGGCACACCCACACACGTGCACTCTCTTAGTTGTGCATGATTTTGAACACACACGGGCCTAATTAGCCCCTAATACATAAGTATATACATATACTTTATTTTTTGTAGGGTTTTGCTTAAGTTGGGTGTGTTGTCTTTCAATTCAAGCACTCACACACATTGAGCCTTCGCTCTTATTTGAAAGACCCAAGTAAGGGCCGTGTTATACTATTTGGGCTTTCATTTCATGTCGTGTGTGTTGTCTTTCAATTCAAGCACTTACACACATTGAGCCTTCGCTCTTATTTGAAAGACCCAAGTAAGGGCCGACCTATACTATTTGGGTTTCATTTCATGTCGTGTGTGTAAGTCTTTCAATTCAAGCACTCACACACATTGAGCCTTCGCTCTTATTTGAAAGACCCAAGTAAGGGCCGACCTATACTATTTGGGTTTCATTTCATGTCGTGTGTGTAAGTCTTTCAATTCAAGCACTCACACACATTGAGCTTTCGCTCTTATTTGAAAGACCCAAGTAAGGGCCGTGTTATACTATTTGGGTTTAATTTCATGTTGTGTGCGTAGTACTTCAATTCAAGCACTCACACACATTGAGCTTTCGCTCTTATTCCCAAGAACTTAATCAAGGCCATACTGCAAGTTATATTTGGGTTTAATTTCATGTCGTGTGTGTAAGTCTTTCAATTCAAGCACGCACCCACATTGAGCCTTCGCTCTTATTTGCAATACCCGAGTAAGGGCCCATATACCTACTCTATATACATATCTCCCTTTGGCATTTACTTTACAAGTCATTTCCCTTCGGTTATTTCCCTTCGGTCATTTCCCTTCGGTTATTTCCCTTCAGCATTGTCTTTACATTCGAATTTTCCCTTTGGAGTAGCGTGAGTTTGCATTGCATCTACGCCATACCACGAGGTAGGACGCATATTGCATTAAAGCAAGCCCCGCTCGAATTCGCCCATGTAGCGGAGTGTTCATAACACACAAACTAGGTGGCCCATAAAGGGATAAAAGGAAAGACTTAGGCACGTGCAAATCCACGTGATCTAAAATCTGCAAATCGCATCTAAAAGACCCGAATTAGACACCTTGAACAGCTTCGTAGGCTTTCTATCCCAAAAACTCGATTTTTGCAAAGCGTACAGACTGACCCTTGCGCATCGGTGCAAGAAGGTCTGCGATGACAAGAGCTCACTTGCTCACAGTCGCCACGATTAGAAGTCAGTTTAAATATATCTTCGCTAGCTTAGGTAAGCTAGCTGGCACGCCCTGTTTACATAAATAGGTCTTAGACGCACGAGAGGATCCACTCCAAGCCCAGGAAAGGCGGGGAGGCGTGGGGATTTTTGCGCGTCTACAGCGGGGTCTGACAGCATCAGTACTCCATCTTGCATTGGGTCTTCGCCAACATGGTCGTCCGCTTCTGATTTCACCTTTCGGAGATGATTTGATACAATTTTTGCTCATAACAGGGTCTTGGACGTTCGAGATCCTAGGGGTGGATCTAACACGAGAGTTGCTGTGCCGGGCTCGACATGTGCTCCGATTCCGGGCTCTCTTTAGCTCTTCTGGTCCTGCTTGCATCAAGCCAAGCTGCTTCATGGGGTTTCAAAATATGTTTTAAAAGGGTTTTAAAAGCATATTATACATATTTTAAAACATATACAGTTTAAACATATGTACAGGGTTGCCTGGAAGGCTCCTGGGTTTCCAGACTCAAAATAGCCCTTTGGGGCTGCTTTTACAAAACCAGGTTATTTTTGAGAAGTTCGTGGGATTTCGGGGTGTTTACAACCTCACCTAGCCATTGTTCCCAAAACCTAACCTAGACTTAGCCCTTCTCACCCAAAACCACACCCACTTCACCTAGCCGACCTCACCTAGCTAGACCACCTAGACCCTAACCAACTAAGACAAAACTAACCTTAGTCCACCTAACTAAGTCCTTAACCACTGTAGACACGGAAAATTCTCACTTCTGGTTCTTAGGCCCGAAGTGAACCTTTTTGTATGTCTAAGTCGTTTTATCAAAAGAGGGCGTGCCAGCTAGCTTACTCAAGCTAGCGAAGTAAGTTTTGAAAATCTGACTCATTTGGGGCGACTAAGGATAGCAGGTGGTGTTCGGCTGGGAGCTAAGGTGGGGTGTTGAGTGGAGTCAGTGGGGTATGGTGCAGGTCGGCTGGGTGGAAGGGAGAAGGGCAGGTGAATGAGTGGAAGAGAGGGTGGTACTAACCGTGAAGGAGGCAGCAGGTGGATGGGAGTGGTGGCCGGATGGTAGAAGGTGATGGAGTGGCAGTTGGGAAGGAGGCGGCAGGTGGATGGAGCGCTCGGCTGGAAGAGGATGGAAGGAGGGGCCGGTTGATGAAGAGAGGTGCTGGCCGGGTCCCAAGGGTGAAAGGATGGATGATGAGGAGCCAATGGAGCTGGCCGGGTCCCAAAAATCTGGAGAGAGAGGGAACCTGCATGAAGGAGGGGTTTATATAGGCTGGGATTGAGGGCTAGGTCGTTTGGGCCAAATATTTTGGTGGGCTGGAAAATGGTGGGCTAGATCTTTATTTAGGTGGGTTAGTTTAGTGGTTTGGGGTAGGTCGGTTAGGTGGGCTGGGACATAGTGGTTAGGGACTTAGTTAGGTTTAGTTGGTTAGGGTCTAGGTGGTCTAGCTAGGTGAGGTCGGCTAGGTGAGGTTGGGGCGGTTTTGGGTGAGAAGGGTTAGGTTTAGGTTAGGTTTTAGGGGAAATGGCTAGGTGAGGTGAGTTAGCTTAGGGCTAGATTTAGGAACCACCTCTTGGCGCCGGTCCATTGCCTTAGTTGCAGCCATGTCCAAGTTGGTGCAGCCCTAGGTCAAGTGTAGGTGCATACAAGCTTAAACCCACACTCTTGGTTAAACCCACAAGGCTAACCCACTTTTGACTAAAAGTCAAGCCTACCAACTTTCTCACTCATACTTTATGGCCCCCCTTTCTCTCTCTACCCAAGCCTTCCAAGGCATTTCACGTGAAACATTGTGGGCCCCTCACCCCCATTTATGGGGAGGTGAAGTGGGCCATGGATACAGATATTGGATTTGGATCTTGGGATCCAAATCCAAATACAAATACATGTTGGGTTTGGATCTAGATATATATGGTCTAGATCCGACCCAAATATGATTTTTTGATTCTTTCATGGCGTTTTGAAACGGACGGTTTGTACGGGGCTTGACTTCATCAGTACTCCGTCTTGCGTTGGGTCTTCGCCAACTGTAGATGTAGGAAAATCCCCGCCTCCCTAGCTTCTGTAGGCTTGGAGCGGATCCTTTCGTGTGTCTAAGTCCTATTTGTATGAACAGGGCATGCCAGCTAGCTTACCTAAGCTAGCGAAGATATATTTTAACCTAACTTCTAACGTGGCGATTGTGAGCAAGTGAGCTCTTGTCGTCGCAGACCTTCTTGCACCGATGCGCAAGGGTCAATCTGTACGCTTTAAAAAATCGAGTTTTAGGGTAGAAAAGGCCTACGAAAGCGGTTCGAGGTGTTTGATTCGGGTCTTTTTAATGCGATTGCAGATTTTAGATCACGTGGATTTGCACGTGCCTAAGTCTTTCGTTTTATCCCTTTATGGGCCACCTAGGTGTGTGTTATGAACACTCCACTACATGGGGCGAATTTGAGCGGGAGTACGGGGTTTGCTTTGATGCAATATGCGTCCTACCTCGTGGTATGGCGTAGATGCAATGCAAACTCACGCTACTCCAAAGGGAAAACCCGAATGTAATGACAAGGCCGAAGGGAAATGACTTGTAATGTAAATGCCGAAGGGAGATATGTATATAAGGTATATATGGTCCCTTACTCGGGTCTTGCAAATAAGAGCGAAGGCTCAATGTCGGTGCGTGCTTGAATTAAAAGACTACACACTCAACATGAAATAAAACCCAAATAGTATAACACGGCCCTTACTTGGGTCTTACAAATAAGAGCGAAGGCTCAATGTGTGTGGGTGCTTGAATTGAAGTACTACGCACACAACATGAAATGAAACCCAAATAGTATAACACGACCCTTACTTGGGTCTTACAAATAAGAGCGAAGGCTCAATGTGTGTGAGTGCTTGAATTGAAGTACTACGCACACAACATGAAATGAAACCCAAATAGTATAACACGGCCCTTACTTGGGTCTTACAAATAAGAGCGAAGGCTCAATGTGTGTGAGTGCTTGAATTGAAGTACTACGCACACAACATGAAATGAAACCCAAATAGTATAACACGGCCCTTACTTGGGTCTTACAAATAAGAGCGAAGGCTCAATGTGTGTGAGTGCTTGAATTGAAGTACTACGCACACAACATGAAATGAAACCCAAATAGTATAACTCGGCCCTTACTTGGGTCTTACAAATAAGAGCGAAGGCTCAATGTGTGTGTGTGCTTGAATTGAAAGACAACACACCCAACTTAAGCAAAACCCTACGTAAGTTAAAGTATATATATATTTATGTATTAGGGGCTGATTAGGCCCGTGTGTGTTCAAAATCGTGCACGACTAAGAGAGTGCACGTGTGTGTGGGTGTGCCAAGCCACGTTATTACAAGCGGGGGGAGACTATGCTCCGTTATTACAACCCCGTATTGAATTAAATTTAAGCAAGTATACAACTAAGGACCGAGTTAGGCACTTACTTATAGCTGGTCCGAAGATGCCTTGCTTGAGCGTGGGCTTGGCCTTCGCCTTGGGCTACAAGAGGGAGCTCTGCGGAGTTGAATGGCAAGGGGGGCTGCTGGCCGGATGCCTTAGGTGCGCGGGAGGGGCTCCTTGAAGGTGGCCGGCTACTAGGAAGGGGGCTGCCTTGGTGTGTTGGGCTAAAGTGACTAAGTAGGGTCACTAAGGGAGGGTGTAGTGTTAGGAAGTATGGCACTGAGGGGGAGCCTAAAGGAGTGTCTATGGGAGTACCTAAGGTTGGCGAGTGGCTGGCCGAATGGGTGTGTACAGTCGGTTGGAGTGGCCGACTAAGGGAGACTTGGTGGCGGCTGGCTGCTAAGGTGGTTAGGGACGTGATGGATGGGAAGGGAGCTAGCTAGGGATGGGATAAGGTGGAGTTAGGGGCTGGTGAGAAGCGTAAGGGACAGGTCCTAGGGAGCTAGGTGGAGTGGTTCGAGGCGGATGGTGGGAATGGTTAAAGTTTGGCCGAATGGGTAGGATGGAGGGTGGCTGGTGTTAGGGTGATGTGGTGGTGGTGTAGGTGGTTGAGAGTGGAGGGGGAGTGAAGAAAAGGTGGAGTGGGGTGGAGATACTAACCGGGTGGTGATGGGAGGCGGCGGATGGAAGAGGAGCAGCCGGGTGGTTGAAGTGGATGGTTCGACTGGATGGGAATGGTGGCGACGGGTGGTTGGCTGGCTGGGGTGTGGTGGTGCAGGTGGAGCAAGGTGGTGGTGCTTGACTGGGAGGCAGTGGCGCAGGTGGAGCAAGGCTGGAGGTTCGGTTGGCAATGGTGGCTGGAGTCGGCTGGGCTGGCCGGGCTAGGGGAACTTGGAAAACCCGCCCCTTGGGGGGGGGGTTTATATAGGGCTGAAGAAGTCGGTTGGGGCTGATATTAGGAGGTTGGTTAGGTGGTTTAGGTAGGGGTGGTGTGGTGATATGGTGGGCTGGTTTTGGGGAGGGGCCAGATATTTTCATACAAGGGGTTTTGGGTAGATAGTGTGCTAGGTTTAGGTGGGGTGGTTTAGAGGTTTAGGGTTTAGCTAGGTGGGTTGGTTTTGGGGTGAGGTTTAGTGAGGTGGGTTAGGTGATTAGGCTAGGATTAGGTTAGGTTTAGGGAAATTAAACTAGGTTTAGGGAAGTGGGTTAGGTGATTAGGTTGGGATTAGGCCGGGATTAGGGAAGTGGGTTAGGTCATTAGGCTAGGATTAGGACAGGATTAGGGTAAAAGGCTAGGATTAGTGGTTTTTGGTTAGGATTGGATTAAGGAGCTCCCTTTGCATGACCCATAGACATTAATTACATCATGTTGGTGCAGCCCTAGGTTAGGTTTTGGCTAATACAAGCTTAAACCCACTTTAATTAGGCTAACCCACATGATTAACCCCAAACTTGACACACAAGTCAAGCTTAATTACAACATACTCTAATCTTATCCTCACCCCACTCTCTCTCATGCCCATAATCCCACGTGAAATTCAAGAGGGCCCCACCTCCATTTATGAGAAGGTGATGTGGGCCATGGATATGGATATTGGATTGGATCTCTAGATCCAAATCCAAATCCAAATCCAAGTCCACACATGGGTTTGGATTGGGATCTGGATATATATGGTCCAGATCCGATCCAAATTGAATTATGACTCCTTTGGGCTGTGTTCGAAATGAACAGTTTGTGCGGGGTCTGACAGCATCAGTACTCCGTCTGCGTTGGGTCTTCGCCAACATGATCGTCTGCTTCTATTTTCGCCTTCCGAAGTTGATTTCAAGTAATGTTTTGCTGATAATAGGGTCTTGGACGTTCGAGATCCTGGGGGTGGATTCAATACGAGAGTTGTTGTGCCGGGCTCGACTTGTGCTCCGGTTCCAAGCTCTCCTTATCTTTTCTGGTCCTGTCTTGCTTAGGCCAAGCTGCTTCGAGGTTTCAAAAATGTGTTTTAAAAGGTTTTTAAAGCCATATTATACATTTTTGAAATATATAAAGTTTAAAACATATGTACAGGGTTGTCTGAAAGGCTCCTAGGTTTCCAGACTCAAAATGGCCCTTTGGGGCTGCTTTTACAAAACCAGGTTGTTTTGAGGAATTCGTGGGATTTCGGGATGTTTACACTAACATTGTCGTCCGATCTTCTTCTCACCTTCAGGAGTTCATTTTGATCATTTTTCTGATATTTGGGGCTTGGATGTTCTAGAATTTGGAGATGCTTTTGATACAAGAGTTGATGTGCTGGGCTTGAAGTATGCTTCGGGTTCGGGCTCTCTTTTGCCTTTTCGGTACTGCTTTTGTCAGGCCAGGGGGCTTTCGGGGTTTCAAAACACTTTTTAAAGTCTAAAAACTATATGTATAAAGTTTTAAATCATATGTACAGGTTTTCAAATATGTACAGGGATGTCTGGAAGGCTCCTGGGTTTCCAAATTCAAAATAACCCTTTGGGGTTGCTTTTGTAAAACCAGGCATGTTTGAGAAAATCGTGGGATTTCGAAATGTTTACAAATGCCCCTCTTTGGCATTATCCAAATTTATTTGGATAATGGTAAAGACGACAACACCCCTTTTAATGTCTCCCTAGATCTATCCACGAAAATATGGGATCGTCCCAATTTTTTAGCAAAATCTCTCTTTTAAACCTGGTAGGAGGAGATATCATGCCAAAGGGATACTTTCTATGGTTTCTGGTCCTAAACGGGGATCATGTTATGCAAGTGTTCATGCGTGGATATGCACATGCATGACAGGGATGAGACGCCAAGAAGGGCGACCTCCCAGAGACCAGATGGCATGGTCAAACTCTTGAGACTTACGAAGACCTGCTGCTCCAAGTGAGCGGGCCCTATGTTGCTCGATGTTCGATTTGTTCAAAATTTATTTATAAAAGGAAAAACTGCTTTTTAGCCTCAATCCTAAGGATCTCGAGCTCTTCACGTTTGCCTTTGCTTGAGTCTTGACACTCGCTAATCTAGCGGAGGTTTTATAAGAAAACAAGCTATATATTTCAAAATTCCTACGCCTTACTCAAAACGTCGAATTCTCAAACAAAATGAAATTTAAGTAAGTAAATCCTATTTTTACTTTAGGATTCCTCGAAATGAACCATGTTTTACTTGGGATAAGTCGTAGGGATGGGAAAGAGATACCACGGTCCCTTCTGAAGTGTCCCGTGGTTTGAGGCCTAGAAGGCAAAAAACTGCTCTTTTTGAGCTTTTTGGCCTTTTCTTCCTTTTTTTTTATAGAGGGTCTCCCTTTGGGAGTATTTTTTCTTTAATCCCTCTTTTCCATAAAAGAATCAAAATTTTCTTTTGATTCATGTTTCTTTCTTTGGGAAAGAGATTTTTGGAGGGGATTTCCCTCTGTTTTTGACCATATTTTCCTTTTGGAAGGAGAAGAGAAGAGGGAAGGACTTATCCCAAGGTCATACTTGATCCATTCCAGATTAGCCTATTTAGAAATAGCACGTACTACTTACAAGTATCTTGCTATATTGAACTAGGCCTTTCTTTGTAAGAAGAAGGATTTTGAAATGTAACCACGTATTTGGAAAACTCCACTCTTTCACAAGTGCGAATTCTCTTGCTCAGGGTCACATAATTTGCCTTTGAACCTTACTTTCGAGGTTTCAAAGCAGCTATTCCTAAGGATTTTCGAAAATGGGAATTTAACCCAAACCCTACACATAATGCTTCTTTAAGTATTGAATATTGATAGGATCTGCTAAATTCCTACCTTCTACATCGATCAACCAGTATGAGTTGTTCGTGGTGGTTGCACGCACAACATAAGGTCCATCCCACTTGGGGTGCCACTTTCCAAGTGAATGTGGGCCACGATAGTGGCTGATTTTCAAAACCAGATCTCCCACTTCAAAGTGGTGAGATTTCATATGTTTGTTGTAGTGTCGGGCGATCCTTTGCCAGTATGCATGAACATGATCCATAGCATGGAGTCGCCTCTCATCAAACAAATCTAGTTCGGCCATCCTAGCATACTGAAGCATCTCTAGGGGGAGATCAAGTGTAATGGATGTATGAAATGAATGGAGTTTTGTATGAATGGGGAGAATGGTGTTTGTGCCATAGAACAACTCAAATGGCATGGCATTCGTGGGAGTCCGGATGGAAGTCCTGTAAGCCCATAAGGCTACATCCAGCTTCTCATGCCACATCCTACCCTTTTCTAAAGTCTTCTCAATTATGCTAATGAGAGTCTTATTCGTGGCTTCGGCTTGGCCGTTGCCTTGAGGGTAGTAGGGCGAGGAGAAGTGGTGAGTTATGCCATAGGTGTTGCACAATTTGACCATCCGCTCGTTTTTGAATGGGGTGTCATTATCGGACACAAGGTCTCTTGGAACTCCAAATCGAGCCAAGATATTCCTCCTAATGAAGGCCACCACATGTTGCCCCTGTACGTTGGTCAGGGAGATGGCTTCGACCCACTTGGAGAAGTACTTAGTGGCTGCTAAAATGAACCTATGCCCATTCGATGCCTTTTGAAATATTGGGCCTACAATATCAAACGCCCACATGGTAAATGGCCAGGGGCTGACCACGGAATGCAATGATGATGAGGGGATATGAATGGCATGCCCATGCACTTGACATGGCTGACACTTCCTAACATGATCGTGGCAATCCTTTTTCAGGGTGGACCAAAAATAGCCCGCTCTAAGTATTTTCATCACCATCATGTTGGCATTGACATGACTGTAAACACCCCGAAATCCCACGAATTTCTTAAACAAATCTGATTTTGTAAAAGCAGCCCCAAAGGGCCATTTTGAGTCTGGAAACCCAGGAGCCTTCCAAACAACCCTGTACATACGTTTTAAACTTCATATTTCAAGAATATATAATATAGCTTTTGAAAACCTTTTAAAACACGTTTTTGAAACCCCGAAGCGGCTTGGCCCGATCAAGACAGGACCAAGAGAGCTAAGAAGAGCCCGAAACCGGAGCACATGTCGAGCCCGGCACAACAACTCTTGTATCACATCCATACCCCCAGGATCTCGAACGTCCAAGACCCTGTTCTTATCAAAATGTCATTTGAAGTCATCTCCGGAAGGCAGAAACGGAGGCGGACGACCATGTTGGTGAAGACCCAATGCAGACGGAGTACTGATGCTGTCAGGCCTCGCACAAATCGTCCGTTTCGAACCCAGCTCGAAGGAGTCAGAGTTCAGTTTGGATTGGATCTGGACCATATATATCCAGATCCCAATCCAAACCCATGTGTGGACTTGGATTTGGATTTGGATCCAGAGATCCAATCCAATATCCATATCCATGGCCCACATCACCTTCTCATAAATGGAGGTGGGGCCCACTTGAATTTCACGTGGGATTATGGGCATGAGAGAGAGTGGGGATGGATAATATCAAGAGTGTTGTAATTAAGCTTGACTTGTGTGTCAAGTTTGGGGTTAATCATGTGGTTAGCCTAATTAAAGTGGGTTTAAGCTTGTAATTAACCAAAACCTAACCTAGGGTTGCACCAACATGATGTAATTAAGGTCCATGGGTCATGCAAAGGGAGCTCCTTAACCCCACCCTAACCAAAAACACCTAATCCTAGCCTTCTACCCTAATCCGGTCCTAATCCTAGCCTAATCACCTAACCCACTTCCCTAATCCCGGCCTAATCCCAACCTAATCACCTAACCTACTTCCCTAATCCTTCCCTAAACCTAGGTTAATTTCCCTAAACCTAGCCTAAACCTAGCCTAATCACCTAACCTAGCTCACTAAACCTCACCCTAAAACCCAACCACCTAACCTAGCCCTAAACCCCTAAACCACCCCTAGCCCACAATCTACCCAAACCACTAGTATTTAAAATATCTGGCCCTACCCTTTCCAGCCCACCTTATCTTCATACCACCCTACCTAAACCACCTAACCACTACCCCAAACCCAGCCCTAATCGACCTACCCATCCCTATATAAACCCCCCCCTTTGGGGGCGGGTTCTCCACATGCTCCACCTGCACCACCACCATCCCTCCATCCCACCACCACTTGCACCGCCATCTCCACCACCTCCCGGCCGAGCCTCACTACCTGCCCAGCTTCCTTCCAGCCGAGCGCCATCTTCTCTCCATTCGGTAAGTACCCTACACTCTACCTAGCTCCTTCTCTACTCCCTCTCCACTCCCAGCCACCCACCATACCACCACCTTACCTCCACTCCCAGCCACTCGCCGCCACCACTCCCACTCAGCCAAACCTTAGCCGCCCCAGCCATTTACCACTACCTAACTCCCCTAACTACACCCGGCCACCCTATTAGACTCCCATTCGACCTTTCCTTAAGCTCCTCTTAGGTCCATATTCTCTATACTCTCCATTCGTGACCCTACATACTCACTTGGCCCAGCCCCTTTAATCCCCCAGACCAAGGCGACACCCACTTGCAGCCGGCCACCTTCAAGGCGCCAATCCCGCGCCCCATTCGCAGCCGGCCAACACCCTTTGTCGTTCACCCTCATGGAGCTCCCGTTTGCAGCCCAAGGCGAAGGCCAAGCCCACGCTCAAGCAAGGCCTCTACGGACCAGCTACTCGTAAGTGCCTAAACTCGGTCTTTAGTTGTATACTTGCTTGAGATTCAATTTGATACGGGGTTGTAATAACGGAGCATAGTCTCCCCCCGCTTGTAATAACGTGGCTTGGCACACCCACACACGTGCACTCTCCTAGTTGTGCACGATTTTGAACACACACGGGCCTAATCAGCCCATAATATATAAGTATATACATATACTTTCATTTTCGAAGGGTTTTGCTTAAGTTGGGTGCGTTGTCTTTGTAGACAACGAAAATTTTCACTTATGGGTTCTTAGGCCTGAAGTGAACCTTTTCGCAATCTACTTCGCTTTATGGGCGTGCCAGCTAGTTTACTTTAACTAGCAAAGTATGTTTTGAAAATAATCTGACTTTTGAAAGGCGATTGTAGGCAAGCGGGATTTTTACGTCGCAGACCTTCTTGCACCGATGCGCAAGGGTCAGTCTGTACGCTTAGAGACTTCGTTTTGAAACAAGTTTAACTCAAAATATATTTTGAATGAAGAAGTGTTTTAAAACCTTTTGAAAACCATGCATTTGGGCGATTTTGACTTTGTAAGGTTTGGACGACCCTAAGTCTTGCACGATTTGATTCGGGTTTATACGATTCTCAGATTTTAGATCACGTGGATTTGCACGTGCCTAAGTCTTTCTTTTTATCCCTTTATGGGCCACCTAGGTGTGTGTTATGAACACTCCACTACATGGGGCGAATTTGAGCGGGAGTACGGGGCTTGCTTCGATGCAATATGCGTCCTACCTCGTGGTATGGCGTAGATGCAATGCAAACTCACGCTACTCCAAAGGGAAAACCCGAAATGAAAAGACAATGCCGAAGGGAAATTGCCGAAGGGAAATAACTTGTAAAGTAAATAGCCGAAGGGAAATGACTTGTAAAGTAAATAGCCGAAAGAAATACTTTATATAGAGTATATGTAGGGGCCCTTACTTGGGTCTTGTAAATAAGAGCGAAGGCTCAATGTGTGTGCGTGCTTGAATTGAAAGACTTACACACACGACATGAAATGAAACCCAAATATAAATTGCAGTATGCCTTGACTAAGGCCTTGGGAGTAAGAGCGAAGGCTCAATGTGTGTGCGTGTGGGAATGTAAAGACAACTCACACGACATAAATGAAACCCAAATATAACTGCAATATGGCCTTAACTAAGGTCTTGGGAGTAAGAGCGAAAGCTCAATGTGTGTGAGTGTAGAAAATGGAAAAACAACACACACGACTTAATTAAAACCCCCGCAACTAAAAATATATAAATACAACTATATCTTAGGGGCTGGTTAGGCCCGTGTGTGTGTAAAAGGTGTGCAGCTAAGAGCGGAAAGGCTCAAGTGCACGTGGGTGTTTGTGTGGCAATCCAAGTTATTACAATCGGGGGAGACGAAGCTCCTTTACTACAACCCCGTATCAAAATTTAATAAAACACCAAATGTAAGGACTTACAACTCACCTAGCCCGCTATGTGGGGTGTGTCTAGGACGCGTACGCCTTGCGTGTGGAGCCCGGATCACATGGAAGTGGAACCGGCTAGCTTGGAGGTGTTTGAGAACCTTTGAGGACTTGGGAGAGGTGTTTGAGTAGGCTTTGTAGGGGCCTGGTTTTGGGCTTTGTATGGGCCTGGTTTGGGCTTTGTATGGGCCTGGTTTGGGATGACTCGAGTTGGGTTCTAGGGGAGCTTGGGGCAACTCGGGCTGTCTTGGTGCAGCCCGGGGTTTTACCTTGCAAGGGAGTGCCTTAGGGTGACTCGAGCCAAGGTGGTTTGAGTTATGTTTTAGGAGAAACCCTAACTAGGTTAGGTTCAGTCAATCAAGGCCAAGGCAGGCCGGCCAGGTGTGTTGTCTTGGGGGCGGGTTGGCTAAAGGGGAGTCACGGCCAGATGTGAGTGGCCCAAGGAAACGGCCAGCCTTGTGGCAGGCCGGGGCTTTAGTGGTGTGGATGATGCACGGCCTGCACCAGCAGGCCGTGAGCTTGGGGGTGAAGGAAGGGATACGGCCTGCACTAGCAGGCCGTGGGGTTTCTAGGGAGATGTGGCCTGCCGAGTGGCAGGCCCTGCCCTTGGTAAAGGAGGGGAAGCCCGGCCTGCACTAGCAGGCCGTGGGCTTGTAGGGAGAGGGCCTACCGAGTGGCAGGCCTTTGCGGGTTTTTGGTAAGAAGTGACCTGCCGAGTGGCAGGCCCTGGCTGGGTTTGGATGAGGCACGGCCTGCACCAGTAGGCCGTGGGTTTACTAAAGGGAATGGCCTGCCAAGGAGCAGGCCATTGGGTTTGGTTTGGGGCAAGGGATGGTGGCGAAGTGGGTTTCGGGAGAGGCAGGTTAGGGGCGGCGGTTTGTAGGTGGTGGTAGGCTAGTCGGGGTAGATGAGGTGCAGGTGGAGTTGGGTGGTTAAGGGCAGGTGGTGGTAGGCTTAGGTAGTGCAGGTCAGGGTGGGTTTTGGTTGAGGCGGTGATAGGTAGGTTCGGCCAGGTTGCGGCCGGTGGTGGGGGCGGCGACTAAGGGATGTTGGTTGGTGGCGAGGTGGGGTTCGGCCAGCTAGGGCAGGTCGGTTGGGAAAGGGGTTTTGTGAAGTTCGGCCAGCACTTGGCTGGACTTACTTGGGGCGGTTTAGGGTCAGTTAGGTGTAGGTGGGTTCATATGGGTTAGGTTTAGAAGGGTAAAGAGAAGGGCTAGGTTTAGTTTGAGGCTTACCTTAGGTGCAGCCCACTAGGTCCAGCCACCTCCAATCGGTCCAGCCCACTTCCACGCCCGCGGTCCACCTCTTGGTGCAGCTAGGCTCGAGTTGGTGCCGCCCCCTTGATCTAGCCTTGGCCAACATGGCTCAAGCCCACTTCACTCATGAGCCCACATGGCTAGGTTTATCACTCCCTCTCTCTCCTCCCAAGTATTTGCATGAACCCTTTACATGGACCCCCTCACCTCTATTTATAGAGATTTGAGGTGGGTCTTGGATTTGGGTTTGGGTTTGGGGTTTGGATCCATACCCAAATCCAAACACTATTTGGATCTGGATATTGGATCTCGGATATTTTGAGATCTGTATCCGATCCAAACCCAATATTTTTATGGATACGGATCTGGATATTTTGATCCAGATCCGATCCAATCCAAACACTATTTGGATCCAATCCAAATCCAAACACTATTTGGATCGACCCAAACACTATTTGGATTGGCCCAAATCCAAACACTATTCATTACATGGATTTGGATCTGGATATATATGGTCCAGATCCAAATCAAAATTTCTTCGGACAGTCCTTCTTGGCTTCTCGAGGCGAACGATCTGTGCGGGCACTGGCTTCATCAGCGCTCCGTCTGGTGCTGGGTTTTCCCCAACTTTGTCGTCTGGACTCCGTCTCGCCGTTCTGGACTCCGTTGAGCTTTTCATCAAATGGGCTCTGCTTTCTTTTGTTTTTTTATCAGGGAGTGGCTTCTGAAGCTCTGGGCTTGAATCCTCTTCGGGCCTAGGGTCTTCTTTTGCCTTCTATACCTGTTTTCACATTTCAAAACAGGTCGTCGTTTTGGCTCAAACGAGCTTTTTGGTGTTTTGAGAGTTTTTGAAAAATAGAAGATTTGGGGTGTTTACAGATGCCCCTCTTTGGCATTATCCAAATGTATTTGGATAATGGCAAAGAGGAAACACCCCGTTCTCTCAAATTTTCTCGAGAATACACCATTTATTTCGCAAAAACACTGTTTTCTTTTTCCACAAGTGGGGATTTTCAGCAAAAGGGGGCTTTTCCTAGCTATTTCCCTATATGTATGATCATGCACGAATGACTCTTTGAATGCATGCATGAGAAAATTTTATTTTTTTGTTTTTGAGCCCGAAGAGAGCCTTTTGAGGCTGGTTGCTCTGAGCAGGTTTTTACCCATGTCTTTTTGACATTCGTGGGTTTTTCGAAAATTTCTTTTTGAAAAGGAACTCCTTTTAACTTGTATCGAAAAGGACTTCCATTTTTCATACTTCCCTTCATTCGGGTTTCAATACCTGCTACTCAGTAGAGGTTTTTGGGTAGGAAAACTTGGAAAACATTTCAAAGTTCCATTTCCTACAAAACAGAGTCGAGTTCTCAAACAAAATGAAATCCAAATAAGCCGATTTTATTCGTACTTTAGGATTTTCGCAAATTTAAATCTTTTTCCTCGGGGATAAGCCGTAGGGATATGGGAAAGAGATACCACAGTCCCTTCTGAAGCGTCCCGTGGTTTTAGGCAAAGAATCGGAAAATCGCTCTTTGAAGCTTTGGCTTTTTGTTTCTTTTTCATAGAGGGTCTCCCTTTGGGAGTATTTTTTCATTAATCCCTCTTTTCTTTAAAGGAGAGCAGCTCTTTGGAGGAGTTTTTGTATTCCCTGTTTATGAAGGGAAGACCTCTTTGGGAGGAGTGTTTTTATATCTCCTTTTTCTTTTGAAACGAGAAGACCTCTTTCGGAGGAGTTTTTGTATTCCCTGTTTATGAAGGGAAGACCACTTTCGGAGGAGTTTTTGTATTCTCGATTTTTTTTTTCTTTCTTTTGAAAATAGCCAATTTTCCTTTTTGGAGAGAAAGTAGGATGGGGGAGGGCTTATCCCTTTGGTTACTCGATTCAAACGAGATCGTCCTATTTCTTAATAGCATCTGCTATTCGAAAATATTTTGATATTTTGAACAAGGCTTAATCTTGTAAGCCAGGGTTCTTTGAAATATAGCCAATTCATTTTTGGAAGACTCTACTTTTCGAAAAGTATAGATTCCTCCATTCGGGGTTATACAATCTACTTCGATCCTTCTTTCAAGAAGTTTCAAAGGAGTTCGATTTTTTTCAAAATCCTTTTGAAAAAGAATTCAACATAAACCCTTTTGAATATTCGGGCATTTTCGGGGTTTTGCTAATTTCTACCCACAATATCAACAAATTTCTAACTTTTGTTGCCCTTTTGAAGACATGGGGACATTCCTACTCGAGTTTGCCATAATTTTGGGCTTTCTTCGGGGTGATGTGATGCATGCTATGCACTCCATGTGATTTTAAAATGGAAATACATGTTTTTATGCAACGATGAACACATGAAATGTATCTCACAAATCATGAAGGAGATGCATTCGCTTATCCATGGAAAGTGTCTAGGAGCTGTGTTTAAAAATGCCCCTAGCTTGATGGGAATTTCGCATGGCCATATGGTGAAGGGCCATGGCTTTTCAAAGGGATTTTGGATGGACAATGGTATGTTCATGTCCATGCACTTCCATGGTTTTTCTAACATGATTATGATACTTTTTGCTCAAGGATGAGAAACATAACCAGCCCTAAGTGATCGTCATGGCCATCAGGTTTTAGTTTTGACATGGTCTCCATATTTCATCGTGAGATTCATGATCTTTATCCTAACACAATCAAGGTTTTCATATAAACCAGAAGTTTGAAGAAAATCTTCTTTTCAAAGCCATGAAAGGTTTTTGTGAAATGGGTAACCCTTTTTCAAGATTCTCATTTCCTTTTTTAAAATTTGCCTCGAAGGTGTTGGTTTTGATTTGTATGGAGACATGCCTATGAAGGCTCGATACTTAGGGGGTCGACTCTTATTGCCCCTTTGATTTTGCAAAACCCTGAATTCGATTTCTAGAATGATGTCTAGACTCGATGCATATGAATGATTTCAAAGTGTAATGCATGATGCTTATGCACACACTATGGGTTAACTTATTTCTAAAAATCCCCAATTTTCCATAAGTTAAGGATTTTTGCGAAGTTCAGGAAGCTTGGAGGTGTTTATTCCTCCTTGCTTTGGTGATTCTCGAGCTTTTCATTTTTGAAAAAGCTCTAGGCAAAAGGGTAGATAGGACCAGCTTTTTGCACACTTGGTTTCAGGGAGTATATACAATTTTCGAAAGCATTTTTACAATTTTTCGAAAATGGGCTTTGTACATGGCCAAAGGCTTTTGGAAATAAATTTCTTTTTGTAATTTTCGTTTTTTCAAATGTTTTTGAGATTTTGAGAGTTTTCAACTTTTTTTGTCTTTTTCAAAAGTAGGGATCTTCCATTGAACCTTCAAAGAAAACATTCATGAATCAGACTCTAATCAGATAGGTCTAAGACATGGGTTTCGGTTTTAGAGGTTCTACAGGGCACCCTTGACCCAGATGGTCTTAGGTGGCGGCTCTGGTGGTATGGGTGGGCTGTAGCCCAGTCCATATCGTTCCCTATTGGTTTTAGGTAGGACAGGCTCAAGCCTACCTTGGTTTCGGGTTCCCAGGCCCGCGTAGGGTTTATATCCCATATTCAGAATCATGTTCCAAGACTTTTTGTTTTTCGAAAAGTTTTGGTATAAATCATGGTCTTGGAACATGGAATCGTCCATGTTGGGGATATATACCCTTTTGGATATCGGGAGTTTGGATTCCGGGGTGATGGAAGACTTGGGCTTCCATACAAACCTGGTTTGGGAGACTTTGCCCTCAAGGAAAGCCAAGCTTGGTTCCTTGAGGAGTTTTGGACATAGTAGGGTTATGGAAAACTTATGGTTCCATACCCTATTTTGGGAAAAATTTACTTCAAGGGGAGCCATGCAAGGTCCCTTGAAGTTTTTGACTTGGTCCCTAGGTTCAACTCGTGGTGCCCCTAGGGATTGATTTTTTTGTTTCAAAGCCATAGCCTTGGCTCCAGGGCACAGGACTAGGCTCGAAGAAGTGGGTTTTTCTATGGTAGGGTTATGAGCTCCTAAGATGTCGATGCATGCATTAGGGGTCTCCATGTCTACCATTTTCGAAACTTCTTTTTGTTTTTGAAATTCCTTTGAATGGTGCGCGATAGTTGGCGCACCTTGAAAATCCTCAAGTTTTGGCACAGTTTGTGGGTTTGTGTGTGCAAAGGGGTTATCCAATGCATCTGATGACCCTACATGAAGAAGAGAGTCTTGAGAAGGATGGGTTTCAGGCATACCTCTTTGTGGCTTGTCTACCTTTTCAGGGTGAGAGCAAGCCGATTTCCCGGGTAACTCTGTTTTGAGCCCCCGGGTTTTAACGAGGCGTTTCCTTTCGAAACCTTCCTGTTTTTCACTCTCGTTCCTTTGTAGGGTGTGGACTTCATGTCCCACTGTATGTGTGTGCCTAGACTTAGGACTTTTACTTGAAGTTTTCGAAATTCCAAAATTTTGTTTTTCAATTTTTTGGTTTTTTTCCAAATTTTCAAGATTTTTTTGGTTTTTTGAAATAGAAAAATCTTTTTTTGGTTTTTCTATGGATTTTGAAAAGCTTGAAGTTGTAGGAGTGGACGACTTATCCCTTTGCCGGGATTTGTCTCTAATCTCCAATCCTTCGTTGAGTTTGAGATCGGTTTTCAATTCACGATCTGTATGTGCCCTCGAAGAGCTGCTATGTGTTCGATGGGATTTAAGCTCCTTGCTTAAAGCATCCATCTTTTGAAATATTTTTTCAATCTCATCGAGCTCTCTTTGGGCTTTATCTGATTTGAAAACCTCTTTTAGTTTACTCAACGAAGATTTTTGTAGCTTTCTATCCATTTTCATGCAATTTTCCTAAGTATGCACGATTTTTGAAAAAAAACACTCTCTCTCTTTTTTCGAGAATTTGAGTATAACTTGTTTGTTTGAAGTCTGCTTAAGTCTCGGGTCCCACCGGGCGTGCCAAATCTGTAGACAACGAAAATTTTCACTTATGGGTTCTTAGGCCTGAAGTGAACCTTTTCGCAATCTACTTCGCTTTATGGGCGTGCCAGCTAGTTTACTTTAACTAGCAAAGTATGTTTTGAAAATAATCTGACTTTTGAAAGGCGATTGTAGGCAAGCGGGATTTTTACGTCGCAGACCTTCTTGCACCGATGCGCAAGGGTCAGTCTGTACGCTTAGAGACTTCGTTTTGAAACAAGTTTAACTCAAAATATATTTTGAATGAAGAAGTGTTTTAAAACCTTTTGAAAACCATGCATTTGGGCGATTTTGACTTTGTAAGGTTTGGACGACCCTAAGTCTTGCACGATTTGATTCGGGTTTATACGATTCTCAGATTTTAGATCACGTGGATTTGCACGTGCCTAAGTCTTTCTTTTTATCCCTTTATGGGCCACCTAGGTGTGTGTTATGAACACTCCACTACATGGGGCGAATTTGAGCGGGAGTACGGGGCTTGCTTCGATGCAATATGCGTCCTACCTCGTGGTATGGCGTAGATGCAATGCAAACTCACGCTACTCCAAAGGGAAAACCCGAAATGAAAAGACAATGCCGAAGGGAAATTGCCGAAGGGAAATAACTTGTAAAGTAAATAGCCGAAGGGAAATGACTTGTAAAGTAAATAGCCGAAAGAAATACTTTATATAGAGTATATGTAGGGGCCCTTACTTGGGTCTTGTAAATAAGAGCGAAGGCTCAATGTGTGTGCGTGCTTGAATTGAAAGACTTACACACACGACATGAAATGAAACCCAAATATAAATTGCAGTATGCCTTGACTAAGGCCTTAGGAGTAAGAGCGAAGGCTCAATGTGTGTGCGTGTGGGAATGTAAAGACAACTCACACGACATAAATGAAACCCAAATATAACTGCAATATGGCCTTAACTAAGGTCTTGGGAGTAAGAGCGAAAGCTCAATGTGTGTGAGTGTAGAAAATGGAAAAACAACACACACGACTTAATTAAAACCCCCGCAACTAAAAATATATAAATACAACTATATCTTAGGGGCTGGTTAGGCCCGTGTGTGTGTAAAAGGTGTGCAGCTAAGAGCGGAAAGGCTCAAGTGCACGTGGGTGTTTGTGTGGCAATCCAAGTTATTACAATCGGGGGAGACGAAGCTCCTTTACTACAACCCCGTATCAAAATTTAATAAAACACCAAATGTAAGGACTTACAACTCACCTAGCCCGCTATGTGGGGTGTGTCTAGGACGCGTACGCCTTGCGTGTGGAGCCCGGATCACATGGAAGTGGAACCGGCTAGCTTGGAGGTGTTTGAGAACCTTTGAGGACTTGGGAGAGGTGTTTGAGTAGGCTTTGTAGGGGCCTGGTTTTGGGCTTTGTATGGGCCTGGTTTGGGCTTTGTATGGGCCTGGTTTGGGATGACTCGAGTTGGGTTCTAGGGGAGCTTGGGGCAACTCGGGCTGTCTTGGTGCAGCCCGGGGTTTTACCTTGCAAGGGAGTGCCTTAGGGTGACTCGAGCCAAGGTGGTTCGAGTTATGTTTTAGGAGAAACCCTAACTAGGTTAGGTTCAGTCAATCAAGGCCAAGGCAGGCCGGCCAGGTGTGTTGTCTTGGGGGCGGGTTGGCTAAAGGGGAGTCACGGCCAGATGTGAGTGGCCCAAGGAAACGGCCAGCCTTGTGGCAGGCCGGGGCTTTAGTGGTGTGGATGATGCACGGCCTGCACCAGCAGGCCGTGGGCTTGGGGGTGAAGGAAGGGATACGGCCTGCACTAGCAGGCCGTGGGGTTTCTAGGGAGATGTGGCGTGCCGAGTGGCAGGCCCTGCCCTTGGTAAAGGAGGGGAAGCCCGGCCTGCACTAGCAGGCCGTGGGCTTGTAGGGAGAGGGCCTGCCGAGTGGCAGGCCTTTGCGGGTTTTTGGTAAGAAGTGACCTGCCGAGTGGCAGGCCCTGGCTGGGTTTGGATGAGGCACGGCCTGCACCAGTAGGCCGTGGGTTTACTAAAGGGAATGGCCTGCCAAGGAGCAGGCCATTGGGTTTGGTTTGGGGCAAGGGATGGTGGCGAAGTGGGTTTCGGTAAAAGGCAGGTTAGGGGCGGCGGTTTGTAGGTGGTGGTAGGCTAGTCGGGGTAGATGAGGTGCAGGTGGAGTTGGGTGGTTAAGGGCAGGTGGTGGTAGGCTTAGGTAGTGCAGGTCAGGGTGGGTTTTGGTTGAGGCGGTGATAGGTAGGTTCGGCCAGGCTGCGGCCGGTGGTGGGGGCGGCGACTAAGGGATGTTGGTTGGTGGCGAGGTGGGGTTCGGCCAGCTAGGGCAGGTCGGTTGGGAAAGGGGTTTTGTGAAGTTCGGCCAGCACTTGGCTGGACTTACTTGGGGCGGTTTAGGGTCAGTTAGGTGTAGGTGGGTTCATATGGGTTAGGTTTAGAAGGGTAAAGAGAAGGGCTAGGTTTAGTTTGAGGCTTACCTTAGGTGCAGCCCACTAGGTCCAGCCACCTCCAATCGGTCCAGCCCACTTCCACGCCCGCGGTCCACCTCTTGGTGCAGCTAGGCTCGAGTTGGTGCCGCCCCCTTGATCTAGCCTTGGCCAACATGGCTCAAGCCCACTTCACTCATGAGCCCACATGGCTAGGTTTATCACTCCCTCTCTCTCCTCCCAAGTATTTGCATGAACCCTTTACATGGACCCCCTCACCTCTATTTATAGAGATTTGAGGTGGGTCTTGGATTTGGGTTTGGGTTTGGGGTTTGGATCCATACCCAAATCCAAACACTATTTGGATCTGGATATTGGATCTCGGATATTTTGAGATCTGTATCCGATCCAAACCCAATATTTTTATGGATACGGATCTGGATATTTTGATCCAGATCCGATCCAATCCAAACACTATTTGGATCCAATCCAAATCCAAACACTATTTGGATCGACCCAAACACTATTTGGATTGGCCCAAATCCAAACACTATTCATTACATGGATTTGGATCTGGATATATATGGTCCAGATCCAAATCAAAATTTCTTCGGACAGTCCTTCTTGGCTTCTCGAGGCGAACGATCTGTGCGGGCACTGGCTTCATCAGCGCTCCGTCTGGTGCTGGGTTTTCCCCAACTTTGTCGTCCGGACTCCGTCTCGCCGTTCTGGACTCCGTTGAGCTTTTCATCAAATGGGCTCTGCTTTCTTTTGTTTTTTTATCAGGGAGTGGCTTCTGAAGCTCTGGGCTTGAATCCTCTTCGGGCCTAGGGTCTTCTTTTGCCTTCTATACCTGTTTTCACATTTCAAAACAGGTCGTCGTTTTGGCTCAAACGAGCTTTTTGGTGTTTTGAGAGTTTTTGAAAAATAGAAGATTTGGGGTGTTTACAGTCTTTCAATTCAAGCACTCACACACATTGAGCCTTCGCTCTTATTTGAAAGACCCAAGTAAGGGCCGACCTATACTATTTGGGTTTCATTTCATGTCGTGTGTGTAAGTCTTTCAATTCAAGCACTCTCACACACATTGAGCCTTCGCTCTTATTTGAAAGACCCAAGTAAGGGCCGACCTATACTATTTGGGTTTCATTTCATGTCGTGTGTGTAAGTCTTTCAATTCAAGCACTCACACACATTGAGCCTTCGCTCTTACTCCCAAGACCTTAGTAAAGGCCTTATTGCAGTTATATTTGGGTTTCATTTATGTCGTGTGCGTAGTACTTCAATTCAAGCACTCTCACACACATTGAGCCTTCGCTCTTACTCCCAAGACCTTAGTCAAGGCCATACTGCAATTTATATTTGGGTTTAATTTTATGTCGTGTGTGTAAGTCTTTCAATTCAAGCATGCACCCACATTGAGCCTTCGCTCTTATTTGCAAGACCCGAGTAAGGGCTCATATACATACTCTATATACATATCTCCCTTCGGCACTTACTTTACAAGTCATTTCCCTTCGGTTATTTCCCTTCGGTTATTTCCCTTCAGTATTGTCTTTACATTTCGGGTTTTCCCTTTGGAGTAGCGTGAGTTTGCATTGCATCTACGCCATACCACAAGGTAGGACGCATATTGCATCAAAGCAAGCCCCGCTTGAATTCGCCCATGTAGTGGAGTGTTCATAACACACAAACTAGGTGGCCCGAAAAGGGATAAAAGAAAAGACTTAGGCACGTGCAAATCCACGTGATCTAAAACATGCAATCACATTTTAAAGACCCGAAATAGACACCTCGAACCGCTTCGTAGACTTTCTCTCCAAAACTTGATTTTTGCAAAGCGTACAGACTGACCCTTGCGCATCGATGCAAGAAGGTCTACGATGACAAGAGCTTACTTGCTCACAATCGCCACGTTTAGAAGTCAGTGTTAAATATATCTTCGCTAGCTTAGGTAAGCTAGCTGGCACGCCCTGTTTGCATACGTAGGCCTTAGACACACGAGAGGATCCGCTCCGAGCCCTAAAAAGGCGAGAGGCGGAGATTTTCGCACGTCTACAATGACCTCCACATTCTCTATCGTGGAATTCATGCATAACAGTCCTAGCCTCCTCTAGGTCGATAAATCTTAGTAAGATGCCGATAAAACTCTTTTTATACAAAACCCCACCCAAAATCGTGTATCAGGTAGAAATTTTCCGAATGAATGCTTGTAGACACGGAAAATCCTCGTCTCCAGGTTCTTAGGCCTGAAGCGAATCTTTTCGTGCTTACGTCGCTTTAAAAAAGGGCGTGCCAGCTAGCTTTCTAAAACTAGCGAAGTGATTTTTGAAAATATCTGACTTTTGGGGAGACTGTGGACAAGTGGGTTCTTTTCGTCGCAGACTTTCTTGCACCGGCGCGTAAGGGTCAGTCTGTACGCTTTAGGAAAACTCGATTTTACACAAACACAACTCTTTTTGAAAAACTTGAAAGTGTTTTATCTATTGGTTTTGTCAAATTTTGCAACTTTTATACATGGGATCTATGCGCTCCTATGTCTCTCGGGTTTTAGCCGATTTTGGCGTGTAGTCGTGTGCATCCAGTGCTCAATTTAAGGCAAGTACTACACGATTTGACCAATCTGGTTCGATGCAAGTATGCTCCCTATCTCGAGCGTGGCAGATATGCGATGCAAACTTGTAGACGCGCAAAAATCCCCGCCTCTTCGCCTCTTTTGTGGCTTGGAGTGGATCTTATCGTGCGTCTAAGGCCTATGTATACAAATAGGGCGTGCCAGCTAGCTTACTTAAGCTAGCGAAGATATATTTAACACTGACTTCTAAACGTGGCGACTGTGAGCAAGTGAGCTCTTGTCGTCGCAGACCTTCTTGCACCGATGCGCAAGGGTCAGTCTGTACGCTTTTGCAAAAATCGAGTTTTGGGGAGAAAGTCTACGAAACGGTTCGAGGTATCTTATTTCGGGTCTTTAAGATGCGATTGCATGTTTTAGATCACGTGGATTTGCACGTGCCTAAGTCTTTTCTTTTATCCCTTTTTGGGTCGCCTAGTTTGTGTGTTATGAACACTCCACTACATGGGCGAATTCGAGCGGGGCTTGCTTCGATGCAATATGCGTCCTACCTCGTGGTATGGCGTAGATGCAATGCAAACTCACGCTACTCCAAAGGGAAAACCCGAAATGTAAAGACAATACTGAAGGGAAATAACAGAAGGGAAATAACCGAAGGGAAATAACCGAAGGGAAATAACCGAAGGGAGATATGTATATATCTTATGTATATGAGCCCTTACTCGGGTCTTGCAAATAAGAGCGAAGGCTCAATGTGGGTGCGTGCTTGAATTGAAAGACTTACACACACGACATGAAATTAAACCCAAATATAAATTGCAGTATGGCCTTGACTAAGGTCTTGGGAGTAAGAGCGAAGGCTCAATGTGTGTGAGAGTGCTTGAATTGAAGTACTACACACACGACATAAATGAAACCCAAATATAACTGCAATAAGGCCTTTACTAAGGTCTTGGGAGTAAGAGCGAAAGCTCAATGTGTGTGAGAGTGCTTGAATTGAAAGACTTACTCACACGACAAGAAATGAAACCCAAATAGTATAGGTCGGCCCTTACTTGGGTCTTTCAAATAAGAGCGAAAGCTCAATGTGTGTGAGAGTGCTTGAATTGAAAGACAACGCACCCAACTTAAACAAAACCCTTCGAAAATGAAAGTATATATACACTTATATATTAGGGGCTGATTAGGCCCGTGTGTGTTCAAAATTGTGCACGACTAAGAGAGTGCACGTGTGTGGTTGTGCCAAGCCACGTTATTACAAGCGGGGGGAGACTATGCTCCGTTATTACAACCCCGTATCAAATTGAATTTCAAGCAAGTGTACGACTAAAGACCGAGTTTAGACACTTACGAGTAGCTGGTCCGTAGAGGTCTTGCTTGAGCGTGGCCTTGGCCTTGGGCTGCAAACGGGAGCTCCGCGAAGGTAGGTGATCAAGGGTGCTGGCCGGCTGCAAATGGGGCGCAGGATAGACGCCTCGAAGGGGGCCGGTGGCAAGTAGGTGGCGCCTCCAAGTAGGGAGTTTAGAGTGGCTGAACAAATGGATATTAGGATCACTAGGGAAGTTGGGTACTTAGGGAAACTGGACCTAAAAGGTGAGCTAGTGGGAAGGCCAAATAGGACACCTAGGGGGGGTTGGCCGAATGGGAGATGGTGGCTAAGTAGTGGCCAGCAACTTGGGTTATCCTAGGTTCGGCTAGGTTTAGGTGGTGGCGGCAAAGGGGCTGAGCTGAAGGGAAGATGGGTGGCTAAGAGTGGAGAGGTGGTAGAGAGGGGCTTTGAGGGAGTTTGGGGTACTTACCGAATGGGGAGAAGTGGCGGCTGGAGTGGGAAAGTGGCGGGCAGGTGGCTGTCGGTTGGGGGAAGATGATGGCGTCCGGCTGAGGGGTGGTGGTGGTGGACGGAAGAGGGAAGGTGGCGGAGCAGGTGGCGGCTGGTGGAGGCTGGTGGAGCTGCTGGGGAGTGGTCACGGCTGGATGAGAGATGGGAGAAGGAGAGGGCCCGGCTGGATGGAAGGGTGGTTCCCACTTGGAAAACCCGCCCACAAGGAGGGGGGTTTAAATAGGGGATGGGTAGGTCGGTTAGGGCTGGGCTGAGGGTAGTGGTTAGGTGGTTTAGGTAGGGTGGTATGTAGATAAGGTGGGCTGGAAGGGGTTGGGCCAGATATTTTAAAACTAGGGGTTTGGGTAAATCGTGGGCTAAGGGTGGTTTAGGGGTTTAGGGCTAGGTTAGGTGGTTGGGTTTTAGGGTGAGGTTTAGTGAGCTAGGTTAGGTGGTTTAGGCTAGGTTTAGGCTAGGATTAGGGAAATTAATCTAGGTTTAGGGAAGGATTAGGGGAGTGGGTTAGGTGATTAGGTTGGGATTAGGCCGGGATTAGGGAAGTGGGTTAGGTGATTAGGTTCAGATTAGGGGTGGATTAGGGGTTTGGGTTAGGTTTAGGCATTTTGGGCTAGGTTTAGGTGAAGGAGCTCCCTTAGCATGGCCCATAGACCTTGATCACCCCATGTTGGTGCAGCCCTAGGTTAGGTTTTAGCTAATTACAAGCTTAAACCCACTCAATTAGGCTAACCCACATGATTAACCCAAACTTGACACACAAGTCAAGCTTAATACAACACTCTTGATATTTTTCAACCCCACTCTCTCTCATGCCCATGATCCCACGTGAAACTCAAGTGGGCCCCACCTCCCTTTATGAGAAGGTGATGTGGGCCATGGATATGGATATTGGATTGGATCTCTG
This sequence comes from Brasenia schreberi, assembly GCA_036023115.1. NCBI lineage: Eukaryota > Viridiplantae > Streptophyta > Magnoliopsida > Nymphaeales > Cabombaceae > Brasenia > Brasenia schreberi. The sequence continues at coordinate 1,097,753 of JAYKKT010000039.1, forward strand.
GATCCAAATCCGAATCCAAGTCCACATATGGGTTTGGATTGGAATCTGGATATATATGGTCCAGATCCAATCCAAACTGAACTCTGACTCCTTCGAGCTGGGTTCGAAACGGACGATTCGTGCGGGGCCTGACAGCATCAGTACTCCGTCTGCGTTGGGTCTTCGCCAACATAGTCGTCCGCCTCCGTTTCTGCCTTCCGGAGATGACTTCAAATGCTATTTTGATAAGAACAGGGTCTTGGACGTTCGAGATCCTGGGGTGTGAATCAGATACAAGAGTTGCTGCGCCGGGCTCGACAGGTGCTCCGGTTCCGGGCTCTTCTTGGCTCTCCTGGTCCTGTCTTGATCGGGCCCAGCCACTTCGGGGTTTCAAAACATGTCTTAAAAGGGTTTTCAAAAGCTATATCATATGTTTTTGAAAGATAAAGTTTTAAACATATATACAGGGTTGTTTGGAAGGCTCCTGGGTTTCCAAACTCAAAATGGCCCTTTGGGGCTGCTTGTATAAAACCAGATTCGTTTAAGAAATTCGTGGGATTTCGGGGTGTTTACAAAACTCACACAACTTGAAGGGAAAACCTGGAATTTAAAGACATAGCAGAAGGGAAATAGCAAAAAGGGAAATATGGCTATATCTTAGATGCGGAAGGGAAAATATATATAGCTATATCTTAAGAGCGAGAAGGCTCAATGTGAGTGAGTGCTTTGAGTGTATAAATTGAAAGGGCAACTCACATGACTTGAACCTTAAAAACCCAGCTGAAAGGGGAAATACGTATATATATGTAAGAGCGGAAAGGCTCAATGTGAGTGAGTGCTTTGAGTGTATAAAATGAAAGACAACTCACACGACTTGAACCTTAAAACCCAGCTGAATATATATAAATAGAGCTATATCTTATGGGCTATTGAGGCCCGTTTTGTGTGCAAAAGGTGTGCAGATAAGAGCGGAAAGGCTCAAGTGTACGTGTGTGATTCGTGTTTCAAACCATAATATTACATCCTGGGGGGAGACTACGCTCCATTATTACCACCCCGTATCAAATTGAATTGAATTTGAAACAACGTAACCAGATTCGAGCACTTACTCGTCGTTTGCTTGGGCTTCCTTTTTCAACGAAACCTGACCTTGGATATAGCCGTTGGATGGACTTTCCTATGCGAGATGACCAGCTGCGTAGAAGGTTGATCCTAGATCGTGACCTGGGCTAGATTGACAAGCTAATGCACTATGGGTTTCGGGCTTAGATATGATAGATCTAGGGTGAAAAACTAACGGATCTGAGTTAGGTCTAGGTGGTTTGTTTTGGTCGAAGGTTAGCTCAAGGCTCTAAGGGGAAAACCTGACCAGCTAGTGGTCGAGTTAGGGGATGTCTAAGGAAGTGGTTCGGGCGAGATGCGAAGGGATACTCATCTCACAATGGGTCGAGATTGGTTTAGGGATAGTGAGTGATCTTAGAGGAAATCCTAAGGTAAACTCTAGGGAAATGCTTGGCCAAAGGGTGGCCGAGCTTGGGCTGGTGTTGGGTGTTTGATCTCACGTGAGATCCTAAGGGAGTGGCTCGGCCAAAGGGTGGCCGAGTTGGGTAGGTGTAGGTTAGTTCTTTTGGTTAGGATCTAACTTAGGTAATGGATTTAGTTTAGGGAAAAACCTAAAATGAACTCAGCTAGCATGGGCCGAACTAGATAGGTGAAACTGGTTTCGTCCAAAGGAAGGAACCGAGTGTTTTAGACACTCAGTTTTGGCTAGGTCTCTAGGAGTAGTTTTGGTTTAGGAAATAGTTTAGGTGGTTTAGTGCTAGATGGTTTGGCTGGGAGGGATCTAAGGTGAGCGTGGCCAGCCAATGGCCGAGCTGGGTATGGTTCTAGATTAGAGTAGTCTTAGGTAGAACTAGGATCGTTCCTTTAGTGAAGTTCGGCCAGCATCTTGGCTGGACTTTTTGACATTTTATGTTCTAGAGCTTAGGTGGTTTTGAGAGGTACGAAAAAGGGGGTTTTGGCAGGATTTTAGGGGCTTACCTTGACAACCTATCAGCCCATTTGATCTCGTTTCCAACGCAGCCAATCTGCATTGAAGAAAGCCCATCCAATGCCGCCAGGTTTCTCTTCATTTCCAGCAACATACAAGGCGTGAAATACTTCAACTTGCACTTGAGTGCAGCCCACAGGATCCACCCACGATTTTACAAAATAAGAGGGGAAGGCCAGCCCCTTTTGTTGACCTTCCTCTCTCTCTCTCTCTCTCTTCTCCCCCCAAACTATCAACGTGAAATGCTGGAAATTCGTCCTCCTCAAAGCTAGCCCACTCACGTCCTTTTATAGGCTCCTTGAGTGGATATGGATCCTTTGTTGGTTTCTAAAATCCGGATCCAATCCAATCCAAGTTTCGTTTGGATATGGATCTTTCAAACAGGGCTGGAAAACAGAATTTTGAAATGTTTTGATTTCTTGAGTTTTTCGAAAATTCCAAACTTATCTTTTGAACTGGTTTTCGAACCAGGCATTTGGTTTTGAAAAGTATTTGGGTTTTTGGGGTGTTTACAGATGCCCCTCTTTGGCATTATCCAAATTGATTTGGATAATGGCGAAGAAGATAACACCCCTGTTTGTTTTCTCCCAGATTTGATCTTGAGAATATGGGATCGTCCCAAATTTTGAGAAAAAGAACCTTTCTTTTAAAAACCCGATAGGAGGGGATTTTTTTGCCAAAAGGGGACTTTCTATGGATCTAACCCTAAGTGGAGATCACATATGAAATGTTCGTGCGTGGATATGCAAAGGTGCATGATATGGATGAGGTGTTAGAAAGGGCGATCTCCTAGAGACCAAATCATATGGTCGAACTTTTGAGACTTTTATGAAGACCTGCTTCTCCAAGTGAGCGGGCCTTACGTATGCTCGATGTTCGAGTTTTTGGAAAATTCGTTTTTAGAAGGAAAAAACCTTTTTGAACCGTTGATCCTAAGGACCTTCAGCTCCTCGTGTTTGCCTTTACTTGAGCCTCGACACTTGCTAAACTAGCAGAGGTTTTACGAGAAAACAAGCTACATTTTTAAAATTCCTACTCCTTACTTAAAACGTCGAATTCTCAAACAAGATGAAATTCAAGTTAAGTAAACCTATTTTTACTTTAGGATTCCTTGAAATGAACCATGTTTCTCTTGGGATAAGTCGTAGGGATGGGAAAGAAGTACCACGGTCCCTTCTGAAGCGTCCCGTGGTTTGAGGTAGAGAAGGCAGAAAACTGCTCTTTTGAGCTTTTTGGCCTTTTTCTTTCTTTTTTCATAGAGGGTCTCCCTTTGGAAGTATTTTTTCTTTAATCCCTCTTTTCCATGGAAGAATCAATTTTTTTTTTTTTCTTTTGATTTAGGTTTCTTTCTTTGGAAAGAGATTTTGGCGGGAATTTCCCTTTATTTTGGCCAATTTTTCCTTTTGGAAGGAGAAGAGAAGAGGGGAAGACTTATCCCAAGGTCATACTCGATCCATTCCAGATCAGCCTATTTAGAAATAGCACGTACTACTTGTAAGTATCTTGCTATATTGAACTAGGCCTTTCTTTGTAAAAGGAAGGATTTTGAAATGTAACCACATATTTGAAAAGCTCTACCTTTTTCACAAAATGTCGATTCTCTCATCCAGGTTTACACAACTCACCTTGAGTCCTTGATTTCGAAGTTTCAAAATAGATTTTCCCAAAAATGTTTTTTTGCAGAATGGAAATTTAACTCAGACCCTATACGTGATACTTTTTCAAATACTGAATATTTATGGGATCTGCTAAATTCCTTCCCTCGACATCGGTTAACCAATAAGAATTGTTTGTGGTGGTTCCACGCACGACGTAAGGGCCATCCCACTTGGGCCGCCACTTTCTAAGTGGATGTGGGCCACGATGGTGGATGATTTTCAAAACGAGCTCTCCCACTTCAACGTAGCGAGGTTTCATATGTTTCTCATAATGTCGGGCGATCCTTTGCCGGTATGCGTGAGCATGGTCCATAGCAAGGAGTCGCCTCTCATCTAATAGATCTAGTTCGGCCATCCTAGCATGCTGAAGCGTCTCTAGGGGGAGGTCGAGTGCAACGGATGTATGAAATGAATGCAGACGTGTATGGATGGGGAGAATGGCGTTTGTGCCGTAAACCAACTCAAAAGGCGTGGCATTTGTGGGAGTGCGGATGGAAGTCCTATAAGCCCATAAGGCTTCATCCAACTTCTCGTGCCATGTTCTACCCTTCTCTAAGGTTTTCTCAACAATGCTGATGAGAGTCTTATTGGTGGCTTCAGCTTGGCCGTTGCCTTGAGGGTAGTAAGGCTATGAGAAGTGATGATTTATGCCATACTTGTTGCACAGCTTGACCATCCGCTCATTTTTAAATGGGGTGCCATTATCGGACACAAGATCTCTTGGAACTCCAAATCGAGCCAAGATGTTTTTCCTAATGAAGGCCACCACATGTTGTCCCTGGACATTTGTCAGGGAGGCGGCTTCGACCCACTTGGAAAAATACTCAGTGGCTGCTAAAATGAACCTGTGTCCGTTTGAGGCCTTTGGAAAAATTGGTCCTACGATATCAAACGCCCACATGGTGAATGGCCAGGGATTGACCACGGAATGCAGTGATGATGAGGGGATATGAATGGCGTGACCATGCACTTGACACGGGTGACACTTCCTAACATGATCGTGGCAATCCTTTCTCAGGGTAGACCAAAAATAACCTGCTCTAAGTATTTTCATTGCCATCATGTTGGCATTGACATGACCTCCACATTCTCCATCGTGGAATTCGTGCATAACAATCCTGGCCTCCTCTAGGTCGACGCATCTTAGTAAGATGCCCGTAAAACTCTTTTTGTACAGAACCCCTCCCAAAATCGTGTATCGGGTGGAAATTTTTCTGATGAATGCCTTATCTTTAGACGTAGCATCCTCAGTGAATCCCCCATTTTCTAGAAAATTCTTTATGTCATAAAACCAAGGTTTTTCATCAGAATTAGGGTTATTTTGGCAAATTTGCAAATCGTGTATGGAAGGAGTGGGTGAGTGCCATATTTCAAGGGGTCTGGTTCCCAAAGTGGGATCGACCCTTAGGGCTGAACCCAAGGATGAGAGGGCGTCAGCGACGCCATTATCCTCTCTTCCTACATGTGTGAGAGTGCACGATTGGAACGACTCAACCAATCGAGTGGCCAATTCGTGGTATGGAAGCAGTTTTTCATTTCGAACTTGCCAAATTTTTAAAACTTAGTTTATGACCAGGAGTGAATCTCCAAAGACCTCGATGCATGATGCCCCTAGAGTTTTCGAAACTTTTAAACCTTGTATGAGTGCTTCATACTCGGCTATATTGTTGGAACATTCAAAATCTAGGCGAATTGCTATGGGGATCTCTCCCTTTTCAGGGGATACGAGGATGATCCCGGCACCGACCCCTCGTTGGTTTCGTGCCCCGTCGAAGTGCATCTTCCACACTTGTTTTTCGAAAGAGTTTGCCAGAATGTGGTTTTGAAAATGGTTTTGCAATATGCCTTCATCAGGCATTTCATTGAGTGTGGGATACGCATCCTCTAGGGGGAAGTCAGCCACGTAGTCTGCTAGGGCTTGCCCCTTAATGGAGACCTGGTGATGGTATTTTAAATCATACTCCATTAGAAGGAGTTGCCATTTGCCCAATCTACCTGTGAGAATGGGTTTTTCGAATAAGTGCTTGATTGGGTCAAGCTTGGACACTATCCAGATCTCATGATCTAGGAAATAGTGTCGAAATTTCTGGCAGGCCCAAACTAGGGCCAAGCACGTCTTCTCCATGGCCTGATAATTCCTTTCGTAAGCCAGGAGAGTTTTCGAAAGATAGTATATGGCACATTCCTTGTGAGTGTCATCCTCGTATTGAGCTAACAAAGCTCCTAAGGCATTCGCATGCACAGAAATGTAAAGTAGAAGAGGTTTTCCTGGTTTTAGAGGGTTTAAAACAGGGGGATTAACTAAGTACGCTTTTAATCTTTCAAATGATTTTTGGCACTCATCATCCCATAAAAATTTCATTCCCTTCCTCAGCAACTTGTTGAAGGGTTCGCATCTAGTTGCCAGGTTTGAGATAAACCTGCGAACGGACTGTAGGCGACCCTGGAGGCTACGAATCTGCGTGAGATTGGAGGGTGGAGTCATGTCTATGATGGCTCTACACTTAGACGGGTCGACTTCTATGCCCCTTTGGCTTACCATAAATCCTAAAAGCTTACCGGATTCTACACCGAATACGCACTTTTGAGGGTTTATCTTTATGTTGTAAAGTCTAAGCCTTTCGAAAATCTTTTGTAAGCATTCGAGATGAGTGCATCGAGTTTTTGACTTAGCCAGGAGATCATCTACATATACCTCTACGAGCTCATGAATTTGATCGTGAAAGATCGAGGTCATAGCTCTTTGGTACGTGGCGCCAGCATTTTTCAAACCAAAGGGCATGACTGTATAACAGTACGTGCCCCATGGGGTTGTAAAGGTGGTTTTAGCCTGATCTCGTGGGCTTAGTTTGATTTGGTTATATCCTGAATAGCCATCCATGAAAGAAAACATTTCATGATTTGCAGTACTATCGACTATCAAATCAATGTTTGGTAAAGGGAAATTATCTTTTGGGGTGGCTTTATTCAGGTTTCTGAAATCGATGCATATTCGAATTTTCCCACTGGTTTTTCGAACAACAACTATATTGGATAACCAATCAGAATACGCAATGGGTTTTATAAATCCGGCTTTTAACAGATCTTCTAAACCCTCTTTGACTTGTGAATGCACATTCGGATGTATCTTCCTAAGCTTTTGTTTTACGGGTTTTGCATCTGAATCTAAGGGAAGACGATACTCTACAACATTCGGGTCTATACCCGGCATGTCTTCATATGTCCATGCAAACACATCAACGTAGGTTTTCAAAAATGCAACGAATGATGCTTTTTCGTGCTCATGCAGACATGTGCCTACCTTAATGATTTTCGGCTTTAAATCATTCCCTAAGTTTATCTCTATAAAATCTCCTCCTACTGATTTCGAAGGTTTTTCAAAATCAAGAATTTTATGAAATTCAGGGAGCTCAGAAGCAGGGTCTTCCTCGAGGGAATCCAATTCTGGGCCTTGATCATTCTCAAGACTTCTAAATCCTAGGGAATTTGGACTTGACACACAGTTTTCGCAAACGCTTGGTTTTTGTTTTGGATTTTCTGCAGGTTTTGAAGATTTTGGTCCTCTTATGAAGAGGACTTTCTTTTCGAAATTCTTTTCTTCTTCAAAACCTTTATCAGGAGCTGCTAAATACAGGATTTTGTTTTTGGTATTTTGTAAATTTCCATTTTTTTTGGATTTTTGTAAGGAAAGAACTTTAGGAACTATACAAACAACTCTTTTTTCGAGTTTCTGATCTTTTTCAAATGTTTTTGGTTTTTGGGATTTTTCAATTTTTTGAATTTCGAGTTTTTCAAATGTTTTTGGATTTTTGATTGAGGGATCTTCCATCATACCTACAAAGGAAAAAAACGCCACTAGTTAGACTCCGAACAAGAGATCTAAATTGTAGGTTTCTGCTTGGGGAGGCTCCAGGGCACCCTTGACCCAGGTGGTCACAGGGGGTGGTTCTGGCGGTATTGTGGGAGTATAGCCGATCCCGTGTCGGCTTTGGTTGGCTTTTGGCAAGATGGGTTCTACGAGACCCTGATTTTGTGCCCCTAGACTTTTGTACGGCATATACCCCATGTTTAATAACATGTTCCATGATTTTTTGTTTTTGGAAAAGTTTTCATATAATTCGTGATCCTGGAACTTGCTATCGTCCATGTTATGCACATAAGGTTTTCTGTCCAGGTGTTTTGGAAATAGTGGATGCTTGGATTTTCCTGGGATGGTTAGTGTTTTGAGTGGGCCAGCCTTGGGCGGCCCCTGGATGTGTACAACCTTCCTAGGTACCTGAAGGGTGAGCTTTGGTGGCTCGACCACGGTTTGCCCTGGGTTGGCCTCGTAGGACTGGGAACTTGAAAAGCATGGGGAATTTTGAATCCCCTGAAGCTGTGGATGACTCTCACTTAGGATCACAATGACTTGGTTTTCAAAAGGGATTTTAACACACCTATGGAAGGTGGACGGCACAGCATGTAGGCTGTGTATCCAAGGCCTTCCCAGCAATAGGTTGTAGTGGGGGTGGATGTCCAAAACATGGAATACCCCCACGTGAGCTATCCCTCCCGTTTCCATGGGAAGTTCAACGGATCCTAAAGGTCTGGATGCATTTCCATCGTATCCAGTGATTACGATGGTGCTTGGGTTTATGGAAGTTAAGGTGACTCCAATCTGATGTGCTATGTGAAGTGGAAGGATGTTGAGCCCTCCTCCCCCGTCAACTAGGCACCTATCTAGAGAGTGGTGATTTAATACCACCTCGATGTGTAGGGCCTGATTATGGGTTTCATAGGGTCTTTCGAGATCCTCTTCCGAAAACATAATAGGTGTTTTTGCACCTATGGACGCCACTTGATTGGACAAGGATTTTGGGGTTATGTCCGAACTAACCTTTGCTCTTTGTAGAATTTTCTCTAACACGAGTCTATGCCTAGGCGAGGTTTGTATCAGCTCTAGGATGGACATGTTAATGGGAATCTTTGAAAGATGGTTTTCGAAATCATACAAGTTTAAAACGACTTTTCCTTTGTCCGTTTTGGGCAGAACTCCAGGAATACACGCTTTTGAAGGGCCAGGCACACTGACCACTTTTTTAGCATTTTGTAGATGTGGGGGTTGATAGATCCTCCCGGATCTTGTCACTTCCCCCATGATCAACCTAGGGTTCGTGCTTAAGATGGCTCTAATCGACTGTTTTGGAGCACCTCGAATTTTCAAAACTGGTTTAATCGGAGACGGAACTCTTGGTGGTCCCCGAATCACTACTTGGGCGGATTTTCTATGAAGGATGAGGGTAGATGCACAAGAAAAGCCAGACTTATATGTATGCGCTAAACTCTTCGAAATCGTGAGAGCACATACCTCTTTACCCTTCCCACTGGTACTTGCATGATTAGGGAAGGGTTCTTTGAAAATAGCTTGGGCAGGCTCTGGTTCCTCAGTGACCTGGAGCCGGCCCTCTGCTATCAAGTTCTCGATTTGGTTTAGGAGGGAAAAACACTGCTTTGTATCATGGCCTTTGAGCCGATGATACTTACAAAATCGATTAAAAAACCTCCCTTTGGAAGTGATTCCCTCGGGGATTTCAGGGAGTTCGATCATGCCTTGGGCGAGTAGGAGGTCTAGGACCTCCGACACAGGTTGCCCCAGCGGAGTATACTCCCTTTTTTCAAATGGTTTTTGTATTTTTTTGTCTTTTCTGTTTTCAAAATTTTCGAAATTCTTTGAAGTGCTCGCCAGCCTTGGATCTACCCAGACATTGGCGATCTTGTGGGGCTTTTCCCCTTTGTCTATGGTGGGTAGCCCGTAATTGCCAGGCTTTTCCAAGCGAGTCTTTGGATTTACGCTCCCTTTCCACAGGTGGTCGTAAACCCCTTTTTTCAAATTCGTCTAAAAAAGAGATGCTTTTTTAATCAGTTTGTGGAAAGTAGAGATTTCATGTAAAGAAAGAAGAGTTTTCAATTCAGTTTTGAAATTGTCCAGGATGAGCATTACTGCGCATCCTTCGGATATGGGTTCTCGTACCTGTCCAAGGAGAGACCTCCATCGAACGATAAATGTATGCACATCTTCGTTCATACCTTGCTTCGTATCCCTCAAAGTGTTCAATGTAGGCGTGACTTCTACGTTGTGTGAAAATCTTTGCATGAAGCAGTTCGCTAACTCTTCAAAAGTTGCGAACTGGCTCAAATCGTAGGAAGCCAGCCATTTAGAAGCTATGCCTTTGAGGGATAAGGGGAACCAATATACCCATTTCATCAAGTCCTTCTTTTTCTTGTGGGCTCGACGAGAGAAAAGCTGTAGGTGAGACCTAGGGTCTCCCGTGCCATCATACCGATGGAAATTCGGTATTTCGTCGTCACTGTTTGTTTCGTAATCTAAAGGGAGAAAATCAGACAGGACGTACGTTGTTTTCTCTCTATTTTGCCCTTTCAGCAACTGCTGTAGGGCTTTTCGATCCTTGTGAGTGAAGGAATCGAAGTATGGGTTGCCTTCTATCTCGGAGGTCTCCTTGTTTTTACGAGTTTTTCCAAACTTCTTTTTGGCCTTTATTGGTTCGCCATGTGACGAACATGAATCAGCTGCTTCAGCCTCTTGGTTGAGAGCAGCGACCTTGGCCTCGTATTCTCTTTTTAACTCTTCCTCCTTTTGTTTTCGATTTTTCAAAGATCTTCTAGAATGAGAACTTGAAGAGCATGAGAACTGGCTAGACACTTCATTGGAGTCTGAACTCGACATGACTCCGACGCTTTTAAATCCAACTATGAAATGCAAGAAGACAAAGAGTTAAAACACTTTGAAAACAAACGATTTTTTTAGAGATTGGTTTGTTTTGTATCGATTTTTCCTAAAGACCCAGGTCCCACCGGGCATGCCAAATCTGTAGACACAGAAAATCCTCGTCTCCGGGTTCTTAGGCCTGAAGCGAATCTTTTCGTGCTTACGTCGCTTTAAAAAAGGGCGTGCCAGCTAGCTTTCTAAAACTAGCGAAGTGATTTTTGAAAATATCTGACTTTTGGGGCGACTGTGGACAAGTGGGTTCTTTTCGTCGCAGACTTTCTTGCACCGGCGCGCAAGGGTCAGTCTGTACGCTTTAGGAAAACTCGATTTTACACAAACACGACTCTTTTTGAAATACTTGAAAGTGTTTTATCTATTGGTTTTGTCAAATTTTGCAACTTTTATACATGGGATCTATGCGCTCCTATGTCTCTTAGGTTTTAGCCGATTTTGGCGTGTAGTCGTGTGCATCCAGTGCTCGATTTAAGGCAAGTACTACACGATTTGACCAATCTGGTTCGATGCAAGTATGCTCCCTATCTCGAGCGTGGCGGATATGCGATGCAAACTCACACAACTTGAAGGGAAAACCCGGAATTTAAAGACATAGCAGAAGGGAAATAGCAGAAAGGGAAATATGGCTATATCTTAGATGCGGAAGGGAAAATATATATAGCTATATCTTAAGAGCGAGAAGGCTCAATGTGAGTGAGTGCTTTGAGTGTAAAAATTGAAAGGGCAACTCACACGACTTGAACCTTAAAAACCCAGCTGAAAGGGGAAATACGTATATATATGTAAGAGCGGAAAGGCTCAATGTGAGTGAGTGCTTTGAGTGTATAAAATGAAAGACAACTCACACGACTTGAACCTTAAAACCTAGCTGAATATATATAAATAGAGCTATATCTTATGGGCTGTTGAGGCCTGTTTTGTGTACAAAAGGTGTGCAGATAAGAGCGAAAAGGCTCGAGTGTACGTGTGTGATTCGTGTTTCGAACCATAATATTACATCCCGGGGGGAGACTACGCTCCATTATTACAACCCCGTATCAAATTGAATTGAATTTGAAACAACGTAAAGAACCAGATTCGAGCACTTACTCGTCGTTTGCTTGGGCTTTCTTTTTCAACGAAACCTGACCTTGGATATAGCCGTTGGATGGACTTTCCTATGCGAGATGACCAGCTGCGTAGAAGGTTGATCCTAGATCGTGACCTGGGCTAGATTGACAAGCTAATGCACTATGGGTTTCGGGCTTAGATATGATAGATCTAGGGTGAAAAACTAACGGATCTGAGTTAGGTCTAGGTGGTTTGTTTTGGTCGAAGGTTAGCTCAAGGCTCTAAGGGGAAAACCTGACCAGCTAGTGGTCGAGTTAGGGGATGTCTAAGGAAGTGGTTCGGGCGAGATGCGAAGGGATACTCGTCTCACAATGGGTCGAGATTGGTTTAGGGATAGTGAGTGATCTTAGGGGAAATCCTAAGGTAAACTCTAGGGCAATGCTTGGCCAAAGGGTGGCCGAGCTTGGGCTGGTGTTGGGTGTTTGATCTCACGTGAGATCCTAAGGGAGTGGCTCGACCAAAGGGTGGCCGAGCTGGGTAGGTGTAGGTTAGTTCTTTTGGTTAGGATCTAACTTAGGTAATGGATTTAGTTTAGGGAAAAACCTAAAATGAACTCAGCTAGCATGGGCCGAACTAGATAGGTGAAACTGGTTTCGTCCAAAGGAAGGAACCGAGTGTTTTAGACACTCAGTTTTGGCTAGGTCTCTAGGAGTAGTTTTGGTTTAGGAAATAGTTTAGGTGGTTTAGTGCTAGATGGTTTGGCTGGGAGGGATCTAAGGTGAGCTTGGCCAGCCAATGGCCGAGCTGGGTATGGTTCTAGATTAGAGTAGTCTTAGGTAGAACTAGGATCGTTCCTTTAGTGAAGTTCGGCCAGCATCTTGGCTGGACTTTTTGACATTTTATGTTCTAGAGCTTAGATGGTTTTGAGAGGTACGAAAAGAGGGGGTTTTGGGCAGGATTTTAGGGGCTTACCTTGACAACCTATCAGCCCATTTGATCTCGTTTCCAATGCAGCCAATCTCCATTGAAGAAAGCCCATCCAATGCTGCCAGGTTTCTCTTCATTTCCAGCAACATACAAGGCGTGAAATACTTCAACTTGCACTTGAGTGCAGCCCACAAGATCCACCCACGATTTTACAAAATAAGAGGGGAAGGCCAGCCCCTTTTGTTGACCTTCCTCTCTCTCTCTCTCTCTCTTCTCCCCCCAAACTATCAACGTAAAATGCTGGAAATTCGTCCTCCTCAAAGCCAACCCACTCACGTCCTTTTATAGGCCCCTTGTGTGGATATGGATCCTTTGTTGGTTTCTAAAATCCGGATCCAATCCAATCCAAGTTTTGTTTGGATATGGATCTTGGATCTGGATCTGGATTTTTGGATCCAAATTTGATCCAAATTTTTTCTCTTCTTCAGTCCTTTCTGGCGTTTCAAGCTGGATGCTTCGTGCAGGTCCTGAGTTCATCAAGATTCCGTCTTACGCTGGGTTTTTCCCATTTTCATCGTCCGAGCTTCTTTTCGTCTTTCTGGACTCTGTTTCGACTGTTTCTTCTTGCATTTGACTTGGATTTTCCGTGATTTCAGAGATGCTTTTGGCTTGGCCTTTGATGCTTCAGGCTTGAAACGCGTTTGTGGCCTGGGCTTCTTTTTCGTCCTCGAAATTCACTTTTCATCGGGTTGGGCTTGACCTTTGAACTTTTTGAATCTTTTGCGACTGTTTTGAGCCAGGCTTCATCTGTTCGTCTGGTCTTTCATAAAAATAGGACTTTTGTCCATTTTCAAGATTTTTCATGTTTCAAACAGGGTTGGAAAACAGAATTTTGAAATGTTTTGATTTCTTGAGTTTTTCGAAAATTCCAAACTTATCTTTTGAACTGGTTTTCGAACCAGGCATTTGGTTTTGAAAAGTATTTGGGTTTTTGGGGTGTTTACAATGCCTTATCTTTGGATGTGGCATCCTCAGTGAATCCCCCATTTTTGAGAAAACATTTTATGTCATAAAACCAAGGTTAATCAACAGAATCCGGATTGTTTTGACAAATTTCCAAATCATGTGTGGATGGAGTTGTCGCATGCCATATTTCTAAGGATCGGGTTCCCAAAGTGGGATCGACCCTTAGGGCTGAACCCAAGGATGAGAGGGCATCGGCAATGCCATTATCTTCTCTTCCTACATGTGTGAGTGTACACGATTGGAATGATTCAACCAATCGAGTGGCCAACTCGTGATATGGAAGAAGCTTTCCATTTCTAACTTGCCAAATTTTTAAGACTTGGTTTATAACGAGGAGTGAATCTCCAAAGACCTCGATGCATGATGCCCCTAGAGTTTTCGAAATCCTTAAGCCTTGTATGAGTGCTTCATACTCAGCTATATTGTTGGAACATTCAAAATCTAGGCGAATTGCTATCGGGATCTCACCCTTTTCAGGGGATATGAGGATGACCCCGGCACCAGCCCCTCGTTGGTTTCGTGCCCCATCAAAATGCATCTTCCACACTTGGTTTTTGAAAGAGTTTGCCAAAATGTGGTTTTGAAATTGGTTTTGCAATATGCCTTCATCAGGCATTTCATTAAGTGTGGGATATGCGTCATCTAGGGGGAACTCAGCCACGTAGTCAGCTAGGGCTTGCCCCTTAATGGAGATCTGGTGATGGTATTTCAGGTCATACTCTATTAGAAGGAGTTGTCATTTACCCAATCTACCAGTGAGAATGGGTTTTTCGAATAAATGCTTGATTGAATCAAGCTTGGACACTATCCAGATCTCATGATCTAGGAAATAGTCTCGAAATTTCTGGCAGGCCCAAACTAGGGCCAAGCACGTCTTGTCCATGTCTTGGTAATTCCTTTCGTAAGCCAAGAGAGTTTTCGAAATATAATAGATGGCATACTCCTTGTGGGTGTCGTCCTCGTATTGAGCTAACAAGGTACCCAAAGCATTCACATGCACGGAAATGTAAAGCAGAAGAGGTTTTCCTTGCTTTGGAGGATTTAAAACAGAGGGATTAACTAAGTATGCCATTAGTCTTTCAAATGACTTTTGGCAGTCATTATCCCATGAAAATTTCGTGCCCTTTCTCAACAACTTGTTCAAGGGTTCGCATCTAATCGTCAAGTTTGAGATAAACCTGCGAATGGATTGTAATCGACCTTGGAGGCTACGAATCTGCGTGAGATTGGACGGTGGAGCCATGTCTATGATGGCTCGACACTTAGATGGGTCGACTTCTATGCCCCTTTGGCTTACCATAAAGCCTAAGAGCTTTCCGGACTCTACTCCGAACACACACTTCTGAGGGTTTAGCTTTACTTGGTAAAGTCTAAGCCTTTTGAAAATCTTTTGTAAGCATTCGATATGAGTGCATCTAGTTATGGATTTGGCCAAGAGATCATCCACATATACCTCTACGAGCTCATGAATCTGATCATGGAAGATCGTGGTCATAGCTCTTTGGTATGTGGCACCGACATTTTTCAAACCAAAGGGCATGACTATATAGCAGTACATGCCCCATGGGGTTGTGAAAGCGGTCTTACCCTGATCTCGTGGGTTTAGTTTGATTTGGTTATACCCTGAATAGCCATCCATAAACGAAAACATTTCGTGATTTGCAGTACTATCGACTATCAAATCTATGTTTGGTAAAGGATAATTATCCTTTGGAGTGGCTTTATTCAGGTTTCTAAAGTTGATGCATATTCGAATCTTCCCATTGGTTTTTCGAACAACAACTATATTGGATAACCAATCAGAATACACAATGGGTTTTATAAATCCGGCTTTTAATAGATCTTCTAAACCCTCTTTGACTTGTGCGTGTACGTTCGGATGTATTTTCCTAAGCTTTTGCTTTATGGGCTTTACATCCGCATCTAAGGGAAGACGATGCTCGACAATACTCGGGTCTATGCCCGGCATGTCTTCATACGTCCATGCAAACACATCTAAGTAGGCTTTTAGAAATGCAATGACTGATGATCTTTCATGCTCATGCAAACATGCACCTACTTTAATGAGTTTGGGCTTTGAACCACTCCCTAGGTTTATCTCTATGAAACCTCCTCCTACTGAATTTGAAGGATTTTCAAAATCAAGAATTTTATGAAATTCTAGGAGCTCAGAAGTGGGATCTTCCTCAAGGCGATCCACCTTTGGGCTTTGATCATTCTCGAGGTTTATAGATCCTAGGGAATTTGATGCATGGATTTTAAAAAGACCTAGTTTCTATTAACACCCCGAAATCCCACGAATTCCTCAAAACAACTTGGTTTTGTAAAAGCAGCCCCAAAGGGCCATTTTGAGTCTGGAAACCCAGGAGCCTTCCAAGCAACCCTGTACATATGTTTTGAACTTTGTATTTCAAAAATGTATAATGTGGCTTTAAAAACCTTTTAAAACACGTTTTTGAAACCCCGAAGCAGCTTGGCCTAATCAAGATAGGACCAGAAAAGCCAAAGAGAGCCCGGAATCGGAGCACATGTCAAGCCCGGCACAGCAACTCTCGTATTGAATCCACCCCAGGATCTCGAACGTCCAAGACCCTATTATCATCAAAACATCATTTGAAGTCCTCTCCAGAAGGCGAAAATAGAAGTGGACGATCATGTTGGCGAAGACCCAACGCAGATAGAGTACTGATGCTGTTAGACCCCGCACAAACCATTCGTTTCGAACACAGCTCGAAGGAGTCAAAATTCAGTTTGGATCGGATCTGGACCATATATATCCAGATCCCAATCCAAACCCATGTGTGGACTTGGATTTGGATTTGGATCTAGAGATCCAATCCAATATCCATATCCATGGCCCACATCACCTTCTCATAAATGGAGGTAGGGCCCACTTGAATTTCACATGGGATTATGGGCATGAGAGAGAGTGGGGGAGGATAAGATTAGAGTGTGTTTGTAATTAAGCTTGACTTGTGTGTCAAGTTTGGGGTTAATCATGTGGTTAGCCTAATTAAAGTGGGTTTAAGCTTGTAATTAGCCAAAACCTAACCTAGGGCTGCACCAACATGATGTAATTAAGGTCCATGGGTCATGCAAAGGGAGCTCCTTAACCCCACCCTAACAAAAAACACCTAATCCTAGCCTTCTACCCTAATCCGGTCCTAATCCTAGCCTAATCACCTAACCCACTTCCCTAATCCCGGCCTAATCCCAACCTAATCACCTAACCCACTTCCCTAATCCTTCCCTAAACCTAGGTTAATTTCCCCAAACCTAACCTAATCCTAGTCTAATCACCTAACCCACCTCACTAAACCTTACCCCAAAACCAACCCACCTAGCTAAACCCTAAACCTCTAAACCACCCTACCTAAACCTAGCACACAATCTACCCAAAACCCCTTGTATTTAAAATATCTGGCCCTACCCTAATACCAGCCCACCTTACTACCCTACCACCAACCCTAGACCACCTAACCACTACTCTAATACCAGCCCCAACCGACCTAGCCCAGCCCTATATAAACCCCCCCCATAAGGGGCGGGTTTTCCCATCTTCCACCATCTCTAATACCTGCTCCTCAACCACCCACCGCCTCCCATCATTCGGTTAGTACTCCATACTCCCCTCTACTTCTTCTTCACTCCCCCTCCACTCTCAGCCACCTACACCACTACCATCCTACCCTAAACCAGCCACTTATCACCACCACTCCCATTTGGCCAGGCCTCAACCACTCTAACTACCCGCCACTACCTAGACACCCTAGCCACACCCGGCCACTCCACCCAACTCCCTAATACCTGCCCATATTACCTCACCACATCCACCACTACCTTACCCCATATCCTAGCTAGTTCCCTTCCCCTCCACCATTGCCTAGCCACCCTAGCAGCCCGCCACCACCAAGTCTCCCTAGCAGTCGGCCACTCCAACCGACTGTCACCTATCCCTTCAGCCAGCCACCCGCCAGCCATATCCTTCCCTTAGGTACTTCCTTAGACACTCTCTTAGGCTCCCCCT
Organism: Brasenia schreberi; assembly: GCA_036023115.1. Lineage (NCBI taxonomy): Eukaryota > Viridiplantae > Streptophyta > Magnoliopsida > Nymphaeales > Cabombaceae > Brasenia > Brasenia schreberi. The sequence continues at coordinate 1,115,251 of JAYKKT010000039.1, forward strand.
TAGTGCCATACTCCCTAACCTTACAACCTCCCTTAGTGACCCCACATAGTCACCTTAGCCCCACACATAAAACCAGCCCTTCACTAAGCAGCCGGCCATCTTCAAGGCGCCTCTTCCGCACCCCATTTCCAACCGGCCAGTAGCCCCTCTTGCCGTTCAACTCCGCGGAGCTCCCTTTTGCAGCCCAAGGCGAAGGCCAAGCCCACGCTCAAGCAAGGCATCTTCGGACCAGCTATTAGTAAGTGCCTAACTCGGTCCTTAGTTGTATACTTGCTTAAAATTTAATTTGATACGGGGTTGTAATAACGGAGCATAGTCTCCCCCCGCTTGTAATAACATGGCTTGGCACACCCAACACACATGCACTCTCTTAGTTATGCATGATTTTGAACACACACGGGCCTAATCAGCCCCTAATACATAATTATATATATATTTTTTAACTTACGTAGGGTTTTGCTTGAGTTGGGTGTGTTGTCTTTCAATTCAAGCACTCACACACATTGAGCCTTCGCTCTTATTTGAAAGACCCATGTAAGGGCCATGCTATACTATTTGGGTTTCATTTCATGTCGTGTGTGTAAGTCTTTCAATTCAAGCACTCACACACATTGAGCCTTCGCTCTTATTTGAAAGACCCAAGTAAGGGCCGTGCTATACTATTTGGGTTTCATTTCATGTCGTGAGTGTAAGTCTTTCAATTCAAGCACTCACACACATTGAGCCTTCGCTCTTATTTGAAAGACCCAAGTAAGGGCCGTGTTATACTATTTGGGTTTAATTTCATGTTGTGTGCGTAGTACTTCAATTCAAGCACTCACACACATTGAGCTTTCGCTCTTATTCCCAAGACCTTAATCAAGGCCATACTGCAAGTTATATTTGGGTTTTATTTCATGTCGTGTGTAAGTCTTTTAATTCAAGCACGCACCCACATTGAGCCTTCGCTCTTATTTGCAAGACCCGAGTAAGGGCCCATATACATACCATATATACATATCTCCCTTCAGCATTTACATTACAAGTCATTTCCCTTCGGTTATCTCCCTTCGGTTATTTCCCTTCGGTTATTTCCCTTCGGCATTGTCTTTACATTCGGGTTTTCCCTTTGGAGTAGCGTGAGTTTGCATTGCATCTACGCCATACCACGAGGTAGGACGCATATTGCATCGAAGCAAGCCCCGTACTCCCGCTCAAAATTCGCCCCATGTAGTGGAGTGTTCATAACACACACCTAGGTGGCCCATAAAGGGATAAAAAGAAAGACTTAGGCACGTGCAAATCCATGTGATCTAAAATCTGCAATCGCATTCTAAAGACCCGAATTAAACACCTCGAACCGCTTTCGTAAGCTTTTTCTATCCCAAAACTCGGTTTTTAAAGCGTACAGATTGACCCTTGCGCATCTGTGCAAGAAGGTCTGTGACGACAAGAGCTCACTTGCTCACAGTCGCCATGATAGAAGTCAGGTTCAAATATATCTTCGCTAGCTTAGGTAAGCTAGCTGGCATGCCCTGTTTATACAAATAGGCCTTAGATGCACGAGAGGATCCGCTCCAGGCCCTGAGAAGCCAGACGAGCGGGGATTCTCCTACGTCTACAGTTTCACACATGGAATTTCTATTGATTTTGAAAATTTTGGTCTGGTTATACAGACAACGTTTCTTTCGAAATCTTTTGCTTTTTCCAAATCCTTACCAGGAGCCGCTATGTACAAAATCTTTTTGGAATTTTGTAAATTTTCGATTTTTTTGTGTTTTTGTAAAACGAGAATTTTGGGAACTATACAAACTACTCTTTTTTTGAGTTTTTCATTTTGAAGTGTTTTTGGCTTTTGTAATTTTTCAATTTTTTGAATTTTGATTTTTTCAAATGTTTTTGTATTTTTGATTGAGGGATCTTCCATCATACCTACAAAGGGAAAACACTATAGGTTAGACTCTGAACAAGAGGTCTAAATCGTAGGTCTCTTCTAAGGTAGGCTCCAGGGCACCCTTGACCCAAGTGGTCACAAGGGATGACTCTGATGGTATTCTGGGAGTATAGCCGATCCCATATCGGCTTGGATTTGTCCTAGGCAGTATGGGTTCTAGGAGACCCTAATTTTGTGCCCCTACACTTTTGTATGGCAAATAGCCCATATTTAACAGCATGTTCCACGATTTTTGTTTTTAAAGAAATTTTGATATAAATCGTGGTCCTAGAACTTGTTGTCGTCTATGTTATGCACATAGGGCTTTTTGTCCAGGGATTTTGAAAATAGGGGATTTTTGGGTTTTCCTGAGATGGTTAGAACTTTGAGGGGGCCAGCCTTGGGTGGCCCCTTCATATATACGACCTTCCTAGGGTTTTTCAATGTAAGCCTTGGTGGCTCGAGCAGGGTCTGCCCCAGTTTTACCTTGTGGGTCTAGGAACTCGACAAGCAAGGGGAATTTATGACCCCTTGAAGCTAAGGGTGACTCTCACCTTGGATCACTATGACTTGGTCCCTGAAAGGGATTTTGACACACCTGTGAAAGGTGGATGGCACAGTACACAGGCTGTGTATCCAGGGCCTTCCCAACAACAGGTTATAGTGCGGGTGGATGTCCAGGACATGGAACACCCCCGTGTGTGTTATCCCTCCCGTTTCCATGGAGAGTTCGATGGATCCTAGTGGTCTAGACGCATTCCCATCATATCTAGTGATGACGATGGGGCATGGTTTTACGGATGTCAAGGTGACTCCGATTTGGTTCGCCATTGTAAATACCCTAAATTCCAAAAATTTTGCAAAAAAAACAAATGCCTGGTTCAAAAATGAGCTCAGAAAGCCAAAATTGGAATTTTTGAAAACCCAGGAGCTCAAATACTTCAAACCTCCGTTTTACAACCCTGTCGGAACACACATTCTTGAAAATGGACGAAAGTCCTATTTTTGCAAAAGCCTGGCCCAAGGCAATTGCAATAGAGATTCAAAAAAAAATTTTTCCAATCAATCCAAGATCCATATCCACATAAGAAATCTATAAAAGGACGTGAGCGGCTGATTCACGAAAGGGCTTCAAATTTTTTTCACGTTTATTCACTTGGGTAGGAGAGAGAGAGAGAGAGAGGAAAGGTCAACAAAGGGGGCTGACTTTCCCCCTTTGTTTTTTGTAAAAAGGTGGGCTGGCATTGTAGATCAAAGAGCTTCTTCATTTCACGCAAAGGCTTGGTTGCTGCTCAAGTGGATCCGGAAGCCTTGGATGGCCCACTTTTTGTGAAGACTTGCTGCGTGGAGATCACCCAAACCGTGGCCAAGGTGAGTCCCTAGAACCCACCTACACCACTCTTCCCTTTGCCTCTCTAAACCACCTAATACCACCTTTTGAAAACCCAACAAAGTCCAGCCAAGGAGCTGGCCGAACTTCACTAAAAACTAACCTAGTTTTTACCCAAGTCCGTCCCCACCTAATACTAGTCCAAGCTCGGCCATTGGCTGGCCGAGTTCACCCTAGATCTGTCCCACTAAGCACCTAAATCCTAACTCTCTAAAACCATCCTTAACCCCACCCCAAGTTCGGCCAAAACACTGGCCGAACATTACTACAAAGCTTCCCCTTTCCGAAACTTGTTAAGCCCGGCCAAAGTGCTGGCCGAGCCCCACTTGAACCCACCATCCAGATCCTAAGTCCTAAAACCTTTACATTGGCCTAAACCCTGCCTAAACTAATCCTAGAACCACCCAGCTCGGCCACCATTTGGCCGAGCCACTCCTTTAGGAAGTCACTCAAGATCAATCACATAACACTAGCCAAGCTCGGCCACCATCTGGCCGAGCTCTTTCCTTAGGATCCCACCCTAGATCCTACCTAAACCATCCACTAAAACCTACCTAGCTCGGCCACCATTTGGCCGAGCACTCCCTTAGGGCATCCCTTTAGTGTTTTGCCTAGAACTACCCATGGACCATCACCCAACTCGGATCCTAGCTGGTCGAGTATCACCTTAGGACTTGGACTAAAACCCTACCTAAGCCTTTTACCTTAAAGCTGGCCTTAGATCCCCTACACCTTGCCTTAAGTTTGCTCGAATCCCACCCAAAACCATAGAACCTTCATGTGTCAACATAGCCTAAATCGTGAACTAGGACCAAAACTCCACGCATCAGATCGGTTCGCAGCGAGAGGTCCATCCAACGGTTATATCCAAGGTTGGATCCCATTGATAAAGAAAGCCCAAGTAGACTAAGTGTAAGTGCTCGAATCTGGTTTTTTTTACATTGTTTCAAGTTCAATTAAATTTGATACGGGGTTGTAATAATGGAGCGTAGTCTCCCCCCGAGATGTAATATTATGGCTTGAAACACGAATCACACACGTACACTCGAGCCTTTCCGCTCTTATCTGCACACCTTTGCACACAAAATGGGCCTCAACAGCCCATAGGATATAGCTCTATTTATATACATTCAGCTGGGTTTTAAGGTTCAAGTCGTGTGAGTTGTCTTTCATTTTATACACTCAAAGTACTCACTCACATTGAGCCTTTCCGCTCTTACATATATATACATATTTCCCCTTTAGCTGGGTTTTTAAGGTTCAAGTCGTGTGAGTTGTCTTTCATTTTATACACTCAAAGCACTCACTCATATTGAGCCTTTCCGCTCTTACATATATATACGTATTTCCCCTTTAGCTGGGTTTTTAAGGTTCAAGTCATGTGAGTTGCCTTTCAATTTATACACTCAAAGCACTCACTCACATTGAGCCTTCTTGCTCTTAAGATATAGCTATATATATTTTCCTTTCTGCATCTAAGATATAGCCATATTTCACTTTCTGCTATTTTCCTTCTGCTATGTCTTTAAATTCCGAGTTTTCCCTTCAAGTTGTGTGAGTTTGTATTGCATATCCGCCACACTCGAGATAGGGAGCATACTTGCATCGAACCAGATTGATCAAATCGTGTAGAACTTGCTCGAAATCGAGCATTGGATGCACACGACTACACGCCAAAATTGGCTAAAACCCGAGAGACATAGGAGCACATAGATCCCATGTATAAAAGTTGAAAATTTGACAAAACCAATCGATAACACTTTCAAGTTTTCAAAAGAGTCGTGTTTGTGTAAAATCGAGTTTTCCTAAAGCATACAGACTGACCCTTGCGCGCTGGTGCAAGAAAGTCTGTGATGAAAAGAACCCACTTGTCCACAGTCGCCCCAAAAGTCAGATATTTTCAAAAATTACTTCGCTAGTTTGAGAAAGCTAGCTGGCACGCCCTTTTTAAGTGACGTAAGCACGAAAAGATTCGCTTCAGTCCTAAGAACCCAGAGACGAGGATTTTCCGTGTCTACAGATTTGGCACACCCGGTGGGACGTGGGTCTTTAGGAAAAATCGATACAAACAAACCAATCTCTGAAAAAATCATTTTTTCAAAGAAAAGTGTTTTAACTCTTTGTCTTCTTACATTTCATAGTTGGATTTAAAAGCGTCGGAGTCATGTCGAGTTTAGACTCCAATGAAGTGTCTAGCCGGTTCTCATGCTCTTCAAGTTCTCATTCTAGAAGGTCTTTGAAAAATCGAAAACAAAAAGAGGAAGAGTTAAGAAGAGAGTACGAGGCCAAGATCGCTGCTCTCAGCCAAGAGGCTGAAGCAGCTAATTCGTGTTCGTCACATGGCGAACCAATAAAGGCCAAAAAGAAGTTTGGAAAAACTCGTAAACACAAGGAGACCTCTGAGATGGAAGGCAACCAATACCTCGATTCCTTCACTCACTAGGATCGTAAAGCCCTACAGTAGTTGCTGAAGGGGCAAAATAGAGAGAAAACAACGTACGTCCTGTCTGATTTTCTCTCTTTAGATTACGAAACAGACAGTGACGACGAAATACCGAATTTCCATCGGTATGATGGCACGGGGGACCCCAGGTCTCACCTACAGCTTTTCTCTCGTCGAGCCCATAAGAAAAAGAAGGACTCGATGAAATGGGTGTATTGGTTCCCCTTATCCCTCAAAGGCACAGCTTCTAAATGGCTAGCTTCCTACGACTTGAGCCAGTTTGCAACTTTTGAAGAGTTGGCGAACTGCTTCATGCAAAGATTTTCACACAACGTAGAAGTCACGCCTACATTGAACACTTTGAGGGATACGAAGCAAGGTATGAACGAAGATGTGCATACATTTATCGTTCGATGGAGGTCGCTCCTTGGGCAGGTGCGAGAACCCATATCCGAAGGATGCGCAGTAATGCTCATCCTAGATAATTTCAAAACTGAATTGAAAACTCTTCTTTCTTTAAATGAAATCTCGACTTTCCATAAACCAATTAAAAAAGCATCTCTTTTTGAGACAAATTTGAAAAAAGGGGTTTACGACCACTTGTGGAAAGGGAGCATAAATTCAAAGACTCGCTTGGAAAAACCCGGTAATTATGGGCTACCCACCATGGACAAAGGGGAAAAACCCACAAGATCGCCAATGTCCGGGTAGATCCAAGGCTGGTGAGCACTTCAAAGAATTTTGAAAATTTTGAAAACAGAAAAGACAAAAAAATACAAAAACCATTTGAAAAATGGGAGTACACTCCGCTGGGGCAACCTGTGTTGGAGGTCCTAGACCTCCTACTCGCCCAAGGCATGATCAAACTCCCTGAAATCCCTGAGGGAATCACTTCCAAAGGGAGGTTTTTGAATCGATTCTGTAAGTATCATTAGCTCAAAGGCCATGATACAAAGCAATGTTTTTCCCTCCTAAACCAAATCAAGAACTTGATAGCAGAGGGCCGGCTTCAGGTCACTGAGGAACCGGAGCCTGCCCAAGCTATTTTCAAAGAACCCTTCCCCAATCACGCAAGTACCAGTGGGAAGGGCAAAGAGGTATGTGCTCTCACAATTTCAAAGAGTCTAGAGAGTACATATAAGTCTGTTTTTTCCACTTGTGCATCTACACTCATCCTTCATAGGAAACCTGCCCAAGTAGTGATTCGGGGACAACCAAGAGTTCCGTCCCCGATTAAACCAGTTTTGAAAATTCAAGGTGCTCCAAAACATTCGATTAGAGCCATCTTAGGCGCGAACCCTAGGTTGATCGTGGGGGAAGTGACAAGATCCGGGAGGATCTATCAACCCCCACATCTGCAAAATGTTAAAAAAGTAGTCAGTGTGCCTGACCCTTCAAAAGCATGTATTCCTGGAGTTCTCCCCAAAATGGACAAAGGAAAAGTCATTTTGAACTTGTATGATTTCGAAAACCATCTTTCAAAGATTCCCATTAGCATGTCCATCCTAGAGCTGATACAAACCTCGCCTAGGCATAGACTCGTGTTAGAGAAAATTCTAGAAAGAGCAAAGGTTAGTTCGAACATAACCCCAGAATCCTTGTCCAATCAAGTGGCGTCTATAGGTGCAAAAACACCTATCATGTTTTCGGAAGAGGATCTCGAAAGACCCTACGAATCCCATAATCAGGCCCTACACATCGAGGTGGTATTGAATCACCACTCTCTAGATAGGTGCCTAGTTGACGGAGGAGGAGGGCTCAACATCCTTCCGCTTCACATAACACATCAGATTGGAGTCACCTTGACTTCCTTGAACCCAAGCCCCATCGTAATCACTAGATACGATGGAAATGCGTCCAGACCTTTAGGATCCGTTGAACTTCTCATGGAAACGGGAGGGATAGCTCACATGGGGGTATTCCATGTTTTGGACATCCACCCCCACTACAACCTATTGCTGGGAAGGCCTTGGATACACAGCCTACATGCTGTGTCGTCCACCTTCCATAGGTGTGTCAAAATCCCTTTTGAAAATCAAGTCATTGTGATCCTAAGTGAGAGTCATCCAGAGCTTTAAGGGATTCAAAATTCCCCATGTTTTTCAAGTTCCCAGACCTACGAAGCCAACTCAGGGCAAACCATGGTCAAGCCACCAAAGCTCACCCTTCAGATACCTAGGAAGGTCGTACACATCCAGGGACCGCCCAAGGCTGGCCCACTCAAAACACTAACCATCCCAGGAAAATCCAAGCGTCAACTGTTTCCAAAAACCCTGGACAGAAAGCCTTATGTGCATAACATGGACGATAGCAAGTTCCAGGATCACGAATTATATGAAAACTTTTCCAAAAATAAAAAATCATGGAACATGTTGTTAAACATGGGGTATATGCCATACAAAAGTCTAGGGGTACAAAACCAAGGTCTCGTAGAACCCATCTTGCCCAAACCCAACCAAAGCCAACACGGGATCGGCTATACTCCCAGAATACCGCCAGAACCACCCCTTGTGACCACCTGGGTCAAGGGTGCCCTAGAGCCTACCCAAGCAGAAACCTATGATTTAGATCTCTTGTTCGGAGTCTAACTAGTGGCATTTTTTCTTTGTAGGTATGATGGAAGATCCCTCAATCAAAAACCCAAAAACATTTGAAAAACTCGAAATTCAAAAAATTGAAAAATCCCAAAAACCAAAAACATTTAAAAAAGATCAAAAACTCGAAAAAAGAGTTGTTTGTATAGTTCCTAAAGTTCTTTCCTTACAAAAATCCAAAAAAATCAAAAATTTGCAAAATACCAAAAACAAAATCCTGTATTTAGCAGCTCCTGATAAAGGTTTTGAAAGAGCAAAGAATTTCGAAAAGAAAGTCCTCTTCATAAGAGGACCAAAATCTTCAAAACCTGTAGAAAATCTAAAACAAAAACCAGGCATTTGCAAAAACGGTGCGTCAAGTCCAAATTCCCTAGGATTTAGAAGTCTTGAGAATGATCAAAGCCCGGAAATGGATTCCCTCGAGGAAGATCCTACTTCTGAGCTCCCTAAATTTCATAAAATTCTCGATTTTGAAAAACCTTTGAAATCAGTAGGAGGGGATTTTATAGAGATAAACTTAGGGAACGATTTAAAACCGAAACTCATTAAAGTAGGCACATGTTTGAAAGAGCATGAAAAAGCATCATTCATTGCATTTTTGAAAACCTACGTTGATGTGTTTGCATGGACATATGAAGACATACCGGGTATAGACCCGAATGTTGTAGAGCATCGTCTTCCCTTAGATTCAGATGCAAAACCCGTAAAACAAAAGCTTAGGAAGATACATATGAATGTGCATTCACAAGTCAAAGAGGGTTTAGAAGATGTGTTAAAAGCCGGATTTATAAAACCGATTGCGTATTCTGATTGGTTATCCAATATAGTTGTTGTTCAAAAAACTAGTGGGAAAATTCGGATATGCATCGATTTCAGAAACCTGAATAAAGCCACGCCAAAAGATAATTTCCCTTTACCAAACATTGATTTGATAGTCGATAGTACTGCAAATCATGAAATGTTTTCATTCATTGATGGCTATTCAGATATAACCAAATCAAGCTAAGCCCACGAGATCAGGCTAAGACCGCTTTCACAACCCCATGGGGCACGTACTGCTACACAGTCATGCCCTTCGGTTTGAAAAATGCTGGCGCCACGTACCAGAGAGCTATGACCTCGATCTTTCACGATCAGATTCATGAGCTCGTAGAGGTATACGTAGATGATCTCCTAGCTAAGTCAAAAACTCGATGCACTCATCTCAAATGCTTACAAAAGATTTTCGAAAGGCTTAGACTTTACAACATAAAGCTAAACCCTCAAAAGTGCGTATTCGGTGTAGAATCCGGTAAGCTTTTAGGATTTATGGTAAGCCAAAGGGGCATAGAAGTCGACCCCTCTAAGTGTAGAGCCATCATAGACATGACTCCACCCTCCAATCTCACGCAGATTCGTAGCCTCCAGGGTCGCCTACAGTCCATTCGCAGGTTTATCTCAAACCTGGCAACTAGATGCGAACCCTTCAACAAGTTGTTGAGAAAGGGTACAAAATTTTTATGGGATGACGAGTGCCAAAAATCGTTTGAAAGGTTAAAAGTGTACTTAGTTAATCCCCCTATTTTAAACACTCCAAAGCCAGGAAAACCTCTTCTACTTTACATTTCTGTGCATACGAATGCCTTGGGAGCTCTATTAGCTCAATACGAGGATGACACTCACAAGGAATGTGCCATATATTATCTTTCGAAAACTCTCCTAGCCTATGAAAGAAATTATCAGGCCATGGAGAAGACGTGCCTGGCCCTAGTTTGGGCCTGCAAGAAATTTTGACACTATTTCCTAGATCATGAGATCTGGATAGTGTCCAAGCTTGACCCAATCAAGCACTTATTCGAAAAACCCATTCTCACGGGTAGATTGGGCAGATGGCAACTCCTTCTAATGGAGTATGATTTGAAATACCATCACCAAGTCTCCATTAAGGGGCAAGCCCTAGCAGACTACGTGGCTGAGTTCCCCCTGGAAGATGCGTATCCCACACTCAATGAAATGCCTAATGAAGGCATATTGCAAAACCATTTTCAAAACCACATTTTGGCAAACTCTTTCGAAAACCAAGTGTGGAAGATGCACTTCGACGGGGCACGAATCCAACGAGGGGCTGGTGCCGTAATCATCCTCGTATCCCCTGAAAAGGGAGAGATCCCCATAGCAATTTGCCTAGATTTCGAATGTTCCAACAATATAGCCGAGTATGAAGCACTCATACAAGGTTTAAAAGTTTCAAAAACTCTAGGGGCACCATGCATCGAGGTTTTTGGAGATTCCCTCCTTGTCATAAACCAAGTTTTAAAAATTTGGCAAGTTCGAAATGAAAAACTGCTTCCATACCAAGAATTGGCCACTCGACTGGTCGAGTCATTCCAATCGTGTACTCTCACACATGTAGGAAGAGAGGATAATGGTGTCGTTGATGCCCTCTCATCCTTGGGTTCAGCCCTAAGAGTCGATCCCACTTTGGGAACCAGACCCCTTGAAATATGGCACTCACCCACTCCTTCCATACACGATTTGCAAATTTGCCAAAATAACCCTGATTCTGATGAAGAACCTTGGTTTTATGACATAAAGAATTTTCTAGAAAATGGGGGATTCACTGAGTATGCCACATCTAAAGATAAGGCATTCATCTGAAAAATTTTCACCCGATACACGATTTTGGGAGGGGTTCTGTACAAAAAGAGTTTTACTGGTATCTTACTAAGATGCGTCGACCTAGAGGAGGCTAGGACTGTTATGCATGAATTCTACAATGGAGAATGTGGAGGTCATGTCAATGCCAACATGATGGCGATGAAAATACTTAGAGCAGGTTATTTTTGGTCTACCCTGAGAAAGGACTGCCACGATCATGTTAGGAAGTGTCACCCGTGTCAAGTGCATGGTCACACCATTCATATCCCCTCATCATCACTGCATTCCATGGTCAGCCCCTGGCCATTCACCATGTGGGCGTTTGATATCGTAGGACCAATTTTTCCAAAGGCCTCAAATGGACATAGGTTCATTCTAGCAGCCATTGAGTATTTTTCCAAGTGGGTCGAAGCCGCCTCCCTCACAAATGTCCAGGGGCAACATGTGGTGGCTTTCATTAGGAAAAACATCTTGGCTCGATTTGGAGTTCCAAGAGATCTTGTGTCCGATAATGGCACCCCATTTAAAAACGAGCGGATGGTCAAGCTGTGCAACAAGTACGGCATAAATCATCACTTCTCATCGCCTTACTACCCTCAAGGCAACGGCCAAGCCGAAGCCACCAACAAGACTCTCATCAGCATTGTTGAGAAAACCTTAGAGAAGGGTAGAACATGGCATGAGAGGTTGGATGAAACCCTATGGGCTTATAGGACTTCCATCCACACTCCCACAAATGCCACACCTTTTGAGTTGGTTTACGGCACAAACGCCGTTCTCCCCATCCATACACGTTTGCATTCATTTCATACATCCATTGCACTCGACCTCCCCCTAGAGACACTTCAGCATGCTAGGATGGCCGAACTAGATCTATTAGATGAGAGGCGACTCCTTGCTATGGATCATGGTCACGCATACCGGCAAAGGATCGCCCGACATTATGAGAAACATATGAAACCTTGCCACTTTGAGGTGGGAGAGCTCGTTTTGAAAATCATCCACCATCGTGGCCCACATCCACTTGGAAAGTGGCAGCCCAAGTGGGATGGCCCTTACGTCATGCGTGGAACCACCACGAACAATTCTTATTGGTTAATCGATGTCGACGATAGGAATTTAGCAGACCCTATCAATATTCAGTATCTGAAAAAATATCATGTATAGGGTCTGAGTTAAATTCCCATTTTGTGAAAATGTTTTAGGAAAAACTACTTTAAACTTCGAAACGAAGGATCAAAGGTAAGTGGTGTGACCCTGAATGAAAGAATCGACATTTTGTGAAAAAGCAGAGCTTTTCAAATATGTGGCTACATTTCAAAATCCTTCTTCTTACAAAGAAAGGCCTAATTCAATATAAAAAGATACTTGCAAGTTGTACGTGCTATTTCTAAATAGGCTAACCTAGAATGGATCGAGTATGACCTTGGGATAAGTCCTCCCCTCTTCTCTTCTCCTTCCAAAAGGAAAACTTGGCCAAAACAAAGGGAAATCCCCGCAAAAAATCTCTTTCCCAAAGAAAGAAAAATGAATCAAAAAGAAAATTCGAGTCTTCTATGGAAAAGAGGGATTAAAGAAAAAATACTCCCAAAGGGAGACCCTCTATGAAAAAAAGAAAGAAAAAAGGCCAAAAGCTCAAAAAGAGCAGTTTTCCACCTTCTTTGCCTCAAACCACGGGACACTTCAGAAGGGACCGTGGTACTTCTTTCCCATCCCTACGACTTATCCCGAGCGAAACATGATTCATTTCAGGGAATCCTAAAGTAAAAATAGGATTTACTTACTTAAATTTCATCTTGTTTGAGAATACGACGTTTTGAGTAAGGCGTAAAAATTTTGAAATATGGCTTGTTTTCTCATAAAACCTCTACTAGATTAGCGAGTGTCGAGACTCAAGTAAAGGCAAACACAAGGAGCCAAAGGTCCTTAGGATCGATGGTTCAGAAAAGTTTTCCCTCTTAAAACGAATTTCAAAAAAACTCGAACATCAAGCATACGTAAGGCCCGCTCACTTGGAGCAGCAGGTTTTCATAAAGTCTCAAAAGTTTGACCATATAATCTGGTCTCTAGGAGGTCGCCCTTTCTGGCACTTCAGCCATGTCACACACTCTGCATATCCACGCATAAGCACCTCATACATGATCTTCATTTAGGGCTACATCCATAGAAAGTTCCCTTTTGGCGAAAAATCTCCTCCTATCAGGCTTAAAAGGAAATGTTTTTCTCAAATACTGGGACGATCCCATGTTCTCAAGATCAAATCCGGGGAGAAAACAATTAGGGGTGTTATCTTCTTCGCCATTATCCAAATCAATTTGGATAATGACAAAGAGGGGCATCTGTAAACACCCCAAATTCCAAAAATTTTGCAAAAAAAACAAATGCTTGGTTCAAAAATGAGCTCAAAAAGCCAAATTTGGAATTTTCGAAAACCCAGGAGCTCAAATACTTCAAACCTCCGTTTTACAATCTTGTCGGAACACACATTCTTGAAAATGGATGAAAGTCCTATTTTTGCAAAAGCCCAGATGAACAGGTAAAGCCTGGCCCAAGGCAGTTGCAACAGAGATTCAAAAAATTCAAAGAGCAAGCTCAGCCCTATTAAAGGCCAAATTCAAAGACAAAAGAGGAGCCCAGGCTGCAAATGGACTTCAAGCCAGAAGCATCAGAGGCCCAACCAACAGTGCCCTTGAAATCACGAACAATCCAAGTCAAAAACAACCAAAATCAGTTGAAACAGAGTCTGGAAAGGCGAAAAGGAGCTCGGACGATGAAATGGCGAAAAACCCCGATTAAGACGGATCGTTGATAAGCTCAAGGCCCGCACGAAGTGTTCGACTCAAGATGCCAAGGAGAGAAGAAGAAGAAAATTTGGATCGAATCTGGATCCAAATATCCAGACCCAAGATCCAGATCCAAACAAGACTTGGATTGGATCCGGATTTCAGAATCAATCCAGGATCCATATCCACATAAGAAATCTATAAAAGGACGTGAGGGGCTGATTCACGAAAGGGCTTCAAATTTTTTTCACGTTTATTCACTTGGGTAGGAGAGAGAGAGAGAGAGAGAGAGAGGAAAGGTCAACAAAGGGGGCTGGCTTTCCCCCTTTGTTTTTTGTAAAAAGGTGGGCTGGTATTGTAGATCAAAGAGCTTCTTCATTTCACGCAAAGGCTTGGTTGCTGCTCAAGTGGATCCGGAAGCCTTGGATGGCCCACTTTTTGTGAAGACTTGCTGCGTGGAGATCACCCAAACCGTGGCCAAGGTGAGTCCTTAGAACCCACCTACACCACTCTTCCCTTTGCCTCTCTAAACCACCTAATACCACCTTTTGAAAACCCAACAAAGTCCAGCCAAGGAGCTAGCCGAACTTCACTAAAAACTAACCTAGTTTTTACCCAAGTCCGTCCCCACCTAATACTAGTCCAATCTCGGCCATTGGCTGGCCGAGTTCACCCTAGATCTGTCCCACTAAGCACCTAAATCCTAACTCTCTAAAACCATCCTTAACCCCACCCCAAGTTCGGCCAAAACACTGGCCGAACATTACTACAAAGCTTCCCCTTTCCGAAACTTGTTAAGCCCGGCCAAAGTGCTGGCCGAGTCCCACTTGAACCCACCATCTAGATCCTAAGTCCTAAAACCTTTACATTGGCCTAAACCCTGCCTAAACTAATCCTAGAACCACCCAGCTCGACCACCATTTGGCCGAGCCACTCCTTTAGGATCTCACTCAAGATCAATCACATAACACTAGCCAAGCTCGGCCACCATCTGGCCGAGCTCTTTCCTTAGGATCCCACCCTAGATCCTACCTAAACCATCCACTAAAACCTACCTAGCTCGGCCACCATTTGGCCGAGCACTCCCTTAGGGCATCCCTTTAGTGTTTTGCCTAGAACTACCCATGGACCATCACCCAACTCGGACCCTAGCTGGTCGAGTATCACCTTAGGACTTGGACTAAAACCCTACCTAAGCCTTTTACCTTAGAGCTGGCCTTAGATCCCCTACACCTTGCCTTAAGTTTGCTCGAATCCCACCCAAAACCAGAGAACCTTCATGTGTCGACATAGCCTAGATCATGAACTAGGACCAAAACTCCACGCATCAGATCGGTTCGCAGCGAGAGGTCCATCCAACGGTTATATCCAAGGTCGGATCCCATTGATAAAGAAAGCCCAAGCAGACTAAGTGTAAGTGCTCGAATCTTGTTTTTTTTACATTGTTTCAAGTTTAATTAAATTCGATACGAGGTTGTAATAATGGAGCACAGTCTCCCCTCGAGATGTAATATTATGGCTTGAAACACGAATCACACACGTACACTCAAGCCTTTCTGCTCTTATCTGCACACCTTTGCACACAAAACGGGCCTCAATAGCCCATAGGATATAGCTCTATTTATATACATTCAGCTGGGTTTTAAGGTTCAAGTCGTGTGAGTTGTCATTCATTTTATACACTCAAAGCACTCACTCACATTGAGCCTTTCCACTCTTACATATATATATGTATTTCCCCTTTAGCTGGGTTTTTAAGGTTCAAGTCGTGTGAGTTGTCTTTCATTTTATACACTCAAAGCACTCACTCACATTGAGCCTTTCCGCTCTTACATATATATACGTATTTCCCCTTTAGCTTGGTTTTTAAGGTTCAAGTCGTGTGAGTTGCCTTTCAATTTATACACTCAAAGCACTCTCACATTGAGCCTTCTCGCTCTTAAGATATAGCTATATATATTTTCCTTTTCGCATCTAAGATATAGCCATATTTCCCTTTCTGCTATTTTCCTTCTGCTATGTCTTTAAATTTCGGGTTTTCCCTTCAAGTTGTGTGAGTTTGCATTGCATATCCGCCACACTCGAGATAGGGAGCATACTTGCATCGAACCAGATTGATCAAATCGTGTAGAACTTGCCCGAAATCGAGCACTGGATGCACATGACTACACGCCAAAATTGGGTAAAATCCGAGAGACATAGGAGCGCATAGATCCCATGTATAAAAGTTGAAAATTTGACAAAACCAATCCAATAAACACTTTCAAGTTTTCAAAAGAGTCATGTTTGTGTAAAATCGAGTTTTCCTAAAGCGTACAGACTGACCCTTGCGCGCCGGTGCAAGAAAGTCTGCGACGAAAAGAATCCACTTGTCCACAGTAGCCCCAAAAGTCAGATATTTTCAAAAGTTACTTCGCTAGTTTGAGAAAACTAGCTGGCACGCCCTTTTTAAGTGACGTAAGCACGAAAAGATTCGCTTCAGGCCTAAGAACCCGAAGACAAGGATTTTCCGTGTCTACAGCCACATAAAGTGGAAGGATGTTGAGCCCTCCTCCCCCATTGACTAGGCACCTATCCAGAGAGTGGTTATTTAGAACCACCTCAATATGTAGGGCCTGGTTATGGGACTCGTAGGGTCTTTCTACATCGTCTTCCAAGAATACGATGGGCGTTTTTGCTCCTATAGATGCCACTTGGTTGGACAAGAATTCTGGGGTTATGTTCGAACTAACCTTTGCTCTTTCTAGAATTTTATCTAACACGAGTCTATGCCTAGGCAAAGTTTATATTAGCTCTAGGATGGACATGTTGATAGGAATCTTTGAAAGATGGTTTTTGAAATCATATACATTTAACACGACATTTCCTTTGTCCGCTTTTGGCAAAACTCTAGGAATACATGCTTTAGCATGGCTCTAAATGAAAGATTTGGAGCACCTTGAATTTTCAAAACTGGTTGAACCGGGGATGGAACTCTTGGTGGTCCCCGGATGACTACTTGGGCGGGTTTTTTATAAAGTATGAGAGTAGATGCACAAGTAGACAAACCAGACTCATATGCATGCGCTAGATTCTTCAAAATCATGAGATCACATACCTCTTTTCCCTTCCCACTGGTACTTGCATGCTTGGGGAAGGGTTCTTTGAAGATAGCTTGGGCAGGCTCAGGTTCCTCAGTGACTTGGAGCCGGCCTTCTACTATCAAGTTCTCGATTTTATTAAGCAGGAAGAAACACCACTTTGTATCATGGCCTTTGAGCCGATGATACTTGCAGAATTTGTTTAAAAATCCCCCTTTGGAAGTGACTCCCTCGGGAATCTCGGGGAGTTCGATCATGCCTTGGGCAAGTAGGAGGTCTAGGACCTCTAACACAGGTTGCCCCAGCGGAGTGTACTCCTGTCTTTCAAAGGATTTTTGAAAGTTTTTCTCTCTTTTATTTTCTAGTTTTTCAAAAAAAATTGAAGCACTTGCCGAGCTTGGATCCACCCGGACATTGGCGATTTTGTGGGGTTTTGCCCCTTTATCCATGGTGGGTAGCCCATAAGTGTTGGGCTTCTCCAAGCAAGTTTTCGAAACTATGCTTCCTTTCCACAAATGATCATAAATCCCTTTTTTCAAATTTGTTTCGAAAAGGGATGCTTTCTTTATCAACTTATGGAAAGTTGAGATTTCGTGAAGCGAGAGAAGGGTTTTCAACTCATTTTTAAAATTATCCAAGATGAGCATGACTGCACATCCTTCGGATATTGGCTCTCACACTTGTCTAAGGAGAGACCTCCAACGAACGATAAACGTATGCACGTCTTCGTTCACACCTTGTTTTGTATCCCTCAATGTATTTAAAGTTGGCGTGACCTCTACGTTATGCGAGAATCTCTGCATAAAGCAGTTCGCTAACTCTTCAAAGTGAACTGGCTAAGGTCGTAGGAAGCCAGCCATTTGGCAGTTGTGCCTTTGAGGGACAAAGGGAACCAATACACCCATTTCATCGAGTCCTTTTTCTTATGGGCTCGATGAGAGAAAAGTTGCAAGTGAGACCTAGGGTCTCCCATGCCATCATACCGATGGAAGTTCGGTATTTCATCGTCACTGTCTGTTTCATGGTCCACAGGCAAGAAATCAGAAAGGGCGTAACTCCTTTTCTCTTTATTTTGCCCTCTCAGCAGTTGTTGTAGGGCTTTACGGTCCTTGTGTGTGAAGGATTCATGGTATTGGTTGCCTTCCATTGCGGAAGTCTCTTTATATTTATGAGGTTTTTCAAACTTTTTCTTGGCCTTTGGTTCGCCATTTGACGAACATGAATCGGCTGCTTCAGCCTCTTGGCTAAGAGCAGCGATTTTGGCCTCAAAATCCCTTCTCAAGTCCTCAATCTCTTCTAGTTTGTTTTGTTTTTTGAAAACCTCCTAGAATGAGAACTTGATGCGCATGAGCCATGGCTAGACACTTCTTGGGAGCCTGGACTCGACATGCTTCAAATGTTTTCAAAAATCCTAAGTATGAAATGCAACAAATAAAGTTAAAAACACTTTCTTTGAAAACTTTTTGTGAGATTTTTCTATATGAACTGACTTTGCACAAGGCCCAGGTCCCACCGGGCATGCCAAATTTGTAGACACGGAAAATTCTCACTTCTGGTTCTTAGGCCCAAAGTGAACCTTTTCGTATGTCTAAGTCGTTTTATCAAAAAAGGGCATGCCAGCTAGCTTACTCAAGATAGCGAAGTAAGTTTTGAAAATCTGACTCATTTGGGGCAACTAAGGATAGCAGGTGGTGTTCGGTTGGGAGCTAAGGTGGGGTGTTGAGTGGAGTCAGTGGGGTATGGTGCAGGTCAGCTGGGTGGAAGGGAGAAGGGCAGGTGGATGAGTGGAAGAGTGGGTGGTACTAACCGTGAAGGAGGCGGCAGGTGGATGGGAGTGGTGGCCGAATGGTAGAAGGTGATGGAGTGGCAGCTGGGAAGGAGGCGGCAGGTGGATGGAGCGCCCGGCTGGAAGAGGATGGAAGGAGGGGCCGGTTGATGAAGAGAGGTGCTGGCCGGGTCCCAAGGGTGAAGTGATGGATGATGGGGAGACAATGGAGATGGCCGGGTCTCAAAAATCTGGAGAGAGAGGGAACTCGCATGAAGGAGGGGTTTATATAGGCTGGGATTGAGGGCTAGGTTGGTTGGGCCAAATATTTTGGTGGGCTGGAAAATGGTGGGCTAGATCTTTATTTAGGTGGGTTAGTTTAGTGGTTTGGGGTAGGTCGGTTAGGTGGGTTGGGACATGGTTTGGGGTAGGTCGGTTAGGTGGGCTGGGACATAGTGGTTAGGGACTTAGTTAGGTTTAGTTTAGGCTTAGTTGGTTAGGGTCTAGGTGGTCTAGCTAGGTGAGGTTGGGGTAGTTTTGGGTGAGAAGGGTTAGGTTTAGGTTAGGTTTTAGGGGAAATGGCTAGGTGAGGTGAGCTAGCTTAGGGCTAGGCTTAGGAACCACCCCTTGGTGCCGGTCCATTGCCTTAGTTGCAGCCATGTCCAAGTTGGTGCAGCACTAGGTCAAGTGTAGGTGCATACAAGCTTAAACCCACACTCTTGGTTAAACCCACAAGGCTAACCCACTTTTGACTAAAAGTCAAGCCTACCAACTTTCTCACTCATACTTTATGGCCCCCTTTCTCTCTCTTTCCAAGCCTTCCAAGGCATTTCATGTGAAATATTGTGGGCCCCTCACCCCCATTTATGAGGAGGTGAAGTGTGCCATGGATACAGATTTTGGATTTGGATCTTGGGATCCAAATCCAAATACATATTGGGTTTGGATCTGGATATATATAGTCCAGATCCGACTCAAATATGATTTTTTGATTCCTTCATGGCGTTTCGAAATGGACGGTTTGTACGAGGCTTGACTTCATCACTACTCCGTCTTGCGTTGGGTCTTCGCCAACATTGTCGTCCGATCTTCTTCTCACCTTCAGGAGTTCATTTTGATCATTTTTCTTATATTTGGGGCTTGGATGTCTAAGAATTTGGGGATGCTTTTGATACAAGAGTTGATGTGCTAGGCTTGAAGTATGCTTCGGGTCCGGGCTCTCCTATGCCTTTTCGGTCCTGCTTTTGTCAGGCTAGGGGGCTTTCGGGGTTTCAAAACACTTTTTAAAGTCTAAAAATTATATGTATAAAGTTTTAAATAATATGTACAGGTTTTCAAATATGTACAGGGATGTCTGGAAGGCTCCTGGGTTTCTAGACTCAAAATAGCCCTTTGGGGCTGCTTTTGTAAAACCAGGCATGTTTGAGAAAATCGTGGGATTTCGGGGTGTTTACAACCACCTAAACCTAGCCCACCTAATCGACCTACCCCAAACCACTAACCCATCCCACCTAACCGACCTATCCCAAACCATGTCCCAGCCCACCTAAAAATAAATATCTAGCCCACCAAAACAAACCTAAGCTCCCTTATCTCAGCCACTAATCCCTAGCCTATATAAACCCCACCCTTCCACTTGCGGGTCGGTCTTCATGCTCCCTTCACCCATGGGACTCGGCCAGCAGCTCTCTTCACCCTCTCCACTCCCAACCGAGCAGCACCTGCCACTCCAACTCCACCTTCGCCGAGGAGCTCCAACCAACTCCATCACCTTCTTCCATCTGGCCACCAACACCACCTGCCGCCTCCTTCCCGGTTAGTACCGCTCCCCCTTCCACCCATCCACCTGCCAACGCCTGCCTATCCACCTGCCATCCCTAGTCGCCCAATTCCCAGCATCCCTTCAACATTCCCCAACTCCTTTACTTCCAATCGAGCACTCCTACCAGCCCCTAAATTCATCCCAACTCTTAGCACCACACCTTAGCTCAACCTACCTTCCCTCCATCACCTTCTTCCAGTCGGCCAGCACTCCTACGAGCCGCGACAAGCTACCTAAGGGACTCCTCTTGGCTGCCCAAGGCGGATCACAAGTCCATGTCCACGCAAGTTGAAGATGGACCAGCTACATGTAAGTGCCTAAACTTGGTCCATTATATGAACTTGCTTTATATTCAATTAAATTTTGACATTGGGTTGTAATAATGGAGCGTAGTGTCCCCCCAAGATGTAATAACTTGGTTTGACACACAAGCATCCACGTACACTTGAGCCTTTCCGCTCTTAGTTGCATACCTTTTTTGCACACACACGGGTCTTAACAGCCCCTAAGATATAGTTCCATTTATATAAGTTCAGCTGCGTGTGTTTACATTTAAGTCGTGGGTGTTGTCTTTCAATTCTACACTCACACACATTGAGCTTTCGCTCTTACTCCCAAGAATCTAATAAGAGCCGTATTGCAATTCAATTTGGAGTTTTCATTCAAGTTGTATGCGTGGTCTTTCAATTCCACACACACACATTGAGCTTTCGCTCTTACTCCCAAGACTCTAGTAAGAGCCATATTGCAAATCTATTTGGGTTTTACATTCCAAGTCGTGTGAGTTGTCTTTACATATATACACAACACCCACGCACACGTTGGCGACCTTCAGGCCCATATATATATATAGTTGTATTTCCCTTCCGCTATGTCATTAAGATTTGGGTTTTAAGGTTCAGCTGTGTGAGTAGTCTTTCAATATATACACGATACACACTTACACAATTGAGCCTTTCCGCTCTTAAGATATAGCCATATTTCCCTTTTGCAATTTCCCTTTTACAAATTTACCTTACACAATTTTACTTAAGCATTATCTTTCAATTTCGGGTTTTTCCTTGGAGTTGTGTGAGTTTGCATTGCATATTCACCATACCACGAGTTAGGACGCATATTGCATCAAAGCAAACCCCATACTCCCGTGCAAAAATCACCCAACTTAGGTCACTTGCGCACACACCTAGTTGGCCTAAATAGCATAAAATTGAAAGACATAGGCACGTGCAAATCCTACGTGAAATAAAATCTGCAACAATATAAAACCCAATCAAACACATCATACATTTTTAAAGAGGTTCAAAATCGACTTTGCTAAGCGTACAGACTGACCCTTGCGCATCGGTGCAAGAAGGTCTGCGACAAAAAGAGCTCACTTGCTCACAGTCACCCCAAACGAGTTAGATTTTCAAAACTTACTTCGGTAGCTTGAGCAAGCTAGCTAGCACGCCCTTTTTACAAAAGAGAACTTAGACACTGTAAACACCCCAAAATCCCACGAACTTCTCAAATCAACTTGGTTTTGTAAAAGCAGCCCCAAAGGGCTATTTTGAGTCTGGAAACCTAGGAGCCTTCCAGGCAACCCTGTACATATGTTTTAAAACTATATATGCTTTAAAATATGTATAATATAGTTTTGAGAACTTTTAAACTATGTTTTGAAACCCCACGAAGCGGCTTGGCCTGACGCAAGCAGGACCAGAAGAGCTAAAGAGAGCCCGGAACCAGAGCACATGTCGAGCCCGACACAACAACTCTCGTTTTGAATCCACCCCCAGGATCTCGAACGTCCAAGACCCTGTTATTATCAGAAATCCTTTGCAATCATCTCCGAAAGGTGAAAATAGAAGCGGACGACCATGTTGGCGAAGACCCAAAGCAGATGGAGTACTGATGCTGTCAGACCCCGCACAAACCGTTCGTTTCAAACACAACCTGAAGGAGTCAGAATTCAATTTGAATTGGATCTGGACCATATATATTCAGATCCCAATCCAAACCTATGTGTGGATTTGGATCCAAAGATCCAATCCAATATCCACATCCATGGCCCACATCACCTTCTCATAAATGGAGGTGGGGCCCACTTGAAATTCACGTGGGATTATGGGCATGAGAGAGAATGGGGAGGATAAGCATGAAGGGAATTGTAATTAAGCTTGACTTGTGTGTCAAGTTTGGGGTTAATCATGTGGGTTAGCCTAATTAGTATGGGTTTAAGCTTGTATTAGCCAAAACCTAACCTAGGGTTGCACCAACATGATGCAATGAAGTCTATGGGTTATGCAAAGGGAGCTCCCTAACCCAATCCTAAGCCAAAACCCCTAATCCTAGCCTTTTACCCTAATCCCGGCCTAATCCTAGCCTAATCACCTAACCCACTTCCCTAATCCCGGCCTAATCCTAACCTAATCACCTAACCCACCTCCCTAATCCTTCCCTAAACCTAGCCTAATCCCCTTAATCCTAACCTAATCCTAGCCTAATCACCTAACCCACCTCACTAAACCTCACCCCAAAACCAACCCACCTAGCTAAGCCCTAAACCCCTAAACCACCCCACCTAAACCTAGCACACCATATCCCTAAAACCCCTTAAAGCAAAATATCTGGCCCCTCCTCAAAACCAGCCCACCTTATCACCACACCACCACCACCTAAACCACCTAACCACCCTCTAAAAACCACCCCCAACCGACTTTCAAAAATCTATATAAACCCCCCCCTAGTGGGCGGGTTTTCATCTTCTCCAATCTTCTCCCCAGCCAGCTCTTGGGCCAGCCGAACCTCTCTCACCTGGCTCTCTTCTTCCACCTACACCACCACAACCCCCGGCCAGCTCCACCTCGCGCCACCACAACCCCCGGCCAGCTCCACCTCGCGCCACCACTTCCATCCGGCCTGCTCCACTCCACGCTGCCACCAACCGCCCGACGAACTCCATCCACCTTCATCACTCGGCTGCCCTTCTTCCACACACCAACTTCCTTCACCCATCCGGTTAGTATCTCAACCCAAGCTCCACCTCCTCTTCACTCCCCCTCCACTCTCAACCACCCATACCACCACAACACCTTGCCAACACCACCTTCCCGCCACCCTTCCCCATTCGGCCAGACATAACCCCTTTACATCACCCGATCCTATATTTCCCTTAGTGACAACCATACACCACCCTACCTCACTCCCTAGGACCTGCCCCCTCCACTCTTAGTCACCCATTAACCCCACCTTCCACAGCACCCTAGCTAGTTCCCTCGCCATTCCCCAAACCTCACCTAGCTGCCCCAGCTGGCCACCACTTAAAACATCCCTAGTCGGCCAGTCATAGCCGACTGCACCCAAATCACCCGGCCAGCCACGCCCCTTTTCCTTAGGCATTCCCTTTAGGCTCCCCTTAGCGCCACCTTCCCTAGCACCAACCCTATCCCTTAGTGACCTTCCTTAATCAGTTCAGCCCTAGACGTCACGGCAGCACCCCCCTAGCAGCCGCGAGTCCCCAAGGCGCCACAACCCTCCTCCTTGTCATCTGGCCACATACCCTTGCCGTGCCATTCCGAGGAGCTCCCTCTTGCAGCCCAAGGCGAAGCCCAAGCCCAAGCTCAAGCAAGTCACCTCTGGACCAACTATAAGTAAGTGCCTAACTTGGTCCTCATTTGTAGACTTACTTAAGTTAAATTAAATTTGATACGGGGTTGTAATAACGGAGCATTGTCTCCCCCCGCTTGTAATAACGTGGCTTGGCACACCCACACACACGTACACTTGAGCCTACCTCGCTCTTAGTTGTGCACGATTTTGAACACACACGGGCTTAATCAGCCCTTTAGATATAAGTTTATCTATATACTTTAAGTTGCGTAGGGTTTTTGCTTGAGTTGGGTGTGTTGTCTTTAAATTCTCGCACTCACACACATTGAGCTTCCGCTCTTATTTGCAAGACCCAAGTAAGGGTCGTGTTATACTATCCTTGGGTTTAATTTCACGTAGTGTGTGTAGTATTTCAATTATACACTCACACACATTGAGCTTTCGCTCTTACTCCCAAGACCTTAGTCAAGGCCATATTGCAATTTATATTTGGGTTTAATTTCATGTTGTGTGCGTAGTACTTCAATTCTAGCACTCACACACATTGAGCTTTCGCTCTTATTCCCAAGACCTTAGTTAAGGCCATATTGCAATTTATATTTGGGTTTCATTTCATGTCGTGTGTGTTGTCTTTACATTTTCACACGCACCCACATTGAGCCTTCGCTCTTATTTGCAAGACCCAAGTAAGGGCCCATATATAGTATATACGTATTTCCCTTTTGGCTATGTCTTTTCAATTTGGGTTTTAAGGTTCAGCTATGTGCGTAGTCTTTCCATATATACACGACACACACATGCACAATTGAGCCTTTCCGCTCTTAAGATATAGCCATATTTCCCTTTTGCAATTTCCCTTCGGCAATTTACATTTACAAGTCATTTCCCTTCGGCAATTTCCATTACAAGTCATTTCCCTTCGGCATTGTCTTTTAAATTCGGGTTTTCCCTTTGGAGTTGCGTGAGTTTGCATTGCATATATACCATACCATGAGTTAGGATGCATATTGCATCAAAGCAAACCCCATACACCCGCTCAAAATCGCCACATTTTAGTTGAGTGTTCATAACACACACCTAGGTGGCCCCAAAGAGGGATAAAAAGAAAGACTTAGGCACGTGCAAATCCACGTGAAATAAAATCTGAAAGTCATACAAAACAACCTGAATCAAACACCTCAAACCACTTTCGTAGGTTCTTACACTCAAAAACACGATTTTAAAAGCGTACAGACTGACCCTTGCGCATCGGTGCAAGAAGGTCTACGACGACAAGAGCTTGCTTTCTCACAGTCGCCATGTTAGAAGTTAGGTTTAAAATATATCTTCGCTAGCTTAAGTAAGCTAGCTAGCACGCCCTGTTTGTTTAAATAGGACTTAGGCACATGAAAAGGTTCGCTTCAGGCCTAAGAACCAGGAGCGGGAATTTTCTGCATCTACAAACACACGAAAAGGTTCACTTCAAGCCTAAAAACCAGGAGTGAGAATTTTCCGTGTCTACAGGAATTGGCACACCCGGTGGGACTTGGGCCTTTTGCAAAGTCAAGTCATGTAAAGAAACCTCACGAAAATTTTTCAAAGAAAGTGTTTTAACTCTTGTTTGTTGCATTTCATACTTAGGATTTTTGAAAAGCATTGAAGCATGTCGAGTCCAGGCTCCCAGGAAATGTCTAGCCACGGCCCATGCGCGTCAAGTTCTCATTCTAGGAGGGTTTCGAAAAAACAAAACAAACTAGAAGAGATTGAGGACTTGAGAAGGATTTTGAGGCCAAAATCGCTGCTCTTAGCCAAGAGGCTGAAGCAGTTGACTCATGTTCGTCAAATGGCGAACCAAAGGACAAGAAAAAGTTTGAAAAAACTCGCAAACATAAAGAGACTTCTACAATGGAAGGCAACCAATACCATGAGTCCTTCACACACAAGGACCGTAAAGCTTTACAGCAGCTGCTCAGAGGTCAAAATAAAGAGAAAAGGAGTTACGCCCTGTCTGATTTCTTACCTGTGGACTATGAAACAGACAGTGACGATGAAATACCGAACTTCCATCGATATGGTGGCATGGGAGACCCTAGGTCTCACTTGCAACTTTTCTCTCATCAAGCCCATAAGAAAAAGAAGGACTCGATGAAATGGGTGTATTAGTTCCCTTTATCCCTCAAAGGCACAGCTGCCAAATAGCTGGCTTCCTACGACCTTAGCCAGTTCGCAACTTTTGAAGAGTTAGCGAACTGCTTTATGCAAAGATTATCGCATAACGTAGAAGTCACGCCGACTTTAAACACATTGAGGGATGCAAAACAAGGCATGAACGAAGACGTACATGCGTTTATCATTCGTTGGAGGTCTCTCCTAGGACAAGTGCGAGAGCTAATATCCGAAGGATACACAGTCATGCTCATCCTGGATAATTTGAAAAACGAGTTGAAAACCCTTCTCTCGCTTCACGAAATCTCAACTTTCCATAAGTTGATAAAGAAAGCATCCCTTTTCGAAACAAATTTGAAAAAAGGGATTTATGATCATTTGTGGAAAGGAAGCGTAGTTTCGAAAACTTGCTTGGAGAAGCCCAACACTTATGGGCTACCCACCATGGATAAAGGGGCAAAACCCCACAAAATTACCAATGTCCGGGTGGATCCAAGCGCGGCAAGTGCTTCAAATTTTTTTGAAAAACTAGAAAATAAAAGAGAGAAAAACTTTCAAAAATCCTTTGAAAGATGGGAGTACACTCCGCTGGGGCAACCTGTGTCAGAGGTCCTAGATCTCATACTTGCCCAAGGCATGATCGAACTCCCCAAGATTCCTGAGGGAGTCACTTCCAAAGGGGGATTTTTAAACCGATTTTGCAAGTATCATCGGCTCAAAGGCCATGATACAAAGCTGTGTTTCTCCCTACTTAATAAAATCGAGAACTTGATAGCAGAACGTCAACTCCAGGTCGCTGAGGAACCTGAGTCTGCCCATGCTATCTTCAAAGAACCCTTCCCCAAGCACGCAAGTACCAGTGGGAAGGGAAAAGAGGTATGTGCTCTCACCATTTCGAAGAGTCTAGCGCATGCATATGAGTCTGGTTTGTCTACTTATGCATCTACTCTCATACTTCACAAAAAACCCGCCCATTTAGTCATCCAGGGACCACCAAGAGTTTCGTCCCCGGTTAGGCCAGTTTTGAAAATTCAAGGTGCTCCAAATCTTTCAATTAGAGCCATGTTAGGTGCGAACCCTAGGTTGATCGTGGGGGAGGTGACAAGATCCGAGAGGATCTATCAACCCCCACATCTATAAAGTGCTAAAAAGGTGGTCAGTGTGCCTGGCCCCTCAAAAGCATGTATTCCTAGAGTTTCACCAAAAGCGGACAAAGGAAATGTCGTGTTAAAATTATATGATTTCGAAAACCATCTTTCAAAGATTCCTATCAACATGTCCACCCTAGAGCTAATACAAATTGCGCCTAGGCATAGACTCATGTTAGAGAAAATTCTAGAAAGAGCAAAGGTTAGTCCGAACATAACCCCAGAATCCTTGTCCAATAATGAATTAAACTATATTTTTATGTCTAACCTTTAATATCACCTTACCAAATTCTTATTTTAAAACCTCTACAGTATGACACTCCTCTAATAGGTCAAGAGATCCAAAAATATAAGTCTATTAGGATAATAAGTGATAAAGTTCAATAAAGTCCTTCCTCACCTATACGTCCATCCATCTGTCATGCTCCCTTAAAGTCAAACAATATGCTTATACTTCAATGATGGTCTTATCTAATAACATTTCTCTCAATTTATTATAAGAGAATATCTTATACCCTAACCCAGTATTATAATTGCAGATAAAATGAATTTATAATATTAAAGAGATATAAGTATCATAAAGTCATCTTTGTACTATAAGGTATGCCTGCTCATGCGATTGCTCTGAAGACATAGCCATTCAAATTCTTGTCTAAGAATCGGGTATAATAGCGACGTAAAATGTCTAATTGCCAAAAGTTATAGAATGAAAAGATCTTCTTCTACCTCTTTCTCTTCTATGAGTTGTATCCTCTTTTATAACCCTCTTTTCCTTGCTCGGTCTAGAATTACTACTATAAACTTCTGTCCTAGTACTAGAAGAGATACTATCATTTTCAGTAACATTTTCTAACTCTTCTTCAAACATTCTTATATCTTCTCTTTCTTGCTTTTTTTCAACTATTCAAACATTCTTATATCTTCTCTTTCTTGCTTTTTTTCAACTATACCCTTAATCATTTATAAATATTGCCATTTGATAGCTTGTGACACTTTTCTAATTTTGCATGTACAAGGAGAAACCTCCTTAGTTCATGGTAAGTGAGGCTTTAGTCAAAAAACTCCACCACTTGTTCTTGCTAAGTAGTAAGTACACCATTATCATGCAGGGTCATTTGACTATGCTCTAGATTGGAAACCTCTTCCTCACATCTCAATTTATCTTCTTAAATAAAATTGAAAGCATATAAAATGAATTTATAATATTAAAGAGATATAGGCATCATAAAGTCATCTTTGCACTATAAGGTATGCTTGCTCATGCGATTGCTCAGAAGCCATAGCCATTCGAATTCTTGTCTAAGAATCGGGTATAGTAGTAGGATATAAAATGTCTAATTGCCAAAAGTTATAGAATGAGATCTTCCTCTACCACTTTCTCTTCTACAAGTTGTATCCTCTTCTATAACCCTTTTTTCCTTGCTCGGTCTAGAATTATTATTATCAACTTCTGTCCTAATACTAGAAGAGATACTATCATTTCCACTAACATTCTCTAACTCTTCTTCAAACATTCTTCTATCTTTTCTTTCTTGCTTTTTTTCAACTATACCCTTAATTGTTTGTAAATATTACCCTTTGATAGCTTACGACACTTTTCTACTTTTGCATGTACAAGGAGAAACCTCCTTCTTAGTTCATAGGTAAGTGAGGCTTTAGTCGAAAAACTCCACCACCTGTTCCTGCTGAGTAGTAAGTACCCCATTATCACGTTGGGTCATTTGACTATGTTGTAGATTGAAAACCTCTTTGTAACTGTAGACGCGCGAAAATCCCCGCCTCTTCGCCTCTTTCGGGACTTGGAGTGGATCTTATCGTGCGTCTAAGGCCTATGTATATAAACAGGGCGTGCCAGCTAGCTTACTTAAGCTAGCGAAGATTTAATACTGACTTCTAAACGTGGCGACTGTGAGCAAGTGAGCTCTTGTCGTCGCAGACCTTCTTGCACCGATGCGCAAGGGTCAGTCTGTACGCTTTTGCAAAAATCGAGTTTTGGGGAGAAAGTCCACGAGACGGTTCGAGGTGTCTATTTCGGGTCTTTAAGATGCGATTGCATGTTTTAGATCACGTGGATTTGCACGTGCCTAAGTCTTTTCTTTTATCCCTTTTTGGGTCGCCTAGTTTGTGTGTTATGAACACTCCACTACATGGGCGAATTCGAGCGGGGGTTGCTTCGATGCAATATGCGTCCTACCTCGTGGTATGGCGTAGATGCAATGCAAACTCACGCTACTCCAAAGGGAAAACCCGAAATGTAAAGACAATACTGAAGGGAAATAACAGAAAGGAAATAACCGAAGGGAAATAACCGAAGGGAAATAACCGAAGGGAAATACGTATATATCTTACGTATATGAGCCCTTACTCGGGTCTTGCAAATAAGAGCGAAGGCTCAATGTGGGTGCGTGTTTGAATTGAAAGACTTACACACACGACATGAAATTAAACCCAAATATAAATTGCAGTATGGCCTTGACTAAGGTCTTGGGAGTAAGAGCGAAGGCTCAATGTGTGTGAGGGTGCTTGAATTGAAGTACTACACACACGACATAAATGAAACCCAAATATAACTGCAATAAGGCCTTTACTAAGGTCTTGGGAGTAAGAGCGAAGGCTCAATGTGTGTGAAAGTGCTTGAATGGAAAGACTTACTCACACGACAAGAAATGAAACCCAAATAGTATAGGTCGGCCCTTACTTGGGTCTTTCAAATAAGAGCGAAAGCTCAATGTGTGTGAGAGTGTTTAAATTGAAAGACTTACTCACACGACATGAAATGAAACCCAAATAGTATAGGTCGGCCCTTACTTGGGTCTTTCAAATAAGAGCGAAAGCTCAATGTGTGTGAGAGTGTTTAAATTGAAAGACTTACTCACACGACATGAAATGAAACCCAAATAGTATAGGTCGGCCCTTACTTGGGTCTTTCAAATAAGAGCGAAAGCTCAATGTGTGTGAGAGTGTTTAAATTGAAAGACTTACTCACACGACATGAAATGAAACCCAAATAGTATAGGTCGGCCCTTACTTGGGTCTTTCAAATAAGAGCGAAAGCTCAATGTGTGTGAGAGTGTTTAAATTGAAAGACTTACTCACACGACATGAAATGAAACCCAAATAGTATAGGTCGGCCCTTACTTGGGTCTTTCAAATAAGAGCGAAAGCTCAATGTGTGTGAGAGTGTTCGAATTTAAAGACAACGCACCCAACTTAAACAAAACCCTTCGGAAATGAAATATATACGTATACTTATATATTAGGGGCTGATTAGGCCCGTGTGTGTTCAAAATTGTGCACGACTAAGAGAGTGCACGTGTGTGGTTGTGCCAAGCCACGTTATTACAAGCGGGGGGAGACTATGCTCCGTTATTACAACCCCGTATCAAATTGAATTTCAAGCAAGTGTACGACTAAAGACCGAGTTTAGACACTTACGAGTAGCTGGTCCGTAGGGGTCTTGCTTGAGCGTGGGCTTGGCTTTGGGCTGCAAACGGGAGCTCCGCGAAGGTATGTGATCAAGGGTGCTGGCCGGCTGCAAGTGGGGCGCGGGATAGACGCCTCGAAGGGGGCCGGTGGCAAGTAGGCGGCGCCTCCAAGTAGGGAGTTTGGAGTGGCTGACTAAGTGGGTCTTAGGGTCACTAGGGAAGTTAGGTACTTAGGGAAAACTGGCCCTAAAAGGTGAGCTAGTGGGAAGGCCAAATAGGACACCTAGGGGGGTCGGCCGAATGGGAGATGGTGGCTAAGTAGTGGCCAGCCACTTGGGTTATCCTAGGTTCGGCTAGGCTTAGATGGTGGCGGCAAAGGGGTTGAGCTGAAGGGAAGATGGGTGGCTAAGAGTGGAGAGGTGGTAGAGAGTGACTTTGAGGGAGTTAGGGGGGCTTACCGAATGGGGAGGAATGGCGGATGGAGTGGGAGAGTGGCGGGCAGGTAGCTGTCGGCTGGTGGAGTTGGGGAAGACGGTGGCGTCCGGCTGGGGGGGCAGTGGTGGTGGACGGAAGAGGGAAGGTGGCGGAGCAGGTGGCGGCTGGTGGAGCAGGTGGAGTTGCTGGGGAGTGGTCACGGCTGGATGGAAGATGGGAGAAGGAGAGGGCCCGGCTGGTGGTAGAGTGGTTCCCACTTGGAAAACCCGCCCACAATGAGGGGGGTTTAAATAGGGGATGGGTAGGTCGGTTAGGGCTGGGTTGTGGGTAGTGGTTAGGTGGTTTAGGTAGGGTAGTATGTAGATAAGGTGGGCTGGATGGGGTTGGGCCAGATATTTTAAAACTAGGGGTTTGGAAAAATCGTGGGCTAAGGGTGGTTTAGGGGTTTAGGGCTAGGTTAGGTGGTTGGGTTTTAGGGTGAGGTTTAGTGAGCTAGGTTAGGTGGTTTAGGCTAGGTTTAGGCTAGGATTAGGGAAATTAATCTAGGTTTAGGGAAGGATTAGGGGAGTGGGTTAGGTGATTAGGTTGGGATTAGGCCGGGATTAGGGAAGTGGGTTAGGTGATTAGGTTCAGATTAGGGGTGGATTAGGGGTTTAGGCTAGGTTTAGGCATTTTGGGTTAGGTTTAGGTGAAGGAGCTCCCTTAGCATGGCCCATAGACCTTGATCACCCCATGTTGGTGCAGCCCTAGGTTAGGTTTTAGCTAATTACAAGCTTAAACCCACTCAATTAGGCTAACCCACATGATTAACCCAAACTTGACACACAAGTCAAGCTTAATACAACACTCTTGATATTTTTCACCCCCACTCTCTCTCATGCCCAATATCCCACGTGAATTTCAAGTGGGCCCCACCTCCATTTATGAGAAGGTGATGTGGGCCATGGATATGGATATTGGATTGGATCTCTGGATCCAAATCCGAATCCAAGTCCACATATGGGTTTGGATTGGAATCTGGATATATATGGTCCAGATCCAATCCAAACTGAACTCTGACTCCTTCGAGCTGGGTTCGAAACGGACGATTCGTTCGGGGCCTGACAGCATCAGTACTCCGTCTGCGTTGGGTCTTCGCCAACATAGTCGTCCGCCTCCGTTTCTGCCTTCCGGAGATGACTTCAAATGCTATTTTGATAAGAACAGGGTCTTGGACGTTCGAGATCCTGGGGTGTGAATCAGATACAAGAGTTGCTGCGCCGGGCTCGACAGGTGCTCCGGTTCCGGGCTCTTCTTGGCTTTCCTGGTCCTGTCTTGATCGGGCCAAGCCACTTCGGGGTTTCAAAACATGTTTTAAAAGGGTTTTCAAAAGCTATATCATATGTTTTTGAAAGATAAAGTTTAAAACATATACACAGGGTTTGTTTGGAAGGCTCCTGGGTTTCCAAACTCAAAATGGCCCTTTGGGGCTGCTTGTATAAAACCAGATGGATTTTGAGAAATTCGTGGGATTTCGGGGTGTTTACAGATGCCCCTCTTTGGCCTTGTCCAAATAGATTTGGATAAGGGCAAAGATGACAAACACCCCTTTTAATGTCTCCCTAGATCTAGCCACGAAGAATATGGGATCGTCCCATTTTAGCAAAATCTCAATTTTACAAACTCTGGTAGGAGGAGATATCACGCCAAAGGGTTCACTTATGGAATCTGGTCCTAAATGGGATCATGTTCATGTAAGTACCATGCGTGGAATGCAGATGACATGGGTGTGGTGCCAAGAGTGGCGACCTCCCAGAGACCAGATGTGGTCGAACTCTAGAGACTTACAAGGTCTCTTGCTCCAAGTGAGCAAATCCTATGTTGTTCGATGTTCGGTTTTCAAAACTTATTTACAAAACTATTTACAAAAGGGACAACTGTCTTGAGTCTCGATCCTAAGGATCTCGAGCTCTTCATGCTTGCCCTTGTTTGAGTCTTAACGCTCGCTTACCTAGCGGAGGTTTTATAAGAAAACAAGCTTCATTTCAAATTCCTACGCCTTACTCGAAACGTCGAATTCTCAAACAAGATGAAATTCAAGTAAGTAATCCTATTTTTACTTTAGGATTCCTCGAAATGAACCATGCTTTAGCTTGGGATAAGCCTGGGATGGGAAAGAGATACCACGGTCCCTTCTGAAGCGTCCCGTGGTTTGAGGCATAGAAGGCGGAAAATTGCTCTTTTTGAGCTTTTTGGCCTCTTTTTCCTTTTTCCATAGAGGGTCTCCCTTTGGGAGTATTTTTTCTTTAATCCCTCTTTTTTTTTTTTTTAAGAGAATCGACTTTTCTTTTGAAGTCTGGTTTCTTTCTTTTGGAAAGAGACTTTAAATGGGAAATTCCCTTTTGATTTGGGCCTTTGTTTTCCTTTTGGAAGGAGAAGAGAAGAGGGGAGGACTTATCCCAAGCCTACACTCGATCCATTCCAGATCAGCCTATTTAGAAATAGCACGTACTACTTGCAAGTATCTTGCTATGTTGAACTAGGCCTTTCTTTGTAAGAAGAAGGATTTTGAAATGCAACCACGATTTTGAAAACTCCACTCTTTCACAAGTGCGAATTCTCTCACTTAGGGTCACACGAGTTCGCCTTTGCACCTTATTCACATGTCTCAGGGCAGCTATCCCTCTAAAATTTTCGAAAACTGGAATTTAATCCAGATCCTACACATGATACTTCTTTAAGTATTGAATATTGATAGGATCTGCTAAATTCCTACCTTCTACATCGATCAACCAATACGAATTGTTCGTAGTGGTTGCTCGTACAACATAGGGTCCATCCCAGTTGGGGCGCCACTTGCCTAGGGGGTGTGGGCCACGATGGTGGATGGTTTTCAAGACCAGATCTCCCACTTTGAAGTGGCGAGGTCTCATGTGTTTGCTATAATATCGGGCTATCCTTTGCCGGTATGCACGGGCATGATCCATGGCAAGGAGTCGCCTCTCATCTAGCAAATCTAGTTCGGCCATCCTAGCATGCTGAAGCGTCTCTAGGGGGAGGTCGAGTGCAATGGATGTATGGAATGAATGCAGTTGGGTATGAATGGGAAGAATGGCGTTTGTGCCATAGACCAATTCGAATGGTGTGGCATTCGTGGGAGCCCGGATGGAAGTCCTATAAGCCCATAAGGCTTCATCCAGCTTCTCATGCCACCTCCTACCCTTCTCTAAGGTTTTTTCAATGATACCAATGAGAGTCTTGTTTGTGGCTTCGGCTTGGCCGTTGCCTTGAGGGTAGTAGGGCGAGGAGAAGTGGTGAGTTATGCCATACGTGTTGCACAACTTAACCATCCGCTCGTTCTTGAATGGGGTACCATTGTCAGACACAAGGTCTCGTGGAACCCCAAATCGAGCCAAGATATTCCTCCGGATGAAAACCACCACATGTTGCCCCATTACATTCGTTAGGGAAATGGCTTCCACCCACTTGGAGAAATACTCCGTGGCTGCTAAAATAAAACGATGCCCATTCGAGGCCTTTGGAAATATGGGGCCTACAATGTCAAACGCCCACATGGTAAATGGCCAGGGGCTGACCACAGAATGCAATGCAGATGAAGGGATATGAATGGCGTGCCCATGCACTTGACATGGATGACACTTTCTAACATGATCGTGACAATCCTTTTTCAGGGTGGACCAAAAATAACCCCCTCTAAGTATTTTCATCGCCATCATGTTGGCATTAACATGACCTCCACATTCTCCGTCGTGGAACTCGTGCATCACTATCCTAGCCTCCTCTAGGTCGATACACCTAAGCAGAATGCCGGTAAAACTCTTTTTGTATAAGACCCCACCTAGAATGGTGTATCGGGTCGAAATCTTACGAATGAATGCCTTATCTTTGGATGTGGCATCCTCGGTGAATCCCCCATTTTCTAAAAATTGTTTTATGTCATAGAACCAGGGTTTTTAAATAGACCCTGGGTTGTTTTGGCAAATATCCAAGTCGTGTGTGGATGGGTGGGGCGCATGCCATATTTCCAAAGATCTGGTCCCTGAAATGGGATCGACCTTTAGGGCTGAACCCAAGGAAGAGAGGGCATCGGCGATGCCATTGTCCTCTCTTCCCACGTGTGTGAGTTTACACGACTGGAAGGAGTGGACCAATCGAGTGGCCAACTCGTGATATGGAAGTAGTTTCTCATTACGTACTTGCCAAATTTTTAAAACCTGGTTTATGACAAGAAGCGAATCTCCAAAGACCTCGATGCATGATGCCCCTAGAGTTTTCGAAATCCTTAAGCCTTGTATGAGTGCTTCATACTCAGCTACGTTGTTGGAACATTCGAAATCTAAGCGGACCGCTATGGGAATCTCGCCCTTTTCAGGGGAGATTAGGATGATCCCGGCACCAGCCCCTCGTTGGTTTCGTGCCCCGTCGAAGTGCATCTTCCACACTTGGTTTTCGAAAGAATTTGCCAAAATGTGGTTTTGAAAATGGCTTTGCAATATGCCTTCATCAGGCATTTCGACAAGAGTGGGATATGCGTCCTCCAAGGGGAAGTCAGCCACGTAATCTGCTAGGGCTTGCCCCTTAACGGAGATCTGGTGATGGTATTTCAGATCATACTCCATTAGAAGGAGTTGCCATTTGCCCAATCTACCAGTGAGAATGGGTTTTTCGAACAGGTGCTTGATTGGATCAAGCTTGGACACTATCCAGATCTCATGATCTAGGAAGTAGTGTCTGAATTTCTGGCAGGCCCAGACTAGGGCCAAGCACGTCTTCTCCATGGCTTGATAATTTCGTTCATAAGCCAAGAGAGTTTTCGAAATATAGTAGATGGCATACTCCTTATGGGTGTCATCCTCGTATTGAGCCAACAGGGCTCCTAAAGCGTTTACATGCACGGAGATGTATAATAAAAGCGGTTTTCCTTGTTTTGGAGGATTCAAAACGGGGGGATTAACCAAGTATGCCTTTAGTCTCTCGAAGGACTTTTGGCATTCGTCATCCCATAAGAATTTCGTGCCCTTCCTCAACAGTTTGTTGAAGGGTTCGCATCTAGTTGCCAGATTCGATATGAATCGGCGCACAGATTGTAATCGACCTTGAAGGCTACGGACTTGGGTGAGATTGGAGGGTGGAGCCATGTCTATGATGGCTCGACACTTAGAGGGGTCGACTTCTATTCCCCTTTGGCTCACCATAAAGCCTAGAAGCTTTCCTGATTCTACCCCGAACACACATTTCTGAGGGTTTAGCTTTACTTTGTAAAGCCTAAGCCTTTCGAAAATCTTTTGTAAACATTCGATATGGGTGCATCGGGTTTTGGATTTCGCCAAGAGATCATCTACATACACTTCTACAAGCTCGTGAATTTGATCATGGAAGATCGTGTTCATGGCTCGTTGGTATGTTGCGCCGGCATTTTTCAAACCAAAGGGCATGACTGTATAGCAGTACGTGCCCCATGGGGTTGTGAAGGCGGTCTTACCCTGATCTCGTGGACTTAGTTTGATTTGATTATAGCCTGAATAGCCATCCATAAATGAAAACATTTCATGATTTGCAGTACTATCGACTATCAAATCTATGTTTGGTAAAGGATAATTATCCTTTGGAGTGGCTTTATTCAAGTTTCTGAAATCGATGCATATTCGAATTTTCCCATTGGTTTTTCGAACTACAACGATATTTGACAACCAATCAGAATACGCAATGGGTTTTATAAATCCGGCTTTTAGCAGATCTTCTAAACCCTCTTTGACTTGCGTGTGTATATTCGGGTGTATTTTCCTAAGCTTCTGCTTTATTGGTTTTACACCTATATCTAAGGGAAGACGATGCTCGACTATGCTGGGATCTATGCCCGGCATGTCTTCATACGTCCATGCAAGCACATCTAAATAGGTTCGTAGAAATGCAATGAATGCTAACTTTTCAGTTTCATGCAAGCATGCGCCTATTTTGATGGTTTTGGGATTGGAATCATCCCCTAAGTTCACCTCTACGAAATCTCCTCCTACTGATTGGGAAGGTCTTTCAAAATCGAGAATTCTATGAAATTCTGGGAGCTCAGAAGTGGGATCTTCCTCAAGGGGATCCACTTCTAGGCTTTGATCATTCTCGTGGGCTATAGACCCGAGGGAACTTGATGCGTGATTTTCAAAATAACCTGGTTTTGTACTTGGATTTTCAAGTGATTTCGAAATTTTTGGTCTGGCTATGCAGACGACGTTTCTTTCGAAATCCTTTTCTTTCGCTAAAGTCATACTAGGAGCGGCTATGTACAAAATCTTTTTGGTATTTTCCAAATTTTCGATTTTTTTGGGTTTTTGTAAAACAAGAATTTTGGGAACTATACAAAGCACACTTTTTTCGAGTTTTTGCTTTTCCATTGTTTTTGGTTTTTCTTGTTTTTCGATTTTTTTTGATTTTAAGTTTTCAAATGTTTTTGGTATTTTTAGAAAAAGGGATCTTCCGTCATACCTACAAAGGGAAAACACTATGGGTTAGACTCGGAATAGGAGGTCTAAACCATAGGTCTCTTCTAAGACAGGCTCCGGGGCACCCTTGACCCAGGTGGTCACAGGGGGTGGCTCCGGCGGTATTCGGGGAGTATAGCCGATCCCATATCGGCTTGGGTTTGCCCTAGGAAGGATGGGCTCTAGGAGACCCTGGTTTTGTGCCCCTAGACTTTTGTAGGGCGTGTAGCCCATGTTTAATAACATGTTCCACGACCTTTTGTTTTTTGAAAAGATGGGATATAAGTCATGGTCCTGGAACATGCTATCGTCCATATTAGGCTCGTATGGCCTTTTGTCCAGGGGTTTTGGAAATAGGGAACGTTTGGGTTTTCCTAGGAGGATTAGAGTCGGGAGGGGGCCTGCTTTGGGCGGTCCCTTCACACATACAACCTTCCTAGGGTTGTTCAACACGAGCCGAGGTGGCTCAACCATAATTTGCCCCAGGTTAGCCTCATGGGCCTGGGAGCTCGATAAACAAGGGGAGTTTATGATCCCCTGAAGCTGTGGGTGACTCTCACCTAGGATCACTACGACTTGGTCCCTAAAAGGGATCTTGACACACTTGTGGAAGGTGGATGGCACAGCGCACAAACTGTGTATCCAGGGTCTTCCCAGCAACAGGTTATAATGGGGGTGGATGTCCAAGACATGGAACACCCCCGTGTGTTCGATCCCTCCCGTTTCCATTGGGAGTTCGATGGATCCTAAAGGTCTAGACGCATTCCCATCGTATCCAGTGATAACGATGGGGCTTGGGTTCACTGAAGTCAAGGTGACTCCGATTTTGTACGCCACGTGAAGTGGAAGGATATTGAGCCCTCCTCCACCATCGACTAGGCACCTGTCCAGAGAGTGGTTGTTTAGAACCACCTCGATATGCAGGGCCTGGTTATGGGTTTCGTAGGGTCTATCTACATCATCTTCCGAAAAGGTGATGGGCGATTTTGCTCCTAATAAAGCCACTTGGGCAGACAAGGAT
The DNA here is from genome assembly GCA_036023115.1 of Brasenia schreberi. NCBI lineage: Eukaryota > Viridiplantae > Streptophyta > Magnoliopsida > Nymphaeales > Cabombaceae > Brasenia > Brasenia schreberi. The sequence goes on from JAYKKT010000039.1 coordinate 1,153,915, forward strand.
TCCGGACTTATGTCCGAATCAACCTTGGCCCTTTCTAGAATTTTCTCTAAGACAAGTCTATGCCTAGGCGAGGTTTTGATAAGCTCTAGGATAGACATGTGAATAGGAATCTTTGAAAGGTGGTTTTCGAAATCATAAGGATTTAGGATGATTTTGTCCTTATCTGCTTTTGGCAGACCACTAGGGATACATGCTTTTGAGGGGCCAGGCACACTGACCACCTTTTGAGCACCTTGAAGGTGCGGGGGTTGGTAGATCCTCCCGGATCTAGTGACTTCCCCCACGACCAGCCTAGGGTTTGCGCTAAACTTGGCTCTAAGGATGAGCTGAGGAGAACCTTGGATTTTCAAAACTGGTCTTGTCGGGGTTTCCACTTTTGGTGGTCCCCGGATGATGACTTGGGCGGGCCTCTTGTATAATACAAGGATGGGCGCACAAGCAGGTCGACTAGGTTCGGGCTTTCGCGCTAGTTCCTCGGAAATGGTGAGGGTACATACCTCCTTTCCTTTCCCACTGCCACTGTCGTGTTTGGGAAAGGGTTCCTTGAAGATAGCTTGAGGTGGCTCAGGTTCCGCAGTGACCTGGAGCCGGCCCTCCGCTATCAAGTTCTCAATTTTATTTAGAAGAGAGAAGCACCGTTTGGTATCATGGCCTTTGAGCCGATGATACTTGCAAAATCGGTTTAAATACCCCCCTTTGGACGTGACTCCTTCGGGGATTTCAGGGAGTTCGATCATGCCCTGGGCAAGTAGGAGGTCTAGGACCTCCGACACAGGTTGCCCCAGCGGAGTGTACTCCCGTTTTTCAATCGGTTTTGAAAAGTTGCGTTCTCTCTTATTTTCTATTTTTTCAAAATTTTTAGAAGTGCCCGCCATGCCTGGATCCACCCGGACATTGGCGATTTTATGGGGTTTTGCCCCTTTGTCCGTCGTGGGCAGCCCATATGCGATGGGCTTTTCCACACGTGTTTTGGGAACGGCACTTCCTTTCCATAAGTGGTCGTATGTCCCTTTTCGCAAGTTGGTTTCGAAAAGGGAGGCCTTTTTTATCAACTTATGGAAAGTTGAAATCTCATGGAGCGAGAGAAGGGTTTTTAACTCGCTTTTGAAATTATCCAGGATGAGCATGACTGCGCATCCTTCGGATATAGGCTCTCGCACTTGGCCTAAAAGAGACCTCCATCTTATAATGAAGGCATGCACGTCTTCGTTCATGCCTTGCTTTGTATCCCTTAAGGTATTCAGGGTTGGCGTGACTTCCACGTTGTGTGCAAATCTTTGCATGAAGCAGTTCGCTAACTCTTCAAAAGTAGCGAACTAGCTTAAGTCGTAAGAAGCCAGCCATTTGGCAGCTGTGCCTTTAAGGGATAGGGGGAACCAATACACCCATTTCATCGAGTCCTTTTTCTTCTTATGGGCTCGACGTGAGAAAAGCTGCAAGTGAGACCTAGGGTCTCCCATGCCATCATACCGATGGAAGTTCGGTATTTCATCGTCACTGTCTGTTTCGTAATCCATAGGAAGGAAATCAGACAGGGCGTAGCTTCTTTTCTCTTTATTTTGCCCTTTCAGCAGCTGCTGTAGGGCTTTACGGTCCTTTTGTGTGAAGGACTCGTGGTATTGGTTGCCTTCCATTACGGAGGCCTCTTTTTGCTTGCGAGGTTTTTCAATTTTCTTTTTAGGCCTTTGTTCACCGTTTGATGAACACGAATCGCCTACTTCAGCCTCTTGGCTGAGAGCATCGATTTTGGCCTCAAATTCCCTTCTCAAGTCCTCGATTTCATCTAGTCTTATTTTGTTTTTGAAAATCCTCCTAGAGTGAGAACTTGATGCGCATGAGCCTTGGCTCGACACTTCACTTGGATTGGATTTTGACATGCTTTTCAAGCTTTTTCAAAATTTCGAGTAAAAGCAAAGAAAACAAGTTAAAAACGACACCTTTAAAATTTTCGCAAGACTTCTACAAGTAAACTCGATTTTTGAAAAGGCTCACGTCCCACCGGGCGTGCCAATCTCTGTAGACGCGCGAAAATCCCCGCCTCTTCGCCTCTTTCGGGACTTGGAGTGGATCTTATCGTGCGTCTAAGGCCTATGTATATAAACAGGGCGTGCCAGCTAGCTTACTTAAGCTAGCGAAGATTTAATACTGACTTCTAAACGTGGCGACTGTGAGCAAGTGAGCTCTTGTCGTCGCAGACCTTCTTGCACCGATGCGCAAGGGTCAGTCTGTACGCTTTTGCAAAAATCGAGTTTTGGGGAGAAAGTCCACGAGACGGTTCGAGGTGTCTATTTCGGGTCTTTAAGATGCGATTGCATGTTTTAGATCACGTGGATTTGCACGTGCCTAAGTCTTTTCTTTTATCCCTTTTTGGGTCGCCTAGTTTGTGTGTTATGAACACTCCACTACATGGGCGAATTCGAGCGGGGGTTGCTTCGATGCAATATGCGTCCTACCTCGTGGTATGGCGTAGATGCAATGCAAACTCACGCTACTCCAAAGGGAAAACCCGAAATGTAAAGACAATACTGAAGGGAAATAACAGAAAGGAAATAACCGAAGGGAAATAACCGAAGGGAAATAACCGAAGGGAAATACGTATATATCTTACGTATATGAGCCCTTACTCGGGTCTTGCAAATAAGAGCGAAGGCTCAATGTGGGTGCGTGTTTGAATTGAAAGACTTACACACACGACATGAAATTAAACCCAAATATAAATTGCAGTATGGCCTTGACTAAGGTCTTGGGAGTAAGAGCGAAGGCTCAATGTGTGTGAGGGTGCTTGAATTGAAGTACTACACACACGACATAAATGAAACCCAAATATAACTGCAATAAGGCCTTTACTAAGGTCTTGGGAGTAAGAGCGAAGGCTCAATGTGTGTGAAAGTGCTTGAATGGAAAGACTTACTCACACGACAAGAAATGAAACCCAAATAGTATAGGTCGGCCCTTACTTGGGTCTTTCAAATAAGAGCGAAAGCTCAATGTGTGTGAGAGTGTTTAAATTGAAAGACTTACTCACACGACATGAAATGAAACCCAAATAGTATAGGTCGGCCCTTACTTGGGTCTTTCAAATAAGAGCGAAAGCTCAATGTGTGTGAGAGTGTTTAAATTGAAAGACTTACTCACACGACATGAAATGAAACCCAAATAGTATAGGTCGGCCCTTACTTGGGTCTTTCAAATAAGAGCGAAAGCTCAATGTGTGTGAGAGTGTTTAAATTGAAAGACTTACTCACACGACATGAAATGAAACCCAAATAGTATAGGTCGGCCCTTACTTGGGTCTTTCAAATAAGAGCGAAAGCTCAATGTGTGTGAGAGTGTTCGAATTTAAAGACAACGCACCCAACTTAAACAAAACCCTTCGGAAATGAAATATATACGTATACTTATATATTAGGGGCTGATTAGGCCCGTGTGTGTTCAAAATTGTGCACGACTAAGAGAGTGCACGTGTGTGGTTGTGCCAAGCCACGTTATTACAAGCGGGGGGAGACTATGCTCCGTTATTACAACCCCGTATCAAATTGAATTTCAAGCAAGTGTACGACTAAAGACCGAGTTTAGACACTTACGAGTAGCTGGTCCGTAGGGGTCTTGCTTGAGCGTGGGCTTGGCTTTGGGCTGCAAACGGGAGCTCCGCGAAGGTATGTGATCAAGGGTGCTGGCCGGCTGCAAGTGGGGCGCGGGATAGACGCCTCGAAGGGGGCCGGTGGCAAGTAGGCGGCGCCTCCAAGTAGGGAGTTTGGAGTGGCTGACTAAGTGGGTCTTAGGGTCACTAGAGAAGTTAGGTACTTAGGGAAAACTGGCCCTAAAAGGTGAGCTAGTGGGAAGGCCAAATAGGACACCTAGGGGGGTCGGCCGAATGGGAGATGGTGGCTAAGTAGTGGCCAACCACTTGGGTTATCCTAGGTTCGGCTAGGCTTAGATGGTGGCGGCAAAGGGGTTGAGCTGAAGGGAAGATGGGTGGCTAAGAGTGGAGAGGTGGTAGAGAGTGACTTTGAGGGAGTTAGGGGGGCTTACCGAATGGGGAGGAATGGCGGATGGAGTGGGAGAGTGGCGGGCAGGTAGCTGTCGGCTGGTGGAGTTGGGGGAAGACGGTGGCGTCCGGCTGGGGGGGCAGTGGTGGTGGACGGAAGAGGGAAGGTGGCGGAGCAGGTGGCGGCTGGTGGAGCAGGTGGAGTTGTTGGGGAGTGGTCACGGCTGGATGGAAGATGGGAGAAGGAGAGGGCCCGGCTGGTGGTAGAGTGGTTCCCACTTGGAAAACCCGCCCACAATGAGGGGGGTTTAAATAGGGGATGGGTAGGTCGGTTAGGGCTGGGTTGTGGGTAGTGGTTAGGTGGTTTAGGTAGGGTAGTATGTAGATAAGGTGGGCTGGATGGGGTTGGGCCAGATATTTTAAAACTAGGGGTTTGGAAAAATCGTGGGCTAAGGGTGGTTTAGGGGTTTAGGGCTAGGTTAGGTGGTTGGGTTTTAGGGTGAGGTTTAGTGAGCTAGGTTAGGTGGTTTAGGCTAGGTTTAGGCTAGGATTAGGGAAATTAATCTAGGTTTAGGGAAGGATTAGGGGAGTGGGTTAGGTGATTAGGTTGGGATTAGGCCGAGATTAGGGAAGTGGGTTAGGTGATTAGGTTCAGATTAGGGGTGGATTAGGGGTTTAGGCTAGGTTTAGGCATTTTGGGTTAGGTTTAGGTGAAGGAGCTCCCTTAGCATGGCCCATAGACCTTGATCACCCCATGTTGGTGCAGCCCTAGGTTAGGTTTTAGCTAATTACAAGCTTAAACCCACTCAATTAGGCTAACCCACATGATTAACCCAAACTTGACACACAAGTCAAGCTTAATACAACACTCTTGATATTTTTCACCCCCACTCTCTCTCATGCCCAATATCCCACGTGAATTTCAAGTGGGCCCCACCTCCATTTATGAGAAGGTGATGTGGGCCATGGATATGGATATTGGATTGGATCTCTGGATCCAAATCCGAATCCAAGTCCACATATGGGTTTGGATTGGAATCTGGATATATATGGTCCAGATCCAATCCAAACTGAACTCTGACTCCTTCGAGCTGGGTTCGAAACGGACGATTCGTGCGGGGCCTGACAGCATCAGTACTCCGTCTGCGTTGGGTCTTCGCCAACATAGTCGTCCGCCTCCGTTTCTGCCTTCCGGAGATGACTTCAAATGCTATTTTGATAAGAACAGGGTCTTGGACGTTCGAGATCCTGGGGTGTGAATCAGATACAAGAGTTGCTGCACCGGGCTCGACAGGTGCTCCGGTTCCGGGCTCTTCTTGGCTTTCCTGGTCCTGTCTTGATCGGGCCAAGCCACTTCGGGGTTTCAAAACATGTTTTAAAAGGGTTTTCAAAAGCTATATCATATGTTTTTGAAAGATAAAGTTTAAAACATATACACAGGGTTTGTTTGGAAGGCTCCTGGGTTTCCAAACTCAAAATGGCCCTTTGGGGCTGCTTGTATAAAACCAGATGGATTTTGAGAAATTCGTGGGATTTCGGGGTGTTTACAGTAACATCTTGTAGACGCGGCGAAAATCCCCCCCTCTTCGCCTTATCAGGGCTTGGAGTAGATCCTCTCGTGCGTCTAAGGCCTATTTATATAAACAGGGCGTGCCAACTAGCTTACCTAAGCTAGCGAAGATATATTTTAAACTGACTTCTAATCGTAGCGACTGTGAGCAAGTGAGTTCTTGTCGTCGTAGACCTTCTTGCACCGATGCGCAAGGGTCAGTCTGTATGCTTTGAAAAATCGAGTTTTGGGATAGAAAGCCTACGAAGCGGTTCGAGGTGTTTAATTCGGGTCTTTTAGATGTGATTGCAGATTTTAGATCACGTGGATTTGCACGTGCCTAAGTCTTTCTTTTTATCCCTTTATAGGCCACCTAGTTTGTGTGTTATGAACACTCCACTACATGGGCGAATTTTGAGCAGGAATATGGGGCTTGCTTTGATGCAGTATGCGCTACCTCGTGGTATGGTGTAGATGCAATGCAAACTCACGCTACTCCAAAGAGAAAACCTGAAATGTAAAGACAATGCCGAAGGGAAATAACCGAAGGGAAATGACTTGTAATGTAAATGCCGAAGGGAGATATGTATATGGGCCCTAAATAAGAGCGAAGGCTCAATGTGGGTGCGTGCTTGAATTGAAAGACTTACACACACAACATGAAATTAAACCCAAATATAACTTGCAGTATGGCTTTGACTAAGGTCTTGGGAATAAGAGCGAAAGCTCAATGTGTGTGAGTGCTTGAATTGAAGTACTACGCACACAACATGAAATTAAACCCAAATAGTATAACATGGCCCTTACTTGGGTCTTTAAAATAAGAGCGAAGGCTCAATGTGTGTGAGTGCTTGAATTGAAAGACTTACACACACGACATGAAATGAAAACCCAAATAGTATAGGTCGGCCCTTACTTGGGTCTTGCAAATAAGAGCGAAGGCTCAATCTGTGTGAGTGCTTGAATTGAAAGACTTACACACACGACATGAAATGAAAACCCAAATAGTATAGGTCGGCCCTTACTTAGGTCTTGCAAATAAGAGCGAAGGCTCAATGTGTGTGAGTGCTTGAATTGAAAGACTTACACACACGACATGAAATGAAAACCCAAATAGTATAGGTCGGCCCTTACTTGGGTCTTGCAAATAAGAGCGAAGGCTCAATGTGTGTGAGTGCTTGAATTGAAAGACAACACACCCAACTTAAGCAAAACCCTACGAAAATTAAAGTATATATCTACACTTATGTATTAGGGGCTGATTAGGCCCGTGTGTGTTCAAAATCGTGCACAACTAAGAGAGTGCACGTGTGTGGGTGTGCCAAGCCACGTTATTACAAGCGGGGGGAGACTACGCTCCGTTATTACAACCCCATATCGAATTGAATCTTAAGCAAGTATACAACTAAGGACCGAGTTAGGCACTTACTAATAGCTGGTCCGAAGATGCCTTGCTTGAGCGTGGGCTTGGCCTTCGCCTTGGGCTGCAAGAGGGAGCTCCACGGAATTGAACGGCAAAGGTGTGCTGGCCGGGTGCCTTGGGCGCACGGGAAGGGCGCCTTGAAGGTGGCCAGCTGCTAGCAAGGGTGCCGCCTTGACGTGTGGGATTAAAGGGGCTAGGTAAGGTCACTAGGGAGAGTGTAGTGTTGGGGGAGTATGGCACTAAGGGGAAGCTTAAGGGAAGGTCTAATGGGGCACCTAAGGTTGGCGGGTTGCTGGCCGAGTGAAGAGGCGACAGTCGGTTGGAGTGGCCGACTAGGGGAGTTCGGTGGTGGCGGGTTGTTAGGGTGGGTAGGAGTGGTGTAAGGGAAGGGAACTAGCTAGGAGATGGGGTCAGGTGGTAGTGGGTGTAGTGGGTGTAGTGGGGTGATGTGGGCAGGTCTTAGGGAGTCGGATAGGGTGGCCGAATGGAGCTAAGGTGTCTAGGTGGTGACGGGTAGTTAGGGTGGTTATGGCCTGGCCGAGTGGGAATGGTGGCGGCTAGTGGCTGGCCTTAGGTTGATATGGTAGTGGGTTAGGTGGCTGAGAGTGGAGAGGGAGTGGAGAAGGAGTAAGGTGGAGGATAGGGTACTAACCGTGATTGAAGAGGGGCGGTGGATGGAAGAAAGGAGCCGGGTGGTTGGGATGCGCAGGATGGGATTCGGCCGGTGTGGTGGTGGTGGCGGTGCTCGGCTGGAGTGGTGGTGTTGGTGGAGGCTGACTGTGGGGCAGGTGGAGCAGGAGGGGAGTCGACTGAGCTGGAAAGTGGAGGACCCGGCTGGTGGAAGGTGGGGCTTGAAGATGGGAAAACCCGCCCCAAAGGGGGGGATTTATATAGGGCTGGGCTAGGTCGGTTAGGGCTGGTTTTGGGGTAGTGGTTAGGTGGTTTAGGTAGGGTGGTGTGGTGATAAGGTGGGCTGGAAAGGTGTAAACACCCCGAAATCCCACGAATTCCTCGAAACAATCTGGTTTTGTAAAAGCAGCCCCAAAGGGCTATTTTGAGTCTGGAAACCCAGGAGCCTTCCAGGCAACCCTGTACATATATTTTCCACTCCGTATTTCAAAAATATACAATATGGCTTTTAAAACCTTTTTAAAAAACATGTTTTGAAACCCCGAAGCAGCTTGGCCTAATCCAGACAGGACCAGGAAAGCTAAGGAGAGCCCGGAACCAGAGCACATGTCGAGCCCGGCACAGCAACTCTCGTATCAAATCCACACCCCCAGGATCTCGAACGTCCAAGACCCTGTTATCATCGAAACATTGTTTGAAGTCATCTCCGGAAGGCAAAAACAGAGGCGGACGATCATGTTGGCGAAGACCCAACGCAGACAGAGCACTGATGCTGTCAGGCCCCGCATAAACTGTTCGTTTCGAACACAGCTCGAAGGAGTCAGAGTTCAGTTTGGATCGGATCTGGACCATATATATCCAGATCCCAATCCAAACCCATGTATGGACTTGGATTTGGATTTGGATTCAAAAATCCAATCCAATATCCATATCCATGGCCCACATCACCTTCTCATAAATGGAGGTGGGGCCCACTTGAATTTCACATGGGATTATGGGCATGAGAGAGAGTGGGGGTGGATAAGATCAAGTGTGTGTTGTAATTAAGCTTGACTTGTGTGTCAAGTTTGGGGTTAATCATGTGGGTTAGCCTAATTAAGTGGGTTTAGCTTATAATTAGCCAAAACCTAACCTAGGGCTGCACCAACATGATATGATTAGGGTCTATGGGCCATGCAAAGGGAGCTCCTCCACCTAATCCTAACCAAAAATACCTAATCCTAGCCTTCCACCCTAATCAGCCCCTAATACATAAGTATATACATATACTTTCATTTTGTAGGGTTTTGCTTAAGTTGGGTGTGTTGTCTTTCAATTCAAGCACTCACACACATTGAGCCTTCGCTCTTATTTGAAAGACCCAAGTAAGGGCCGACCTATACTATTTGGGATTTTATTTCATGTCGTGTGTGTAAGTCTTTCAATTCAAGCACTCACACACATTGAGCCTTCGCTCTTATTTGAAAGACCCAAGTAAGGGCCGACCTATACTATTTGGGTTTTTATTTCATGTCGTGTGTGTAAGTCTTTCAATTCAAGCACTCACACACATAGAGCCTTCGCTCTTATTTGAAAGACCCAAGTAAGGGCCGACTTATACTATTTGGGTTTAATTTCATGTTGTGTGCGTAGTACTTCAATTCAAGTACTCACACACATTGAGCTTTCGCTCTTACTCCCAAGACCTTAGTCAAGGCCTACTGTAGTTATATTTGGGTTTCATTTCATGTTGTGTGCGTAGTACTTCAATTTAAGCACTCACATACATTGAGCTTTCGCTCTTATTCCCAAGACCTTAGTTAAGGCCATACTGCAATTTATATTTGGGTTTAATTTCATGTCGTGTGTGTAAGTCTTTCAATTCAAGCACGCACCCACATTGAGCCTTCGCTCTTATTTGCAAGACCCGAGTAAGGGCCCATATACCTACTCTATATACATATCTCCCTTCGGCATTTACTTTACAAGTCATTTCCCTTCGGTTATTTCCCTTCAGTATTGTCTTTACATTCGGGTTTTCCCTTTGGAGTAGCGTGAGTTTGCATTGCATCTATGCCATACCACGAGGTAGGACGCATATTGCATCAACGCAAGCCCCGCTCGAATTCACCCATGTAGTGGAGTGTTCATAACACACAAACTAGGTGGCCCATAAAGGGATAAAAGGAAAGACTTAGGCACGTGCAAATCCACGTGATCTAAAATCTGCCATCGTATCTAAAAGACCCGAATTAGACACCTCGAACCGCTGCGTAGGCTTTCTATCTCAAAAACTTGATTTTTGCAAAGCGTACAGACTGACCCTTGCGCACCGGTGCAAGAAGGTCTGCGACGACAAGAGCTCACTTGCTCATAGTCGCCACGATTAGAAGTCAGTTTAAATATATCTTCGCTAGCTTAGGTAAGCTAGATGGCATGCCCTGTTTACATAAATAGGCCTTAGACGCACGAGAGGATCCACTCCAAGCCCAGGAAAGGTGGGGAGGCGTGGGGATTTTTCGCGTGTCTACAGAGGTTGGCACGCCCGGTGGGACGTGAGCCTTTCAAAAGTCGAGTTTTTAAGTTAGGAACTTACAAAAATTTTCAAAGAGGTGTCATTTTTAACTTGTTTTCTTTGCTTGTACTTAGGACATTTTGAAAAAGCTTGAAAAGCATGTCAAAATCCAATCCAAGTGAAGTGTCGAGCCAAGGCTCATGCGCATCAAGTTCTCACTCTAGGAGGATTTTCAAAAACAAAATAAAACTAGATGAGATCGAGGACTTGAGAAGGGAGTTTGAGGCCAAAATCGATGCTCTCAGCAAGAGGCTGAAGTAGGCGATTCATGTTCATCAAATGGTGAACAAAGGCCTAAAAAGAAATCTGAAAAACCTCGCAAGCACAAAGAGGTCTCCGTAATGGAAGGCAACCAATACCACGAGTCCTTCATACAAAAGGACCGTAAAGCCCTACAACAGTTGCTGAAAGGGCAGAATAAAGAGAAAAGATGCTACGCCCTGTCTGATTTCCTTCCTATGGATTACGAAACAGACAGTGACGATGAAATACCAAACTTCCATCGGTATGATGGCATGGGAGACCCTAGGTCTCACTTGCAGCTTTTCTCGCGTCAAGCCCATAAGAAGAAAAAGGACTCGATGAAATGGGTGTATTGGTTCCCTTTATCCCTTAAAGGCACAGCTACCAAATGGCTGGCTTCCTACGACTTAAGCCAGTTCGCTACTTTTGAAGAGTTAGCGAACTGCTTTATGCAAAGATTTGCACACAACGTAGAAGTCACGCCGACTCTGAATACCTTAAGGGATACAAAGCAAGGCATGAACGAAGACGTACATGCCTTCATTATAAGATGGAGGTCGCTTTTGGGCCAAGTGCGAGAGCCCATATCCAAAGGATGTGCAGTCATGCTCATCTTGAATAACTTTAAAAGCGAGTTAAAAACCCTTCTCTCGCTCCATGAGATCTCAACTTTCCATAAGTTGATCAAAAAGGCCTCCCTTTTCGAAACCAACTTGCGAAAAGGGACATACGATCACTTGTGGAAAGGAAGTGCCGTTCCAAAAACCCGCTTGGAAAAGCCCATCACATACGGGCTACCCACGATGGACAAAGGGGTAAAGCCCCATAAAATCGCCAATGTCTGGGTGGATCCAGGCGCGGCAGGCACTTCCAAAAATTTTGAAAAGTTAGAAAATAAGAGGGAGCGAAACTTTCAAAAACCGATTGAAAAACGGGAGTACACTCCACTGGGGCAACCTGTGTCGGAGGTCCTAGACCTCCTACTTGCCCAGGGCATGATAGAACTCCCTGAAATCCCCGAAGGAGTCACTTCCAAAGGGGGGTATTTAAACCGATTTTGTAAGTATCATCGGCTAAAAGGCCATGATACCAAACGCAGCTTCTCCCTCTTAAATAAAATTGAGAACTTGATAGCAGAAGGCTGGCTCTAGGTCACTGCGGAACCTGAGCCACCTCAAGCTATCTTCAAGGAACCCTTTCCCAAACACGCCAGTGGCAGTGGGAAAGGAAAGGAGGTATGTACCCTCACCATTTCCGAGGAACTAGCACAAAAACCAGAGTCTGGTCGACCCACTTGTGCGACCATTCTTGTACTATACAAGAAGCCCGCCCAAGTCATCATTCGGGGACCACCAAAAGTGGGATCCCCGGTAAAACTAGTTTTGAAAACCCAAGGTTCTCCTCAGCTCATCCTTAAAGCCAAAATTAGCGCGAACCCTAGGCTAGTCGTGGGGGAAGTCACTAGATCCGGGAGGATCTATCAACCCCCGCACCTTTAAGGTGCTCAAAAGGTGGTCAGTGTGCCTGGCCCCTCAAAAGCATGTATCCCTAGTGTTCTGCCAAAAGCAGATAAGGACAAAGTCATCCTAAATCCTTATGACTTCGAAAACCACCTTTCAAAGATTGCTATTCACATGTCTATCTTAGAGCTTATACAAACCTCACCTAGGCATAGACTTGTATTAGAGAAAATTCTAGAAATGGCCAAGGTTGATTCGAACATAAGTCCGGAATCCTTGTCTGCCCAAGTGGCTTTATTAGGAGCAAAATCGCCCATCACTTTCTCGGAAGATGATGTAGATAGACCCTACGAAACCCATAACCAGGCTCTGCATATCGAGGTGGTTCTAAACAACCACTCTCTGGACAGGTGCCTAGTCGATGGTGGAGGAGGGCTCAACATCCTTCCACTTCATGTGGCATACAAAATCGGAGTCACCTTGACTTCAGTGAACCCAAGCCCCATCGTTATCACTGGATATGATGGGAATGCGTCTAGACCTTTAGGATCCATCGAACTCCCAATGGAAACGGGAGGGATCGAACACACGGGGGTGTTCCATGTCTTGGACATCCACCCCCATTATAACCCGTTGTTGGGAAGGCCCTGGATACACAGTTTGTGCGCTGTGCCATCCACCTTCCACAGGTGTGTTAAGATCCCTTTTAGGGACCAGGTCGTTGTGATCCTAGGTGAGAGTCACCCACAGCATCAAGGGATCATAAACTCCCCTTGTTTATCAAGCTCCTAGGCCCATGAGGCTAACCTGGGGTAAATTATGGTTGAGCCACCTCGGTTCGTGTTAAACAACCCTAGGAAGGTTATATATGTGAAGGGGCCACCCAAAGCAGGCCCCCTCCCAATTCTAACCCTTCTAGGACAACCCAAGCGTTTCCTATTTCCAAAGCCCCTGGACAAGAGGCCATACGAGCACAATATGGATAATAGCATGTTCCAGGACCACGACTTGTATCAAACTTTTTCGAAAAACAAAAAATCGTGGAACATGTTGTTGAACATGGGCTACACGCCCTACAAGAGTCTAGGGGCACAGAACCAGGGTCTCCTAGAGCCCATCCTTCCTAGGGCCAATCCAAGCCGATATGGGATCGGCTATACTCCCCGAATACCGCCGGAGCCACCCCCTGTGACCACCTAGGTCAAGGGTGCCCCGGAACCTACCTTAGAAGAGACCTACGATTTAGACCTCCTATTCCGAGTCTAACCCATAGTGTTTTCTCTTTGTAGGTATGACGGAAGATCCCTTTTCTAAAAATACAAAAACATTTGAAAACCTTAAAATTAAAAAAATCGAAAAACAAGAAAAACCAAAAACAATGGAAAAACAAAAACTCGAAAATAGAGTGCTTTGTATAGCTCCCAAGGTTCTTGTTTTACAAAAAACCAAAAAAATCGAAAATTTGGAAAATACCAAAAAGATTTTGTACATAGCTGCTCCTGGTAGCACTTTGGCAAAAGAAAAAGATTTCGAAATAAACGTCGTCTGCATAGCCAGACCAAAAATTTTGAAATCACTTAAAAATCCAAGTACAAAACCAGGTCATTTTGAAAACCACGCATCAAATTCCCTCAGGTCTATAGCCCACGAGAATGATCAAAGCCCAGAAGTAGATCCCCTGGAGGAAGATCCCACTTCTGAGCTCCCAGAATTTCATAAGATTCTCGATTTTGAAAAACCTTCCCAATTAGTAGGAGGAGATTTCATAGAGGTGAACCTAGGGGATGATTCCAATCCCAAAACCATCAAAATAGGCGCATGCTTGCATGAAAATGAAAGGTTAGCATTCATTGCATTTCTACGAACCTATTTAGATGTGTTTGCATGGACGTATGAAGACATGCCGGGCATAGATCCCAGCTGTAGACGTGATTTTATTTCAAATCGTGGGATCCGAAATCAAACCCTCGAACTACGTCGGGTTGCGCGAGCGTGCCAGTTAGTTTATCAAAACTAACAAATTCTGATTTTCTGACTTCTAAGAACGATTGTGGACAAGTGAGATCTTTTCGACTTAGGCCTTCTTGAACCGGCGCTCAAGGGTCAGCCTAGACGCTTGAAATTTGTTTGAATCCGTTAATTCGAGAAAGGAAAAACCAGATTTTCCAATAGTTTCAGATTCGTGTTTAAGTTCTTGATTTCGGAAAATTTTCAGATTCTGAAAGTTGCAGAATCTGTTCAGTTTCAAAGACCTGTTCTTCGAATTTTTAAAAATACTTCTGATTCTCCAAAAATTTTAAAACTTTTACAGAATGGAGACACGTGTCTGTAGAATCAGAATATATTTTTATTTTATAATTTTGTTCTTTATTTTCTGAGAATTAAATACAGAATCAGAAACTGTTATAAAATTCGGAACAGCCCTGTTTCTGTGAATCAGAAGCTCAGAAAAACAGCAATATCTCAGCACTCAGTCATCCAATTTCGATACAATTTATTGTGTTAGAAAGATATGGATGTTAGGTTTCCAAAGAATCAAATTTCATCCAATTTCATTCAGTGGTTGAAGAGATATGGGCAAAAGAACAGAGGTCTGTTACTGAACGTTCTGTTTCTGTAAAACGCAATCTGGATTTTGTATAAATGTCACGGATTTAATTGGCTAGGCAACAGTTCATAAAAATTCCTCAAAATTTTATCTAAGAACGTCTGATATGTCTAGATTATTCATGCAAAATTTTGAAGCAATTGGCTTATCCGTTTGTCTATAAAAATTCCGTGATCAGACGCGTGTGCACAGACAGTTTCAGAAACCAAGTTTTGCAGAAAATTTCAGAAAGTTCCTAACGTGATTCTAGAATGAAAATTCAACCTGTATCAGTCCTAATGATGCATGGAAATCATCTAAACGTGGATTTTAATTCCGTTCATGAAGGAATCATGCATGTTTGTATCGATATAAATGAAGAACATGGGCTCAAGGCCTTGATTCATGTACAAATTTCCAGAATCTGTGCTTTTTCAGATTCTCATGAATTAAAACCAATTTGTGCAAGAATTCCAACCTGTGTGAGTGAGAGGGGACGTAGGAGCACTTCGCCGGATGATCGTCGGACGTCGGAACCAGGCTGGACTTCCTTCTTCTCCTTCTTCTCTTCCTTTCTCTCTCTCTCTCTCTCTATTTCTCTGAATTTTCGGACTGAACCTCTTGATGCTCGTTCGTTGATGGTCGCTGGTTGATGCCCTGTGCAGCACCTGGGAGAGCCTTTTTATAGGCTCTGGCTGTGATTTGGATAAGCCTGATGGTTGGGATTTGGATGAGTTCGGTTTTGATTGTGTTGATAAAATCTTATCTGGATTGGTTGGAACGTCATCTGCATTTGATAGGCATAATCCTTGTTTGATTGTTGAACGTTATCTACATTTGATAGGCATCTGAGTTGTTGAATCATTATCTGTATTTGATTTCATCTGCATTGGGCAATCTTGAACGTGATCTTCTGATCCTTCCTCAATCTGTTGCTGGATATGCGCTCAAAGAAAAAACACAGCTGGAACACAAGCATTCATCAGGACAGGCAGAACAAAGTGAATGAACCCATCTTTCCGACATTGATCAATAGGAGTGACATATGGTTGGAAAACACCAGCGAGTATGGGCCCTTGACAACTCAGTATCTCGTCATTGTTGCCCTGACATGAATGGATGTATGTCTTTGAGTAGGCGCTCCTTTAGTGCTTGTGGTATTTGGGAATTAAAGGTTTTCTTAGCCTCAGATATTAAAAATCGCTTTAGATCAGTGTGAGGAATGCTTGAGTCTCTCATACATAATCTTTTTTTGTTGCGCATCAAAGTACAGACTCCATGATACCAGCAGCTTGTCCTCAGGAAAGAACATGCTTCTTCGCAAAGCATTTCTTTTAACTCCAGCTCTCCGGCAAAATGTTCTTTTACGCTTGATGATTTGCACCGGTTCTCTTGTTCAGACAAACTGTGCAAGCCATTACTACTTGAATTAGCATTATCAGCACTGTGACTGTCACACACTTTCCGTTTGGTCCCCATGGCATTGGAGTTGCGGATTCCGTCCACAACCCTAACATGGGACACATTGTTCTCCATCTCTGCAAATGGCTTCACAGCATTCTTACTATCACTAACAAAAGAATGTTTGTCATTAGATGTGGTGTCATTGGCACGATATGGTAAAACAGAAGACCTATCTGTTATTGCATTCACATCCTTGTTGGAGAAATTTGTCCCACTAACAGTGTCACGACTGGGTAAGGGCACTTCCTTATGCATTTGACCAGGCAGACCTTCAGTGTTAACCATATCAGCAAAACTTGACTTCATCAACTTTGGATTTCCCTTTGTGTTCTTGAAGAATGATTGCTATGAGATACAGCTTCTAATTCAACCTTTTCAATAAGGCTGGCCTATTTTACATCATGAACATTCATTATTGGTTCTAGGTGAGCATTGCCACTAGCCATAACTTTCTACCAGGTAGATTAAAAGGATGAGTGATATGAAAAGAACCATAAATGTTTCACAACCAGAACCTCTGCCCGATGTTACATTCAAGGCAATAAGAATCAGTGTAGGTTCAGAGATAATATGAACTTGGCTTGCAACATGGCGGGCTATTAAAGCGAGATTTCCAGCTATGAATGACTCAGATAAGACAACAGCACACTCTAATCCAATAAAACACTTGAAAACTTTTCATTGCTGTTGCTGATTATACTTTCGGGATGTATTTTGCTAAATTGAAAAAAAAAAATCCTTCTTTGTACCACAACAATTTCAACAGTATAGCTCAACACAGAATAAGCAGAAAAGTATTAACAAATAGCCACTTCTAAGGAAACATGATGAATCTCAATTGAATCTTTTACATGCATAAGAGTACTCAAGTAGTCTTCCGTTATCTGTATATGCCATGAACGTGGCTATGCAAATCCATATTACATACTTACCTATTATGAATGTATTCAAATAGGCCTATGTTATGTTTTTGAAAATCAACTTTCATGCTCATTCAATCCTTTCCACGAGTGTTGGGATATTAAAATTGCTCTTATCATAACATATCAATAGCATACCAGTAACAAATGACAATGCAAATTGATGTATATCAATACTAATTACCTCAATACCCAAACATAACGTAGACACGTTACGAGAGGCGTTCGATACCAAACCTTCACTTTCGGAGGCTTTCGTTCTTGCTTTCATCTTTCCTTTCCTTTGATAATACCGACCTTACCCTCTGGAAATTGATTTCTTTCCAAATGTGAGCTTTTCTTTCTAGGAAGCTCACTTTCCCTTTTTAATGCTCGTTTCCCTTTCTGGGCGTCCACCTTCTTTTTTAGGTGTCAACTTGTCTTTTCAATGCCTTTTTCTTTTGAAGAGGCAAGCTTTCAACATACTTTTCATAATAAATCTTTTAAGGAAACGAAATCCTGTTTTTCCAGTACTAAGGGCAAAATCGTCATTTTTCCAAATTTTGTCAAAACTCAAAACTTTCAGAACAGAAATCATTCTTTCATCATTTTAAAGCTTCCATAAAATTTTGGTACGAAAACAAACTCGTTTAGTGCCTTTTTCCTTCAAAAACCCCAAAATTTGCCAAAATGGCCACATTCCTAAAAAGGTAAGAATTTTAAAAGAAAATTTTGGGTGTCTACACCAGCATTGTCGAACATCGTCTTCCCTTAGATGCAGGTGTAAAACCCATAAAGCAGAAGCTTAGGAAAATACACCCGAATGTACACACGCAAGTCAAAGAGGGTTTAGAAGATCTGCTAAAGGCCGGATTTATAAAACCCATTGCATACTCTGATTGGTTGTCAAATATCGTTGTGGTTCGAAAAACCAATGGGAAAATTCGAATATGCATCGATTTCAGAAACCTGAATAAAGCCACTCCAAAGGATAATTATCCTTTACCAAACATACATTTGATAGTCGATAGTACTGCAAATCATGAAATGTTTTCATTTATGGATGGCTATTCAGGCTATAATCAAATCAAACTAAGATCACGAGATCAAGGTAAGACCGCCTTCACAACCCCATGGGGCACGTACTGCTATACAGTCATGCCCTTTGGTTTGAAAAATGCCGGTGCAACATACCAACAAGCCATGACCACGATCTTCCATGATCAGATTCATGAGCTCGTAGAAGTGTATGTAGATGATCTCTTGGCGAAATCCAAAACCCGATGCACCCATATCGAATGTTTACAAAAGATTTTCGAAAGGCTTAGGCTTTACAAAGTAAAGCTAAACCCTCAAAAATGTGTATTCGGGGTAGAATCAGGGAAGCTTCTGGGTTTTATGGTGAGCCAAAGGGGAATAGAAGTCGACCCTTCTAAGTATCGAGCCATCATAGACATGGCTCCACCCTCCAATCTCACCCAAATCCGTAGCCTCCAGGGTCGTTTACAATCCGTTCGCCGATTCATATCGAATCTGGCAACTAGATGCGAACCCTTCAACAAACTGTTGAGGAAGGGCACGAAATTCTTATGGGATGACGAATGCCAAAAGTCCTTCGAGAGACTGAAGGCATACTTGGTTAATCCCCCCGTTTTGAATCCTCCAAAGCAAGGAAAGCCGCTTTTATTATACATCTCCGTGCATACGAATGCTTTAGGAGCCCTGTTGGCTCAATACGAGGATGACACCCATAAGGAGTATGCCATCTACTATATTTCGAAAACTCTCTTGGCTTATGAACGAAATTATCAAGCCATGGAGAAGACGTGCTTGGCCCTAGTCTGGGCCTGCCAGAAATTCAGACACTATTTCCTAGATCATGAGATCTGGATAGTGTCCAAGCTTGATCCAATCAAGCACTTATTCGAAAAACCCATTCTCACAGGTAGATTGGGCAAATGGCAACTCCTTCTAATGGAGTATGACCTAAAATACCATCACCAGATCTCCATTAAGGGGCAAGCCCTAGCAGATTACGTGGCTGAGTTCCCCTTAGAGGACGCATATCCCACGCTTGCTGAAATGCCTGATGAAGGCATATTGCACAACCATTTTCAAAACCATATTTTGGCAAACAATTTCGAAAACCAAGTGTGGAAGATGCACTTTGATGGGGCACGAAACCAACGAGGGGCATTTCAGCACACGACTTGGATATTTGCCAAAATAACCCAAAGTCTATTGAAAAACCATGGTTTTATGACATCAAACAGTTTTTAGAAAATGGGGGATTCACCGAGGATGCCACATCTAAAGATAAGGCATTCATTCGTAAGATTTCAACCCGATAGACCATTTTGGGTGGGGTTTTATACAAAAAAAAAGTTTTACCGGCATTCTACTTAGGTGTATCGACCTAGAGGAGGCTAGGATAGTGATGCACGAGTTCCACGATGGAGAATGTGGAGGTCATGTTAATGCCAACATGATGGCAATGAAAATACTTAGAGGGGGCTATTTTTGGTCCACCCTGAAGAAGGATTGTCACGATCATGTTAGGAAGTGTCATCCATGTCAAGTGCATGGGCACGCCATTCATATCCCATCATCTGCATAGCATTCTGTGGTCAGCCCCTGGCCATTTACCATGTGGGCGTTTGACATCGTAGGCCCAATATTTCCAAAGGACTCGAATGGGCATCGATTTATTTTAGCAGCCACGGAGTATTTCTCCAAATGGGTGGAAGCCATTTCCCTAACCAATGTGATGGGGCAACATGTGGTGGCTTTCATCCGGAGGAATATCTTGGCTCGATTTGGGGTTCCACGAGACCTTGTATCTGATAATGGTACCCCATTCAAGAATGAGCGGATGGTTAAGTTGTGCAACACGTATGGCATAACTCACCACTTCTCCTCGCCCTACTACCCTCAAGGCAACGGCCAAGCCGAAGCCACAAACAAGACTCTCATTAGCATAATTGAGAAAACCTTAGAGAAGGGTAGGACGTGGCACGAGAAGCTGGATGAAGCCTTATGGGCTTATAGGACTTCCATCCGGACTCCCACGAATGCCACACCATTCGAATTGGTCTATGGCACAAACGCCATTCTTCCCATTCATACTCAACTGCATTCATTCCATACATCCATAGCACTCGACCTCCCCCTAGAGACGCTTCAGCATGCTAGGATGGCCGAACTAGATTTGCTAGATGAAAGGCGACTCCTTGCCATGGATCATGCTCGTGCATACCGGCAAAGGATAGCCCGACATTATAGCAAACACATAAGACCTCGCCACTTCGAAGTGGGGGATCTGGTCTTAAAAACCATCCATCATCGTGGCCCACACCCCCTAGGCAAGTGGCGCCCCAACTGGGATGGACCCTATGTTGTACGAGCAAACACTACGAACAATTCGTATTGGTTGATCGATGTAGAAGGTAGGAATTTAGCAGATCCTATCAATGTTCAATACTTAAAGAAGTATCATGTGTAGGATCTGGATTAAATTCCAGTTTTCGAAAATTTTAGGGATAGCTGCCTTGAGACATGTGAATAAGGTGCAAAGGCAAACTCGTGTGACCCTGAGTGAGAGAATTCGCACTTGTGAAAGAGCGGAGCCTTCAAAATCCTTCTTCTTACAAAGAAAGGCCTAGTTCAATATAGCAAGATACTTGCAAGGGGTACGTGCTATTTCTAAATAGGCTGATCTGGAATGGATCGAGTGTAGGCTTGGGATAAGTCCTCCCCTCTTCTCTTCTATTTTCCAAAAGGAAAACAAAGGCCCAAACAAAAGGGAATTTCCCATTCAAAGTATCTTTCCAAAAGAAAGAAACCAGAATTCAAAAGAAAAATCGATTCTCTTATGAAAAAGAGGGATTAAAGAAAAAATACTCCCAAAGGGAGACCCTCGATGAAAAAAAGGAAAAAGAGGCCAAAAAGCTCAAAAAGAGCAGTTTTCCGCCTTCTGTGCCTCAAACCACGGTACGCTCCAAAAGGGACCGTGGTATCTCTTTCCCATCCCTGGCTTATCACAAGCTAAAGCATGGTTCATTTCGAGGAATCCTAAAGTAAAAATAGGACTTACTTACTTGAATTTCGTCTTGTTTGAGAATTCGACGTTTCGAGTAAGGCGTAGGAATTTGAAATATGCCTTGTTTTCTTATAAAACCTCCGCTAGATAAGCGAGTGTTAAGACTGAAACAAGGGCAAGCACGAAGAGCTCGCGATCCTTAGGATCGAGGCTCAAGACAGTTGTCCCTTTTGCAAATAACTTTTGTAAATAAGTTTTGAAAACTGAACATCGAACAGCAGAGGATTTTGCTCACTTGGAGCAACAGGCCTTGTAAGTCTCTAGAGTTCGACCACATCTGGTCTCTGGGAGGTCGCCACTCTTGGCACCACACCCATGTCATCTGCATTCCACGCATGGCACTTGCATAAACATGATCCCATATAGGACCAGACTCCATAGTACAATCCCTTTGGCGTGATATCTCCTCCTACCAGAGTTTTAAATTAAGATTTTATTAAAAGATTGGGGCGATCCCATATTCTTCGTGGCTAGATCTAGGGAGACATTGAAAGGGGTGTTTGTCATCTTTGCCCCTATCCAAATCGATTTGGACAAGGCCAAAGAGGGGCATCTGTAAACACCCCGAAATCCCACGAATTCCTCAAAACAATCTGGTTTTGTAAAAGCAGCCCCAAAGGGCTATTTTGAGTTTGGAAACCCAAGAGCCTTCCAGGCAACCCTGTACATATATTTTGAACTCCGTATTTCAAAAATATACAATATGGCTTTTAAAACCTTTTTAAAAAACATGTTTTGAAACGCCGAAGCAGCTTGGCCTAATCCAGACAGGACCAGGAAAGCTAAGGAGAGCCGGGAACCGAAGCACATGTCGAGCCCGGCACAGCAACTCTTGTATCAAATCCACACCCCCAGGATCTCGAACGTCCAAGACCCTGTTATCATCAAAACATTGTTTGAAGTCATCTCCGGAAGGCGAAAATAGAGGCGGACGATCATGTTGGCGAAGACCCAACGCAGACCGAGCACTGATGCTGTCAGGCTCCGCATAAACCGTTCGTTTCGAACACAGCTCGAAGGACTCAGAGTTCAGTTTGGATCGGATCTGGACCATATATATCCAGATCCCAATCCAAACCCATGTATGGACTTGGACTTGGATTTGGATTTGGATTCAAAAATCCAATCCAATATCCATATCCATGGCCCACATCACCTTCTCATAAATGGAGGTGGGGCCCACTTGAATTTCATGTGGGATTATGGGCATGAGAGAGAGTGGGGGTGGATAAGATCAAGTGTGTGTTGTAATTAAGCTTGACTTGTGTGTCAAGTTTGGGGTTAATCATGTGGGTTAGCCTAATTAAGTGGGTTTAGCTTGTAATTAGCCAAAACCTAACCTAGGGCTGCACCAACATGATATGATTAGGGTCTATGGGCCATGCAAAGGGAGCTCCTCCACCTAATCCTAACCAAAAATACCTAATCCTAGCCTTCCACCCTAATCAGCCCCTAATACATAAGTATATACATATACTTTCATTTTGTAGGGTTTTGCTTAAGTTGGGTGTGTTGTCTTTCAATTCAAGCACTCACACACATTGAGCCTTCGCTCTTATTTGAAAGACCCAAGTAAGGGCCGACCTATACTATTTGGGATTTTATTTCATGTCGTGTGTGTAAGTCTTTCAATTCAAGCACTCACACACATTGAGCCTTCGCTCTTATTTGAAAGACCCAAGTAAGGGCCGACCTATACTATTTGGGTTTTTATTTCATGTCGTGTGTGTAAGTCTTTCAATTCAAGCACTCACACACATTGAGCCTTCGCTCTTATTTGAAAGACCCAAGTAAGGGCCGACTTATACTATTTGGGTTTAATTTCATGTTGTGTGCATAGTACTTCAATTCAAGCACTCACACACATTGAGCTTTCGCTCTTACTCCCAAGACCTTAGTCAAGGCCTACTGCAGTTATATTTGGGTTTCATTTCATGTTGTGTGCGTAGTACTTCAATTTAAGCACTCACACACATTGAGCTTTCGCTCTTATTCCCAAGACCTTAGTTAAGGCCATACTGCAATTTATATTTGGGTTTAATTTCATGTCGTGTGTGTAAGTCTTTCAATTCAAGCACGCACCCACATTGAGCCTTCGCTCTTATTTGCAAGACCCGAGTAAGGGCCCATATACCTACTCTATATACATATCTCCCTTCGGCATTTACTTTACAAGTCATTTCCCATCGGTTATTTCCCTTCGGTTATTTCCCTTCAGTATTGTCTTTACATTCGGGTTTTCCCTTTGGAGTAGCATGAGTTTGCATTGCATCTACGCCATACCACGAGGTAGGACGCATATTGCATCAAAGCAAGCCCCGCTCGAATTCGCCCATGTAGTGGAGTGTTCATAACACACAAACTAAGTGGCCCATAAAGGGATAAAAGAAAAGACTTAGGCACGTGCAAATCCACGTGATCTAAAATCTGCCATCGTATCTAAAAGACCCGAATTAGACACCTCGAACCGCTGCGTAGGCTTTCTATCCCAAAAACTCGATTTTTGCAAAGCGTACAAACTGATCCTTGCGCATCGGTGCAAGAAGGTCTGCGACGACAAGAGCTCACTTGCTCACAGTCGCCACGATTAGAAGTCAGTTTAAATATATCTTCGCTAGCTTAGGTAAGCTAGCTGGCACGCCCTGTTTACATAAATAGGCCTTAGACGCACGAGAGGATCCACTCGAAGCCCAGGAAAAGCGGGGAGGCGTGGGGATTTTTCGCGCGTCTACAAAAGGGTAGGGCCAGATATTTTAAATACAAGTGGTTTGGGTAGGTTGTGGGCTAGGGGTGGTTTAGAGGTTTAGGGTTTAGCTAGGTGGGTTGGTTCTAGGGTGAGGTTTAGTGAGGTAGGTTAGGTAATTAGGCTAGGATTAGGCTAGGTTTAGGGAAATTAACCTAGGTTTAGGGAAGGATTAGGGAAGTGGGTTAGGTGATTAGGTTGGGATTAGGCCGGGATTAGGGAAGTGGGTTAGGTGATTAGGCTCAGATTAGGACTGGATTAGGGTAGAAGGCTAGGATTAGGTGTTTTGGGTTAGGTTTAAGTGAAGGAGCTCCCTTTGCATGACCCATAGACCCTAATCATATCATGTTGGTGCAGCCCTAGGTTAGGTTTTGGCTAATTACAAGCTTAAACCCACTTAATTAGGCTAACCCACATGATTAACCCCAAACTTGACACACAAGTCAAGCTTAATTACAACACACACTATCTTATCTACCCCCACTCTCTCTCATACCCATAATCCCACGTGAAATTCAAGTGGGCCCCACCTCCATTTATGAGAAGGTGATATGGGCCATGGATATGGATATTGGATTGGATTTTTGAATCCAAATCCAAATCTAAGTCCATACATGGGTTTGGATTGGGATCTAGATATATATGGTCCAGATCCGATCCAAACTGAACTCTGACTCCTTCGAAATGTGTTCGAAACGAATGGTTTGTGTGGGGTCTGACAGCATCAGTACTCCATCTGCGTTGGGTCTTCGCCAACATGATCGTCCGCCTCTGTTTTCGCCTTCCGGAGATGACTTCAAACAATGTTTCGATGATAACAGGGTCTTGGACGTTCGAGATTCTGGGGGTGTGGATTTGATATGAGAGTTGGTGTGCTGGGCTTGACATGTGCTCCAGTTCCGGGCTCTCCTTAGCTTTCCTGGTCCTGTCTAGATTAGGCCAAGTTGTTTCGGGGTTCCAAAACATGTTTTAAAAGGTTTTCAAAACTCATATCACATATTTTTGAAATATAAAGTTTAAAACATATATACAGGGTTGTCTGGAAGGCTCCTGAGTTTCTAGACTCAAAATGGCCCTTTGGGGCTGCTTTTACAAAACCAGATGGATTTGAGAAATTCGTGGGATTTCGGGGTGTTTACACATCTCAATTTGTCTTCTTAAACAAAATTGAAAATAAAAAAATAATGGTAAAATAAAAAAATAAAATCAAGTCATAAACCTTCACATATCCACTCACTTCATAAACCACAAGAACACCCAAAATACATTCACCCACCTCATAAATTGTCATCTAAAAATGAAAAAGACTGATAATACAAGTAAATATAAAATAACAAAAAACAATATAAAATGATACCTAAAGATGTCGCACTACAGATGCAATCACCACCAAAGTGGTGGTACCTTACAATCTTTACAACACACTCTATCTTTTTTCCTACAAATAAAGTAATCAATTTGTGTTTGTGATAAGTGACTCTTATAAGTAACTAAATGTTCATCTCATTTTTTGAAGATTGTATTGACTATAAAGAGATCAAATGCCATAACAAAATTTAAAATCTCCCTACCTTCCTCATTTATATCAGTAAAACCAAAGTTTTCATGAATACCTTGATATCCTAAACAAATCATCTCCCTTTGTGGAATCCTTTGAATGATATTATCTAACTCTTCTCAAAAAGTTGTCTTTATACTATCTTCTAGTCTTACTTTGGGTGCGTAAGCACAAACTATATTTAAAACCTCTCCTCTTAACACTAATTTCAATATCATGATTCGGTCACCATATCATTCTATGTCTACTACACTATCCTTTAAATATTTATTTATGATAATACTAACTCTGTTTCGAGTCTTTTCCTTACCTAAGTACCATAATTTAAAACCTATATCCTCTATTTTCTTTTTTTTTTCTCTAACCCACTTTGTCTCTTATAAACATATAATATGAATCTTTTTTCAAATCATAGTATCTACCACCTCCATTAGCTTATTGGATAATGTTTCGATATTTCAAGAACCAATACGAATTTTATTATCTATGACTAGCTTCCTTACTCCTACATCCGTCCATATTGAAAATGCGAAGACCTTCTTTGTAAATTATTCACTACATTTACAGCAATGTAGTGAGACTAACTTCTTTACCCACACCTGTCCATGATATGGGAACCCTCTCTACAATTGATTCACTATATTCGGGCGAAAATATAGTGACATTTACTTATTTATCACTACATTCAGGCTCTACAATACGTCGCTAGGCAGAAATGCCCCAAAGCAATGCTCATAATTTGTGTAATCCATGGTAAAAAATCCGATAAAGTTTTGCATTGGTTGTCAGAAGCCTAATGTAAACACCCTAAATAAAAAATTTCTAAACTCTCCCAACTTCGAAAGCTGACTTGTTTTAAAAATCTTTTGGCTTTAAAATAAACAAATTTAAAATAAAGATTTTAAATTAAAGTTAAAAAGGATAAGGCCTAGAAGATTGGAGTAAATCAGACAACAATCAGGGTGACAGTTGGGGCGGCTCGCTTCGAGCTAGGAACGAGTTTGCAGAGGACAAGCCATGAAGCAAGGGAGTAGATAATGTCAAAGCACATCTTCATCCAAGATCAAATCAAGGGGACGACCTCATCAAACCTAACCAGCCAAATTCAAATAAGTCCTGGACGTGATTTGATAGAATTAAACTTCAAGAATAACCCAACTCGTAATGAATGCTTTAACTTGACCAAACCAACTTTTCCTAACCTTGTTTACCCTACATCTTTGGGCTAAAACATCATATGCTACTCTTACACAGCTTTGATTGAAGCAGACTGTAGACAAGTGAAATTTCTGACCCCGGGCTTCTTAGGGACTAGAGCGAACCTTTTTGTATCTACGTTCGTTTTTATGAAAAAGGGCGTGCCAGCTAGCTTACTCAAACTAGTGAAGTAAGTTTTCGCAATATCTGACTTGTTTGGGGTGACTGTGGACAAGTGGGTTCTTTTCGTCGCAGACCTTCTTGCACCGATGCATAAGGGTCAGTCCGTACGCTTTAAAAAAGTCGATTTTGAGCAAACATAACCTTTTTGAAAAGTATACAAAGTGTTTGATCGGTTCTACTTGTCTTGTTGCAGATTTTATTAACGTGGGATTTGCACATTTCCTATGTCTTGGGTTTTAGCCAATTTCAGCGTGAGATGTGTGCCTCAAGTGCCTAAGTATGGGCGATTTTTGCACGGGTGTATGGGGTTTGCTTTGATGCAAGTATGCGCCCTAACTCGTGGTATGACGGATATGCAATGCAAACTCATGCAACTCCAAGGGAAAACCCAGAATTGAAAGACATAGCGGAAGGAAAATTGTAAAAGGGAAATATAGCTATATCTTAAGAGCAGAAAGGCTCAATTGTGTAAGTGTATGCTGTGTATAAATTGAAATGCAACTCACACGGCTGAACCTTAAAACCTGAAATTTAAAGATATAGCTGAAGGAAAATACAACTATATATATATGGGCCCGAAGGTCGCCAACGTGTACGTGTTGTGTTGGTGTGTAAATGGAAAGACAAACACACGCAGCTAAACCGAAAAAATGCAGCAGAAAGTATAGAAATAGGACTATATCTTAGCGGCTGCCAAGGCCAAAATGGTGCGCGAGGTGCATGAGCAAGCGCTCGGGTGTTCTTTGTGTGCGAGTGTGTAAATGAAAGACAAACTCACACGACTTAATGCAACAACCCAGCTCAATTGAAATACTTATATAGAATAAGAGCAAAAGCTCAATGCACGCGTGTGTGAGTGTATAAAATTAAAGACAACTCACGCAGCTCTTACTAGAGTCTTAGGAGTAAGAGCGAAGGCTCAATGGTGCTCGTGGGTGTTTGTATACGAGTAAGAGCTAAGGCTCAAGTGCTCGTGTGTGCTTCGTGTAGCAAACCAAGTTATTACAATCAGGGGGAGATAAGGTTCTGTTAATACAACCCCGTATCCAAATTGAATCAAAGCATAGAAAGGAGATATGAAATACCGAATTAAAACACTTACGTGATTCGGATGTTTGTTGTAAACACCCCGAAATCCCACGAATTTCTCAAAATCCATCTGGTTTTATACAAGCAGCCCCAAAGGGCCATTTTGAGTTTGGAAACCCAGGAGCCTTCCAAACAAACCCTGTATATATGTTTAAAACTTTATCTTTCAAAAACATATGATATAGCTTTTGAAAACCCTTTTTAGAACCTGTTTTGAAGCCCCGAAGTGGCTTGGCCCGATCAAGACAGGACCAGGAGAGCCAAGAAGAGCCCGGAACCGGAGCACCTGTCGAGCCCGGCGCAGCAACTCTTGCATCTGATTCACACCCCAGAATCTCGAACGTCCAAGACCCTGTTCTTACCAAAATATCATTTGAAGTCATCTCCGGAAGGCAGAAACGGAGGCGGACGACTATGTTGGCGAAGACCCAACGCAGACGGAGTACTGATGCTGTCAGGCCCCGCACGAATCGTCCGTTTCGAACCCAGCTCGAAGGAGTCAGAGTTCAGTTTGGATTGGATCTGGACCATATATATCCAGATCCCAATCCAAACCCATATGTGGACTTGGATTTGGATTTGGATCCAGAGATCCAATCCAATATCCATATCCATGGCCCACATCACCTTCTCATAAATGGAGGTGGGGCCCACTTGAAATTCACGTGGGATATTGGGCATGAGAGAGAGTGGGGGTGATAAATATCAAGAGTGTTGTATTAAGCTTGACTTGTGTGTCAAGTTTGGGTTTAATCTTGTGGTTTAGCCTAATTGAGTGGGTTTAAGCTTGTAATTAGCTAAAACCTAACCTAGGGCTGCACCAACATGGGGTGATCAAGGTCTATGGGCCATGCTAAGGGAGCTCCATCACCTAAACCTAGCCAAAAATGCCTAAACCTAGCCTAAACCCCTAATCCCCTCCTAATCTGAACCTAATCACCTAACCCACTTCCCTAATCCCGGCCTAATCCCAACCTAATCACCTAACCCACTCCCCTAATCCTTCCCTAAACCTAGATTAATTTCCCTAATCCTAGCCTAAACCTAGCCTAAACCTAGCCTAAACCACCTAACCTAGCTCACTAAACCTCACCCTAAAACCCAACCACCTAACCTAGCCCTAAACCACCCTTAGCCCACGATTTTCCTAAACACCTAGTTTTAAAATATCTGGCCCAATCCCATCCAGCCCACCTTATCTACATACTACCCTACCTAAACCACCTAACCACTACCCACAACCCAGCCCTAACCGACCTACCCATCCCCTATTTAAACCCCCCCCATTGTGGGCGGGTTTTCCAAGTGGGAACCACTTTCCACTCCCAGCCGGGCCCTCTTCCTCTCCCATCTCTCACCCGTCTTCCCAGCAGCTCCAGCCCCACCAGCCGCCACCTGCTCCGCCACTCTCCCTCTTCCATCCACCATCACCGCCCCACCAGCCGGACGCCACCACCTCACTCAGCCGGGCCCTCTCCTTCTCCCATCTTCCACCAGCCGACAGCCACCTTTGCCGCCACTCCTTCCCATTCGGTAAGTCCCCCTAACTCCCTCAAAACCACTCTCTACCACCTCCCCACTCTTAGCCACCCATCTTCCCCTTAGCTCAACCTCTTTGCCGCCACCATCTAAGCCTAGCCGAACCTAGGATAACCCAAGTGGCTGGCCACTACTCAGCCACCACCTCCCATTCGGCCGACCTCCCCTAGGCGTCCTCTTGGCCTTCCCACTAGCTCACCTTTTAGGTCCAGTTTCCCTAAGTCCCTAACTTACCTAGTGACCCTAAGACCCACTTAGTCAGCCACTCTAAACTCCCTACTTGGAGGCGCCGCCCACTTGCCACCGGTCCCCTTCGAGGCGTCCATCCCGCGCCCCGTTTGCAGCCGGCCAGCACTCTTGGTCACACACCTTCGCGGAGCTCCCATTTGCAGCCCAAAGCCAAGGCCACGCTCAAGCAAGACCTCTACGGACCAGCTACTTGTAAGTTTCTAAACTCGGTCTTTAGTCATACGCTTGCTTGAAATTCAATTTGATACGGGGTTGTAATAACGGAGCATAGTCTCCCCCCGCTTGTAATAACGTGGCTTGGCACAACCACACACGTGCACTCTCTTAGTCGTGCACAATTTCAAACACACACGGGCCTAATCAGCCCCTAATATATAAGTATACGGATATATTTCATTTCCGAAGGGTTTTGTTTAAGTTGGGTGTGTTGTCTTTCAATTTAAACACTCTCACACACATTGAGCTTTCGCTCTTATTTGAAAGACCCAAGTAAGGGCCGACCTATACTATTTGGGTTTCATTTCATGTCGTGTGAGTAAGTCTTTCAATTTAAACACTCTCACACACATTGAGCTTTCGCTCTTATTTGAAAGACCCAAGTAAGGGCCGACCTATACTATTTGGGTTTCATTTCATGTCGTGTGAGTAAGTCTTTCAATTTAAACACTCTCACACACATTGAGCTTTCGCTCTTATTTGAAAGACCCAAGTAAGGGCCGACCTATACTATTTGGGTTTCATTTCATGTCGTGTGAGTAAGTCTTTCAATTTAAACACTCTCACACACATTGAGCTTTCGCTCTTATTTGAAAGACCCAAGTAAGGGCCGACCTATACTATTTGGGTTTTATTTCTTGTCGTGTGAGTAAGTCTTTCAATTCAAGCACTTTCACACACATTGAGCCTTCGCTCTTACTCCCAAGACCTTAGTAAAGGCCTTATTGCAGTTATATTTGGGTTTCATTTATGTCGTGTGTGTAGTACTTCAATTCAAGCACTCTCACACACATTGAGCCTTCGCTCTTACTCCCAAGACCTTAGTCAAGGCCATACTGCAATTTATATTTGGGTTTAATTTCATGTCGTGTGTGTAAGTCTTTCAATTCAAACACGCACCCACATTGAGCCTTCGCTCTTATTTGCAAGACCCGAGTAAGGGCTCATATACATAAGATATATACGTATTTCCCTTCGGTTATTTCCCTTCGGTTATTTCCCTTCGGTTATTTCCCTTCGGTTATTTCCCTTCGGTTATTTCCCTTCTGTTATTTCCCTTCAGCATTGTCTTTACATTTCGGGTTTTCCCTTTGGAGTAGCGTGAGTTTGCATTGCATCTACGCCATACCACGAGGTAGGACGCATATTGCATCGAAGCAACCCCCGCTCGAATTCGCCCATGTAGTGGAGTGTTCATAACACACAAACTAGGCGACCCAAAAAGGGATAAAAGAAAAGACTTAGGCACGTGCAAATCCACGTGATCTAAAACATGCAATCGCATCTTAAAGACCCGAAATAAACACCTCGAATCGTTTCGTAGACTTTTTCCCTAAAACTCGATTTTTGCAAAAGCGTACAGACTGACCCTTGCGCATCGGTGCAAGAAGGTCTGCGACGACAAGAGCTCACTTGCTCACAGTCGCCACGTTTAGAAGTCAGTGTTGATATATCTTCGCTAGCTTAAGTAAGCTAGCTGGCACGCCCTGTTTGTATATCTAGGCCTTAGACGCACGATAAGATCCACTCCAAGCCACGAAAGAGGCAAAGAGGCGGGGATTTTCGCGCGTCTACAGAGATTGGCACGCCCGGTGGGACGTGAGCCTTTTTAAAAAAATCGAGTTTACTTGTAGGAGTCTTGCGAAAATTTTATGAAGGTGTCGTTTTAACTTGTTTTCTTTGTTTTCACTTGAAATTTTGAAAAAGCTTGAAAAGCATGTCAAAATCCAATCCAAGTGAAGTGTCGAGCCAAGGCTCATGCGCATCAAGTTCTCACTCTAGGAGGATTTTCAAAAACAAAATAAAACTAGAGGAAATCGAGGACTTGAGAAGGGAATTTGAGGCCAAAATCGATGCTCTCAGCCAAGAGGCTGAAGTAGGCGATTCGTGTTCATCAAACGGTGAACAAAGGCCTAAAAAGAAAATTGAAAAACCTCGCAAGCAAAAAGAAGCCTCCGTAATGGAAGGCAACCAATACCACGAGTCCTTCACACAAAAGGACCGTAAAGCCCTACAGCAACTGCTGAAAGGGCAAAATAAAGAGAAAAGAAGCTACGCCCTGTCTGATTTCCTTCCCATGGATTACGAAACAGACAGTGACGATGAAATACCGAACTTCCATCGGTATGATGGCATGGGAGACCCTAGGTCTCACTTGCAGCTTTTCTCACGTCGAGCCCATAAGAAGAAAAAGGACTCGATGAAATGGGTGTATTGGTTCCCTTTATCCCTTAAGGGCACAACTGCCAAATGGCTGGCTTCCTACGACTTAAGCCAGTTCGCTACTTTTGAAGAGTTAGCGAACTGCTTCATGCAAAGATTTGCACACAACGTGGAAGTCACGCCAACCCTGAATACCCTAAGGGATACAAAGCAAGGCATGAACGAAGACGTACATGCCTTCATTATAAGATGGAGGTCTCTTTTAGGCCAAGTGCGAGAGCCTATATCCGAAGGATGCGCAGTAATGCTCATCCTGGATAATTTCAAAAGCGAGTTAAAAACCCTTCTCTCGCTCCATGAGATTTCAACTTTCCATAAGTTAATCAAAAAAGCCTCCCTTTTCGAAACCAACTTGCGAAAAGGGACATACGACCACTTATGGAAAGGAAGTGCCGTTCCCAAAACACGTGTGGAAAAGCCCATCGCATATGGGCTGCCCACAATGGACAAAGGGGCAAAGCCCCATAAAATCGCCAATGTCCGGGTGGATCCAGGCATGGCGGGCACTTCTAAAAATTTCGAAAAAATAGAAAATAAGAGAGAACGCAATTTTTCAAAACCAATTGAAAAACGGGAGTACACTCCGCTGGGGCAACCTGTGTCGGAGGTCCTAGACCTCCTACTTGCCCAGGGCATGATCGAACTCCCTGAAATCCCCGAAGGAGTCACGTCCAAAGGGGGGTATTTAAACCGGTTTTGCAAGTATCATCGGCTCAAAGGCCATGATACCAAACGGTGCTTCTCTCTTCTAAATAAAATTGAGAACTTGATAGCGGAGGGCCGGCTCCAGGTCACTGCGGAATCTGAGCCACCTCAAGCTATCTTCAAGGAACCCTTTCCCAAACACGCCACTGGCAGTGGGAAAGGAAAGGAGGTATGACGGAAGATCCCTTTTTCTAAAAATACCAAAAACATTTGAAAACTTAAAATCCAAAAAAATCGAAAAAACAAGAAAAACCAAAAACAATGGAAAAGCAAAAACTCGAAAAAAGTGTGCTTTGTATAGTTCCCAAAATTCTTGTTTTACAAAAACCCAAAAAAATCGAAAATTTGGAAAATACCAAAAAGATTTTGTACATAGCTGCTCCTGGTTTAACTTTGGCAAAAGAAAAGAATTTCGAAAGAAACGTCGTCTGCATAGCCAGACCAAAAATTTCGAAATCACTTAAAAATCCAAGTACAAAACCAGGTTACTTTGAAAACCACGCATCAAGTTCCCTCGGGTCTATAGCCCACGAGAATGATCGAAGCCCAGAAGTGGATCCCCTTGAGGAAGATCCCACTTCGGAGCTCCCAGAATTTCATAGAATTCTCGATTTTGAAAGACCTTCCCAATCAGTAGGAGGAGATTTCGTAGAGGTGAACCTAGGGGATGATTCAAATCCCAAAACCATCAAAATAGGCGCATGCTTGCATGAAACTGAAAAGTTAGCATTCATTGCATTTCTACGAACCTATTTAGATGTGTTTGCATGGACGTATGAAGACATGCCGGGCATAGATCCCAGCATAGTCGAGCATCGTCTTCCCTTAGATATAGGTGTAAAACCAATAAAGCAGAAGCTTAGGAAAATACACCCGAATGTACACACGTAAGTCAAAGAGGGTTTAGAAGATCTGCTAAAAGCCGGATTTATAAAACCCATTGCGTATTCTGATTGGTTGTCAAATATCGTTGTAGTTCGAAAAACCAATGGGAAAATTCGAATATGCATCGATTTCAGAAACCTGAATAAAGCCACTCCAAAGGATAATTATCCTTTACCAAACATAGATTTGATAGTCGATAGTACTGCAAATCATGAAATGTTTTCGTTTATGGATGGCTATTCAGGCTATAATCAAATCAAACTAAGTCCACGAGATCAGGGTAAGACCGCCTTCACAACCCCATGGGGCACGTACTGCTATACAGTCATGCCCTTTGGTTTGAAAAATGCCGGCGCAACATACCAACGAGCCATGAACACGATCTTCCATGATCAAATTCACGAGCTTGTAGAAGTGTATGTAGATGATCTCTTGGCAAAATCCAAAACCCGATGCACCCATATCGAATGTTTACAAAAAATTTTCGAAAGGCTTAGGCTTTACAAAGTAAAGCTAAATCCTCAAAAATGTGTGTTCGGGGTAGAATCAGGAAAGCTTCTAGGTTTTATGGTGAGCCAAAGGGGAATAGAAGTCGACCCCTCCAAGTGTCGAGCCGTCATAGACATGGCTCCACCCTCCAATCTCACCCAAGTCCGTAGCCTCCAGGGTCGATTACAATCTGTGCGCCGATTCATATCGAATCTGGCAACTAGATGCGAACCCTTCAACAAACTGTTGAGGAAGGGTACGAAATTCTTATGGGATGACGAATGCCAAAAATCCTTCGAGAGACTAAAGGCATACTTAGTTAATCCCCCCGTTTTGAAACCTCCAAAGTAAGGAAAACCGCTTTTGTTATACATCTCCGTGCATGTAAACGCTTTAGGAGCCCTGTTGGCTCAATACGAGGATGACACCCATAAGGAGTATGCCATCTACTATATTTCGAAAACTCTCTTAGCTTATGAACGAAATTATCAAGCCATGGAGAAGACGTGCTTGGCCCTAGTCTGGGCCTGCCAGAAATTCAGACACTACTTCCTAGATCATGAGATCTGGATAGTGTCCAAGCTTGATCCAATCAAGCACTTGTTCGAAAAACCCATTCTCACGGGTAGATTGGGCAAATGGCAACTCCTTCTAATGGAGTATGATCTAAAATACCATCACCAGATCTCCGTTAAGGGGCAAGCCCTAGCAGATTACGTGGCTGACTTCCCCTTGGAGGACGCATATCCCACTCTTGTCGAAATGCCTGATGAAGGCATATTGCAAAACCATTTTCAAAACCACATTTTGGCAAATTCTTTCGAAAACCAAGTGTGGAAGATGCACTTCGACGGGGCACGAAACCAACGAGGGGCTGGTGCCGGGATCATCCTAATCTCCCCTGAAAAGGGCGAGATTCCCATAGCAGTCCGCTTAGATTTCGAATGTTCCAACAACGTAGCTGAGTATGAAGCACTCATACAAGGCTTAAGGATTTCGAAAACTCTAGGGGCATCATGCATCGAGGTCTTTGGAGATTCGCTCCTTGTCATAAACCAGGTTTTAAAAATTTGGCAAGTACGTAATGAAAAACTACTTCCATATCACGAGTTGGCCACTCGATTGGTCCAATCCTTCCAGTCGTGTAAGCTCACACACGTGGGAAGAGAGGACAATGGCATCGCCGATGCCCTCTCTTCCTTGGGTTCAGCCCTGAAGGTCGATCCCATTTCAGGGACCAGATCTTTGGAAATATGGCATGCGCCCCATCCATCCACACACGACTTGGATATTTTCCAAAACAACCCAGAGTCTATTGAAAAACCCTGGTTCTATGACATAAAACAATTTTTAGAAAATGGGGGATTCACCGAGGATGCCACATCCAAAGATAGGGCATTCATTCGTAAGATTTCGACCCGATACACCATTCTGGGTGGGGTCTTATACAAAAAGAGTTTTACCGGCATTCTGCTTAGGTGTATCGACCTAGAGGAGGCTAGGATAGTAATGCACGAGTTCCATGATGGAGAATGTGGAGGTCATGTTAATGCCAACATGATGGCGATGAAAATACTTAGAGGGGGTTATTTTTGGTCCACCCTGAAAAAGGATTGTCACGATCATGTTAGGAAGTGTCATCCATGTCAAGTGCATGGGCACGCCATTCATATCCCTTCATCAGCATTGCATTCCGTGGTCAGCCCCTGGCCATTTACCATGTGGGCGTTTGACATTGTAGGCCCCATATTCCCAAAGGCCTCGAATGGGCATCGTTTTATCTTGGCAGCCACGGAGTATTTCTCCAAGTGGGTGGAAGCCATTTCCCTAACGAATGTAATGGGGCAACATGTGGTGGCTTTCATCCGGAGGAATATTTTGGCTCGATTTGGGGTTCCACGAGACTTTGTGTCTGACAATGGTACCCCATTCAAGAACGAGCGGATGGTTAAGTTGTGCAACACGTATGGCATAACTCACCACTTCTCCTCGCCCTACTACCCTCAAGGCAACGGCCAAGCCGAAGCCACAAACAAGACTCTCATTGGTATCATTGAGAAAACCTTAGAGAAGGGTAGGAGGTGGCATGAGAAGCTGGATGAAGCCTTATGGGCTTATAGGACTTCCATCCGGACTCCCACGAATGCCACACCATTCGAATTGGTCTATGGCACAAACGCCATTCTTCCCATTCATACCCAACTGCATTCATTCCATACATCCATTGCACTCGACCTTCCCCTAGAGACGCTTCAGCATGCTAGGATGGCCGAACTAGATTTGCTAGATGAGAGGCGACTCCTTGCCATGGATCATGCTCGTGCATACCGGCAAAGGATAGCCCGACATTATAGCAAACACATGAGACCTCGCCACTTTGAAGTGGGAGATCTGGTCTTAAAAACCATCCATCATCGTGGCCCACACCCCTTAGGCAAGTGGCGCCCCAACTGGGATGGACCCTATGTTGTACGAGCAACCACTACGAACAATTCGTATTGGTTGATCGATGTAGAAGGTAGGAATTTAGCAGATCCTATCAATATTCAATACTTAAAGAAGTATCATGTGTAGGATCTGGATTAAATTCCAGTTTTCGAAAATTTTATAGGGATAGCTGCCCTGAGACATGTGAATAAGGTGCAAAGGCGAACTCGTGTGACCCTAAGTGAGAGAATTCGCACTTGTGAAAGAGTGGAGTTTTCAAAATCGTGGTTGCATTTCAAAATCCTTCATCTTACAAAGAAGGGCCTAGTTCAACATAGCAAGATACTTGCAAGTAGTACGTGCTATTTCTAAATAGGCTGATCTGGAATGGATCGAGTGTAGGCTTGGGATAAGTCCTCCCCTCTTCTCTCCTCCTTCTAAAAGGAAAACAAAGGCCCAAATCAAAAGGGAATTTCCCATTTAAAAATCTCTTTCCAAAAGAAAGAAACCAGACTTGAAAAAGAAAAATCGATTCTCTTATGAAAAAGAGGGATTAAAGAAAAAATACTCCCAAAGGGAGACCCTCTATAAAAAAGGAAAAAGAGGCCAAAAAGCTCAAAAAGAGCAGTTTTCCGCCTTCTGTGCCTCAAACCACGGGACGCTTCAGAAGGGACCGTGGTATCTCTTTCCCATCCCTGGCTTATCCCAAGCTAAAGCATGGTTCATTTCGAGGAATCCTAAAGTAAAAATAGGATTTACTTACTTGAATTTCATCTTGTTTGAGAATTCGACGTTTCGAGTAAGGCGTAGGGATTTGAAATGAAGCTTGTTTTCTTATAAAACCTCCGCTAGATAAGCGAGTGTTAAGACTCAAACAAGGGCAAGCACGAAGAGCTCGAGATCCTTGAGATCGAGACTCAAGACAGTTGTCCCTTTTGTAAATAGCTTTTGTAAATAAGTTTTAAAAACCGAACATCGAACAGCATAGGGTTTTTGCTCACTTGGAGCAGTAGGCCTTGTAAGTCTCTAGAGTTCGACCGCACCTGGTCTCTGGGAGGTCGCCACTCTTGGCACCACACCCATGTCATCTGCATTCCACGCATGGTACTTGCATGAACATGATCCCATTTAGGACCAGATTCCATAAGTGAAACCCTTTGGCGTGATATCTCCTCCTACCAGAGTTTGTAAAATTGGGATTTTTGCTAAAATGGGACGATCCCATATTCTTCGTGGCTAGATCTAGGGAGACATTAAAAGGGGTGTTTGTCATCTTTGCCCTTATCCAAATCGATTTGGACAAGGCCAAAGAGGGGCATCTGTAAACACCCCGAAATCCCACGAATTTCTCAAAATCCATCTGGTTTTATACAAGCAGCCCCAAAGGGCCATTTTGAGTTTGGAAACCCAGGAGCCTTCCAAACAAACCCTGTATATATGTTTAAAACTTTATCTTTCAAAAACATATGATATAGCTTTTGAAAACCCTTTTTAGAACCTGTTTTGAAGCCCCGAAGTGGCTTGGCCCGATCAAGACAGGACCAGGAGAGCCAAGAAGAGCCCGGAACCGGAGCACCTGTCGAGCCCGGCGCAGCAACTCTTGCATCTGATTCACACCCCAGAATCTCGAACGTCCAAGACCCTGTTCTTACCAAAATATCATTTGAAGTCATCTCCGGAAGGCAGAAACGGAGGCGGACGACTATGTTGGCGAAGACCCAACGCAGACGGAGTACTGATGCTGTCAGGCCCCGCACGAATCGTCCGTTTCGAACCCAGCTCGAAGGAGTCAGAGTTCAGTTTGGATTGGATCTGGACCATATATATCCAGATCCCAATCCAAACCCATATGTGGACTTGGATTTGGATTTGGATCCAGAGATCCAATCCAATATCCATATCCATGGCCCACATCACCTTCTCATAAATGGAGGTGGGGCCCACTTGAAATTCACGTGGGATATTGGGCATGAGAGAGTGGGGGTGATAAATATCAAGAGTGTTGTATTAAGCTTGACTTGTGTGTCAAGTTTGGGTTTAATCTTGTGGTTTAGCCTAATTGAGTGGGTTTAAGCTTGTAATTAGCTAAAACCTAACCTAGGGCTGCACCAACATGGGGTGATCAAGGTCTATGGGCCATGCTAAGGGAGCTCCATCACCTAAACCTAGCCAAAAATGCCTAAACCTAGCCTAAACCCCTAATCCCCTCCTAATCTGAACCTAATCACCTAACCCACTTCCCTAATCCCGGCCTAATCCCAACCTAATCACCTAACCCACTCCCCTAATCCTTCCCTAAACCTAGATTAATTTCCCTAATCCTAGCCTAAACCTAGCCTAAACCTAGCCTAAACCACCTAACCTAGCTCACTAAACCTCACCCTAAAACCCAACCACCTAACCTAGCCCTAAACCACCCTTAGCCCACGATTTTCCTAAACACCTAGTTTTAAAATATCTGGCCCAATCCCATCCAGCCCACCTTATCTACATACTACCCTACCTAAACCACCTAACCACTACCCACAACCCAGCCCTAACCG
Source organism: Brasenia schreberi (assembly GCA_036023115.1). NCBI lineage: Eukaryota > Viridiplantae > Streptophyta > Magnoliopsida > Nymphaeales > Cabombaceae > Brasenia > Brasenia schreberi. The sequence continues at coordinate 1,192,857 of JAYKKT010000039.1, forward strand.
ACCTACCCATCCCCTATTTAAACCCCCCCCATTGTGGGCGGGTTTTCCAAGTGGGAACCACTTTCCACTCCCAGCCGGGCCCTCTTCCTCTCCCATCTCTCACCCGTCTTCCCAGCAGCTCCAGCCCCACCAGCCGCCACCTGCTCCGCCACTCTCCCTCTTCCATCCACCATCACCGCCCCACCAGCCGGACGCCACCACCTCACTCAGCCGGGCCCTCTCCTTCTCCCATCTTCCACCAGCCGACAGCCACCTTTGCCGCCACTCCTTCCCATTCGGTAAGTCCCCCTAACTCCCTCAAAACCACTCTCTACCACCTCCCCACTCTTAGCCACCCATCTTCCCCTTAGCTCAACCTCTTTGCCGCCACCATCTAAGCCTAGCCGAACCTAGGATAACCCAAGTGGCTGGCCACTACTCAGCCACCACCTCCCATTCGGCCGACCTCCCCCTAGGCGTCCTCTTTGGCCTTCCCACTAGCTCACCTTTTAGGTCCAGTTTCCCTAAGTCCCTAACTTACCTAGTGACCCTAAGACCCACTTAGTCAGCCACTCTAAACTCCCTACTTGGAGGCGCCGCCCACTTGCCACCGGTCCCCTTCGAGGCGTCCATCCCGCGCCCCGTTTGCAGCCGGCCAGCACTCTTGGTCACACACCTTCGCGGAGCTCCCATTTGCAGCCCAAAGCCAAGGCCACGCTCAAGCAAGACCTCTACGGACCAGCTACTTGTAAGTTTCTAAACTCGGTCTTTAGTCATACGCTTGCTTGAAATTCAATTTGATACGGGGTTGTAATAACGGAGCATAGTCTCCCCCCGCTTGTAATAACGTGGCTTGGCACAACCACACACGTGCACTCTCTTAGTCGTGCACAATTTCAAACACACACGGGCCTAATCAGCCCCTAATATATAAGTATACGGATATATTTCATTTCCGAAGGGTTTTGTTTAAGTTGGGTGTGTTGTCTTTCAATTTAAACACTCTCACACACATTGAGCTTTCGCTCTTATTTGAAAGACCCAAGTAAGGGCCGACCTATACTATTTGGGTTTCATTTCATGTCGTGTGAGTAAGTCTTTCAATTTAAACACTCTCACACACATTGAGCTTTCGCTCTTATTTGAAAGACCCAAGTAAGGGCCGACCTATACTATTTGGGTTTCATTTCATGTCGTGTGAGTAAGTCTTTCAATTTAAACACTCTCACACACATTGAGCTTTCGCTCTTATTTGAAAGACCCAAGTAAGGGCCGACCTATACTATTTGGGTTTCATTTCATGTCGTGTGAGTAAGTCTTTCAATTTAAACACTCTCACACACATTGAGCTTTCGCTCTTATTTGAAAGACCCAAGTAAGGGCCGACCTATACTATTTGGGTTTTATTTCTTGTCGTGTGAGTAAGTCTTTCAATTCAAGCACTTTCACACACATTGAGCCTTCGCTCTTACTCCCAAGACCTTAGTAAAGGCCTTATTGCAGTTATATTTGGGTTTCATTTATGTCGTGTGTGTAGTACTTCAATTCAAGCACTCTCACACACATTGAGCCTTCGCTCTTACTCCCAAGACCTTAGTCAAGGCCATACTGCAATTTATATTTGGGTTTAATTTCATGTCGTGTGTGTAAGTCTTTCAATTCAAACACGCACCCACATTGAGCCTTCGCTCTTATTTGCAAGACCCGAGTAAGGGCTCATATACATAAGATATATACGTATTTCCCTTCGGTTATTTCCCTTCGGTTATTTCCCTTCGGTTATTTCCCTTCTGTTATTTCCCTTCAGTATTGTCTTTACATTTCGGGTTTTCCCTTTGGAGTAGCGTGAGTTTGCATTGCATCTACGCCATACCACGAGGTAGGACGCATATTGCATCGAAGCAACCCCCGCTCGAATTCGCCCATGTAGTGGAGTGTTCATAACACACAAACTAGGCGACCCAAAAAGGGATAAAAGAAAAGACTTAGGCACGTGCAAATCCACGTGATCTAAAACATGCAATCGCATCTTAAAGACCCGAAATAAACACCTCGAATCGTTTCGTAGACTTTTTCCCTAAAACTCGATTTTTGCAAAAGCGTACAGACTGACCCTTGCGCATCGGTGCAAGAAGGTCTGCGACGACAAGAGCTCACTTGCTCACAGTCGCCACGTTTAGAAGTCAGTGTTGATATATCTTCGCTAGCTTAAGTAAGCTAGCTGGCACGCCCTGTTTGTATATCTAGGCCTTAGACGCACGATAAGATCCACTCCAAGCCACGAAAGAGGCAAAGAGGCGGGGATTTTCGCGCGTCTACATTTGTCCACTCCAATCTTCACGAGTTTGCTTGGCTTCACACCCACGGATGAGTCTTCCTTGAAGCTTGAAGCAAAAGGTGGCTAAATGTAGCCCTTAAGCGTGAGGTTAGGCTTGAGGGATGAGGTTCACGACACTAAAGGGTGGCGGGTTTGTGCTTGAGAGGTGAGGTTCACAGGTCTTGTATGAGACTCGGGATGGTGTGGGATACTAGGGGCCTTAGTGTGTTATGTAGGGTGATGGAAGGGTATAGGGTAAGGTCACGGCTGGTATATGGGATACTAGACTAGGATGGGTTCGGTTGGGGGTTCTAAGCAAGTGGTCACGACACTAGGTAGGTGGAAGGGTATGAGGTATATGGAAGCTATGGGTCACGGATGGGGCATGGGATGTCTAAGGCGGTGGATGAGAGTCAAGTAGGTGTTAGGTGGATGGGGTGTGTAAGGGAGCTAGGGGTCACAACACTAGGTAGGTGGGGTGATGGAACGATGGCTGCGGGTAGGAGAGTGTCTCGCTAGGATGGGTTCGGTTAGGACACGGGGTAGGTCGGTTAGGATAGGTAGTGGTGGTGGTAGGCAGTAGCTGGGGTCGGTGGAGTGGTGGGGATGTGGTGGCAGTGGCCAGGAATAGGTCGGTGGTAGTGGCAGGGAGTAGGTCGGCTAAGGGTGGATGCCAGGCGCTAGGCGCCAAGCGGGTGGCAGGGCGACGGGGCGAGTGCAGGGCGCGTGCAGGGTGCAGGGCACGTGCAGGGCGCACGACTCGAGAACGGGTGAGGTTAGGTTGGCCGGGAGGTTTAGGGGGGAGTCGGTTAGGGTCTTAGGTGCAGTTGGATGGGGTTTAGGTGGGTTTGATTAGGATTAGGTGAGTTCGGTTGAGGAGGTTTTAGGATGGTTTAGAGGAGTTAAGAAGAAGGGTTTAGGGTGTATTAGGGGGCTTACCTCTTAATGCCGGTTTAGGGTGTGCTTAAGCTCCAATCAGCCACCTTAAACCTCATTGTCCAAGCAGAATCAACCCTTCAATTAGGGTGGGGCAACCCTTAACTAACCCTACACTAACCCACAATTAAAAACCCTAAAACAAAAGAAAGCACTAAACACTCACCTAAGCACCTTCTCTCTCCTCCAAGTCCTCCCTTCAAATTCACGTGAACCCCTTGTTTGGGACCCCCTCACCTCTATTTATAGGCATTTGAGGTGGGTCTTGGATTTGGGTTTGGGTTTGAGATCTGGATCCAGACCCAAATCCAAACACTATTTGGATCTAGATCTTGGATCTCAGATATTTTAAGATCCATATCCGATCCAAATCTAATATTTTTATAGATATGGATCTGGATATTTTGGTCCAGATCCGATCCAATCCAATCCAAACACTATTTAGATCCAATCTGAATCCAAACACTATTTTGATTGACCCAAACACTATTTGGATTGACCCAAATCCAAACACTAATCACTAAATGGATTTGGATATTTATGGTCCAGATCCAAATCAAAATTTCTCTTAATAGTCCTTCTTGGCTTCTCAAGGTGAACGATCTGTGCGAGCCTTGGTTTCATCAGTGACCCGTCTGGTGTTGGGTTTCCCCAATCTGTGTCGTCCAAACTCTTTTTTGTCTTTTGGACTTCGTTTTTGCTCATTTCTGGTCTTCCTAGTTGAGATTCGGGATGCTTGAGTGAGAATGGTTGATCTGGCTTTTTGGTGCTCCGGGCTTGCCATCTGCTTCGTGCCTAGGCCTTCCTTTCGCCTTTCGAATCTGGCTTTTATTAGGCCTGGTTGCTCTTCTAGGCTTCAGAACAAACTTCTGAAGTTGCTTCTGGTATTGACCTTCGTGACCGGTTTGCTGGGTTGTTTCTGGATCAGGTGTCGTCTTCGCATGCTCCACCTGTTCGCCTTTGGCTTTTGGGAAAATGGGGCTTAGCCCGGGTTTTAAAAACTCTTATTTGATAAAGGGCTTCAAAACATTATTTACAAGATTAAAAGCAATATGTACAGAGTTTAAAACAGTATGTACATGTTTTTTTTAATATGTACAGGGCTTCTAGAAGGCTCCTGGGTTTCCAGACTCAAAATGGCCCTTTGTGGCTGCTTTTGTAAACCATGTATGTTTTTAGAAAGTTGTGGGATTTTGAGGTGTTTCCACAAACGAGCCAACAAAAGGAGCCATATCAACTTGAAGACTAACCAATTGAACTTGGAGGCCGATCATGACTAGGTGCACATGACTCAAACCCATAACCAGCCCACATGGGGCTGGCTCATGTTTGACCAAAGGGGACCACTCCTCCACGTGAAAGGGGTGAGTATGGGAGCTGGATATGGATCTTGGGCCACCCGCCCCAAAGAAGGGCCTAGAAAGGCCCCCCTTAGCCTATAAATAGAGGCCAAGAGGGGGGGTTCTATCATCTTGGAGAGTTTGAAGAAAGGGTTGCATCTTGGGCTGCTTCTTGTGAGAGATTGTAAGCCTCTAGGGAGAGGCTTAGAGAGGGAAGAGAGTGCTAGGATCAAGGCAAGTGTTGTCACTTAGGTTTGAGTGAGAAAGAAAAGTGAAAAGAGGAAATGTGAGGGTCGTGCACCACCATTGGAGGCCGATTTAATGGGAATCCGTGTAAGTATTGTTCTAACTTGATTTACCTTTATATCTTCACATTCAATTCAAAAGGGGTTGTATTAATGAAGCCTTTTCTCTCCCCATGATGTAATAGAAGTAGATGTGCTAAAATTTCTCTTTCCTTTGCTTATGCACTCTATGTTTTTGTATTCTTGATTCTACCTCTCTCTATGCTATAAACACTCTATATCTTCTGCAATTTAATTTGGCATTTTGTATTGTTGCATTTTAATTCGTGTTAGTTTTGCATCATGTATGTTATAAAAAATCAAAATCTAATTTTCAGCATCACTACATATATTGATTGTTTTATTTTTAATTGTCAAACTGTTACTCTAATCATCATGAAATTTTGCACACTGTATCTACACATACAAGCCCAATTATAATAAAATTTTTAAGAATTTTAGTGTCGTGAAACCATGTGTTAAAAGTTGTGCAAAGTCAGGGAAATTTCTGAAAACTGTCTGTCAACTTTGTTTTTCTGTAATAGAGCTTTAGTATTTATCCTATAACTCTGTCTGTAGGTGTCAAAAATCGATGATTCTTAGTTCATTAAAGAGCTAACATTCATAGCTTTCTAACAAGACCAAGTGCACTAAATTTGGAACTTTGAGCTCTGAGATATAAACTCATCTTTGGGTCTTTGTATTTCTTTGATCGAACAATTTTGGGTGTCTTAACAGAGATAATTTGTCGAATTAATTCTACATTATCCCAATCCCAAATTCAAAACAAAAGGTATACTAGAATCCACACATTTCAAACTCTATCTTATAAATTTTGGATGAATTTTGGCTCAAAACAATTCGGGAAAAAAGTCATGAAAACAGAATTAGTTTATGTTTTTCAGAACTTGTGAATTTCTAAAACCCTATTCTCACGTGGGTCGACCAAGGCCTTAAAACAAGCTTAACCGAGTGCCTTTGAGTCCAATCGGCTAAGACCAAGGCATGAGACTCAAGACTAAACCAGTCCACATGGGGTTGGTTCACATTTGACCACAAGGGACCACCAAGGCCACGTGATTTGGAGGTCCTTGGGGCTGGGTTTGGACCTTGGGTCACCTGCCCCAAGTAATGGCCTAGAAGAGCCCCCCTTGGCGTATAAATTGAGGCCAAGGGGGGGACGTGAGGCATCTTGGAGGGACTTGGGAGAGGCCAACAAAAGGGGTTGCACTTTGAGAGTTTTGAGAGGTTTGTGATTGTTGCAAGGGAGTAGCATTAGAGGGAGAAGGAGAGTAGAATTTAGGTCACTGTTTGTGAGAGGTGAGTGTTTGATCAAAGAGGAAAAGGGTGAAGAAAGGGGTGATCGGACATTACCTTAGAGGACATTTTCTTGTATAAGTCCGGATAAGTGTTGCTCTATTTTATTTCTTTCACATCTCTTCTTCAAATTCAGTTCAAAAGGGGTTGTATTAATGGAGTTTTGCCTCCCCCCATGATGTAATAAAAGTAGATGTTGCTGAAGTTTCCCTTTATTTGATTATGCACTCTATGTGTTTGATTTCTTCATTCTACTCTAATATATATTCTATAGACACTCTCTATTCTTTAATCTCCTCTATGCTTAAGGTATTAAATATATTTGAATTCATTTTCCTTCAGCAATTTCAATTCGTGATGTTGTGTTATTGCTTTTCAATTCGTGTGAGTTTGCATCACGTATGATTCTAAAAACTTGAAAACTTGATTTCATCATTATAGATGCACGAAAATCCCCTCCTCTTCGCCTTTTTCAGGGCTTGGAGCGGATCCTCTCGTGTGTCTAAGGCCTATGTATGCAAATAGGGCATGCCAGCTAGCTTACTTAAGCTAGCGAAGATATTTTTGACACTGACTTCTAAACGTGGCGACTGTGAGCAAGTAAGCTCTTGTCGTCGCAGACCTTCTTGCACCGATGCGCAAGGGTCAGTCTGTACGCTTTGCAAAAATCAAGTTTTTGGAGGAAAGTCTACGAAGCGGTTCGAGGTGTCTATTTCGGGTCTTTAAGATGCGGTTGCATGTTTTAGATCACGTGGATTTGCACGTGCCTAAGTCTTTTCTTTTATCCCTTTTCGGGCCACCTAGTTTGTGTGTTATGAACACTCCACTACATGGGCGAATTCGAGCGGGGCTTGCTTCGATGCAATATGCGTCCTACCTCGTGGTATGGCGTAGATGTAATGCAAACTCACGCTACTCCAAAGGGAAAACCCGAAATGTAAAGACAATACTGAAGGGAAATAACCGAAGGGAAATAACCGAAGGGAGATATGTATATAGATTATGTATATGAGCCCTTACTTTGGGTCTTGCAAATAAGAGCGAAGGCTCAATGTGGGTGCGTGCTTGAATTGAAAGACTTACACACACGACATGAAATTAAACCCAAATATAAATTGCAGTATGGCCTTGACTAAGGTCTGGGGGAGTAAGAGCGAAGGCTCAATGTGTGTGAAAGTGCTTGAATTGAAGTACTACACACACGACATAAATGAAACCCAAATATAAATTGCAGTATGGCCTTGACTAAGGTCTTGGGGAGTAAGAGCGAAGGCTCAATGTGTGTGAAAGTGCTTGAATTGAAGTACTACACACACGACATAAATGAAACCCAAATATAACTGCAATAAGGCCTTTACTAAGGTCTTGGGAATAAGAGCGAAGGCTCAATGTGTGTGAAAGTGCTTGAATTGAAAGACTTACTCACACGACATGAAACGAAACCCAAATAGTATAGGTCGGCCCTTACTTGGGTCTTTCAAATAAGAGCGAAAGCTCAATGTGTGTGAGAGTGCTTGAATTGAAAGACTTACTCACACGACATGAAATAAAACCCAAATAGTATAGGTCGGCCCTTACTTGGGTCTTTCAAATAAGAGCGAAAGCTCAATGTGTGTGAGAGTGCTTGAATTGAAAGACTTACTCACACGACATGAAATAAAACCCAAATAGTATAGGTCGGCCCTTACTTGGGTCTTTCAAATAAGAGCGAAAGCTCAATGTGTGTGAGTGCTTGAATTGAAAGACAACGCACCCAACTTAAACAAAACCCTTCGAAAATGAAAGTATATATACACACTTATGTATTAGGGGCTGATTAGGCCCGTGTGTGTTCAAAATCGTGCACGACTAAGAGAGTGCACATGTGTGGTTGTGCCAAGCCACGTTATTACAAGCGGGGGGAGACTATGCTCCGTTATTACAACCCCGTATCAAATTGAATCTCAAGCAAGTATACAACTAAAGACCGAGTTTAGACACTTACGAGTAGCTGGTCCGTAGAGGTCTTGCTTGAGCGTGGGCTTGGGCTTCGCCTTGGGCTGTAAACGGGAGCTCCGCGAGGATAGGTGACCAAAGGTGCTGGCCGGCTGCAAGTGGGGCGCGGGGTAGGCGCCTCAAAGGTGGCCGGTTGCAAGTGGATGTCGCCTCGAGGTGGGGGGTTAAAGGGGCTGAACAAGTGAGTTTTTAGGGTCACTAGGGGAGTTGAGTGTTTAGGGAAACTAGACCTAAAGGAGAGTTTGTGGGAAGGCCGAATGGGATAGGACGGTTAGGTAGTGGCTGGTAGTTTAGGGTATGCTAGGTTCGGCTAAGTGAAAAGGGTGGTGGAAAAGGGCTGAGATGATGATAGGGTGGGTGGCTAGGAGTGGAGAGGTAGTAGAGAAGGGTTTTGATAGAGTTAGAGAGTGCTTACCGGATGGGGAGAAGTGGCGGATGGAAGAGAGAAGCCGGGTGTGGATGGGAGCTCGGCTGGTTCGGTTGGGTGAAGGTGGTGGCGTCCGGCTGGGTGAGGTGGTGATGGATGGAAGAGGGAAGGTGGCGGTGCAGGTAGTGCTGGTGGAGAGTGGTCCCGGCTGGGCTGATGGAGAGTGGTCCCGGCTAGGCTGGAAAGGGTGGTCCCGGCTGGGTGAGATGAGGGCTCCCACTTGCAAAACCAGCCCCGAAAGGGGGGGGGGGGGTTTAAATAGGGGATGGGTAGGTCGGTTAGGGCTGGGCTTGGGGTAGTGGTTAGGTGGTTTAGGTAGGGTGGTATGTAGATAAGGTGGGCTGGAAAGGGTTGGGCCAGATATTTTGAAACTAGGGGTTTGGGTAGATTGTGGGCTAGGGGTGGTTTAGGGGTTTAGGGCTAGGTTAGGTGGTTGGGTTTTAGGGTGAGGTTTAGTGAGCTAGGTTAGGTGATTAGGCTAGGTTTAGGCTAGGATTAGGGAAATTAATCTAGGTTTAGGGAAGGATTAGGGAAGTGGGTTAGGTGATTAGGTTGGGATTAGGACGGGATTAGGGAAGTGGGTTAGTGATTAGGTTCAGATTAGGGGTGGATTAGGGGTTTAGGCTAGGATTAGGCATTTTGGGTTAGGTTTAGGTGAAGGAGCTCCCTTAGCATGGCCCGTAGACCTTGACCACCTCATGTTGGTGCAGCCCTAGGTTAGGTTTTAGCTAATTACAAGCTTAAACCCACTCAATTAGGCTAACCCACATGATTAAACCCAAACTTGACACACAAGTCAAGCTTAATACAACACTCTTGATATTTTCCATCCCCACTCTCTCTCATGCCCAATATCCCACGTGAATTTCAAGTGGGCCCCACCTCCAGTTATGAGAAGGTGATGTGGGCCATGGATATGGATATTGGATTGGATCTCTAGATCCAAATCCAAATCCAAGTCCACATATGGGTTTGGATTGGGATCTGGATACATATGGTCCAGATCCAATCCAAACTGAACTCTGACTCCTTCGAGCTGGGTTCGAAACGGACGATTCGTGCGGGGCCTGACAGCATCAGTACTCCGTCTACGTTGGGTCTTCGCCAACATGTCGTCCGCCTCTGTTTCTGCCTTCCGGAGATGACTTCAAATGCTATTTTGATAAGGACAGGGTCTTGGACGTTCGAGATCCTGGGGGTGTGAATCAGATACAAGAGTTGCTATGCCGGGATTGACGTGTGCTCCGGTTCCGGGCTCTTCTTAGCTCTCCTGGTCCTGTCTTGATCGGGCCAAGCCGCTTCGGGGTTTCAAAACATGTTTTAAAAAGGTTTTAAAAGCTATATTGTATGTTTTCGAAGTATAGAGTTCAAAACGTATGTACAGGGTTGTCTGGAAGGCTCCTGGGTTTCCAGATTCAAAAAGGGCCCTTTGGGGCTACTTGTACAAAACCAGGTTTGTTTTAAGAAGTTCGTGGGATTTCGGGGTGTTTACAATCATCTCTGCATACGTGAATTGCTTAATTTTTAATTCTTGAATTTTTGCTTCAATGGATCCGAAACTTTACACACTTATTCTATACACATATGCCAACTTTTAATAAAATTTGCAAGAATTTTAGGGCCGTCCAACATCATAATTAAAATTGTGCAAAATCGGAAAAGTTTTTGTAAATTGTTTGTCTAACCAGTTTTCCTCCAACAGAATCTGGTTATTCATCCCATAACTCTGTTTCTAAATATCCAAAATCAATGATTTTTGGCTCATTTGGAAAGCTGACATCCATATATTTCCAGCAAGACCAAATCCGAAGCCTCTAAGGTCGACTCCAAGCAATTAGGAGATTTATCTTCAATTTAGCAACAAGATGCGAACCTTTCAATAGACTTTTGAGAAAAGGGTAAAATTTGAATGGGATGATGATTGCCAAAAAGCTTTCGAATGATTGAAAACTTATTTGATAAATCCTTCAATTTTAAAACCTCCAAAGTAAGGAAAACTTTTATTGCTTTATATTTCCATTCATACGAATGCATTGGGTGCTTTACTTGCTCAATATGAGGATGATAGACATAAGGAATATTCTATTTACTACATTTCGAAAACTCTATTTGCATATGAAAGAAATTATCAGGCTATGGAGAAAACGTGCTTGGCCTTAGTGTGGGCTTGTCAAAAGTTTACACATTACTTCCTAGATCATGAAATTTGGATAGTATCTAAGCTTGATCCAATCAAACACTTGTTTGAAAAACCTATCCTAACGGGTAGACTTAGTAAATGGTAGCTTCTCTTAATGGAGTATGACTTAAAGTTTCATCATCAAACCTCCATTAAGGGACAAGCTCTAGCCGATCATGTAGCCGAATTGCCTCTTAAAGATACGTATCCCATACTTGACGAAATGCCCGATGAAGGCATATTTACAAATGAATTCCAAAACCATATTTTAGTAAATTGTTTTGATGAAAATCAAGTATGAAAAATGTATTTTGATGGGTTAAGGAATCAACAAGGGACAGGTGTAGGAGTCATCCTCATATCCCTTGAAAAGAGAGAGATCCCCATTGCCATTCGACTAGATTTTGCATGCTCAAATAATATGGCTGAGTATAAAGTGCTCATACAAGGCCTAAAAATTGTGAAAAATCTAGGGCATCATGTATTGAAGTATTTGGAGATTGTTTACTTGTTATAAACCAAGTCTAAAAAATTTGACAAGTCAAAAATGATAAACTTTTACCCTATCACGAGTTGACCACTAGATTGGTCGATTCCTTCAAATCATGCACACTCACTCACATAGGAAGAGAGGACAATACCATAGTGGATGCCCTCTCCTCCCTAGGTTCATCTCTAAGAGTTGATCCCACCATGGGAACCTGATCCTTAGAAATATAACACCCACCCACTCCATCTATTCATGATTTGGATATTTTTCGAAACGACCAAAATTCAATCGAAAAACCTTGGTTTCATGATGGTGCGGGATAGTGGGGTGTTGGGGTTGTGTAGCGGCAGACGGGTACAGGTGACAAGGTGTGGGTGGCAGGGTGAGGGTGTTCGGTTGGGGCAGTGGAGTGGGGTACACAATTGGGCACAAACCGAGTGCAAGGTGCACTCGGTTGGGACGTTTAGGCTAGGTTTAGTTTAGGTCAGTTTGGTCTAGGCTAGGTTTAGTTTAGGTCGGTTTAGAGTGGCTAGGCTAAGTCTAATGGGGAGGTTGGTTGGTGGGGTTTTAAGGGAGTCGGTTTAGGTGGAGAGTTGTCCAGTTAAGGGCTCAAATGATGTCGGTTTGGGGCAGGTAGGCTAAGTCTAGGCTAGTTTGGGGTTAGGTTTAGTGGCTAAGTTAGGTGAAGTGGGCTAGATTAGGGTTAGGTTGAGAGACCTACCTCTTGGAGCCTGTCCACCTCGTGTAGCCCATCAATCTATGCCATTTTGCAGCTGTCCTTCATGTTGGTGCAGCCCTTTGGTTAGGTCTAGGTCCATACATGACTTGAACCCCCACCCTTTATCAAACCCACAAGGCTAACCCACTTGAAAATATCAAGCCCACCATTTTTCTCTCTCCTACTTTATGCACTCTCTCTTCCCAAGCCTCCACTTGAACTTCACGTGAGATTGTACCCCCCCCCACCTCTATTTATAGGCAAGGGGTTGGGTCTTGGGTTTGGACTTTGGATTTAGATTTTATGATCCAAATCTAATCCAAACACTATTTGGGTCTAGATTTGGATATTTATATCCAGATCCAATCCAAATTTTCGTTTCTTCAGTCCTTCTTGGCATTTCGAGACGGATGGTTTTCGCGGGCCCTGGCTTCATCAGTGCTCCTTCTTGGGCTGGGTTTTCTGCAACTTTTTTGTCCGATCTCCTTCTCACCTTCTGGACTTCGTTTTGTCTGAATTTTGGAATTTCAAGCTTGGGCTTCGATTTCTGATGATTTTGTTTGGTGCTTTGGCTTTACAATTCATGCTCTAGGGTTGAAGTCTGCTTCTGGCTTGGGCTTTCCTTTTGCTTTTGATCCTGCTTTTATCAGGCCGAGCTGACTTCTGGGCTTTTGGACCTGCTTTTGGAGCTGCTTTTGATCAGGCTCCACCTGTTTGATTTGGCTGTTTACAAAATTGGGACTTGGCCCAAGTTTAAGAAATCCATACTTCGAAAGGGTTTTTAACAGAAGTTTAAAGCTTTTGGAACTCCTGGGTTTTCGAAAACTCAAACTTGGTTTTGAAATAGATTTTCAAACCAGGTGTTTGTTTTGGAAAATCATTTGATTTTGAGGTGTTTACAGCTATGTGAGCATTTGATATCATAGGACCAATCTCTCCGATTGTATCCAATGGACATAGGTTCATATTAGCAACCACCGAATATTTTTCTAAATGGGTTGAAGCTATCTCCTTAGGAAATGTTCAAGGACAACATATAGTGGCATTCATTAAGAAAAATATCTTATTTAGATTTGGAGTTCTAAGAGACCTAGTGTCTGATAATGGCACTGTAGACGCCCGAAAATCCCCGCCTCTCACCTTTTCAGGGCTCGGAGCGGATCCTCTCGTGTGTCTAAGGCCTAATGTATGCAAACAGGGCATGCCAGCTAGCTTACCTAAGCTAGCGAAGATATTTTTAACACTGACTTCTAAACGTGGCGACTGTGAGCAAGTAAGCTCTTGTCGTCGCAGACCTTCTTGCACCGATGCGCAAGGGTCAGTCTGTACGCTTTGCAAAAATCGAGTTTTGGGATAGAAAGCCTACGAAGCGGTTCGAGGTGTCTATTTCGGGTCTTTTAAATGCGATTGCATGTTTTAGATCACGTGGATTTGCACGTGCCTAAGTCTTTTCTTTTATCCCTTTTCGGGCCACCTAGTTTGTGTGTTATGAACACTCCATTACATGGGCGAATTCGAGCGGGGCTTGCTTTGATGCAATATGCGTCCTACCTCGTGGTATGGCGTAGATGCAATGCAAACTCACGCTACTCCAAAGGGAAAACCCAAAATGTAAAGACAATACTGAAGGGAAATAACCGAAGGGAAATGACCGAAGGGAAATAATCGAAGGGAAATAACCGAAGGGAAATGACTTGAAATATAAATGTCGAAGGGAGATATGTATATAGAGTATGTATATGAGCCCTTACTCGGGTCTTACAAATAAGAGCGAAGGCTCAATGTGGGTGCGTGCTTGAATTGAAAGACTTACACACACGACACGAAATTAAACCCAAATATAAATTGTAGTATGGCCTTGACTAAGGTCTTGGGAGTAAGAGAAAAGGCTCAATGTGTGTGAGTGCTTGAATTGAAGTACTACACACACGACATAAATGAAACCCAAATATAACTGCAATAAGGCCTTTACTAAGGTCTTGGGAGTAAGAGCGAAGGCTCAATGTGTGTGAGAGTGCTTGAATTGAAAGACTTACACACACGACATGAAATGAAACCCAAATAGTATAGGTTGGCCCTTACTTGGGTCTTTCAAATAAGAGCGAAAGCTCAATGTGTGTGAGAGTGCTTGAATTGAAAGACTTACACACAGGACATGAAATGAAACCCAAATAGTATAGGTCGGCCCTTACTTGGGTCTTTCAAATAAGAGCGAAGGCTCAATGTGTGTGAGTGCTTGAATTGAAAGACAACGCACCCAACTTAAGCAAAAACCCTACAAAAACGAAAGTATATGTATATACTTATATATTATGGGCTGATTAGGCCTGTGTGTGTTCAAAATCGTGCACAACTAAGAGAGTGCACGTGTGTGGGTGTGCCAAGCCACGTTATTACAAGCGGGGGGAGACTATGCTCCGTTATTACAACCCCGTATCAAATTGAATCTCAAGCAAGTATGCAACTAAAGACCGAGTTTAGGCACTTACGAGTAGCTGGTCCGTAGAGGCCTTGCTTGAGCGTGGGCTTGGCCTTCGTCTTGGGCTGCAAACGTGAGCTCCGCGAGGGTGAACGACAAAGGGTGCTGGCCGGCTGCAAATGGGGCGCTGGATTAGGGGTGGTTTAGGGGTTTAGGTAGATTGTGGGCTAGGGGTGGTTTAGGGGTTTAGGGCTAGGTTAGGTGGTTGGGTTTTAGGGTGAGGTTTAGTGAGCTAGGTTAGGTGATTAGGCTAGGTTTAGGCTAGGTTTAGGGAAATTAACCTAGGTTTAGGGAAGGATTAGGGAGGTGGGTTAGGTGATTAGGTTGGGATTAGGCCGGGATTAGGGAAGTGGGTTAGGTGATTAGGCTCAGATTAGGGGTGGATTAGGGTGGTAGGCTAGGATTAGGTGTTTTGGGTTAGGTTTAGGTGAAGGAGCTCCCTTTGCATGGCCCATAGACCTTAACCACCTCATGTTGGTGCAGCCCTAGGTTAGGTTTTGGCTAATTACAAGCTTAAACCCACTTAATTAGGCTAACCCACATGATTAACCCCAAACTTGACACACAAGTCAAGCTTAATTACAACACACACTATCTTATCTACCCCCACTCTCTCTCATACCCATAATCCCACGTGAAATTCAAGTGGGCCCCACCTCCATTTATGAGAAGGTGATATGGGCCATGGATATGGATATTGGATTGGATTTTTGAATCCAAATCCAAATCTAAGTCCATACATGGGTTTGGATTGGGATCTAGATATATATGGTCCAGATCCGATCCAAACTGAACTGTGACTCCTTCGAGCTGGGTTCGAAACGGACGATTTGTGCGGGGTCTGACAGCATCAGTACTCCGTCTGGGTTGGGTCTTCGCCAACATGGTCGTCCTCCTCCGTTTCTGCCTTCTGGAGATGACTTCAAATGACATTTTGATAAGAACAGGGTCTTGGACGTTCGAGATCCTGGGGGTATGGATGTGATACAAGAGTTGCTATGCCGGGCTTGACATGTGCTCCGATTCCGGGCTCTTCTTAGCTCTCCTGGTCTTGTCTTGATCGGGCCAAGATGCTTCGGGGTTTCAAAAACGTGTTTTAAAAGGTTTCCAAAAGCTATATTATATATTTTTGAAATATGAAGTTTAAAACGTATGTACAGGGTTGTCTGGAAGGCTCCTAGGTTTCCAGACTCAAAAATGGCCCTTTGGGGCTGCTTGTACAAAACCAGGTTTGTTTAAGAAATTCGTGGGATTTCGGGGTGTTTACAGATGCCCCTCTTTGGCCTTGTCCAAATAGATTTGGATAAGGACAAAGATGACAAACACCCCTTTCAATGTCTCCCTAGATCTAGCCATGAAGAATATGGGATCGTCCCAATTTTAGCAAAAAATCTCAATTTAGAAACTCTGGTAGGAGGAGATATCATGCCAAAGGGTTTTACTATGGAATCTGGTCCTAAATGGGATCACGTTCATGCAAGTACCATGCATGGAATGCAAATGACATGGGTGTGGTGCCAAAAGGGGCGACCTCCCTGAGACCAGGTGTGATCGAACTCTAGAGACTTACAAGGCCTACTGCTCCAAGTGAGCAAATCCTATGCTGTTCGATGTTCGGTTTTCAAAACTTATTTACAAAAGCTATTTACAAAAGGGACAACTGTCTTGAGCCTCGATCCTAAGGATCTCGAGCTCTTCGTGCTTGCCCTTGTTTGAGTCGTGTGTGGATGGGTGGGGTGCATGCTATATTTCCAAAGATCTGGTCCCTGAAATGGGATCGACCTTCAGGGCTGAACCCAAGGAGGAGAGGGCATCGGCGATGTCATTGTCCTCTCTTCCTACGTGTGTGAGTTTACATGACTGGAAGGATTGGACCAATCGAGTGGCCAACTCGTGATATGGAAGTAGTTTCTCATTACGTACTTGCCAAATTTTTAAAACCTGGTTTATGACAAGGAGCGAATCTCCAAAGACCTCAATGCACGATGCCCCTAGAGTTTTCGAAATCCTTAAGCCTTGTATGAGTGCTTTATACTCAACTACGTTGTTGGAACATTCGAAATCTAAGCGGACTACTATGGGAATCTCGCCCTTTTCAGGGGAGATTAGGATGACCCCAGCTCCAGTCCCTCGTTGGTTTCGTGCCCCATCGAAGTGCATCTTCCACACTTGGTTTTCGAAAGAATTTGCCAAAATGTGGTTTTGAAAATGGTTTTGCAATATGCCTTCATCAGGCATTTCGACAAGAGTGGGATATGCGTCCTGTAAGGGGAATTCAGCCACGTAATCTACTAGGGCTTGCCCCTTAATGGAGATCTGGTGATGGTATTTCAGATCATACTCCATTAGAAGGAGTTGCCATTTGCCCAATCTACCCGTGAGAATGGGTTTTTCGAACAAGTGCTTGATTGGATCAAGCTTGGACACTATCCAGATCTCATGATTTAGGAAATAGTGTCTGAATTTCTGGCAGGCCCAGACTAGGGCCAAGCACGTCTTCTCCATGGCTTGATAATTTTGTTCATAAGCCAAGAGAGTTTTTGAAATATAGTAGATGGCATACTCCTTATGGGTGTCATCCTCATATTGAGCCAATAGGGCTCCTAAAGCATTTGCATGCACGGAGATGTATAATAAAAGCGGTTTTCCTTGCTTTGGAGGATTCAAAACGGGGGGATTAACCAAGTATGCCTTCAGTCTCTCGAAGGACTTTTGGCATTCGTCATCCCATAAGAATTTCGTACCCTTCCTCAACAGTTTGTTGAAGGGTTCGCATCTAGTAGCCAGATTCGATATGAATCGGTGAATGGATTGTAAACGACCCTGGAGGCTACGGATTTGGGTGAGATTGGAGGGTGGAGCCATGTCTATGATGGCTCGACACTTAGAGGGGTCGACTTCTATTCCCCTTTGGCTCACCATAAAGCCTAGAAGCTTCCCTGATTCTACCCCGAACACACATTTTTGAGGGTTTAGCTTTACTTTGTAAAGCCTAAGACTTTCGAAAATCTTTTGTAAACATTCGATATGGGTGCATCGGGTTTTGGATTTCGCCAAGAGATCATCTACATACACTTCTACAAGCTCATGAATTTGATCATGGAAGATTGTGGTCATGGCTCGTTGGTATGTTGCGCCGGCATTTTTCAAACCAAAGGGCATGACTGTATAGCAGTACGTGCCCCATGGGGTCGTGAAGGCGGTCTTACCCTGATCTCGTGGGCTTAGTTTGATTTGATTATAGCCTGAATAGCCATCCATGAATGAAAACATTTCATGATTTGCAGTACTATCGACTATCAAATCTATGTTTGTTAAAGGGTAGTTATTCTTTGGAGTAGCTTTATTCAAGTTTCTGAAATCGATGCATATTCGAATTTTCCCATTGGTTTTTCGAACCACAACGATATTTGACAACCAATCAGAATACGCAATGGGTTTTATAAATCCGGCTTTTAGCAGATCTTCTAAACCCTCTTTGACTTGCGTGTGTACATTCGGGTGTATTTTCCTAAGCTTCTGCTTTATGGGTTTTACACCTGCATCTAAGGGAAGACGATGCTCGACAATGCTTGGATCTATGCCCGACATGTCTTCATACGTCCATGCAAACACATCTAAATAGGTTCGTAGAAATGCAATGAATGCTAACTTTTCAGTTTCATGCAAGCATGTGCCTATTTTGATGGTTTTGGGATTGGAATCATCCCCTAGGTTCACCTCTAGGAAATCTCCTCCTACTGATTGGGAAGGTCTTTCAAAATCGAGAATTCTATGAAATTCTGGGAGCTCAGAAGTGGGATCTTCCTCAAGGGGATCTACTTCTGGGCTTTGATCATTCTCGTGGGCTATAGACCCGAGGGAACTTGATGCATGGTTTTCAAAATGACCTGGTTTTGTACTTGGATTTTCAAGTGATTTCGAAATTTTTGGTCTGGCTATGCAGACGACGTTTCTTTCGAAATCCTTTTCTTTTGCCAAAGTCTTACCAGGAGCAGCTATGTACAAAATCTTTTTGGTATTTTCCAAATTTTTTATTTTTTTGGGTTTTTGTAAAACAAGAACTTTGGGAACTATACAAAGCACTCTTTTTTTGAGTTTTTGTTTTTCTATTGTTTTTGGTTTTTCTTGTTTTTCGATTTTTTTTTATTTTAAGTTTTTCAAATGTTTTTGTATTTTCAGAAAAAGGGATCTTCCGTCATACCTACAAAGGAAAAACACTACGGGTTAGACTCGGAATAGGAGGTCTAAATCGTAGGTCTCTTCTAAGGCAGGCTCCGGGGCACCCTTGACCCAGGTGGTCACAGGGGGTGGCTTCGGCGGTATTCGGGGAGTATAGCCGATCCCATATCGGCTTGGGTTGGCCCTAGGAAGGATGGGCTCTAGGAGACCCTGGTTCTGCGCCCCTAGACTCTTGTAGGGCGTGTAGCCCATGTTCAACAACATGTTCCATGACTTTTTGTTTTTTGAAAAGGTTGGATACAAGTCGTGGTCCTGGAACATGCTATCATCCATATTAGGCTCGTATGGCCTCTTGTCCAGGGGCTTTGGAAATAGGGAACACTTGGGTTTTCCTAGGAGGATTAAAGTCGAGAGGGGGGCTACTTTGGGCGGTCCCTTCACACATACAGCCTTCCTAGGGTTGTTCAACACGAGCCGAGGTGGCTCAACCATAATTTGCCCCAGGTTAGCCTCATGGGCCTGGGAGCTTGATAAACAAGGGGAGTTTATGATCCCCTAAAGCTGTGGGTGACTCTCACCTAGGATCACTACAACCTGGTCCCTAAAAGGGATCTTGACACACTTGTGGAAGGTGGATGGCACAGCGCACAAACTGTGTATCCAGGGCCTTCCCAGCAACAAGTTATAATGGGGGTGGATGTCCAAGACATGGAACACCCCCGTGTGTTCGATCCCTCCCGTTTCCATTGGGAGTTCGATGGATCATAAAGGTCTAGATGCATTCCCATCGTATCCAGTGATAACGATGGGGCTTGGGTTCACTGAAGTTAAGGTGACTCCAATTTTGTACGCCACATGAAGTAGAAGGATGTTGAGCCCTCCTCCACCATCGACTAGGCACCTGTCCAGAGAGTGGTTGTTTAGAACCACCTCGATATGCAGGGCCTGGTTATGGGTTTCATAGGGTCTATCTACATCATCTTCCGAGAAAGTGATAGGCGATTTTGCTCCTAATAAAGCCACTTGGGCAGACAAGGATTCCAGACTTATGTTCGAATCAACCTTGGCCCTTTCTAGAATTTTCTCTAATACAAGTCTATGCCTAGGCGAGGTTTTTATAAGCTCTAGGATAGACATGTGAATAGGAATCTTTGAAAGGTGGTTTTTGAAGTCATAAGGATTTAGGATGACTTTGTCCTTATCTGCTTTTGGCAGAACACTAGGGATACATTTTTGAGGGGCCAGGCACACTGACCACCTTTTGAGCACCTTGAAGGTGCGGGGGTTGATAGATCCTCTGGGATCTAGTGACTTCCCCCATGACCAGCCTAGAGTTCACGCTAAACTTGGCTCTAAGGATGAGCTGAGGAGAACCTTGGATTCTCAAAACTGGTTTTATTGGGGATTCCACCTTTGGTGGTCCCCGAATGACGACTTGGGCGAGCCTCTTGTATAGTACAAGGTCATCCTAGCAGCCCGCCACCACCACATTCCCCTAGTCGGCCACTCCAACCGACTATCCCTTTCATTCGGCCAGCCATCTCTTTTCCCCTAGGTGTCCCATTCGGCCTTACCTTAAGCTCCCCTTAGTTCCATATTCCCTAACACTCTATACTCTCCATTCGTGACCCTACATACATACTTGGCCCAGCCCCTTTAATCCCCCACACCAAGGTGACACCCTTGCTTGCAGCCGGCCACCATCAAGGCGCCTATTCCGCACCCCATTTGCAGCCGGCCAGCACCCTTTGTCGTTCACCCTCGCGGAGCTCCCGTTTGCAGCCCAAGGCGAAGGCCAAGCCCACGCTCAAGCAAGGCCTCTACGGACAAGCTACTCGTAAGTGCCTAAACTCGGTCTTTAGTTGCATACTTGCTTGAGATTCAATTTGATACGGGGTTGTAATAACGGAGCATAGTCTCCCCCCGCTTGTAATAACGTGGCTTGGCACACCCACACACGTGCACTCTCTTAGTTGTGCACGATTTTGAACACACACGGGCCTAATCAGCCCATAATATATAAGTATATACATATACTTTCATTTTTGTAGGGTTTTTGCTTAAGTTGGGTGCGTTGTCTTTCAATTCAAGCACTCACACACATTGAGCCTTCGCTCTTATTTGAAAGACCCAAGTAAGGGCCGACCTATACTATTTGGGTTTCATTTCATGTCGTGTGTGTAAGTCTTTCAATTCAAGCACTCTCACACACATTGAGCTTTCGCTCTTATTTGAAAGACCCAAGTAAGGGCCGACCTATACTATTTGGGTTTCATTTCATGTCGTGTGTGTAAGTCTTTCAATTCAAGCACTCTTACACACATTGAGCCTTCGCTCTTACTCCCAAGACCTTAGTAAAGGCCTTATTGCAGTTATATTTGGGTTTTATTTATGTCGTGTGTGTAGTACTTCAATTCAAGCACTCACACACATTGAGCCTTCGCTCTTACTCCCAAGACCTTAGTCAAGGCCATACTGCAAGTTATATTTGGGTTTAATTTCATGTCGTGTGTGTAAGTCTTTCAATTCAAGCACGCACCCACATTGAGCCTTCGCTCTTATTTGTAAGACCCGAGTAAGGGCTCATATACATACTCTATATACATATCTCCCCTCGGCATTTATATTTCAAGTCATTTCCCTTCGGTTATTTCCCTTCGGTTATGTAGACGTGATTTTATTTCAAATCGTTTGGGATTCGAAATCAAACCCTCGAACTACATCGAGTTGCGCGAGCGTGCCAGTTAGTTTACCAAAACTAACAAATTATGTTTTTCTGACTTCTTAGAACGATTGTGGACAAGTGAGATCTTTTCGACTTAGGCCTTCTTGAACCGGCGCTCAAGGGTCAGCCTAGACGCTTGAAATTTGTTTGAATCCGTTAATTCGAAAAAGGAAAAACCAGATTTTCCAAAGTTCAGATTTGTGTTTAAGTTCTTGATTTCTGAAAAATTTCAGATTCTTAGATTTACAGAACCTGTTCAGTTTCAGAGGCTTGTTCTCTGAATTTTTAAAAATATTTCTGATTCTCCAAAAATTCTATTTTATAGAATAGAGACACGTATGTGTAGAATCAGAATATATTTTTATTTTATAATTTAGTTCTTTATTTTCTGAGAATTAAATATAGAATCAGAAACTGTTATAACATTCAGAACAGCCCTGTTTTTGTAGATCAGAAGCTCAAAAAAACAGCAATATCTCAGTGCTCGGTCATCCAATTTCAATGCAATTTGTTGTGTTAGAAAGACACGGATGTTAGGTTTTCAAAGAATCAAATTTCATCCAATTTCACTCAGTGGTTGCAGAGATATGGGAGAAAGAACAGAGGTCTGTTACTGAACATTCTGTTTCTGTAAAACGCAATCTGGATTTTGTATAAACTTCACGGATATAATTGGCTAGGCAAAATTTCATAACAATTCCTCAAAATTTTATCTAAGAACGTCTGATATGTCTAGATTATTCATGCAAAATTTCGAAGCAATTGGCTTATCCGTTTGTCAATAAAAATTCCGTGATCAGACGCATGTGCACAGACAGTTTCAGAAACCGGTTTTACAGAAAATTTCAGAAGGTTCCTAAGATGATTCTAGAACAAATTTCAACCTGTATCAGTCCTAATAAAGCATGGAAATCATACAAACATGGATTTTTGTTTCGTTCATGAAGGAATTATGCATGTTTGTATCGATATAAATGAAGAACATGGGCTCAAAGCCTTGATTCATGTACAAATTTCCAGAATCTGTTCTTTTTCAGGTTCTCATGGATTAAAACCAATTTGTGCAAGAATTCCAACCTGTGTGAGTGAGAGGGGATGTAGGAGCACTTCGCCGGACGATCGTCGAACGTTGGAACCAGGCCGGACTTCCTTCTTCTCCTTCTTCTCTTCCTTTCCCTCTCTCTCTCTCTATTTCTCTGAATTTTCGGACTGAATGTTCCTGTGTCTCGGTCCCTCCCTTTGCAGCCTCCTTCAGGCTCCTTTTATAGGCCAAAAGGTGCCCCTTGGGTGTAGCATTGGGCAAGGCAAGTTGCCTTGCTGATCAAATTCGTTTTTGGCATGTAATTGCTGCAAAAAGAGGTTTTGGAAAGTATCGCTGGTTCTGGCAATTGCTTGCTGTAGACGGTTGCTGAATTTATCAACATGGAACCGGATGAGGTAAGTTGGAGCTGTTTCCTGCTGCTGTAGATGGACCAGTCTTCACCAAGTCAATCGCCACCGTTTCTTGCTGAAATGGATCGCTGTATTTTGGTAAGTGGGTAGTGATTTGTGTCTTCCAAATCCGTCGGTGAGCTGCTGGCTTTGGGAGGTTTCTTTTTTTCTTGCCAAGATTTATTGGCTCGATCTTTCCTTGTTGCTGAATTAGGCCAGAATTCAGAATTTGCTTTATCAGCTCATCCTTGTCGCGATAGCTTAGGCACAAGATATTCAATCGTGGAAGGACAGGCATCAAGTTACATGGAAGATCAGGTATGGTTGGTGGTGCTAAACATTCTGAATGTGGACTGTGTAGGGGATGAGCCGGGGAAGCGTGTCCTTGTAAACGACAAGTTCCACCTTCGACCTGGACGTGCTTTGGATTTAACTTGAAATCAGGATGTCTGGTATGCAACGCTGAGGTAGTTTTTGTCCTTGTGATGGCATGATTTCTTTGGCGCAGCCATTTGTGTACCTGATGGTGTTTCTGCTTGCATGATAGATTGAGACGCAGCACTAAAGCTTTTGCCATCTCCATTCGTGCGTGATCTTCCCATGGCATATTCACTCAGTTGCATCTGGTTCCTTTGCCAGCTCATAAGCCATCTGAATATCTCTTCTGTTCTGATAAAAAAAAGGTTTGTTCTTCTCATACTCTTGTTGCTTGAGATCTTTCAGATTTAGATATACTTCCTGACACACATTATTTGCAGAAGCTACCTGAGATCGTGAAAAAAAAAACAATTTCTCGGTACCAATCTGACAATTCCTTTTCAATGGATTTGATGTGAGCATCAGCTTGTGAGACCTCCTCTCTGAGAGAGCTGAACTCCTGCTCTAGCATCAGATTTCCTTCAGTCTCTTCTTTGCGGCCAAGTGCTTCCTTAAGATCAGACTGGCCTCTCATATCCGAGGAACACTTGCCACGGGCACGCTTCAGCTGATTGATCTCACGTCTTTAGATTTTCTGAACAACCAAGTATGCTTTTATCTGTTGAACCATGAAGGTTTCTTTCCAGACTTCCCTTACATACAAAGTTGTAAACAAAGAGATGTTTACTTTCTGTGAAACTAAAAAACCGAAGAAACTAAGTTCCAAGGTAGTCACGATTTCAATCTCAAATAAGAATTCTTTCCAATCATCACCAACGAACTTCAGTATTTTCACAGCTAACTTTTTACGATCTGAAAACGACCTTTGACTGCTACCTCCTTTTCCAATCAAATTGTTTGATGGGAATCGAGATGTAACTTGAGTTAGTTCTTTAGCAGCTAACTGTCCCAATGCAGCACCCTGTGTAATAGCATCAGTTGAGGGATTCAATATGCTTCTTCAGAGACGCCATCGCAGTTGCACTTGATGAACATCGTCCATAACATTCCTCACATAAAATTCTTTAATAACCTCTAATATCATATCAGCTAAGTTGGAGGAAAGTCATTCTTATTAAACATCAATGTTGTTGTCTGCTGAACATGATCGTGCTCCCATTAGCTGTGCCGTAACTTCATAAAGGGGGGAAATAATTTTATCAAGGAATGATACACCATTGGAAGAACTACAACTATCAGCTGGTTTAGCTATCTGCTGCCGTAATATCCATGTCCGTTTAAAAAGGCCATGATTCACAAACTCAGCAAGCCTGATGACTATTGTGCCTATGCAACATTGCAAAAGGTGGCTCCATCTTTTTGCAATTTGAGAACCTAACTGCACATTTGCTGTGAAAGTAGTTATGCAAATCCATGTTACATGCTTTACTACAAAGGCGTTCAAGTAAGCCCATGTTACGTTTTTGAAAACCAACTTTCATGCTCATTCAATCCTTTCCACGAGTGTTGGGATATTAAAATTGCTCTTATCATAACATATCAATAGCATACCAGTAACAAATGACGATGCAAATTGATGTATATCAATACTAATTACCTCAATACCCAAACATAACGTAGACACGTTACGAGAGGCGTTCGATACCAAACCTTCATTTTTGGAGGCTTTCGTTCTTGCTTCCACCTTTCCTTTCTTTTGATAATACCGACCTTACCCTCTAGAAATTGATTTCTTTCCAAATGTGAGCTTTTCTTTCTAGGAAGCTCACTTTCCCTTTTTGATGCCCATTTTCCTTTTTGGGCGTCCACCTTCTTTTTTAGGTGTCAACTTGTCTTTTCAATGCCTTTTTCTTTTGAAGAGGAAAGCTTTCAACATACTTTTCGTAATAAATCTTTTAGGGAAACGAAATCCTGTTTTTCCAGTACTAAGGGCAAAATCGTCATTTTTCCCAATTTTGTCAAAATTCGAAATTTTCAGAACGGAAAGCATTCTTTCATCATTTTAAAGCTTTCATAAAATTTTGGTACCAAAACAAACTCGTTTAGTGCCTTTTTCCTTCAAAAACCCCAAAATTGCTAAAATGGCCACTTTCCTAAAAAGGTAAGAATTTTAAAAGAAAATTTTGGGTGTCTACAGGTTATTTCCCTTCAATATTGTCTTTACATTTCGGGTTTTCCCTTTGGAGTAGCGTGAGTTTGCATTGCATCTACGCCATACCACGAGGTAGGACGCATCTTGCATCAAAGCAAGCCCCGCTCGAATTCGCCCATGTAGTGGAGTGTTCATAACACACAAACTAGGTGGCCCGAAAAGGGATAAAAGAAAAGACTTAGGCACGTGCAAATCCACGTGATCTAAAACATGCAATCGCATTTAAAAGACTCGTGGTATTGGTTGCCTTCCATTACGGAGGCCTCTTTTTGCTTGCGAGGTTTTTCAATTTTCTTTTTAGGCCTTTGTTCACCGTTTGATGAACATGAATCGCCTACTTCAGCCTCTTGGCTGAGAGCATCAATTTTGGCCTCAAATTCCCTTCTCAAGTCCTCGATTTCATCTAGTTTTATTTTGTTTTTGAAAATCCTCCTAGAGTGAGAACTTGATGCGCATGAGCCTTGGCTCGACACTTCACTTGGATTGGATTTTGACATGCTTTTCAAGCTTTTTCAAAATTTCCTAAGTAAAAGCAAAGAAAACAAGTTAAAACGACACCTTTATAAAATTTTCGCAAGACTTCTACAAGTAAACTCGATTTCTGAAAAGGCTCACGTCCCACCGGGCGTGCCAATCTCTGTAGACGCGCGAAAAATCCCCGCCTCTTCGCCTCTTTCGGGGCTTGGAGTGGATCTTATCGTGCGTCTAAGGCCTATGTATACAAATAGGGCGTGCCAGCTAGCTTACTTAAGCTAGCGAAGATATATTTAACACTGACTTCTAAACGTGGCGACTGTGAGCAAGTAAGCTCTTGTCGTCGCAGACCTTCTTGCACCGATGCGCAAGGGTCAGTCTGTACGCTTTTGCAAAAATCGAGTTTTAGGGAGAAAGTCTACGAAACGGTTCGAGGTATCTTATTTCGGGTCTTTAAGATGCGATTGCATGTTTTAGATCACGTGGATTTGCACGTGCCTAAGTCTTTTCTTTTATCCCTTTTTGGGTCGCCTAGTTTGTGTGTTATGAACACTCCACTACATGGGCGGATTCGAGCGGGGCTTGCTTCGATGCAATATGCATCCTACCTCGTGGTATGGCGTAGATGCAATGCAAACTCACGCTACTCCAAAGGGAAAACCCGAAATGTAAAGACAATACTGAAGGGAAATAACAGAAGGGAAATAACCGAAGGGAAATAACCGAAGGGAAATAACCGAAGGGAGATATGTATATATCTTATGTATATGAGCCCTTACTCGGGTCTTGCAAATAAGAGCGAAGGCTCAATGTGGGTGCGTGCTTGAATTGAAAGACTTACACACACGACATGAAATTAAACCCAAATATAAATTGCAGTATGGCCTTGACTAAGGTCTTGGGAGTAAGAGCGAAGGCTCAATGTGTGTGAGAGTGCTTGAATTGAAGTACTACACACACGACATAAATGAAACCCAAATATAACTGCAATAAGGCCTTTACTAAGGTCTTGGGAGTAAGAGCGAAGGCTCAATGTGTGTGAAAGTGCTTGAATTGAAAGACTTACTCACACGACATGAAATGAAACCCAAATAGTATAGGTCGGCCCTTACTTGGGTCTTTCAAATAAGAGCGAAAGCTCAATGTGTGTGAGAGTGCTTGAATTGAAAGACTTACTCACACGACAAGAAATGAAACCCAAATAGTATAGGTCGGCCCTTACTTGGGTCTTTCAAATAAGAGCGAAAGCTCAATGTGTGTGAGAGTGCTTGAATTGAAAGACAACGCACCCAACTTAAACAAAACCCTTCGAAAATGAAAGTATATATACACTTATATATTAGGGGCTGATTAGGCCCGTGTGTGTTCAAAATGGTGCACGACTAAGAGAGTGCACGTGTGTGGTTGTGCCAAGCCACGTTATTACAAGCGGGGGGAGACTATGCTCCGTTATTACAACCCCGTATCAAATTGAATTTCAAGCAAGTGTACGACTAAAGACCGAGTTTAGACACTTACGAGTAGCTGGTCCGTAGAGGTCTTGCTTGAGCGTGGCCTTGGCCTTGGGCTGCAAACGGGAGCTCCGCGAAGGTAGGTGATCAAGAGTGCTGGCCGGCTGCAAGTGGGGCGCGGGATAGGCGCCTCGGAGGTGGCCGGCGGCAAGTAGATGGTGCCTCAAGGTAGGGAGTTTAGAGTGGCTGAATAAGTGGGTATTAGGATCACTAGGGGAGTCGGGTACTTAGGGAAACTGGACCTAAAAGGTGAGCTAGTGGGAAGGCCGAATAGGACACCTAGGGGGGTTGGCCGAATGGGAGATGGTGGCTAAGTAGTGGCCAGCAACTTGGGTTATACTAGGTTCGGCTAGGTTTAGGTGGTGGCGGCAAAGGGGCTGAGCTGAAGGGAGGATGGGTGGCTAAGAGTGGAGAGGAGGTAGAGAAGGGGGCTAGGTAAGGTGGAGGGTACTTACCGAATGGGGAGAAGTGGCGGATGGAGTGGGAAAGTGGCGGGCAGGTGGCTGTCGGCTGGTTCGGTTGGGGGAAGATGATGGCGTCCGGCTGAGGGGTGGTGGTGGTGGATGGAAGAGGGAAGGTGGCGGAGCAGGTGGCGGCTGGTGGAGCAGCTGGAGCAGGCCAAGGTGGGGAGTTGTCCCGGCTGGGTGAGAGAAGGGAGAAGGAGAGGGCTCGACTGGGTGAGGTAGAGTGGTTCCCACTTGGAAAAGCCGCCCACAAGGAGGGGGTTTAAATAGGGGATGGGTAGGTCGGTTAGGGCTGGGCTGTGGGTAGTGGTTAGGTGGTTTAGGTAGGGTGGTATGTAGATAAGGTGGGCTGGATGGGGTTGGGCCAGATATTTTAAAACTAGGGGTTTGGGTAAATCGTGGGCTAAGGGTGGTTTAGGGGTTTAGGGCTAGGTTAGGTGGTTGGGTTTTAGGGTGAGGTTTAGTGAGCTAGGTTAGGTGGTTTAGGCTAGGTTTAGGCTAGGATTAGGGAAATTAATCTAGGTTTAGGGAAGGATTAGGGGAGTGGGTTAGGTGATTAGGTTGGGATTAGGCCGGGATTAGGGAAGTGGGTTAGGTGATTAGGTTCAGATTAGGGGTGGATTAGGGGTTTAGGCTAGGTTTAGGCATTTTGGGTTAGGTTTAGGTGAAGGAGCTCCCTTAGCATGGCCCATAGACCTTGATCACCCCATGTTGGTGCAGCCCTAGGTTAGGTTTTAGCTAATTACAAGCTTAAACCCACTCAATTAGGCTAACCCACATGATTAACCCAAACTTGACACACAAGTCAAGCTTAATACAACACTCTTGATATTTTTCAACCTCACTCTCTCTCATGCCCAATATCCCACGTGAATTTCAAGTGGGCCCCACCTCCATTTATGAGAAGGTGATGTGGGCCATGGATATGGATATTGGATTGGATCTCTGGATCCAAATCCAAATCCAAGTCCACATATGGGTTTGGATTGGAATCTGGATATATATGGCCTAGATCCAATCCAAACTGAACTCTGACTCCTTCGAGCTGAGTTCGAAACGGACGATTCGTGCGGGGCCTGACAGCATCAGTACTCCGTCTGCGTTGGGTCTTCGCCAACATGGTCGTCCGCCTCCGTTTCTGCCTTCCGGAGATGACTTCAAATGATATTTTGGTAAGAACAGGGTCTTGGACGTTCGAGATCCTGGGGTGTGAATCAGATACAAGAGTTGCTGCGCCGGGCTTGACAGGTGCTCCGGTTCCGGGCTCTTCTTGGCTCTCCTGGTCCTGTCTTGATCGGGCCAAGCCACTTCGGGGTTTCAAAACGTGTTTTAAAAGGGTTTTCAAAAGCCATATTATATGTTTTAGAAAGATAAAGTTTAAAACATATGTACAGGGTTGTTTGGAAGGCTCCTGGGTTTCCAAACTCAAAATGGCCCTTTGGGGGCTGCTTGTATAAAACCAGATTCGTTTGAGAAATTCGTGGGATTTCGGGGTGTTTACAGATGCCCCTCTTTGGCCTTGTCCAAATAGATTTGGATAAGGGCAAAGATGACAAACACCCCTTTTAATGTCTCCCTAGATCTAGCCATGAAGAATATGGGATCGTCCCATTTAGCAAAATCTCAATTTTACAAACTCTGGTAGGAGGAGATATCACACCAAAGGGTTTTACTATGGAATCTGGTCCTAAATGAGATCATGTTCATGCAAGTACCATGCGTGGAATGCAAATGACATGGGTGTGGTGCCAAGAGTGGCGACCTCCCAGAGACCAGGTGTGGTCGAACTCTAGAGACTTACAAGGCCTACTGCTCCAAGTGAGCAAAATCCTATGCTGTTCGATGTTCGGTTTTCAAAACTTATTTACAAAAGCTATTTACAAAAGGGACAACTGTCTTGAGTCTCGATCCTAAGGATCTCGAGCTCTTCATGCTTGCCCTTGTTTGAGTCTTAACACTCGCTTATCTAGCGGAGGTTTTATAAGAAAACAAGCTTCATTTCAAATTCCTACGCCTTACTTGAAACGTCGAATTCTCAAACAAGATGAAATTCAAGTAAGTAAATCCTATTTTTACTTTAGGATTCTTCCAAATGAACCATGCTTTAGCTTGGGATAAGCCAGGGATGGGGAAGAGATACCACGGTCCCTTCTGAAGCGTCCCGTGGTTTGAGGTACAGAAGGCGGAAAACTGCTCTTTTTGAGCTTTTTGGCCTCTTTTCCCTTTTTTTCATAGAGGGTCTCCCTTTGGGAGTATTTTTTCTTTAATCCCTCTTTTTCATAAGAGAATCGATTTTTCTTTTTGAAGTCTGGTTTCTTTCTTTTGGAAAGAGATTTTAAATGGGAAATTCCCTTTTGATTTGGGCCTTTGTTTTCCTTTTGGAAGGAGAAGAGAAGAGGGGAGGACTTATCCCAAGCCTACACTCGATCCATTCCAGATCAGCCTATTTAGAAATAGCACGTACTACTTGCAAGTATCTTGCTACGTTGAACTAGGCCCTTCTTTGTAAGATGAAGGATTTTGAAATGCAACCACGATTTTGAAAACTCCACTCTTTCACAAGTGCGAATTCTCTTACTTAGGGTCACACGAGTTGCTTTTGCACCTTATTCACACGTCTCAGGGCAGCTATCCCTTTAAAATTTTCAAAACTGGAATTTAATCCAGATCCTACACATGATACTTCTTTAAGTATTGAATATTGATAGGATCTGCTAAATTCCTACCTTCTACATCGATCAACCAATACGAATTGTTCGTAGTGGTTGCTCGTACAACATAGGGTCCATCCCAGTTGGGGCGCCACTTGCCTAGGGGGTGTGGGCCACGATGGTGGATGGTTTTTAAGACCAGATCTCCCACTTCAAAGTGGCGAGGTCTCATGTGTTTGCTATAATGTCGGGCTATCCTTTGCCGGTATGCACGAGCATGATCCATGGCAAGGAGTCGCCTCTCATCTAGCAAATCTAGCTCGGCCATCCTAGCATGCTGAAGCGTCTCTAGGGGGAGGTCGAGTGCAATGGATGTATGGAATGAATGCAGTTGGGTATGAATGGGAAGAATGGCGTTTGTGCCATAGACCAATTCGAATGGTGTGGCATTCGTGGGAGTCCGGATGGAAGTCCTATAAGCCCATAAGGCTTCATCCAGCTTCTCATGCCACCTCCTACCCTTCTCTAAGGTTTTCTCAATGATACCAATGAGAGTCTTGTTTGTGGCTTCGGCTTGGCCGTTGCCTTGTGGGTAGTAGGGCGAGGAGAAGTGGTGAGTTATGCCATACGTGTTGCACAACTTAACCATCCGCTCGTTCTTGAATGGGGTACCATTATCAGACACAAGGTCTCGTGGAACCCCAAATCGAGCCAAGATATTCCTCCGGATGAAAGCCACCACATGTTGCCCCATTACATTCGTTAGGGAAATGGCTTCCACCCACTTGGAGAAATACTCCGTGGCTGCTAAAATAAAACGATGCCCATTCGAGGCCTTTGGAAATATGGGGCCTACAATGTCAAACGCCCACATGGTAAATGGCCAGGGGCTGACCACGGAATGCAATGCAGATGAAGGGATATGAATGGCGTGCCCATGCACTTGACATGGATGACACTTCCTAACATGATCGTGACAATCCTTTTTCAGGGTGGACCAAAAATAACCCCCTCTAAGTATTTTCATCGCCATCATGTTGGCATTAACATGACCTCCACATTCTCCGTCGTGGAACTCGTGCATCACTGTCCTAGCCTCCTCTAGGTCGATACACCTAAGCAGAATGCCGGTAAAACTCTTTTTGTATAAGACCCCACCCAGAATGGTGTATCGGGTCGAAATCTTACGAATGAATGCCCTATCTTTGGATGTGGCATCCTCGGTGAATCCCCCATTTTCTAAAAATTGTTTTATGTCATAGAACCAGGGTTTTTCAATAGACTCTGGGTTGTTTTGGCAAATATCCAAGTCGTGTGTGGATGGATGGGGCGCATGCCATATTTCCAAAGATCTAGTCCCTAAAATGGGATCGACCTTCAGGGCTGAACCCAAGGAAGAGAGGGCATCAGCGATGCCATTGTCCTCTCTTCCCACGTGTGTGAGCTTACACGACTGGAAGGATTGGACCAATCGAGTGGCCAACTCGTGATATGGAAGTAGTTTCTTATTACGTACTTGCCAAATTTTTAAAACCTGGTTTATGACAAGGAGCGAATCTCCAAAGACCTCGATGCATGATGCCCCTAGAGTGTTCGAAATCCTTAAGCCTTGTATGAGTGCTTCATACTCAGCTACGTTGTTGGAACATTCAAAATCTAAGCGGACTGCTATGGGAATCTCGCCCTTTTCAGGGGAGATTAGGATGATCCCAGCACCAGCCCCTCGTTGGTTTCGTGCCCCGTCGAAATGCATCTTCCACACTTGGTTTTCGAAGGAATTTGCCAAAATGTGGTTTTGAAAATGGTTTTGCAATATGCCTTCATCAGGCATTTCGATAAGAGTGGGATATGCGTCCTCCAAGGGGAAATCAGCCACGTAATCTGCTAGGGCTTGCCCTTTAACGGAGATCTGGTGATGGTATTTCAGATCATACTACATTAGAAGGAGTTGCCATTTGCCCAATCTTCCCGTGAGAATGGGTTTTTCGAACAAGTGCTTGATTGGATCAAGCTTGGACACTATCCAGATCTCATGATCTAGGAAGTAGTGTCTGAATTTCTGGCAAGCCCAGACTAGGGCCAAGCACGTCTTCTCCATGGCTTGATAATTTCGTTCATAAGCCAAGAGAGTTTTCAAAATATAGTAGATGGCATACTCCTTATGGGTGTCATCCTCGTATTGAGCCAACAGGGCTCCTAAAGCGTTTACATGCACGGAGATGTATAATAAAAGCGGTTTTCCTTGTTTTGGAGGATTCAAAACAGGGGGATTAACCAAGTATGCCTTCAGTCTCTCGAAGGACTTTTGGCATTCGTCATCCCATAAGAATTTCGTACCCTTCCTCAACAGTTTGTTGAAGGGTTCGCATCTAGTTGCCAGATTCGATATGAATCGGCGCACAGATTGTAATCGACCCTGGAGGCTACGGACTTGGGTGAGATTGGAGGGTGGAGCCATGTCTATGATGGCTCGACACTTAGAGGGGTCGACTTCTATTCCCCTTTGGCTCACCATAAAGCCTAGAAGCTTCCCTGATTCTACCCCGAGCACACATTTTTGAGGGTTTAGCTTTACTTTGTAAAGCCTAAGCCTTTCGAAAATTTTTTGTAAACATTCGATATGGGTGCATCGGGTTTTGGATTTTGCCAAGAGATCATCTACATACACTTCTACAAGCTCGTGAATTTGATCATGGAAGATCGTGTTCATGGCTCGTTGGTATGTTGCGCCGGCATTTTTCAAACCAAAGGGCATGACTGTATAGCAGTACGTGCCCCATGGGGTTGTGAAGGCGGTCTTACCCTGATCTCGTGGGCTTAGTTTGATTTGATTATAGCCTGAATAACCATCCATGAATGAAAACATTTCATGATTTGCAGTACTATCGACTATCAAATCTATGTTTGGTAAAGGATAATTATCCTTTGGAGTGGCTTTATTCAGGTTTCTGAAATCGATGCATATTCGAATTTTCTCATTGGTTTTTCGAACTACAACGATATTTGACAACCAATCAGAATACGCAATGGGTTTTATAAATCCGGCTTTTAGCAGATCTTCTAAACCCTCTTTGACTTGCGTGTGTACATTCGGGTGTATTTTCCTAAGCTTCTGCTTTATTGGTTTTACACCTACATCTAAGGGAAGACGATGCTCGACTATGCTGGGATCTATGCCCGGCATGTCTTCATACGTCCATGCAAACACGTCTAAATAGGTTCGTAGAAATGCAATGAATGCTAACTTTTCAGTTTCATGCAAGCATGCGCCTATTTTGATGGTTTTGGGATTGGAATCATCCCCTAGGTTTACCTCTACGAAATCTCCTCCTACTGATTGGGAAGGTCTTTCAAAATCGAGAATTCTATGAAATTCTGGGAGCTCAGAAGTAGGATCTTCCTCAAGGGGATCCACTTCTGGGCTTTGATCATTCTCGTGGGCTTGAGACCCGAGGGAACTTGATGCGTGATTTTCAAAATAACCTGGTTTTGTACTTGGATTTTCAAGTGATTTCGAAATTTTTGGTCTGGCTATGCAGACGACGTTTCTTTCGAAATCCTTTTCTTTCGCCAAAGTCATACCAGGAGTAGCTATGTACAAAATCTTTTTGGTATTTTCCAAATTTTCGATTTTTTTAGGTTTTTGTAAAACAAGAACTTTGGGAACTATACAAAGCACACTTTTTTTGAGTTTTTGTTTTTCCATTGTTTTTGGTTTTTCTTGTTTTTCGATTTTTTTGATTTTAAGTTTTCAAACGTTTTTGGTATTTTTAGAAAAAGGGATCTTCCGTCATACCTACAAAGGGAAAACACTATGGGTTAGACTCGGAATAGGAGGTCTAAACCATAGGTTTCTTCTAAGACAGGCTCCGGGGCACCCTTGACCCAGGTGGTCACAGGGGGTGGCTCCGGCGGTATTCGGGGAGTATAGCCGATCCCATATCGGCTTGGGTTGGCCCTAGGCAGGATGGGCTCTAGGAGACCCTGGTTTTGTGCCCCTAGACTCTTGTAGGGCGTGTAGCCCATGTTCAATAACATGTTCCACGACCTTTTGTTTTTTGAAAAGATGGGATACAAGTCGTGGTCCTGGAACATGCTATCGTCCATATTAGGCTCGTATGGCCTTTTGTCCAGGGGTTTTGGAAATAGGGACCGTTTGGGTTTTCCTAGGAGGATTAGAGTCGGGAGGGGGCCTGCTTTGGGCGGCCCCTTCACACATACAACCTTCCTAGGGTTGTTCAACACGAGCCGAGGTGGCTCAACCATAATTTGCCCCAGGTTAGCCTCATGGGCCTGGGAGCTTGATAAACAAGGGGAGTTTATGATCCCCTGAAGTTGTGGGTGACTCTCACCTAGGATCACTACGACCTGGTCCCTAAAAGGGATCTTGACACACCTGTGGAAGGTGGATGGCACAGCGCACAAACTGTGTATCCAGGGTCTTCCCAGCAATAGGTTATAATGGGGGTGGATGTCCAAGACATGGAACACCCCTGTGTGTTCGATCCCTCCCGTTTCCATTGGGAGTTCGATGGATCCTAAAGGCCTAGACGCATTCCCATCGTATCCAGTGATAACGATGGGGCTTGGGTTCACTGAAGTCAAGGTGACTCCGATTTTGTACGCCACGTGAAGTGGAAGGATGTTGAGCCCTCCTCCACCATCGACTAGGCACCTGTCCAGAGAGTGGTTGTTTAGAACCACCTCGATATGCAGGGCCTGGTTATGGGTTTCGTAGGGTCTATCTACATCATCTTCCGAAAAGGTGATGGGCGATTTTGCTCCTAATAAAGCCACTTGGGCAGACAAGGATTCCGGACTTATGTTCGAATCAACCTTGGCCCTTTCTAGAATTTTCTCTAAGACAAATCTATGCCTAGGCGAGGTTTTGATAAGCTCTAGAATAGACATGTGAATAGGAATCTTTGAAAGGTGGTTTTCGAAATCATAAGGATTTAGGATGATTTTGTCCTTATCTGCTTTTGGCAGACCACTAGGGATACATGCTTTTGAGGGGCCAGGCACACTGACCACCTTTTGAGCACCTTGAAGGTGCGGGGGTTGGTAGATCCTCCCGGATCTAGTGACTTCCCCCACGACCAGCCTAGGGTTTGCGCTAGACTTGGCTCTAAGGATGAGCTGAGGAGAACCTTGAGTTTTCAAAATTGGTTTTGCCGGGGTTTCCACTTTTGGTGGTCCCCGAATGATGACTTGGGCGGGCCTCTTGTATAGTACAAGGATGGGCGCACAAGCAGGTCGACCAGGTTCTGGCTTTTGCGCTAGTTCTTTGGAAATGGTGAGGGTACATACCTCCTTTCCTTTCCCACTGCCACTGGCGTGTTTGGGAAAGGGTTCCTTGAAGATAGCTTGAGGTGGCTCAGGTTCCGCAGTGACCTGGAGCCGGCCCTCTGCTATCAAGTTCTCAATTTTATTTAGAAGAGAGAAGCACCGTTTGGTATCATGGCCTTTGAGCCGATGATACTTGCAAAATCGGTTTAAATACCCCCCTTTGGACGTGACTCCTTCGGGGATTTCAGGGAGTTCGATCATG
Source organism: Brasenia schreberi (assembly GCA_036023115.1). NCBI lineage: Eukaryota > Viridiplantae > Streptophyta > Magnoliopsida > Nymphaeales > Cabombaceae > Brasenia > Brasenia schreberi. The sequence continues at coordinate 1,228,837 of JAYKKT010000039.1, forward strand.
CCCTGGGCAAGTAAGAGGTCTAGGACCTCCGACACAGGTTGCCCCAGCGGAGTGTACTCCCGTTTTTCAATTGGTTTTGAAAAATTGCGTTCTCTCTTATTTTCTATTTTTTCAAAATTTTTAGAAGTGCCCGCCATGCCTGGATCCACCCGGACATTGGCGATTTTATGGGGCTTTGCCCCTTTGTCCGTTGTGGGCAGCCCATATGCGATGGGCTTTTCCACACGTGTTTTGGGAACGACACTTCCTTTCCATAAGTGGTCGTATGTCCCTTTTCGCAAGTTGGTTTCGAAAAGGGAGGCCTTTTTGATCAACTTATGGAAAGTTGAAATCTCATGGAGCGAGAGAAGGGTTTTTAACTCGCTTTTGAAATTATCCAGGATGAGCATTACTGCGCATCCTTCGGATATAGGCTCTCGCACTTGGCCCAAAAGAGACCTCCACCTTATAATGAAGGCATGCACGTCTTCGTTTATGCCTTGCTTTGTATCCCTTAAGGTATTCAGGGTTGGCGTGACTTCCACGTTGTGTGCAAATCTTTGCATGAAGCAGTTCGCTAATTCTTCAAAAGTAGCGAACTGGCTTAAGTCGTAGGAAGCCAGCCATTTAGCAGCTGTGCCCTTAAGGGATAGGGGGAACCAATACACCCATTTCATCGAGTCCTTTTTCTTCTTATGGGCTCGACGTGAGAAAAGCTGCAAGTGAGACCTAGGGTCTCCCATGCCATCATACCGATGGAAGTTCGGTATTTCATCGTCACTGTCTATTTCGTAATCCATAGGAAGGAAATCAGACAGGGCGTAGCTTCTTTTCTCTTTATTTTGCCCTTTCAGCAGTTGATGTAGGGCTTTACGGTCCTTTTGTGTGAAGGACTCGTGGTATTGGTTGCCTTCCATTACGGAGGCCTCTTTTTGCTTGCGAGGTTTTTCAATTTTCTTTTTAGGCCTTTGTTCACCGTTTGATGAACATGAATCGCCTACTTCAGCCTCTTGGCTGAGAGCATCGATTTTGGCCTCAAATTCCCTTCTCAAGTCCTCGATTTCATCTAGTTTTATTTTGTTTTTGAAAATCCTCCTAGAGTGAGAACTTGATGCGCATGAGCCTTGGCTCGACACTTCACTTGGATTGGATTTTGACATGCTTTTCAAGCTTTTTCAAAATTTCCTAAGTAAAAGCAAAGAAAACAAGTTAAAACGACACCTTTATAAAATTTTCGCAAGACTTCTACAAGTAAACTCGATTTCTGAAAAGGCTCACGTCCCACCGGGCGTGCCAATCTCTGTAGACGCGCGAAAAATCCCCGCCTCTTCGCCTCTTTCGGGGCTTGGAGTGGATCTTATCGTGCGTCTAAGGCCTATGTATACGAATAGGGCGTGCCAGCTAGCTTACTTAAGCTAGCGAAGATATATTTAACACTGACTTCTAAACGTGGCGACTGTGAGCAAGTAAGCTCTTGTCGTCGCAGACCTTCTTGCACCGATGCGCAAGGGTCAGTCTGTACGCTTTTGCAAAAATCGAGTTTTGGGGAGAAAGTCTACGAAACGGTTCGAGGTATCTTATTTCGGGTCTTTAAGATGCGATTGCATGTTTTAGATCACGTGGATTTGCACGTGCCTAAGTCTTTTCTTTTATCCCTTTTTGGGTCGCCGAGTTTGTGTGTTATGAACACTCCACTACATGGGCGGATTCGAGCGGGGCTTGCTTCGATGCAATATGCGTCCTACCTCGTGGTATGGCGTAGATGCAATGCAAACTCACGCTACTCCAAAGGGAAAACCCGAAATGTAAAGACAATACTGAAGGGAAATAACAGAAGGGAAATAACCGAAGGGAAATAACCGAAGGGAAATAACCGAAGGGAGATATGTATATATCTTATGTATATGAGCCCTTACTCGGGTCTTGCAAATAAGAGCGAAGGCTCAATGTGGGTGCGTGCTTGAATTGAAAGACTTACACACACACGACATGAAATTAAACCCAAATATAAATTGCAGTATGGCCTTGACTAAGGTCTTGGGAGTAAGAGCGAAGGCTCAATGTGTGTGAGAGTGCTTGAATTGAAGTACTACACACACGACATAAATGAAACCCAAATATAACTGCAATAAGGCCTTTACTAAGGTCTTGGGAGTAAGAGCGAAGGCTCAATGTGTGTGAAAGTGCTTGAATTGAAAGACTTACTCACACGACATGAAATGAAACCCAAATAGTATAGGTCGGCCCTTACTTGGGTCTTTCAAATAAGAGCGAAAGCTCAATGTGTGTGAGAGTGCTTGAATTGAAAGACTTACTCACACGACAAGAAATGAAACCCAAATAGTATAGGTCGGCCCTTACTTGGGTCTTTCAAATAAGAGCGAAAGCTCAATGTGTGTGAGAGTGCTTGAATTGAAAGACAACGCACCCAACTTAAACAAAACCCTTCGAAAATGAAAGTATATATACACTTATATATTAGGGGCTGATTAGGCCCGTGTGTGTTCAAAATGGTGCACGACTAAGAGAGTGCACGTGTGTGGTTGTGCCAAGCCACGTTATTACAAGCGGGGGGAGACTATGCTCCGTTATTACAACCCCGTATCAAATTGAATTTCAAGCAAGTGTACGACTAAAGACCGAGTTTAGACACTTACGAGTAGCTGGTCCGTAGAGGTCTTGCTTGAGCGTGGCCTTGGCCTTGGGCTGCAAACGGGAGCTCCGCGAAGGTAGGTGATCAAGAGTGCTGGCCGGCTGCAAGTGGGGCGCGGGATAGGCGCCTCGGAGGTGGCCGGCGGCAAGTAGATGGTGCCTCAAGGTAGGGAGTTTAGAGTGGCTGAATAAGTGGGTATTAGGATCACTAGGGGAGTCGGGTACTTAGGGAAACTGGACCTAAAAGGTGAGCTAGTGGGAAGGCCGAATAGGACACCTAGGGGGGTTGGCCGAATGGGAGATGGTGGCTAAGTAGTGGCCAGCAACTTGGGTTATACTAGGTTCGGCTAGGTTTAGGTGGTGGCGGCAAAGGGGCTGAGCTGAAGGGAGGATGGGTGGCTAAGAGTGGAGAGGAGGTAGAGAAGGGGGCTAGGTAAGGTGGAGGGTACTTACCGAATGGGGAGAAGTGGCGGATGGAGTGGGAAAGTGGCGGGCAGGTGGCTGTCGGCTGGTTCGGTTGGGGGAAGATGATGGCGTCCGGCTGAGGGGTGGTGGTGGTGGATGGAAGAGGGAAGGTGGCGGAGCAGGTGGCGGCTGGTGGAGCAGCTGGAGCAGGCCAAGGTGGGGAGTTGTCCCGGCTGGGTGAGAGAAGGGAGAAGGAGAGGGCTCGGCTGGGTGAGGTAGAGTGGTTCCCACTTGGAAAACCCGCCCACAAGGAGGGGGTTTAAATAGGGGATGGGTAGGTCGGTTAGGGCTGGGCTGTGGGTAGTGGTTAGGTGGTTTAGGTAGGGTGGTATGTAGATAAGGTGGGCTGGATGGGGTTGGGCCAGATATTTTAAAACTAGGGGTTTGGGTAAATCGTGGGCTAAGGGTGGTTTAGGGGTTTAGGGCTAGGTTAGGTGGTTGGGTTTTAGGGTGAGGTTTAGTGAGCTAGGTTAGGTGGTTTAGGCTAGGTTTAGGCTAGGATTAGGGAAATTAATCTAGGTTTAGGGAAGGATTAGGGGAGTGGGTTAGGTGATTAGGTTGGGATTAGGCCGGGATTAGGGAAGTGGGTTAGGTGATTAGGTTCAGATTAGGGGTGGATTAGGGGTTTAGGCTAGGTTTAGGCATTTTGGGTTAGGTTTAGGTGAAGGAGCTCCCTTAGCATGGCCCATAGACCTTGATCACCCCATGTTGGTGCAGCCCTAGGTTAGGTTTTAGCTAATTACAAGCTTAAACCCACTCAATTAGGCTAACCCACATGATTAACCCAAACTTGACACACAAGTCAAGCTTAATACAACACTCTTGATATTTTTCAACCTCACTCTCTCTCATGCCCAATATCCCACGTGAATTTCAAGTGGGCCCCACCTCCATTTATGAGAAGGTGATGTGGGCCATGGATATGGATATTGGATTGGATCTCTGGATCCAAATCCAAATCCAAGTCCACATATGGGTTTGGATTGGAATCTGGATATATATGGCCCAGATCCAATCCAAACTGAACTCTGACTCCTTCGAGCTGGGTTCAAAACGGACGATTCGTGCGGGGCCTGACAGCATTAGTACTCCGTCTGCGTTGGGTCTTCGCCAACATGGTCGTCCGCCTCCGTTTCTGCCTTCCGGAGATGACTTCAAATGATATTTTGGTAAGAACAGGGTCTTGGACGTTCGAGATCCTGGGGTGTGAATCAGATACAAGAGTTGCTGCGCCGGGCTTGACAGGTGCTCCGGTTCCGGGCTCTTCTTGGCTCTCCTGGTCCTGTCTTGATCGGGCCAAGCCACTTCGGGGTTTCAAAACGTGTTTTAAAAGGGTTTTCAAAAGCCATATTATATGTTTTAGAAAGATAAAGTTTAAAACATATGTACAGGGTTGTTTGGAAGGCTCCTGGGTTTCCAAACTCAAAATGGCCCTTTCGGGGCTGCTTGTATAAAACCAGATTCGTTTGAGAAATTCGTGGGATTTCGGGGTGTTTACAATTAGGCTAGGTTTAGGCTAGGTTTAGGGAAATTAACCTAGGTTTAGGAAAGGATTAGGGAGGTGGGTTAGGTGATTAGGTTGGGATTAGGCTGGGATTAGGGAAGTGCGTTAGGTGATTAGGCTCAGATTAGGGGTGGATTAGGGTGGTAGGCTAGGATTAGGTGTTTTGGGTTAGGTTTAGGTGAAGGAGCTCCCTTTGCATGGCCCATAGACCTTAACCACCTCATGTTGGTGCAGCCCTAGGTTAGGTTTTGGCTAATTACAAGCTTAAACCCATTCAATTAGGCTAACCCACATGATTAACCCCAAACTTGACACACAAGTCAAGCTTAATTACAACACTCTTGATATTATCCATCCCCACTCTCTCTCATGCCCATAATCCCACGTGAAATTCAAGTGGGCCCCACCTCCATTTATGAGAAGGTGATGTGGGCCATGGATATGGTTATTGGATTGGATCTCTGGATCCAAATCCAAATCCAAGTCCACACATGGGTTTGGATTGAGATTTGGATATATATGGTCCAGATCCAATCAAAACTGAACTCTGGCTCCTTCGAGCTGGGTTCGAAACGGACGATTTGTGCGGGGTCTGACAGCATCAGTACTCCGTCTGCATTGGGTCTTCGCCAACATGGTCGTCCTCCTCCGTTTCTGCCTTCCGGAGATGACTTCAAATGACATTTTGATAAGAACAGGGTCTTGGACGTTCGAGATCCTGGGGGTATGGATGTGATACAAGAGTTGCTGTGCCGGGCTTGACATGTGCTCCAGTTCCGGGCTCTTCTTAGCTCTCCTGGTCCTGTCTTGATCGGGCCAAGCTGCTTCGGGGTTTCAAAAACGTGTTTTAAAAGGTTTCCAAAAGCTATATTATATATTTTTGAAATATGAAGTTTAAAACGTATGTACAGGGTTGTCTGGAATGCTCCTAGGTTTCTAGACTAAAAAATGGCCCTTTGGGGCTGCTTGTACAAAACCAGGTTTGTTTAAGAAATTCGTGGGATTTTGGGGTGTTTACAAGCACACCCTTTAAGAATGAGAAGATGAAAAAGTTATGTAACACTTATGGCATAACTCAACACTTCTCATCGCCCTACTACCCTCAAGGCAATGGCCAAGCCGAAGCCACGAACAAGACTCTCATAAGCATCATCGAAAAAACCTTAGAGAAGGGTAGGACGTGGCATGAGAAGTTTGATGAAGCCTTATGGGCTTATAGAACTTCCATCAGAACACCCACAAATGCCACACCATTCGAGTTGGTCTATGATATAAATGTCATACTCCCTATTCATACAAAATTGCATTCATTCCATACATCAGTTGTACTCAGCCCACCACTAGAGACTTTACAACATGCTAGAATGGTTGAGCTTGATTTATTAGATGAGAAAAGGCTCCTTGCCATGGATCATGCACATGCATACCGACAAAGGATAGCCTGACATTATGATAAGTACATAAAGGCCTGCCACTTCAAAGTGGGAGACCTTGTACTAAAAATCATCCACCATCGTGTCCCACATCCACTTGGAAAGTGCAACCCAAGTGAGATTGTCCGTATGTTGTAAGGGGAACAACTACCAACAATGCATATTGGTTGATTGATGTTGAGGGTAGAAATTTAATAGACCCTATAAATGTGTAGACGCGCGAAAATCCCCGCCTCTTCGCCCCTTTCGTGGCTCGGAGTGGATCTTATCGTGCGTCTAAGGCCTATGTATACAAACAGGGCGTGCCAGCTAGCTTACTTAAGCTAGCGAAGATATTTTTAACACTGACTTCTAAACGTGGCGACTGTGAGCAAGTGAGCTCTTGTCGTCGCAGACCTTCTTGCACCGATGCGCAAGGGTCAGTCTGTACGCTTTTGCAAAAATCGAGTTTTTGGGGAGAAAGTCTACGAAACGGTTCGAGGTGTCTATTTCGGGTTTTTAAGATGCGATTGCATGTTTTAGATCACGTGGATTTGCACGTGCCTAAGTCTTTTCTTTTATCCCTTTTTGGGTCGCCTAGTTTGTGTGTTATGAACACTCCACTACATGGGCGAATTCGAGCGGGGGTTGCTTTGATGCAATATGCGTCCTACCTCGTGGTATGGCGTAGATGCAATGCAAACTCACGCTACTCCAAAGGGAAAACCCGAAAATGTAAAGACAATGCTGAAGGGAAATAACAGAAGGGAAATAACAGAAGGGAAATAACCGAAGGGAAATAACAGAAGGGAAATAACCGAAGGGAAATATGTATATATCTTATGTATATGAGCCCTTACTCGGGTCTTGCAAATAAGAGCGAAGGCTCAATGTGGGTGCGTGCTTGAATTGAAAGACTTACACACACGACATGAAATTAAACCCAAATATAAATTGCAGTATGGCCTTGACTAAGGTCTTGGGAGTAAGAGCGAAGGCTCAATGTGTGTGAGAGTGCTTGAATTGAAGTACTACACACACGACATAAATGAAACCCAAATATAACTGCAATAAGGCCTTTACTAAGGTCTTGGGAGTAAGAGCGAAGGCTCAATGTGTGTGAGAGTGCTTGAATTGAAAGACTTACTCACACGACAAGAAATGAAACCCAAATAGTATAGGTCGGCCCTTACTTGGGTCTTTCAAATAAGAGCGGAAGCTCAATGTGTGTGAGAGTGTTTAAATTGAAAGACTTACTCACACGACATGAAATGAAACCCAAATAGTATAGGTCGGCCCTTACTTGGGTCTTTCAAATAAGAGCGGAAGCTCAATGTGTGTGAGAGTGTTTAATCGAAAGCCAACGCACCCAACTTAAACAAAACCCTTCGGAAACGAAATATATATGTACACTTATATACTAGGGGCTGATTAGGCCCGTGTGTGTTCGGAAATGGTGCACGACTAAGAGAGTGCACGTGTGTGGTTGTGCCAAGCCACGTTATTACAAGCGGGGGGAGACTATGCTCCGTTATTACAACCCCGTATCAAATTGAATTTCAAGCAAGTGTATGACTAAAGACCGAGTTTAGACACTTACGAGTAGCTGGTCCGTAGAGGTCTTGCTTGAGCGTGGCCTTGGCTTTGGGCTGCAAATGGGAGCTCCGCGAAGGTGTGTGACCAAGGGTGCTGGCCGGCTGCAAATGGGGCGCGGGATGGACGCCTCGAAGGGGACCGGTGGCAATTGGGCGGCGCCTCCAAGTAGGGAGTTTAGAGTGGCTGACTAAGTGGGTCTTAGGGTCACTAGGGAAGTTAGGGACTTAGGGAAACTGGACCTAAAAGGTGAGCTAGTGGGAAGGCCAAAGGGGACACCTAGGGGGGTTGGCCGAATGGGAGATGGCGGCTAAGTAGTGGCCAGCCACTTGGGTTATCCTAGGTTCGGCTAGGCTTAGGGGGTGGCGGCAAAGAGGTGGAGCTAAGGGGAAGATGGGTGGCTAAGAGTGGAGAGGTGGTAGAGAGTGGTTTTGAGGGAGTTAGGGGGACTTACCGAATGGGAAGGAGTGGCGGATGGAGTGGGAGAGTGGCGGGCAGGTAGCTGTCGGCTAGTGGAGTTGGGGGGAAGGTGGTGACGTCCGGCTGGGGGGGCAGTGGTGGTGGACGGAAGAGGGAAGGTGGCGGAGCAGGTGGCGGTTGGTGGAGGAGCTGGAGCTGCTGGCTGTCGGCTGGTGGAAGATGGGAGAAGGAGAGGGCCCGGCTGAGTGTGGAGAGTGGTTCCCACTTGGAAAACCCGCCCACAATGAGGGGGGTTTAAATAGGGGATGGGTAGGTCGGTTAGGGCTGGGTTGTGGGTAGTGGTTAGGTGGTTTAGGTAGGGTAGTATGTAGATAAGGTGGGCTGGATGGGGTTGGGCCAGATATTTTAAAACTAGGGGTTTGGGAAAATCGTGGGCTAAGGGTGGTTTAGGGGTTTAGGGCTAGGTTAGGTGGTTGGGTTTTAGGGTGAGGTTTAGTGAGCTAGGTTAGGTGGTTTAGGCTAGGTTTAGGCTAGGATTAGGGAAATTAATCTAGGTTTAGGGAAGGATTAGGGGAGTGGGTTAGGTGATTAGGTTGGGATTAGGCCGGGATTAGGGAAGTGGGTTAGGTGATTAGGTTCAGATCAGGGGTGGATTAGGGGTTTAGGCTAGGTTTAGGCATTTTTGGCTAGGTTTAGGTGAAGGAGCTCCCTTAGCATGGCCCATAGACCTTGATCACCCCATGTTGGTGCAGCCCTAGGTTAGGTTTTAGCTAATTACAAGCTTAAACCCACTCAATTAGGCTAAACCACAAGATTAAACCCAAACTTGACACACAAGTCAAGCTTAATACAACACTCTTGATATTTATCACCCCCACTCTCTCTCATGCCCAATATCCACGTGAATTTCAAGTGGGCCCCACCTCCATTTATGAGAAGGTGATGTGGGCCATGGATATGGATATTGGATTGGATCTCTGGATCCAAATCCAAATCCAAGTCCACATATGGGTTTGGATTGGAATCTGGATATATATGGTCCAGATCCAATCCAAACTGAACTCTGACTCCTTCGAGCTGGGTTCGAGACGGACGATTTGTGCGGGGCCTGACAGCATCAGTACTCCGTCTGCGTTGGGTCTTCGCCAACATAGTCGTCCGCCTCCGTTTCTGCCTTCCGGAGATGACTTCAAATGCTTTTATGATAAGAACAGGGTCTTGGACGTTCGAGATCCTGGGGTGTGAATCAGATGCAAGAGTTGCTGTGCCGGGCTTGACGGGTGCTCCGGTTCTGGGCTCTTCTTGGCTCTCCTGGTCCTGTCTTGATCGGGCCAAGCCACTTTGGGGTTTCAAAACATGTTTTAAAAGGGTTTTCAAAAGCTATATTATATGTTTTTGAAAGATAAAGTTTAAAACACATATACAGGGTTTGTTTGGAAGGCTCCTGGGTTTCCAAACTCAAAAATGGCCCTTTGGGGCTGCTTGTATAAAACCAGATTTGTTTAAGAAATTCGTGGGATTTCGGGGTGTTTACAAAATGCTCAATACCTAAAAAAATATTATGTATAGGGTCTATGTTAAATTTCTTTTGAAAAGATTTTAAAATGGATCTCCTTTGAACTTCTTGAAAGAAGGATAAATGTTGATCATATGACCCTACAACAACAACAACTAAGCCTTTTCCCACTAAATAAGGGAATTGATGCTTTATGAAAAATAGGGTTTTCAAAATAATGTAGTAATATTTCAAAAATCTTTGGGGTTGCATATGGTAGAGATTGAGAAAAAAGGGTTGTACTAAGGGGAAAGGGCTAGGAAGAGAGAGAGAGGGTTGCACCTAGGAAGGTTGTGGGCTGTTAAGGGAAGAGTGGACAGAGGGAAATTCGGGTAGCTTCTAAGCCAAAAGCGAATGATAGACCGAGTCAGAATCTTACCCTCTCTAGATAAAACAAATAACAAAGCATATCAAGTAGGATACGAAGATCAAAGCTTATCTGAATTTGATGAAGACCAGCTCACTTCAAGGGACAAATCATTTCAGGACACGAGATCAGTTTAAGTTCAAATCAAGGGCCAAGATGGATCGTCTTTCATCAAATAAATTGGATTTTGAAAGTACTGACTTTGGAGACTTATTCAAGCTTCAACATATCAATTTAAATCAAGTTAAATGAAGACAAGAAGCAAAACTAGCCTAGCCAGCCACATAGGTGCACTCAGCTAGGGCTAGATGAGCCATATAGACTCAAAAACCAACCCACACAGGGCTGGTCCATGGCATAACAAGGGGACCACATGATTGGATCTTGGGCTGGACATGGAGCATGCCAAATCCAACCCAAGGAAACCCCTAGCAGCCAACCCCTTGGCCTATAAAAAGGGCCAAAGGGGGGCGGGTTTCACTATCTTGGGGTATTATCATCTTGTGCCTTCTATCTTTTATCTTGGGGATTGGTGAGAGAAGGGTTGGTCTTGGGCTTAGCAAGGAGGTGCTGCACAAGTTAGGTCATGGGTTGCAAAGGGGTGAAGCAAGAGGGGAGAGTGGGGCAGATCTAGGCCACTGAGTGCAAGTGAGATTGAGAGATTAAATCAAGGAAGAAGGAGGCCGAATTCCCCTTGGGAGTTCAAATTCGTGGGAAAGCTGTAAGTATTTCCTATACCTTGATTCTAATCTTTCTTCTCCTCTAATTCAATTTGAAAGTGGTTGTATTAATGAAAACTTGTCTCTCCCCATGTTGTAACTGTAAACACCCCGAAATCCCACGAATTTCTTAAACGAATCTGGTTTTATACAAGCAGCCCCCAAAGGGCCATTTTGAGTTTGGAAACCCAGGAGCCTTCCAAACAACCCTGTATATATGTTTTAAACTTTATCTTTAAAAAACGAATAATATAGCTTTTGAAAACCCTTTTAAAACATGTTTTGAAACCCCAAAGTGGCTTAGCCCGATCAAGACAGGACCAGGAGAGCCAAGAAGAGCCCGGAACCGGAGCACATGTCAAGCCCGGCACAGCAACTCTTGTATCTGATTCACACCCCAGGATCTCGAACGTCCAAGACCCTGTTCTTACCAAAATAGCATTTGAAGTCATCTCCGGAAGGCAGAAACGGAGGCGGACGACTATGTTGGCGAAGACCCAACGCAGACGGAGTACTGATGCTGTCAGGCCCCGCACAAATCGCCCGTCTCGAACCCAGCTCGAAGGAGTCAGAGTTCAGTTTGGATTGGATCTGGACCATATATATCCAGATTCCAACCCAAACCCATATGTGGACTTGGATTTGGATTTGGATCCAGAGATCCAATCCAATATCCATATCCATGGCCCACATCACCTTCTCATAAATGGAGGTGGGGCCCACTTGAAATTCACGTGGGATATTGGGCATGAGAGAGAGTGGGGGTGAAAAATATCAAGAGTGTTGTATTAAGCTTGACTTGTGTGTCAAGTTTGGGTTTAATCTTGTGGGTTAGCCTAATTGAGTGGGTTTAAGCTTGTAATTAGCTAAAACCTAACCTAGGGCTGCACCAACATGGGGTGATCAAGGTCTATGGGCCATGCTAAGGGAGCTCCTTCATCTAAACCTAGCCAAAAATGCCTAAACCTAGCCTAAACCCCTAATCCACCCCTAATCTGAACCTAATCACCTAACCCACTTCCCTAATCCCGGCCTAATCCCAACCTAATCACCTAACCCACTCCCCTAATCCTTCCCTAAACCTAGATTAATTCCCCTAATCCTAGCCTAAACCTAGCCTAATCACCTAACCTAGCTCACTAAACCTCACCCTAAAACCCAACCACCTAACCTAGCCCTAAACCCCTAAACCACCCTTAGCCCACGATTTATCCAAACACCTAGTTTTAAAATATCTGGCCCAACCCCATCCAGCCCACCTTATCTACATACTACCCTACCTAAACCACCTAACCACTACCCACAACCCAGCCCTAACCGACCTACCCATCCCCTATTTAAACCCCCCTCATTGTGGGCGGGTTTTCTAAGTGGGAACCACTCTACCACCCAGCCGGGCCCTCTCCTTCTCCCATCTCTCACCCAGCCGTGACCACTCCCCAGCAGCTCCACCTGCTCCACCAGCCGCCACCTGCTCCGCCACCTTCCCTCTTCCGTCCACCACCACTGCCCCCCAGCCGGACGCCACCATCTTTCCCCAACTCCACCAGCCGACAGCCACCTGCCCGCCACTCTTCCACTCCATCCGCCACTTCTCCCCATTCGGTAAGTACCCCAAACTCCCTCAAAGCCCCTCTCTACCACCTCTCCACTCTTAGCCACCCATCTTCCCTTCAGCTCAGCCCCTTTGCCGCCACCACCTAAGCCTAGCCGAACCTAGGATAACCCAAGTGGCTGGCCACTACTTAGCCACCATCTCCCATTCGGCCAACCCCCCTAGGTGTCCTATTTGGCCTTCCCACTAGCTCACCTTTTAGGTCCAGTTTCCCTAAGTACCCAACTTCCCTAGTGATCCTAATACCCACTTGTTCAGCCACTCTAAACTCCCTACTTGAAGGCGCCACCTACTTGCCACCGGCCCCTTCGAGGCGTCTATCCCACGCCCCATTTGCAGCCGGCCAGCACCCTTGATCACATACCTTCGTGGAGCTCCCGTTTGCAGCCCAAAGCCAAGGCCACGCTCAAGCAAGACCTCTACGGACCAGCTACTCGTAAGTGTCTAAACTCGGCCTTTAGTCATACACTTGCTTGAAATTCAATTTGTTACGGGGTTGTAATAACGGAGCATAGTCTCCCCCCGCTTGTAATAACGTGGCTTGGCACAACCACACACGTGCACTCTCTTAGTCGTGCACCATTTTGAACACACACGGGCCTAATCAGCCCCTAATATATAAGTGTACATATATATTTCATTTCCGAAGGGTTTTGTTTAAGTTGGGTGCGTTGTCTTTCAATTCGAACACTCTCACACACATTGAGCTTTCGCTCTTATTTGAAAGACCCAAGTAAGGGCCGACCTATACTATTTGGGTTTCATTTCTTGTCGTGTGAGTAAGTCTTTCAATTCAAGCACTCTCACACACATTGAGCTTTCGCTCTTATTTGAAAGACCCAAGTAAGGGCCGACCTATACTATTTGGGTTTCATTTCTTGTCGTGTGAGTAAGTCTTTCAATTCAAGCACTCTCACACACATTGAGCTTTCGCTCTTATTTGAAAGACCCAAGTAAGGGCCGACCTATACTATTTGGGTTTCATTTATGTCGTGTGTGTAAGTCTTTCAATTCAAGCACGCACCCACATTGAGCCTTCGCTCTTATTTGCAAGACCCGAGTAAGGGCTCATATACATAAGATATATACATATCTCCCTTCGGTTATTTCCCTTCGGCTATTTCCCTTCGGTTATTTCCCTTCGGTTATTTCCCTTCGGTTATTTCCCTTCGGTTATTTCCCTTCGGCTATTTCCCTTCAGTACTGTCTTTACATTTCGGGTTTTCCCTTTGGAGTAGCGTGAGTTTGCATTGCATCTACGCCATACCACGAGGTAGGACGCATATTGCATCGAAGCAACCCCCGCTCGAATTCGCCCATGTAGTGGAGTGTTCATAACACACAAAATAGGCGACCCAAAAAGGGATAAAAGAAAAGACTTAGGCACGTGCAAATCCACGTGATCTAAAACATGCAATCGCATCTTAAAGACCCGAAATAGACACCTCGAACCGTTTCGTAGACTTTCTCCCCAAAACTCGATTTTTGCAAAAGCGTACAGACTGACCCTTGCGCATCGGTGCAAGAAGGTCTGCGACGACAAGAGCTCACTTGCTCACAGTCGCCACGTTTAGAAGTCAGTGTTAAATATATCTTCGCTAGCTTAAGTAAGCTAGCTGGCACGCCCTATTTGTATACATAGGCCTTAGACGCACGATAAGATCCACTCCAAGCCACGAAAGAGGCGAAGAGGCGGGGATTTTCGCGCGTCTACAGAGATTGGCACGCCCGGTGGGAGGTGAGCCTTTTCAAAAATCGAGTTTACTTGTAGAAGTCTTGCAAAAATTTTATAAAGGTGTCGTTTTAACTTGTTTTCTTTGCTTTTACTTAGGAAATTTTGAAAAAGCTTGAAAAGCATGTCAAAATCCAATCCAAGTGAAGTGTCGAGCCAAGGCTCATGTGCATCAAGTTCTCACTCTAGGAGGATTTTCAAAAACAAAATAAAACTAGATGAAATCGAGGACTTGAGAAGGGAATTTGAGGCCAAAATCGATGCTCTCAGCCAAGAGGCTGAAGTTGGCGATTCGTGTTCATCAAACGGTGAACAAAGGCCTAAAAAGAAAATTGAAAAACCTCGCAAGCAAAAAGAGGCCTCCGTAATGGAAGGCAACCAATACCACGAGTCCTTCACACAAAAGGACCGTAAAGCCCTACAGCAACTGCTGAAAGGGCAAAATAAAGAGAAAAGAAGCTACGCCCTGTCTGATTTCCTTCCTATGGATTACGAAACAGACAGTGACGATGAAATACCGAACTTCCATCGGTATGATGGCATGGGAGACCCTAGGTCTCACTTGCAGCTTTTCTCACGTCGAGCCCATAAGAAGAAAAAGGACTCGATGAAATGGGTGTATTGGTTCCCTCTATCCCTTAAAGGCACAGCTGCCAAATGGCTGGCTTCCTACGACTTAAGCCAGTTCGCTACTTTTGAAGAGTTAGCGAACTGCTTCATGCAAAGGTTTGCACACAACGTGGAAGTCACGCCAACCCTGAATACCTTAAGGGATACAAAGCAAGGCATGAACGAAGACGTGCATGCCTTCATTATAAGATGGAGGTCTCTTTTGGGCCAAGTGCGAGAGCCTATATCCGAAGGATGCGCAGTAATGCTCATCCTGGATAATTTCAAAAGCGAGTTAAAAACCCTTCTCTCGCTCCATGAGATTTCAACTTTCCATAAGTTGATCAAAAAGGCCTCCCTTTTCGAAACCAACTTGCGAAAAGGGACATACGACCACTTATGGAAAGGAAGTGCCGTTCCCAAAACACGTGTGGAAAAGCCCATCGCATATGGGCTGCCCACAACGGACAAAGGGGCAAAGCCCCATAAAATCGCCAATGTCCGGGTGGATCCAGGCATGGCGGGCACTTCTAAAAATTTTGAAAAAATAGAAAATAAGAGAGAACGCAATTTTTCAAAACCAATTGAAAAACGGGAGTACACTCCGCTGGGGCAACCTGTGTCGGAGGTCCTAGACCTCCTACTTGCCCAGGGCATGATCGAACTCCCTGAAATCCCCGAAGGAGTCACGTCCAAAGGGGGGTATTTAAACCGATTTTGCAAGTATCATCGGCTCAAAGGCCATGATACCAAACGGTGCTTCTCTCTTCTAAATAAAATTGAGAACTTGATAGCGGAGGGCCGGCTCCAGGTCACTGCGGAACCTGAGCCACCTCAAGCTATCTTCAAAGAACCCTTTCCCAAACACGCCAGTGGCAGTGGGAAAGGAAAGGAGGTATGTACCCTCACCATTTCCAAGGAACTAGCGCAAAAGCCCGAACCTGGTCGACCTGCTTGTGCGCCCATCCTTGTACTATACAAGAGGCCCGCCCAAGTCGTCATCCGGGGACCACCAAAAGTGGAAACCCCGACAAGACCAGTTTTGAAAATCCAAGGTTCTCCTCAGCTCATCCTTAGAGCCAAGTTTAGCGCAAACCCTAGGCTGGTCGTGGGGGAAGTCACTAGATCCGGGAGGATCTACCAACCCCCGCACCTTCAAGGTGCTCAAAAGGTGGTCAGTGTGCCTGGCCCCTCAAAAGCATGTATCCCTAGTGGTCTGCAAAAAGCAGATAAGGACAAAATCATCCTAAATCCTTATGATTTCGAAAACCACCTTTCAAAGATTCCTATTCACATGTCTATTCTAGAGCTTATCAAAACCTCGCCTAGGCATAGACTTGTCTTAGAGAAAATTCTAGAAAGGGCCAAGGTTGATTCGAACATAAGTCCGGAATCCTTGTCTGCCCAAGTGGCTTTGTTAGGAGCAAAATCGCCCATCACCTTTTCGGAAGATGATGTAGATAGACCCTACGAAACCCATAACCAGGCCCTGCATATCGAGGTGGTTCTAAACAACCACTCTCTGGACAGGTGCCTAGTCGATGGTGGAGGAGGGCTCAACATCCTTCCACTTCACGTGGCGTACAAAATCGGAGTCACCTTGACTTCAGTGAACCCAAGCCCCATCGTTATCACTGGATACGATGGGAATGCGTCTAGGCCTTTAGGATCCATCGAACTCCCAATGGAAACGGGAGGGATCGAACATACGGGGGTGTTCCATATCTTGGACATCCACCCCCATTATAACCTGTTGCTGGGAAGACCCTGGATACACAGTTTGTGCGCTGTGCCATCCACCTTCCACAAGTGTGTCAAGATCCCTTTTAGGGACCAAGTCGTAGTGATCCTAGGTGAGAGTCACCCACAGCTTCAGGGGATCATAAACTCCCCTTGTTTATCGAGCTCCCAGGCCCATGAGGCTAACCTGGGGCAAATTATGGTTGAGCCACCTCGGCTCGTGTTGAACAACCCTAGGAAGGTTGTATGTGTGAAGGGGCCACCCAAAGCAGGCCCCCTCCCGACTCTAATCCTCCTAGGAAAACCCAAACGTTCCCTATTTTCAAAACCCCTGGACAAAAGGCCATACGAGCCTAATATGGACGATAGCATGTTCCAGGACCACGACTTGTATCCCATCTTTTCAAAAAACAAAAGGTCGTGGAACATGTTATTGAACATGGGCTACACGCCCTACAAGAGTCTAGGGGCACAAAACCAGGGTCTCCTAGAGCCCATCCTGCCTAGGGCCAACCCAAGCCGATATGGGATCGGCTATACTCCCCGAATACCGCCGGAGCCACCCCCTGTGACCACCTGGGTCAAGGGTGCCCCGAAGCCTGTCTTAGAAGAGACCTATGGTTTAGACCTCCTATTCCGAGTCTAACCCATAGTGTTTTCCCTTTGTAGGTATGACGGAAGATCCCTTTTTCTAAAAATACAAAAAACATTTGAAAACTTAAAATCAAAAAAAATCGAAAAGCAAGAAAAACCAAAAACAATGGAAAAACAAAAACTCGAAAAAAGTGTGCTTTGTATAGTTCCCAAAGTTCTTGTTTTACAAAAACCCAAAAAAATCGAAAATTTGGAAAATACCAAAAAGATTTTGTACATAGCTGCTCCTGGTATGACTTTGGCGAAAGAAAAGGATTTCGAAAGAAACGTCGTCTGCATAGCCAGACCAAAAATTTCGAAATCACTTGAAAATCCAAGTACAAAACCAGGTTATTTTGAAAATCACGCATCAAGTTCCCTCGGTTCTATAGTCCACGAGAATGATCGAAGCCCAGAAGTGGATCCCCTTGAGGAAGATCCCACTTCTGAGCTCCCAGAATTTCATAGAATTCTCGATTTTGAAAGACCTTCCCAATCAGTAGGAGGAGATTTCATAGAGGTGAACCTAGGGGATGATTCCAATCCCAAAACCATCAAAATAGGCGCATGCTTGCATGAAACTGAAAAGTTAGCATTCATTGCATTTCTACGAACCTATTTAGATGTGTTTGCATGGACGTATGAAGACATGCCGGGCATAGATCCCAGCATAGTCGAGCATCGTCTTCCCTTAGATGTAGGTGTAAAACCAATAAAGCAGAAGCTTAGGAAAATACACCCGAATGTACACACGCAAGTCAAAGAGGGTTTAGAAGATCTGCTAAAAGCCGGATTTATAAAACCCATTGCGTATTCTGATTGGTTGTCAAATATCGTTGTAGTTCGAAAAACCAATGGGAAAATTCGAATATGCATCGATTTCAGAAACCTGAATAAAGCCACTCCAAAGGATAATTATCCTTTACCAAACATAGATTTGATAGTCGATAGTACTGCAAATCATGAAATGTTTTCATTTATGGATGGCTATTCAGGCTATAATCAAATCAAACTAAGTCCACGAGATCAGGGTAAGACCGCCTTCACAACCCCATGGGGCACGTACTGCTATACAGTCATGCCCTTTGGTTTGAAAAATGCCGGCGCAACATACCAACGAGCCATGAACACGATCTTCCATGATCAAATTCACGAGCTTGTAGAAGTGTATGTAGATGATCTCTTGGCAAAATCCAAAACCCGATGCACCCATATCGAATGTTTACAAAAGATTTTCGAAAGGCTTAGGCTTTACAAAGTAAAGCTAAACCCTCAAAAATGTGTGTTCGGGGTAGAATCAGGGAAGCTTCTAGGCTTTATGGTGAGCCAAAGGGGAATAGAAGTCGACCCCTCTAAGTGTCGAGCCATCATAGACATGGCTCCACCCTCCAATCTCACCCAAGTCCGTAGCCTTCAAGGTCGATTACAATCTGTGCGCCGATTCATATCGAATCTGGCAACTAGATGCGAACCCTTCAACAAACTGTTGAGGAAGGGTACGAAATTCTTATGGGATGACGAATGCCAAAAGTCCTTCGAGAGACTAAAGGCATACTTGGTTAATCCCCCCGTTTTGAATCCTCCAAAACAAGGAAAACCGCTTTTATTATACATCTCCGTGCATGTAAACGCTTTAGGAGCCCTGTTGGCTCAATACGAGGATGACACCCATAAGGAGTATGCCATCTACTATATTTCGAAAACTCTCTTGGCTTATGAACGAAATTATCAAGTCATGGAGAAGACGTGCTTGGCCCTAGTCTGGGCCTGCCAGAAATTCAGACACTATTTCCTAGATCATGAGATCTGGATAGTGTCCAAGCTTGATCCAATAAAGCACTTATTCGAAAAACCCATTCTCACGGGTAGATTGGGCAAATGGCAACTCCTTCTAATGGAGTATGATTTGAAATACCATCACCAGATCTCCATTAAGGGGCAAGCCCTAGCAGATTACGTGGCTAACTTCCCCTTGGAGGACGCATATCCCACTCTTGTCGAAATGCCTGATGAAGGCATATTGCAAAACCATTTTCAAAACCACATTTTGGCAAATTCTTTCGAAAACCAAGTGTGGAAGATGCACTTCGACGGGGCACGAAACCAACGGGGGGCTGGTGCCGGGATCATCCTAATCTCCCCTGAAAAGGGCGAGATTCCCATAGCAGTCCACTTAGATTTCGAATGTTCCAACAACGTAGCTGAGTATGAAGCACTCATACAAGGCTTAAGGATTTCGAAAACTCTAGGGGCATCATGCATCGAGGTCTTTGGAGATTCGCTCCTTGTCATAAACCAGGTTTTAAAAATTTGGCAAGTACGTAATGAGAAACTACTTCCATTTCACGAGTTGGCCACTCGAATGGTCCAATCCTTCCAGTCATGTAAGCTCACACACGTGGGAAGAGAGGACAATGGCATCGCCGATGCCCTCTCTTCCTTGGGTTCAGCCCTGAAGGTCGATCCCATTTCAGGGACCAGATCTTTGGAAATATGGCATGCGCCCCATCCATCCACACACGACTTGGATATTTGCCAAAACAACCCAGGGTCTATTGAAAAACCCTGGTTCTATGACATAAAACATTTTTTAGAAAATGGGGGATTCACCGAGGATGCCACATCCAAAGATAGGGCATTCATTCGTAAGATTTCGACCCGATACACCATTCTGGGTGGGGTCTTATACAAAAAGAGTTTTACCGGCATTCTGCTTAGGTGTATCGACCTAGAGGAGGCTAGGATAGTGATGCACGAGTTCCACGACGGAGAATGTGGAGGTCATGTTAATGCCAACATGATGGCGATGAAGATACTTAGAGGGGGTTATTTTTGGTCCACCCTGAAAAAGGATTGTCACGATCATGTTAGAAAGTGTCATCCATGTCAAGTGCATGGGCACGCCATTCATATCCCTTCATCTGCATTGCATTCCGTGGTCAGCCCCTGGCCATTTACCATGTGGGCGTTTGACATTGTAGGCCCCATATTTCCAAAGGCCTCGAATGGGCATCGCTTTATTTTAGCAGCCACGGAGTATTTCTCCAAGTGGGTGGAAGCCATTTCCCTAACGAATGTAATGGGGCAACATGTGGTGGCTTTCATCCGGAGGAATATCTTGGCTCGATTTGGGGTTCCACGAGACCTGGTGTCTGATAATGGTACCCCATTCAAGAACGAGCGGATGGTTAAGTTGTGCAACACGTATGGCATAACTCACCACTTCTCCTCGCCCTACTACCCTCAAGGCAACGGCCAAGCCGAAGCCACAAACAAGACTCTCATTGGTATCATTGAGAAAACCTTAGAGAAGGGTAGGAGGTGGCATGAGAAGCTGGATGAAGCCTTATGGGCTTATAGGACTTCCATCCGGACTCCCACAAATGCCACACCATTCGAATTGGTCTATGGCACAAACGCCATTCTTCCCATTCATACCCAACTGCATTCATTCCATACATCCATCGCACTCGACCTCCCCCTAGAGACGCTTCAGCATGCTAGGATGGCCGAACTAGATTTGCTAGATGAGAGGCGACTCCTTGCCATGGATCATGCTCGCGCATACCGGCAAAGGATAGCCCGACATTATAGCAAACACATGAGACCTCGCCACTTTGAAGTGGGGGATCTGGTCTTGAAAACCATCCACCATCGTGGCCCACACCCCCTAGGCAAGTGGCGCCCCAACTGGGATGGACCCTATGTTGTACGAGCAACCACTACGAACAATTCGTATTGGTTGATCGATGTAGAAGGTAGGAATTTAGCAGATCCTATCAATATCCAATACTTAAAGAAGTATCATGTGTAGGATCTGGATTAAATTCCAGTTTTCGAAAATTTTATAGGGATAGCTGCCCTGAGACATGTGAATAAGGTGCAAAGGCAAACTCGTGTGACCCTAAGTGAGGGAATTCGCACTTGTGAAAGAGTGGAGTTTTCAAAATCGTGGTTGCATTTCAAAATCCTTCTTCTTACAAAGAAAGGCCTAGTTCAACATAGCAAGATACTTGCAAGTAGTACGTGCTATTTCTAAATAGGCTGATCTGGAATGGATCGAGTGTAGGCTTGGGATAAGTCCTCCCCTCTTCTCTTCTCCTTCCAAAAGGAAAACAAAGGCCCAAATCAAAAGGGAATTTCCCATTTAAAATCTCTTTCCAAAAGAAAGAAACCAGACTTCAAAAAGAAAAATCGATTCTCTTATAAAAAAAAAAAGAGGGATTAAAGAAAAAATACTCCCAAAGGGAGACCCTCTAGGAAAAAAGGAAAAAGAGGCCAAAAAGCTCAAAAAGAGCAGTTTTCCGCCTTCTATGCCTTAAACCACGGGACACTTCAGAAGGGACCGTGGTATCTCTTTCCCATCCCTGGCTTATCCCAAGCTAAAGCATGGTTCATTTCAAGGAATCCTAAAGTAAAAATAGGATTTACTTACTTGAATTTCATCTTGTTTGAGAATTCGACGTTTCGAGTAAGACGTAGGAATTTGAAATGAAGCTTGTTTTCTTATAAAACCTCCGCTAAATAAGCGAGTGTTAAGACTCAAACAAGGGCAAGCACGAAGAGCTCGAGATCCTTAGGATCGAGGCTCAAGACAGTTGTCCCTTTTGTAAATAGCTTTTGTAAATAAGTTTTAAAAACCGAACATCGAACAACATAGGGTTTTTGCTCACTTGGAGCAGTAGGCCTTGTAAGTCTCTAGAGTTCGACCACACCTGGTCTCTGGGAGGTCGCCACTCTTGGCACCACACCCATGTCATCTGCATTCCACGCACGGTACTTGCATGAACATGATCCCATTTAGGACCAGATTCCATAAGTGAACCCTTTGGCGTGATATCTCCTCCTACCAGAGTTTGTAAAATTGAGATTTTGCTAAAATGGGACGATCCCATATTCTTCGTGGCTAGATCTAGGGAGACATTAAAAGGGGTGTTTGTCATCTTTGCCCTTATCCAAATCTATTTGGACAAGGCCAAAGAGGGGCATCTGTAAACACCCCGAAATCCCACGAATTTCTTAAACGAATCTGGTTTTATACAAGCAGCCCCCAAAGGGCCATTTTGAGTTTGGAAACCCAGGAGCCTTCCAAACAACCCTGTATATATGTTTTAAACTTTATCTTTCAAAAACGTATAATATAGCTTTTGAAAACCCTTTTAAAACATGTTTTGAAACCCCAAAGTGGCTTAGCCCGATCAAGACAGGACCAGGAGAGCCAAGAAGAGCCCGGAACCGGAGCACATGTCAAGCCCGGCACAGCAACTCTTGTATCTGATTCACACCCCAGGATCTCGAACGTCCAAAACCCTGTTCTTACCAAAATAGCATTTGAAGTCATCTCCGGAAGGCAGAAACGGAGGCGGACGACTATGTTGGCGAAGACCCAACGCAGACGGAGTACTGATGCTGTCAGGCCCCGCACAAATCGCCCGTCTCGAACCCAGCTCGAAGGAGTCAGAGTTCAGTTTGGATTGGATCTGGACCATATATATCCAGATTCCAACCCAAACCCATATGTGGACTTGGATTTGGATTTGGATCCAGAGATCCAATCCAATATCCATATCCATGGCCCACATCACCTTCTCATAAATGGAGGTGGGGCCCACTTGAAATTCACGTGGGATATTGGGCATGAGAGAGAGTGGGGGTGAAAAATATCAAGAGTGTTGTATTAAGCTTGACTTGTGTGTCAAGTTTGGGTTTAATCTTGTGGGTTAGCCTAATTGAGTGGGTTTAAGCTTGTAATTAGCTAAAACCTAACCTAGGGCTGCACCAACATGGGGTGATCAAGGTCTATGGGCCATGCTAAGGGAGCTCCTTCATCTAAACCTAGCCAAAAATGCCTAAACCTAGCCTAAACCCCTAATCCACCCCTAATCTGAACCTAATCACCTAACCCACTTCCCTAATCCCGGCCTAATCCCAACCTAATCACCTAACCCACTCCCCTAATCCTTCCCTAAACCTAGATTAATTCCCCTAATCACCTAACCTAGCTCACTAAACCTCACCCTAAAACCCAACCACCTAACCTAGCCCTAAACCCCTAAACCACCCTTAGCCCACGATTTATCCAAACACCTAGTTTTAAAATATCTGGCCCAACCCCATCCAGCCCACCTTATCTACATACTACCCTACCTAAACCACCTAACCACTACCCACAACCCAGCCCTAACCGACCTACCCATCCCCTATTTAAACCCCCCTCATTGTGGGCGGGTTTTCTAAGTGGGAACCACTCTACCACCCAGCCGGGCCCTCTCCTTCTCCCATCTCTCACCCAGCCGTGACCACTCCCCAGCAGCTCCACCTGCTCCACCAGCCGCCACCTGCTCCGCCACCTTCCCTCTTCCGTCCACCACCACTGCCCCCCAGCCGGACGCCACCATCTTTCCCCAACTCCACCAGCCGACAGCCACCTGCCCGCCACTCTTCCACTCCATCCGCCACTTCTCCCCATTCGGTAAGTACCCCAAACTCCCTCAAAGCCCCTCTCTACCACCTCTCCACTCTTAGCCACCCATCTTCCCTTCAGCTCAGCCCCTTTGCCGCCACCACCTAAGCCTAGCCGAACCTAGGATAACCCAAGTGGCTGGCCACTACTTAGCCACCATCTCCCATTCGGCCAACCCCCCTAGGTGTCCTATTTGGCCTTCCCACTAGCTCACCTTTTAGGTCCAGTTTCCCTAAGTACCCAACTTCCCTAGTGATCCTAATACTCACTTGTTCAGCCACTCTAAACTCCCTACTTGAAGGCGCCACCTACTTGCCACCGGCCCCCTTCGAGGCGTCTATCCCGCGCCCCATTTGCAGCCGGCCAGCACCCTTGATCACATACCTTCGCGGAGCTCCCGTTTGCAGCCCAAAGCCATGGCCACGCTCAAGCAAGACCTCTACGGACCAGCTACTCGTAAGTGTCTAAACTCGGCCTTTAGTCATACACTTGCTTGAAATTCAATTTGTTACGGGGTTGTAATAACGGAGCATAGTCTCCCCCCGCTTGTAATAACGTGGCTTGGCACAACCACACACGTGCACTCTCTTAGTCGTGCACCATTTTGAACACACACGGGCCTAATCAGCCCCTAATATATAAGTGTACATATATATTTCATTTCCGAAGGGTTTTGTTTAAGTTGGGTGCGTTGTCTTTCAATTCGAACACTCTCACACACATTGAGCTTTCGCTCTTATTTGAAAGACCCAAGTAAGGGCCGACCTATACTATTTGGGTTTCATTTCTTGTCGTGTGAGTAAGTCTTTCAATTCAAGCACTCTCACACACATTGAGCTTTCGCTCTTATTTGAAAGACCCAAGTAAGGGCCGACCTATACTATTTGGGTTTCATTTCTTGTCGTGTGAGTAAGTCTTTCAATTCAAGCACTCTCACACACATTGAGCTTTCGCTCTTATTTGAAAGACCCAAGTAAGGGCCGACCTATACTATTTGGGTTTCATTTATGTCGTGTGTGTAAGTCTTTCAATTCAAGCACGCACCCACATTGAGCCTTCGCTCTTATTTGCAAGACCCGAGTAAGGGCTCATATACATAAGATATATACATATCTCCCTTCGGTTATTTCCCTTCGGCTATTTCCCTTCGGTTATTTCCCTTCGGTTATTTCCCTTCGGTTATTTCCCTTCGGTTATTTCCCTTCGGCTATTTCCCTTCAGTACTGTCTTTACATTTCGGGTTTTCCCTTTGGAGTAGCGTGAGTTTGCATTGCATCTACGCCATACCACGAGGTAGGACGCATATTGCATCGAAGCAACCCCCGCTCGAATTCGCCCATGTAGTGGAGTGTTCATAACACACAAAATAGGCGACCCAAAAAGGGATAAAAGAAAAGACTTAGGCACGTGCAAATCCACGTGATCTAAAACATGCAATCGCATCTTAAAGACCCGAAATAGACACCTCGAACCGTTTCATAGACTTTCTCCCCAAAACTCGATTTTTGCAAAAGCGTACAGACTGACCCTTGCGCATCGGTGCAAGAAGGTCTGCAACGACAAGAGCTCACTTGCTCACAGTCGCCACGTTTAGAAGTCAGTGTTAAATATATCTTCGCTAGCTTAAGTAAGCTAGCTGGCACGCCCTATTTGTATACATAGGCCTTAGACGCACGATAAGATCCACTCCAAGCCACGAAAGAGGCGAAGAGGCGGGGATTTTCGCGCGTCTACAGTAACAACAATGATTTGATTTGTCGAATTTTCATTCTCACACATGCACTCTATGTGTTTGTTTATGTGATTCTTCCCCAATATATTCTATAGAACACTCTATACTCTCTATCCCTTTATGCTTCAGCTTATATATATATTCCCCTTCATTTTCTTTTAACAATTTTAATTCGTGATGTTGTGTTGTTGCAATTTCAATTCGTGTGAGTTTGCATCACGTATGTTTCTAAAAATCTGAAACAAAATTTTATCATTTATATATATGTTGATTGCTTTATTTTTAATTCTCGAACTTCTACTCCAATCGATCCGAAATTTTGCACATATGTTCTACACATATAGGACCACTTCTAATAAACTTTTCAAGAATTTTAGAGTTGTGCAACTATGTAATTAAAACTGTGCAAAACTGAAATAATTTCTATCAACTGTCGGTCCAACCTATTTTCCTGTAATAGAGCTTGGGTTTTTATCCCATAACTCTGTCTGTAGGCCTTCAAAATCAATGCATTTTGATTCATTGGAAAGCTGACATCCATAGCTTTCTATCAAGATCAAATTCATAAAATTTGGAACTCAGAGCACTGAGATACATGCTCATCTTTGACTCTTTGTATTTCTGTAACAAAACAATTTCGGGTGCTTGAGCAGAGACACTTCCCAGATTTAATTTTGCATCAATACAACTCCGAATCATGATCTGTAAAGTGATACATACCCTCCACATCTCAAGCTCTGCTAGTTAAATTTTATGATTTAGGAGGTATGTAACACACTTAATACGATTCAGGAAACAAGGCATGAAAACAAAACATTCTATTTTTCAGCACTTATTCATTTTGAAGCTTGAACCAAGTGCATTTCATATCTTCTTTGAAAAACACCTCATCATCACGTGAATTGGAGTTTCTCACTTTTAAAATTAAAGTTTCTAAGTGCTTAGGCTGACTCTTGAGCATCGGTTCAAGAAGACCTAAAGTGAAAAGAGCTCGTTTAGCCCAATCGCCAAGTAAAGTCAGATTTGTTCAAACTTTTCCTAGTTTTTAAAAACTAGCTGGCACGCTCGTGCAAGAGTAAATTAGAAATTATCATTTCAAGTCTCTACATAGGCTTGGAGTGAAAATTTTGTGTCTACAGAATTGGCACACCTGATGGGACTCGAGTCTTGTGAAACTTCAAACTTATGTGATCTCCAATTCTAAGCTTTTCAAAATCGTGGTGTTCATAGATCCTTTGTGCACAAATTGATTTCAAAAATAATGTCAAGGATGGATGATTCATCTGAAAACAAGCCGAGGAAATCCTCATCGCATGTCTCAAAACGGTTTTCCAAATCCTCTAAAACCTAAGATGAAAAGATTGCTTCCCTAAGAGAGTTAATGAGGTAAATGGAGAAAAAAATCGATGCCCTAAGCCAAAAGGCCAAGGCACATCGATCACATGAAAATCCATCTCAGGTGTATAGAGAGAAAAAACATACCTGAAAAACCAAATTGAGCCCAAAATCCGATGAAAGAAATGAGGCTTTAAGTGCAGCAAGTGTTAAGATTGAATCATTTAACCTTGGCCACATCCTCCAAGCATCTCCTTTTTCATTGAAAAACAAAAAGAAGTTTTTTATGTTTCGAAAGACCAAAAAAAATTGGAAAATCTTCAAAAATAAAAAAATTTGAAAATCAAAATTTTGAAATTCCAAAAATTGAAAATGAAGTCCACATTTTCAAGCACACAAATAGAGTGGGACATGAGATTCACTTCACTCCAAATGTTTCACAAACGCTCGCTTTGATAGGTTTCAATCCCTTCAGCATCAATCCACATATTCCACATGTTTCACAAGAGAATGAGCGTTGCACACATATAGGCTTTGAAGATGAAATCCAAGACCTCACAAAGCAACGGGAGCTCGAAGCCATGTATGAGCAAGAGCA
Source organism: Brasenia schreberi (assembly GCA_036023115.1). Lineage (NCBI taxonomy): Eukaryota > Viridiplantae > Streptophyta > Magnoliopsida > Nymphaeales > Cabombaceae > Brasenia > Brasenia schreberi. Next base: position 1,255,960 of record JAYKKT010000039.1, read on the forward strand.
ACCTCGGGACGCCTGCAAAGATGCTTGCTCTCACCATGAAAAGGTAGACAAGTTTGAAAAAGGTATGTTCAAAGCTCATTCTCCTATAAACTCCCTACTCGATCCTCCCCTTCTTAATATAGGATTGACAATTCATTCATATATATTGGATGCATTGAATCACACTCATGCACCAACAAACCCACTCCATCGTCTCCAAAATATGGATTTTCAAGGTGTGCCGAATGTCTTACACCAAGAAAAGAAATTTCAAAAAGAAAAACAAAATAAAGTTCAAAATATGGTAGGCATGGTTACTCCTAAGGCATGCATCGACATCCTAGGTACACCTAACCCTACCATGCATAAACAAGTCTCCTCAAGCCTAGGCATGTATCATAAACCCAAGCCTATGACTATAATCCTTCATAAATCCACCAAGGGACCAATCATGGTTTTTCTTGGAATCTCTAGCTCTCCAAAGTGCAAGGGATCAAGCATGTTTTCCCTTGGCACCCAAATAAACACAAGCCGTCCACTCCTAGGGGCACAATGGGTTGCACCTAGGATCAATCCCAAGCCGTTTAAGGTCACATATACCCTAGAGGCACCCAAGTCAAAACCATCCAAACCAAGGGTCATGTGGAAGCTCAAGTCACCCCTTGCCTATCTCTCTAGACCCCTAGATTAGCCTAGGCATGTGTATGTGTATGATATGGATGACACCAAGTTCCAAGGCCATTCATTATACAAAAAATTTTCAAAAGTAAAGAAGCCTTGGAACATGATGTTAAACATGGGATACACATCCTATCAAGGCCTAAGAACCTATCACAAAGGTTGTCTAGAGCTAATCCTACCTAGTCCTAACCCAAGTCAATATGGATTACGCTATATTCATACCCCCTGAACCACCACCTTAGACCACTTGAGTCAAGGGTGCCCTAGAACCAACTAAAAGCGAAACCTATGGCCTAGACCTCCTATTTGGAGTCTAATTCATGGAATTTTCTTTGTAGGTTTGATGGAAGATCCCTCTTTAAAAAAAAATTATATATTTGAAAAGCCCAAAAAAATTGGAAAACTTTCAAAATCCAAAAATATTTGAAAAATCTGAAATTTCCAAAAACAAAAGTGTTTATATTCATTCTCCTATTATTTATTTAGAAAAAGCCTCAAAAAGAAAGTTTTTTATATTGATCCTTCTAGTTTTTTAGAAAAGATTAAAAATTGAATATTTTGAAATTACTCAAAAATATTGGCCATGTACAAAGACAATTTTCAATTTTTTCAAAAATTGTATATATCGTCCAAGTCCATCATAGACAACCCCCCTCTCTTGCCTAACACTTTTCTAGAAATAAAGTGCTTGAGAATGATCAAAGGAAGGAGGAAGATCCCCTCATTCATGAAGAAGATCAAGCCTCCGAGCTTCCTAAATTTCATAATATCCTTGACTTGGAAAAATCTTTAAATTCTGTAGGAGGGGATTTTTAGTGAGTCTAACCCCAAAGTATGTGTATGTTTGTATGAGCATGAAAGAGCATCATTCATTGTATTTTTGAAATCCTATAGTTGCATGGACCTATAAAGACATACCGGGTTTGGACCCTAGAATCGTCAAATATCATCTACCCTTAGAACTCAATGTGAAACCCATCAAGCGAAAACTTATGAAAGGGTTGATGGTAAGCCAAAGGGGCATTGAAGTCGACCTTCTAAATGTCAAGCCATCATGGACATGCCTCCATCCTCCAACTTGACCCAAATCCGAAGCCTCCATGGTCGACTCCAAGCAATTAGGAGATTTATCTCCAATTTTGCAACAAGATGCAAACCTTTCAATAGGCTTTTGAGAAAAAGGGGTGAAATTTGAATGGGATGATGATTCCCAAAAAACTTTTGAAAGATTGGAAACTTATTTGGTAAATCCTTCGATTTTAAAACCTCAAGAGCAAGGAAAACCATTATTGCTTTACATTTCCATACATGCGAATGCATTGGGTGCTTTACTTGCTCAATATGCGGATGATAGCTATAGGGAGTATGCTATTTACTACATTTCAAAAACTCTATTGGCATGGAGAAAATGTGCTTGGCCTTGGTATGGGCTTGCCAAAAGTTTAGACACTATTTTCTAAATCATGAAGTTTGGATAGTGTCTAATCTTGCGCCAATCAAGTACTTGTTTTAAAAACCTATCATAATGGGTAGGCTAGGTCAATGACAGCTCCTCTTAATGGAGTATGATTTAAAATTTCATCATCAAACCTCCACTAAGGGACAAGCCCTAGCCGATCATATGGCTGAATGGCCACTTGAAGATACATATCCCATAATTGATGAAATGCCCAATGAAGGCATATTTGCAAATGAATTTCAAAATCATGTTTTAGCAAATTGTTTTAATAAAGATCAAGTATGGAGAATGTATTTTGATGGTGCAAAGAATCAACAAGGGGTAGGTGTAGGACTCATCCTCATATCTCTCGATAAAGGGTAAATCCCAATTGCCATTCGACTAGATTTTGGATGCTCAAGTAGCCGCATATGAAGTACTCATACAAGGCCTAAAATTTTGAAAAATCTAGGGCCTCGTGTATTGAAGTCTTTGGAGATTCCTTATTAACCAAAATTTGAAAATTTGGCAAGTCAAGAATGAAAAACTCATACCATACCATGAATTGGCCACTAGATTGGTCGATTCTTTCAAATCATGCACACTTGGCACTCACCCACTCCATCCACTCACGATTTGGAGATTTGCCAAAATGACCATAATCCGATTGAAAAACCTTTGTTTTATGACATTAAAATTTTTTTGAGAAATGGAGGATTTCCCAAGTTTGCTTTTTCTGAAGATAAAGCTTTGATTCGAAAAATTTTCACCTGATATGTGATTTTGGAAGGGATTCTTTATAAAAAGAGTTTTACCGGCATCATGTTGAGATATGTAGACCTTGATGAAGCTAGGACCATAAGGCATGAGTTCCACGATGGAGAATGTGTAGGCCATGTCAATATAAATATGATGGCCATGAAGATACTTAGGGCCGGTTGTTTTGGTTCACTCTTAATAAGAATTATCATGATCATGTTAGGAAATGTCATCATTGTCAAGTGCATGGACATGTCATTCATATCCCAACGTCCACCTTGCATTTCATTGTGAGCCCATGGCCCTGCACCATATGGTCATTTGGCATCTGTAAACACCCCAAATTTCCATGATTTTCCAAAACATCTGGTTTTGCAAAAGAAGCCCCAAAGGGCTATTTTGAATCTGGAAACCCAAGAGCCTTCCACGCAACCCTGTACATATGTTTAAACTATATATGTTTTAAAATATGTATTATATAGTTTTAAAACCTTTAAAAAAGTATTTTGAAACCCCGCAAAAGCTACTTGGCCTGATGAAAGTAGGACCAGAAGAGCAAAAGAGAGCCCGGAACCGGAGCACATGTCGAGCCCGGCACATCAACTCTCGTATATGATTCATTCCCAAAATCTTGAACATCCAAGCCCCTGTTATCAACAAACTGCTTGAAATCATCTTTAGAAGGTGAAAAGAGGAGCGGACGACAATGTTGACGAAGACCCAACGCAAGACGGAGCACTGTCAGGCCCTGCACAAACCGTTCGTTTCGAACACACCCTGAAGGAGTCAGAAATTCAGCTTTGGATTGGATCTGGACCATATATATCCAGATCCAAATCCAAACATATATGTGGATTTGGATTTGGATTTGGATCCAAAGATCCAATCCAATATCCACATCCATGGCCCACATCACCTTCTCATAAATAGAGGTGGGGCCCACAAGAAAATCACGTGAAAAGCTTGGGCATGAGAGAGTATGGGGGGATTAAATATGAGTGAACATGTGTTAAGCTTGACTTGTGTGTCAAGTTTTGGGTTAATCATGTGGGTTAGCCTAATGAGTGTGGGTTTAAGCTTGTATGCACCTACACCTAACCTAGGGCTGCACCAACTTGATGCAACTAGGTCCATGGGTTATGCAAAGGGATGCTCCTAACCCCAACCCTAAGCTAATCCACCTTACCTAGTCATTTCCCCCTAATCCCGACCTAATCCTAGCCTAATCACCTAACCCACTTCCCTAATCCTTCCCTAATCCTAACCTAATCACCTAACCCACTTCTCTAATTCTTCCCTAAACCTAGCCTAATCCCCCTAACCTCACCCTAATCCTAGCCTAAACACCTAACCCACCTCACTAAACCTCACCCTAAGCCCAACCTACCTAGCTAAGCCCTAAACCACTAAACCAACCCACCTAAATCCCTAGCACACCATATCCCCAACCCACCTAAGACAAATATCTGGCCCACCTAAATGCCTAGCCCACCATAGCCCCAAACCATTACCACCTAACTAGCCCAACCGACCCCCCCAATACCAGCCCAAACCGACCCACTAAAACTTATAAAACCCCTCTCCTTGTGGGCGGGTTTTGCATGCTTTTCTTGGGCAGCCCATCCCTTGCTCTCTCTCTCACCTGCCATCTCTCTTTCACCCTCTTGGAACCCGCCACCTCCAACTTCCAGCAGGACCACTTCACTCCACTCCACTTCGGCCAGCTCCATTCCACACCACCGGCTGCAACCTCTCCTTCCATTCGGTTGCCCCTTGACACCTGCCACCTTCACCCTTTGGCCAGCCTTCCACTCCGGTTAGTACCCCCATCTCAACGCCTCCTTTTCTTCACTCTCCCTCCATTCTTAGCCACCACCCGCCACCTTCCCTTAACCTAACTAACACATCATCCAACCGGCCACCACCTGCCATCTTCCACCGTTTGGCCAGCATCACCCGACTGCACCACCTGCCCCTCCTTTCCCTTAGACAGCCCCTAGCTAACACCCTCAGCCTTACCTCTCCCTAAGACTTGCCCCACGCCTTAGTGACACAACTTAGCTCCCTTTACCTTCCTTAAGCACCCCAACCCCAGCCAAGGCAGCACCCCATCCACTCGGCTAGCGCCAAGGCACCACCCGCCTGCACCCTTGCCATTCGGCCAGCACCTTCCCTTGTCGCGCCCATCCAAGGAGCTCCCTCTTGCAGCCCAAGGCGACTCACCAACCCAAGTACAAGCATGTCACACCCAGACCAGCTATACGTAAGTGCCTAACTCGGTCCTTGTTATAGACTTGCTTAAGCTTAATTAAATTTGATATGTGGTTGTAATAATGGAGCGTTGTCTCCCCCCGCTTGTAATAATGTGGTTTGGCACACCCACACACACGTGCACTTGAGCCTATCCCGCTCTTAGCTGCACATGATTTTGACACATACATGAGCCTAATCAGCCCTTAAGATATAGCTATATGTATATAATTTAAGTTGTGTGGGTTTCCTTTAAGCTGTGTGTGTTGTCTTTTAATTTTCACACTCACACACATTGAGCTTTCGCTCTTATCTCCAAGACCCTAGTAAGGGCCTATTGCAATTTCGTTTTGGGGTGTTTTACTTCATGTCGTGTGCGTAGTATTTCAATTCTACACTCACACACATTGAGCTTTCGCTCTTGTAAACACCCTGAAATCCCACAAATTTCTCAAATCCATCTGGTTTTGTAAAAGCAGCCCCAAAGGGCTATTTGAGTCTGGAAACCCAGGAGCCTTCCACGCAACCCTGTATATATGTTTTAAACTTTTATATTTCAAAAATATACAATATGGCTTTTAAAAACCTTTTTAAACATGTTTTTGAAACCCCGAAGCAGCTTCGGCCTAAGATAGGACCAGGAGAGCTAAGGAGAGCCCGGAACCGGAGCACATGTCGAGCCCGACACAGCAACTCTCGTATCAAATCCACACCCCCAGGATCTCGAACGTCCAAGACCCTATTATCATCGAAACAATGTTTGAAGTCATCTCCGGAAGGCGAAAATAGAGGCGGACGATCGTGTTGGCGAAGACCCAACGTAGACGGAGCACTGATGCTGTCAAGCCCCGCACAAACCGTTCGTTTTGAACACAGCTCGAAGGAGTCAGAGTTCAGTTTGGATTGGATCTGGACCATATATATCCAGATCCCAATCCAAACCCATGTATGGACTTGGATATGGATTTGGATCCAGAGACCCAATCCAAATCCATATCCATGGCCCACATCACCTTCTCATAAATGGAGGTGGGGCCCACTTGAATTTCAGGTGGGATTATGGGCATGAGAGAGAGTGGGGGTGGATAAGATCAAGTGTGTGTTGTAATTAAGCTTGACTTGTGTGTCAAGTTTGGGGTTAATCATGTGGGTTAGTCTAATTAAGTGGGTTTAAGCTTGTAATTAGCCAAAACCTAACCTAGGGTTGCACCAACATGATGTGGTTAAGGTCTATGGGCCATGCAAAGGGAGCTCCTTCACCTAAACCTAACCAAAAACACCTAATCCTAGCCTTCTACCCTAATCCGGCCCTAATCTGAGCCTAATCACCTAACCCACTTCCCTAATCCCAACCTAATCACCCACTTCCCTAATCCTTCCCTAAACCTAGGTTAATTTCCCTAAACCTAGCCTAATCCTAGCCTAATCACCTAACCTACCTCACTAAACCTCACCCTAGAACCAACCCACCTAGCTAAACCCTAAACCTCTAAACCACCCCTAGCCCATAACCTACCCAAACCACTTGTATTTAAAATATCTGGCCCTACCCTTTCCAGCCCACCTTATCACCATACCACCCCACCTAAACCACCTAACCACTACCCCAAAACCAGCCCTAACCGACCTAGCCCAGCCCTATATAAACCCCCCCCCCTTGGGGGCGGGCTTTCCCATCTATCTGCCCCACCTCCAATCCCGGGTCCTCCACTTCCCAGCTCAGCCGAATCCCCTCCTGCTCCACTTGCTCCACGTCCCGCCACCACCTGCACCACTACCTTCCAGCCGAGCACCACCACCACTCCCATCACCCGGCTGAACTTCATCCCGAGCCTCCCAATCACCCGTCTGATTCCCTTCCATCCGCCACCACCTCTTCACTCGGTAAGTACCCTACATTCCACCTTACTCCTTCTTCACTCCCTCTCCACTCTCAGCCACCTAATCCACTCCCATATCACCCTAACACCAACCATTCCACTTGCTGCCACCAGTCCCACTCGGCCAGGCCCGTAGCCACCCTAACTACCCGCCACCACCTAGACACCTTAGCTCCCTTCGACCACCCTATCCAACTCCCTAAGACCTGCCCATATCACCCCAATACACCTACTACACCCACTAACACCTGGCCCCATCTCCTAGCTAGTTCCCCTCCCTTACACCACTCCTAGACACTCTAGCAACCCGCCACCACCAAGTCCTCCTAGTCGGCCACTCCAACCGACTGTCATTTCATTCGGCCACCCTAGCAACCCGCCAACCTTAGGTGCCCCATTAGATCTTCCCTTCCTTTAGTGCCATACTCCCTTAGTGACCCCTACTTAGGCCCTCTAGTCCAACACGCCAAGAACAACCCTTTCTTAGCAGCCGGCCACCTTCAAGGCGCCTCTTCCGCGCACCAAGGACACTCGGCCAGCACCCCTTGCCGTTCAACCTCGCGGAGCTCCCTTTCGCAGCCCAAGGCGAAGGCCAAGCCCACGCTCAAGCAAGGCATCTTCGGATCAGCTATTAGTAAGTGCCTAACTCGGTCTTTAGTTGTATACTTGCTTGAGATTCAATTCGATACGGGGTTGTAATAACGGAGCATAATCTCCCCCCGCTTGCAATAACGTGGCTTGGCACACCCACACACGTGCACTCTCTTAGTTGTGCACGATTTTGAACACACACGGGCCTAATCAGCCCCTAATACATAAATATATACATATATTTTAATTTTCATAGGGTTTTGCTTAAGTTGGGTGTGTTGTCTTTCAATTCAAGCACTCACACACATTGAGCCTTCGCTCTTATTTGAAAGACCCAAGTAAGGGCCGTGTTATACTATTTGGGCTTTCATTTCATGTCGTGTGTGTAAGTCTTTCAATTCAAGCACTCACACACATTGAGCCTTCCCTCTTATTTGAAAGACCCAAGTAAGGGCCGTGTTATACTATTTGGGCTTTCATTTCATGTCGTGTGTGTAAGTCTTTCAATTCAAGCACTCACACACATTGAGCCTTCGCTCTTATTTGAAAGACCCAAGTAAGGGCCGACCTATACTATTTGGGTTTTCATTTCATGTCGTGTGTGTAAGTCTTTCAATTCAAGCACTCACACACATTGAGCCTTCGCTCTTATTTGAAAGACCCAAGTAAGGGCCGTGTTATACTATTTGGGTTTAATTTCATGTTGTGTGCGTAGTACTTAAATTCAAGCACTCACACACATTGAGCTTTCGCTCTTATTCCCAAGACCTTAATCAAGGCCATACTGCAAGTTATATTTGGGTTTAATTTCAGTCGTGTGTGTAAGTCTTTCAATTCAAGCACGCACCCACATTGAGCCTTCGCTCTTATTTGCAAGACCCGAGTAAGGGCCCATATACATACTCTATATACATATCTCCCTTCGGCATTTACATTACAAGTCATTTCCCTTTGGTTATTTCCCTTCGGTTATTTCCCTTCGGCATTGTCTTTACATTCTGGTTTTCCCTTTGGAGTAGCGTGAGTTTGCATTGCATCTACGCCATACCACGAGGTAGGACGCATATTGCATCAAAGCAAGCCCCGCTCGAATTCGCCCATGTAGTGGAGTGTTCATAACACACAAACTAGGTGGCCCATAAAGGGATAAAAGGAAAGACTTAGGCACGTGCAAATCCACGTGATGTAAAATCTGCAATCGCATCTAAAAGACCCGAATTAAACACCTCGAACCGCTTCGTAGGCTTTCTATCCCAAAAACACGATTTTTGCAAAGCGTACAGACTGACCCTTGCGCATCGGTGCAAGAAGGTCTGCGACGACAAGAGCTCACTTGCTCACAATCGCCACGATTAGAAGCCAGTTTAATATCTTCGCTAGCTTAGGTAAGCTAGCTGGCATGCCCTGTTTACATAAATAGAACTTAGATGCACCAGAGGATCCACTCCAAGCCTAGAAAAGGCGAAGAGGCGTGGGGATTTTTCGCACGTCCACAGAGATTGGCACGCCCGGTGGGATGTGAGCCTTTCAAAAATCGAGTTTTTAAGGTAGAAGTTTTGCAAAAATTTTGTTAAAAAAAGTGTCATTTTAACTTGTTTTCTTTGCTTGTATTTAGGACATTTTGAAAAAAGCTTGAAAAGCATGTCAAAATCCAATCCAAGTGAAGTGTCGAGCCAAGGCTCATGCGCATCAAGTTCTCACTCTAGGAGGATTTTCAAAAACAAAATAAAACTAGATGAAATTGAGGACTTGAGAAGGGAGTTTGAGGCCAAAATCGATGCTCTCAGCGAAGAGGCTGAAGTAGGCGATTCATGTTCATCAAATGGTGAACAAAGGCCTAAGAAAAAATCTGAAAAACCTCGCAAGCACAAAGAGGCCTCCGTAATGGAAGGCAACCAATACCACGAGTCCTTCACACAAAAGGACCGTAAAGCCCTACAGCAGTTACTGAAAGGGCAGAATAAAGAGAAAAGAAGCTACGCCCTGTCTGATTTCCTTCCTATGGATTACGAAACAGACAGTGACGATGAAATACCGAACTTCCATCGGTATGATGGCATGGGAGACCCTAGGTCTCACTTGCAGCTTTTCTCACGTCGAGCCCTTAAGAAGAAAAAGGACTCGATGAAATGGGTGTATTGGTTCCCTTTATCCCTTAAAGGCATAGCTGCCAAATGGCTGGCTTCCTACGACTTAAGCCAGTTCGCTACTTTTGAAGAGTTAGCGAACTGCTTCATGCAAAGATTTGCACACAACGTAGAAGTTACGCCGACTCTGAATACCTTAAGGGATACAAAGCAAGGCATGAACGAAGACGTACATGCCTTCATTATAAGATGGAGGTCACTTTTGGGCCAAGCGCGAGAGCCCATATCCGAAGGATGCGCAATCATGCTCATCCTGGATAACTTTAAAAGCGAGTTAAAAACCCTTCTCTCACTCCATGAGATCTCAACTTTCCATAAGTTGATAAAAAAGGCCTCCCTTTTCGAAACAAACTTGCAAAAAGGGACATACGATCACTTGTGGAAAGGAAGTGTCATTTCCAAAACCCGCTTGGAAAAGCCCATCACATACGGGCTACCCACGATGGACAAAGGGGCAAAGCCCCATAAAATCGCCAATGTCCGGTTGGATCTAGGCGTGGCAGGCACTTCCAAAAATTTTGAAAAATTAGAAAATAAGAGGGAGCGAAATTTTCAAAAACCGGTTGAAAAACGGGAGTACACTCCGCTGGGGCAACCTGTGTCAGAGGTCCTAGACCTTCTACTTGCCCAAGGCATGATAGAACTCCCTGAAATCCCCGAAGGAGTCACTTCCAAAGGGGGGTATTTAAACTGATTTTGTAAGTATCATCGGCTCAAAGGCCATGATACCAAACACTGCTTCTCCCTCTTAAATAAAATTGAGAACTTGATAGCAGAAGGCCGGCTCCAAGTCACTGCGGAACCTGAGCCACCTCAAGCTATCTTCAAAGAACCCTTTCTCAAACACGCCAGTGACAGTGGGAAAGGAAAGGAGGTATATACCCTCACCTTTTCTAAGGAACTAGCGCAAAAAACAGAACCTGGTCGACCCACTTGTGCGCCCATTCTTGTACTGTACAAGAAGCCCGCCCAAGTCGTCATTTGGGGACCACCAAAAGTGGAATCCCCAGCAAAACCAGTTTGAAAAATCCAACTGGTTTTGCTGGGGAAAGTGACTAGATCCGGGAGGATCTATCAACCCCCGCACCTTCAAGGTGCTCAAAAGGTGGTCAATGTGCCTGACCCCTCAAAAGCATGTATCCTTAGTGTTCTGCCAAAAGCAGATAAGGACAAAGTCATCCTAAATCCTTATGACTTTGAAAACCACCTTTCAAAGATTCCTATTCACATGTCTATCTGAGAGCTTATACAAACCTCGCCTAGGCATAGACTTTTATTAGAGAAAATTCTAGAAAGGGCCAAGGTTAATTCGAACATAAGTCCGGAATCCTTGTCTGCCCAAGTGGCTTTATTAGGAGCAAAATCGCCCATCACTTTCTCGGAAGATGATGTAGATAGACCCTACGAAACCCATAACCAGGCCCTGCATATCGAGGTGGTTCTAAATAACCACTCTCTGGACAGGTGCCTAGTCGATGGTGGAGGAGGGCTCAACATCCTTCCACTTCATGTGGCGTATAAAATCGGAGTCACCTTGACTTCAGTGAACCCAAGCCCCATGATTATCACTGGATACGATGGGAATGCGTCTAGACCTTTAGGATCCATCGAACTCCCAATGAAAACGGGAGGGATCGAACACACGGGAGTGTTCCATGTCTTGGACATCCACCCCCATTATAACCTGTTGCTGGGAAGGCCCTGGATACACAGTTTGTGCGCTGTGCCATCCACCTTACACAGGTGTGTCAAGATCCCTTTTAGGGACCAGGTCGTAGTGATCCTAAGTGAGAGTCACCCACAGCTTCAGGGGATCATAAACTCCCCTTGTCTATCGAGCTCCCAGGCCCATGAGGCTAACCTGGGGCAAATTGTGATTGAGCCACCTCGGCTCGTGTTAAACAACCCTAGGAAGGTTGTATGTGTGAAGGGGCCGCCCAAAGCAGGCCCCCTCCCGATTCTAACCCTTCTAGGAAAACCCAAGCGTTCCCTATTTCCAAAGCCCATGGACAAGAGGCCATATGAGCACAATATGGACGATAGCATGTTCCAGGACCACGACTTGTGTCAAACTTTTTCAAAAAACAAAAAGTCATGGAACATGTTGTTGAACATGGGCTACACGCCCTACAAGAGTCTAGGGGCATAGAACCAGGGTCTCCTAGAGCCCATCCTTCCTAGGGCCAATCCAAGCCGATATGGGATCGGCTATACTCCCCGAATACCGCCGGAGCCACCCCCAGTGACCACCTGGGTCAAGGGTGCCCCGGAACCTGCCTTAGAAGAGACCTACGATTTAGACCTCCTATTCCGAGTCTAACCCGTAGTGTTTTCCCTTTGTAGGTATGACGGAAGATCCCTTTTCTAAAAATACAAAAACATTTGAAAAGCTTAAAATCAAAAAAATCGAAAAACAAGAAAAACCAAAAATAATGGAAAAACAAAAACTCGAAAATAGAGTGCTTTGTATAGTTTCCAAGGTTCTTATTTTACAAAAACCTAAAAAAATCGAAAATTTGGAAAATACCAAAAAGATTTTGTACATAGCTGCTCCTGGTAGGACTTTGACAAAAGAAAAGGATTTTGAAAGAAACGTCGTCTGCATAGCCAGACCAAAAGTTTCAAAATCACTTGAAAATCCAAGTACAAAACCAAGTCATTTTGAAAACCACGCATCAAATTCCCTCGGGTCTATAGCCCACGAGAATGATCAAAGCCCAGAAGTGGATCCCCTTGAGGAAGATCCCACTTTTGAGCTCCCAGAATTTCATAAGATTCTCGATTTTGAAAAACCTTCCCAATCATAGGAGGAGATTTCATAGAGGTGAACCTAGGGGATGATTCCAATCCCAAAACCATCAAAATAGGCACATGCTTGCATGAAACTGAAAGGTTAGCATTCATTGCATTTCTACGAACCTATTTAGATGTGTTTGCATGGACGTATGAAGACATGCCGGGCATAGATCCCAGCATTGTCGAACATCGTCTTCCCTTAGATGTAGGTGTAAAACCCATAAAACAGAAGCTTAGGAAAATACACCCGAATGTACACACGCAAGTCAAAGAGGGTTTAGAAGATCTGCTAAAAGCTGGATTTATAAAACCCATTGCGTATTCTGATTGGTTCTCAAACATTGTTGTAGTTCGAAAAGCCAATGGGAAAATTCGAATATGCATCGATTTCAGAAACCTGAATAAAGCCACTCCAAAGGATAATTATCCTTTACCAAACATAGATTTGATAGTCGATAGTACTGCAAATCATGAAATGTTTTCATTTATGGATGGCTATTCAAGCTATAATCAAATCAAACTAAATCCACGAGATCAAGGTAAGACCGCCTTCACAACCCCATGGGGCACGTACTCCTATACAGTCATGCCCTTTGGTTTGAAAAATGCCGGCGCAACATACCAACGAGCCATAACCACGATCTTCCATGATCAAATTCATGAGCTTGTAGAAGTGTATGTAGATGATCTCTTGGCAAAGTCCAAAACCCGATGCACCCATATCGAATGTTTACAAAAGATTTTCGAAAGGCTTAGGCTTTACAAAGTAAAGCTAAACCCTCAAAAATGTGTGTTCGGGGTAGAATCAAGGAAGCTTCTGGGCTTTATGGTGAGCCAAAGGGGAATAGAAGTCGACCCCTCTAAGTGTCGAGCCATCATAGACATGGCTCCACCCTCCAATCTCACCCAAATCCGTAGCCTCTAGGGTCGTTTACAATCCGTTCGCCGATTCATATCGAATCTGGTAACTAGATGTGAACCCTTCAACAAACTGTTGAGGAAGGGCACGAAATTCTTATGGGATGACGAATGCCAAAAGTCCTTCGAGAGACTGAAGCCATACTGGGTTAATCCCCTCGTTTTGAACCCTCCAAAGCAAGGAAAACCGCTTTTACTATACATCTCCGTGCATGCGAATGCTTTAGGAGCCCTGTTGGCTCAATACGAGGATGACACCCATAAGGAGTATGCCATCAACTATATTTCGAAAACTCTCTTGGCTTATGAACGAAATTATCAAGCCATGGAGAAGACGTGCTTGGCCCTAGTCTGGGCCTGCCAGAAATTCAGACACTATTTCCTAGATCATGAGATCTGGATAGTGTCCAAGCTTGATCCAATCAAGCACTTGTTCGAAAAACCCATTCTCACGGGTAGATTGGGCAAATGGCAACTCCTTCTAATGGAGTATGATCTGAAATACCACCACCAGATCTCCATAAAGGAGCAAGCCCTAGCAGATTACGTGGCTGAGTTCCCCTTAGAGGACGCATATCCCACTCTTGTTGAAATGCCTGATGAAGGCATATTGCAAAACCATTTTCAAAACCACATTTTGGCAAATTCTTTCGAAAACCAAGTGTGGAAGATGCACTTCGATGGGGCACGAAACCAAAGAGGAGCTGGTGCTGGGGTCATCCTAATCTCTCCTAAAAAGGGCGAGATTCCTGTAAACACCCCAAATCTTCTATATTTCAAAAACTCTCAAAAACACCAAAAAGCTCGTTTGAGCCAAAACGACAACCTATTTTAAAATGTGAAAACAGGTACAGAAGGCAAAAGAAGACCCTAAGCCCGAAGAGGATTCAAGCCCAGAGCTTCAGAAGCCACTCCCTGATAAAAAAACAAAAGAAAGCAGAGCCCGTTTGATGAAAAGCTCAACGGAGTCCAGAACGGCGAGACGGAGTCCAGAACGGCGAGACGGAGTCCAGACGACAAAGTTGGGGAAAACCCAGCATCAGACGGAGCGTTGATGAAGCCAGTGCCCGCACAGATCGTTCGCCTCGAGAAGCCAAGAAGGACTGTCCGAAGAAATTTTGATTTGGATCTAGACCATAAATATCCAGATTCAAATCCATGTAATGAATAGTGTTTGGATTTGGGCCAATCCAAATAGTGTTTGGGTCGATCCAAATAGTGTTTGGATTTGGATCAGATCCAAATAGTGTTTGGATTGGATCAGATCTGGATCAAAATATCCAGATCCATATCCATAAAAATGTTGGGTTTGGATCAGATACGGATCTCAAAATATCCGAGATCCAATATCCAGATTCAAATAGTGTTTGAATTTGGATTTGGATCCAAACCCCAAACCCAAACCCAAATCCAAGACCCACCTCAAATGTCTATAAATAGAGGTGAGGGGGTCCATGTAAAGGGTTCATGCAAATGCTTGGGAGGAGAGAGAGGGAGTGATAAACCTAGCCATGTGGGCTCATGAGTGAAGTGGGCTTGAGCCATGTTGGCCAAGGCTAGATCAAGAGGGCTGCACCAACTCGAGCCTAGCTGCACCAAGAGGTGGACCGCGGGCATGGAAGTGGGCTGGACCGATTGGAGGTGGCTGGACCTAGTGGGCTGCACCTAAGGTAAGCCTCAACTAAACCTAGCCCTTCTCTCTACCCTTCTAAACCTAACCCATATGAACCCACCTACACCTAACTAAACCTAAACCACCCCAAATAAGCCCAGCCAAGTGCTGGCCGAACTCCCCAAAACCCCTTCCCCAACCAACCTGCAACCTGGCCGAACCCCACCTCGCCACCAACTAACCTCTCTTAGCCGCCGCCCCCACCACCGGCTGCGACCTAGCCGAACCTATCTATCACCGCCTCAACCAAACCCCGCCTTGACCCAACTCCACCTGCACCTTACCTGCCCCGACTAACCTACCACCACCTAAAAACCGCCACCATCCCTCGCCCCAAACCAAACCTAATGGCCTGCTCCTTGGCAGGCCATTCCCTTTAGTAAACCCACGGCCTGCTGGTGCAGGCCGTGCCTCATCCAAACCCAGCCAGGGCCTGCCACTCGGCAGGCCACTTCTTACCAAAAACCCGCAAAGGCCTGCCACTTGGCAGGCCACCTCTCCCTTCGGCAATTTCCCTTTGGCATTGTCTTTTAAATTCGGGTTTTCCCTTTGGAGTTTCGTGAGTTTGCATTGCATCTACGCCATACCACGAGGTAGGACGCATATTGCATCAAAGCAAGCCTCGTACTCCCGCTCAAAATTCACCCCATGTAGTGGAGTGTTCATAACACACACCTAGGTGGCCCATAAAGGGATAAAAAGAAAGACTTAGGCACGTGCAAATCCACGTGATCTAAAATCTGAAAATCGTACAAACCCGAATCAATCGTGCAAACACGCCAAGACTTAGGCTATTTCGATGCACGCCCATCGTGCCTAAGTAGATTAAAATTTGAAAGACTTAGGGTCGTCCAACCCTTACAAAGTCAAAATCGCCCAAATGCATGGTTTTCAAACACTTCTTCATTCAAAATATATTTTGAGTTAAACTTGTTTCAAAACGAAGTCTCTAAGCGTACAGACTGACCCTTGCGCATCGGTGCAAGAAGGTCTGCGATGTAAAAATCCCGCTTGCCTACAATCACCTTTCAAAAGTCAGATTATTTTCAAAACATACTTTGCTAGTTAAAGTAAACTAGCTCGCACGCCCATAAAGCGAAGTAGATTGCGAAAAGGTTCACTTTAGGCCTAAGTGAAAATTTTCGGTGTCTACAAATTGGCACGCCCGGTGGGACCCGGGACTTAAGCAGACTTCAAACAAATGAGTTATACTCAAATTTTCGAAAAAAAGAGTGTTTTTTTCAAAAATCGTGCATACTTAGGAAAATTGCATGAAAATGGATAGAAAGCTACAAAAATCTTCATTGAGTAAACTAAAAGAGGTTTTCAAAATAGATAAAGCCCAAAAAGAGCTCGATGACATTTCAAAGATATTTCAAAAGATGGATGCTTTAAGCAAGGAGCTTAAAGCCCATCGATCACATAGCAGCTCTTCTAGGACACATACAGATTGTGAATTGAAAACCGATCTTAAACTCAACGAAGGATTGGAGATTAGAGACAAATCCCGACAAAGGGATAAGTCATCCACTCCTACAGCTTCAAGCTTTTCAAAATCCATAGAAAAACCAAAAAAAGATTTTTCTATTTCAAAAAACCAAAAAAATCTTGAAAATTTGGAAAAAGACCAAAAAATTGAAAAACAAATTTTGGAATTTCGAAAACTTCAAGTAAAAGTCCTAAGTCTAGGCACACACATACAGTGGGACATGAAGTCCACACCCTACAAAGGAACGAGAGTGAAAAACAGGAAGATTTTGAAAGGAAACGCCTCGTAAAACCCCGGGGGCTCAAAACAGAGTTACCCGGGAAATCGGCCTGCTCTCACCTTGAAAAGGTAGACAAGCCACAAAGAGGTATGCCTGAAACCCATCCTTCTCAAGACTCTCTTCTTCATATAGGGTCATCAGATGCATTGGATAACCCCTATGCACACACAAACCCACAAACTATGCCAAAACTTGAGGATTTTCAAGGTGCGCCAACTGTCGCGCACCATTCAAAGGAATTTCAAAAACAAAAAGAAGTTCCGAAAATGGTAGACATGGAGACCCCTAATGCACGCATCGACATCTTAGGAGCTCATAACCCTACCATAGAAAAACCCACTTCTTTGAGCCTAGTCTTGTGCCCTGGAACCAAGGCTATGGCTTTGAAACAAAAAAATCAATCCCTAGGGGCACCACGAGTTGAACCTAGGGACCAAGTCAAAAACTTCAAGGGACCTTGCATGGCTCCCCTTGAATAAATTTTTCCCAAAATGGGGTATGGAACCATAAGTTTTCCATAACCCTGCTATGTCCAAAACTCCTCAAGGAACCAAGCTTGGCTTTCCTTGAGGGCAAAGTCTCCCAAACCAGGTTTGTATGGAAGCCTAAGTCTTCCATCACCCCGGAATCCAAACTCCCGATATCCAAAAGGGTATATGTCCCCAACATGGACGATTCCATGTTCCAAGATCATGATTTATACCAAAACTTTTCGAAAAGCAAAAAGTCTTGGAACATGATTCTGAATATGGGATATAAACCCTACGCGGGCCTGGGAACCCGAAACCAAGGTAGGCTTGAGCCTGTCCTACCTAGAACCAATAGGGAATGATATGGACTGGGCTACAGCCCACCCATACCCCCAGAGCCGCCACCTAAGACCATCTGGGTCAAGGGTGTCCTGTAGAACCTCTAAAAAACCGAAACCCATGTCTTAGACCTATCTGATTAGAGTCTAATTCATGAATGTTTTCTTTGAAGATTCAATGGAAGATCCCTACTTTTGAAAAAAACCAAAAAAATTGAAAACACTCAAAATCTCAAAAACATTTGGAAAAACGAAAATTCCAAAAAGAAATTTTGTTTCAAAAGCCTTTGGCCATGTACAAAGCCCATTTTCGAAAAATTGTAAAAATGCTTTCAAAAAAATGTATATACTCCCTGAAACCAAGTATCCAAAAAGTTGGTCCCCTCCACCCTTTTGCCTAGAGCTTTTTCAAAAATGAAAAGCTCGAGAATCACCAAAGCAAGGAGGAATAAACACCTCCAAGCTTCCTGAACTTCGCAAAATCCTTAACTTATGGAAAATTGGGGATTTTTTAGAAATAAGTTAACCCATAGTGTGTGCATAAGCATCATGCATTACACTTTGAAATCATTCATATGCATCGAGTCTAGACATCATTCTAGAAATCGAATTCAGGGTTTTGCAAAATCAAAGGGGCAATAAGAGTCGACCCCCTAAGTATCGAGCCTTCATAGGCATGTCTCCATACAGGTCAAAACCAACACCTTCAAGGCAAATTTTAAAAGGAAATGAGAATCTTGAAAAAGGGTTACACATTTCACAAAAACCTTTCATGGCTTTCAAAAGAAAGATTTTCTTCAACTTCTGGTTTATATGAAAACCTTGATTGTGTTAGGATAAAGAACATGAATCTCACGATGAAATATGGAGACCATGTCAAAACTAAAACCTGATGGCCATGACGATCACTTAGGGTTGGTTATGTTTCCCATCCTTGAGCAAAAAAGTATCATGATCATGTTAGAAAAACCATGGAAGTGCATGGACATAAACATACCATTGTCCATCCAAAATCCCTTTGAAAAGCCATGGCCCTTCACCATATGGCCATGCGAAATTCCCATCAAGCTAGGGGCATTTTTAAATACAGCCCCTAGACACTTTCCATGGATAAGCAAATGCATCTCCTTCATGATTTGTGAGATACATTTCATGTGTTCATCATTGCATAAAAACATGTATTTCCATTTTAAATCACATGGAGTGCATAGCATGCATCATATCACCCCGAAGAAAGCCCAAAAGGGTGGCAAACTCGAGTAGGAATGTCCCCATGTCTTCAAAAGGGCAACAAAAATTAGGAATTTATTGATATTGTGAGTAGAAATTAGCAAAACCCTGAAAATGCCCGAATATTCAAAAGGGTTTATGTTGAATTCTTTTTCAAAAAGATTTTGAAAAAAATCGAACTCCTTTGAAACTTCTTGAAAGAAGGATCGAAGTAGATTGTATAAACCCGAATGGAGGAATCTATACTTTTCGAAAAGTAGAGTCTTCCAAAAATGAATTGGCGATATTTCAAAGAACCCTGGCTTACAAGATTAAGCCTTGTTCAAAATATCAAAATATTTTCGAATAGCAGATGCTATTAAGAAATAGGATGATCTCGTTTGAATTGAGTAACTAAAGGGATAAGCCTTCCCCCATCCTACTTTCTCTCCGAAAAGGAAAATTGGTTGTGTTCAAAAGAAAAACAAAAAAAATGAGAATGCAAAAACTCCTCCGAAAGTGGTCTTCCCTTCATAAATAGGGAATACAAAAACTCCTCCGAAAGAGGTCTTCTCGTTTCAAAAGAAAAAGGAGATATAAAAACACTCCTCCCAAAGAGGTCTTCCCTTCATAAACAGGGAATGCAAAAACTCCTCCAAAGAGCTACTCTCCTTTAAAGAAAAGAGGGATTAATGAAAAAAATACTCCCAAAGGGAGACCCTCTATGAAAAAAGAAACAAAAAGTCAAAGCTCCAAAGAGCGATTTTCCGATTCTTTGCCTAAAACCACGGGACGCTTCAGAAGGGACCGTGGTATCTCTTTCTCATATCCCTACGGCTTATCCCCGAGGAAAAAGATTCAAATTTGCGAAAATCCTAAAGTACGAATAAAATCGGCTTATTTGGATTTCATTTTGTTTGAGAACTCGACTCTGTTTTGTAGGAAATGGAACTTTGAAATGTTTTCCAAGTTTTCCTACCCAAAAACCTCTACTGAGTAGCAGGTATTGAAACCCGAATGAAGGGAAGTATGAAAAATGGAAGTCCTTTTCGATATAAGTTAAAAGGAGTTCCTTTTCAAAAAGAAATTTTCGAAAACCCACGAATGTCAAAAAGACATAGGTAAAAACCTGCTCGGAGCAACCAGCCTCAAAAGGCTCTCTTCGGGCTCAAAAACCAAAAATAAAATTTTTCTCATGCATGCATTCAAAGAGTCATTCGTGCATAATCATACATATAGAGAAATAGCTAGGAAAAGCCCCCTTTTGCTAAAAATGCCCACCTGTGGAAAAAGAAAACAGGGTTTTTGCGAAGTAAATGGTGTATTCTCGAGAAAATTTGAGAGAAAAACCAAAACGGGGTGTTTCTTCTTTGCCATTATCCAAATACATTTGGATAATGCCAAAGAGGGGCATCTGTAAACACCCCAAATCTTCTATATTTCAAAAACTCTCAAAAACACCAAAAAGCTCGTTTGAGCCAAAACGACAACCTGTTTTAAAATATGAAAACAGGTACAGAAGGCAAAAGAAGACCCTAGGCCCGAAGAGGATTCAAGCCCAGAGCTTTAGAAGCCACTCCCTGATAAAAAAACAAAAGAAAGCAGAGCCCGTTTGATGAAAAGCTCAAGGAGTCTAGAACGGCGAGACGGAGTCCAGACGACAAAGTTAAGGAAAACCCAACACCAGACGGAGCGCTGATGAAGCCAGTGCCCGCACAGATCGTTCGCCTCGAGAAGCCAAGAAGGACTGTCCGAAGAAATTTTGATTTGGATCTGGACCATAAATATCCAGATTCAAATCCATGTAATGAATAGTGTTTGGATTTGGGCCAATCCAAATAGTGTTTGGGTCGATCCAAATAGTGTTTGGATTGGATTGGATCTGGATCAAAATATCCAAATCCATATCCATAAAAATGTTGGGTTTGGATCGGATACGGATCTCAAAATATCCGAGATCTAATATCTAGATCCAAATAGTGTTTGGATTTGGGTCTGGATCCAAACCCCAAACCCAAGACCCACCTCAAATGTCTATAAATAGAGGTGAGGGGGTCCATGTAAAGGGTTCATGCAAATGCTTGGGAGGAGAGAGAGGGAGTGATAAACCTAGACATGTGGGCTCATGAGTGAAGTGGGCTTGAGCCATGTTGGCCAAGGCTAGATCAAGGGGGCTGCACCAACTCGAGCCTAGCTGCACCAAGAGGTGGACCGCAGGCGTGGAAGTGGGCTGGACCGATTGGAGGTGGCTGGACCTAGTGGGTTGCACCTAAGGTAAGCCTCAACTAAACCTAGCCCTTCTCTCTACCCTTCTAAACCTAACCCATATGAACCCACCTACACCTAACTAAACCTAAACCACCCCAAATAAGCCCAGCCAAGTGCTGGCCGAACTCCCCAAAACCCTTCCCGAACCAACCTGCAACTTGGCCGAACCCCACCTCGCCACCAACTAACCTCTCTTAGCCGCCGCCCCCACCACCGGCTGCAACCTAGCCGAACCTATCTATCACCGCCTCAACCAAACCCCGCCTTGACCCAACTCCACCTGCACCTTACTTGCCCCGACTAACCTACCACCACCTAAAAACCGCCACCATCCCTCGCCCCAAACCAAACCTAATGGCCTGCTCCTTGGCAGGCCATTCCCTTTAGTAAACCCACGGCCTGCTGGTGCAGGCCGTTGTAGACGCGCGAAAATCCCCGCCTCTTCGCCCCTTTCGTGGCTTGGAGTGGATCTTATCGTGCGTCTAAGGCCTATGTATACAAACAGGGCGTGCCAGCTAGCTTACTTAAGCTAGCGAAGATATATCAACACTGACTTCTAAACGTGGCGACTGTGAGCAAGTGAGCTCTTGTCGTCGCAGACCTTCTTGCACCGATGCGCAAGGGTCAGTCTGTACGCTTTTGCAAAAAATCGAGTTTTTAGGGAGAAAGTCTACGAAACGGTTCGAGGTGTCTATTTCGGGTCTTTAAGATGCGATTGCATGTTTTAGATCGCGTGGATTTGCACGTGCCTAAGTCTTTTCTTTTATCCCTTTTTGGGTCGCCTAGTTTGTGTGTTATGAACACTCCACTACATGGGCGAATTCGAGCGGGGGTTGCTTCGATGCAATATGCGTCCTACCTCGTGGTATGGCGTAGATGCAATGCAAACTCACGCTACTCCAAAGGGAAAACCCGAAATGTAAAGACAATGCTGAAGGGAAATAACAGAAGGGAAATAACCGAAGGGAAATAACCGAAGGGAAATAACCGAAGGGAAATAACCGAAGGGAGATATGTATATATCTTATGTATATGAGCCCTTACTCGGGTCTTGCAAATAAGAGCGAAGGCTCAATGTGGGTGCGTGTTTGAATTGAAAGACTTACACACACGACATGAAATTAAACCCAAATATAAATTGCAGTATGGCCTTGACTAAGGTCTTGGGAGTAAGAGCGAAGGCTCAATGTGTGTGAGAGTGTTTAAATTGAAGTACTACACACACGACATAAATGAAACCCAAATATAACTGCAATAAGGCCTTTACTAAGGTCTTGGGAGTAAGAGCGAAAGCTCAATGTGTGTGAGAGTGTTTAAATTGAAAGACTTACTCACACGACATGAAATGAAACCCAAATAGTATAGGTCGGCCCTTACTTGGGTCTTTCAAATAAGAGCGAAAGCTCAATGTGTGTGAGAGTGTTTAAATTGAAAGACTTACTCACACGACATGAAATGAAACCCAAATAGTATAGGTCGGCCCTTACTTGGGTCTTTCAAATAAGAGCGAAAGCTCAATGTGTGTGAGAGTGTTTAAATTGAAAGACAACACACCCAACTTAAGCAAAACCCTTCGGAAATGAAATATATACGTACACTTATATATTGGGGCGGATTAGGCCCGTGTGTGTGCAAAATTGTGCACGACTAAGAGAGTGCACGTGTGTGGTTGTGCCAAGCCACTTCGGGGTTTCAAAACAGGTTCTAAAAAGGGTTTTCAAAAGCTATATCATATGTTTTTGAAAGATAAAGTTTTAAACATATATACAGGGTTTGTTTGGAAGGCTCCTGGGTTTCCAAACTCAAAATGGCCCTTTGGGGCTGCTTGTATAAAACCAGATGGATTTTGAGAAATTCGTGGGATTTCGGGGTGTTTACAGATGCCCCTCTTTGGCCTTGTCCAAATAGATTTGGATAAGGGCAAAGATGACAAACACCCCTTTTAATGTCTCCCTAGATCTAGCCACGAAGAATATGGGATCGTCCCATTTTAGCAAAATCTCAATTTTACAAACTCTGGTAGGAGGAGATATCACGCCAAAGGGTTCACTTATGGAATCTGGTCCTAAATGGGATCATGTTCATGCAAGTACCATGCGTGGAATGCAAATGACATGGGTGTGGTGCCAAAAGTAGCGACCTCCCAGAGACCAGGTGTGGTCGAACTCTAGAGACTTACAAGGCCTACTGCTCAAAGTGAGCAAAAACCCTATGCTGTTCGATGTTCGGTTTTCAAAACTTATTTACAAAAGCTATTTACCAAAGGGACAACTGTCTTGAGTCTCGATCCTAAGGATCTCGAGCTCTTCGCGCTTGCCCTTGTTTGAGTCTTAACACTCGCTTATCTAGCGGAGGTTTTATAAGAAAATAAGCTTCATTTCAAATTCCTACGGCTTACTCGAAAGGTCGAATTCTCAAACAAGATGAAATTCAAGTAAGTAAATCCTATTTTTACTTTAGGATTCCTCGAAATGAACCATGTTTAGCTTGGGATAAGCCAGGGATGGGAAAGAGATACCACGGTCCCTTCTGAAGCGTCCCGTGGTTTAAGGCATAGAAGGCGGAAAACTGCTCTTTTTGAGCTTTTTGGCCTCTTTTTCCTTTTTTATAGAGGGTCTCCCTTTGGGAGTATTTTTTCTTTAATCCCTCTTTTTATAAGAGAATCGATTTTTCTTTTTCAAGTCTGGTTTCTTTCTTTTGGAAAGAGACTTTAAATGGGAAATTCCCTTTTGATTTGGGCCTTTGTTTTCCTTTTGGAAGGAGAAAAGAAGAGGGGAGGACTTATCCCAAGCCTACACTCGATCCATTCCAGATCAGCCTATTTAGAAATAGCACGTACTACTTGCAAGTATCTTGCTATGTTGAACTAGGCCTTTCTTTGTAAGAAGAAGGATTTTGAAATGTAACCATGATTTTGAAAACTCCACTCTTTCACAAGTGCGAATTCTCTCACTTAGGGTCACACGAGTTCGCCTTTGCACCTTATTCACATGTCTCAGGGCAGCTATCCCTTTAAAATTTTCAAAACTGGAATTTAATCCAGATCCTACACATGATACTTCTTTAAGTATTGAATATTGATAGGATCTGCTAAATTCCTACCTTCTACATCGATCAACCAATACGAATTGTTCGTAGTGGTTGCTCGTACAACATAGGGTCCATCCCAGTTGGGGCGCCACTTGCCTAAGGGGTGTGGGCCACGATGATGGATGGTTTTTAAGACCAGATCTCCCACTTCAAAGTGGCGAGGTCTCATGTGTTTGCTATAATGTCGGGCTATCCTTTGCCGGTATGCACGAGCATGATCCATGGCAAGGAGTCGCCTCTCATCTAGCAAATCTAGTTCGGCCATCCTAGCATGCTGAAGCGTCTCTAGGGGAAGGTCGAGTGCAATGGATGTATGGAATGAATGCAGTTGGGTATGAATGGGAAGAATGGCGTTTGTGCCATAGACCAATTCGAATGGTGTGGCATTCGTGGGAGTCCGGATGGAAGTCCTATAAGCCCATAAGGCTTCATCCAGCTTCTCATGCCACCTCCTACCCTTTTCTAAGGTTTTCTCAATGATACCAATGAGAGTCTTGTTTGTGGCTTCGGCTTGGCCGTTGCCTTGAGGGTAGTAGGGCGAGGAGAAGTGGTGAGTTATGCCATACGTGTTGCACAACTTAACCATCCGCTCGTTCTTGAATGGGGTACCATTATCAGACACAAGGTCTCGTGGAACCCCAAATCGAGCCAAGATATTCCTCCGGATGAAAGCCACCACATGTTGCCCCATCACATTCGTTAGGGAAATGGCTTCCACCCACTTGGAGAAATACTCCGTGGCTGCCAAGATAAAACGATGCCCATTCGAGGCCTTTGGAAATATGGGGCCTACAATGTCAAACGCCCACATGGTAAATGGCCAGGGGCTGACCACGGAATGCAATGCAGATGAAGGGATATGAATGGCGTGCCCATGCACTTGACATGGATGACACTTTCTAACATGATCGTGACAATCCCTTTTCAGGGTGGACCAAAAATAACCCCCTCTAAGTATTTTCATTGCCATCATGTTGGCATTAACATGACCTCCACATTCTCCATCGTGGAACTCGTGCATCACTATCCTAGCCTCCTCTAGGTCGATACATCTAAGCAGAATGCCGGTAAAACTCTTTTTGTATAAGACCCCACCCAGAATGGTGTATCGGGTCGAAATCTTACGAATGAATGCCCTATCTTTGGATGTGGCATCCTCAGTGAATCCCCCATTTTCTAAAAATTGTTTTATGTCATAGAACCAGGGTTTTTCAATAGACTCTGGGTTGTTTTGGCAAATATCCAAGTCGTGTGTGGATGGATGGGGCGCATGCCATATTTCCAAAGATCTGGTCCCTGAAATGGGATCGACCTTCAGGGCTGAACCCAAGGAAGAGAGGGCATCGGCGATGCCATTGTCCTCTCTTCCCACGTGTGTGAGCTTACACGACTGGAAGGAGTGGACCAATCGAGTGGCCAACTCGTGATATGGAAGTAGTTTCTCATTACGTACTTGCCAAATTTTTAAAATCTGGTTTATGACAAGGAGTGAATCTCCAAAGACCTCGATGCATGATGCCCCTAGAGTTTTCGAAATCCTTAAACCTTGTATGAGTGCTTCATACTCAGCTACGTTGTTGGAACATTCGAAATCTAAGCGGACGGCTATGGGAATCTCGCCCTTTTCAGGGGAGATTAGGATGATCCCGGCACCAGCCCCTCGTTGGTTTCGTGCCCCGTCGAAGTGCATCTTCCACACTTGGTTTTCGAAAGAATTTGCCAAAATGTGGTTTTGAAAATGGTTTTGCAATATGCCTTCATCAGGCATTTCGACAAGAGTGGGATATGCGTCCTCCAAGGGGAAGTCGGCCACGTAATCTGCTAGGGCCTGCCCCTTAACGGAGATCTGGTGATGGTATTTTAGATCATACTCCATTAGAAGGAGTTGCCATTTGCCCAATCTACCCGTGAGAATGGGTTTTTCGAACAAGTGCTTGATTGGATCAAGCTTGGACACTATCCAGATCTCATGATCTAGGAAGTAGTGTCTGAATTTCTGGCAGGCCCAGACTAGGGCCAAGCACGTCTTCTCCATGGCTTGATAATTTCGCTCATAAGCCAAGAGAGTTTTCGAAATATAGTAGATGGCATACTCCTTATGGGTGTCATCCTCGTATTGAGCCAACAGGGCTCCTAAAGCGTTTACATGCACGGAGATGTATAATAAAAGCGGTTTTCCTTGCTTTGGAGGATTCAAAACGGGGGGATTAACCAAGTATGCCTTTAGTCTCTCGAAGGACTTTTGGCATTCGTCATCCCATAAGAATTTCGTGCCCTTCCTCAATAGTTTGTTGAAGGGTTCGCATCTAGTTGCCAGATTCGATATGAATCGGCGCACAGATTGCAATCGACCCTGGAGGCTACGGACTTGGGTGAGATTGGAGGGTGGAGCCATGTCTATGATGGCTCGACACTTAGAGGGGTCGACTTCTATTCCCCTTTGGCTCACCATAAAGCCTAGAAGCTTCCCTGATTCTACCCCGAACACACATTTTTGAGGGTTTAGCTTTACTTTGTAAAGCCTAAGCCTTTCGAAGATTTTTTGTAAACATTCGATATGGGTGCATCGGGTTTTGGATTTTGCCAAGAGATCATCTACATACACTTCTACAAGCTCGTGAATTTGATCATGGAAGATCGTGTTCATGGCTCGTTGGTATGTTGCGCCGGCATTTTTCAAGCCAAAGGGCATGACTGTATAGCAGTACGTGCCCCATGGGGTTGTCAAGGCGGTCTTACCCTGATCTCGTGGGCTTAGTTTGATTTGATTATAGCCTGAATAGCCATCCATAAATGAAAACATTTCATGATTTGCAGTACTATCGACTATCAAATCTATGTTTGGTAAAGGATAATTATCCTTTGGAGTGGCTTTATTCAGGTTTCTGAAATCGATGCATATTCGAATTTTCCCATTGGTTTTTCGAACTACAACGATATTTGACAACCAATCAGAATACGCAATGGGTTTTATAAATCCGGCTTTTAGCAGATCTTCTAAACCCTCTTTAACTTGCGTGTGTACATTCGGGTGTATTTTCCTAAGCTTCCGCTTTATTGGTTTTACACCTATATCTAAGGGAAGACGATGCTCGACTATGCTGGGATCTATGCCCGGCATGTCTTCATACGTCCATGCAAACACATCTAAATAGGTTTGTAGAAATGCAATGAATGCTAACTTTTCAGTTTCATGCAAGCATGCGCCTATTTTGATGGTTTTGGGATTGGAATCATCCCCTAGGTTCACCTCTACGAAATCTCCTCCTACTGATTGGGAAGGTCTTTCAAAATCGAGAATTCTATGAAATTCTGGGAGCTCAGAAGTGGGATCTTCCTCAAGGGGATCCACTTCTGGGCTTCGATCATTCTCGTGGACTTTAGACCCGAGGGAACTTGATGCGTGGTTTTCAAAATAACCTGGTTTTGTACTTGGATTTTCAAGTGATTTCAAAATTTTTGGTCTGGCTATGCAGACGACGTTTCTTTCGAAATTCTTTTCTTTCGCCAAAGTTAAACCAGGAGCAGCTATGTACAAAATCTTTTTGGTATTTTCCAAATTTTCGATTTTTTTGGGTTTTTGTAAAACAAGAACTTTGGGAACTATACAAAGCACACTTTTTTCGAGTTTTTGCTTTTCCATTTTTTGGTTTTCCTTGTTTTTCGATTTTTTTGGATTTTAAGTTTTCAAATGTTTTTGGTATTTTTATAAAAAGGGATCTTCCGTCATACCTACAAAGGGAAAACACTATGGGTTAGACTCGGAATAGGAGGTCTAAACCATAGGTCTCTTCTAAGACAGGCTCCGGGGCACCCTTGACCCAGGTGGTCACAGGGGGTGGCTCCGGCGGTATTCGGGGAGTATAGCCGATTCCATATCGGCTTGGATTGGCCCTAGGAAGGATGGGCTCTAGGAGACCCTGGTTTTGTGCCCCTAGACTTTTGTAGGGCGTGTAGCCCATGTTCAATAACATGTTCCATGACCTTTTGTTTTTTGAAAAGATGGGATATAAGTCGTGGTCCTGGAACATGCTATCGTCCATATTAGGCTCGTAGGGCCTTTTGTCCAGGGGTTTTGGAAATAGGGAATGCTTGGGTTTTCCTAGGAGGATTAGAGTCGGGAGGGGGCCTGCTTTGGGCGGCCCCTTCACACATACAACCTTCCTAGGGTTGTTCAACACGAGCCGAGGTGGCTCAACCTTGATTTGCCCCAGGTTAGCCTCATGGGCCTGGGAGCTTGATAAACAAGGGGAGTTTATGATCTCCTGAAGCTGTGGGTGACTCTCACCTAGGATCACTACGACTTGGTCCCTAAAAGGGATCTTGACACACTTGTGGAAGGTGGATGGCACAGCGCACAAACTGTGTATCCAGGGTCTTCCCAGCAACAGGTTATAATGGGGGTGGATGTCCAAGACATGGAACACCCCCGTGTGTTCGATCCCTCCCGTTTCCATTGGGAGTTCGATGGATCCTAAAGGCCTAGACGCATTCCCATCGTATCCAGTGATAACGATGGGGCTTGGGTTTACTGAAGTCAAGGTGACTCCGATTTTGTACGCCACGTGAAGTGGAAGGATGTTGAGCCCTCCTCCACCATCGACTAGGCACCTGTCCAGAGAGTGGTTGTTTAGAACCACCTCGATATGCAGGGCCTGGTTATGGGTTTCGTAGGGTCTATCTACATCATCTTCCGAAAAGGTGATGGGCGATTTTGCTCCTAACAAAGCCACTTGGGCAGACAAGGACTCCGGACTTATGTTCGAATCAACCTTGGCCCTTTCTAGAATTTTCTCTAAGACAAGTCTATGCCTAGGCGAGGTTTTGATAAGCTCTAGGATAGACATGTGAATAGGAATCTTTGAAAGGTGGTTTTCGAAATCATAAGGATTTAGGATGATTTTGTCCTTATCTGCTTTTGGCAGACCACTAGGGATACATGCTTTTGAGGGGCCAGGCACACTGACCACCTTTGAGCACCTTGAAGGTGCGGGGGTTGGTAGATCCTCCCGGATCTAGTGACTTCCCCCACGACCAGCCTAGGGTTTGCGCTAGACTTGGCTCTAAGGATGAGCTGAGGAGAACCTTGGATTTTCAAAACTGGTTTTGTCGGGGTTTCCACTTTTGGTGGTCCCCGGATGACGACTTGGGCGGGCCTCTTGTATAATACAAGGATGGGCGCACAAGCAGGCCGACCAGGTTCGGGCCTTCGCGCTAGTTCCTTGGAGATGGTGAGGGTACATACCTCCTTTCCTTTCCCACTGCCACTGGCGTGTTTGGGAAAGGGTTCCTTGAAGATAGCTTGAGGTGGCTCAGATTCCGCAGTGACCTGGAGCCGGCCCTCCGCTATCAAGTTCTCAATTTTATTTAGAAGAGAGAAGCACCGTTTGGTATCATGGCCTTTGAGCCGATGATACTTGCAAAACCGGTTTAAATACCCCCCTTTGGACGTGACTCCTTCGGGGATTTCAGGGAGTTCGATCATGCCCTGGGCAAGTAGGAGGTCTAGGACCTCCGACACAGGTTGCCCCAGCGGAGTGTACTCCCGTTTTTCAATTGGTTTTGAAAAATTGCGTTCTCTCTTATTTTCTATTTTTTCAAAATTTTTAGAAGTGCCCGCCATGCCTGGATCCACCCGGACATTGGCGATTTTATGGGGCTTTGCCCCTTTGTCCATTGTGGGCAGCCCATATGCGATGGGCTTTTCCACACGTGTTTTGGGAACGGCACTTCCTTTCCATAAGTGGTCGTATGTCCCTTTTCGCAAGTTGGTTTCGAAAAGGGAAGCCTTTTTGATCAACTTATGGAAAGTTGAAATCTCATGGAGCGAGAGAAGGGTTTTTAACTCGCTTTTGAAATTATCCAGGATGAGCATTACTGCGCATCCTTCGGATATAGGCTCTCGCACTTGGCCTAAAAGAGACCTCCATCTTATAATGAAGGCATGCACGTCTTCGTTCATGCCTTGCTTTGTATCCCTTAAGGTATTCAGGGTTGGCGTGACTTCCACGTTGTGTGCAAATCTTTGCATGAAGCAGTTTGCTAACTCTTCAAAAGTAGCGAACTGGCTTAAGTCGTAGGAAGCCAGCCATTTGGCAGCTGTGCCTTTAAGGGATAGAGGGAACCAATACACCCATTTCATCGAGTCCTTTTTCTTCTTATGGGCTCGACGTGAGAAAAGCTGCAAGTGAGACCTAGGGTCTCCCATGCCATCATACCGATGGAAGTTCGGTATTTCATCGTCACTGTCTGTTTCGTAATCCATGGGAAGGAAATCAGACAGGGCGTAGCTTCTTTTCTCTTTATTTTGCCCTTTCAGCAGTTGCTGTAGGGCTTTACGGTCCTTTTGTGTGAAGGACTCGTGGTATTGGTTGCCTTCCATTACGGAGGCTTCTTTTTGCTTGCGAGGCTTTTCAATTTTCTTTTTAGGCCTTTGTTCACCGTTTGATGAACACGAATCGCCTACTTCAGCCTCTTGGCTGAGAGCATCGATTTTGGCCTCAAATTCCCTTCTCAAGTCCTCGATTTCATCTAGTTTTATTTTGTTTTTGAAAATCCTCCTAGAGTGAGAACTTGATGCGCATGAGCCTTGGCTCGACACTTCACTTGGATTGGATTTTGACATGCTTTTCAAGCTTTTTCAAAATTTCCTAAGTAAAAGCAAAGAAAACAAGTTAAAACGACACCTTTATAAAATTTTCGCAAGACTCCTATAAGTAAACTCGATTTTTGAAAAGGCTCACGTCCCACCGGGCGTGCCAATCTCTCTAGACGCGCGAAAATCCCCGCCTCTTCGCCCCTTTCGTGGCTTGGAGTGGATCTTATCGTGCGTCTAAGGCCTATGTATACAAACAGGGCGTGCCAGCTAGCTTACTTAAGCTAGCGAAGATATATCAACACTGACTTCTAAACGTGGCGACTGTGAGCAAGTGAGCTCTTGTCGTCGCAGACCTTCTTGCACCGATGCGCAAGGGTCAGTCTGTACGCTTTTGCAAAAAATCGAGTTTTTAGGGAGAAAGTCTACGAAACGGTTCGAGGTGTCTATTTCGGGTCTTTAAGATGCGATTGCATGTTTTAGATCGCGTGGATTTGCACGTGCCTAAGTCTTTTCTTTTATCCCTTTTTGGGTCGCCTAGTTTGTGTGTTATGAACACTCCACTACATGGGCGAATTCGAGCGGGGGTTGCTTCGATGCAATATGCGTCCTACCTCGTGGTATGGCGTAGATGCAATGCAAACTCACGCTACTCCAAAGGGAAAACCCGAAATGTAAAGACAATGCTGAAGGGAAATAACAGAAGGGAAATAACCGAAGGGAAATAACCGAAGGGAAATAACCGAAGGGAAATAACCGAAGGGAGATATGTATATATCTTATGTATATGAGCCCTTACTCGGGTCTTGCAAATAAGAGCGAAGGCTCAATGTGGGTGCGTGTTTGAATTGAAAGACTTACACACACGACATGAAATTAAACCCAAATATAAATTGCAGTATGGCCTTGACTAAGGTCTTGGGAGTAAGAGCGAAGGCTCAATGTGTGTGAGAGTGTTTAAATTGAAGTACTACACACACGACATAAATGAAACCCAAATATAACTGCAATAAGGCCTTTACTAAGGTCTTGGGAGTAAGAGCGAAAGCTCAATGTGTGTGAGAGTGTTTAAATTGAAAGACTTACTCACACGACATGAAATGAAACCCAAATAGTATAGGTCGGCCCTTACTTGGGTCTTTCAAATAAGAGCGAAAGCTCAATGTGTGTGAGAGTGTTTAAATTGAAAGACTTACTCACACGACATGAAATGAAACCCAAATAGTATAGGTCGGCCCTTACTTGGGTCTTTCAAATAAGAGCGAAAGCTCAATGTGTGTGAGAGTGTTTAAATTGAAAGACAACACACCCAACTTAAGCAAAACCCTTCGGAAATGAAATATATACGTACACTTATATATTGGGGCGGATTAGGCCCGTGTGTGTGCAAAATTGTGCACGACTAAGAGAGTGCACGTGTGTGGTTGTGCCAAGCCACTTCGGGGTTTCAAAACAGGTTCTAAAAAGGGTTTTCAAAAGCTATATCATATGTTTTTGAAAGATAAAGTTTTAAACATATATACAGGGTTTGTTTGGAAGGCTCCTGGGTTTCCAAACTCAAAATGGCCCTTTGGGGCTGCTTGTATAAAACCAGATGGATTTTGAGAAATTCGTGGGATTTCGGGGTGTTTACAGATGCCCCTCTTTGGCCTTGTCCAAATAGATTTGGATAAGGGCAAAGATGACAAACACCCCTTTTAATGTCTCCCTAGATCTAGCCACGAAGAATATGGGATCGTCCCATTTTAGCAAAATCTCAATTTTACAAACTCTAGGGGCATCATGCATCGAGGTCTTTGGAGATTCACTCCTTGTCATAAACCAGGTTTTAAAAATTTGGCAAGTACGTAATGAGAAACTACTTCCATATCACGAGTTGGCCACTCGATTGGTCCAGTCCTTCCAATCGTGTAAACTCACACACGTAGGAAGAGAGGACAATGGCATCGCCGATGCCCTCTCCTCCTTGGGTTCAGCCTTGAAGGTCGATCCCATTTCAGGGACCAGATCTTTAGAAATATGGCATGCGCTCCACCCATCCACACATGACTTGGATATTTGCCAAAATAACCCAGAGTCTATTGAAAAACCCTGGTTTTATGACATCAAACAGTTTTTAGAAAATGGGAGATTCGCCGAGGATGCCACATCCAAGGATAAGGCATTCATCCGTAAGATTTCGACCCGATACACCATTCTGGGTGGGGTCTTATACAAAAAAAGTTTTACCAGCATTCTGCTTAGGTGTATCGACCTAGAGGAGGCTAGGATAGTGATGCACGAGTTCCACGATGGAGAATGTGGAGGTCATGTTAATGCCAACATGATGGCAATGAAAATACTTAGAGGGGGCTATTTTTGGTCCACCCTGAAAAAGGATTGCCACGATCATGTTAGGAAGTGTCATCCATGTCAAGTGCATGGGCACGCCATTCATATCCCTTTATCTGCATTGCATTCCGTGGTCAGCCCCTCTCCATTTACCATGTGGGCGTTTGACATCATAGGCCCAATATTTCCAAAGGCCTCGAATGGGCATCGATTTATTTTAGCAGCCACGGAGTATTTCTCCAAGTGGGTGGAAGCCATTTCCCTAACGAATGTGATGGGGCAACATGTGGTGGCTTTCATCCGGAGGAATATCTTGGCTCGATTTGGGGTTCCACGAGACCTTGTGTCTGATAATGGTACCCCATTCAAGAACGAGCGGATGGTTAAGTTGTGCAACACGTATGGCATAACTCACCACTTCTCCTCGCCCTACTACCCTCAAGGCAACGGCCAAGCCGAAGCCACAAACAAGACTCTCATTGGTATCATTGAGAAAACCTTAGAAAAGGGTAGGAGGTGGCATGAGAAGCTGGATGAAGCCTTATGGGCTTATAGGACTTCCATCCGGACTCCCACGAATGCCACACCATTCGAATTGGTCTATGGCACAAACGCCATTCTTCCCATTCATACCCAACTGCATTCATTCCATACATCCATTGCACTCGACCTTCCCCTAGAGACGCTTCAGCATGCTAGGATGGCCGAACTAGATTTGCTAGATGAGAGGCGACTCCTTGCCATGGATCATGCTCGTGCATACCGGCAAAGGATAGCCCGACATTATAGCAAACACATGAGACCTCGCCACTTTGAAGTGGGAGATCTGGTCTTAAAAACCATCCATCATCGTGGCCCACACCCCTTAGGCAAGTGGCGCCCCAACTGGGATGGACCCTATGTTGTACGAGCAACCACTACGAACAACTCGTATTGGTTGATCGATGTAGAAGGTAGGAATTTAGCAGATCCTATCAATATTCAATACTTAAAGAAGTATCATGTGTAGGATTTGGATTAAATTCCAGTTTTCGAAAATTTTTAGGGATAACTGCCCTGAGACATGAGAATAAGGTGCAAAGGCAAACTCGTGTGACCCTGAGTGAGAGAATTCGCACTTGTGAAAGAGTAGAGTCTTCAAAAATTGTGGTTACATTTCAAAATCCTTCTTCTTACAAAGAAAGGCCTAGTTCAATATAGCAAGATACTTGCAAGTAGTACGTGCTATTTCTCAATCCAAACCCATGTATGGACTTGGATATGGATTTGGATCCAGAGACCCAATCCAATATCCATATCCATGGCCCACATCACCTTCTCATAAATGGAGGTGGGGCCCACTTGAATTTCACGTGGGATTATGGGCATGAGAGAGAGTGGGGGTGGATAAGATCAAGTGTGTGTTGTAATTAAGCTTGACTTGTGTGTCAAGTTTGGGGTTAATCATGTGGGTTAGCCTAATTAAGTGGGTTTAAGCTTGTAATTAGCCAAAACCTAACCTAGGGCTGCACCAACATGATGTGGTTAAGGTCTATGGGCCATGCAAAGGGAGCTCCTTCACCTAAACCTAACCAAAAACACCTAATCCTAGCCTTCTACCCTAATCCGGCCCTAATCTGAGCCTAATCACCTAACCCACTTCCCTAATCCCGGCCTAATCCCAACCTAATCACCTAACCCACTTCCCTAATCCTTCCCTAAACCTAGGTTAATTTCCCTAAACCTAGCCTAATCCTAGCCTAATCACCTAACCTACCTCACTAAACCTCACCCTAGAACCAACCCACCTAGCTAAACCCTAAACCTCTAAACCACCCCTAGCCCACAACCTACCCAAACCACTTGTATTTAAAATATCTGGCCCTACCCTTTCCAGCCCACCTTATCACCATTCCACCTCACCAAAACCACCTAACCACTACCCCAAAACCAGCCCTAACCGACCTAGCCCAGCCCTATATAAACCCCCCCCCTTGGGGGCGGGTTTTCCCATCTAGCGGCCAACCTCCAATCCCAGGTCCTCCACTTCCCAGCTCAGCCGAATCCCCTCCTGCTCCACCTGCTACACGTCCCGCCACCACCTGCACCACTACCTTCCAGCCGAGCACCACCACCACTCCCATCACCTGGCTGAACTTCATCCCGAGCCTCCCAATCACCCGGCTGATTCCCTTCCATCCGCCACCACCTCTTCACTCGGTAAGTACCCTACACTCCACCTTACTCCTTCTTCACTCCCTCTCCACTCTCAGCCACCTAATCCACTCCCATATCACCCTAACACCAGCCATTCCACTTGCTACCACCAGTCCCACTCGGCCAGGCCCGTAGCCACCCTAACTACCTGCCACCACCTAGACACCTTAGCTCCCTTCGACCACCCAATCCAACTCCCTAAGACCTGCCCATATCACCCCAATACACCTACTACACCCACTACCACCTGGCCCCATCTCCTAGCTAGTTCCCCTCCCTTACACCACTCCTAGCCACTCTAGCAACCCGCCACCACCAAGTCCTCCTAGTCGGCCACTCCAACCGACTGTCATTTCATTCGGCCACCCTAGCAACCCGCCAACCTTAGGTGCCCCATTAGATCTTCCCTTAAGCTTCCTTTAGTGCCATACTCCCTTAGTGACCCCTACTTAGGCCCTCTAGTCCAACACGCCAAGAACAACCCTTTCTTAGCAGCCGGCCACCTTCAAGGCGCCTCTTCCGCGCACCAAGGACACTCGGCCAGCACCCCTTGCCGTTCAACCTCGCGGAGCTCCCTTTCGCAGCCCAAGGCGAAGGCCAAGCCCACGCTCAAGCAAGGCATCTTCGGACCAGCTATTAGTAAGTGCCTAACTCGGTCTTTAGTTGTATACTTGCTTGAGATTCAATTCGATACGGGGTTGTAATAACGGAGCATAGTCTCCCCCGCTTGTAATAACGTGGCTTGGCACACCCACACACGTGCACTCTCTTAGTTGTGCACGATTTTGAACACACACGGGCCTAATCAGCCCCTAATACATAAATATATACATATATTTTAATTTTCATAGGGTTTTGCTTAAGTTGGGTGTGTTGTCTTTCAATTCAAGCACTCACACACATTGAGCCTTCGCTCTTATTTGAAAGACCCAAGTAAGGGCCGTGTTATACTATTTGGGCTTTCATTTCATGTCGTGTGTGTAAGTCTTTCAATTCAAGCACTCACACACATTGAGCCTTCCCTCTTATTTGAAAGACCCAAGTAAGGGCCGTGTTATACTATTTGGGCTTTCATTTCATGTCGTGTGTGTAAGTCTTTCAATTCAAGCACTCACACACATTGAGCCTTCGCTCTTATTTGAAAGACCCAAGTAAGGGCCGACCTATATTATTTGGGTTTTCATTTCATGTCGTGTGTGTAAGTCTTTCAATTCAAGCACTCACACACATTGAGCCTTCGCTCTTATTTGAAAGACCCAAGTAAGGGCCGTGTTATACTATTTGGGTTTAATTTCATGTTGTGTGCGTAGTACTTAAATTCAAGCACTCACACACATTGAGCTTTCGCTCTTATTCCCAAGACCTTAATCAAGGCCATACTGCAAGTTATATTTGGGTTTAATTTCAGTCATGTGTGTAAGTCTTTCAATTCAAGCACGCACCCACATTGAGCCTTCGCTCTTATTTGCAAGACCCGAGTAAGGGCCCATATACATACGCTATATACATATCTCCCTTCGGCATTTACATTACAAGTCATTTCCCTTTGGTTATTTCCCTTCGGTTATTTCCCTTCGGCATTGTCTTTACATTCGGGTTTTCCCTTTGGAGTAGCGTGAGTTTGCATTGCATCTACGACATACCACGAGGTAGGATGCATATTGCATCAAAGCAAGCCCCGCTCGAATTCGCCCATGTAGTGGAGTGTTCATAACACACAAACTAGGTGGCCCATAAAGGGATAAAAGGAAAGACTTAGGCATGTGCAAATCCACGTGATCTAAAATCTGCAATCGCATCTAAAAGATCCGAATTAAACACCTTGAACCGCTTTGTAGGCTTTCTATCCCAAAAACTCGATTTTTGCAAAGCATACAGACTGACCCTTGCGCATCGGTGCAAGAAGGTCTGCGACGACAAGAGCTCACTGGCTCACAGTCGCCACGATTAGAAGTCAGTTTAATATCTTCGCTAGCTTAGGTAAGCTAGCTGGCATGCCCTGTTTACATAAATAGGCCTTAGATGCACAAGAGGATCCAATCCAAGCCCAAAAAAGGCGAAGAGGCGTGGGGATTTTTCGCGCGTCCCGGTGGGACGTGAGCCTTTCAAAAATCGAGTTTTTAAGGTAGAAGTTTTGCGAAAATTTTGTTAAAAAAGGTGTCATTTTAACTTGTTTTCTTTGCTTGTACTTAGGACATTTTGAAAAAAGCTTGAAAAGCATGTCAAAATCCAATCCAAGTGAAGTGTCGAGCCAAGGCTCATGCGCATCAAGTTCTCACTCTAGGAGGATTTTCAAAAACAAAATAAAACTAGATGAAATCGAGGACTTGAGAAGGGAGTTTGAGGCCAAAATCGATGCTCTCAGCCAAGAGGCTGAAGTAGGCGATTCATGTTCATCAAATGGTGAACAAAGGCCTAAGAAAAAATTTGAAAAACCTCACAAGGACAAAGAGGCCTCTGTAATGGAAGGCAACCAATACCACGAGTCCTTCACACAAAAGGACCGTAAAGCCCTATAGCAGTTACTGAAAGGGCAGAATAAAGAGAAAAGAAGCTATACCCTGTCTGATTTCCTTCCTATGGATTACGAAACAGACATTGACGATAAAATACTGAACTTCCATCGGTATGATGGCATGGGAGAGCCTAGGTCTCACTTGCAGCTTTTCTCACGTCGAGCCCATAAGAAGAAAAAGGACTCGATGAAATGGGTGTATTGGTTCCCTTTATCCCTTAAAGGCACAGCTGCCAAATGGCTGGCTTCCTACGACTTAAGCCAGTTCGCTACTTTTGAAGAGTTAAAGAACTGCTTCATGCAAAGATTTGCACACAACGTAGAAGTTACGCCGACTCTGAATACCTTAAGGGATACAAAGCAAGGCATGAACGAAGACGTACATGCCTTCATTATAAGATGGAGGTCACTTTTGGGCCAAGTGCGAGAGCCCATATCCGAAGGATGCGCAGTCATGCTCATCCTGGATAACTTTAAAAGCGAGTTAAAAACCCTTCTCTCTCTCCATGAGATCTCAACTTTCCATAAGTTGATAAAAAAGGCCTCCCTTTTCGAAACCAACTTGTGAAAAGGGACATACGATCACTTGTGGAAAGGAAGTGCCGTTTCCAAAACCTGCTTGGAAAAGCCCATCACATACGAGCTACCCATGATGGACAAAGGGGCAAAGCCCCATAAAATCGCCAATGTCCGGGTGGATCTTGGCGTGGCAGGCACTTCCAAAAATTTTGAAAAATTAGAAAATAAGAGGGAGCGAAATTTTCAAAAACCGGTTGAAAAACGGGAGTACACTCCGTTGGGGCAACCTGTGTTGGAGGTCCTAGACCTTCTACTTGCCTAGGGCATGATAGAACTCCCTGAAATCCCCGAAGGAGTCACTTCCAAAGGGGGGTATTTAAACCGATTTTGTAAGTATCATCGGCTCAAAGGTCATGATACCAAATGCTGCTTCTCCCTCTTAAATAAAATTGAGAACTTGATAGCAGAAGGCCGGCTCCAGGTCACTGCGGAACTTGAGCCACCTCAAGCTATCTTCAAAGAACCCTTTCCCAAACACGCCAGTGGCAGTGGGAAAGGAAAGGAGGTATGTACCCTCACCTTTTCTAAGGAACTAGCGCAAAAAACAGAACCTGGTCGACCCACTTGTGCGCCCATTCTTGTACTATACAAGAAGCCCGCCCAAGTCGTCATTCGGGGACCACCAAAAGTGGAATCCCCGGCAAAACCAGTTTTAAAAATCCAAGGTTCTCCTCAGCTCATCCTTAGAGCCAAATTTAGCGCAAACCCTAGGTTGGTCGTGGGGGAAGTGACTAGATCCGGGAGGATCTATCAACCCTCGCACCTTCAAGGTGCTCAAAAGGTGGTCAGTGTGCCTGCCCCTCAAAAGCATGTATACTTAGGAGAATTACATAAAAATGGATAAAAAGCTACAAAAATCCTCGTTGAGTAAACTAAGAGAGGCTTTCAAAACAGATAAAGCCCAAAGAGAGCTCGATAATATTTCAAAAATATTTCAAAAGATGGTTGCTTTAAGTAAGGAGCTTAAAGCCTATAGATCACATAACAGCTCTTCTAGGGCACATACAGATCATGAATTGAAAACCGATCTCAAACTCAATGAAGGATTGGAGATTAGAGACGAATCCCAGAAAAGGGGCGAGTCATCCACTCCTACATCTTCAAGCTTTTCAAAATCCAAGGGAAATTCAAAAACAGATTGTTCTGTTTCAAAAAATCAAAAAAATCTTGAAAACTTTCAAAAAACAAAAAAATTGAAAAATCAAGCTTTAAAATTTTGAAAAATACAAGTGAAAGTCCTAAGTCTAGGCACACACACACTGTGGGACATGAAACCCACACCCTATAAAGGAATGAGAGTGAAAAATAGGAAGGTTTCGAAAGGAAACGCCTCGTAAAACCCCGGGGGCTCAAAACAGAGTTACCCGGGAAAACGGCCTGCTCTCACCCTGAAAAGGTAGACAAGCCACAAAGAGGTATGCCTGAAACCCATCCTTCTCAAGACTCTCTTCTTCATATAGGGTCATCAGATGCATTGGATAACCCCTGTGCACACACAAACCCACAAATGATGTCAAAATTTGAGGATTTTCAAGATGCACCAACTGTCGCGCACCATCCAAAGGAATTTCAAAAAAAGTTCAAAAAATGGTAGACATGGAGACCCTTAATGCATGCATCGATATCTTAGGAGCTCATAACCCTACCCTAGAAAAACCCACTTCTTCGAGCCTAGTCTTGTACCCTGGAACCAAAGCTATGGCTTCGAAACAAAAAAACCCATCCCTAGGGGCACCACGAGTTGCACCTAGGAAGCAGGTTGAAAACTTCGAGGGAGCCATTTGGGCTTCCCTTGAAGCAAATTTCTCCCAAAAACACGTTGTATGGAACTATAAGTCTTCCATAAACCTGGAAAGTCCAAAGCCTCTCAAGGGACCAAGCACGGCTTCCCTTGAGGATGAAAATTTTCAAAATGGGGTTATCTGGAACCATAAGTTTTCCAAAACCCCAAAATATCCAGAATCCTTCGAGGGACCAAGCTTGGCTTCCCTTGAAAGGTATGTTTCCCAAACCCAGGTTGTATGGAAACCCAAGTTTTCCACCACCCTAAAAAATCCTAAATGTCTCAAGGGACCAAGCATGGTTTCCCTTGAAAACAAAATCTCCCGAACTTAGGTCGTGTGGAAGCCCAAGTCTTCCCTCATCCCGAAACATCCAAAACCCTTCAAGGGAGCTAGCTTGGCTTCCCTTGAAGAATATGTCTCCAAAACCCAGGTTGTGTGGAAACCCGAGTTTTCCACCATCCTAAAAAATCCAAAGTCTTTCAAAGGACCAAGTTTGGTTTCCCTCGAAAGACACATCTCCCAAACCTGGGATGCGTGGAAGCCCAAGTCTTCCATCATCCCGAAATATCCAAACCCTCTTAAAGAACCAAACAAGGTTTCCTTTAAGAGACATGTCTCCCAAACCAGGTTTGTATGGAAGCCCAAGTCTTCCATCACCCCTGAATCCAAACTCCCGACATCCAATAGGGTATATATCCCCGACATGGACGATTCCATGTTCCAAGACCATGATTTATACCAAAACTTTTCAAAAAGCAAAAAGTCTTGGAACATGATTCTGAATATGTGATATA
The DNA here is from genome assembly GCA_036023115.1 of Brasenia schreberi. Taxonomy (NCBI): domain Eukaryota; kingdom Viridiplantae; phylum Streptophyta; class Magnoliopsida; order Nymphaeales; family Cabombaceae; genus Brasenia; species Brasenia schreberi. Next base: position 1,297,009 of record JAYKKT010000039.1, read on the forward strand.
AACCTTACGCGGGCCTGGGAACCCGAAACCAAGGTAGGCTAGAACCTATCCTACCTAGACCCAATAGGGAATGATATGGACTGGGCTACAGCCCACCAATACCCCCAGAGCCACCACCTAAGACCATCTGGGTCAAGCGTGCCCTGTAGAACCTTTAAAACCAAAACCCATGTCTTAGACCTATTTGATTAGAGTCTGATTCATGAAGCTTTCTTTATAGGTTCAATGGAAGATCCCTATTTTTGAAAAAACCAAAAAAATTAGATATTACCAAAAACAAAAAAAATTGGAAACCCTCAAAATCTTAAAAACATTTGGAAAAATAAAAATTCTAAAAAGAAATCGTGTTTCAAAAGCATTTGGCCATGTACAAAGTCCATTTTCTGAAAACTGTAAAAAGCTTTTCGAAAATTATATATACTTCCAGAACCCGAGTATCCAAAAACTGGTCTTGAACACCCTTTTGCTTAGAGCTTTTCAAAACTGCAAAGCTCGAGAATCACCCAAGCCAGGAGGAATAAACACCTCCAAGCTTCTTGAAATTCGCAAAATCCTTGACTTGTACAAAGATTGGGGATTTTTAGAAAAAAAGCTTAACCTATAGTGTGCATAAGCATCATGCATTACACTTTGAAATCATTCATATGCATCGAGTCTAGATATCATCCTAGAACTCGAATTCAGGGTTTTGAAAAATCAAATGGGCAATAAGAGTCGACCCCCTAAGTATCGAGCCTTCATGGGCATGTCTCCATACAAATCAAAACCAACACCTTCAAGGCAAACTTCAAAAAGAAATGAGAATCTCGAAAAAGGGTTAGCATTTCACAAAAACCTTTCAAAATTCTTTTGATAAAAACCTCCCAAGCATTACAATACGTGCATTATGTGCTTGATCCGATCAAAATGAAGATGGTATTCATCCGAATGTGCCACGAGAGGAATCATGCTTGGCCTTGCTGTAGGCCTCCAAATTTTGAGACATCATCTCCCCTATCCTGAAAAAGGAATGATGTTCATTAAAGCACTCATTTGGAAAAAAAAAGCCTATCTTAAACAGATAGGCAAGATAGATGGCAGCCCTTTTCAAATGGAGTATGAGTTCAAACTCAAGACTCCATTAAGGGACAAGCCCTATGTCGTGTGGCTAAGGTGCCTCTTTGAGACACATTCGCCATACTTGATCAAATGCCCATGAAGGCATGAATCTTCAAAATGAATTCCAAAAAACCATGCTTCACCAAAACCAAGTATGGAAAACATATTTTGATCAAAAGGGCTGGTATAAAACCATCTTCATATAGAAAGGGAAAATTTCCAAAAATGGCTTTCTAAAAAGGGATCCAAATTTCGAAAATTTAACCCTACATACGACTTTGAAAAGAAGGATTCTCAAACTTCTGGTTTATATGAAAACCTTGATTGTGTTAGGATAAAGCACATGAGTTTCACGATAAAAATCTGAAGACCATGTCAAAATCAAACATGATGGCCATGACGATCACTTAGGGCTGGTTATGTTTCCCATCCTTGAGCAAAAAGTATCATGATCATGTTAAAAACCATGGAAGTATATGGACATGAACCTACCATCGTCCATCCAAAAATCTTTTTAAAAAGCCATGGCCCTTCACCATATGGCCATGCGAAATTCCCATCAAGCTAGGGGCATTTTTAAATACAACCCCTAGACACTTTCCATTGATAAACGAATGCATCTCCTTCACGATTTGTGAGATACATTTCATATGTTCATCATTGCATAAAAACATGTATTTCCATTTTAAATCACATGGAGTGCATAGCATGCATCACATCACCCCGAAGAAAGCCCAAAAAGGTGGCAATTCGAGTAGAAATGTCTCCATGTCTTCAAAAGGGCAACAAAAATCGGAAATTTGTTGATATTGTGGGTCAAAATTAGCAAAACCCCGAAAATGCCCGAATATTCAAAAGGGTTTATGTTAAATTCTTTTTCAAAAAGGTTTTGAAAAATCGAACTCTTTTGAAACTTCTTGAAAGAAGGATCAAAGTAGATTGTATAACCCTAAATGGAGGAATTTATACTTTTTGAAAAGTGGAGTCTTCCAAAAATGAATTGGCGATATTTCAAAGAACCCTGGCTTACAAGATTAAGCCTTGTTCAAAATATCAAAATATTTTCGAATAGCAGATTCTATTAAGAAATATGACGATCTCGTTTGAATCGAGTAACTAAAGGGATAACCCATCCCCCATCCTACTTTCTCTCTGAAAAGGAAAATTGGCTGTGTTCAAAAGAAGGAAAAAAAATCGAGAATATAAAAACTCCTCCGAAAGTGGTCTTCCCTTGATAAACAGGGAATACAAAACTCCTCCAAAAGAGGTCTTCTCGGTTCAAAAGAAAAAGGAGATATAAAAACACTCCTCCCAAAGAGGTCTTCCCTTCATAAACAGGGAATACAAAAAATCCTCCAAAGAGCTGCTCTCCTTTAAAGAAAAGAGGGATTAATGAAAAAATACTCCCAAAGGGAGACCCTCTGTAAAAAAAGAAAAAGCCAAATCTCCAAAGAGCGATTTTTCGATTCTTTGCCTGAAACCACGGGACGCTTCAGAAGGGACCGTGGTATCTCTTTCCCATATCCCTACGGCTTATCCCCGAGGAAAAAGATTCAAATTTGCGAAAATCCTAAACTACGAATAAAATCGACTTATTTGGATTTTATTTTGTTTGAGAACTCGACTCTGTTTTATAGGAAATGGAACTTTGAAATGTTTTCCAAGTTTTCCTACCCAAAAACCACTACTGAGTAGCAGGTATTGAAACCCGAATGAAGGGAAGTATGAAAAATGGAAGTCCTTTTCGATACAAGTTAAAAGGAGTTCCTTTTCAAAAAGAAATTTTCGAAATACCCACGAATGTAAAAAAGACAAGAGTACAACCTGCTTAGAGCAGATAGCCTCAAAAGGCTCTCTCTAAAGCTCGAAAACCCGAAAAATGTCAAGAAGACATGGGTAAAACCCTGCTCGGAGCAGCCAGCCTCAAAAGGCTCTCTTTGGGCTCAAAACCCAAAAATAAAATTTTCTCATGCATGCATTCAAAGAGTCATTCGTGCATGATCATACATATAGGAAAATAGCTAGGAAAAGCCCCCTTTGCTAAAAATCCCCACCTATGAAAAAAAAAATAGGGTTTTTGTGAAATAAATGGTGTATTCTCAAGAAAATTTAAGAGAAAAACCAAAAATGGGGTGTTTCTCCTTTGCCATTATCCAAATGGATAATGCCAAAGAGGGGCATCTGTAAACACCCGAAATTTCCACGATTTTCCAAAACATCTCGTTTTGCAAAAGCAGCCCCAAAGGGCTATTTTGAGTCTGGAAACCTAGGAGCCTTCCAGGCAACCCTGTACATATGTTTAAACTATATATGTTTTAAAATATGTATTATATAGTTTTAAAACCTTTAAAAAGGTATTTTGAAACCCCACAAAAGCGACTTGGCCTGATGAAAGCAGGACCAGAAGAGTGAAAGAGAGCCCGGAACCGGAGCACATGTCGAGCCCGGCACATCAACTCTCGTATATGATTCATCCCCAGAATCTTGAACATCCAAGCCCCTGTTATCAACAAATTGCTTGAAATCATCTCTGGAAGGTGAAAAGAGGAGCAGACGACAATGTTGGCGAAGACCCAATGCAAGACGGAGCACTGATGCTGTCAGGCCCCGCACAAACCGTTCGTTTCGAACACACCCTGAAGGAGTCAGAAATTCAGCTTTAGATTGGATCTGGACCATATATATCTAGATCTAAATTTAAACATATATGTGCATTTGGATTTGGATTTGGATCCAAAGATCCAATCCAATATCCACATCCATGGCCCACATCACCATCTCATAAATGGAGGTGGGGCCCACAAGAAAATCACATGGAAAGCTTGGGCATGAGAGAGTATGGGGGGATTAAATATGAGTGAACATGTGTTAAGCTTGACTTGTGTGTCAAGTTTTGGGTTAATCATGTGGGTTAGCCTAATGAGTGTGGGTTTAAGCTTGTATGCACCTACACCTAACCTAGGACTGTACCAACTTGATGCAACTAGGTCCATGGGTCATGCAAAGGGATGCTCCTAACTCAAACCCTAAGCTAATCCACCTTACCCAGCCATTTCCCCCTAATCCCGACCTAATCCTAGCCTAATCACCTAACCCACTTCCCTAATCCTTCCCTAATCCTAACCTAATCACCTAACCCACTTCCCTAATCCTTCCCTAAACCTAGCCTAATCCCCTTAACCTCACCCTAATCCTAGCCTAAACACCTAACCCACCTCACTAAACCTCACCCTAAGCCCAAACCACCTAGCTAAGCCCTAAACCACTAAACCAGCCCACCTAAATCCCTAGCACACCATATCCCCAACCCACCTAAGACAAATATCTGGCACACCTAAATGCCTAGCCCACCATAGCCCCAAACCATTACCACCTAACTAGCCCAACCGACCCCCCCAATACCAGCCCAAACCGACCCACTAAAACCTATAACCCCCCCCACCTTGTGGGCGGGTTTTGCATGCTTTTCTTGGGCAGCCCAGCCCTTGCTCTCTCTCTCACCTGCCATCTCTCTTTCACCCTCTTGGAACCTGCCACCTCCAACTTCCAGCAGCACCACTTCACTCAACTCCACTTCGGCCAGCTCCATTCCACACCACCGACTGCAACCTTTCCTTCCATTCGGTTGCCCCTTGACACCCGCCACCTTCACCCTTCGGCCAGCCTTCCACTCCGGTTAGTACCCCCATCTCAACGCCATCTTTTCTTCACTCCCCCTCCATTCTTAGCCACCACCCACCACCTTCCCTTAACCTAACTAACACATCATCCAACCGGCCACCACCTGCCATCTTCCACCGTTCGGCCAGCATCACCCGACTGCACCACCTGCCCCTCCTTTCCCTTAGACAGCCCCTAGCTAACACCCTCAGCCTTACCTCTCCCTAAGACTTGCCCCACGCCTTAGTGACACACCTTAGCTCCCCTTACCTTCCTTAATCACCCCAACCCCAGCCAAGGCAGCACCCCATCCACTCGGCTAGCGCCAAGGCGCCACCCACCTGCACCCTTGCCGCGCCCATCCAAGGAGCTCCCTCTTGCAGCCCAAGTACATGCAAGTCATACCCGGACCAGCTATACGTAAGTGCCTAACTCGGTCCTTGTTATAGACTTGCTTAAGCTTAATTAAATTTGATACGGGATTGTAATAATGGAGCGTTGTCTCCCCCCGCTTGTAATAATGTGGTTTGGCACACCCATACACACGTGCACTTGAGCCTATCCCGCTCTTAGCTGCACACGATTTTGACACACACATGGGCCTAATCAGCCCTTAAGATATAGCTATACGTATATAATTTAAGTTGCGTGGGTTTCCTTTAAGCTGTGTGTGTTTGTCTTTCAATTTCACACTCACACACATTGAGCTTTCGCTCTTATTTCTAAGACCCTAGTAAGGGCCTATTGCAATTTCGTTTTGGGGTGTTTTACTTCATGTCGTATGCGTAGTATTTCAATTCTACACTCACACACATTGAGCTTTCGCTCTTACTCCCAAGACCTTAGTCAAGGCCTATTGCAATTATATTTGAGTTTCATTTATGTTGTGTGCGTAGTATTTCAATTCTACACTCACACACATTGAGCTTTCGCTCTTACTCCCAAGACCTTAGTTAAGGCCATATTGCAATTATATTTGGGTTTCATTTACAAGTCGTGTGAGTTGTCTTTCAATATACACACAACACCCACGCACACGTTGGCGACCTTCGGGCCCAATTATATTATAAGTATTTCCCTTCGGCTATGTCTTTAAGATTTGGGTTTTACGGTTCAGCAGTGTGTGTAGTCTTTACATATACACATGGCACACACTTGCATAATTGAGCCTTTCTCCTCTTAAGATATAGCCATATTTCCCTTTTGTAATTTCCGTTTTGCAATTTACATTAAGTCATTTCCCTTCCGCATTGTCTTTCAATTCGGGTTTTCCCTTTGGAGTTGCATGAGTTTGCATTGCATATACGCCATACCACGATAGGACGCATATTGCATCAAAGCAAACCCCACACTGCCGCTCAAAATCTTCCGACTTAGGTCACGTGTGCATACACACGCCTAGTTGGCCCGAAAAGGGATAAAAAGAAAGACATAGGCACGTGCAAATCCACGTGAAATAAAACTTGAAAACCATACAAATCAGCCCGAATTGAACACCTCAAAACATTTTCCTAGGTTATCATGTCTAAAACTCGATTTTCTAAGCGTACAGACTGACCCTTGCGCATCGGTGCAAGAAGGTCTGTGACGAAAAGAGCTTGCTTGCTCACAATCGCCATGATAGAAGTTAGATTTCAAAATATTTCTTCGCTAGCTTAAGCAAGCTAGCTGGCACGCCCTTTTGCTTAAATAGGACTTAGATACACGAAAAGCTTCGCTTCAGGCCTAAGAACTAGAGGTGAGGAACTTTCGGCGTCTACAGCATCATAGGACTCATCTCATCTCCACCAAACTAGGGGCATTTAGATGGGGACCAAATATATTAATCATCTCATAAAGCATGTATCTCCATTAGATCACATGGAATACATTTTTACATGTCATGCATCACATGCACATCATTCACCCAAAGAGGCCCAAAAAGTGGTAGCCCGAGTGGGAATGTCCCATGTCATAAAAGGAGCAACAAAAAATCGATAATATATATTTGATTGATTGACATTGAGAGTAGTGTAGACATGAAAATTTTCACTCACAAGCTATGAAAACTCGAAGTGAACCATTTCGTATGAACGCTTGCGCGAGAGTGCTAGCTAGTTTACACAAACTAGTAAAAACTTAAACAATTTTCTGACTTTTAGCGATTGTAGGCAAGCGGACTCTTTTTGCTTAAACCTTCTTTAACCGATGCTCAAGGGTCAGTTTAAGCACTTAGAAAACTTCAATTTGAAACAGGTTTTACTTCAAATCACGTGAACAAACAGTGCTTTGAAAGAATTTGGTTTGTGCACTTTTGATTCAACGTTTTGAAATGAATAAGTCGAGAAAATAAAGTTTTTTGTTTTAAGGGCCTGTTTCCCAAGTCGATCTGGATGTGCTAAAGGTCTCCAAAAATTCTCAAAATTTTACCAGACAAAATGGGTAGTGTGAAGAACCCTGTGCCTTTTACAGATCTCAATTTGAGGTCATATTGAATCAGAATTAAATGTTTGAATATATCTAACTTATTAAACCGGAATTACTCTGTCCCAAAAATATAGAGGCTCAAAGATGAGCCTATATCTCTATAATTCGAATTCTGAATTTAATGATTTTTGTTGGAACTCTATGGATGTCAACTTTCCAATGCATAAAAAATCACATAAATTGGATTCCTATAGACAGAGATATGAGCCTTTTACCCAACCTCTGTTTTAGGAAATTCGATTGTGCAACAAGTATTCAGAAAGTGTTTCAGTTTTTTCCAGTTTTATCATGGGGTTGGATGACTCTAAAAATCTTTCAAATTTTATTTATAGTGGCCTAATGTGTGTGTAATATGTGTGCCAAGTTTCAATTTGATCAGAGTAAGCATCAAGAAATTAAAATTGCAAGAATAGACATATGCAGAGATGCTGAAATCCTGTTTTCTGTTTTTATGAATGTAACTCACACGAATTCAAAATGCAACAACTCTACAATCCCCAAAGTAAATTGTTGGAATGTAAATGAATTGAAAGTATTTTATAGCTTAAGCATAGAGGGGATTAGAAGTATAGAATAATTATAGAATATATTGGGATAGTAGCTTAATCAAACAATTAGAGTGTAAGTGTGTGTTTAATAGTTATTCATCCACGAAATAAAATTTGCAGCAACTTTAATTATTACAACATGGGGGGAGATGAAACTCCATTAATACAACCCCATTTGATGAATTAAAAGAAGAGAGATCAAATTTAAATTGAAAGGAATAAACACTTACACGATTTTGCAAGGGTGGCTGAAATTCAAGAGTGAATGTGGCCACTAATCCTCCTTCTTCCTTCTTCTATCTCACTTCTCCCCTATCTAGCACTAACCTTTTGTTCACCCCACATGAAGTGCACGACCTGCCTTGGCTGGAATGGCCTTCCCCTAAGCCTAGCTCTCAACCCTTAATTTCCCAAAGTTTAGTGCCTCTCCAATCTCTAAGTTCTTCATGATGAACCCACTCCACCCCTTGGTCCTTTTTATAGGACAAGGGGGCTGTCTTCTAGCCCCTTCTATGGGGCGGGTTGGACTAGCCCACTTGTGGGTTTTGATCCACTTTGGTTCTGCCCAAGTGTGGTCTCCTTTTGTATTGAGTTGGACTAGCCCCATGTGGGCTGGTCTTGAATGGGATCGGGCTTGATCAAGCCTTACTCTTGGTCTTGGTTCGAGCTAATTACCTCAATTTTGACTTGGCCGGCCAATGTTCTTGGCTTATGAACTTGCAACTTGACATTTTATTCCCTTCATGCTAGTATGGATCAGCCCTATATGGGCTGGTCCTTAGATGACTTCAATCAAACTCAACTTGCATGCCTCTTGCTTGGCCGACTGTTCCATCTTAGCTCATTCTTGGGTTTGTCTTCTTGAAGCTTGGATCGGTTCAGCCTTACTTTGTGTTTTTTGAACTTGTTTAATTGAACATCATATTCCTTGGTGAAATTAGGCTTCATGAAGCCATGCGAGGCTTGAGCTTCATCGAGCAAGTATTGAGTTTGGAGTTGATTTGGGCTTCATCGTGGCTTGGATTTGAATTGCCTTGTTCCAAGTCGAGTGTGTTTGCTGCCCTTGACTTGAACTCTTTCATGTGAGGGAATTTAAACTTGATATGGTTGATCCAATCTTGATTTGAATCTGAATCTGGGTTAGGGTCTTTGTATGCTTCGAAACTCAAGGGCTATTTTAACTCGAATTTAAAACCTTTAAAGTATTTCCCAAATGTTCAAACTTTAAAATTTGGGGTATTTTTGAATTTAGAGGTTCACAAAGGTTTTAAACTTTTTTGGAAATTTAGGGGTTTTTGAAAATATTTGAAAATTTTTGGGTGTTTACAGATGCCCCTCTTTGGCATTAATCCAAACTGATTTGGATAATGGCAAAGAAGAAATACCCTTTATGGATTTACTTTCCAAATTTTCTTGAGAATATAAATCCTCTTTCATTTCATAAGCTCCTTTTTCTTGGATCACAGGAGGGAGATTTCAAGCCAAAAGGGACTTTTCCTATGTGGGGTACTTCTCCTAGGCATGATCATGCATGAATGACTCTTGAATGCATGCATGAGTGAGTGAGGTGAGCTTTTGGGAGAGTCAGTTTTTGGGGGTTTTGAGCCTCGAGATAGCCTTTAAAGGCCGACTGCCCCAAGTAGGTTTATCCTATGTCTTTTTAACATTTTGAGTTTTTGAAAACTTCTTTTTTTTCAAAAGGAACTCCTTTTATATTCCATAAAAAAGGACTTTCAATTTTTCATACTTCCCTTCATTTGGGTTTCGACACCTATTAGTTGGTAGAGGTTTTTGGTAGAAAATTTTAGAAAATATTTCAAAGTTCCATTACCCACAAAACAAAGTCTAATTCTCAAACAAAATGAAATCCAAATGAGTAGATTCTATTCCTACTCTAGGATTTTCATGGTTGAACCTTTTTTCATTGGGATACGTTGTGGGGACATGGAAAAGAGTTGCCACGGTCCCTTCTGAAGCATCCCATGGTTTAAGGTAAAGATTCGAAAAATTGCTCTTTTGAGCTTTGGCTTTCCTTTTTCTTTCTTTTTTTTCTTTTTCTCATTTTTCAAGAGAAGACCTCTTTTGAAGAAGTTTTTGTATTCCCTCTGTCTATTTGGGGAAGACTTCTTCTTGGAGGAGTTTTGCATTTTCTTTTCTTTTTACTTTTTTTCTTTTAAAGAGAAGACTCCTTTTGAAGTTTTTGTATTCCCTTTTTCTTTGGGGAAAAGACTTCCTTTTCGAGGAGTTTTTATATTCTCTTTGTCTTTTCTTTTTTTCTTTTGAATATTGTCAATTTTCCTTTTTAGAGAGAGAAGTAAAATAGGGAGAAAGCTTATCCCTTTGGCTTCTCGATTCAACCAAGATCATCCCATTTCTTAATAGCATCTACTATTTGAAGATATTTTACTATTTTGAACAAGGCTTCATTTTGTAAGCCAAGGATTTTGAAATGTCACCAATTTGATTTTTAAAACTCTACTTTTCGTAAAGCATCAATTCCCTCATTTGGGATCATATAATCAATCGTAATCCTTCTTTCAAGAAGTTTCAAAGGAGCTCAATTTAAAAATCTTTTCGAAAGAATTTAACATAGAACCTTTTAAGTATTGGGTATTTTCGGGGTTTACTAAATTTCTACCCACAATATCAATCAATCAACATGTATTATCGAGTTTTGTTTCCCTTTTTATGACATGAGGACATTCCTACTTGGGCTGCCACCTTTTTGGGCTTCTTTGGGTGAATAAGGTGTATATGATGTATGATATGTAACAATGCACTCCATGTGATTCAATGGAAATACATGCTTTATGAAATGATGAAAATATGAAATGTATTCCACATGATATGATGGAGATACATGTTTTATGAAATTGATTCTCCATGGAAGGTGTGTAGGGGATGCATTTTTAATGCCCCTAATTTGATGAAGATGAATGATTCACACGACCACATGGTGAAGGGCCATGGATTTTTAAAGGGAATTCTAGTTGTATGATGGATGATTCACACGGCCACATGGTGAAGGGCCATGGATTTGTTTATGGCATACAAGATGGACAATGGGATATGAATGCTTCATGCACTTGACTTTTATGACTTTTCTAACATGATCATGGCAAATTTTTGCTTAAGGATGGACAAACATACCCAACCCTAAGTGATCTTCATGGACATCATATTTGAATTGACATGATCTCCACATTCTCGTGGATTTCATGTATTGTATCCTAACCTCATCAAGGTTTTCATATCAATAAGATGCTGAAAATTTTTCTTTTCAAAGTCATATGTAGGGTTTAAAATTTTTCCAATCAAAACTTTGATCTTTCGAAGAAGTAAATTTGGGAAATCGTCCCTTTCTAAAAAATTTCAATGTCTTGAAACCAAGGCTTTTTAATATAATTTTGGTCACTTTGGAAAGCCATCTAAATCATGAGTACCAATTGTGCATGTTTTGAAAGAACCGACCACTCTAATGGACAATTTTTGATGTAACATGAATTTTCATTTTTGTCTTGCCAAATATTCGAAATTTGGTTTGTAACAAGCATCTCCAAAGATTTCAATGTATGAGTTCCTAGATTTTCAAAATTTTTAGGCCTTGTATAAATGTTTCATACTTGGCAACATCATACAAAATCTAGTCGAATGGCACTTCGGATTTTTCTTTTCTTAGGAGATATGAAGATGATTTCGATACCTACCCCTTGATCCTGTCTCATCGAAATACATTTTCCATGCTTGATTTTCCTTAAAACAATTTGTCAAAGCATGGTTTTGAAATCGATTTGTGAAATATGCCTTCATAGGTCATTTCATCAAGTATGGGGAATGTGTCTCGAAGAGGCCATTCAGCCACATGATATAGGGCTTGTTCCTTAATGGGGTCTTGAGGATGAACTCATACTCCATTAAAAGGGGCTGCCATTTATCTTGCCTACCCATTAAGATAGGTTTTTCAAATAAGTGCTTGAATGAATCAACATTATTCCTTTTTCATGACATGGGAAATAATGTCTCGAATTTGGAAGCCTATACCAAGGCCAAGCATGATTTCTCTATTGGCTTGATAATTTCTTTCACATGCCAAATAGAGTTTTTGAAATGTAATAAATGGCACACTTTCTATGGATATCATCTTCATATTGGTAAAGTAAAACACCCAATGTGTTCACATGAATTAGAATGTAAAGCATGCTTTGGAGGTTTTAAAACTTGGAGGATTTATCATGATCTTTTCAAAAGCTTTTTGGAAATCATTATTCAAATTTTAACCCTTTTTTAAAAGTTTCATTGAGAGGTTTGCATCTTGCTAGCTTAGAATTAACCTTGGAGGTTTCAAATTTAATTCATATAGAGGGTGGAGACATGCTTATGATGGCTCGATACCTTAGGGGGTTGACTCCCACGCCCCTTTAGCTTAACATGAATTCTTTTACAAACTTTCACTCTAAGGGTAGACGATTTCATGATGTCTAGACCCGATATTGTTCATGCAAATATAGGATTTCAAAATGCAATGCATGATGCTCATGTAAACATGCACACACTATGGGTTAGACTCACTCTAAAATCCCTAATTTTTCCAAGTCAAGGATTCTATGAATTTTAGGAAGCTTGGAGGTATGATCATTCCTCCTTGCTTTGATGATTCTCAAGCATTAAAATTTAGGGAAGTTCTAGGCAAGGGAGAGGTATACATGACCAGCTTGGACGATTCTTGGTTTGGGAGTATATACAATCTTTGAAAGTATTTTAAACTTGGCTTTGTACATGGCCATTGTTTTTGGAGTTTTTTGAAAATTTTTGATTTTTTTATATTTTTTCTCAAACTCAATTTCAAAGATCAATATAAGAGGCTTTCTTTTTGAGACCTTTTTCAAACAAATAATAGTAGAATGAATGAAACAAATGTTTTTTTGAAATTTTCAGATTTTTCAAATGTTTTTGGGATTTTGAAGGTTTTTTAATTTTTTTGGTTTTTGAGAATGTTTATTTTTTTTGGATTTTTGAAAAGGAGGGATCTTCCATCGAACCTATAAAGAAAACTCCATGAATTAAACTCAAATAATAGGTCTAAGCCATGGGTTTCAGTTTTAGTGGGTTCTAAGGCCATCCTTGACCCAAGTGGTCTTAGGTGGTAGCTCAAGGGGTATGGATGGGGATATAGCTCAATCCATATCGACTTGGGTTTGAATTGGATAGGATGGGTTCTAAACTACCTTGGTTTTTGGCTCCTAGACCTTGGTATGGTTTATATCCCATGTTTAAGATCATATTCCAAGGTTTTTTTATTTTTGAAAATGTTTTGTAAAGTTCATGCCCTTAGAACATAGAATCGTCTATATCATGGGCATATACCCGTTTTATTTTGGGTATGAGATGGGATGGATGGGTGGTGGAAGACTTGGGCTTCCACACGACCCTAGGTTGGGAGATATGGTTTTGAAGGAAAGCCATGATCGGTCCCTTGATGGGTTTAGGAGGATTTGACTTAGGTTTAGGTTCTAATTGGGGATGGTTTTGACATGCTCCCTAGGTGCAACTCGAGGTGCCCCTAGGGATGGGTTAGTTGGGTTTAGGGCCGTAGGCTTGGGTTCAGGGTACAAGACTAGGCTCGAGGTAGTGGGTTCATTCATGGTAGTGGGTTCCTAGGATGTCAAAGCATGCCTTACGATCTACCATATTTTGAACTTTATCTTGTTTTTGTTTTTGAAATTCTTTTTCGGGGTGCGGGACATTCGACGCACCTTGAAAATCCTCATATTTGGGCACGTTTTGTGGGATTGTGGGTCCATGAATGTTATTCGACACATCCAATCCCTATATCGAGAGAAGAGTTTAGAGGGGGATGGTTTTCAGACATACCTCTTTTTGGCTTGTTTACCTTTTCGTGGCGAGAGCAAGCCTTTTCCTTGGGGGACTCTGCTTCAAGCTCCCGTTGTCTTTCGAGGCGCTCCTTTTCCAACCCTACGTGACTCTCTTCCTTTCGTGCCACTCGTGGGGTGTGTGGGGTGTGGATCTCACACCTCACTTTGTTTGTGTGCTTGGAATCATGGATTTCATTTCTAACTTGTAGAATTTCAAGGTTTTGTTTTTCAATTTTTTTGTGTTTTTGAAAATTTTCCAATTTTTTTTGAGTTTTTGAAGTATGAGAATATTTTTTTGATTTTCGTTTAAACTTGGAGTGCTTTGGTGTTTGGGGTGGATGATTTGATCCGCCTTCAGGCTTCATCTCCAGCCTCATATCCTTCTTTGAGTTTAGGATCGGTTTTCCTTACATGATCTCTAGGTACCCAAGATGAGCTGCTATGTGATCGATATGCCTTAGCCTCATGACTTAGAGCATTGATTTTTATAAAGATCTCTTTGATAGTAACTATTTCTTCTCGGGCTTTAGATGATTTGGAAAACCACTTTGGGTTACTCGATGAGGATTTCCTCGGCTTTTCATCCATTGCTTAGTAAAATTTTTGGTGCACAAGTTTGAAAACACGTTTTTGAAAGATTGCTTAAAATCTACCTTTTCGAATTGAAGTTTTCTTAAGACCCAAGTCCCACAGGCATGCCAAATCTGTAGACATGAAAATTTTCACTCCCAAGCTATGAAAACTCGAAGTGAACCTTTTCGTATCTACGCTTGAGCGAGCGTGCCAGCTAGTTTACACAAACTAGCAAAGACTTAAACAATTTTCTGACTTTTGGCGATTGTAGGCAAGCGAACTCTTTTCCCTTAAACCTTCTTGAACCGATGTTCAAGGGTCAGTTTAAGTGCTTAGAAAATTTTAATTTGAAACAGGTTTTACTTGAAATCACGTGAACAAACAGTGCTTTAAAAAAATTTGGTTTGTGCGCTTTTGATTCAATGTTTTGAAATGAACACGTCCTGAAAACAAAGTTTTCTGTTTTCAAGGCATGTTTCTAAAGTCGATATAGATGCGCTACAAGTGTCCAAAAATTCTAAAAATCTTACCAGACAAAGTTGGTAGTGCAGAACCCTGTGTCTTTTACAAATCTCAATTTGAGGACATATTGAATCAGAATTAAATGTTTGAACATACCTAACTCACTAAACCGGAATTACTCTGTCCTAAAAATACAGAGGAGATGAGCCTGTGTCTCTATGATCCGAATTCCGAATTTAATGATTTTGGTGTTGTTGGAGCGCTATGGATGTCATCTTTCCAATGCACTAAAAATCACATGAATTGGGTTCCTGTGATTTCATGAAATCTGACTGTGCAACAAGTGTTCAGAAAGTGCTTTGGTCTTTTCCCAATTTTATCATGCCGTTGGATGACCCTAAAAATCTTGTAAATTTTATTTAGAGTGGCCTAATGTGTGTGCAATATGTGTGCAAATTTTCAATTCGATCGGAGCAAGCATCAAGAAATTAAAATTGTAGGAACAGACATATGCAAAGATGCTGAAATCCTGTTTTCTATGTTCATGAATGTAATGATGCAAATTCATACGAATTCAAAATGCAACAACTCTACAATCCCCAAAGTATATTATTGGAATGTAAATGAATTGAAAGTATTTTATAGCTTAAGCATAGAGGGGATTAGAAGTATTAGATGATTATAGAATATATTGGGGTAGGAGCTTAATCAAACAATTAGAGTGCAACTGTGTGTTTAATGGTGATTCATCCACAAAAAAAACTTTGCAGTAACTCTAATTATTACAACGTGGGGAGAGATGAAACTCCATTAATACAACCTCATTTGATGAATTGAAAGAAGGGAGATCAAATTTAAATTGAAAGGAATGAACACTTACACGATTTTGCAAGGGTGGCCGAAATTCAAGAGTGAATCGGGCCACCAATCCTCCTTCTTCCTTCTAATATCTCACCTCTCACCTATCTAGCACTCACCTTTTGTTCACCCCACATGAAGTGCATGACCTGCCTTGGCTGGAATGGCCTTTCCCGAAGCCTAGATCTCAACCCTTATTTCCCCAAAGTTTAGAGCTCTCCAATCTCTAAGTTCTTGATGATGAACCCGCCCCCCCCTTGGCCCTTTTTATAGGCCAAGGGGGTTGTCTTCTAGCCCCTTCTATGGGGCGGGTTGGATCAGCCCACTTGTGGGTTTTGATCCACTTTAGTTCAGCTCAAGTGTGGTCCTCTTTTGTATTGAGTTGGACCAACCCCATGTGGGCTAGTCTTGAATGGGATCGGGCATGATCAAGCCTTACTCTTGGTCTTGGTTCGAGCTAATTGCCTCAATTTTGACTTGGCCGACCAATGTTCTTGGCTTATGAACTTGCAACTTGACATTTCATTCCCTTCATGCTAGTATGGATCAACCCTATATGGGCTGGTCCTTATATGACTTCAATCAAACTCAACTTGCATGCCTCTTGCTTGGCCGACTGTCCATCTTAGCTCGTTCTTGGGTTTGTTTTCTTGAAGCTTGGATCGATTCAACCTTACTTTGTGTTTTCTGAACTTGTTTGATTGAATATCATATTCCTTGGTGAAATTAGGCTTCATGCAACCATGAGAGGCTTGAGCTTCATCGAGCAGGTATTGAGTTTGGAGTTGATTTGGGCTTCATCGTGGCTTGGATGTGAATTGCCTTGTTCCAAGTCGAGTGTGTTTGCTGCCCTTGACTTGAACTCTTTCATGTGAGGGAATTTAGACTTGATATGATTGATCCAGTCTTTATTTGAATCTGAATATGTATCAGGGTCTTTGTATGCTTCGAAACTCAGGGGCTATTTTAACTCGAATTTAAAACCTTTAAAGTATTTTTCAAATGTTTAAACTTTAGAATTTGGGGTATTTTTGAATTTAGAGGTTTACAAAAGTTTTAAACTGGTTTTTGGAAATTCAAGGATTTTTCAAAACATTTGAAAATTTTTGGGTGTTTATAGGTAGAAATTTAGTAGACCCTAAAAATTACCAATACTCGAAAAAAAAAATTATGTATGGGGTGTATGTTGAATTCTTTCGAAAAGATTTTTAAAATGGATCTCCTTTGAACTTCTTGAAAGAAGGATCAGGATTGATTGTATGACCCTAAATGAGAGAATTGATGCATTATGAAAAGTAGAGTTTTCAAAAATCATTTGGTAATATTTTAAAAATCCTTAGTTTACAAAATGAAGCCTTGTTCAAAATAGCAAAATATTTTTAAATGGTATATGCTCTTAGGAAATGAGAAGATCTTGGCTGAATCGAGTAGTCAAAGGGATAAGTTTTCCCCCATTTTACTTCTCTCTCCAAAAGGAAAATTGGCAAAATCAAAAGAAAAAGAGAATACAAAAACTTCTCTAAAAAGAGGTCTTCCCTTCGAATAGAAAGAGGAAATACAAAAATTCCTCCGTATTTGATAAAATTAGTCTCATCAGAAAGCTGACATCCATAGCTTTTCGAAAAGACTAAAATCATAACATTTAGAGTTTTGTAAATCGAGATATAAGGGATTCTTTGAGCCTCTGTATTTTTGTTACAGAATATCATGCAACTGTTGAGTTAAGTATAGTCTCTGATTTAATTATGTAAATTTACTGTCCCAAAATTCAATGTAAAAAGTGGTTTAGAATCTCAACAAGCTATAGCCTGTAATTTTTTTTTTGAATTTTGGAAATCCCTAGGCCACCAAGAAAAGTTTGGGAAAAAGTTCTAAAAACATAAATAGTTTCTATTTTTCATAACTTATTGATTCTTAAACTTGAAGCCAAGTACACTCATTATTTTTCTTAGGCAAAACACCTCATTTTCATGTGGATTGGAAAACATCACCTATGTATTCAAAAACCCTAAGCACTTAGGATGACCCTTGAGCTTCGGTTCAAGAAGGCCTAAAGCGAAAAAAGCCCTCTTAGCCACAATCGCTAATTAAGTTGGATTTTTGGAAACTAACTGGCATGCTCGCGCATCTAGTAGTGTTGAAAGATTCATTTCAAGTCTCTACATAGGCTTGGAATGAAAATTTCACGTCTACAAAATTGGCACGCCCGGTGGGACTCGAGTCATGTGGGATTCCAATATTAGGTGAACTTTTTCAATTCCAAAATTGTGGTGTTAATACTTCTTTTTGTGCACAAGTGATTTTGAAACAATGTCAAGTTCAAATGATTCCTTTGAAAACCAGTCAAGGAAAATCTTATCACATTTTTGAAATCGGTTTTCCAAATCCTCTAAAACCCAAGTTGAAGAGCTTGCCTCCCTAAGGGAAATAATAAGGGAAATGGAGAAAAAACTCGATGCCCTAAGCCAAAAGGCTAAGGCACATAGATCACATGAGAATTCATCTAGAGTACTGTAGACGCGCGAAAATCCCCGCCTCTCACCTTTTCAGGGCTTGGAGCGGATCCTCTCGTGCGTCTAAGGCCTATTTATGTAAACAAGACGTGCCAGCTAGCTTACCTAAGCTAGCGAAGATATATTCTGACTTCTAACGTGGCGACTGTGAGCAAGTGAGCTCTTGTCTTCGCAGACCTTCTTGTACCGATGCACAAGGGTCAGTCTGTACGCTTTGCAAAAATCTAGTTTTTGGGATAGAAAGCCTACAAAGCGGTTCGAGGTGTCTAATTCGGGTCCTTTAGATGCGATTGCAAATTTTAGATCACGTGGTTTTGCACATGCCTAAGTCTTTCCTTTCATCCCTTTATGGGCTACCTAGTTTGTGTGTTATGAACACTCCACTACATGGGCGAATTCGAGCGGGGCTTGCTTTGATGCAATATGTGTCCTACCTCATGGTATGGCGTAGATGCAATGCAAACTCACGCTACTCCAAAGGGAAAACCCGAATGTAAAGACAATACTGAAGGGAAATAACCGAAGGGAAATGACTTGTAAAGTAAATGCCGAAGGGAGATATGTATATAGAGTAGGTATATGGGCCCTTACTCGGGTCTTTCAAATAAGAGCGAAGGCTTAATGTGGGTGCATGCTTGAATTGAAAGACTTACACACACGACATGAAATTAAACCCAAATATAAATTGCAGTATGGCCTTAACTAAGGTCTTGGGAATAAGAGCGAAAGCTCAATGTGTGTGAGTGCTTGAATTGAAGTACTACGCACACAACATGAAATGAAACCCAAATATAACTGCAGTAGGCCTTGACTAAGGTCTTGGGAGTAAGAGCGAAAGCTCAATGTGTGTGAGTGCTTGAATTGAAGTACTACGCACACAACATGAAATGAAACCCAAATATAACTACAGTAGGCCTTGACTAAGGTCTTGGGAGTAAGAGCGAAAGCTCAATGTGTGTGAGTGCGTGAATTGAAGAACTATGCACACAACATGAAATTAAAACCAAATAGTATAAGTCTGCCCTTACTTGGGTCTTTCAGATAAGAGCGAAGGCTCAATGTGTGTGAGTGCTTGAATTGAAAGATAACACACCCAACTTAAGCAAAACCCTACAAAATTAAAGTATATGTATGTACTTATGTATTAGGGGCTGATTAGGCCCGTGTGTGTTCAAAATCGTGCACAACTAAGAGAGTGCACGTGTGTGGGTGTGCCAAGCCACGTTATTACAAGCGGGGGGAGACTATGCTCCGTTATTACAACCCCATATCGAATTGAATCTCAAGCAAGTATACAACTAAAGACCGAGTTAGGCACTTACTAATAGCTGGTCTGAAGATGCCTTGCTTGAGCGTGGGCTTGGCCTTCGCCTTGGGCTGCAAAAGGGAGCTCCGCGAGGTTTGAACGGTAAGGGGAGGTGCTGGCCGGATGTTCTTGGTGCACGGAAGAGACGCCTTGAAGGTGGCCAGCCACTAGAGATGGGCTGTTTTTGGTGTGTTTGGTTAAAGGACCTAAGTAGGGTCACTAAGGGGAGCTCAAAGGGAGACCTAATGGGGCACTTAAGGTTGGCGGGTTGCTAAGGCGGCTGGGAGTGATGTAGGGGAAGGGAGTTAGCTAGGACATGGGACCAAGTGGTAGTGGGTAGGGTAAGTGTCTTGGGGTGATGTGGGCAGGTTTTAGGGAGTCGGATAGGGTGGCCGAATGGGACTAAAAGGGCTAGGTGGTGGCGGGTAGTTAGGGAGCTATGGGTTCGGCTGAGTGAGAAGGGTGGCAGCGAGTGGAAGGGCTAATGTTAGGGTGGTAGGGGAGTGGATTAGGTGGCTGAGAGTGGAGAGGGAGTGAAGAAGTAGTAAGGTAGGATGTAGGGGACTTACCGGGTGAAGAAATGGTGGCGGGTGGAAGGGAATCAACCGGATGATGGTGGCGATGGTGGTGGCGTTCGGCTGAAAGGCAGTGGTGTAGGTGGTGGCGGGATGTGGAGCAGGCGGTGGTGGGATGTGGAGCAGGTGGAGCAGGTGGGGTTCGGCTGAACTTGGGGAAGGAGAGGACCCGGCTGGGAATGGTTGGGGTTCTTGGTTGTGAACCCGCCCCCAGGGGGGGGGGGGGGTTTATATAGGGCTGGGTTAGGTCGGTTAGGGCTGGGTTTGGGGTAGTGGTTAGGTGGTTTAGGTAGGGTGGTATGATGATAAGGTGGGCTGGAAAGGGTAGGGCCAGATATTTTAGATACAAGTGGTTTGGGTAGGTTGTGGGCTAGGGGTGGTTTAGAGGTTTAGGGTTTGGTTAGGTGGGTTGGTTCTAGGGTGAGGTTTAGTGGGCTAGGTTAGGTGATTAGGCTAGGATTAGGCTAGGTTTAGGGAAATTAACCTAGGTTTAGGGAAGGATTAGGGAAGTGGGTTAGGTGATTAGGTTGGGATTAGGCCGGGATTAGGGAAGTAGGTTAGGTGTTTAGGTTCAGCTTAGGGGCGGATTAGGGTGGAAGGCTAGGATTAGACATTTTTGGTTAGGTTTAGGTGAAGGAGCTCCCTTTGCATGGCCCATAGACCTTAACCACTTCATGTTGGTGCAGCCCTAGGTTAGGTTTTGGCTAATTACAAGCTTAAACCCACTTAATTTAGGCTAACCCACATGACTAACCCCAAACTTGACACACAAGTCAAGCTTAATTACAACACACACTTGATCTTATCCACCCCCACTCTCTCTCATGCCCATAATCCCACGTGAAATTCAAGTGGGTCCCACCTCCGTTTATGAGAAGGTGATGTGGGCCATGGATATGGATATTGGATTGGATTTTTGAATCCAAATCCAAATCCAAGTCCATACATGGGTTTGGATTGGGATCTGGATATATATGGTCTAGATCCGATCCAAACTGAACTCTGACTCCTTCGAGCTGTTTTCGAAACGAACGGTTTGTGCGGGGCCTGACAGTATCAGTGCTCCGTCTGCGTTGGGTCTTCGCCAACATGATCGTCCGCCTCTGTTTTCGCCTTCCGGAGATGACTTCAAACAAGGTTTCGATGATAACAGGGTCTTGGACGTTCGAGATCCTGGGGGTGTGGATTTGATACAAGAGTTGCTGTGCCGGGCTTGACAGGTGCTCCGGTTCCGGGCTCTCCTTAGCTCTCTTGGTCCTGTTTGGATTTGGCCAAGCTGCTTCGGGGTTTTCAAAACATGTTTTAAAAGGGTTTTCAAAAGCCATATTATGTATTTTTGAAATATAAAGTTTAAAATATATATACAGGGTTATTTGAAAGGCTCCTGGGTTTCCAGACTCAAGATAGCCCTTTGGGGCTGCTTTTACAAAACCAGATGGGTTTGAGAAATTCGTGGGATTTCAGGGTGTTTACAGATGCCCCTCTTTGGCCTTGTCCAAATCGATTTGGATAAGGGCAAAGATGACAAACACCCCTTTCAGTGTCTCCCTAGATCTAGCCACGAAGAATATGGGATCGTCCCAATTTTTAGCCAAATCTCAATTTACAAAACTCTGGTAGGAGGAGATATTACGCCAAAGGGATTGTACTATGGAATCTGGTCCTATATGGGATCATGTTTATGCAAGTACCATGTGTGGAATGCAGATGACATGGGTGTGGTGCCAAGAGTGGCGACCTCCCAGAGACCAGATGTGGTCGAACTCTAGAGACTTATAAGGCCTACTGCTCCAAGTGAGCAAAATCCTATGTTGTTCGATGTTCGGTTTTCAAAACTTATTTACAAAACTATTTACAAAAGGGACAACTGTCTTGAGCCTCGATCCTAAGGATCTCGAGCTCTTCGTGCTTGTCCTTGTTTGAGTCTTAACACTCACTTATCTAGCGGAGGTTTTATAAGAAAACAAGGCATATTTCAAATTCCTACGCCTTACTCGAAACGTCGAATTCTCAAACAAGACGAAATTCAAGTAAGTCCTATTTTTACTTTAGGATTCCTCGAAATGAATCATGCTTTAGCTTGGGATAAGCTAGGGATGAGAAAGAGACACCACGGTCCCTTCTGAAACGTCCCGTGGTTTGAGGCACAGAAGGCGGAAAACTGCTCTTTTTGAGCTTTTTGGCCACTTTTTCCTTTTTTTCATCGAGGGTCTCCCTTTGGGAGTATTTTTTCTTTAATCCCTCTTTTTCACAAGAGAATCGATTTTTCTTTTGAATTCTGGTTTCTTTCTTTTGGAAAGAGACTTTGAATGGGAAATTCCCTTTGTTTGGGCTTTTGTTTTCCTTTTGGAAGGAGAAGAGAAGAGGGGAGGACTTATCCCAAGCCTACACTCGATCCATTCCAGATCAGCCTATTTAGAAATAGCACGTTGTAGACGCGCGAAAATCCCCGCCTCTTCGCCTCTTTCGGGGCTTGGAGTGGATCTTCTCGTGTGTCTAAGGCCTATGTATACAAATAGGGCGTGCCAACTAGCTTACTTAAGCTAGCGAAGATATATTTAACACTGACTTCTAAACGTGGCGACTGTGAGCAAGTAAGCTCTTGTCGTCGCAGACCTTCTTGCACCGATGCGCAAGGGTCAGTCTGTACGCTTTGCAAAAATCGAGTTTTGGAGAGAAAGTCTACGAAGCGGTTCGAGGTGTCTATTTCGGGTTTTTAAGATGCGATTGCATATTTTAGATCACGTGGATTTGCACGTGCCTAAGTCTTTTCTTTTATCCCTTTTCGGGCCACCTAGTTTGTGTGTTATGAACACTCCACTACATGGGCGAATTCGAGCGGGGCTTGCTTTGATGCAATTTGCGTCCTACATCGTGGTATGGCGTAGATGCAATGCAAACTCACGCTACTCCAAAGGGAAAACCCGAAATGTAAAGACAATACTGAAGGGGAAATAACAGAAGGGAAATAACTGAAGGGAAATAACCGAAGGGAAATAACCGAAGGGAAATAACCGAAGGGAAATAACCGAAGGGAGATATGTATATATCTTATATATATGAGCCCTTACTCGGGTCTTGCAAATAAGAGCGAAGGCTCAATGTGGGTGCGTGCTTGAATTGAAAGACTTACACACACGACATGAAATTAAACCCAAATATAAATTGCAGTATGGCCTTGACTAAGGTCTTGGGAGTAAGAGCGAAGGCTCAATGTGTGTGAGAGTGCTTGAATTGAAGTACTACACACACGACATGAAATTAAACCCAAATATAACTGCAATAAGGCCTTTACTAAGGTCTTGGGAGTAAGAGCGAAGGCTCAATGTGTGTGAAAGTGCTTGAATTGAAAGACTTACTCACGCGACATGAAATGAAACCCAAATAGTATAGGTCGGCCCTTACTTGGGTCTTGCAACTAAGAGCGAAAGCTCAATGTGTGTGAGAGTGCTTGAATTGAAAGACTTACTCACACGACAAGAAATGAAACTCAAATAGTATAGGTCGGCCCTTACTTGGGTCTTTCAAATAAGAGCGAAAGCTCAATGTGTGTGAGAGTGCTTGAATTGAAAGACTTACTCACACGACAAGAAATGAAACCCAAATAGTATAGGTCGGCCCTTACTTGGGTCTTTGAAATAAGAGCGAAAGCTCAATGTGTGTGAGTGTTTGAATTGAAAGACAACGCACCCAACTTAAACAAAACTCTTCGAAAATGAAAGTATATATGTACACTTATATATTAGGGGCTGATTAGGCCCGTGTGTGTTCAAAATCGTGCACGACTAAGAGAGTGCACGTGTGTGGTTGTGCCAAGCCACGTTATTACAAGCGGGGGGAGACTATGCTCCGTTATTACAACCCCGTATCAAATTGAATCTCAAGCAAGTGTACAACTAAAGACCGAGTTTAGACACTTACGAGTAGCTGGTCCGTAGAGGCCTTGCTTGAGCGTGGACTTGGCCTTGGGCTGCAAACGGGAGCTCCGCGAAGGTAGGTGATCAAAGGTGCTGGCCGGCTGCAAGTGGGGTGCGGGATAGGCGCCTCGAAGGTGGCCGGTGGCAAGTAGATGGCGCCTCAAAGTAGGGGGTTTAAAGGGGCTGAATGAGTGAGGTATTAGGATCACTAGGGGAGTTGGGTACTTAGGGAAACTGGACCTAAAAGGTGAGCTGGTGGGAAAGCCGAATAGGACACCTAGGGGAAGGCCGAATGGGAGATGATGGCTAGGTAGTGGCCGGCCGTTTGGGTTATACTAGGTTCGGCTAGGTTAAAGTGGTGGTGGCAAAGTGGCCGAGATGAAGATAGGATGGGTGGCTAGGAGTGGAGAGGTGGTAGAGAGGGGCTTTGAGGGAGTTTGGGGTACTTACCGAATGGGGAGAGGTGGCGGATGAAGTGGGAAGCAGGCGGGCAGGTGGCTGTTGGCTAGTTCGGTTGGGTGGAGGTGGTGGCGTCCGGCTGAGGGATGGTGGTGGTGGCTGGAAGAGGGAAGGTGGCGATGCAGGTGGAGCTGATGGAGCAGGTGGAGCCATTGGGGAATGGAGCAGGCGGGCGGATTGGACAGTGGAATCGGCTGGGCTGAGGTGAGGGCTCCCCCCTTGAAAACCCGCCCCCAAGGAGGGGGGTTTAAATAGGGGATGGGTAGGTCGGTTAGGGCTGGGATGAGGGTAGTGGTTAGGTGGTTTAGGTAGGGTGGTATGTAGATAAGGTGGGCTGGAAAGGGTTGGGCCAGATATTTTAAAACTAGGGGTTTGGGTAAATCGTGGGCTAAGGGTGGTTTAGGGGTTTAGGGCTAGGTTAGGTGGTTGGGTTTTAGGGTGAGGTTTAGTGAGCTAGGTTAGGTAATTAGGCTAGGTTTAGGCTAGGATTAGGGAAATTAATCTAGGTTTAGGGAAGGATTAGGGAAGTGGGTTAGGTGATTAGGTTGGGATTAGGCCGAGATTAGGGAAGTGGGTTAGGTGATTAGGTTCAGATTAGTGGTGGATTAGGGGTTTAGGCTAGGATTAGGCATTTTGGGTTAGGTTTAGGTGTGGGAGCTCCCTTAGCATGGCCCATAGACCTTGATCACCCCATGTTGGTGCAGCCCTAGGTTAGGTTTTAGCTAATTACAAGCTTAAACCCACTCAATTAGGCTAACCCACATGATTAACCCAAACTTGACACACAAGTCAAGCTTAATACAACACACTTGATATTTTTCAACCCCACTCTCTCTCATGCCCAATATCCTACGTGAAACTCAAGTGGGCCCCACCTCCATTTATGAGAAGGTGATGTGGGCCATGGATATGGATATTGGATTGGATCTCTGGATCCAAATCCAAATCCAAGTCCACACATATGGGTTTGGATTGGAATCTGGATATATATGGTCCAGATCCAATCCAAACTGAACTCTGACTCCTTCGAGCTGGGTTCGAAACGGACGATTCGTGCGGGGCCTGACAGCATCAGTACTCCGTCTACGTTGGGTCTTCGCCAACATAGTCGTCCGCCTCCGTTTCTGCCTTCCGGAGATGACTTCAAATCCTATTTTGGTAAGAACAGGGTCTTGGACGTTCGAGATCCTGGGGTGTGAATCAGATACAAGAGTTGTTGTGCCGGGCGTGACGTGTGCTCCAGTTCCGGGCTCTTCTTGGCTCTCCTGGTCCTGTCTTGATCGGGCCAAGCCACTTCGGGGTTTCAACACATGTCTTAAAAGGGTTTTCAGAAGCTATATCATATGTTTTTGAAAGATAAAGTTTAAAACATATATATAGGGTTGTCTGGAAGGCTCCTGGGTTTCCAAACTCAAAATGGCCCTTTGGGGGCTGCTTGTATAAAACCAGATTTGTTTAAGAAATTCGTGGGATTTCGGGGTGTTTACACACGTACCACTTGGAAGTATCTTGCTATGTTGAACTAGGCCTATCTTTGTAAGAAGAAGGATTTTGAAATGTAACCACGATTTTGAAGACTCCGCTCTTTCACAAGTGCGAATTCTCTCACTCAGGGTCACACGAGTTTGCCTTTGCACCTTATTCACATGTCTCAGGGCAGCTATCCCTAAAAATTTTCGAAAATTGGAATTTAATCCAAATCCTACACATGATACTTCTTTAAGTATTGAACATTGATAGGATCTGCTAAATTCCTACCTTCTACATCGATCAACCAATACGAGTTGTTCGTAGTGGTTGCTCGTACAACATCGGGTCCATCCCAGTTGGGGCGCCACTTGCCTAGGGGGTGTGGGCCACGATGATGGATGGTTTTTAAGACCAGATCTCCCACTTCAAAGTGGCGAGGTCTCATGTGTTTGCTATAATGTCAGGCTATCCTTCGCCGGTATGCATGAGCATGATCCATGGCAAGGAGTCGCCTCTCATTTAGCAAATCTAATTCGGCCATCCTAGCATGCTGAAGCGTCTCTAGGGAGAGGTCGAGTGCAATGGATGTATGAAATGAATGCAGTTGGGTATGAATGAGAAGAATAGCGTTTGTGCCATAGACCAATTCGAATGGTGTGGCATTCGTGGGAGTTCGGATGGAAGTCCTATAAGCCCATCAGGCTTCATCTAGCTTCTCGTGCCACGTCCTACCCTTCTCTAAGGTTTTCTCAATTATGCTAATGAGAGTCTTGTTTGTGGCTTCAGCTTGGCCGTTGCCTTGAGGGTAGTAGGGCGAGGAGAAGTGGTAAGTTATGCCATACGTGTTGCACAACTTAACCATCCGCTCGTTCTTGAATGGGGTGCCATTATCAGACACAAGGTCTCGTGGAACCCCAAATCGAGCCAAGATATTCCTCCGGATGAAAGCCACCACATGTTGCCCCATCACATTGGTTAGGGAAATGGCTTCCACCCACTTGGAGAAATACTCCGTGGCTGCTAAAATAAATCGATGCCCATTCGAGGCTTTTGGAGATATTGGGCCTACAATGTCAAACGCCCACATGGTAAATGGCTAGGGGCTGACCACGGAATGCAATGCAGATGATGGGATATGAATGGCGTGCCCATGCACTTGACATGGATGACACTTCCTAACATTATCGTGGCAATCCTTTTTCAAGGTGGACCAAAAATAGCCCCCTCTAAGTATTTTCATTGCCATCATGTTGGCATTAACATGACCTCCACATTTTCCATCGTGGAACTCGTGCATCACTATCCTAGCCTCCTCTAGGTCGATACACCTAAGCAGAATGCCGGTAAAACTTTTTTTGTATAAGACCCCACCCAGAATGGTGTATCGGGTCGAAATCTTACGAATGAATGCCTTATCTTTGGATGTGGCATCCTCGGTGAATCCCCCGTTTTCTAAAAACTGTTTGATGTCATAAAACCAGGGTTTTTCAATAGACTCTGGGTTATTTTGGCAAATATCCAAGTCGTGTGTGGATGGGTGGGGCGCATGCCATATTTCCAAAGATCTAGTCCCTGAAATGGGATCGACCTTTAGGGCTGAACCCAAGGAGGAGAGGGCATCGGCGATGCCATTGTCCTCTCTTCCTACGTGTGTGAGTTTACACGACTGGAAGGATTGGACCAATCGAGTGGCCAACTCGTGATATGGAAGTAGTTTCTCATTATGTACTTGCCAAATTTTCAAAACCTGGTTTATGACAAGGAGCGAATCTCCAAAGACCTCGATGCATGATGCCCCTAGAGTTTTCAAAATTCTTAAGCCTTGTATGAGTGCTTCATACTCAGCTTCGTTGTTGGAACATTTGAAATCAAAGCGGACTGCTATGGGAATCTCGCCCTTTTCAGGGGAGATTAGGATGACCCCAGCGCCAGCCCCTCGTTGGTTTCGAGCCCCATCGAAGTGCATCTTCCACACTTGGTTTTCGAAAGAATTTGCCAAAATGTGGTTTTGAAAATGGTTTTGCAATATGCCTTAATCAGGCATTTCAACAAGAGTGGGATATGCGTCCTCTAAGGGAAACTCGGCCACGTAATCTGCTAGGGCTAGCCCCTTAATGGAGATCTGGTGATGGTATTTCAGATCATACTCCATTAGAAGGAGTTGCCATTTGCCCAATCTACCTGTGAGAATGGGTTTTTCGAATAAGTGCTTGATTGGATCAAGCTTGGACACTATCCAGATCTCATAATCTAGGAAATAGTGTCTGAATTTCTCGCAGGCCCAAACTAGGGCCAAGCACGTCTTCTCCATGGCTTGATAATTTTATTCATAAGCCAAGAGAGTTTTCGAAATATAGTAGATGGCATACTCCTTATGGGTGTCATCCTCGTATTGAGCCAACAGGGCTCCTAAAGCATTTGCATGCACGGAGATGTATAATAAAAGCGGTTTTCCTTGCTTTGGAGGGTTCAAAACAGGGGGATTAACCAAGTATGCCTTCAGTCTCTCGAAGGACTTCTGGCATTCGTCATCCCATAAGAATTTCGTGCCCTTCCTCAACAGTTTGTTGAAGGGTTCGCATCTAGTGGCCAGATTCGATATGAATCGGTGAACGGATTGTAACCGACCCTGGAGGCTACGGATTTGGGTGAGATTGGAGGGTGGAGCCTTGTCTATGATGGCTCGACACTTAGAGGGGTTGACTTCTATTCCCCTTTGGCTCACCATAAAGCCTAGAAGCTTCCCTGATTCTACCCCGAACACACATTTTTTAGGGTTTAGCTTTACTTTGTAAAGCCTAAGCCTTTCGAAAATCTTTTGTAAACATTCGATATGGGTGCATCGGGTTTTGGATTTTGCCAAGAGATCATCTACATACACTTCTACGAGCTCATGAATCTGATCATGGAAGATCATGGTCATGGCTCGTTGGTATGTTGCGCCGGCATTTTTCAAACCAAAGGGCATGACTGTATAGCAGTACGTGCCCCATGGGGTTGTGAAGGCGGTCTTACCCTGATCTCGTGGGCTTAGTTTGATTTGATTATAGCCTGAATAGCCATCCATGAATGAAAACATTTCATTATTTGCAGTACTATCGACTATCAAATCTATGTTTGGTAAAGGATAATTATCCTTTGGAGTGGCTTTATTCAGGTTTCTAAAATCGATGCATATTTGAATTTTCCCATTGGTTTTTCGAACTACAACTATATTTAACAACCAATCAGAATACGCAATGGGGTTTATAAATCCGGCTTTTAGTAGATCTTCTAAACCCTCTTTGACTTGCGTGTGTACATTCGGGTGTATTTTCCTAAGCTTCTGTTTTATGGGTTTTACACCTGCATCTAAGGGAAGACGATGTTTGACTATGCTGGGATCTATGCCCGGCATGTCTTCATACGTCCATGCAAACACATCTAAATAGGTTCGTAGAAATGCAATGAATGCTAACCTTTCAGTTTCATGCAAGCATGCGCCTATTTTGATGGTTTTGGGATTGGAATCATCCCCTAGGTTCACCTCTATGAAATCTCCTCCTACTGATTGGGAAGGTTTTTCAAAATCGAGAATCTTATGAAATTTTGGGAGCTCAAAAGTGGGATCTTCCTCAAGGGGATCCACTTCTGGGCTTTGATCATTCTCGTGGGCTGTAGACCCGAGGGAATTTGATGCGTGGTTTTCAAAATGACTTGGTTTTGTACTTGGATTTTCAAGTGATTTCGAAACTTTTGGTCTCGCTATGCAGACGACGTTTCTTTCAAAATCCTTTTCTTTTGTCAAAGTCCTACCAGGAGCAGCTATGTACAAAATCTTTTTGGTATTTTCCAAATTTTTGATTTTTTTAGGTTTTTGTAAAATAAGAACCTTGGAAACTATACAAAGCACTCTATTTTCGAGTTTTTGTTTTTCCATTGTTTTTGGTTTTTCTTGTTTTTCGATTTTTTTGATTTTAAGCTTTTCAAATGTTTTTGTATTTTTAGAAAAGGGATCTTCCGTCATACCTACAAAGGGAAAACACTATGGGTTAGACTCGGAAAAGGAGGTCTAAATCGTAGGTCTCTTCTAAGGCAGGTTCCGGGGCACCCTTGACCCAGGTGGTCATAGGGGGTGGCTCCGGCGGTATTCGGGGAGTATAGCCGATCCTATATCGGCTTGGATTGGCCCTAGGAAGGATGGGCTCTAGGAGACCCTGGTTCTATACCCCTAGACTCTTGTAGGGCGTGTAGCCCATGTTCAACAACATGTTCCATGACTTTTTGTTTTTTGAAAAAGTTTGATACAAGTCGTGGTCCTGGAACATGCTAGTCCATATTGTGTTCATATGGCCTCTTGTCTAGGGGCTTTGGAAATAGGGAACGCTTGGGTTTTCCTAGAAGGGTTAGAATCGGGAGGGGGCCTGCTTTGGGCGGCCCCTTCACACATACAACCTTCCTAGGGTTGTTTAACACGAGCCGAGGTGGCTCAATCACAATTTGCCCCAGGTTAGCCTCATGGGCTTGGCAGCTCGATAGACAAGGGGAGTTTATGATCCCCTGAAGCTGTGGGTGACTCTCACTTAGGATCACTACGACCTGGTCCCTAAAAGGGATCTTGACACACCTGTGTAAGGTGGATGGCACAGCGCACAAACTGTGTATCCAGGGCCTTCCCAGCAACAGGTTATAATGGGGATGGATGTCCAAGACATGGAACACCCCCGTGTGTTCGATCCCTCCCGTTTCCATTGGGAGTTCGATGGATCCTAAAGGTCTAGACGCATTCCCATCGTATCCAGTGATAATGATGGGGCTTGGGTTCATTGAAGTCAAGGTGACTCCGATTTTATACGCCACATGAAGTGGAAGGATGTTGAGCCCTCCTCCACCATCGACTAGGCACCTGTCCAGAGAGTGGTTATTCAGAACCACCTCGATATGCAGGGTCTGGTTATGGGTTTCGTAGGGTCTATCTACATCATCTTCCGAGAAAGTGATGGGCGATTTTGCTCCTAATAAAGCCACTTGGGCAGACAAGGATTCCGGACTTATGTTCGAATCAACCTTGGCCCTTTCTAGAATTTTCTCTAATACAAGTCTATGCCAAGGCGAGGTTTGTATAAGCTCTCAGATAGACATGTGAATAGGAATCTTTGAAAGGTGGTTTTCAAAGTCATAAGGATTTAGGATGACTTTGTCCTTATCTGCTTTTGGCAGAACACTAGAGATACATGCTTTTGAGGGGCCAGGCACACTGACCACCTTTTGAGCACCTTGAAGGTGCGGGGGTTGATAGATCCACCCGGATCTAGTGACTTCCCCCATGACCAGCCTAGGGTTCGCGCTAAATTTAGCTCTAAGGTTGAGCTGAGGAGAACCTTGGATTTTCAAAACTGGTTTTACCGGGGATTTCACTTTTGGTGGTCCCCGAATGACGACTTGGGCGGGCTTCTTGTATAGCACAAGAATGGGCGCACAAGTAGGTTGACCAGACTCTGGTTTTTGCGCTAGTTCCATGGAAATGGTGAGGGTACATACCTCCTTTCCTTTCCCACTGCCACTGGCGTGTTTGGGAAAGGGTTCCTTGAAGATAGCTTGAGGTGGCTCAGGTTCCGCAGTGACCTGGAGCCGGCCTTCTACTATCAAGTTCTCAATTTTATTTAAGAGGGAGAAGCAGCGTTTGGTATCATGGCCTTTGAGCCGATGATACTTACAAAATCGGTTTAAATACCCCCCTTTGGAAGTGACTCCTTCGGGGATTTTAGGGAGTTCTATCATGCCCTGGGCAAGTAGGAGGTCTAGGACCTCCGACACAGGTTGCCCCAACGGAGTGTACTCCAATTTTTCAACCGGTTTTTGAAAGTTTCGCTCCCTCTTATTTTATAACTTTTCAAAACTTTTGGAAGTGCCTGCCATGCCTAGATCCACTCGGACATTGGTAATTTTATGGGGCTTTGCCCCTTTGTCCGTCGTGGGTAGCCCGTATGCGATGGGCTTTTCCAAGCGGGTTTTTGGAAAGGCACTTCCTTTCCACAAGTGATCGTATGTCCCTTTTCGCAAGTTGGTTTCGAAATGGGAGGCCTTTTTGATCAACTTATGGAAAGTTGAGATCTCATGGAGCGAGAGAAGGGTTTTTAACTCGCTTTTAAAGTTATCCAGGATGAGCATTACTGCGCATCCTTCGGATATGGGCTCTCGCACTTGGCCCAAAAGCGACCTCCATCTTATAATGAAGGCATGTACGTCTTCGTTCATGCCTTGCTTTGTATCCCTTAAGGTATTCAGAGTCGGCATGACTTCTACGTTGTGTGCAAATCTTTGCATGAAGCAGTTCGCTAACTCTTCAAAAGTAGCGAACTGGCTTAAGTCGTAGGAAGACAGCCATTTGGCAGCTGTGCCTTTAAGGGATAAAGGGAACTGTAAACACCCCGAAATCCCACGAATTTCTTAAACAAATCTGGTTTTATACAAGCAGCCCCAAAGGGCCATTTTTGAGTTTGGAAACCCAGGAGCCTTCCAAACAAACCCTGTATATGTGTTTTAAACTTTATCTTTCAAAAACATATAATATAGCTTTTGAAAACCCTTTTAAAACATGTTTTGAAACCCCAAAGTGGCTTGGCCCGATCAAGACAGGACCAGGAGAGCCAAGAAGAGCCCGGAACCGGAGCACCCGTCAAGCCCGGCACAGCAACTCTTGCATCTGATTCACACCCCAGGATCTCGAACGTCCAAGACCCTGTTCTTATCATAAAAGCATTTGAAGTCATCTCCGGAAGGCAGAAACGGAGGCGGACGACTATGTTGGCGAAGACCCAACGCAGACGGAGTACTGATGCTATCAGGCCCCGCACAAATCGTCCGTCTCGAACCCAGCTCGAAGGAGTCAGAGTTCAGTTTGGATTGGATCTGGACCATATATATCCAGATTCCAATCCAAACCCATATGTGGACTTGGATTTGGATTTGGATCCAGAGATCCAATCCAATATCCATATCCATGGCCCACATCACCTTCTCATAAATGGAGGTGGGGCCCACTTGAAATTCACGTGGGATATTGGGCATGAGAGAGAGTGGGGGTGATAAATATCAAGAGTGTTGTATTAAGCTTGACTTGTGTGTCAAGTTTGGGTTTAATCTTGTGGTTTAGCCTAATTGAGTGGGTTTAAGCTTGTAATTAGCTAAAACCTAACCTAGGGCTGCACCAACATGGGGTGATCAAGGTCTATGGGCCATGCTAAGGGAGCTCCTTCACCTAAACCTAGCCAAAAATGCCTAAACCTAGCCTAAACCCCTAATCCACCCCTAATCTGAACCTAATCACCTAACCCACTTCCCTAATCCCGGCCTAATCCCAACCTAATCACCTAACCCACTCCCCTAATCCTTCCCTAAACCTAGATTAATTTCCCTAATCCTAGCCTAAACCTAGCCTAAACCACCTAACCTAGCTCACTAAACCTCACCCTAAAACCCAACCATCTAACCTAGCCCTAAACCACCCTTAGCCCACGATTTTCCCAAACACCTAGTTTTAAAATATCTGGCCCAACCCCATCCAGCCCACCTTATCTACATACTACCCTACCTAAACCACCTAACCACTACCCACAACCCAGCCCTAACCGACCTACCCATCCCCTATTTAAACCCCCCTCATTGTGGGCGGGTTTTCCAAGTGGGAACCACTCTCCACCCCCAGCCGTGACCACTCCCCAGCAGCTCCAGCTCCTCCACCAACCGCCACCTGCTCCGCCACCTTCCCTCTTCCGTCCACCACCACTACCCCCCAGCCGGACGCCACCATATCTTCCCAACTCCACCAGCCGACAGCCACCTTTGCCGCCACTCCTTCCCATTCGGTAAGTCCCCCTAACTCCCTCAAAACCACTCTCTACCACCTCTCCACTCTTAGCCACCCATCTTCCCCTTAGCTCCACCTCTTTGCCGCCACCCCCTAAGCCTAGCCGAACCTAGGATAACCCAAGTGGCTGGCCACTACTTAGCCACCATCTCCCATTCGGCCAACCCCCCTAGGTGTCCCCTTTGGCCTTCCCACTAGCTCACCTTTTAGGTCCAGTTTCCCTAAGTCCCTAACTTCCCTGGTGACCCTAAGACCCACTTAGTCAGCCACTCTAAACTCCCTACTTGGAGGCGCCGCCCACTTGCCACCGGTCCCCTTCGAGGCGTCCATCCCGCGCCCCATTTGCAGCCGGCCAGCACCCTTGGTCACACACCTTCGCGGAGCTCCCATTTGCAGCCCAAAGCCAAGGCCACGCTCAAGCAAGACCTCTACGGACCAGCTACTCGTAAGTGTCTAAACTCGGTCTTTAGTCATACACTTGCTTGAAATTCAATTTGATACGGGGTTGTAATAACGGAGCATAGTCTCCCCCCGCTTGTAATAACGTGGCTTGGCACAACCACACACGTGCACTCTCTTAGTCGTGCACCATTTCCGAACACACACGGGCCTAATCAGCCCCTAGTATATAAGTGTACATATATATTTCGTTTCCGAAGGGTTTTGTTTAAGTTGGGTGCGTTGTCTTTCGATTAAACACTCTCACACACATTGAGCTTCCGCTCTTATTTGAAAGACCCAAGTAAGGGCCGACCTATACTATTTGGGTTTCATTTCTTGTCGTGTGAGTAAGTCTTTCAATTTAAGCACTCTCACACACATTGAGCCTTCGCTCTTACTCCCAAGACCTTAGTAAAGGCCTTATTGGAGTTATATTTGGGTTTCATTTATGTCGTGTGTGTAGTACTTCAATTCAAGCACTCTCACACACATTGAGCCTTCGCTCTTACTCCCAAGACCTTAGTCAAGGCCATACTGCAATATATATTTGGGTTTAATTTCATGTCGTGTGTGTAAGTCTTTCAATTCAAGCACGCACCCACATTGAGCCTTCGCTCTTATTTGCAAGACCCGAGTAAGGGCTCATATACATAAGATATATTCGGTTATTTCCCTTCGGTTATTTCCCTTCTGTTATTTCCCTTCGGTAATTTCCCTTCTGTTATTTCCCTTCTGTTATTTCCCTTCAGCATTGTCTTTACATTTTCGGGTTTTCCCTTTGGAGTAGCGTGAGTTTGCATTGCATCTACGCCATACCACGAGGTAGGACGCATATTGCATCAAAGCAACCCCCTCTCGAATTCGCCCATGTAGTGGAGTGTTCATAACACACAAACTAGGCGACCCAAAAAGGGATAAAAGAAAAGACTTAGGCACGTGCAAATCCACGTGATCTAAAACATGCAATCGCATCTTAAAAACCCGAAATAGACACCTCGAACCGTTTCGTAGACTTTCTCCCCAAAAACTCGATTTTTGCAAAAGCGTACAGACTGACCCTTGCGCATCGGTGCAAGAAGGTCTGCGACGACAAGAGCTCACTTGCTCACAGTCGCCACGTTTAGAAGTCAGTGTTAAATATATCTTCGCTAGCTTAAGTAAGCTAGCTGGCACGCCCTGTTTGTATACATAGGCCTTAGACGCACGATAAGATCCACTCCGAGCCACGAAAGGGGCGAAGAGGCGGGGATTTTCGCGCGTCTACAGAGATTGGCACGCCCGGTGGGACGTGAGCCTTTTCAAAAATCGAGTTTACTTGTAGGAGTCTTGCGAAAATTTTATAAAGGTGTCGTTTTAACTTGTTTCTTTACTTTTTTTTACTTAGGAAATTTTGAAAAAGCTTGAAAAGCATGTCAAAATCCAATCCAAGCGAAGTGTCGAGCCAAGGCTCATGCGCATCAAGTTCTCACTCTAGGAGGATTTTCAAAAACAAAATAAAACTAGATGAAATCGAGGACTTGAGAAGGGAATTTGAGGCCAAAATCGATGCTCTCAGCCAAGAGGCTGAAGTAGGCGATTCGTGTTCATCAAACGGTGAACAAAGGCCTAAAAAGAAAATTGAAAAACCTCGCAAGCAAAAAGAGGCCTCCGTAATGGAAGACAACCAATACCACGAGTCCTTTACACAAAAGGACCGTAAAGCCCTACAGCAACTGCTGAAAGGGCAAAATAAAGAGAAAAGAAGCTACGCCCTGTCTGATTTCCTTCCTATGGATTACGAAACAGACAGTGACGATGAAATACCGAACTTCCATCGGTATGATGGCATGGGAGACCCTAGGTCTCACTTGCAGCTTTTCTCACGTCGAGCCCATAAGAAGAAAAAGGACTCGATGAAATGGGTGTATTGGTTCCCTCTATCCCTTAAAGGCACAGCTGCCAAATGGCTGGCTTCCTACGACTTAAGCCAGTTCGCTACTTTTGAAGAGTTAGCGAACTGCTTCATGCAAAGATTTGCACACAACGTGGAAGTCACGCCAACCCTGAATACCTTAAGGGATACAAAGCAAGGCATGAACGAAGACGTGCATGCCTTCATTATAAGATGGAGGTCTCTTTTAGGCCAAGTGCGAGAGCCTATATCCGAAGGATGCGCAGTAATGCTCACCCTGGATAATTTCAAAAGCGAGTTAAAAACCCTTCTCTCGCTCCATGAGATTTCAACTTTTCATAAGTTGATCAAAAAGGCCTCCCTTTTCGAAACCAACTTGCGAAAAGGGACGTACGACCACTTATGGAAAGGAAGTGCCGTTCCCAAAACACGTGTGGAAAAGCCCATCGCATATGGGCTGCCCACAACGGACAAAGGGGCAAAGCCCCATAAAATCGCCAATGTCCGGGTGGATCCAGGCATGGCGGGCACTTCTAAAAATTTTGAAAAAATAGAAAATAAGAGAGAACGCAATTTTTCAATACCAATTGAAAAACGGGAGTACACTCCGCTGGGGCAACCTGTGTCGGAGGTCTTAGACCTCTTACTTGCCTATGGCATGATCGAACTCCCTGAAATCCCCGAAGGAGTCACGTCCAAAGGGGGGTATTTGAACCGATTTTGCAAGTATCATCGGCTCAAAGGCCATGATACCAAACTGTGCTTCTCTCTTCTAAATAAAATTGAGAACTTGATAGCGGAGGGCCGGCTCCAGGTCACTGCGGAACCTGAGCCACCTCAAGCTATCTTCAAGGAACCCTTTCCCAAACACGCCAGTGGCAGTGGGAAAGGAAAGGAGGTATGTACCCTCACCATTTCCAAGGAACTAGCGCAAAAGCCCGAACCTGGTCGACCTGCTTGTGCGCCCATCCTTGTACTATACAAGAGGCCCGCCCAAGTCGTCATTCGGGGACCATCAAAAGTGGAAACCCCGGCAAAACCAGTTTTGAAAATCCAAGGTTCTCCTCAGCTCATCCTTAGAGCCAAGTTTAGCGCGAACCCTAGGCTGGTCGTGGGGGAAGTCACTAGATCCGGGAGGATCTACCAACCCCCGCACCTTCAAGGTGCTCAAAGGTGGTCAGTGTGCCTGGCCCCTCAAAAGCATGTATCCCTAGTGGTCTGCCAAAAGCAGATAAGGACAAAATCATCCTAAATCCTTATGATTTCGAAAACCACCTTTCAAAGATTCCTATTCACATGTCTATCCTAGAGCTTATCAAAACCTCGCCTAGGCATAGACTTGTCTTAGAGAAAATTCTAGAAAGGGCCAAGGTTGATTCGAACATAAGTCCGGAGTCCTTGTCTGCCCAAGTGGCTTTATTAGGAGCAAAATCGCCCATCACCTTTTCGGAAGATGATGTAGATAGACCCTACGAAACCCATAACCAGGCCCTGCATATCGAGGTGGTTCTAAACAACCACTCTCTGGACAGGTGCCTAGTCGATGGTGGAGGAGGGCTCAACATCCTTCCACTTCACGTGGCGTATAAAATTGGAGTCATCTTGACTTCAGTGAACCCAAGCCCCATCGTTATCACTGGATACGATGGGAATGCGTCTAGGCCTTTAGGATCCATCGAACTCCCAATGGAAACGGGAGGGATCGAACACACGGGGGTGTTCCATGTCTTGGACATCCACCCCCATTATAACCTGTTGCTGGGAAGACCCTGGATACACAGTTTGTGCGCTGTGCCATCCACCTTCCACAAATGTGTCAAGATCCCTTTTAGGGACCAAGTCGTAGTGATCCTAGGTGAGAGTCACCCACAGCTTCAGGGGATCATAAACTCCCCTTGTTTATCGAGCTCCCAGGCCCACGAGGCTAACCTGGGGCAAATTATGGTTGAGCCACCTCGGCTCGTGTTGAAAAACCCTAGGAAGGTTGTATGTGTGGAGGGGCCGCCCAAAGCAGGCCCCCTCCCGACCCTAATCCTCCTAGGAAAACCCAAACGTTCCCTATTTCCAAAACCCCTGGACAAAAGGCCATACGAGCCTAACATGGACGATACCATGTTCCAGGACCACGACTTGTATCCCATCTTTTCAAAAAACAAAAGGTCGTGGAACATGTTATTGAACATGGGCTACACGCCCTACAAGAGTCTAGGGGCACAAAACCAGGGTCTCCTAGAGCCCATCCTTCCTAGGGCCAACCCAAGCCGATATGGGATCGGCTATACTCCCCAAATACCGCCGGAGCCACCCCCTGTGACCACCTGGGTCAAGGGTGCCCCGGAGCCTGTCTTAGAAGAAACCTATGGTTTAGATCTCCTATTCCGAGTCTAACCCATAGTGTTTTCCCTTTGTAGGTATGACGGAAGATCCCTTTTTCTAAAAATACCAAAAACATTTGAAAACTTAAAATCCAAAAAAATCGAAAAACAAGAAAAACCAAAAACAATGGAAAAGCAAAAACTCAAAAAAAGTGTGCTTTGTATAGTTCCTAAAGTTCTTGTTTTACAAAAACCCAAAAAAATCGAAAATTTGGAAAATACCAAAAAGATTTTGTACATAGCCGCTCCTGGTATGACTTTGGCGAAAGAAAAGGATTTCGAAAGAAACGTTGTCTGCATAGTCAGACCAAAAATTTCGAAATCACTTGAAAATCCAAGTACAAAACCAGGTTATTTTGAAAACCACGCATCAAGTTCCCTCAGGTCTAAAACCCACGAGAATGATCAAAGCCCAGAAGTTGATCCCCTTGAGGAAGATCCCACTTCTGAGCTCCCAGAATTTCATAGAATTCTCAATTTTGAAAAACCTTCCCAATCAGTAGGAGGAGATTTCGTAGAGGTGAACCTAGGGGATGATTCCAATCCCAAAACCATCAAAATAGGCGCATGCTTGCATGAAACTGAAAAGTTAGCACTCATTGCATTTCTACGGACCTATTTAGATGTGTTTGCATGGACGTATGAAGACATGCCGGGCATAGATCCCAGCATAGTCGAGCATCGTCTTCCCTTAGATGTAGGTGTAAAACCAATAAAGCAGAAGCTTAGGAAAATACACCCGAATGTACACACGCAAGTCAAAGAGGGTTTAGAAGATCTGCTAAAAGCCGGATTTATAAAACCCATTGCGTATTCTGATTGGTTGTCAAATATCGTTGTAGTTCGAAAAACCAATGGGAAAATTCGAATATGCATCGATTTCAGAAACCTGAATAAAGCCACTCCAAAGGATAATTATCCTTTACCAAACATAGATTTGATAGTCGATAGTACTGCAAATCATGAAATGTTTTCATTTATGGATGGCTATTCAGGCTATAATCAAATCAAACTAAGCCCACGAGATCAGGGTAAGACCGCCTTCACAACCCCATGGGGCACGTACTGCTATACAGTCATGCCCTTTGGTTTGAAAAATGCCGGCGCAACATACCAACGAGCCATGAACACGATCTTCCATGATCAAATTCACGAGCTCGTAGAAGTGTATGTAGATGATCTCTTGGCAAAATCCAAAACCCGATGCACCCATATCGAATGTTTACAAAAGATTTTCGAAAGGCTTAGGCTTTACAAAGTAAAGCTAAACCCTCAAAAATGTGTGTTCGGGGTAGAATCAGGAAAGCTTCTAGGCTTTATGGTGAGCCAAAGGGGAATAGAAGTCGACCCTTCTAAGTGTCGAGCCATCATAGACATGGCTCCACCCTCCAATCTCACCCAAGTCCGTAGCCTCCAGGGTCGATTACAATCTGTGCGCCGATTCATATCGAATCTGGCAACTAGATGCGAACCCTTCAACAAACTGTTGAGGAAGGGTACGAAATTCTTATGGGATGACGAATGCCAAAAGTCCTTCGAGAGACTAAAGGCATACTTGGTTAATCCCCCGTTTTGAATCCTCCAAAACAAGGAAAACCGCTTTTATTATACATCTCCGTGCATGTAAACGCTTTAGGAGCCCTGTTGGCTCAATACGAGGATGACACCCATAAGGAGTATGCCATCTACTATATTTCGAAAACTCTCTTGGCTTATGAACGAAATTATCAAGCCATGGAGAAGACGTGCTTGGCCCTAGTCTGGGCCTGCCAGAAATTCAGACACTACTTCCTAGATCATGAGATCTGGATAGTGTCCAAGCTTGATCCAATCAAGCACTTGTTCGAAAAACCCATTCTCACGGGTAGATTGGGCAAATGGCAACTCCTTCTAATGGAGTATGATCTGAAATACCATCACCAGATCTCCGTTAAGGGGCAAGCCCTAGCAGATTACGTGGCTGACTTCCCCTTGGAGGACGCATATCCCACTCTTGTCGAAATGCCTGATGAAGGCATATTGCAAAACCATTTTCAAAACCACATTTTGGCAAATTCTTTCGAAAACCAAGTGTGGAAGATGCACTTCGACGGGGCACGAAACCAACGAGGGGCTGGTGCCGGGATCATCCTAATCTCCCCTGAAAAGGGCGAGATTCCCATAGCAGTCCGCTTAGATTTCGAATGTTCCAACAACATAGCTGAGTATGAAGCACTCATACAAGGCTTAAGG
This sequence comes from Brasenia schreberi, assembly GCA_036023115.1. NCBI lineage: Eukaryota > Viridiplantae > Streptophyta > Magnoliopsida > Nymphaeales > Cabombaceae > Brasenia > Brasenia schreberi. The sequence continues at coordinate 1,337,575 of JAYKKT010000039.1, forward strand.
ATTTCGAAAACTCTAGGGGCATCATGCATCGAGGTCTTTGGAGATTCGCTCCTTGTCATAAATCAGGTTTTAAAACTGTGGCAAGTACGTAATGAGAAACTACTTCCATATCACAAGTTGGCCACTCGATTGGTCCACTCCTTCCAGTCGTGTAAGCTCACACACGTGGGAAGAGAGGACAATGGCATCGCCGATGCCCTCTCTTCCTTGGGTTCAGCCCTGAAGGTCGATCCCATTTCAGGGACCAGATCTTTGGAAATATGGCATGCGCCCCATCCATCCACACACGACTTGGATATTTGCCAAAACAACCCAGAGTCTATTGAAAAACCCTGGTTCTATGACATAAAACAATTTTTAGAAAATGGGGGATTCACCGAGGATGCCACATCCAAAGATAGGGCATTCATTCGTAAGATTTCGACCCGATACACCATTCTGGGTGGGGTCTTATACAAAAAGAGTTTTACCGGCATTCTGCTTAGGTGTATCGACCTAGAGGAGGCTAGGATAGTGATGCACGAGTTCCACGACGGAGAATGTGGAGGTCATGTTAATGCCAACATGATGGCGATGAAAATACTTAGAGGGGGTTATTTTTGGTCCACCCTGAAAAAGGATTGTCACGATCATGTTAGAAAGTGTCATCCATGTCAAGTGCATGGGCACGCCATTCATATCCCTTCATCTGCATTGCATTCCGTGGTCAGCCCCTGGCCATTTACCATGTGGGCGTTTGACATTGTAGGCCCCATATTCCCAAAGGCCTCGAATGGGCATCGTTTTATCTTAGCAGCCACGGAGTATTTCTCCAAGTGGGTGGAAGCCATTTCCCTAACGAATGTAATGGGGCAACATGTGGTGTCTTTCATCCGGAGGAATATCTTGGCTCGATTTGGGGTTCCACGAGACCTGGTGTCTGATAATGGTACCCCATTCAAGAACGAGCGGATGGTTAAGTTGTGCCACACGTATGGCATAACTCACCACTTCTCCTCGCCCTACTACCCTCAAGGCAACGGCCAAGCCGAAGCCACAAACAAGACTCTCATTGGTATCATTGAGAAAACCTTAGAGAAGGGTAGGAGGTGGCATGAGAAGCTGGATGAAGCCTTATGGGCTTATAGGACTTCCATCCGGGCTCCCACGAATGCCACACCATTCGAATTGGTCTATGGCACAAACGCCATTCTTCCCATTCATACCCAACTGCATTCATTCCATACATCCATTGCACTCGACCTCCCCCTAGAAACGCTCCAGCATGCTAGGATGGCCGAGCTAGATTTGCTAGATGAGAGGCGACTCCTTGCCATGGATCATGCTCGTGTATACCGGCAAAGGATAGCCCGACATTATAGCAAACACATGAGACCTCGCCACTTTGAAGTGGGAGATCTGGTCTTGAGAACCATCCACCATCGTGGCCCACACCCCCTAGGCAAGTGGCGCCCCAACTGGGATGGACCCTATGTTGTACGAGCAACCACTACGAACAATTCGTATTGGTTGATCGATGTAGAAGGTAGGAATTTAGCAGATCCTATCAATATTCAATACTTAAAGAAGTATCATATGTAGGATCTGGATTAAATTCCAGTTTTTCGAAAATTAGAGAGGGATAGCTGCCCTGAGACATGTGAATAAGGTGCAAAGGCAAACTCGTGTGACCCTAAGTGAGAGAATTCGCACTTGTGAAAGAGTGGAGTTTTCAAAATCGTGGTTGCATTTCAAAATCCTTCTTCTTACAAAGAAAGGCCTAGTTCAACATAGCAAGATACTTGCAAGTAGTACGTGCTATTTCTAAATAGGCTGATCTGGAATGGATCGAGTGTAGGCTTGGGATAAGTCCTCCCCTCTTCTCTTCTCCTTCCAAAAGGAAAACGAAGGCCCAAATCAAAAGGGAATTTCCCATTTAAAGTCTCTTTCCAAAAGAAAGAAACCAGACTTGAAAAGAAAAATCGATTCTCTTAGGAAAAAGAGGGATTAAAGAAAAAATACTCCCAAAGGGAGACCCTCTATGAAAAAAGGAAAAAGAGGCCAAAAAGCTCAAAAAGAGCAGTTTTCCGCCTTCTATGCCTTAAACCACGGGACGCTTCAGAAGGGACCGTGGTATCTCTTCCCCATCCCTGGCTTATCCCAAGCTAAAGCATGGTTCATTTCGAGGAATCCTAAAGTAAAAATAGGATTTACTTACTTGAATTTCATCTTGTTTGAGAATTCGACGTTTCGAGTAAGGCGTAGGAATTTGAAATGAAGCTTGTTTTCTTATAAAACCTCCGCTAGATAAGCGAGTGTTAAGACTCAAACAAGGGCAAGCACGAAGAGCTTGAGATCCTTAGGATCGAGACTCAAGACAGTTGTCCCTTTTGTAAATAGCTTTTGTAAATAAGTTTTGAAAACCGAACATCGAACAGCATAGGATTTGCTCACTTGGAGCAATAGACCTTGTAAGTCTCTAGAGTTCGACCACATCTGGTCCCTGGGAGGTCGCCACTTTTGGCACCACACCCATGTCATTTGCATTCCACGCATGGTACTTGCATAAACATGATCCCATTTAGGACCAGATTCCATGTAGCACCCTTTGGCATGATATCTCCTCCTACCAGAGTTTGTAAAATTGAGATTTTTGCTAAAAATGGGACGATCCCATATTCTTCGTGGCTAGATCTAGGGAGACATTAAAAGGGGTGTTTGTCATCTTTGCCCTTATCCAAATCCATTTGGACAAGGCCAAAGAGGGGCATCTGTAAACACCCCGAAATCCCACGAATTTCTTAAACAAATCTGGTTTTATACAAGCAGCCCCAAAGGGCCATTTTTGAGTTTGGAAACCCAGGAGCCTTCCAAACAAACCCTGTATATGTGTTTTAAACTTTATCTTTCAAAAACATATAATATAGCTTTTGAAAACCCTTTTAAAACATGTTTTGAAACCCCAAAGTGGCTTGGCCCGATCAAGACAGGACCAGGAGAGCCAAGAAGAGCCCGGAACCGGAGCACCCGTCAAGCCCGGCACAGCAACTCTTGCATCTGATTCACACCCCAGGATCTCGAACGTCCAAGACCCTGTTCTTATCATAAAAGCATTTGAAGTCATCTCCGGAAGGCAGAAACGGAGGCGGACGACTATGTTGGCGAAGACCCAACGCAGACGGAGTACTGATGCTGTCAGGCCCCGCACAAATCGTCCGTCTCGAACCCAGCTCGAAGGAGTCAGAGTTCAGTTTGGATTGGATCTGGACCATATATATCCAGATTCCAATCCAAACCCATATGTGGACTTGGATTTGGATTTGGATCCAGAGATCCAATCCAATATCCATATCCATGGCCCACATCACCTTCTCATAAATGGAGGTGGGGCCCACTTGAAATTCACGTGGGATATTGGGCATGAGAGAGAGTGGGGGTGATAAATATCAAGAGTGTTGTATTAAGCTTGACTTGTGTGTCAAGTTTGGGTTTAATCTTGTGGTTTAGCCTAATTGAGTGGGTTTAAGCTTGTAATTAGCTAAAACCTAACCTAGGGCTGCACCAACATGGGGTGATCAAGGTCTATGGGCCATGCTAAGGGAGCTCCTTCACCTAAACCTAGCCAAAAATGCCTAAACCTAGCCTAAACCCCTAATCCACCCCTAATCTGAACCTAATCACCTAACCCACTTCCCTAATCCCGGCCTAATCCCAACCTAATCACCTAACCCACTCCCCTAATCCTTCCCTAAACCTAGATTAATTTCCCTAATCCTAGCCTAAACCTAGCCTAAACCACCTAACCTAGCTCACTAAACCTCACCCTAAAACCCAACCATCTAACCTAGCCCTAAACCACCCTTAGCCCACGATTTTCCCAAACACCTAGTTTTAAAATATTTGGCCCAACCCCATCCAGCCCACCTTATCTACATACTACCCTACCTAAACCACCTAACCACTACCCACAACCCAGCCCTAACCGACCTACCCATCCCCTATTTAAACCCCCCTCATTGTGGGCGGGTTTTCCAAGTGGGAACCACTCTCCACCCCCAGCCGTGACCACTCCCCAGCAGCTCCAGCTCCTCCACCAACTGCCACCTGCTCCGCCACCTTCCCTCTTCCGTCCACCACCACTACCCCCAGCCGGACGCCACCATATCTTCCCAACTCCACCAGCCGACAGCCACCTTTGCCGCCACTCCTTCCCATTCGGTAAGTCCCCCTAACTCCCTCAAAACCACTCTCTACCACCTCTCCACTCTTAGCCACCCATCTTCCCCTTAGCTCCACCTCTTTGCCGCCACCCCCTAAGCCTAGCCGAACCTAGGATAACCCAAGTGGCTGGCCACTACTTAGCCACCATCTCCCATTCGGCCAACCCCCCTAGGTGTCCCCTTTGGCCTTCCCACTAGCTCACCTTTTAGGTCCAGTTTCCCTAAGTCCCTAACTTCCCTGGTGACCCTAAGACCCACTTAGTCAGCCACTCTAAACTCCCTACTTGGAGGCGCCGCCCACTTGCCACCGGTCCCCTTCGAGGCGTCCATCCCGCGCCCCATTTGCAACCGGCCAGCACCCTTGGTCACACACCTTCGCGGAGCTCCCATTTGCAGCCCAAAGCCAAGGCCACGCTCAAGCAAGACCTCTACGGACCAGCTACTCGTAAGTGTCTAAACTCGGTCTTTAGTCATACACTTGCTTGAAATTCAATTTGATACGGGGTTGTAATAACGGAGCATAGTCTCCCCCCGCTTGTAATAACGTGGCTTGGCACAACCACACACGTGCACTCTCTTAGTCGTGCACCATTTCCGAACACACACGGGCCTAATCAGCCCCTAGTATATAAGTGTACATATATATTTCGTTTCCGAAGGGTTTTGTTTAAGTTGGGTGCGTTGTCTTTCGATTAAACACTCTCACACACATTGAGCTTCCGCTCTTATTTGAAAGACCCAAGTAAGGGCCGACCTATACTATTTGGGTTTCATTTCTTGTCGTGTGAGTAAGTCTTTCAATTTAAGCACTCTCACACACATTGAGCCTTCGCTCTTACTCCCAAGACCTTAGTAAAGGCCTTATTGCAGTTATATTTGGGTTTCATTTATGTCGTGTGTGTAGTACTTCAATTCAAGCACTCTCACACACATTGAGCCTTCGCTCTTACTCCCAAGACCTTAGTCAAGGCCATACTGCAATATATATTTGGGTTTAATTTCATGTCGTGTGTGTAAGTCTTTCAATTCAAGCACGCACCCACATTGAGCCTTCGCTCTTATTTGCAAGACCCGAGTAAGGGCTCATATACATAAGATATATTCGGTTATTTCCCTTCGGTTATTTCCCTTCTGTTATTTCCCTTCGGTAATTTCCCTTCTGTTATTTCCCTTCTGTTATTTCCCTTCAGCATTGTCTTTACATTTTCGGGTTTTCCCTTTGGAGTAGCGTGAGTTTGCATTGCATCTACGCCATACCACGAGGTAGGACGCATATTGCATCAAAGCAACCCCCGCTCGAATTCGCCCATGTAGTGGAGTGTTCATAACACACAAACTAGGCGACCCAAAAAGGGATAAAAGAAAAGACTTAGGCACGTGCAAATCCACGTGATCTAAAACATGCAATCGCATCTTAAAAACCCGAAATAGACACCTCGAACCGTTTCGTAGACTTTCTCCCCAAAAACTCGATTTTTGCAAAAGCGTACAGACTGACCCTTGCGCATCGGTGCAAGAAGGTCTGCGACGACAAGAGCTCACTTGCTCACAGTCGCCACGTTTAGAAGTCAGTGTTAAATATATCTTCGCTAGCTTAAGTAAGCTAGCTGGCACGCCCTGTTTGTATACATAGGCCTTAGACGCACGATAAGATCCACTCCGAGCCACGAAAGGGGCGAAGAGGCGGGGATTTTCGCGCGTCTACAGGAACCAATACACCCATTTCATCGAGTCCTTTTTCTTCTTATGGGCTCGACGCGAGAAAAGCTGCAAGTGAGACCTAGGGTCTCCCATGCCATCATACCGATGGAAGTTCGGTATTTCATCGTCACTGTCTGTTTCGTAATCCATAGGAAGGAAATCAGACAGGGCGTAGTTTCTTTTCTCTTTATTCTGCCCTTTTAGCAACTGTTGTAGGGCTTTATAGTCCTTTTGTGTGAAGGACTCGTGGTATTGGTTGCCTTCCATTACGGAGGCCTCTTTGTGCTTGCGAGGTTTTTCAGATTTTTTCTTAGGCCATTGTTCACCGTTTGATGAACATGAATCGCCTACTTAGCCTCTTGGCTGAGAGCATCGATTTTGGCCTCAAACTCCCTTCTCAAGTCCTCGATCTCATCTAGTTTTATTTTGTTTTTGAAAATCCTCCTAGAGTGAGAACTTGATGCGCATGAGCCTTGGCTCGACACTTCACTTGGATTGGATTTTGACATGCTTTTCAAGCTTTTTCAAAATGTCCTAAGTACAAGCAAAGAAAATAAGTTAAAATGACACCTTTTTGCAAAATTTTCGCAAGACTTCTACCTTAAAACTCGATTTTTAAAAGGCTCACGTCCCACCGGGCGTGCCAATCTCTATAGACGCGTGAAAATCCCCGCCTCTCACATTTTCAGGGCTTGGAGCAGATCCTCTCGTGCGTCTAAGGCCTATTTATGTAAACAGGGCGTGCCAGCTAGCTTACCTAAGCTAGCGAAGATATATTCTGACTTCTAACGTGGCGACTGTGAGCAAGTGAGCTCTTGTCGTCGCAGACCTTCTTGCACCGATGCGCAAGGGTCAGTCTGTACGCTTTGCAAAAATCGAGTTTTTGGGATAGAAAGCCTACGAAGCGGTTCGAGGATTCTAATTCGGGTCCTTTAGATGCGATTGCAAATTTTAGATCACGTGGTTTTGCACGTGCCTATGTCTTTCCTTTTATCCCTTTATGGGCCACCTAGTTTGTGGGTTATGAACACTCCACTACATGGGCGAATTCGAGCGGGGCTTGCTTTATTGCAATATGCATCCTACCTCGTGGTATGGCGTAGATGCAATGCAAACTCACGCTACTCCAAAGGGAAAACCCGAATGTAAAGACAATACTGAAGGGAAATATCCGAAGGGAAATAACCGAAGGGAAATGACTTGTAAAGTAAATGCCGAAGGGAGATATGTATATAGAGTAGGTATATGGGCCCTTACTCGGGTCTTTCAAATAAGAGCGAAGGCTCAGTGTGGGTGCGTGCTTGAATTGAAAGACTTACACACACGACAGGAAATTAAACCCAAATATAAATTGCAGTATGGCCTTAACTAAGGTCTTGGGAATAAGAGCGAAAGCTCAATGTGTGTGAGTGCTTGAATTGAAGTACTATGCACACAACATGAAATGAAACCCAAATATAACTGCAATAGGCCTTGACTAAGGTCTTGGGAGTAAGAGCGAAAGCTCAATGTGTGTGAGTGCTTGAATTGAAGTACTACGCAAACAACATGAAATGAAACCCAAATATAACTGCAGTATGCCTTGACTAAGGTCTTGGGAGTAAGAGCGAAAGCTCAATGTGTGTGAGTGCTTGAATTGAAGTACTATGCACAGAACATGAAATTAAACCCAAATAGTATAAGTCGCCCTTACTTGGGTCTTTCAGATAAGAGCGAAGGGTCAATGTGTGTGAGTGCTTGAATTGAAAGATAACACACCCAACTTAAGCAAAACCCTACAAAATTCAAGTATATGTATGTACTTATGTATTAGGGGCTGATTAGGCCCGTGTGTGTTCAAAATCGTGCACAACTAAGAGAGTGCATGTGTGTGGGTGTGCCAAGCCACGTTATTACAAGCGGGGGGAGACTACGCTCCGTTATTACAACCCCGTATCGAATTGAATCTCAAGCAAGTATACAACTAAAGACCGAGTTAGGCACTTACTAATAGCTGGTCCGAAGATGCCTTGCTTGAGCGTGGGCTTGGCCTTCGCCTTGGGCTGCAAAAGGGAGCTCCGCGAGGTTTGAACGGCAAGGGGAGGTGCTGGCCGGATGTTCTTGGTGCACGGAAGAGACACCTTGAAGGTGGCCAGCCACTAGAGATGGGTTGTTTTTGGTGTGTTTGGTTAAAGGACCTAAGTAGGGTCACTAAGGGGAGCTCAAAGGGAGACCTAATGGGGCACTTAAGGTTGGCGGGTTGCTAAGGCGGCTGGGAGTGATGTAGGGGAAGGGAGTTAGCTAGGACATGGGACCAAGTGGTAGTGGGTAGGGTAAGTGTCTTGGGGTGATGTGGGCAGGTTTTAGGGAGTCGAATAGGGTGACCGAATGGGACTAAAAGGGCTAGGTGGTGGCGGGTAGTTAGGGAGCTATGGGTTCGGCTGAGTGAGAAGGGTGGCAGCAAGTGGAAGGGCTAATGTTAGGGTGGTAGGGGAGTGGATTAGGTGGCTGAGAGTGGAGAGGGAGTGAAGAAGTAGTAAGGTAGGATGTAGGGGACTTACCGGGTGAAGAAATGGTGGCGGGTGGAAGGGAATCAACCAGATGATGGTGGCGATGGTGGTGGCGTTCGGCTGAAAGGCAGTGGCGTAGGTGGTGGCGGGATGTGGAGCAGGCGGTGGTCGGATGTGGAGCAGGTGGAGCAGGTGGGGTTCGGCTGAACTTGGGGAAGGAGAGGACCCGACTGGGAATGGTTGGGGTTCTTGGTTGTGAAGCCCGCCCCCAAGGGGGGGGGGTTTATATAGGACTGGGTTAGGTCGGTTAGGGCTGGGTTTGGGGTAGTGGTTAGGTGGTTTAGGTAGGGTGGTATGATGATAAGGTGGGTTGGAAAGGGTAGGGCCAGATATTTTAGATACAAGTGGTTTGGGTAGGTTGTGGGCTAGGGGTGGTTTAGAGGTTTAGGGTTTGGTTAGGTGGGTTGGTTCTAGGGTGAGGTTTAGTGGGCTAGGTTAGGTGATTAGGCTAGGATTAGGCTAGGTTTAGGGAAATTAACCTAGGTTTAGGGAAGGATTAGGGAAGTGGGTTAGGTGATTAGGTTGAGATTAGGTCGGGATTAGGGAAGTAGGTTAGGTGATTAGGTTCAGCTTAGGGGTGGATTAGGGTGGAAGGCTAGGATTAATTACAACACACACTTGATCTTATCCACCCCCACTCTCTCTCATGCCCATAATCCCACGTGAAATTCAAGTGGGTCCCACCTCCATTTATGAGAAGGTGATGTGGGCCATGGATATGGATATTGGATTGGATTTTTGAATCCAAATCCAAATCCAAGTCCATACATGGGTTTGGATTGGGATCTGGATATATATGGTCTAAATCCGATCCAAACTGAACTCTGACTCCTTCGAGCTGTGTTCGAAACGAATGGTTTGTGTCGGGCCTGATAGCATCAGTGCTCCGTCTGTGTTGGGTCTTCGCCAACATGATCGTCCGCCTCTGTTTTCGCCTTCCGGAGATGACTTCAAACAAGGTTTCGATGATAACAGGGTCTTGGACGTTCGAGATCCTGGGGTTGTGGATTTGATACAAGAGTTGCTGTGTCGGGCTCGACAGGTGCTCCAGTTCTGGGCTCTCCTTAGCTCTCTTGGTCCTGTCTGGATTAGGCCAAGCTGCTTCAGGGTTTTCAAAACATGTTTTAAAAGGGTTTTCAAAAGCCATATTATGTATTTTTGAAATATAAAGTTTAAAACATATATACAGGGTTTTCTGGAAGGCTCCTGGGTTTCTAGACTCAAGATAGCCCTTTGGAGCTGCTTTTACAAAACCAGATGGGTTTGAGAAATTTGTAGGATTTCGGGGTGTTTACAAGTACGTAGAGAGAAAAAGCATACCCGAAAAACCAAATTGAGCCCTGAATTTGATGAAGAAAATGAAGCTAAAAATGCAGCAATTATTGAGATTAAATCATCTAACCTTGCCCAACCTCCAAGCACCCCATTTTCCATTGAAAAATCAAGAAAAGTTATTTATGTTACGAAAGATAAAAAAATAGAAAATCTTCTTGTAAACACCCCAAAATCAAATGATTTTCCAAAACAAACACCTGGTTTTAAAATCCATTTCAAAACCAGATTTTAAGTTTTCGAAAACCCAGGAGTTGCAAAAGCTTTAAACTACTGTTTAAAACCCCGTTCAAAATGAAAATTCCTCAAACTCGAAACAAGTCCCATTTTGTAAAGAAACAAATCCCATAGGTGGAGCTTGATAAAAAATAGCCTCAAAAACAGGTGCAAAAGCCCAGAATCAAGCCTGGCCTGATAAAAGCAGGATCAAAAGGCAAAAAGAGAGTTCAGGCCAGAAGCAGACTTCAAGCCCAGAACATCAAATGGCAAGCCAAAAGCATCCACAAAATCATCAGAAATTCAAGCCTGAAATAACAAAAACCAACTGAAACGAAGTCTAGAAAGGTGAGAAGGAGTTCGGACGAAAAGGTTGGGGAAGACCCAACCCAAGATGGAGCACTGATGAAGCCAGGGCCCGTAGAAACTGTCCGTCTCGAAACGCCAAGAAGGACTGAAGAAATAAAATTTTGGATTAGATTTGGACCCAAATATCCAGATCCAAACTCAAATAGTGTTTGGATTGGATTTGGATCTCAAAATCTAAATCCAAGATCCATACCCAAGACTCACCTCATTTGCCTATAAATAGAGGTGAGGGGGTGCCATAAGTTCATGTGAAAGTGAAATTGGGAGGCTTGGGAAGAGAGAGAATGAGTGGAGGGCATAAAGTAGATTTGGTGGGCCATAGCTATGTCGGCTTGATGAAGGTTATGGGTTCAAACCTTGTATGAACCTAGGCCCAAACACTCGACTGCCCCCCAAGCATATCCTAAGCCTAATAACTCACGTCTAAGCCCACCTAGGGAGACCCATCTCTTGGTTGCCAAGGTGGACGAACCCAAGCACGTTGAGAGGAAAAGCTGACCACTTGTAAGTGTTTAAATTCGGTTTTTATCTTACTCATTTCAAATGTAATTCAATTCGATACGGGGTTGTAATAATGGAGCGTAGTCTCCCCCCGAAATGTAATATTTGTGCTTGATACACGAAGCACACACGTACACTTAAGCCTTTCCGCTCTTAAGCTAAAGTATATATTTCCTTTTGGGTATTTACTTTAGTGAAAGCTATGTGAGTTGCAATTCAATTTGGGTTGTTACATTTATGTCATGTGGGTTTGTCATTTAAATTCCACACTCACACATAAGAAGTACTCGAGCATTTGCTCCATACTCTCATGCACATTTTGAGCCTTTGTTGCTCATAAGATATAGCATACTTCTATATTTTCCAGCTACGTGAGTTTTACATTAAGTTGTGTATGCACTTACATTTCCGGGTGGTTCAATTCATGTCGTGTGAGTTTGTCATTTAAATTTCACACTACACACACGCGTGCATTGAGCCTTTCCGCTCTTATTATATATCTATATTTCAATTTCGGCAAAGTTTAATTCATGTCGTGTGAGTTTGTCATTTAAATTTTACACTACACACACGCGTGCATTGAGCCTTTCCGCTCTTACTATATACTTATATTTCAATTTCGGCAAGTTCAATTCCAATCATGTGAATTGTCTTTCCATTTACACACCAAGAGCACTCACTCACAATTGAGCCTTTCCGCTCTTAAGATATAAGTATATTTCAATTCTGCAATTTACATTCAAGTCGTGTGAGTTGCTTTCAAGTTCGGGTATTTCCCTTAAAGCTGCGTTGCACTTTCAATTTTGGGTAGTTACATTAAGTTGTGTGACTTGCTTTCAATTCGAGCCTAGCTCACATCATCATATCAAACCCGAAAAATATTTGTGCATCCTTGTATTCGCGCGTTTTCAAAAGGAAACCCCGAATCTACGCTCAAACTCGCTGAAATTAGGCCACTTGTGCACACACATATCCGGCCTAAATAGCTTAAAACTCAAAGGCTTGAAATCGTACAGCCACCGTACATAAAAACTTGCAAACTTAGGCAAAATCGAGTTTTCAAAACACTTGTATTCTTTCAAAGAGTTCAAAATTGTTTTATCAACATCTATAAGTGCTTAAACTGACCCTTGAGCACCGGTTCAAGAAGGTTTAAAGCGAAAAGATCCCGGGGTAGGCTACACCCCATCCATACCCCCTGAACCACCACCTAAGACCACTTGGGTCAAGGGTGCCCTAGAACCTCCTAAAGCTGAAACCTATGACTTAGACCACTTATTTAGAGCCTAATTCATGGTGTTTTCTTTGTAGGTTTGATGGAAGACCCCTCCATATCCAAAAACCAAAAATATATATATATATATATATATTTGTAAAATTAAAAAAAATAGAAAATTCTCAAAACCAAAAAACATTTCAAATATCTGAAAATCCCAAAAAGAATGTGATTTGTATTCCTTCTCCTTTCATTTGTTTGCAAAAAGCCAAAAAAATCGAAAATTTTGAAAATCCCAAAAAGAATGTGGTTCATGTTCCTTCCCTTCATTTGCAAAAAGCCAAAAAAATCGAAAAATATGAAAATACCAAAAACAAGGTCTTGTATGTTCCATCTCCTAGTGCCCATTTCGAAAAAGCCAAAAGTCCTTGTAAAAAGGTCAAGTTCTTTGAAATGTGTAAAATGTCCCAAAACCAAAATCGTTTGTTTATGAACCCCATGTCTTGCCTAATACTTCCCTAGAAACTAGAATTCTTGAGAATGATCAAAGCAAGGAGGAAGATCTCCTCATCCATGAGGAGGATCAAGCCTCCGAGCTTCCTGAATTTCATAGAATATTTGACTTGGAAAAACCTTCAAATGCTGTAGGAGGGGATTTTGTAGAAATCAACCTAGGGAGTGAGTCTAATCCAAAGCATGTTAAGATAGGTACATGTTTGCATGAGCATGAAAAAGCATCATTCATTGCATTTTTGAAATCCTACATAGATGTATTTGCATGAACCTATGAAGATATGCCGGGTCTAGATCCCAAAATCGTAAAACACTGTCTTCCCCTAGAACCCAATGCTAAACCCATAAAGCAAAAGTTTAGAAAAATCCATCTCGATGTCCACTCTCAAGTAAAAGAGGGTTTAGAAGATCTTTTAAAAGCCGGATTCATTCAGAATGGCTTTCAAATATAGTTGTGGTTCGAAAATCCAATGAGAAAATTCGGATTTGCATCGATTTTAGAAATTTGAACAAAGCCACTCCAAAAGATAATTTTCCTTTGCCAAACATTGATTTGATAGTGGATAGCACTGCAAATCATGAAATGCTTTCTTTTATGGATGCCTATTCAGGTTATAATCAAATCAAGTTAACACCAAAAGATCAAGCTAAAACTGCTTTTACTATACCTTGGGGCACATACTATTACATGGTTATGCCATTTGGTTTGAAAAATGTTGGTGCCACATACCAAAGAGCCATGACTACCGTTTTTCATGATCAAATCCATGAGCTCTTGGAGGTATACGTGGATGATCTTTTGGTGAAATCAAAAACTCGATGCACACACATTGAATCTTTGCAAAAGGTTTTAGGAAAGACTTAGGCTTTACAAAGTGAAACTAAACCCTTAAAAGTGTGTCTTTGAAGTTGAATCGGGAAAGCTTTTAGGATTTATGGTAAGCCAAAAGGGCATTGAAGTCAACCCCTCTAAGTGTCGAGCCATCATAGACATGCCTCCACCATCCAACTTGACTCAAATCTGAAGCCTCCAAGGTCGACTCCAAGCAATTAGGAGGCTTATTTCAAACCTAGCAACAAGATGCAAACCTTTCAACAAGCTTTTAAGAAAAGGGGTGAAATTTGAATGGGATGATGATTGTCAAAAAGCTTTCAAAAGACTAAAAACTTATTTGATAAATCCTTCGATTTTAAAACCTCCAAAGAAAGGAAAACCATTAATGCTTTACATTTTGATACATACGAATTCATTGGGTGCTTTACTAGCTCAATATGAGGATGATAACCATAAAGAGTATGCTATTTACTACATTTCAAAAACTCTATTGGCATGTGAAAGAAATTATCAAGCCATGGAGAAAACGTGCTTAGCATTGGTATGGGCTTGCCAAAAGTTTAGACAGTATTTCTTAGATCATGAGATATAGATAGTGTCTAAGCTTGATCCGATCAAGCACTTATTTGTAAAACCTATCCTAACGGGTAGGCTTAGTAAATGGCAGCTCCTCTTAATGGAGTATGATTTAAAATTCCACCATCAAACCTCCATTAAGGGACAAGCCCTAGTTGATTATGTGGCCGAATTCCCTCTTGAAGAGACATATCCCATACTTGATGAAATGCCTGATGAAGGCATATTTTCAAACGAATTTCAAAACCATGTTTTAGCAAGTTATTTTAATGAAAATCAAGTATGGAAGATGTACTTTGATGGGGCAAGAAATTACAGACACGGAAAATTCTCACTCCTGGTTTTTAGGCCTGAAGTGAACCTTTTCGTGTGTCTAAGTTCGCTTTTGTAGAAAGGGCGTGTCAGCTAGCTTGCTCAAGCTAGCGAAGTAAGTTTTGAAAATCTGACTCGTTTGGGGCGACTGTGAGCAAGTGAGCTCTTTTCGTTGCAGACCTTCTTGCACCGATGCACAAGGGTCATTTTGTATGCTTAGCAAAGTCGATTTTGAACCTCTTTGAAAATGTACGAAGTGTTTGATGCCTATGTCTTTCAATTTTATGCTATTTAGGCCAACTAGGTGTATGCGCAAGTGACCTAAGTTGGGCGATTTTTGCAGAGGAGTATGGGGTTTGCTTTGATGCAATATGTGTCCTAACTCGTGGTATGGCGAATATGCAATGCAAACTCACACAACTCCAAGGGAAAACCCGAAATTGAAAGACAATGCTTAAGGGAAATTGCGTAAGGTAAATTTGCAAAAGGGAAATATGGCTATATCTTAAGAGCGAAAAGGCTCAATTGTGTAAGTGTGTGTCGTGTATATATTGAAAGACTACTCACATAGCTTAACCTTAAAACCCAAATCTTAAAGACATAGTGGAAGGGAAATACAACTATATATATATATGGGCCCGAAGGTCGCCAACGTGTGCGTGGGTGTTGTGTATATATGTAAAGACAACTCGAATGTAAAACCCAAATAGAATTGCAATATGGCTCTTACTAGAGTCTTGGGAGTAAGAGCGAAAGCTCAATGTGTGTGAGTGTGGAATTGAAAGACCATGCACACAACTTGAATGAAAACCCCAAATTGAATTGCAATACGGCTCTTATTAGAGTCTTGGGAGTAAGAGCGAAAGCTCAATGTGTATGAGTGTAGAATTGAAAGACAACACCCACGACTTAAATGTAAACACACGCAGCTGAACTTATATAAATAGAACTATATCTTAGGGGTTGTTAAGGCCCGTATGTGTGCAAAAAAGATGTGCAACTAAGAGCAGAAAGGCTCAAGTGCACGTGGGTGCTTGTGTGTCAAACCAAGTTATTACATCTTAGGGGGAGACTACGCTCCATTATTACAACCCCATGTCAAAATTTAATTGAATATAAAGCAAGTTCATATAATGGACCAAGTTTAGGCACTTACATGTAGCTGGTCCATCTTCAACTTGCATGGACTTGGACTTGTGATCCACCTTGGGCAGCCAAGAGGAGTCCCTTAGGTAGCTTGTCGCGGCTGGTAAGAGTGCTGGCCGGCTAGAAGAAGGTGATGGAGGGAAGGTAGGTTGAGCTAAGGTGTGGTGCTAGGAGTTGGAATGAACTTAGGGGTAGGTAGGGGTACTCGGCTGGAAGTGAAGGAGTTGGGGAATGGTGAAGGGATGCTAGGAATTGGGCGACTAGGGATGGCAGGTGGATGGGCAGGCGTTGGCAGGTGGATGGGTGGAAGGGAGAGCGGTACTAACCGAGAAGGAGGCGGCAGGTGGTGTTGGTGGCCAGATGGAAGAAGGTGATGGAGTCGGCTGGAGCTCCTCGCCGAAGGTGGAGTTGGAGTGGCAGGTGCTGCTCGGTTGGTAGTGGAGAGGGTGAAGAGAGGTGTTGGTCGGGTCCCAAGGATGAAGGGAGCATGAAGATCGACCCGCAAGTGGAAGGGTGGGGTTTATATAGGCTAGGGATTAGTGGCTAGGATAAGGGAGCTTAGGTCGGTTAGGTAGGCCAGATATTTGTTTTGGTGGGTTGGGATATGGTGGGCTAGATATTTATTTTTAGGTGGGCTGGGACATGGTTTGGGATAGGTCAATTAGGTGGGCTGGGTTAGTGGTTTGGAGTAGGTTGGTTAGGTGGGCTGGGTTTAGGTGGTTAAGGACTTAGTTAGGTGGACTAAGGTTAGTTTAGGCTTAGTTGGTTAGGGTCTAGGTGGTCCAACTAGGTGAGGTCGGCTAGGTGAAGTGGGTGTGGTTTTGGGTGAGAAGGGCTAAGTCTTGGTTAGGTTTGGGTTAGGTTTTAGGAACAATGACTAGGTGAGGTAAGCTAGCTTAGGGATAGGTTTAGGAACCACCTCTTGGCGCCGGTCCATTGCAACCATATCCAAGTTGGTGCAACCCTAGGTCAAGTGTAGGTGCATACAAGCTTGAACCCACACTCTTGGTTAAACCCACAAGGCTAACCCCCTTTTGACCAAAAGTCAAGCCTACCAACTTTCTCACTCTTACTTTATAGCCCCCTTTCTCTCTCTACCCAAGCCTTCCAAGGCCATTCACGTGAAACTTTGTGGGCCCCTCACCCCCATTTATGAGGAGGTGAAGTGGGCATGGATATAGATATTGGATTTGGATCTTGGGATCCAAATCCAAATCCAAATCCAAATACATTTTGGGTTTGGATTTGGATATATATGGTCCAGATCCGATCCAAATTTGATTTTTTTGATTCCTTAATAGCGTTTCGAGATGGACGGTTTGTGCGGGGCCTGACTTCATCAGTACTCCGTCTTGCGTTGGGTCTTCGCCAACATTGTTGTCCGATCTGCTTCTCACCTTTGGGATTTCATTTTGATCATCTTTCTGATATTTCGGGCTTGAATGTCTGAGAATTTGGGGATGCTTTTGACATGAGAGTTGATATACCGAGCTTGAAGTATGCTTCGGGTTCGGGCTCTCCTTTGCCTTTTCGGTCCGCTTTTATCAAGCTAGGAGGCTTTCGAGGCTTCAAAATACTATTTATAGTCTAAAAGCAATATGTACAAAGTTTTAAAATGTATGTATAGGTTTAAAATATGTACAGGGTTGTCTGAAAGGCTCTTGAGTTTCTAGACTGAAAATATCCCTTTGGGCTGCTTTTGTAAAACCAGGCATGTTTGAGAAAATCATGGGATTTTGGGGTGTTTACAGATGCCCCTCTTTGGCATTATCCAAATTTATTTGGATAATGGCAAAGACGACAACACCCCAGTTAATGTCTCCCTAGATCTATCCATGAAAATATGGGATCATCCCAATTTTTGAGCGAAATCTCTCTTTTAAACCTGGTAGGAGGAGATATCACGCCAAAGAGGACTTTTCTATGGTTTTCTGGTCCTAAATGGGGATCATGTTATGCAAGTGTTCATGCGTGAATATGCACATGCATGACATGGATGAGACGCCAAGAAGGGCGACCTCCTAAAGACCAGATGGTATGGTCGAACTCTGGAGACTTACGTAGACCTGCTGCTCCAAGTGAGTGGGCCCTATGTTGCTCAATATTCGATTTTTCAAAATCTATGTACAAAAGGGAAACTACTTTTAGCCTCGGTCCTAAGGATCTCGAGCTCTTCGCGTTTGCCTTTGCTTGAGTCTTGACACTCGCTAATCTAGTGGAGGTTTTATAAGAAAACAAGCTAAATTTTAAAATTCCTACACCTTACTCAAAACGTTGAATTCTCAAACAAAATGAAATTCAAGTAAGTAAATCCTATTTTTACTTTAGGATCCTTCGAAATGAACCATGTTTTACTTGGGATAAGTCATAGGGATGGGAAAGAGATACCACGGTCCCTTTTGAAGCGTCCCGTGGTTTGAGGCCTAGAAGGCGGAAAACTACTCTTTTTGAGCTTTTTGGCCTTTTCTTCCTTTTTTTTTTTATAGAGGGTCTCCCTTTGGGAGTATTTTTTTTTTAATCCTTCTTTTCCATAAAAGAATCGAATTTTTCTTTTGATTCATGTTTCTTTCTTTGGGAAAGAGATTTTTGGCAGGGATTTCCCTTTGTTTTTGGCTATATTTTCCTTTTGGAAGGAGAAGAGAAGAGGGGAGGACTTATCCCAAGGTCATACTCGATCCATTCCCGATCAACCTATTTAGAAATAGCACGTACTACTTGCAAGTATCTTGCTATATTGAACTAGGCCTTTCTTTGTAAGAAGAAGGATTTTGAAATGTAACCACGTATTTCGAAAACTCCACTCTCTCACACGTGCGAATTCTCTTGCTCAGGGTCACATAATTTGCCTTTGAACCTTACTTTCGAGGTTTCAAAGAAGCTATTCCTAAGGATTTTCGAAAATGAGAATTTAACCCAAACCCTACACATAATACTTCTTTAAGTATTGAATATTGATAGGATCTGCTAAATTCCTACCTTCTACATCGATCAACCAGTATGAGTTGTTCGTGGTGGTTGCACACACAACATAAGGTCCATCCCACTTGGGGTGCCACTTTCCAAGTGGATGTGGGCCACGATAGTGGATGATTTTTAAAACCAGATCTCCCACTTCAAAGTGGCGAGGTTTCATATGTTTGTCGTAGTGTCGGGCGATCCTTTGTCGGTATGCATGAGCATGATCCATAGCAAGGAGTCGCCTCTCATCTAACAAATCTAGTTCGATCATCCTAGCATGCTGAAGCGTCTCTAGGGGAGGTCGAGTGCAATGGATGTATGAAATGAATGGAGTTTTGTATGAATGGGGAGAATGGCGTTTGTGCCATAGACCAACTCAAATGGCGTGGCATTCGTGGGAGTCCGGATGGAAGTCCTATAAGCCCATAAGGCTTCATCCAACTTCTCATGCCACGTCCTACCCTTTTCTAAAGTCTTTTCAATTATGCTAATGAGAGTCTTATTCGTGGCTTCGGCTTGGCCGTTGCCTTGAGGTTAGTAGGGCAAGGAGAAGTGGTGAGTTATGCCATAGGTGTTGCACAACTTGACCATCCGCTCGTTTTTTAATGGGGTGCCATTATCGAACACAAGGTCTCTTGGAACTCCAAATTGAGCCAAGATATTCCTCCTAATGAAAGCCACCACATGTTGCCCCTGTACGTTGGTCAGGGAGATGGCTTCGACCCACTTGGAGAAGTACTCAGTGGCTGCTAAAATGAATCTGTGTCCATTCGATGCCTTTGGGAAAATTGGCCCTACTATGTCAAACGCCCACATGGTAAATGGCCAGGGGCTGACCACAGAATGCAATGATGATGAGGGGATATGAATGGCGTGCCCATGCACTTGACATGGATGACACTTCCTAACATGATTGTGGCAATCCTTTTTCATGGTGGACCAGAAATAATCCGCCCTAAGTATTTTCATTGCCATCATATTGGCATTAACATTACCTCCACATTCTCCATTGTAGAACTCATACATAACAGTCCTAGTCTCCTCTAGGTCGACACATCTTAGTAAGATGCCGGTAAAACTCTTTTTATACAAAACCCCACCCAAGATCGTATATTGGGTAGAAATTTTTTGGATGAATGCCTTATCTTTGGATGTGGTATTTTCAACGAATCCCCCATTTTCTAGAAAACATTTTATGTCATAAAACCAAGGTTTTTCAACAGAATCTGGATTGTTTTGGCAAATTTCCAAATTGTGTGTGGATAGAGTGGGCGCATGCCATATCTCTAAGGATCGGATTCCTAAAGTGGGATCGACCTTTAGGGCTGAACCCAAGGATGAGAGGGCATCGACAATGCCATTATTCTCTCTCTCTACGTGTGTGAGTGTACACGATTGGAAGGACTCAACCAATCGAGTGGCCAACTCATGATATGGAAGAAGCTTTTCATTTCTAACTTGCCAAATTTTTAAAACTTGGTTTATAACAAGGAGTGAATCTCCAAAGACCTCGATGCATGCTGCCCCTAGAGTTTTCGAAATCTTTAAGCCTTGTATGAGTGCTTCATATTCAACTATGTTGTTGGAACATTCGAAATCTAGGCGAATGGCTATGGGGATCTCACCCTTTTCAGGGGATACGAGGATGACCCCAGCACCAGCCCCTCGTTGGTTTCGTGCCCCATCGAAGTGCATCTTCCACACTTGGTTTTCGAAAGAGTTTGCCAAAATGTGGTTTTGAAATTGGTTTTGCAATATGCCTTCATCAGGCATTTCATTAAGTGTAGGATATGCGTCCTCTAGGGAGAACTCAGCCACGTAGTCTGCTAGGGCTTGCCCCTTAATGGAGATCTGATGATGGTATTTCAAGTCATACTCCATTAGAAGGAGTTGCCATTTGCCCAATCTACCAATGAGAATGGGTTTTTCAAATAAATGCTTGATTGGATCAAGTTTGGACACTATCCAGATCTCATGATCTAGGAAATAGTGTTGAAATTTCTGGCAGGCCCAAACTAGGGCCAAGCACGTCTTCTCCATGGTTGATAATTCCTTTCATAAGACAAGAGAGTTTTCGAAATATAATAGATGGCATACTCCATGTGGGTGTCATCCTCGTATTGAGCTAACAAAGCTCCCAAGGCATTCGCATGCACGGAAATGTAAAGCAGAAGAGGTTTTCCTTGCTTTGGAGGATTTAAAATAGGGGGGTTAACTAAGTATACCTTTAGTCTTTCAAATAACTTTTGGCAGTTGTCATCCCATGAAAATTTCGTGCCCTTTCTCAACAACTTGTTGAAGGGTTCGCATCTAGTCGCCAGGTTTGAGATAAACCTACGAGTGGATTGTAATCGACCTTGGAGACTACGAATTTGCGTGAGATTGGAGGGTGGAGCCATGTCTATGATGGCTCTACACTTAGAGGGGTTGACTTCTATGCTCCTTTGGCTCACCATAAAGCCTAAGAGCTTTCCGAACTCTACTTCGAACACGCATTTCTGAGGGTTTAGCTTTACTTTGTAAAGTCTAAGCCTTTCGAAAATCTTTTGTAAGCATTCGATATGAGTGCATCGAGTTTTGGATTTGGCCAAGAGATCATCCACATATACCTCTATGAGCTCATGAATTTGATCATGGAAGATCGTGGTCATAGCTCTTTGGTATGTGGCACTGGTATTTTTCAAACCAAAGGGCATGACTGTATAGCAGTACGTGCCCCATGGGGTTGTGAAAGCGGTCTTACTCTCATCTCGTGGACTTAGTTTGATTTGGTTATACCCTAAATAACCATCCATAAACGAAAACATTTCGTGATTTGTAGTACTATTGACTATCAAATCTATGTTTGGTAAAGGATAATTATCCTTTGGAGTGGCTTTATTCAGGTTTCTAAAATCGATGCATATTCGAATCTTTCCATTGGTTTTTCGAACAACAACTATATTGGATAACCAATCAGAATATGCAATCGGTTTTATAAATCCAGCTTTTAACAGATCTTCTAAACCCTCTTTGACTTGGGCGTGTATGTTCGGATGTATTTTCCTAAGCTTTTGCTTTATGGGTTTTACATCCGCATCTAAGGGAAGACGATGCTCGACAATGCTCGGGTCTATGCCCGGCATGTCTTCATACGTCCATGCAAACACATCTGAGTAGGTTTTTAGAAATGCAATGAATGATGATCTTTCATGCTCATACAAACATGCGCCTACCTTAATGAGTTTGGGCTTTGAATCACTCCCTAGGTTTATCTCTATGAAATCTCCTCCTACTGAATTCGAAGGCTTTTCAAAATCAAGAATTTTATGAAATTCTGGGAGCTCAGAAGTGGGATCTTCCTCAAGGGGATCCACCTTTGGGATTTGATCATTCTCGAGGTTTATAGATCCTAGGGAATTTGATGCATGGATTTTAAAAAGACCTGGTTTTATACTTGGAATTTCTATTGATTTCAAAATTTTTGGTTTGGTTATGCAGACAACGTTTCTTTCGAAATCTTTTGCTTTTTCCAAATCCTTACCAGGAGCAGCTATGTACAAAATCTTTTTGGAATTTTGTAAATTTTTTATTTTTTTGTGTTTTTGTAAAACGAGAATTTTGGGAACTATACAAACTACTCTTTTTTCGAGTTTTTCATTTTCAAGTGTTTTTGGCTTTTGTAATTTTTTCATTTTTTGAATTTTGAGTTTTTCAAATGATTTTGTATTTTTGATTGAGGGATCTTCCATCATACCTATAAAGGGAAAACGCTACAGGTTAGACTTTGAACAAGAGGTCTAAATCGTAGGTCTCTTCTAAGGTAGGCTCTAGGGAACCCTTGACCTAGGTGGTCATAGGGGGTGGTTATGGTGGTATTCTGGGAGTATAGCCGATCCCATATCGGCTTGGATTTGCTCTAGTGTAGACGCGCGAAAATCCCCGCCTCTTCGCCTCTTTTAGGGCTTGGAGCGGATCCTCTCGTGTGTCTAAGGCCTATGTATGCAAACAGGGCGTGCCAGCTAGCTTACTTAAGCTAGCGAAGATATTTTTAACACTGACTTCTAAACGTGACCACTGTGAGCAAGTAAGCTCTTGTCGTCGCAAACCTTCTTGCACCGATGCGCAAGGGTCAGTCTGTACGCTTTGCAAAAATCGAGTTTTTGGAGAGAAAGTCTACGAAGCAGTTCGAGGTGTCTATTTCGGGTCTTTAAGATGCGATTGCATATTTTAGATCACGTGGATTTGCACGTGCCTAAGTCTTTTCTTTTATCCCTTTTCGGGCCACCTAGTTTGTGTGTTATGAACACTCCACTACATGGGCAAATTCGAGCGGGGCTTGCTTCGATGCAATATGCGTCCTACCTCGTGGTATGGCGTAGATGCAATGCAAACTCACGCTACTCCAAAGGGAAAACCCGAAATGTAAAGACAATACTGAAGGGAAATGACTGAAGGGAAATAACCGAAGGGAAATAACCGAAGGGAGATATGTATATAGATTATGTATATGAGCCCTTACTCGGGTCTTGCAAATAAGAGCGAAGGCTCAATGTGGGTGCGTGCTTGAATTGAAAGACTTACACACACGACATGAAATTAAACCCAAATATAAATTGCAGTATGGCCTTGACTAAGGTCTTGGGAGTAAGAGCGAAGGCTCAATGTGTGTGAAAGTGCTTGAATTGAAGTACTACACACACAACATAAATGAAACCCAAATATAACTGCAATAAGGCCTTTACTAAGGTCTTGGGAATAAGAGCGAAGGCTCAATGTATGTGAAAGTGCTTGAATTGAAAGACTTACTCACACGACATGAAATAAAACCCAAATAGTATAGGTCGACCCTTACTTGGGTCTTTCAAATAAGAGCGAAAGCTCAATGTGTGTGAGAGTGCTTGAATTGAAAGACTTACTCACACGACATGAAATAAAACCCAAATAGTATAGGTCGGCCCTTACTTGGGTCTTTCAAATAAGAGCGAAAGCTCAATGTGTGTGAGAGTGCTTGAATTGAAAGACAACGCACCCAACTTAAACAAAAACCCTTCGAAAATGAAAGTATATATATACACTTATGTATTAGGGGCTGATTAGGCCCGTGTGTGTTCAAAATCGTGCACGACTAAGAGAGTGCACGTGTGTGGTTGTGCCAAGCCACGTTATTACAAGCGGGAGGAGACTATGCTTCGTTATTACAACCCCGTATCAAATTGAATCTCAAGCAAGTATACAACTAAAGACTGAGTTTAGACACTTACGAGTAGCTGGTCCGTAGAGGTCTTGCTTAAGCGTGGGCTTGGCCTTCGCCTTGGGCTGCAAACGGGAGCTCCGCGAAGATAGGTGATCAAAGGGGCTGGCCGGCTGCAAGTGGGGCGCGGGATAGGCGCCTCAAAGGTGGCCGGTGGCAAGTGGATGTCGCCTCGAGGTGGGGGGTTAAAGGGGCTGAACAAGTGAGTTTTTAGGGTCACTAGGGGAGTTGAGTGTTTAGGGAAACTGGACCTAAAGGAGAGTTTGTGGGAAGGCCGAATGGGACACCTAGGGGAATGGTGATGACTGGCCGAATGAAGGAATAGTCGGTTGGAGTGGCCGACTAGGAAGATGTGGTGGTGGCGGGCTGCTAGGGTGACTAAGGTTGGAGTATGGGAAGGTAGCTAGTTAGGTGATGGGGATAGTAGGTTTAAGGGAGTGTTATGGGCAGGTCTTAGGAAATCTAATAGGGTGGCCGGGTGTAGTTGAGGGGATTTAGGTAGGGGCAAACGGCTGGGGCGGCTAAGGTTTGGCCGAGTGGGAGTGGTGGTGGCGAAGGGCTGTTGTGTAGGTGAGGTGATGGTATGGTGGGTGGCTGGGAGTGGAGAGGGAGTAGAGAAGGAGCTAGGTAAAGTTAGAGAGTGCTTACCGGATGGGGAGAAGTGGCGGATGGAAGAGAGAAGCCGGGTGTGGATGGGAGCTCGGCTGGTTCGGTTGGGTGAAGGTGGTGGCGTCCGGCTAGGTGAGGTGGTGATGGATGGAAGAGGGAAGGTGGCGGTGCAGGTAGTGCTGGTGGAGAGGGGTCCCGGCTGGGCTGATGGAGAGTGGTCCCGGCTAGGCTGGAAAAGGGTGGTCCCGGCTAGGTGAGATGAGGGCTCCTTCTTGCAAAACCCGCCCCCAAAGGGGAGGGGTTTAAATAGGGGATGGGTAGGTCGGTTAGGGCTGGGCTTGGGGTAGTGGTTAGGTGGTTTAGGTAGGGTGGTATGTAGATAAGGTGGGCTGGAAAGGGTTGGGCCAGATATTTTGAAACTAGGGGTTTGGGTAGATTGTGGGCTAGGGGTGGTTTAGGGGTTTAGGGCTAGGTTAGGTGGTTGGGTTTTAGGGTGAGGTTTAGTGAGCTAGGTTAGGTGATTAGGCTAGGTTTAGGCTAGGATTAGGGAAATTAATCTAGGTTTAGGGAAGGATTAGGGAAGTGGGTTAGGTGATTAGGTTGGGATTAGGACGGGATTAGGGAAGTGGGTTAGGTAATTAGGTTCAGATTAGGGGTGGATTAGGGGTTTAGGCTAGGATTAGGCATTTTGGGTTAGGTTTAGGTGAAGGAGCTCCCTTAGCATGGCCCATAGACCTTGATCACCTCATGTTGGTGCAGCCCTAGGTTAGGTTTTAGCTAATTACAAGCTTAAACCCACTCAATTAGGCTAACCCACATGATTAAACCCAAACTTGACACACAAGTCAAGCTTAATACAACACTCTTGATATTTTCCATCCCCACTCTCTCTCATGCCCAATATCCCACGTGAATTTCAAGTGGGCCCCACCTCCATTTATGAGAAGGTGATGTGGGCCATGGATATGGATATTGGATTGGATCTCTGGATCCAAATCCAAATCCAAGTCCACATATGGGTTTGGATTGGAATCTGGATATACATGGTCCAGATCCAATCCAAATTGAACTCTGACTCCTTCGAGCTGGGTTCGAAACGGACGATTCGTGCGGGGCCTGACAGCATCAGTACTCCGTCTGCGTTGGGTCTTCGCCAACATAGTCGTCCGCCTCCGTTTCTGCCTTCCGGAGATGACTTCAAATGCTATTTTGATAAGAACAGGGTCTTGGACGTTCGAGATCCTGGGGTGTGAATTAGATACAAGAGTTGCTGTGCTGGGCTCGACGTGTGCTCCGGTTCCGGGCTCTTTTTAGCTCTCCTGGTCCTGTCTTGATCGGGCCAAGCCGCTTCGGGGTTTCAAAACATGTTTTAAAAAGGTTTTTAAAAGCCATATCATATGTTTTTGAAAGACAAAGTTTAAAACATATATACAGGGTTGTCTGGAAGGCTCCTGGGTTTCCAGACTCAAAAATGGCCCTTTGGGGCTGCTTTTACAAAACCAGGTTTGTTTTAAGAAGTTCGTGGGATTTCGGGGTGTTTACACCTAGGCAGTATGGGTTCTAGGAGACCCTGATTTAGTGCCCCTAGACTTTTATATGGCAAATAGCCCATATTTAACATCATGTTCCACGATTTTTTGTTTTTGGAGAAATTTTCATATAAATCGTTGTCCTGGAACTTATTGTCATCTATGTTATGCACATATGGCTTTTTGTCCAGGGGTTTTGGAAATAGGGGATTTTTGGGTTTTCCTGGGATGGTCAGGATTTTGAGGGGGCCAACCTTGGGTGGCCCCTTCACATATACGACCTTCCTAGGGTTTTTCAATGTGAGCCTTAGTGGCTCGAGTAGGGTCTGCCCCAGTTTTACCTCGTGGGTCTGGGAACTCGACAAGTAAGGGGAATTTATGACCCCTTAAGCTGAGGATGACTCTCACCTAGGATCACTACGACTTTGTCCCTGAAAGGGATTTTGACACACTTGTGGAAGGTGGATGGCACAACACACAGGCTATGTATCCAAGGCCTTCCCAACAACAGGTTATAGTGGGGGTTGATGTCTAGGACATAGAACACCCCCGTGTGTGCTATCCCTCCCGTTTTCATGGGGAGTTCGATGGATCCTAGTTGTCTAGACGCATTCCCATCGTATCCAGTGATGATGATGGGGCTTGAGTTTACGGATGTGAAGGTGACTCCGATTTGGTTCGCCACATAAAGTGGAAGGATGTTGAGCCCTCCCCCCCATCGACTAGGCACCTATCCAGAGAGTGGTTATTCAGAACCACCTCGATATGTAGGGCCTAGTTAAGGTACTCGTAGGGTCTTTCTACATCGTCTTCCGAGAATACGGTGGGCATTTTCGCTCTTATGGATGCCACAACTAACTATAAAGCAGTTATAAAAGAGTTAGTTAAGAGTTATGACAATTTTTATTGGACACCATATGCAACACATTATATAAACCTTATTCTAGAGGATATTAGAGGGATAAATGAAGTAAAGGCAAGTGTTCCCAAGATATTACGAAATTATTTATAACTATGCATATGTATTATGTACGACAAGGAGATATAATGATGGCACATAACTCCTTCGTAGTACTACTACTTAGTGTACTACTAATTTTTTGTCTATATATAATGAAATAAAAGCAAGTTTTGAAGAAAATGTTTACTTCAAATGAGTGATAGTAGTTTGTTGATTTGTCTCAAAATAGGAGCATAAAACTAAATATAATTTTAGATACACTCTTTAGGAGTACATTTTAAAACTCTTATATTAGGTTGTTAAAGATTGCATATCCTTGATGAAAGGTTTTGAGATTTGCTGATAATAAGGAGAAGCCACCTATGAGTTATCTTTATGCGTTTATGGAGAAGGCTAAGAGTCAATCAAGAGCAACTTTCATAGTAAAAAGACATGCATGTTTAGAGAATTATCGATAATAGATAACAATCACTTGACTCACAAGACTATTTAATGAAATATGGAAAAACCAAAAGATGTTCGAGGAATGGAGAGCAAGTACACTTATACCCATATATAAGAACAAGGGAGACATTCAAAATTGTGTGAATTATCGAGGTATCAAGTTAACAAGCCATATTATGAAATTGTGGGAAAGAATTATCAAACGTAGGTTAAGACAAGTATCAAGTATAATAGAGAACCAATTTGGATTCATGTCAGGCAGATCTACTATTGAAGCGATTCACCTTTTGAGACGTCTTATGGAACATTTTAAAGCAAAAAAGAAAGACGTTCACATGATATTTACTGATCTAGAAAAAACTTATGATAGGGTACTGAGTGAGGTTCTTTTGACAACTTTGGTAAAAAGAGGTATCCCGTTGACATACATTAACCTTATTAGAGACATGTATGATAGTGCAAAAGCATGTGTGAGGACTAATGAAGGAATGATGGACTTCTTTGAAGTTATTGGGTTACATCAAGGATCAACTTTAAGTCCATATTTATTTATAATGGTGATTGATGAGTTAACAAAACATATTCAAGATGAAGTACTTTGGTGTATGTTATTTGTAGATGACATTGTATTAGTGCAGGAGTCTAAAGAAAAAGTTGATAGAAAATTGGAACTATGAAGAGAAACATTATAAGGCAAAGGCTTCCGACTTAGTAGAACAAAGACAGAATATATGAAATGTAAGTTTGATCATTTGGTTACCTCAGAGGACATAGAAATTAAAATTGGCACAGATTGCATCCCAAAAGGAAAGTTTTAAATACCTAAGGTCAATTTTTTAGAGTGATGAAAGAATTGATGGAGATGTTACACATAGAATTAATGTTGGTTGGTTAAAATGGAGAGGAGCATCAGGTATTCTTTGTGATAAGAAGATACCATTAAAGTTAAAAGGTAAATATTATAGAGCAATAGCTAGGCCTGCCATGTTTTATGGTTCTGAGTGTTGGGCAGTTAATCATCAACATGTACAAAAGATATCTATTACAGAAATGAAGATGTTGAGATAGATGAGTGGTCATACAAGAAAAGACCATATACATAATGTGGTTATTATAAACAAATTAAAAATGGCACCAATAGAGGATAAAATGAGAGAATATCGTTTAAGATGGTTTGGACATATAGAAAGAAGATCAAAAGAAGAACTTCTAAGAAGGTATGAAAAACTAAATTTGGAAAGTATTAAAAGAGCTGGAGGACAACCACAAAAGTGTTGGAAAGAAATAATAAAGAATGATCTAGCTTATTGTGAGTTAACTGCTAACATGGCACACGATATGGATATATGGAAACAAAGAATTCATGTAGTTGACCCCATCTAGTATGGGAAAAGGCTTAGTTGTTGTTGTAGATAGAATAAACAGTTGTATAGCCCTACTACTTAAATCCAACATTTAGGTACTCTGCAACATTTAAAGGGATAGTAAGGTCAATAGAGGTATCCTTGATTGTATAGATATTGATTATTGACGAGAGTAGAGCATATATGATAATTCTCTTCACTTGATGGGGTTTATAGTTATTCAGAACCGTAATAATATGTGCCCAAGTAAACAAATGAATCACTTATCTTCATATTTGGTTTCAATTAAGTGTTTTATATCATATATTTTATTTATATATAGCCGTTGTTACATGTATGGTGAAATAGGTTTAAAAATGATTGGTCAAACCTCAGAGATTTTGAGGAAAGGGTTCTGAGCCAAACTTCTAGTACAACTAGTTGTGAAAGGAATTGAAGTATTTTTTAACACATCCATATGTAAAAGTGCAACCAATGAAAGCATAAACCGATTAATGATTTAGTATTCATATAATGCAACATGGGGCTACGAGAGAGATAATTAATGATTTAGTTATTAATCAAGTATTCAACTCAAAGTTTCAATTTAAGTTTTTTTTCTTTAACTTTTAGTTTTAAATTTTATTTATTTATCATCCTTATAGGTAATTAAGAAAGTTATTAGATATGAGAATCAGTTTGATCCATAAAGATAATGAAACAAATATACTTCTAATTAAAAAAGTATTCAACGAATCAATTTAGAAGAAGAGCAACAATGTCATGTTGATGATGATATTGACTTTGTTGTTGAAGGTGGTGATTTTAAAAGAAGAGAAGAAGAAGATTATTTAGTTGATGATTCATATTATAATATTTGATTTTTCTTTTTAATGATCAAAGCTGTAAATTTAAAGAACATTTACTACTTTAATGTTGGAAGTTGTATTTGTAATTCAATTTGATGTTGAATGGATCAAGTTTACCCCACTTTTGATTTATAACAATTGTTTAGGATTTTTCTTGATTTTTTCTATTTTTTATTTTTAAAATATTTTTAGGAAAAGTTTACGATAAGATACCCGCATCATGGAAAAAATTATACACATTACAATACGTTACACATAATACTAATTTCATGCCAAAAAGAGAAGGTTAGGATGCAAGAAGCACTTTGATAAGTGCTCTCAAACTGGTCAAGCACTAGTCAAAAGATCATTTCCCTAGATGAACAGTTAGAACAAGAAATTTAAGGTTCACAGTTTCTCTCTTGAGAACAAGTTAGCCCATGCCATTTAGGTTGTCACACCATCAATTTTGCAGGAGTTTACATTTTACACTATCAATTGAAAATATAATGGAAAGTCTTATCATCATGCTATTGCTGGAAACTAAGATAAAAGCAAATAGATCCTGCTAATCTAAAATAAACCAAACTCCTAAACATCATCTCCAGTTATGCAAAATTTAAGTAAAATCATCAATGTCTACTCCATGTAATGAAAGTAAAAGGCCAGAAGCATATGTATCAACGCAGTGTTTGATGTGAACTACATTTTTTGGGTGTCTTTGCTCAGTCAATTATAGATGACTGACATGAGATACAGAGATATTAGTCTATATGATTTCTGTGCGAGTTGGATCAGCCTCCTACAAAATAAGTTTTTCTGAACAACTCTGGCTACTGATGAAACGGCAAACAACACAAATTGATACTATTGGCAAAGGCAGTCAGAAGCGTGGATAGAAGCTGAATGAGGAAATTTAAGTTCTGAAATAAGACATTTGTTAGCACCTGAAAAAGGACAGTGATGAACACCTTAACAGAACCGTCCTAACAGAGAATGGGGTTCATAAATTTAGAAACAAGAAAGATTAAACAAGCTAAACATGACCTGGTTCCAGCTTATTTCCACCTCAATGTATATGTTCTGAAACAATTTACAGAGGAAGAACTTTCATAAAAAGAACATCCTTCATCAGAAAAGCACAGGTGGATCCTGACCATTTGTTTGGAATAAATGTGTAATATAGGAGAGGCAACCAATCGTTACACAAAGTAAGGATATGAACATTGACTTCCTTGCAAGGAAAGAAGGAAGCATAGTCAGGGGGGGGGGGAAAGGTATAGATATGAAACTTAAAACTTCAAGGATCAGAAGAAAACGTTTCTTAAAAAGAAAACAAAATTTAGCAGATAGATTCATCAATAATTAAACATGTTTCATAGGGGGAAAATATACAAATTCAAAAGTAAAGAGGCCACTGATTCAAACTTATGGACGAAAATGTCTTCCGATATATCATCACCTAAAATTGTAAAGCATATGTAGTTACCGAACAAACCAAAGCGTGCTGCGTCATGACACATCTCCAGCATGTCGTACCTTCCGAACAGATAATACTAAATGCAGGACAGTAGTCGTCTATTAAAATACAATTTGTTTGGACTACCAACATCGATAAAATTAAGCAGTAGATTAAAGGATTGTCGGTCATACCATCAGGTAGAAACTAATCAAGGAAAAAGAAAGCATTGGATTATTCCAACTCCACAGAGCAGATATGTTAAAAACTTACTAAAGGGAGAACCAGGTTTATCCTAATACGATTAATAACCAATAGAACCACGAATACTCGAACAAGACAATAGCTTGCCATCAACGACGAGAGCTACCACCAAAAATTAACCTCACGTAATTTTGCATCTTCAGAAAGAAAAACATCAAAACCAGAAGAGAAACGCAATAAGATGATTGGCAGTTACATGTAATCCCATTCAAATATCAACAAGTAGGAAACGAATAACAATGCCATAACCAACAATCCAATTCCGTCATTCTTTAACAAAAAGAATCAAACGAGAGAAGAAAAGGATCAATAATAGTGGACAATAACCCCCACTCAAGGCCGCCAGATTCCGATCAATATGTAGATAAAAGGCGCACAAACACCGGACGCAGATAAAGCAAATAACCGAAACTCGAGGAACACCACCTTCGATTCATTAACCCTCCCCATAACGGAATCGATTAAACAAAGAAAAATAATCCATCCAAAGAATCGATAGGGTATCAAAGGAAACTAATTTATTACCGTCATGAATCCGCAGAGAGAGAGAGCTCTCTTCCTCCCCCAACCAAACGGAACGGAACACAGAGAGGGGGAGGCGAGACGAAGGGAAGAGAGAGAGAAATTAGTGACGCGACTTTTTTGGCGGGTGGTCGTCTGAGTCAGCGAGAATTAAAAACCTTTCTTTCTTTCCCTCTCACCACACCATATGATCGATCAGCCACAAAACCTTTGACATCGTTTACCACTGAACTCGTGCTTCTTCAATCTGATGCAGCAGTCGAAAATCAATGTCGGATCCACCAAAAATGGTGACAACTGTAAACGGCAATCGAAAATCTGAGTGTAATGCTCGAAATCAAGCAGGGCATTTTTTTAATGAGTGGAGTCGAGCTTGCTTCTACTTGAGCTTTGACGCTGTTTACAACCCTACTGTGCATATGCAAATGACTTGAATTTCATAAACTATATATCGGTGCTCATCACGAAAGCAATAACCCTGTGGACGAATTCAGTATGGGCAAGCTTCGTACATGAGGCACTCTCAGTCATGATTTTTAATCAAAGAAATACAATGCTTTCTCCTTTGAGAAAATTTTAACCATTGAATTTTTTATTATGAGACAA
Source organism: Brasenia schreberi (assembly GCA_036023115.1). Classification (NCBI taxonomy): domain Eukaryota; kingdom Viridiplantae; phylum Streptophyta; class Magnoliopsida; order Nymphaeales; family Cabombaceae; genus Brasenia; species Brasenia schreberi. The sequence goes on from JAYKKT010000039.1 coordinate 1,369,816, forward strand.
GCATGTTTGTAGCTGCTTTAAGTATGTATATATATATATATATAGAGAGAGAGAGAGAGAGTGCTGCATACTCAAGCCTACTCTACTCTTTATATTTGAGGGACATGAGTGTGTTAAGTGCTTTTTTATATTTTTTCAAACACCCTTGTAATTTTATAAATGACACTCATTTCTCCAAAACTAAAAGATAAACATGAATAAAAATTTATGAGAGGAGTAACTGTAAACACCCAAAATAAAAATATTTTCAAAACTCCCAAAATTCGAAAATCAATTTAAAACCTTTATGACCTTCTAATTCGAAAATCCCAACTTTTAAAGTTCAAGTCTTTTAGGAAGCTTTCAAAATAAAGGTTTTAAATTCAAGTTAAAAAGCCCATGGATTTCAAAGCAAATCAGACGAATAAGTGAGACCCAATCCAAATCCAGATTGAGACCAATTCCAAAAGTGAAGGATGGACCGAGTCAGAAGCCTATCCTCTCCAGATAAAGCAAGCATATCAAAGAGGATACGAAGATCAAAATTGGATAAGAAGATCAAATATGGATAAGATGAATTGGACCGAGATTATGGACCGGATTAGCTTCGCAAGATGGATCATTTTAAGTTACGAAGGCAATTTAAGTTCAAATACATGGCTAAGATGCATCGTCTCTCATGGGATTAATCAGGTTTTAAATGTTGAATTTGAAGAACCACCAAGGCTACATCCAGCCCATAAGGTGAATCAAGTCAATGGTCTATAGCATCCCTAGCCGGCCAAGAGGGTGCACCTGGTTGAGCCTAAACAAGGTCGAATGAACTCAAGGAACCAACCTACATGGGGCTGGTCCATATCACCACAAGGGGACCACTCCACTTTGGATCACAGATTGGAATTGGAGCATACTAAACCCACCCCAACAAAGGGCCTAGAACCAGTCCCTTGTCCTATAAATAGGGCCAAGGGGGCAGTGGGTTCACCATCTTGTATTTGGTGGAAGCTTGCCTATCTTGGGGAGTTAGTGAGAAAAGGAGTTGGGGGCTTAGCAAGGAGGTGTTGCACCTTCCTAGGGTCATGGGGCTGCAAAGGCGTAAAGCAAGGTTGGTGAGAGAGGGGTAGATCTAGGTTATTGAGTACAAGTGAGAGGGAGGCATTCAAGGAAGGAGGAGGCTGAATTCCACACTTGGAATTTTCAACAATTTGGGTGGAAAGCTATAAGTATTCTCATATTTTGATTCTAATCCTTCTTCTCCATTAATTCAATTTGAAAGGGGTTATATTAATGGAGCCTTATCTCCCCTCATGTTGTAATAATGATTAGATTTACTGAATTTTCATTCTCACGTATGCACTCTATATGCACTGAATACGATTCGGGAAACAAGGCCTGAAAACAAAACATTCTGTTTTTCAGCACTTATTCATTTTGGAGCTTGAACCAAGTGCATTTCATATCTTCTTTGAAAAACACCTCATCATCATGTGAATTGGAGTTTCTAACTTTTAAAATTAAAGTTTCTAAGTGCTTAGGCTGACCGCGTCGGTTAAAGAAGGCCTGAAGCGAAAAGAGCTCACTTAACCCAATCGCCAGTCAAAGTAAGATTTGTTTATACTTTTGCTAGTTTTTAAAAAACTAGCTAGCACGCTTGCACGAGAGTAGATTAGAAATTATCATTTGAAGTCTCTACATAGACTTGGACTGAAAATTTCGTGTCTATGGTAACATTCAAAGAGGTAGTAACATTCAATTTATATATCCATATATACATACATATATATATATATATACAACAACAACAACTAAGCCTTTTCCCATACTAGACGGGGTCAGCTATATGAATTCTTTGTTTCCACACATCCTTATCATGTGTCATGTTAGTAGTTAACTCACAATAAGCTAGATTATTCTTTATTGTTTCTTTTCAACACTTTTGTGGTTGTCCTCTAACTGTTTTATTACTTTCCAAATATAGTTTTTCTAACCTTCTTACATATTCTTCTTTTGATCTTCTTTCTATATGTCCAAACCATCTTAAATGATATTCTCTTATTTTATCCTCTATTGGTATCACTCCTAATTTGTTTCTAATAACCTCATTATGTATACCATTTTTTCTTGTATGACCACTCATCCATCTCAACATCTTCATTTCTTTCACTGACATCTTTTGTATATATTGATGATTAACTGTCCAACACTCAGAACCATAAAACATGACAGGCCTAATTGCTGCTCTATAATATTTATCTTTTAACTTTAATGGTATCTTCTTATCACAAAGAATACCTGATGCTCCTCTCCATTTAAACCAACCAGCACTAATTCTATGCGTAACATCTCCATCAATTCTTCCATCACTCTAAAAAATTGACCCTAGGTATTTAAAACTTTCCTTTTAGGGATACAATGTATGCCAATTTTAATTTTTATGTCCTCTAAGGTAACCAAATGATCAAACTTACATTCCATATATTTTGTCTTTGTTCTACTAAGTCGGAGGCCTTTCCTTTCTAATGTTTCGCTCCATAGTTCCAATTTTGTATTAACTTTTTACTTAGACTCCTCCACTAATACAATGTCATCTACAAATAACATACACCAAGGTACTTCATTTTGAATATGTTTTGATAATTCATCAATCACCATTATAAATAAGTATAAACTTAAAGTTGATCCTAGATGTAACCCAATATTAACTTCAAAGAAGTCTGTCATTCCTTCATGAGTCCTCACACATGTTTTTGCAGCATCATACATGTCTCTTATAAGGTTAATGTATGTCAATAGGATACCTCTTTTTTTCAAAGTTCTCCAAAGAACATTCCTCGATACCATAGAAATATATGGGTATAAGTTTACTTGCTCTCCATTCTTCGAGCATCTTTTGGTTTTTTCATATTTCATTAAATAGTCTTGTGAGACAAGTGATTCCTATTTCTCCTAGTATTTTCCAAACTTCTATAGGAATATTATCTGGTCCTACCGATTTACTACCCTTTGTAAACATGAAAATTTTGACTCCCACTTTATGGAACTCGAAGTGAACCTTTCGTGCTTACGCTTTTGTGAGCGTGCCAGCTAGCTTACTCAAACTAGCGAAGGTTTTTGAAATATTTCTGACTTTTTGGCGATTGCGGGTAAGCGGACTCTTTTTGCTTTAAACCTTCTTGAACCGATGCTCAAGAGTCAGTTTAAGCGCTTAGAAACTTCAATTTTTCAAACAAATGTTTACTTCGAACGATAAGTATTTGATGAATTCAGTTCGTGCACTCTTTGCAATTTTTATTACGGGGCTGGACATCCCTACTTTTCTTACAATTTTTATCTATTTAGGCCTGATATGTGTGTGGAATGTGTGGCCTAATTTCAACGTGGTTTGAGTGATTTGTTAGAGGGCTTTTGAAAGCGGCGAGTGAATGCAGAGATGCTAAAATCCTTTTTGGGTTTTGAGAGCGATGATGCGAACTCACCCAAATTAAAATTGCAACTCACTCGACTTTTACAAAAGTAAACCCACACAAATTGAAGTGCAACTCTACTTTCTCAAAAGTAAACTCACACGAATTGAAGTGCGACTCTACTTTCACAAAAGTAAACTCACACAAATTGAAATGCGACTCTACTTTCACTAAAGTAAACTCATACAAACTGAAGTGTATGTTTATCCTAAGAGTGGAAAGGCTCAATGTGTGTGAGTGTAAAGAGCGGAAAGGCTGAGTGCGCGTGGGTGTACTCGTGTACAGTTTAAGAGCGGAAAGTCTCAAGTGTGCGAGTGTAAAGAACGAAAAGGCTCGAGTGCTCGTCGGTGCGATTACTCGACTTTTACAAAAGTAAATTCACCCAAATGTAAGTGCAACTCACACTGCTTTTATGAAGTAAATTCACCCAAATGTAAGTGCAACTCACACTGCTTTCACGAAGTAAATTCACCCAAATGTAAGTGCAACTCACATTGCTTTCACGAAGTAAATTTACCCGAATTTAAATACGTATACTTGCTTAAGAAAAGATGGGGTTCGAAGTATAGAATGTCTATAATTGTATATTGGGGTAGAGAGCGGAAAGGCTCAAGTGCATGTGCGTGTGAAGAGCGGAAAGGCTCGAGTGCATGTGTGTGTGATCGTGTTCATCCACCAGATAAGAGCGGAAAGGCTCAAGTGTAAGTGGGTGTGATCGTGTTCATGTCCAAATATTACAACTCGGGGGGAGACTTCGCTCCGTTAATACAACCCTGTTACGAATTGAATTTAAAAGGAAAAAGCAGTTTGAAATAAAGTTTTGAAAGACTTACACTTTTCCTAACTCGAGTTCGGGATTCAGCTAGGTCAAGTCCACCCCAGCCCCAATGTAGTTATGCTAGGTGCAGATCTTGGTGCAACCCATGTCCAAGGGAGATCAGCCCAAGTCAACGCCATCCAAGTGGTGCAGTTGAGATGATGCCGCCAAGGTAGGTTCAAGAGGTGCAAGATGGCTTTAAGGCAAGTGGGTTGCAGCTAGGTTAGGTTTAGGCCATGTCGGTTTAGGTGGGGGCAGCCCAAGCTAGGTTAGGTTTAGGATGGGTCGGCTGGGGTAGGCCAAGGGTTTAGCCAAGGGTGTTAGGCTGGTTTTTAGGTCGGTTCAAGTGGTGAATCAAAGGAGGGCCAACCTAGCTGGGTTCGGTTTAGAGGGTGATTCAAGGGGGCGAGCTAGGTGCGGTTTAGGGGAGAGTCAAAGCAAGCCAAGGCCGTGGGGTTCAGCTGGGGCAGATTTGGTTTGGTTTAGGGGTTGGTTCAAAGGGCAAGCTAGGTACGGCCAGCACCTAGTCAAGTCTGTTTTATCAAGGAGGGCAAGTGGGTTTCGTTTAGGGTGTGGTCAAGCTAGCAAGTTGGTTAGGCCAGCCAAGTGGGTTCGGTTTGGGTAGGCTTAGGTCGGTTACGTTGGTTTAGCTAGGTGTGGGTCGGTTAGGTGTGGGATGGTGCAAGGCTTAGTTAGGTCGGTTTAGGTGGGTGCAGCTGGCCAAGAGGTTAGCTGGGGCAGGTTTGGTAGAGGCTTAATCAACCCTGGTTCGGCCAAGGTGGGGTGCATCTAGGTTAGGTTTTTAGGGCAGGTTGCAGCCGAGTGTGTTAGGTGGGTGCAGCCCAAGTCTAGGGCAGGTTTTAGGTCGTTTCAAGTGGGGTTCGACTGGGGTAAGTGGGGTGCAGCTAGGTTAGGTTTAGGCCATGTCGGTTTAGGTGGGGGCAGCCCAAGCTAGGTTAGGTCTAGGATGGGTCAGCTGGGTGTAATTGGGGTCAAGTCGGTTTAGGTGGGTGCAGTTTAGGCCATGGGGTTCGGCTGGGTGTTAGGTGGGTTTTAGGGCAGGTTGCAGCAAGTGGGTTAGGTGGTTCAGTTCAATGGGGCCAACCGAGAGGGTCAAGGCAAGTCAGCTTAGATGGGCTGGTTTAGGGTGGCGAGCTAGGTGGATTCAAGTCAACTCACCTTGTTGTAGCTGTGTCCACCATTTGATGCGGTCATGGTTCCGTCAAAGGAGCAACCAATCCACCACTTGATGTAGCCACTTAGCCTTAGTCAATACCCCTTTTGTTGTAGCCCACCCCTAGGTCAAACCAACATGGTTTAAGCCCACTTAGCCCTAGGTCAACTCAAACAAGGTCAAGCCCACCTTTGTTGACTTTCACACACTCTCTCTTACTTTTCCCAAGCTCCCCCAATGCCCAAGATGATATTCACGTGAACCCCCCCTGGCCTTATTTATAGGCCAAGGGTGGGTCTTGGATTTGGGTTTGGATTCAACCCAATCCAAACTCCAAATGGATCTGGATCTGGATTTTTTATCCAGATCCAATCCAAAATTTCTTTCTTGAGTCCTTTGGTGCTTGAAACGGACGGTTTTGAACGGGTCTCGGTTCCATCGGTGACCCAATTTTAGGATGGGTTTTTCCCAGTCCTTTTGACCGGCCAGTTTCTCACTTTTCGGACTATTTTTCGTGTGGTTTTGATATGTCTGGCCCCGTTTGGAGTTTTTATTTGATGAGGTCAAATATTGGCTTTTCCCATGAACTTTTGATTTTTGTGGTGCTTGATCTTTAATGGCTTCATCGGGGTTTTGGCTTTGTCTTTTGTATTTTGGAGCTGAAGTCTGATTCTGACATGGATGCCAGTTTTGATTTTCGGCCTTGCTTTTACCCGAACAGGCTGAGCTTTTTCTTCACTTTTTGACCCGATCTTGAGCTGCTTTTGGATCGGGTTTCACTTGCTTGTTTGAGCTGCTTTGCAAAACTTGGGTTTTGGCTTGGGTTTAAAACCTTTATTTTGAAAGATTTTCTGAAAAAAAAGTTTAAACTTCAAAACTTCAGGGTTTTTATGAGTTCGAAAGGCTATGGAGCTGGTTTTCGAAATTCAGGAGTTTGTTTGGAAACAATTCCCATTTTGGGGTGTTTACACACTTCATATGTTTAAGAGCCTCTTTGACTTCATTCTTTTGAATACGCCGATAGAAATTGTGGTTTATATACTTTTCTAATTTTGCTAACTCTCCTAATCTATTTCTTACATCATCATTTGGCACTAGATTTTTTTCATCCTCGTCTTTGATGCATCTAACATAATTAAGATCTTTAGTTTTCTTATTTCTATCCCTCACTATCTTAAAAATATCTCTTTCACCCTCTTTTGAGTTGAGTTTTTTATATAAATCCTCCTAAATTTTAGTTTTTGCTTCACTTACGACATTTTTTGCTTCATTCTTTGCTTTCTTATAAGTCTCTAAAGTTTCACTAGTTTTCTTAGCATAATGTAATTTGTAACATGCTCTCTTTGCCTTGATTTTATTTTGCACTATTTCACTCTACCACCAAGCTTCTTTTTGTGCCGGTATACCTCCCTTAGATACACGTAACACATCTTTCGCCACTGTAAACACCCCAAAATCCCATGGTTTTTCTCAAATGTGCCAAGCTATTTTGAGTCTGGAAACCTAGAAGCCTTCCAGACAACCCTGTATATATTTTAAACCCGTATATACGTTTTAAAACTGTATACATATAGTTTTAAACTTTAAAAAGTGTTTTGAAACCCCGAAAGCCGCCTGGCCTAACAAAAGTAGGATAAAAAAGGCAGAGGAGAGCCCGGACCCGAAGCATACTTCAAGCCGGCACATCAACTCTCGTATCCAAAGTATCCCCAAATTCTCAGACATCCAAGCCCTAGATATCAGAAATTTGCTCAAAATGAACTCCTGAAGGTGAGAAGAAGAGTGAACGATAATGTTGGCGAAGACCCAACGCAAGACGAAGTACTGATGAAGTCAGGCCCTGCACAAACTGTCCGTTTCGAAATGCCATGAAGGAATAAAAAAATCAGATTTGGGTCGGATTTGGATCATATATATCCAAATCCAAACCCAACATGTATTTGGATTTGGATTTGGATCCCAAGATCCAAATCCAATATCTGTATCCATGGCCCACATCACCTTCTCATAAATGGAGGTGAGGGCCCCACTACATTTCACGTGAAAAGCCTTGGAAGGCTTGGGTAGAGAGAGAAAGGGGGGATAAAGTATGAGTGAGAAAGTTGGTAGGCTTGACTTTTGTTGAAGAGTGGGTTAACCTTGTGGGTTTAACTTAGAGTGTGGGTTTAAGCTTGTATGTACCTACACCTGACCTAGGGCTGCACCAACTTGGACATGGCTGCAATTGAACCAATGGACCGACACCAAGGGGTGGTTCCTAAACCCAGCCCTAAGCTAACTCACCTCACCTAGCCATTTTACCAAAAACCTAACCCAAACCTAACCTAGGCTTAACCATTCTCACCCAAACCGCCCCAACCTCACCTAGCCGACCTCACCTAGCTAGACCACCTAGACCCTAACCAACTAAGCCTAAACCAACCTTAGTGCACCTAACTAAGTCCCTAACCAACCAAACCCAGCCCACCTAACCAAACTACCCCAAAACCACTAGCCTAGCCCAGAACATTCCCTAAAACCACAACCTAAACTAGTTGCAGCCACCCCCATCCTAAAATATCTAGCCCACCTTAAATCCCAGCCCACCTAATCAAAATATCCCACCCAACCGACCTAGCCCTTTACTCCCAGCCACTCATCCCCAACCGACCTACCATCCCATCCCATTAATTCGGCCAACCACTCATGAACCCCCCCCCCCCCATATAAATCCCAGCCGACCTCTCGCCATCCCTCTTTCCTCCCTTTTCACATTCGGCTAGGATCTGGACCAGCTCCCACCTCTCTCATCTTCATCTCTCTCCAGGCTCCAAGGACCCAGCCAACACCTGCCACTCCACCGCCGGCCAGCACCCCTTCTCTTCCAGCCGACTCCACCACCCTTCATCCCTTCCACTACCAGTCCTTCCATCTCCTTCCACCTGCCGGCTACCTTCCATCCACCTTCCATCCTCTTCCAGCCAGCCACTCCAGCACCGCCTCCTTCATGGTTAGTACCCCACCTCAACCTCATCTAACCCTTCACCTCCTTCTTTCCCAGCCGCACACTCCCATCCACCCGCCAACTTTTATCCATCCCTTCCACCCGGCCGACCTGCACCATGCCCCACTAACTCCCCTTAACACCACACCCACTAGCTCCCAACTGAACACCTCCCTTAGTCATCCACTTCTCAGCCAAGCATCACCCAAGCCTAGTCCATCCACCTGCCACTCCACCACCCAGCCCAGCACCTGCCACTCCTTCCACTCGGCCAGCATCAAGCCATCTTCTTCTGGCCACCACACCCAACCCCTACCTGCTGCAAGCACCCACCTAAGGAGCTCCCCTTCGGCTGCCCAAGGCGACTCACGAGGCCAAGTCCAAGCAAGTTGAGCATGGACCAGCTACATGTAAGTGTCTTAACTTGGTCTATTATATGAACTTGCTTACATTTAATTAAATTTTGATACAGGGTTGTAATAATAGAGTGTTGTCTCCCCCCGATTGTAATAACGTGGTTTGACACACCAACACACACGTGCACTTGAGCCTTTCCGCTCTTAGCTGCACACCTTTTGGCACACACACGGGCCTTGACAACCCCTAAGATATAGTTATATTTATATATATTCGGTTGCGTGGGTTTTTCCATTACAAGTCGTGGGTGTTGTCTTTCAATTCTACACTCACACACATTGAGCTTTCGCTCTTATTCCCAAGACCCTAGTAAGGGCCATATTGCAATTCTATTTGGGTTTTATATTACAAGTCGTGTGAGTTGTCTTTACATATATACACAACACCCACGCACACGTTGGCGACCTTCGGGCCCATATATATATAGTTGTATTTCCCTTCCGCTATGTCTTTAAGATTTGAGTTTTAAGGTTCAGCTGTGTGAGTAGTCTTTCCATATATACACGACACACACTTACACAATTGAGCCTTTCCGCTCTTAAGATATAGCCCTATTTCTCTTTTGCAATTTCCCTTTTGCAATTTACATTACGCAATTTTCCTTAAGCATTGTCTTTCAATTTCGGGTTTTCCCTTGGAGTTGTGTGAGTTTGCATTGCATATTCGCCATACCATGAGTTAAGACCCATATTGCATAAAAGCAAATCCCACACTCCCGTCCAAAAATTGTCCAACTTAGGTCACTTGCGCACACACCTAGTTGGCCCTAAAAAGTATAAAATTGAAAGACATAGGCACATGCAAATCCCACGTGGAATAAAACTTGCAATCATACAAACAAAACCCAAACACTTCGTGTATTTTTCAAAGAGGTTATTTGTTCAAAACGACTTTGCCAAGCGTACAGACTGACCCTTGCGCATCGGTGCAAGAAGGTCTGCGACGAAAAGAGCTCACTTGCTCACAGCCGCCCCGAAAGAGTCAGATTTTCAAAACTTACTTCGCTAGCTTGAGTAAGCTAGCTGACATGCCCTTGTTATAAAAAACGACTTAGACATACGAAAAGGTTCACTTCGGGCCTAAGAACCAGAAGTGAGAATTTTCCGTGTCTACAGCCACTTTCCTAATATGTATAGTCATATTGTTCCACATATCACAGGGTGTACCAACATAATTCCAAACATCTCCTTGAAGGACTTTCTATTTAAATATATCTTCTTTATTGTTTTTGAGGTTCCACCATTTAGTCCGAATAGCTTGATGCACTCTTTTCTTCTTTGTCTATTTTTTAATTTGTAAATTCATAACTAAAAGTCGATGTTGGGTGGTTAAGCTTTATTGTGGAATTACCTTGCAATCTTTACAACACGCTTTATTTTTTTCTACAAATAAAGTAATCAATTTGTGTTTGTGATAAGCCACTCTTATAAGTAATTAAATGTTCATCTTGTTTTTTGAAGATTGTATTGACTATAAAGAGATCAAATGCCATAGAAAAAATTAAAATCTCCGTACCTTTCTCATTTATATCCCCAAAACCAATGTTTCCATGAATCCCTTGATATCCTAATGCCTCTTTACCGACATGTTCATTTAAGTCTCCTCCTAAACAAATCATCTCCCTTTGTGGAATCTTTTGAATCACCTTATCTAACTCTTCCCAAAAAGCAGTTTTGATACTATCTTCTAGTCCTACTTTTGGTGCATGAGCACAAACTATATTCAAAACCTATGCTCCTAACACTAACTTCAATGTCATGATTCGGTCACCATATCGTTGTATGTCTACTATACTATCCTTTAAATCTTTATTTATGATGATACCAACTCTGTTTCGAGCATTTTCTTTACCTGAGTACCACAATTTAAAACTTGTACCCTCTATCTCCTTTGCTTTTTCTCCAACCTATTTTGTCTCTTGTAAACATAGAATATGAATCTTTCTTCGAATCATAGTATCTACCACCTCCATTAGCTTACCCGGTAATATTCTGATATTTGAAGAACCAATACGAATCTTATTATCTATGACTAGCTTCCTTACTGTAGACACCCAAAATTTTCTTTTAAAATTCTTACCTTTTTAGGAAAGTGGCCATTTTAGCAATTTTGGGGTTTTTGAAGGAAAAAGGAACTAAACGAGTTTGTTTTAGTACCAAAATTTTATGGAAGCTTTAAAATGATGAAAGAATGCTTTTCTTTCTGAAAATTTCGAATTTTGACAAAATTGGGAAAATGATGATTTTGCCCTTAGCACTGGAAAAGCAGGATTTCGTTTCCTTAAAAGATTTATGATGGAAAGTACCTTGAAAGCTTGCCTTTTGAAAAGATACAGGTATCAAAAAGACAAGTTGATACCTGAAAAGGATGGTTGGCGCCCAAAAAAGGAAAACGGGCGTTAAAAAGGAAAAGCGAGCTTCCTAGAAAGAAAAGCTCATATTTGGAAAGAAATCAATTTCCAGAGGGCAAAGTTGGTATTACCAAGAGAAAGGAAAGATTGATGCAAGAACAATGGCTTCCGAAGAGAAAATGGGTGTCAAATGCATTTGATAACATATCCATGTTATGTTTGGTTGCTAAAAGAAGGCAATTGGTGTACTTATATGTATCAGCTTTACATTATCACCTGTTGCTGTCATGTTACTTTGGTGTTGAAAATAAGGTTAATGTTCCAACACTCATGGAGGAAATCCAGCAAGCATGAAAGCTGGTTTTCAAAAACATAACATGGGCCTTACTTAACAATTTCATAATAGGTAGGCATGAACATAATTACTTTCACAGCAGATGCGCAGATAATGGGGGATTGTTTAAATGCTCTTATGCATGTACATTAAGAAATTCAGTTGAGATCATCGTTTGAAATCATCAGTTCCTTAGAAGTGGCTATTTATTAATAGCTTTTGCTTATGTTTCGTGTTCAGTCCCCTCATGTTAAACTCCCGAGTTAGTCTTGTGATATAACGAAATTGTTCTCATGAGAATGAATTGCGAAGTTCTGCTGTGCTGCAGATGAATCAATGTTCGGTTGTTTAAAATGCTAAGTTGTCATAAGGATCAAACTGTATAACTGAAGTGAATAGGAGTGGAACAATTAGTATCAAAGGCTCAAGATTTTGCTATGTTGTGAGTGCAGTAAAATGATTGTTATATTTATGTCTTGGACTTCTTTTATGATCTTAGTTGTTATATTTTGAGAGTTCATCGAGCTAGTATCAATCTGGTATGTATGATTGATCAAGGCGAGAAGCGTTGAGCCCCTTTGAAAAGAATTGAAATGTTTATGAGCTGGATTTGGTTTGAATTTCTACACAACTATACTTAGTGTTCTGGGGAAGGCAAGAAAACATTTGCTAATGTTAGCAAGGCGGTGGTGACTCGATAGTCCTGCAGATGCTCACAAAGAACATATTTCGTTGTTGAGGAACACGATCAATCCCTGTTCAAGACACCAGCCTCATTATCAACATGATAGAATTAGGAGCAACAGTAGTCCAGAAAGTGACTCAGATTCCGACGAAGATGAAGATGTTATACCTGCTGTGAAAGCTCTGTGGATAACGTTACTACCAATAACACGACTGATTTATTGATAGACAGCATCCAACTAAGGGCTCTCTTGTGGATAATGAAAAAGCTAATGGTATTATGGATCATAGTGAGCTACACCAAAAACAGAATACGAACTTGTTGACTTGCCTCCTAATGCAAGGCCTCTCCCGATTTTCATCAACAAGAGGAGCAGCTACTCAAATACAGAAGGAAGCGGTTGAACCACAAAATATCGAGCCGCCATCTGCACAAATAGATATGTTTCTTTGGTGCCTCACCAGATAACGTCCAATACGTTATCTAAAATCAAGGCATCATGAGGCGTAGAGTCTTCAACGGCTCCTAGCTGTGTTCCTATCAACTACCTCAACAACTTCAACAAACCTGCAGCAAAACATGCTATCAAAACAGATTACAGATAACATCTTCAATAGAGGGATGAAGACTGAAGATCACGATCGCCCAATGTAGATGAGATCAAATGCAGATGGCAATTACAAGATAACGTTCAACAACAGATAAAGTTCAGCAATACAGATCCTGTGGAGATCACGTTCCAGATATGATGAAACCAATTCAGATAAGATTTTATCAACACAATCAAAACCGAACTCATCCAAATCCCAACCATCAGGCTTATCCAAATCACTGCCAGAGCCTATAAAAAGGCTCCCCCAGGTGTTACAGAGGGCATCAACCAGCGAGCATCAACAGAAAACGATCAACCAAGATACAGTAACATTCAGTCCGAAAATACAGAGAAATAGAGAGAGAGAGAGAGAAAGGAAGAGAAGAAGGAGAAGAAGGAAGTCCGGCCTGATTCCGACATCCGACGATCATTCGGCGAAGTGCTCCTACGTCCCCTCTCACTCACACAGGTTCGAATCCGTGCACAAATTTGTTTTAATTCATGAGAATCTGAAGAAGCATAGATTCTGGAAATTTGTATCTTAATCAAGGCCTCGAGCTCATGTTCTTCATTTATATCGATACAAACACACATGATTCCTTCATAAACGAAAGTAAAATCCATGTTTAGATGATTTCCATGCATCATTAGGACTGATACAGGTTGAATTTCGTTTTAGACTCACGTTAGGAACCTTCTAAATTTTTCTGCAAACTTGGTTTTTGAAACTGTCGGTGCACACACGTCTGATCACGAAATTATTATGGGCAAACGGATAAGCCAATTGATTCAAAATTTTGAATGAATAATCTAAATATAGCAGACTTGATTAAATAAAATTTTGAGGAATTTTCATGAACGATTTCCTAGTCAATTTTACAGAAACAGAACGTTCAGTAACAGACCTCTGTTCTTTTGCTCATATCTCTGCAACCGCTGAATGAAATTTGATGAAATCTGGTTCTTTGGAAAGATAACATCCATAGCTTTCTAGATAAAAAACAAATCTTTCAATTTGGATGTCTGAGTGCTAAGATATGGCTATTTTTCTGAGCTTCTGATTCATAGAAACAAGGTTGTTCTGAATTTTATAACAGTTTCTGATTCTATATTTAATTCTCAGAAAATAAAGAATGAAATTATAAAATAAAAATATATTCTGATTCTACACACGTGTGTCTTTATTCTGTAAAATTTTCAGAATTTTTGGAGAATCAAAAGTATTTTTAAAAATTCGGAGAACAGGTCTTTGGAACTGAACAGATTCTACAACTTTCAGAATATGAAAATTTTCAGAAATCAAGAACTTAAACACAAATCTGAAACTTTGGAAAATCTGGTTTTCCTTTCTCGAATTAACGGATTCAAACAAATTTCAAGCGTCTAGGCTGACCCTTGAGCGCCGGTTCAAGAAGGCCTAAGTCGAAAAGATCTTACTTGTCCACAATCATTTTAAGAAGTCAGAAAAACATAATTTGTTAGTTTTTGTAAACTAACTGGCATGCTCGCGCAACCCGACGTAGTTCGAGGGTTTGATTTCGAATCCCACGATTTGAAATAAAATCACGTCTACACTTACCTCCCGCATCCGTCCATAATCAAAATGTGGATACACTCTCTAAAAATTATTCACTACATTTGGGTGGCAATGTAGTGGTCATTGCTTACTTATTACTGCATTCTAGCTCTACAATACGTCGCTAAGCAGGGACGTCCCAAAGCAATGCTCATAATTTTTATAATCCATGTTATAAAAATCCAACGAAGTTTTGCACTGGCTGTCGAAAGCCTAACACAACCCTCCTCCTTTATCTGGGCTTGGAACCGAAATGCAAGCGTGATCCCTTACATGGGCAGAGTTATACATACATATATATACTATACTATATATACATATATATATATATAGTGTTAAATACATAACGCCTTTTGATACATAAAAATACTTAAACATTTTTATTATTCGATCTTTGAGATCAATAATAGAGATTTGAAACATATGGTGCACTAAATTCAAAGTACAAAAATACTTTTAATTTAAATCTTTGTTGTTGATCTCAAGAATGAATGATGAAGATTTTTAACATTTTCATGCATCTAAGAACATTGTGTATTTATCACTAACTCTCTCCATATATATATGTATATATACATACTTATAGAGAGAGAGTTAAGATTCAGGGAACCCATGAAAATAGAAAACCACAATGAATCATCATCTCTACCATTTAATTAGCATGATCAATTGTAAAAATTTAAATAAAAAAAGTAAATACTTTTGTAGGTTACATTTAATCTACCATGTGTATTAAATGTTTTATGTTTTATCACCTAAATTATTTATCTCAAGGATCTAACCATTGTAATGAGTTTCTTGTGGATGCTTAAATGCTATTGTTTGATAACATATGGAGTTCATGAGTTTATCTACAAAACAGCTAGTAAAGAGTCCATGATAAAATGTGTAGACATGGCCAATTCGGAACCAACCTGATTGTTCAAACCAAAACCGAACTTGCCAAGTTGGCCCCAGAACTATAATTGCAATTGGGGACCCCGGGATCAATTGTGGTTCAAGATTTTCAAAAACCAACCAAGAACTAGAATCAATGGTTCCAAACCACCAATATTTGTTTTTGTATACTTTTAGAAATTCTTATTCATTGATTACTTGCTAGTTTAGTGGCAGAGCACTTCAAGTCTTCATCTTTGGTGGGAGTTTGACTCCCGTGATGTTTCATCCCTTGTGTTCCAATCAAAGAAGGGTTAACTCTCCCATCGGTATTGTTGGTGGGGAGTTCAAGTGATAGAGGGTTTATACCCTCACTTTTCAAAAAAAAATCTAACTAGTTCCGGGGTAATTCATATTCTGAAACCAGCCCCTAGCCAGTTCAGTTATGGTTCCTGGTTTCAGGCTGACCAAAACCACTGGTTCCAATTTACCTGAAATCAAGAATGTCTACTTGTGGACTTATAATTGTGTCATAAACAATGTGATCATGGAAAGTTCATATTCAAGTATGGAAACAAAATTTTTGGTCTATGTGGACTTAAAATTTTGCATGCAAAAAACATGTGTGAGCGTGTTAACAAGTTTACTTAAGCTTTCAAAGGTTTGGATATGACTTTGACTTCTTAGGCGAATATAGAAAAGTAGGATTTTACTGACGTAGGCCTTCTTCAACCGACACTAAAGGATCAAACGAGATGCTTAGGAGGAGTTATTTTGAAATCCAAAGTTTTCTCAAACCAATTTCAATTCAAAGAGCCTTTTCTAAAATCACATTTTATCAAAACTAGGTTCAGTAATGTGAAAATCATAATCGATTTTGTTTCACCAAGTTCACATTTTATCGAGGCATTTTTCGGGGTCAAAAGATCCTATAGCCCACTCTTTGGTGGCTCTAGAGTCATACAATCTTCCTTTTGCAATGATGTGCCATGAAAATGGTTGTTTTCTCTTAAGATACAATGATTTGGAAGAAGAGCTTCGAGTTTACAATGAATGGGATAAAATGAAAGGAAATGAGAGGTGGCTCGCAGACTTCTCTCTTGGTCTCTCTCCTTCTCCTTTTATGATTCTCCCTTGGCTGACTCTCTTCTCTCTTGGACTGGTCTCCTTTCTTCCTTTGGTCCTTGTAAGCACGAAAATTTCTACGCTCTTGGTTTACAAGACCAGAAACGAGCCTTTTCGCGTTTACGTTGCTCTTAGGGCGTGCGAGCTAGCTTACTCAAACTAGTGAAGATTTTTTTAATATCTGACTTTTTAAGGCAATTGTGGGCAAGCAGGATATTTTCGTCGCAAACCTTCTTGAACCGATGCTCAAGGGTCAGTTTGTACGCTTAGAGAATTCATTTTAAAACCAGTTAACTTCAAAATTTACTTTGAACGAATAAGTGTTTAAAACTTCTTTGAAATCATGCACTTTGGCGAGTTTTAATTTACGAGGGTTGGGCGACCCTGAGTCTTTCAATTTTATCTACTTAGGTGTGATGTATGTGTATCAGGTGGCCTAAGATTGGCGTGTTTGCACGGGTTTGTTCGGGGTTGTTTTGATGCAAGTATGCACACTATCTCGAGTATGGCGGATATGCAATGCAACTCACACAACTGAACCTTAAAACCTGAAATTGAAAGACATAGCTGAAGGGAAATATATCTATATCTTAAGAGCGAAAAGGCTCAATGTGTGCGTGTGTGTTGTGTATATATTGAAAGACAACTCACATGGCTGAACATTAAAACGTAGCTGAAAAGGAGATATAGATATAAGAGCAGAAAGGCTCAATTGTGGGCGTGTGTGTTGTGTATAAATGTAAAGACAACTCACGCGACTTTGAATGTAAAACCCAGCTGAAAGGGAGATACAACTATATATATATGAGCCATTAGGCGTCAACGTGTGCATGTGTGTTGTGTGTAAATGTAAAGACAACTCACACGGCTGAATCTTAACAACCTGGAATTGAAAGACATACACAACTGAACCGAGAAAACTCACGCAGTTGAAAGTATATAGATATGTCTATATCTTAGCGGCTCCCGAGGCCAAAAAGTGCGTGAGGGTGTTTGAGCAAGAGCTCGAGTGTCCTTATGTGCGAGTGTGGAATTTTAAATGACAACTCACACAACTTAAAGTAACAACCCAGCTGAATGGAAAAGTTCAGCTCCAAAATGCATAAAGAAGCCAAAAACCTGATGAAGCCGACAAAAATTGAAGACCCGACCTGTCAAAATGAAGAACAGAGTCCGTGAGAAAATATGAGATTGACATCATCAGAATCGAGCCAAAAGCGGAAAAAGGCGGATAAAATCAAACGCCGAAACGTCCTGAAAAGTGAAACATCGGCCGAAAAATGAACCTCGGAAAAACCCATGTTGAAATCGGGTCACCGAGGAACTAGAGCCCGCTCGAAACCGACCGTGAAAAGCGTAAAAAGGACTAAAGAAATGGAGCAAAAAAAAATTTGATTGGATCTGGACCAAAAGATTCAGATCCAGATCCAACAAAAAAATTGGATCGGATTTGGATCTAAGGATCCAAAACAAACCCGTGCCTATAAAAGGCCTCAAGCTTGAACTTTAAAGGCTGGAAAATTTTTCAAGAAAATCCTGAAGCAGAGCTTCATTCACCGGAAAATCTCTGAGGAACCGGAGCTCGCCGGCCGTCTCCCATCCAGTCCCCGGCCGTCTACCAGCCGGAACCCGCCTCCAGCCGCCGGCCGTCCGTCTCCCCTCCCTGTCGCCGACAAGCCTTCCACGGTCGCCGCCCCTGTCCATCCCAGCCACGGTCGCCGACCCCCGTCCGCCTCCCATTTTCCAGCCGGAACCCGTCCCCCTTTCACTCTCAGCCGGAACCTTCCGCTGTCACCGGCCATCCCTCCGACTGTCGCCGGTAATCGGAGTAGTCTGCCGTTCAAATCTTCCCCTGTTCGTCCCTGTCCGCCACGCTCTGCCGCCCGTCTCTCTCAGCAGAAAACACCGGAAATCTCAGCTGCCGTCTGCCACAGCAGCCATCCTCCGCCGGCGACCGGAAATCCCGCAAAGCTTCAGGAACTCTGATTCTGCGTCCAACTATGCCGACTATCAACTTCGAATGCAGATCTTCCACTATCAGAAACTCCACTCTGACTACCGATCGAGCTAAAGCGTGCATTGAGATCATTATCAAAGTTTGAAGAAAACGGATTCCAACCAGAAACACGCTCACGGAGACCCTTCACCTGCTCGCAACCGTCCCGATTTTGTGAGGTCCCTTTCAAAGAAGGATGTTGAGACGATTGTAGAGAATGAACCACCTTCATTGTTTCATAATATTTCAAGTTCAATCTCTAAAATCCGTGCTTTCTTAGGCAATGGCCAGGGAAATGCCCAAACAGTTGATATTATGCGTGTGTTGTTATGCCACGTGCATAATTCTGTCATTGCTATAGGGCAGAAGGATTGGCAGGGAAGGGAAACCGTCTTGTTCAGAACATTGTAATGAAGCGTGGAGATTGGATATGTCCCAAATGCAGTTTCATGAATTTTGCTATAAATGTTAGATGTCGTGAATGTTCTGAGGCACGACCAAGGAGACAACTAAATGGAGGAGACCGTATGGAGATACCATCAATGATCGTATTGATTTAGATTAGTTGGACCTAACTTTCTGTGTTCTGGATTACTTCCAAGTTGGTGTTCTTAGTTTAGGTGGAAGAAGCAGGAGAATTTTGATTTTGTAGTTGGTACAGTATTGGCTGAAGCAAAGTCTCCCGAGGAAGGGCTGAAGAATCTGGAGACATTCACGAAATCCTTAAAGGCTGCTCTTATGTGATCAATACAACTTTTGGCAGAATAGGACTCGAGTTGAAGTGAAAGGGACCACGCACAAGAGACGAGATCAAACGAAAGAAACGTGTAAGTGCTTTTAAACTTAGGTCTTAAGTCGTTTTGTTTCATTCAATTCAATTCGTCGTCATGGGGTTGTAATAATGGAGCGAAGTCTCCCCGAAAATGTAATATTTGTGTATGATACACAACCACACACGTGTACTTGAGCCTTCTCGCTCTTATCTTGCACACGATTGCACCCACATTGAGCCTTTTCGCTCTTAAGCTAAAGTATATACTTTCAATTCGGGTATTTACTTTGGTGAAAGCTGTGTGAGGTGCAATTTCATTTCGGGTGGATTTATTTTAAGTCGTGTGAGTTGTCATTTCAATTCTACACAAAGAACACTCACTCACAATTGAGCCTTTCTGCTCTTAGGATATACGTATATATTTTCAATTCATGTCGATTTAAGTCGCGTGAGTTACAATTTCATTTCCTGGTGGGTTTACTTTCAAGTCGTGTGAGTTGCAATTTAAATTCTACACTCGAGCCTTTCCGTTCTCTAGCACTCACTCACAATTGATCCTTTCCGCTCTTAAGATATACATATATTTCAATTTCTACAAATTTACTTTCAAGTCGTGTGAGTTGCAATTTAAATTCCACACTCGAGCCTTTCCGCTCTTTCGCACTCACTCACAATTGAGTCTTTCCGCTCTTAAGATATACGTATATTTCAATTTCTGCAAATTTGCATTTAAGTCGTGTGAGTTGCAAATTCAATTGGTGTGGGTTTTACATTCAAGTCACGTGCGTTGAGTTGTACGTTCAATTTGAGCATAGCTCGCATCATTGTTTTTTAAAACCTCGAAGAAGATTTCAAACAACCTTACATACGTGTGCTTCCAAAAGACCTCAAACCCCTGCTTGAATCACATAGAACTTAGGCCACATATTCACACATATCAGGCCTAAATCATTAAAACTCACATAGATTTAGAATCATACAGCCTCCGTAAATAAAAATTGCAAAATAGGCATAGATCGAATTCTTTCAAAACACTTATATTTTTCAAAGTTCAAAATTGTTTTATCGAAGTTTTTAAAGCGCTTAAACTGACCCTTGAGCACTGGTTCAAGAAGGTTTAAAGCGAAAAGATCCCGCTTTCTCACAATTGCCAAAGAAGTCAGAATATTTCAAAAACCTTTGCTAGTTTGAGTAAGCTAGCTTGCACGCTCACAGAAACGGCGTAGGCACGAAAATGTTAATTTTCGGTCTCAAAAACCAGAAGTGAAAATTTTCATGTTTACAGATTTGGCACGTTCGGTGGGACTCGGGTCTTAAGTAAACTTCAAAACAAACAAGTTATACTTCAAAACTTTCAAAAAAGTGTTTTCAAAATTGTGCATACTAAAATTTGAAAAAAAATGAAGGAAAAGCTAAAAAAATCCTCGTCGAGTAAATTAAAGCAGCTTTTTCCAGCTAAAGAGTTAGCTGCTATCCAGAAAATTTTTAAAAGGATAGATGCTATAAGTCTTCAACTTAAAGCACATCGATCGCATAGCAGCTCATCTCGGGTACATAGAGATCGTGAAAGAAAAACCAATCCCAAACTCGACGAAGGATTTGAGGTTAAAGACAAAACTCGAAAGAGGGACAAGTCAGCCACTCCCAAGTCTCCAAGCTCTTCAAAATCCATAGAAAAATAAAAAAAAGATTTGTCTATTATAAAAAACCTAAAAAATCTTGAAAATTTTAAAAAAGATAAAAAAATTGAAAAACAAAACTTTGAAATTCCAAAATCTGAAAACAAAATCCCTATATCTGGGCATACACATAGTGGGACAAAAAATCCACACCCCACAAAAAGACGAAAGTTACAAAAGGTAGGATTCGAAAATGAACGCCTCAAGAAGCCACGGGAGCTCAAAACAGAGTCACCCAGGAACACGGCCTGCTCTCATCATGAAAAGGTAGACAAGCCAAAAAGAGGTATGCCTGAAACCTATCCTCCTCAAAACTCTCTTTTCGAAATAGGGTCATCAGATGCATTGGATCACCTCCATGCACACACAAACCCACAAAATGTGCTCGAAATAGAGGATTTTCAAGGTGCGCCAAATGTCCTGCACCACCAAAAAGAATTTCAAAACCAAAAAGTTTAAAAAATGGTAGACATGGAGACTCCCAAGGCATGCATCGACATCCTAAGAACTCATAACCTTACCATAAAAGAACCAACTTATTCAGGCCTAGTCTTGTACCCTGAACCCAAGACTACGACTTTGAACCAAAAAAATCCATCCCTAGGGGCACCACGAGTTGCATCTAGGGAGCAGGTCAAAACCTTCAAGGGACCAAGCATGACTTCTCTTGAAAAACATCTCTCCCAACCCCAGGTCGTGTGGAAGCCCAAGTCTTCCATCACCCCGAAACATCCAAAATCTCTTAAGGGACCAAGCACGGCTTCTCTTGAAAAATATAGCTCCCAAACTCGGGCAGTGTGGAAGCCCAAGTCTTCCATCACCCCAAAATCCAAACTCCCAAAATCCAAAATAGAGCAGGGATATACCCATGACATGGATGATTCCATGTTCCAAGTGCATGAACTGTATCAAAACTTTTTGAAAATAAAAAAGCCTTGGAACATGATTCTAAACATGGGCTATATACCCTACATGGGCCTAGGAGCCAAAGATCAAGGTAGGCTGGAACCAGTCCTACCTAAAGCCAACAGAAATCAATATGGATCGGGTTACAACCCACCCATACCTCCTAAGTCACCACCTAAGACCACTTGGGTCAAGGGTGACCTGTAGAATCTCCTAAAATCGAAATCCATGGCTTAGACCTATTGATTAGAGTCTGATTCATGAAGTTTTCTTTGTAGGTTCAATGAAAGATCCTTACTTTTCAAAAATCCAAAAAAAAACTAGATATTACCAAAAAAATTGAAAACCTTCAAAATCCCAAAAAGCATTTGAAAAACTGAAAATTTTAAAAGAAATTTATTTCAAAAACTTTTTCAAAAGAAAGCCTTTATACAAATCCTTGAATTTGTATTTCAAAAAAGACAAAAAAATGAAGAAATTTCAAAAACAATGGCCATGTACAAAGCCCATTCTCGAAAGTTTCAAAATACTTTCAAAAATTGTATATACTCCAAAAAACCAAAAAAATCATCCAAATGCTGGTCATGTATACATTCTTTGCCTAGAGCTTCCTCAAAATTGAAAAGCTCGAGAACCATTAAAGCAAGGAGGAATAATCACCTCCAAGCTTCTTGAAATTCGTAAAATCCTTGACTTAGAAAATTTGGGGATTTTTAAAAGTCTAACCCATAGTGTGTGTGCATGTTTACATAAGCATCATGCATTGCATTTTGAAATCATACATGTGCATAAACAATATCGGGTCTAGATTCAGCTGCGTGAGTTTTCCCGGTTCAGTTGTGTTTGTCTTTCAATTTCGGGTATTTAAGGTTCAGTTGCGTGTGTTGTCTTTACATATATACACAACACACAAGCACACGTTGGCGACCTTCGGGCCCATATATATATAGTTGTATCTCCCTTTCAGCTGTGTTTTACATTTCAGCTGCGTGTGTTGTCTTTCAATTTATACACAACACATACGCGCACGTTGGTGACCTTTGGGCCCATATATATATATATATATAAGTATTTCCCTTCTGCACTTTACATTTAAGTCGAGCGAGGTTTTACATTCAAGTCATGTGAGTTGTCTTTCAATTTATACACAACACACACGCCCACAATTGAGCATTTTCGCTCTTAAGATATAACTATATTTTCCTTCCGCAATTTCCCTTCGGCTATGTCTTTCAATTTCGGGTTTTAAGGTTCAGTTGTGTGAGTTTGCATTGCATATCCGCCATACCACGAGATAGGGCGCATACTTGCATCAAAGCAACCTCGAACCACCCGTGCAAAATCGCCAAGACTTAGGCACTTGATGCACACATCTCACGCCTAAGTAGCTAAAATCAAAGATATAGGATACGTGCAAACCCCACGTAAATAAAATATGCAACTAGACAAACCAAATCGATCGAACACTTTCATACTTTTTAAAGAAGGTCATACTTGTTCAAAATCGAGTTTTCTCACCGTACAAACTGACCCTTGAGCATCGGTTCAAGAACGTTTGCGACGAAAAGAACCCACTTGTCCACAGTCGCCCCCTGAGTTAGATATTTCAAAACTTACTTCGCTAGTTTGAGTAAGCTAGCTGACACGCTCTTTTTAAGTGACTTAGACATACGAAAAGGTTCACTTCAGGCCTAAGAACCCGGAGTGAAAATTTCCATGTGTCTACAGACTTTGGCACGCCCGGTGGGACGTGGGTCTTAAGAAAAGTCGATTCAAATAAACAGACCTCTTGAAATTTTTTCAAGAAAAAGTGTTTTAACTCTTTGTGTGTTGCATTTTTATAGTTGGGTTTTTAAAAGCATCGGAGCCATGTCAAATCCAGGCTCCCAAGAAGTGTCTAGCCATGCTTCATGCGCATCAAGTTCTCATTCTAGGAAATTTTTGAAAACTCGAGATTAAAGAGAGGAAATCGAGGAGTTAAGAAGGGACTTTGAGGCCAAGATCGCTGCTCTTAGCCAAGAGGCTGAAGCAACTGATTCGTGTTCATCACATGGCGAACCAAAGGCCAAAAAGAGATTTAAAATAACTAAAAAATACAAGGAGACCTCCACAATGGAAAGCAACCAATACCACGAATCCTTCACTCATAAGGATCGTAAAGCCCTACAGCAGCTGCAGAAAGGGCAAAACAAAGAGAAAAGAAACTACGTCTTGTCTGATTTTCTTCCTTTAGACTATAAAACAGACAGTGACGATGAAATACCGAATTTCCATCGGTATGATGGCACGGGAGACCCTAGGTCTCACTTGCAACTTTTCTCTCGTCGAGCCCATAAGAAAAATGACTCGATGAAATGGGTGTATTAGTTTCCTTTATCCCTCAAAGGCACAGCTTCTAAATGGTTGGCTTCTTACGATCTTAGTCAGTTTGCTACTTTTGAAGAGTTAGCGAACTGCTTTATGCAGAGATTCTCGCATAATGTAGAAGTCACGCCCACTTTAAACACATTGAGGGATACGAGGCAAGGTATGAACGAAGATGTCTATGCCTTTATTGTTCGATGGAGGTCCCTCATTGGGCAAGTAAGAGAACCGATATCCGAGCATTGCGCAGTAATGCTCATCCTGGATAATTTTAAAAATGAGTTGAAAACCCTTCTCTCCCTTCACGAAATCTCAACTTTCCATAAATTGATTAAAAAAGCATCTCTTTTTGAAACGAATTTGAAGAAAGAGATTTACGACCACTTATGGAAAGGGAATGTAGTTTCAAAAACTCGCTTGGATAAACCTGGAACCTATGGGTTACCCACCATAGACAAAGGGGCAAAACCCCACAAAGTGGCCAATGTCCGGGTGGATCCAAGCCCGGCAAGCACTTCTAAAAATTTTGAGAAATTTGAAAATAAAAGGGAGAAAAATTTACAAAAATCCTTTGAAAAACGGGAGTATATTCTGCTGGGGCAACCTGTGTCGGAGGTCCTAGACCTCCTACTTGCCCAAGGAATGATCGAACTCCCTGAAATTCTTGAGGAAATCACTTCCAAAGGGAGATTTTTAAACCGATTCTACAAGTATCATCAGCTCAAAGGCCATGATACAAAGTAGTGTTTCTCCCTACTTAATAAGATTGAGAACTTGATAGCAGAAGGCCGGCTCCAGGTCACTAAGGAATCAGAGTCTGCCCAAGCTATCTTTAAAGAACCCTTCCCCAAACACGCAAGTACCAGTGAGAAGGGAAAAGAGGTATGTGCTCTCACATTTTTAAAGAGTCTAGCGCATGCATGTCATGCTGGTTTTGCTACTTGTGCATCTACTCTCATCCTTCATAGGAAACTTGCCCAAGTAGTGATCCGGGGACCACCCAGAGTTCCGTCCCCGGTTAAACCTGTTTTAAAAATTCAAGGTACTCCAAAGCACACGAATAGAGCCATGATAGGCGCGAGCCCTAGGTTGATCGTGGGGGAGGTGACTAGGTCCGGAAGGATCTATCAACCCCCACATCTACAAAATGCTAAAAAGGTAGTCAGTATACCTGGCCCCTCTAAAGCATGTATCCCTAGAGTCTCGCCAAAAGCGGACAAAGGAAAAGTTGTTTTAACCTTGTACAATTTCGAAAATCATCTTTTAAAGATTCCTATTAACATGTCCATCCTAGAGCTGATACAAACCTCACCTAAGCATAGACTGGTTTTAGAAAAAATTCTAGAAAGAGCCAAGGTTAGCTCAAAAATAACCCCGGAGTCCCTATCGACCCAAGTGGCATCTATAGGTGCAAAAACGCCTATCGTGTTCTCGGAAGACGATGTAGAAAGATCCTATGAAACCCACAACCAAGCCCTACATATCGAGGTGGTATTAAATCACCACTCTCTGGATAGGTGCCTAGTTGATGGGAGAAGAGGGCTCAACATCCTTCCGCTTCACGTAGCGTACCAAATCGGAGTCGCCTTGACCTCCATGAACCCAAGCCCCATTGTAATCACTGGATATGATAGAAATGCTGAAGACCCTTAGGATCCATAGAATTACCCATGAAAACCGGAGGGATAGCTCACATGGGGGTGTTCCATGTCTTGGATATCCACCCCTACTATAACCTATTGTTGGGAAGGCCTTGGATACACAGTCTGCGTGTTGTGCCATCCACCTTCCATTGGTATGTCAAATTCTCTTTCGAGGATCAAGTCGTGGTAATTCTAGGTGAGAGTCACCCACAGCTTCAGGGAATCCAAAATTTCCCATGCTTATCGAGTTCCTAGGCCTACGAGGCTAAACTGGGGCAGACCTTGGTCGAGCCACCAAAGCTCACACTCCAAATACCTAGGAAGGTCGTGTACATCAAGGGGCAGCCCAAGGCTAGCCCACTCAAAACACTAACCATCCCAGGAAAGGCCAAGAGTCGCCTATTTCAAAAACCCCTAGACAAAAAGCTTTATGTGCATAACATGGACGATAACATGTTCCAAGACCATGATTTATATGAAAACTTTTCCAAAAACAAGAAATTGTGGAACATGTTATTGAACATAGGGTATATGCCATACAAGAGTCTAGGGGCACAAAACCAAGGTCTCCTAGATCCCATACTGCCTAGGGCCAACCCAAGTCGATATGGGATCGACTATACTCCCAAAATACCACTAGTGCCCCCCCTGTGACCACCTGGGTCAAGGGTGCCTTAGAGCTTATCCAAGCAGAAGCCTACGATTTAGACTTCTTGTTTAGAGTCTAACTCATTGTGTTTTCCTTTGTAGGTATGATGGAAGATCCCTCAACCAAAAACACAAAAAAATTGGAAAAATTCGAAATTCAAAAAATTGAAAAACCCCAAAAACCAAAAACATTTGAAAGAGATGAAAAACTCGAAAAAAGAGTTGTTTGTATAGTTCCTAAAGTTCTGGTTTTACAAAAACCTAAAAAAATTGAAAATTTAGAAAATAACAAAAACAAAACCCTATATATAGCTGCTCCTGGTAAAAACTTAGAAAAAGCCAAGGATTTTGAAAGAAAAGTTGTCTTCATAACAAGACCAAAAATTTCGAAACCCATAGAAATCCCAAGTCAAAAACCAGGTATTTTCAAAACCCATACATCAAGCTCAAATTCCCTAGGATTTAGAAACCTCGAGAATGATCAAAGCCCGGAGGTGGATCCCCTTGAGGAAGATCCCACTTCCGAGTTCCCAGAATTCCATAAAATTCTCGATTTTGAAAAACCTTCGAATTCAGTAGGAGGAGATTTCATAGAGATAAACCTAGGGAGTGATTTAAAGCCCAAGCACATTAAGATAGGCACATGTTTGCATGAGCATGAAAGATCATCATTCATTGCATTTTTGAAAACCTACATTCATGTATTTGCATGGACGTATGAAGACATGCCGGGTATAGACCTGAGAGTCGTAGAGCATTGTCTTCCCTTAGATTCGGACGCAAAACCCATAAAGCAAAAGCTTAGGAAGATACATCCGAATGTACACTCACAAGTCAAGGAGGGTTTAGAAGATCTGTTAAAAGCTGGATTTATAAAACCCATTGCGTACTCTGATTGGTTGTCAAACATTGTTGTAGTTCGAAAATCCAATGGGAAAATTCGAATATGCATTGACTTTAGAAACCTGAATAAAGCCACTCCAAAGGATAACTTTCCTTTACCTAACATTGATTTGATAGTCGAAAATATTGCAAATCATGAAATGTTTTCATTCATGGATGGCTATTCAGGGTATAACCAAATCAAATTAGCCCTACGAGATTAGGCTAAAACTGCTTTCACAACCCCATGGGACACGTAATGCTATACAGTCATGCCCTTTGGTTTGAAAAAATGCCGGCGCCACCTACTAAAGAGCTATGACTACGATCTTTCACGATCAGATTCATGAGCTCATAGAGGTATATGTGGATGATCTCTTGGCTAAGTCAAAAACTCGATGCACTCATCTCGAATGTTTGCAAAAGATTTTTGAAAGGCTTAAGCTTTACAAAGTAAAACTAAACCCTCAAAAGTCCGTGTTTGGAGTAGAATCCGGGAAGCTTTTAGGATTTATGGTGAGACAAAGAGGCATTGAAGTCGACCCCTCTAAGTGTAGAGCCATCATAGACATGGCTCCACCCTCCAACCTCATGCAGATTCGTAGCCTTCAAGGTCGTCTACAATCCATTCGCAGGTTTATTTCAAACCTTGCAACTAGATGCGAACCCTTCAACAAAATTTTAAGAAAAGGGATGAAATTTTTATGGGATGACGATTGCCAAAAATCTTTCAGAAGATTAAAAGCATATTTAGTTAATCCCCCTGTTTTAAACCCTCCAAAACAAGGAAAACCTCTTCTGCTTTACATTTCTGTGCATGCGAATGCTTTGGGTGCCTTGTTAGCTCAATACGAGGATGATACCCACAAGGAGTATGCCATATATTATATTTCGAAAACTCTCTTGGCTTATGAAACGAACTATCAAGCCATGGAGAAGACGTGCTTGGCCTTGGTGTGGGCCTGCCAGACATTTCGACACTACTTCCTAGATCATGAGATCTGGATAGTGTCTAGGCTTGATCCAATCAAGCATTTATTCGACAAACCCATCTTCACGGGTAGGTTGGGTAAATGGCAACTCCTCTTGATGGAGTATGACCTAAAATTCCACCATCAAATATCCATTAAGGGGCAAGCCCTAGCAGACTACGTGGCTGACTTTCCCTTAGAGGATGCATATCCCACACTTAATGAAATGCCTGATGAAGGCATATTGCTAAACCAATTTCAAAATCACATTTTGGCAAACACTTTTGAAAACCAAGTGTGGAAGATGTACTTTGATGGGGCACAAAACCAAAGAGGGGCCGGTGCTGGGGTCATCCTCATATCCCCTGAAAAGGGAGAGATACCTATAGCCATTCGCCTAGATTTCGAATGTTCCAACAACATAGCCAAGTATGAAGCACTCATATAAGGCTTTAAAATTTCGAAAACTCTAGGAGCATTGTGCATTGAGGTCTTTGGAGATTCATTACTTGCTATAAACCAAGTTTTAAAAATTTGGCAAGTTAGAAACGAAAAGCTTCTTCCATATCACGAGTTAGCCACTCGATTGGTTGAATCCTTCTAATCGTGCACACTCACACACGTAGGAAGAGAGGATAATGGCATTGCCAACGCCCTCTCATCCTTGGATTCAGCTCTAAGGGTCGATCTCACTTTGGTAACCCGATCCTTAGAAATATGGCATGCACCCACTCCATCCACACACGATTTGGAAATTTGCCAAAACAATCTAGATTCTGATGAAAAACCTTGGTTTTATGACATAAAAGGCTTTTTAGAAAATGCGGGATTTGCTGAAAATGCCACATCCAAGGATAAGGCATTCATTCGAAAAATTTCTACCCGATATGCGATTTTGGGTGGGGTTTTGTACAAAAAGAGTTTTACTGGCATCTTACTAAGGTGCGTCGACTTGGAGGAGGATAGGATTATAATGCATGAATTCCACGATGGAGAATGTGGAGGCCATGTTAATGCCAATATGATGGCAATGAAAATACTTAGAGCGGGTTTTTTTTGGTTCACCCTAAAGCAAGATTGCCATGACCATGTTAGGAAGTGTCACCCATATCAAGTGCATGGACACACCATCCATATCCCTTCATCCTCATTGCATTCCGTGGTCAGCCCCTGACCATTCACCATGTAGGCATTTGACATCATAGGGCCAATCTCTCCTCATGCATCAAATGGGCATAGGTTCATATTAGCAGCCACTGAATACTTTTCCAAGTGGGTCGAAGCTACCTCCCTGACCAATGTCCAGGGTCAACATATGGTGGCTTTCATTAGGAAAAATATTTTGGCTCGCTTTGGGGTTGCAAAGGACTTAGTGTCCGATAACGGTACCCCCTTAAAAAACGAGAGGATGGTTAAGTTATGTAACACGTATGGCATAACTCACCACTTCTCATCGCCCTACTACCCTCAAGGCAACGGTCAAGCCGAAGCCACCAATAAGACTCTCATTAGTATTATTGAGAAAACTTTAGAGAAGGGTAGGACGTGGCATGAGAAGCTGGATGAAGCCTTATGAGCTTATAGGACTTCCATCCAAACTCCCACAAATGCCACACCATTTGAGTTGGTCTATGACACAAACGCCATTCTCCCCATTCATACCAAAATTCATTCATTTCATACATTCATGGCACTCGACCTTCCCCTAGAGACGCTACAGCATGCTAGGATGACCGAACTAGACTTGTTAGATGAGAGGTGACTCCTTGCTATAGATCATGCTTATTGTAAACACCCCAAATTTTCCGAATTTCAAAAACTCTCGAAAACACAAAATACTCTTTCAAAGGCAAAATGATAATCTGTTTTAAAATGCAAAAACAGGTACAAAAGGCGAAAGGAGAGCCCAGGCAAGAAGAGAAATTCAAGCTCGGAACTTTAAAAGCCACTCCCAAGATAAAAAACAAGAGAAAGTAGAGCCCGTTCGAAGAAAAGCCCGAAACGATGAAAATCGAGCAAAACGGAGTCCAAAATGGCGAGATAGAGTCCGGACGACAAAGATTGGGGAAACCCAACACCAGACGGAGCGTTGATGAAGCTAGGGCCCGCACAGATCGTTCGCCTCAAAAAGCCAAGAAGGACCATCCAGAGAAAATTTGGATTGGATTTGGACCATAAATATCCAGATCCATATCCAAATAGTGTTTGGATTTGGGTCGATCCAAATAGTGTTTGGATTTTGATTGGATCCAAATAGTGTTTGGATTGGATCGAATCTGGACCAAAATAAGCAGATCTGTATCCATA
Source organism: Brasenia schreberi (assembly GCA_036023115.1). Lineage (NCBI taxonomy): Eukaryota > Viridiplantae > Streptophyta > Magnoliopsida > Nymphaeales > Cabombaceae > Brasenia > Brasenia schreberi. The sequence goes on from JAYKKT010000039.1 coordinate 1,400,356, forward strand.
TAAATGTTTAGATTTGGATCGGATATGGTTCCAAAATATCCGAGATCCAAATCCAAATAGTGGTTGGATTTGATCTGGATACCAAGATCCAAATCCAAAACCCATATCCAAGACCCACCTAATTTGCCTATAAATAGAGGTGAGGGGGTCTATTTCAAAGGGTTGATGCAAATGCTTGGAGGAGAGAGAGTGAGAGAGGGACCTAGCCATGTGGGCTCATGAGTGAAGTGGGCTTGAGCCATGTTAACCAAGGCTTGACCTAGTGGGCTGCACCAACTTGAACCTAGCTGCAACCAAGAAGTGGGCTCGACAAGAGGCGGCTGCAACCAAGCTTGGACATGGGCTGGACCGACTCCAAGAGGTAAGTCTAACCTAACCTAACCATTCTCTCTATACCCTCTAACCCAACCCAACCTAAGTACACCTAACCAATCCTACCACCACCCTAAACGGCCACAAGTAAGTCCAGCCAAGTGCTGGCCAAACTCCACAACCACCAACCGACCTACCCTAGCCACTACCCTTCACCGCCCCACCTTGAACTGACCTACCCGAACTCCACAACCACCAACCGACCTACCCTAGCCACTACCCTTCACCGCCCCACCTTGACCTGACCTACCCGAACTCCACCATCACCAACCGAACCCACTTTCCCCTAGTTCACCATTCCACTGCACCCACTACCTACCCCAGGCATTACCTATCCCATACAACCTCCCCTAGCCGAACTCCACCACATCCACAACCCATCACCAACCTCACCGCCTTAACTGCCTCACCTCTGCCCTCACCTTTGCCCTCATCTCTGCCCTTCACCACCACTGCACCACAGCCAACACCGAACCCCCTGCACTTCCCCTAGTCCACCGCCTCAACTACACCAACCTGGCCCAACAATCCACCTTGGCCGACTTAACCCAACTGAACCAAAGTCAGCCATACCCTCCACCAGGACTGAACCTAAACTAAGTCTTGGCCGACATGTCCCAACAAATATCTAGCCGCCAACCGAACCCTTAACCTAGCTAAATCAGTTCTAACCGACTGAGCTTGGACCACCTAGCTCTGCCCTGGCCTTGACTGCAACCGAACCTGACCTAGGACACACATCCGGCTAGAACTCACTTGGCCTCACCTTGCTGCACATGGCCAGCACTTGGACTGACTTGACCTAGTGAATTGCCCACAACCTAAACCAAAGCCCATAATCTAACCTAACCGAACTGAACTTAACCTAGTTAGGGCTTCACCTCAAACCAAACTCGAGCCACCTTGGCTTGAGTCATCCTAAAACAGCCCCTCCAAGGACTAGACCCAGGCTGCACCAAGTCAGCCCGAGTTATCCTAAGCCCACCTCAAACCAAACTCGAGCCACCTTGGCTCGAGTCATCCTAAAACCAGCCCAAGTCCAAGGCCCATACGAGCCCATACAAGACTCGTAGCAGCCCACTAAAACACCTCTCTCAAAGCCACTTAGGAAAACCCCTCTTGGCTACCCGAAGTGAACCACAAGCCCAAGTTCGAGCAAGTGAAGACGAACCAGCTATTTGTAAGTGTCTAATCTTGATCTCGTACATTAACTTGCTCTATCTTCAATCAAATTTTGATATGGGGTTGTAATAATGGAGCGTAGTCTCCCCCCAAGATGTAATATTGATGTATGACACACAAGCACATACGTGCACTTGAGCATTAGCTCTTAATTGTACATCAAACACCCACATGCACTTGAGCCTTTCCGCTCTTAGTTGCACACTTTTGCACACAAATGGGCCTTGGTAGCTCCTAAGATATAGTCTTATTTATATAAATTCAGCTGCGTGGGTTTACATTCAAGTTGTGTGCATTGTCTTTCAATTCCACACTCACACACATTGAGCTTTCGCTCTTACTCCCAAGACTCTAATAAGAGCCATATTGCAATTCAATTTGGGATGTTATTTTCAAGTTATGTGCATTGTCTTTCAATTCCACACTCACACACAATTAACTTTCGCTCTTACTCCCAAGACTCTAATAAGAGCCATATTGCAATTCAATTTGGAGTGTTATTTTCAAGTTGTGTGCGTTGTATTTCAATTCCACACTCACACACATTGAGCTTTTGCTCTTACTCCCAAGACTCTAATAAGAGTTGTATTGTAATTCAATTTGGGTGTTATTTTCAAGTTGTGTGAGTTGTCTTTACATTTACACACAACACACACGCACACGTTGGCGACCTTCAGGCCCATATATATATAGTTGTATTTTCCTTCCGCAATTTACATTTAAGTCGAGCGGAGTTTGTAAACACCCCGAAATCCCACGAATTCCTCAAAACAACCTGGTTTTATAAAAGCAGCCCCAAAGGGTTATTTTGAGTCTAGAAACCCAGGAGCCTTCCAAGCAACCCTATACATATGTTTTAAACTTTATATGTTTTAAATATATATAATATAGTTTTAAAAACCTTTTAAAGCACATTTTGAAACCCCGAAGCAGCTTAGCCTAATCAAGACAGGACTAGAGAAGCTAAAGAGAGTCCGGAACCGGAGCACAAGTCGAGCCCAGCAAAACAACTCTCGTATTAAATCCACCCCCAAGATCTCGAACGTCCAAGACCCTGTTATCATCAAAACATCACTTGAAGTCATCTTAGGAAGGCGAAAACATAAGCGAACGATCATGTTGGCGAAGACCCAACGCAGACGGAGTACTGATGCTGTCAGACCCCGCACAAACCGTTCGTTTCAAACACAACCCGAAGGAGTCAGAATTCAGTTTGGATCGGATCTGGTCCATATATATCCAGATCCCAATCCAAACCCATATGTGGACTTGGATTTGGATTTGGATCCAGAGATCCAATCCAATATCCATATCCATGGCCCACATCACCTTCTCATAAATGGAGGTGGGGCCCACTTGAATTTCACGTGGGATTATGGGCATGAGAGAGAGTGGGGGAGGATAAGATTGGAGTGTGTTGTAATTAAGCTTGACTTGTGTGTCAAGTTTGGGGTTAATCATGTGGGTTAGCCTAATTAAAGTGGGTTTAAGCTTATAATTAGCCAAAACCTAACCTAGGGCTGCACCAACATGATGTGATTAAGGTCTATGGGTCATGCAAAGGGAGCTCCTTAATCCAATCCTAACCAAAAACACCTAATCCTAGCCTTTTACCCTAATCCTATCCTAATCCTAACCTAATCACCTAACCCACTTCCCTAATCCCGGCCTAATCCCAACCTAATTACCTAACCCACTTCCCTAATCCTTCCCTAAACCTAGGTTAATTTCCCTAAACCTAACCTAATCCTAGCCTAATCACCTAACCCATCTCACTAAACCTCACCCCAAAACCAACCCACCTAGCTAAACCCTGAACCTCTAAAGCATCCCACCTAAACCTAGTGTAGACGCGCGAAAATTCCTCGCCTCTCACCTTTTCAGGGCTCGGAGCGGATCCTCTCGTGCGTCTAAGGCCTTATTTATGCAAACAGGGCGTGCGAAGATATATTTAACACTGACTTCTAAACGTGGCGACTGTGAGCAAGTGAGCTCTTGTCGTCGCAGACCTTCTTGCACCGATGCGCAAGGGTCAGTCTATACGCTTTGCAAAAAATCGAGTTTTGGGATAGAAAGTCTACGAAGCGGTTCGAGGTGTCTAATTCGGGTCTTTTAGATGCGATTGCATGTTTTAGATCACGTGGATTTGCACGTGCCTAAGTCTTTTCTTTTATCCCTTTTCGGGCCACCTAGTTTGTGTGTTATGAACACTCCACTACATGGGCGAATTCGAGCGGGGCTTGCTTTGATGCAATATGCGTTCTACCTCGTGGTATGGCGTAGATGCATTGCAAACTCACGCTACTCCAAAGGGAAAACCCGAATGTAAAGACAATACTGAAGGGAAATTACGGAAGGGAAATAACCGAAGGGAAATAACCGAAGGGAAATGACTTGTAAAGTAAGTGCCGAAGGGAGATATGTATATAGAGTATGTATATGAGACCTTACTCGGGTCTTGCAAATAAGAGCGAAGGCTCAATGTGGGTGCGTGCTTGAATTGAAAAGACTTACACACGCGACATGAAATTAAACCCAAATATAAATTGTAGTATGGCCTTGACTAAGGTCTTGGGAATAAGAGCGAAAGCTCAATGTGTGTGAGTGCTTGAATTGAAGTACTACGCACACGACATAAATGAAACCCAAATATAACTGCAATAAGGCCTTTACTAAGGTCTTGGGAGTAAGAGCGAAGGCTCAATGTGTGTGAGAGTGCTTGAATTGAAAGACTTACCCACACGACATGAAATTAAACCCAAATATAAATTGCAGTATGGCCTTGACTAAGGTCTTGGGAATAAGAGCGAAAGCTCAATGTGTGTGAGTGCTTGAATTGAAGTACTACGCACACGACATAAATGAAACCCAAATATAACTGCAATAAGGCCTTTACTAAGGTCTTGGGAGTAAGAGCGAAGGCTCAATGTGTGTGAGTGCTTGAATTGAAAGACAACGCACCCAACTTAAGCAAAACACTTCAAAATGAAAGTATATGTATATACTTATGTATTAGGGGCTGATTAGGCCCGTGTGTATTCAAAATCGTGCACAACTAAGAGAGTGCACGTGTGTGGGTGTGCCAAGCCACGTTATTACAAACGGGGGGAGACTATGCTCCGTTATTACAACCCCGTATCGAATTGAATCTCAAGCAAGTATACAACTAAAGACCGAGTTAGGCACTTACTAGTAGCTGTTCCGTAGAGGCCTTGCTTGAGCGTGGGCTTGGCCTTCGCCTTGGGCTGCAAACGGGAGCTCCGCAAGGTTGAGCGACAAGGGGTGTTGGCCGACTGCAAATGGGGCGCAGGATAGGCGCCTTGATGGTGGCCGGCTGGCAAGCAAGGGTGTCGCCTTGATGTGGGGGATTAAAGGGGCTGGGCAAGGTGAGTATATGGGGTCACTAGGAGGGTATATAGTGTTAGGGAGTATGGCCCTAAGGGGACCCTAAGGGAAGGTCGAACGGGACACCTAGGGGAAAAGAGATGGCTGGCCGAATGGAAGGGATAGTCGGTTGGAGTGGCCGACTAGGGGAATGTGGTGCTGGCGGGCTGCTAGGATGACTAAGGCTGGAGTATGGGAAGGTAGCTAGTTAGGTGATGGGGCTAGGTGGTAGTGGGGGTAGTGGGTGTAAGGGAGTGCTAGGGGTATGTCTTAGGAAGTCGAATAGGGTGGCCGGGTGTAGTTAGTGTAGTTAGGTAGTGGCGAATAGCTAGGGCGGCTAAGGCTTGGCCGAGTGGGAGTGGTGGCGGCGAGTAGCTGATATTAAGGTAAGGTGGTGGTATGGTGGGTGGCTGGGAGTGGAGAGGGAGTGGAGAAGGAGCTAGGTAGAGTGTGGGGTACTCACCGAGTGAAGGGAAGGTGGCGCTCGGCTGGAAGGAAGCTGGGCAGGTAGTGATGCTCAGCCGGGAGGTGGTGGAGATGGCGGTGCAAGTGGTGGTGGGATGGAAAGTAGGTGGTGGTGCAGGCGGAGCAGGTGGAGCAGCTGGGGATGTGGAGGAAGAGAGGGCCCGGCTGGGATGGGTGAGGGGTTCTAGATAGGAAAGCCCGCCCCCAAGGGGGGGGGGGTTATATAGGGATGGGTAGGTCTGTTAGGGCTGGGTTTGGGGTAGTGGTTAGGTGGTTTAGGTAGGGTGGTATGAAGATAAGGTGGGCTGGAAAGGGTATGGGCCAGATATTTTAAATATTAGTGGTTTGGGTAGATTGTGGGCTAGGGGTGGTTTAGGGGTTTAGGGCTTAGTTAGGTGGTTGGGTTCTAGGGTGAGGTTTAGTGAGCTAGGTTAGGTGATTAGGCTAGGATTAGGCTAGGTTTAGGGAAATTAACCTAGGTTTAGGGAAGGATTAGGGAAGTGGGTTAGGTTTAGGTGAAGGAGCTCCCTTTGCATGGCCCATAGACCTTAACCACCTCATGTTGGTGCAGCCCTAGGTTAGGTTTTGGCTAATTTACAAGCTTAAACCCACTCAATTAGGCTAACCCACATGACTAACCCCAAACTTGACACACAAGTCAAGCTTAATTACAACCACACTTGATATTATCCATCCCCACTCTCTCTCATGCCCATGATCCCACGTGAATTTCAAGTGGGCCCCACCTCCATTTATGAGAAGGTGATGTGGGCCATGGATATGGATATTGGATTGGATCTTTGGATCCAAATCCAAATCCAAGTCCACATATGGGTTTGGATTGGGATCTGGATATATATGGTCCAGATCCGATCCAAACTGAACTCTGACTCCTTCGAGCTGTGTTCGAAACGGACGATTTGTGCGGGGTCTAACAGCATCAACACTCCGTCTGCGTTGGGTCTTCGCCAACATGAACGTCCGCCTCCGTTTCTGCCTTCCGGAGATGACTTTAAATGACATTTTGATAATAACAGGGTCTTGGACGTTCGAGATCCTGGGGGTATGGATGTGATACAAGAGTTGCTGTGCTGGGCTCAACATGTGCTCCGGTTTCGGGCTCTCTTTGACTTCGCTGGTCCTGTCTTGATTAGGCCAAGCTGCTTTGGGGTTTCAAAAACGTGTTTTAAAAGGTTTTCAATAGCCATATTATATATTTTTGAAATATGAAGTTTAAAACATATATACAGGGTTGTCTGGAAGGCTCCTGAGTTTCCAAACTCAAAAATGTCCCTTTGGGGCTGCTTTTACAAAACCAGATGAATTTGAGAACTTCGTGGAATTTCGGGGTGTTTACACCTAGCATACCATCTACCCAAAACCCCCTTGTATGAAAATATCTGGCCCTACCCCAATACCAACCCACCTTATCACCACACCACCCCTACCTAAACCACCTAACCACCCTCCTAATACCAGCCCCAACCGACTTTTTTAGCCCTATATAAACCCCCCCTAAGGGGCGGGTTTTCCAAGCTTTTCCATCCTAGCCAGCCCAGCCGACTCCATCCCCCATTGCCAACCGAGCCCAGCCAGGTCTTCCACCTGCACTACAGCCAGCCACCACCTTGCTCTACCTACTCCACCGCTCCCCAGCCGGCCAACTACCTGTCGCCACCACTTCCTTTGGCCGAACCATCCACCTCACCTGCCCGGCTGCTCCTCTTCCATCCGCCGCCTTCCATCACCATCGGTTAGTACCCCATCCTTCACCCCACCTTTTCTTCGCTCCCGCTCCACTCTCAACCACCTACGCCACCACCACATCACCCTAACACAAGCCACCCTCCATCCTACCCATTCGGCCAAACCTCAGCCACTCCAACCACCCGCCATTACCTAGACACCCTAGCTATACCCGGCCACTCCACTTAACCCCCTAAGACCTACCCATATCACCTCACCACAGCCGACCACCACCTTACCCCATACCCTAGCTAGCTCCCTTCCTATCTACAACAACCCTAGCTACCTTAGCAACCACCACCACCGAATCTCCCTTAGTCAGCCACTCCAACCGACTGTCACATACCCATTCGGCCAGCCACCTGCCAGCCACATACCTCCCCTAGGCACTCCCTTAGACACTCCCTTAGGCTCCCATTTAGTGCCACATTTCCCAACACTACACCCTCCCTTAATGACCCTACTTAGTCACTTTAGCCCAACGCACAAAGCCAGCCCATTCCTAGCAGTCGGCCATCTTCAAGGCGCCCCTTCCGCGCGCCATTTCCATCCGGCCAGCAGCCCCTTTGCCGTTCAACTCCGCGGAGCTCCCTCTTGCAGCCCAAGGCGAAGGCCAAGCCCACGCTCAAGCAAGGCATCTTCGGTCCTTAGTTGTATACTTGCTTAAATTCAATTTGATACGGGGTTGTAATAACGGAGCATAGTCTTCCCCCGCTTGTAATAACGTGGCTTGGCACACCCACACACGTGCACTCTCTTAGTCGTGCACGATTTTGAACACACACAGGCCTAATCAGCCCCTAATACATAAATATATATATATATATATATATATATACTTTAACTTACGTAGGGTTTTGCTTAAGTTGGGTGTGTTGTCTTTCAATTCAAGCACTCACACACATTGAGCCTTCACTCTTATTTGTAAGACCCAAGTAAGGGCCGTGCTATACTATTTGGGTTTAATTTCATGTTGTGTGCGTAGTACTTCAATTCAAGCACTCACACACATTGAGCTTTCGCTCTTATTCCCAAGACCTTAGTTAAGGCCATATTGCAAGTTATATTTGGGTTTTATTTCATGTCGTGTGTGTAGTCTTTTCAATTCAAGCACTCACACACATTGAGCTTTCGCTCTTATTTGTAAGACCCAAGTAAGGGCCGTGCTATACTATTTGGGTTTAATTTCATGTTGTGTGCATAGTACTTCAATTCAAGCACTCACACACATTGAGCTTTCACTCTTATTCCCAAGACCTTAGTTAAGGCCATATTGCAAGTTATATTTGGGTTTCATTTCATGTCGTGTGTGTAAGTCTTTCAATTCAAGCACGCACCCACATTGAGCCTTTGCTCTTATTTGCAAGACCCAAGTAAGGGCCCGTATATACCCTATATACATATCTCCCTTCGGCATTTACATTACAAGTCATTTTCCTTCAGTTATTTCCCTTCGGTTATTTCCCTTCGGCATTGTCTTTACATTCGGGTTTTCCCTTTGGAGTAGCGTGAGTTTGCATTGCATCTACGCCATACCACGAGGTAGGACGCATATTGCATCGAAGCAAACCCTGTACTCCCGCTCAAATTCGCCCCATGTAGTGGAGTGTTCATAACACACACCTAGGTGGCCCATAAAGGGATAAAAAGAAAGACTTAGGCACGTGCAAATCCACGTGATCTAAAATCTGCAATCGCATTAAAAAGACCCAAATCAAACACCTTGAACCGCTTTCGTAGGCTTTTCCTACCCTAAACTCGATTTTTAAAAAGCGTACAGACTAACCCTTGCGCATCGGTGCAAGAAGGTCTGCGACGACAAGAGCTCACTTGCTCACAATCACCACGTTAGAAGTCAGGTTAAAATGTATCTTTGCTAGCTTAGGTAAGCTAGCTGGCACGCCTTGTTTATACAAATAGGCCTTAGACACACGAGAGGATCCGCTCTAGGCCCCAAGAAGCCAAGGGAGGCGGGGATTTTCCTGCGTCTACAGGGTTTTACATTCCAAGTTGTGTGAGTTGTCTTTCAATATATACACAACACACACGCCCACATTGAGCCTTTTCGCTCTTAAGATATAGCCATATTTCCCTTCTGTAATTTCCCTTAAGCTATGTCTTTCAATTTCGGGTTTTAAGGTTCTGTTGTGTTAGTTGCACTGCATATCCACCATACTCGAGATAGTGCTCATACTTGCATCAAAACCAACCTTGAACAACCCATGCAAACACGCCAAGACTTAGACACTTGATGAACACATCCCACACCTAAGTAGATAAAATCGAAAGACTTAGGGTCGCCCAACCCTCATAAAGTAAAACTCGCCAAAGTGCATGATTTCATAAAGGTTTTAAACACTGATTCATTCAAAATCGATTTTGAGGTTAACTTGTTTTAAACGAATTCTCTAAGCGTACAAACTGACCCTTGAGCATCGGTTCAAGAAGGTTTGCGACGAAAAGATCCCGCTTGCCCACAATTGCCTTTTAAAAGTCTGATATTTCAAAACATACTTCGCTAGTTTGAGTAAGCTAGCTGGCACGCCCTAAAAAGCGACGTAGATTGCGTTGGCCTAAGAATCCGGAGTTGAAAATTTTCCGTGTCTACACTCATGCATACCGGCAAAGGATAGCCCGACACTATGAGAAACAATGAGACTTCGCCACTTCAAAGTAGGAGACCTTGTGCTCAAAATTATCCCAATATTATGGCCCACATCCACTTGGAAAGTGGCGGCCCAAGTGGGATGGCCCTTATGTTGTGCGTGGAACCACCACGAACAATGCATACTGGCTAATTGATGTCGAGGGTAGGAACTTAGCCGACTCTATGAATGCTCAATTTTTGAAAAAATACCATATGTAGGGTCTAAGCAAAGCCCTATATTTCAAAAATATTTTGAAAACCTCCTTTTTGAAACTTCGTGAGTGAGGATCAAAGCAAATCGTGCAAACCTGAATGAGAGACTCGAGTGATTGTGAAAGAGCGGAGTTTTCAAAAACCGATGGGTCACATTTCAAAAATCCTCCTTCTTACAAATGAAGGCCTGATTCAAAATAGCAAGATACTTGCAAGTACTACGTGCTATTTCTAAATAGGCTGATCTGGGATGAATCGAGTAGATCCTTGGGATAAGTCCTCCCCCCTTCTCTTCTCCTTCCAAAAGGAAAATTTGGCGAAAACAAAGGGAAATCCCTGCAAAAGTCTCTTTCCCAAAAGAAAGGCGAATCAAAAGAAAATCGTGTATTCTATGGAAAAGAGGGAATAAAGAAAAAATACTCCCAAAGGGAGACCCTCTATGAAAAAAAAACAGAAAAAGGGCCAAAAAGATCAAAAAGAGCAGTTTTTCGCCCCTATGCCTTAAACCACGGGACACTCCAGAAGGGACCGTGGTAAACTCTTTCCCATCCCTGTGTCTTATCCCAAGGTGAAGAAGGGTTCATCCTAGGGAATCCTAAAGTAAAAATAGGATTTACTTACTTGAATCTCATCTTGTTTGAGAGTTAGACGTCTAAGTAAGGCATAGGAATTTTGAAATATGGCTTGATTTCGAATAAAACCTCCGCTAGATTAGCGAGTGTCAAGACTCAAATAAAGGGAAAACACCAAAAGCTGAAGTCCTTAGGATTGAAGCTAAAAAGGAGCTTTCCTCTTTCAAAAATGAGTTTTGAAAATCCTCGAACATTGAGCAACATAAGACCAGCTCACTTGGTGCAGCAGGACTTCATGAGACTCCCTAGTTCGACTATTACATTAAGTCTCTAGGAGACCATACTTCCTAGCATATCATCCCATGCCTCTCATTCATATTCACGCATGGAAGCTTACATCAATCCCAATTAGGACTAAAACCACGTAGGTATGTCCCCTTTGGCGAGAATCTCCTCCTACCAGGCTTAAAAGAAAATATTTTCTAAAAAAACTAGGATGATCCCATATTCCCGAGAACAAATACAAGGAGATATTAAACAGGGGTATTGTCGTCTTTGTCATTATCCAAATCAATTTGGATAATGCCAAAGAGGGGCATTTGTAAACACCCCAAAATCCCACGATTTTCATAAAACATACCTGGTTTACAAAATCAACTTCAAAAAGGCACTTTGAGTTCTGAAAACCTAGGAGCCTTCCCAAAACCCTGAAATATTGTTTTGAACCCTGTAAATAGTGTTTTGAAACCCCTTGTCCAAATAGGAGTTTTTAAACCCAAGCTAAGCCCCATTTTCCAAGAAGCTAAAGACGAACAAGTGAAGCATGCAAAGACGACACCTGATCGAGAAGTAGCCCAACAAGTGGCTCACAAAGGCCAATTCCAGAAGCAAGCTCAGAAGCAGTTTCTAGAGCTTAGAAGAGCATCCTAGCCTGATAAAAGCCAGTTTCAAAAGGCGAAAGGAAGGCCTAGGCACGAAGCAGCTTGCAAGCCAGGAGCACCAAACAGCCAGATCGACCATCCTCGTTCAAGCATCAAGAATCTGAACTGGAAAAGTTAGAAATGAGCAGAAACGGAGTTCGAAAAGGCGAAAAGGAGTCCAAACGATAAAGATTGGAAAACCCAACACTAAACGGAGTGCTGATGAAGCCAGAGCCCGCATAGATCGTCCGCCTCGAAAAGCCAAGAAGGACCATCTAGAGAAAATTTGGATTGGATTTGGACTATAAATATCCAGATCCATATCCATAAAAATGTTGGATTTGGATCAGATATAGATCTCAAAATAACTGAGATCCAAGATCCAGATCCAAATAGTGTTTGGATCAGACATGAATTCCACGATCCAAACCCAAGACCCATATCCAAGACCCTCTTCGCTTGCGTATAAATAGGAGTGAGGGGGTCTCCACAAGTTCAAGTGAAACTCAACTTGGAAGGAGCTTGGAGGAGAGAGAGGGTATTAAGGTGAGTGCTTAGTGCTTTCTTATTTTTGTTTAGTGGGTTAATTATGGGCTTAAAGGGGGATTAGTATGGGCTGCACCACCTTGATTTAGGGCTGGGTTTGCTTGAACAAGGAGGCGTAGAGTGGTGGCTTGGAGCTTGAGCACACCCCAACCACACCCTAAGGTAAGCCTAAAACTAACCTAGCCCACCTCTCTCGAACCCCTCTAAACCACCTAAGCCGACCTCACCTAACCCTAATTAAACCCCACCTAACTACCCCACAGCACCCGTAACCTTACTTGAACCCACCTAAAACCCCCAACCGACTCCATCTTCAACCTCCCGGCCACCCCTAGTCCTACCTGCTCCCGCGCCACGCTCCCTGTGCGCACCCCGCGCCGCGTGCCTGCCGCGCGCCCAACGCCTCACCTCCTGCTCCCTGGCGCTTAGCGCCGATCGCCCTACCACCCGCCTGGCGCCTGGTGCTTGGAGTCCACTCTGCTACACCCGCACCCAGCCGACCTACTACTTCCTGCCACCAACCGACTTCACCGTACACCACCTACCTGCCACCATACCATCCCAGCACCGCCTTACTCCACCACCTACCCAGCACCGACCTCCATTCCCCTTAACCGACCTAGCTTCACCATATGCCCCATCTACCTAGTACCGACCTCGACTCCCATCCCAACCACTGCCTCACATCCCACCTCACAACCCAGCCATGATCCTTAGCTCCCACACACCCCCAACTCCACATCCTATCCCACGCCATACGCTCCCAGCCGAACCCATCCTTGCCTTGGCCGTAACCCCACACCCACCTCTTGCCGTGAGTCCTACCTCTCGCACCTAAACCCCACCAAGCTCTTGAGTCCGACCAGCCACTTCAAGCCACAAGCTTCAAGGGAGGCCCGTCCATGGTTGTAAAGTTAGCACAAGCCCTTGTAGATTGGAGTGGACAAACATTCGAATAACTTGTAAGTGTTTCAAATTCGGTATTTACATATCTCCTTCTACGTTCTATTCAATTTGGATACAGGGTTGTATTAACGGAGCGTTGTCTCCCCCCGGGTTGTAATAAGGATGCTTGATACACGAAGCACACACGAGCACTTGAGCTTTAGCTCTTAACTCATACACCAAGCACCCACATGCACGATTGAGCCTTCGCTCTTACTCCCAAGACACCCGAGCCTTTGCTCAAGCACCTCACGCACCATTTTGACATCGGCAACCACTAAGATATAGCCATATCTCTATATTTTGAGTTGCGTGAGTTTTTTCGATTCAGTTGTGTTTGTCTTTCAATTTTGGGTATTTAAGGTTTAGCTGCGTTTATTGTCTTTACATATATACACAACACACATGCACACGTTGGCGACCTTCGGGCCCATATATATATATAGTTGTATCTCCCTTTCAGCTGGGTTTTACATTTCAGTTGCGTGTGTTGTCTTTCAATTTATATATAACACATACGCGCACGTTGGCGACCTTCGGGCCCATATATATATATATATATATATATATATATATATATATATATATAAGTATTTCCCTTCCGCACTTTACATTTAAGTCGAGCGGGGTTTTATATTCAAGTCGTGTGAGTTGTCTTTCAATTTATACACAACACACACGCCCACGATTGAGCCTTTCTGCTCTTAAGATATAGCTATATTTCCCTTCCGCAATTTCCCTTTGGCTATGTCTTTCAATTTCAGGTTTTAAGGTTCAGTTGTGTGAGTTTGTATTACATATCCGCCATACCACGAGATAGGGCGCATACTTGCATCAAAGCAACCACGAACCACTCATGCAAAATCGCCAAGACTTAGGTACTTGATGCACACATCTCACGCCTAAGTAGCTAAAATCAAAGACAAAGGATACGTGCAAACCCCAAGTAAATAAAATCTGCAACTAGACAAACCAAATCGATCGAACACTTTCATACTTTTTAAAGAAGGTCATACTTGTTCAAAATTGAGTTTTCTAAGCATACAAACCGACCCTTGAGCATCGGTTCAAGAAGGTTTGTGACAAAAAGAGCCCACTTGTCCACAGTCGCCCCTTGAGTCAGATATTTCAAAACTTACTTCGCTAGTTTGAGTAAGCTAGTTGGCACACCCTTTTTAAGCGACTTAGACATATGAAAAGGTTCACTTCAGGCCTAAGAACCCGGAGTGGAAATTTTCGCGTGTCTACACAGCCATGTCTCGCGCACATCAAGTTCTCACTCCAAAAATATTTCGAAAACCAAGTTTAAAAATAGGAGAGAAAGGATAGACGACTTGCGAAAAGACTTCGAGGCAAAAATCGCTGCACTTAGCCAGGAGGCCGAGGCAGCTGAGTCCTGTTCATCTCATGGCAAACCGGTAAAAGCTAAGAAGAGATTCGACAAGTCTCACAAACCCAAGGAAACCTTCGCTGTGGAGGGAAACCAATATTACGAGTCCTTCACTCACAAGGACCGTAAAGCCCTACAGCAACTGCTAAAAGGGCAAAATAAAGAAAATAGGACATACGCCCTGTTTGATTTCCTTTCGTTGGATTACGAAATAGACAGTGACGATGAGATACCGAACTTCCATCGGTACAATGGCACGGGGGATCCTAGATCCCACTTACAACTCTTTTCCCGTCGAGCCCACAAGAAGAAAAAGGACTCGATGAAGTGGATATATTGGTTTCCCCTTTCCCTCAAAGGAATTGTTTCAAAATGACTCGCTTCTTACGATTTGAGTCAGTTCACAACTTTTGAAGAGTTAGCGAACTGCTTCATGCAAAGATTTTTGCATAACGTAGAAGTTACGCCAACTTTAAATACATTGAGGGATACAAAGCAGGCCACGAACGAGGATGTACATGCATTCATCGTTTGATGGCAGTCCCTCCTAGGGCAAGTGAGAGAGCCAATATTAGAAGGATGTGCAGTAATGCCCATCCTCGATAATTTCAAACCTGAATTAAAAACTCTTCTCTCCTTACATGAAATATCGATTTTTCATAAGTTGATCAAGAAAGCCTCCCTCTTTGAAACAAATCTGAAAAAGGGGGTCTACGATCACTTATGGAAGGGAAATGTTGTGCATAAGTCACGTTTGAAAAAACCCGGAAACTACGGGTTACCCACAATGGACAAAGGGGCAAAGCCCCAAAAAGTTGCAAACGTTCGAGTGGATCCAAACCCGGCGATCACTTCCAGAAATTTTAAAAATTTTGAAAACAAAAAAGAAAAGAAATTACAAAAACCTTTTGAAAAACGGGAGTATACTCCGCTGGGGCAACTTGTTTCGGAGGTCCTGGACCTCCTACTTGCCCAAGAAAAGATCAGACTCCCTAAAATAACCGAGGGAACCACTTCCAAAGGGAAGTTTTTAAATCAATTTTGCAAGTATCATCGGCTCAAAGGCCATGATACAAACCAATGTTTTTCCCTCCTTAATAAAATCGAGAACTTGATAACGCAGGGCCGGCTCCAGGTCATTGAGGAACCAGAGCCAGCCCAAGCCATTTTCAAAGAACCCTTCCCCAATCACGCAAGCACTAGTAGGAAGGAAAAAGAGGTATGTGCTTTCTCGACTTCAAAGAGTCTAGTGCATTCATCAAATTCTGGTTTTACTACTTGTGCATCATCTCTCATTCTGTATAAGAAAAATGCCCAAGTAGTGATCCGGGGAGCGCTTAGAGTCCCGCCCCCGGTTAGAACCATTTTAGAAATTCGAGGTGCTCTAAGGCACTCAAGTAGAGCCACCATAGGCACAAGCCTTAGGCAAAGTGTAGGGGAAGTGACCAGGTGTAGACGCGCGAAAAATCCCCGCCTCTTCGCCTCTTTCGTGGCTTGGAGTGGATCTTATCGTGCGTCTAAGGCCTATGTATACAAATAGGGCGTGCCAGCTAGCTTACTTAAGCTAGCGAAGATATATTTAACACTGACTTCTAAACGTGGCGACTGTGAGCAAGTAAGCTCTTGTCGTCGCAGACCTTCTTGCACCGATGCGCAAGGGTCAGTCTGTACGCTTTTGCAAAAATCGAGTTTTGGGGAGAAAGTCTACGAAACGGTTCGAGGTATCTTATTTCGGGTCTTTAAGATGCGATTGCATGTTTTAGATCACATGGATTTGCACGTGCCTAAGTCTTTTCTTTTATCCCTTTTTGGGTCGCCTAGTTTGTGTGTTATGAACACTCCACTACATGGGCGAATTCGAGCGGGGCTTGCTTCGATGCAATATGCGTCCTACCTCGTGGTATGGCGTAGATGCAATGCAAACTCACGCTACTCCAAAGGGAAAACCCGAAATGTAAAGACAATACTGAAGGGAAATAACAGAAGGGAAATAACCGAAGGGAAATAACCGAAGGGAAATAACCGAAGGGAGATATGTATATATCTTATGTATATGAGCCCTTACTCGGGTCTTGCAAATAAGAGCGAAGGCTCAATGTGGGTGCGTGCTTGAATTGAAAGACTTACACACACGACATGAAATTAAACCCAAATATAAATTGCAGTATGGCCTTGACTAAGGTCTTGGGAGTAAGAGCGAAGGCTCAATGTGTGTGAGAGTGCTTGAATTGAAGTACTACACACACGACATAAATGAAACCCAAATATAACTGCAATAAGGCCTTTACTAAGGTCTTGGGAGTAAGAGCGAAGGCTCAATGTGTGTGAAAGTGCTTGAATCGAAAGACTTACTCACACGACATGAAATGAAACCCAAATAGTATAGGTCGGCCCTTACTTGGGTCTTTCAAATAAGAGCGAAAGCTCAATGTGTGTGAGAGTGCTTGAATTGAAAGACTTACTCACACGACAAGAAATGAAACCCAAATAGTATAGGTCGGCCCTTACTTGGGTCTTTTGTAGACGCGCGAAAATCCCTGCCTCTTCGCCTCTTTCGTGGCTTGGAGTGGATCTTATCGTGCGTCTAAGGCCTATGTATACAAATAGGGCGTGCCAGCTAGCTTACTTAAGCTAGCGAAGATATATTAACACTGACTTCTAAACGTGGCGACTGTGAGCAAGTGAGCTCTTGTCGTCGCAGACCTTCTTGCACCGATGCGCAAGGGTCAGTCTGTACGCTTTTGCAAAAATCGAGTTTTGGGGAGAAAGTCTACGAAACGGTTCGAGGTGTCTATTTCGGGTCTTTAAGATGCGATTGCATGTTTTAGATCACGTGGATTTGCACGTGCCTAAGTCTTTTCTTTTATCCCTTTTTGGGTCGCCTAGTTTGTGTGTTATGAACACTCCACTACATGGGCGAATTTGAGCGGGGGTTGCTTTGATGCAATATGCGTCCTACCTCGTGGTATGGCGTAGATGCAATGCAAACTCACGCTACTCCAAAGGGAAAACCCGAAATGTAAAGACAATACTGAAGGGAAATAACAGAAGGGAAATAACCGAAGGGAAATAACCGAAGGGAAATAACCGAAAGGAAATAACCGAAGGGAAATAACCGAAGGGAGATATGTATATATCTTATGTATATGAGCCCTTACTCGGGTCTTGCAAATAAGAGCGAAGGCTCAATGTGGGTGCGTGCTTGAATTGAAAGACTTACACACACGACATGAAATTAAACCCAAATATAAATTGCAGTATGGCCTTGACTAAGGTCTTGGGAGTAAGAGCGAAGGCTCAATGTGTGTGAGAGTGCTTGAATTGAAGTACTACACACACGACATAAATGAAACCCAAATATAACTGCAATAAGGCCTTTACTAAGGTCTTGGGAGTAAGAGCGAAGGCTCAATGTGTGTGAAAGTGCTTGAATTGAAAGACTTACTCACACGACAAGAAATGAAACCCAAATAGTATAGGTCGGCCCTTACTTGGGTCTTTCAAATAAGAGCGAAAGCTCAATGTGTGTGAGAGTGTTTGAATTGAAAGACTTACTCACACGACATGAAATGAAACCCAAATAGTATAGGTCGGCCCTTACTTGGGTCTTTCAAATAAGAGCGAAAGCTCAATGTGTGTGAGAGTGCTTGAATTGAAAGACAACTCACACGACAAGAAAGGAAACCCAAATAGTATAGGTCGGCCCTTACTTGGGTCTTTCAAATAAGAGCGAAAGCTCAATGTGTGTGAGAGTGCTTGAATTGAAAGACTACGCACCCAACTTAAACAAAACCCTTCGAAAATGAAAGTATATATACACTTATATATTAGGGGCGGATTAGGCCCGTGTGTGTTCAAAATGGTGCACGACTAAGAGAGTGCACGTGTGTGGTTGTGCCAAGCCACGTTATTACAAGCGGGGGGAGACTATGCTCCGTTATTACAACCCCGTATCAAATTGAATTTCAAGCAAGTGTATGACTAAAGACCGAGTTTAGACACTTACGAGTAGCTGGTCCGTAGAGGTCTTGCTTGAGCGTGGCCTTGGCTTTGGGCTGCAAACGAGAGCTCCGCGAAGGTATGTGATCAAGGGTGCTGGCCGGCTGCAAATGGGGCGTGGGATAGACGCCTCGAAGGGGGCCGGTGGCAAGTAGGTGGCGCCTTCAAGTAGGGAGTTTAGAGTGGCTGAACAAGTGGGTATTAGGATCACTAGGGAAGTTGGGTACTTAGGGAAACTGGACCTAAAAGGTGAGCTAGTGGGAAGGCCAAATAGGACACCTAGGGGGGTTGGCCGAATGGGAGATGGTGGCTAAGTAGTGGCCAGCCACTTGGGTTATCCTAGGTTCGGCTAGGCTTAGGTGGTGGCGGCAAAGGGGCTGAGCTGAAGGGAAGATGGGTGGCTAAGAGTGGAGAGGTGGTAGAGAGGGGCTTTGAGGGAGTTTGGGGTACTTACCGAATGGGGAGAAGTGGCGGATGGAGTGGAAGAGTGGCGGGCAGGTGGCTGTCGGCTGGTGGAGTTGGGGGAAGATGGTGGCGTCCGGCTGGGGGGCAGTGGTGGTGGACGGAAGAGGGAAGGTGGCGGAGCAGGTGGCGGCTGGTGGAGCAGGTGGAGCTGCTGGGGAGTGGTCACGGCTGGATGAGAGATGGGAGAAGGAGAGGGCCCGGCTGGATGGAAGGGTGGTTCCCACTTAGAAAACCCGCCCACAATGAGGGGGGTTTAAATAGGGGATGGGTAGGTCGGTTAGGGCTGGGTTGTGGGTAGTGGTTAGGTGGTTTAGGTAGGGTAGTATGTAGATAAGGTGGGCTGGATGGGGTTGGGCCAGATATTTTAAAACTAGGTGTTTGGATAAATCGTGGGCTAAGGGTGGTTTAGGGGTTTAGGGCTAGGTTAGGTGGTTGGGTTTTAGGGTGAGGTTTAGTGAGCTAGGTTAGGTGATTAGGCTAGGTTTAGGCTAGGATTAGGGGAATTAATCTAGGTTTAGGGAAGGATTAGGGGAGTGGGTTAGGTGATTAGGTTGGGATTAGGCCGGGATTAGGGAAGTGGGTTAGGTGATTAGGTTCAGATTAGGGGTGGATTAGGGGTTTAGGCTAGGTTTAGGCATTTTTGGCTAGGTTTAGATGAAGGAGCTCCCTTAGCATGGCCCATAGACCTTGATCACCCCATGTTGGTGCAGCCCTAGGTTAGGTTTTAGCTAATTACAAGCTTAAACCCACTCAATTAGGCTAACCCACAAGATTAAACCCAAACTTGACACACAAGTCAAGCTTAATACAACACTCTTGATATTTTTCACCCCCACTCTCTCTCATGCCCAATATCCCACGTGAATTTCAAGTGGGCCCCACCTCCATTTATGAGAAGGTGATGTGGGCCATGGATATGGATATTGGATTGGATCTCTGGATCCAAATCCAAATCCAAGTCCACATATGGGTTTGGGTTGGAATCTGGATATATATGGTCCAGATCCAATCCAAACTGAACTCTGACTCCTTCGAGCTGGGTTCGAGACGGGCGATTTGTGCGGGGCCTGACAGCATCAGTACTCCGTCTGCGTTGGGTCTTCGCCAACATAGTCGTCCGCCTCCGTTTCTGCCTTCCGGAGATGACTTCAAATGCTATTTTGGTAAGAACAGGGTCTTGGACGTTCGAGATCCTGGGGTGTGAATCAGATACAAGAGTTGCTGTGCCGGGCTTGACATGTGCTCCGGTTCCGGGCTCTTCTTGGCTCTCCTGGTCCTGTCTTGATCGGGCTAAGCCACTTTGGGGTTTCAAAACGTGTTTTAAAAGGGTTTTCAAAAGCTATATCATATGTTTTTGAAAGATAAAGTTTAAAACATATATACAGGGTTTGTTTGGAAGGCTCCTGGGTTTCCAAACTCAAAATGGCCCTTTGGGGGCTGCTTGTATAAAACCAGATTCGTTTAAGAAATTCGTGGGATTTCGGGGTGTTTACATCTTTCAAATAAGAGCGAAAGCTCAATGTGTGTGAGAGTGCTTGAATTGAAAGACAACGCACCCAACTTAAACAAAACCCTTCGAAAATGAAAGTATATATACACTTATATATTAGGGGCTGATTAGGCCCGTGTGTGTTCAAAATGGTGCACGACTAAGAGAGTGCACGTGTGTGGTTGTGCCAAGCCACGTTATTACAAGCGGGGGGAGACTATGCTCCGTTATTACAACCCCGTATCAAATTGAATTTCAAGCAAGTGTACGACTAAAGACCGAGTTTAGACACTTACGAGTAGCTGGTCCGTATAGGTCTTGCTTGAGCGTGGCCTTGGCCTTGGGCTGCAAACGGGAGCTCCGCGAAGGTAGGTGATCAAGGGTGCTGGCCGGCTGCAAGTGGGGCGCGGGATAGACGCCTCAAAGGGGGCCGGTGGCAAGTAGGTGGCGCCTCTAAGTAGGGAGTTTAGAGTGGCTGAATAATTGGGTATTAGGGTCACTAGGGAAGTTGGGTACTTAGGGAAACTGGACCTAAAAGGTGAGCTAGTGGGAAGGCCAAATAGGACACCTAGGGGGGTTGGCCGAATGGGAGATGGTGGCTAAGTAGTGGCCAGCAACTTGGGTTATACTAGGTTCGGCTAGGTTTAGGTGGTGGCGGCAAAGGGGCTGAGCTGAAGGGAGGATGGGTGGCTAAGAGTGGAGAGGAGGTAGAGAAGGGGGCTAGGTAAGGTGGAGGGTACTTACCGAATGGGGAGAAGTGGCGGATGGAGTGGGAAAGTGGCGGGCAGGTGGCTGTCGGCTGGTTCGGTTGGGGGAAGATGATGGCGTCCGGCTGAGGGGTGGTGGTGGTGGATGGAAGAGGGAAGGTGGCGGAGCAGGTGGCGGCTGGTGGAGCAGCTGGAGCAGGCCAAGGTGGGGAGTTGTCCCGGCTGGGTGAGAGAAGGGAGATGGAGAGGGCCCGGCTGGGTGAGGTAGAGTGGTTTCCACTTGGAAAACCCGCCCACAAGGAGGGGGGTTTAAATAGGGGATGGGTAGGTCGGTTAGGGCTGGGCTGTGGGTAGTGGTTAGGTGGTTTAGGTAGGGTGGTATGTAGATAAGGTGGGCTGGATGGGGTTGGGCCAGATATTTTAAAACTAGGGGTTTGGGTAAATCGTGGGCTAAGGGTGGTTTAGGGGTTTAGGGCTAGGTTAGGTGGTTGGGTTTTAGGGTGAGGTTTAGTGAGCTAGGTTAGGTGGTTTGGGCTGGGTTTAGGCTAGGATTAGGGAAATTAATCTAGGTTTAGGGAAGGATTAGGGGAGTGGGTTAGGTGATTAGGTTGGGATTAGGCCGGGATTAGGGAAGTGGGTTAGGTGATTAGGTTCAGATTAGGGGTGGATTAGGGGTTTAGGCTAGGTTTAGGCATTTTGGGTTAGGTTTAGGTGAAGGAGCTCCCTTAGCATGGCCCATAGACCTTGATCACCCCATGTTGGTGCAGCCCTAGGTTAGGTTTTAGCTAATTACAAGCTTAAACCCACTCAATTAGGCTAACCCACATGATTAACCCAAACTTGACACACAAGTCAAGCTTAATACAACACTCTTGATATTTTTCAACCCCACTCTCTCTCATGCCCATGATCCCACGTGAAACTCAAGTGGGCCCCACCTCCCTTTATGAGAAGGTGATGTGGGCCATGGATATGGATATTGGATTGGATCTCTGGATCCAAATCCAAATCCAAGTCCACATATGGGTTTGGATTGGAATCTGGATATATATGGTCCAGATCCAATCCAAACTGAACTCTTACTCCTTCGAGCTGGGTTCGAAACGGACGATTCGTGCGGGGCCTGACAGCATCAGTACTCCGTCTGCGTTGGGTCTTCGCCAACATAGTCGTCCGCCTCCGTTTCTGCCTTCCGGAGATGACTTCAGATGCTATTTTGATAAGAATAGGGTCTTGGACGTTCGAGATCCTGGGGTGTGAATCAGATACAAGAGTGCTGCGCCGGGCTCGACAGGTGCTCCGGTTCCGGGCTCTTCTTGGCTCTCCTGGTCCTGTCTTGATCGGGCCAAGCCACTTCGGGGTTTCAAAACATGTCTTAAAAGGGTTTTCAAAAGCTATATCATATGTTTTTGAAAGATAAAGTTTTAAACATATATACAGGGTTGTTTGGAAGGCTCCTGGGTTTCCAAACTCAAAATGGCCCTTTGGGGCTGCTTGTATAAAACCAGATTCGTTTAAGAAATTCGTGGGATTTCGGGGTGTTTACACCAGGTCCGGAAGGATCTATCAACCCCAACACTTAGAAAAATCTGCTAAAAAAGTGGTCAGTATCCCTGGCCCTTCAAAAGCATGCATACCTAAGGTCTCGCCAAAAACAGACAAAGGTCAAGTTGTTTTAAACACATATAATTTCGAAAATCATCTCTCCAAGATCCCAATAAACATGTCCATCCTAGAGCTGATACAAACCTCACCTAGGCATAGGCTTGTTTTAGAAAAAATCTTAGAGAGAGCCAAGGTTAACTCAAACATAACCCCTGAGTCCTTGTCAATCCAAGTGGCGTCTATAAGTGCAAAAACGCCCATCGTGTTCTCAAAAGACAAGATAGAAAGACTCTATGAAGCCCACAACCAAGCTTTGCATATCGAGGTAGTTTTGAATCACTATCCTCTCGATAAATGCTTAGTTGATGGGGGAGGAGGTCTCAACATCCTTTCGTGCCACGTGGCGTATCAAATCAGAGTCACATTGACTTTCGTAAACCCAAGCCCCATCGTAATCACTGGATACGATGGGAATGCATCTACACCATTGAGAGCCGTAGAGTTACCCATGGAAACGCGGGGGATAGCCCACTTGGGGGTGTTCCATGTCTTAGACATTCACCCTCATTACAACCTATTGCTGGGAAGACCCTGGATACACAGCCTGCGAGCTGTGCCATCCACCTTCGATAGGTGTGTCAAAATCCCCTACGAAGACCAAATTATGGTAATTCTAGGTGAAAACCATCCTCAGCTTCAGGGAATCCACAATTTCCTGTGCTTGTCAGCTTCTCAAGCCTACGAGGACAACCTTGGTAAGACCTTGGTCGAGACACCCAAGCTCGTCCTCCAAAAGCCTAGGAAGGTCCTGTGTGTCAAAGGGCAGCCCAAAGCTTGCCCACTCAAAACCATAACCATCATAGGTAAGACCAAGTGTCGTCTATTTCCAAAACCCCTAGAAAGGAAACCGTTCATGCATAACATGGACGATAACAAGTTCCAAAACCATGAATTATATCAAAACTTTTCAAAAAACAAAAAATCATGGAACATGCTATTGAACATGGGATACATGCCATACCAAAGTCTAGGGAACCAAAACCAAGGTTGCCTCGAGCCCATAGTGCCTCGAGCAAACCCAAGCCGATATGGGATCTGCTATATTCCCAAAATACCACCATAACCACCACCAGTGACCACCTGGGCCAAGGGTGCCCTGGAACCTAGTGAAGTAGAAACCTACGATTTAGACCTCTTGTTTAGAGTCTAACTTGTGGCGTTTTCCTTTGTAGGTATGATGGAAGATCCCTCATTAAACTAAAATCCAAAAAAATTGAAAATTCTCAAAATACAAAAACAATTTGAAAAATCTCGAAAAACAAAAACATTAGAAACTTGTGGAAAAAACAAAAAAGCTGTAGTGTGTATAGCTCCAAGTAGCTTTGCTTTACCAAAATCCGAAAAAATCAAAAAATTGGAAAATCCTAAAAACAAAAGCGTGTGTATAGCAGCCCCTGGTAAAAATTTGGAAAAAACCAAGGCTTTTGAAGAAATCGTCTTCATAAAAGGACCCAAGTCTTCAAAACATATAGAATCTCCAAAACCAGAACCAGGTGTTTGCAAAAATCCTGCATCCATTCCAAATTCCCCAGGATTTAGAATTCTCGAGAATGATCAAGGCCCAGAAGAGGATCCCCTTCTCCCTGAGGAGGATCCCACTTATGAGGTTCCCGAGTTTAACAAAATCCTTGATTTTGAAAAACCTTCGAATTTTGTAGGAGGGGATTTCATAGAGATCAACTTAAGGAATGAAACAAAACCCAAGCACATTAAGATAGGTGCATGTTTGCATGAGCATGAAAAAGCATCATTCATTGCATTCTTGAAAACATATATCGATGTGTTTGCATGGACGTATGAAGACATGCCAGGTATAGACCCGAAAGTGGTTGAGCATTGTCTTCCCCTAGATCTAGAATCAAAACCCATAAAACAAAAGCTTAGGAAGATTCATTCCAATGTCCATTCGCAAGTGAAAGAGGGTTTATAAGATCTTCTTAAAGCCGGATTTATAACACCCATTGCGTATTCTGATTGGCTTTAAAAACATTGTTGTAGTTCAAAAATCCAATGAGAAAATTTGAATTTGCATAGATTTCAAAAATCTGAACAAAGCCACGCCAAAGGATAACTTCCCTTTGCCAAACATTGATTTGATAGTCGATAGTACTGCAAATCATGAAATGTTTTCCTTTATGGATGGCTACTCGGGGTATAATCAAATCAAATTAGCCCCAAGAGACCAAGCTAAAACTGCTTTTACTACACCCTGGGGCATGTACTGTTATACAGTTGTAAACACCCCGAAATCCCACAATTTTCTCAAACATGCCTGGTTTTACAAAAGCAACCCCAAAGGGCTATTTTGAGTTTGGAAACTCAGGAGCCTTCCACACAACCCTGTACATAACCCTATACATATTTTAAACCTATACATACGTTTTAAAACTCTATAGATATAGCTTTTAGACTATAAATCGTATTTTGAAGCCCCAAAAGCCTCCTGGCCTAACAAAAGCGGATCGAAAAGGCAAAGGAGAGCTCAGATCCGAAGAATACTTCAAGCCCAGCATATCAACTCTCATGTCAAAAGCATCCCCAAATTCTCAGACATCCAAGCCCCAAATATCAGAAAAATGATCAAAATGAAATCTCGAAGGTGAGAAGCAGATCAGACGACAATGTTGGCGAAGACCCAACGCAAGACAGAGTACTGATGAAGTTAGGCCCCGCACAAACCGTCCGTCTCGAAACGCCATGAAGGAATCAAAAAATCAAATTTGGGTCGGATCTGGACCATATATATCCAGATCCAAACCCAAAGTGTATTTGGATCCCAAGATCCAAATCCAATATCTGTATCCATGGCCCACTTCACCTCCCCATAAATGGGGATGAGGGGCCCACAAAGTTTCACGTGAATGGCCTTGGAAGGCTTGGGTAGAGAGAGAAAGGGGGCCATAAAGTAAGAGTGAGAAAGTTGGTAGTCTTGACTTTTGGTCAAAAGTGGGTTAGCCTTGTGGGTTTAGCCAAGAGTGTGGGTTCAAGCTTGTATGCACCTACACATAACCTAGGGTTGCAATAACTTGGATATGGCTGCAACTAAGCTAATAGACTGGCGCCAAGAGGTGGTTCCTAAACCTAGCCCTAAGTTAGCTCACCTCACCTAGCCATTGTTCCTAAAACCTAACCCAAACCCAATCTAGACTTAGCCCTTCTCACCCAAAACCACACTCACTTCACCTAGCCGACCTCACCTAGCTGGACCACCTAGACCCTAACCAACTAACCTAAACTAACCTTAGTTCACCTAACTAAATCCCTAACCAACTAGAACCAAGCCCACCTAACCAACCTACCCCAAACCATTAAACCAGCCCACAACATTCCCTAAAACCAAAACCTAAACTAGTTGCAGCCACCCCCATCCTAAACCATAAATATCTAGCCCACAATATATAACCCAGCCCACCTAATGAAAATATCTAGCCCACAACCCACCTAACTAGACTTAGTTCCTAACTAGACCTAGTCACCCACTAGCCAACCGACCTTCCACCTTGCCTATCCCCCCCCCCCAACCACTTCCTAACTAGACCCAGCCACTAACTAACCGACCTAGCTGGCCAGCACTCATTCTCACCCCCACGTAATATCCCAGCTGCCCAGCCACTCAATCCTATCCCGTCACATAAGATCCCCTCATATAAGATCCCCTCAAGGGGATCCCAGCTCTCTCTCTCTCTCCCCGGATCTCATCCCCATTTTCGGCCAGCCCCTTTCATTCCCATCCGGCCAGGGCCAGCTCCAATCTCTTGCCATCCCTCTCTCCCTTGGAGTTGTGTGAGTTTGCATTGCATATTCGCCATACTACGAGTTAGGACGCATATTACATCAAAGCAAACCCCATACTCCCGTGCAAAAATCGCCCAACTTAGGTCACTTATGCACACACCTAGTTGGCCTAAATAGCATAAAATTGAAAGACATAGTCACGTGCAAATCCCACGTGAAATAAAATCTGCAACAATATAAACAAAACCCAATCAAACACTTCGTACATTTTCAAAAGAGGTTTAAAATTGACTTTGCTAAGCGTACAGACTGACCCTTGCGCATCGGTGCAAGAAGGTTTGCGACGAAAAGAGTTCACTTGCTCATAGTCGGCCCAAATGAGTCAGATTTTCAAAAAACTTACTTCGCTAGCTTGAGTAAGCTAGCTGGCACGCCCTTTTTATAAAAATGACTTAGACATACGAAGAGGTTCACTTCAGGCCTAAGAACACGGAGTGAAGATTTTCTGTGTCTACAAAATTGGCACGCCTGGTTGAACTTGGGCCTTATGCAAAGTCAAATCATATAAAGAAACCTCACGAAAATTTTCAAAGAAAGTGTTTTTAGCTTTTGTTTGTTGCATTTCATACTTAGGATTTTTGAAAAGCATTGAAGCATGTCAAATCTGGAATCCAATGAAGTGTCGAGCCATGGCTCATGCGCATCAAGTTCTCATTCTAGGAGGTTTTCGAAAAAAAAAACAAACTAGAAGAGATTGAGGACTTGAGAAGGGATTTTGAGGCCAAAATCGCTGCTCTTAGCCAAGAGGCTGAAGCAGCTGACTCATGTTCGTCAAATGGTGAACCAAAGGCCAAGAAAAGGTTTGAAAAACCTCACAAACATAAAGAGACTTTCGCATTGGAAGGCAACCAATACCACGAGTCCTTCACACACAAGGACCGTAAAGCCCTACAACAACTGCTGAGAGGGCAAAATAAAGAGAAAAGGAGTTACGCCCTGTCTGATTTCTTACCTATGGACTATCAAACAGACAGTGACGATGAAATACCGAACTTCCGTCGGTATGATGGCATGGGAGACCCTAGGTCTCACTTGCAACTTTTCTCTCGTCGAGCCCATAAGAAAAAGGACTCGATGAAATGGGTGTATTGGTTCCCTCTATCCCTCAAAGGCACAACTGCCAAATGGTTGGCTTCCTACGACCTTAGCCAGTTCGCAACTTTTGAAGAGTTAGCGAACTGCTTTATGCAGAGATTCTTGCATAACGTAGAAGTCACGCCGACTTTAAATACATTGAGGGATGCCAAACAAGGTATGAACGAAGACGTACATATGTTTATCATTCGTTGGAGGTCTCTCCTTGGACAAGTGCGAGAGCCAATATCCGAAGGATGCGCAGTCATGCTCATCTTGGATAATTTTAAAAATGAGTTAAAAACCCTTCTCTCCCTTCATGAAATCTCAACTTTCCATAAGTTGATAAAAAAAGGATCCCTTTTCAAAACAAATTTGAAAAAAGGGATTTATGATCATCTGTGGAAAGGAAGCGTAGTTTCGAAAACTCGCTTGGAGAAGCCCAACACTTATGGGCTACCCACCACGGATAAAGGGGCAAAGCCCCACAAAATCGCCAATGTCCGGGTGGATCCAATCCCAGCAAGTGCTTCAAAAAATTTTGAAAAAATAGAAAATAAAAGGGAGAAAAACTTTCAAAAACCCTTTGAAAGACGGGAGTACATTCCGCTGGGGCAACTTGTGTCGGAGGTCCTAGACCTCCTACTTGCCCAAGGAATGATCAAACTCCCCGAGATTCCCGAGGGAGTCACTTCCAAAGGGGGATTTTTAAACAGATTCTGCAAGTATCATCGGCTCAAAGGCATGTTAAACCAGTTTTAAAAATTCAAGGTGCTCCAAAACTTTCGATTAGAGCCATGTTAAGTGCGAACCCTAGGTTGATCGTGGGGGAGGTGACAAGATCCGGGAGGATCTATCAACCCTCACATTTGTAAAGTGCTAAAAGGTTGGTCAGTGTAACTGACCCCTCAAAAGCATGTATTCCTAGAGTTCCGCTGAATGCGGACAAAGGAAATATCGTATTAAAATTATATGATTTCGAAAACCATCTTTCAAAGATTCCTATCAACATGTCCATCCTAGAGATAATACAAACTTCGCCTAGGCATAGACTTGTGTTAGAGAAAATTCTAGAAAGAGCAAAGGTTAGTTCGAACATAACCCCAGAATCCTTACCCAATCAAGTGGCATCTATAGGAGTGAAAACGCCCATCGTATTCTTGGAAGATGATGTAGAAAGATCCTACAAGTCCCATGACCAAGCCCTACATATCGAGGTGGTTCTAAATAACCACTCTCTAGATAGGTGCCTAGTCGATGGGGGAGGAGGGTTCAACATCCTTCCACTTCATGTGGCGAACCAAATCGGAGTCACCTTGACATCCGTAAACCCAAGCCCCATCGTCATCACTGGGTATGATGGGAATGCATCTAAACCACTAGGATTCATCAAACTCCCCATGGAAATGGGAGGGATAGCACACACGGGGGTGTTTCATGTGCTGGACATCCACCCCCACTATAACCATTTGTTGGGAAGGCCTTGGATACACAGCCTGTGTACTGTGCCATCCACCTTTCACAGGTGTGTCAAAATCCCTTTCAGGGACCAAGTCGTAGTGATCCTAGGTGAGAGTCATCCTTAGCTTCAAGGAGTCATAAATTCCCCTTGCTTATCGAGTTCCCAGACCCATGAGGCAAATCTAGGGCAGACCCAGCTCGAGCCACCAAGGCTCACATTGAAAAACCCTAGGAAGGTCGTATATGTGAAGGGGCCACCCAAGGCTAGCCCCCTCAAAATCCTGACCATCCTAGGAAAACCCAAAAATCCCCTATTTCCAAAACCCCTGGACAAAAAGCCCTATGTGCATAACATAGACGACAACAAGTTTTAGGACCACGATTTATATCAAAATTTCTCTAAAAACAAAACATCGTGGAACATGCTGTTAAATATGGGCTATTTGCCATATAAGAGTCTAGGGGCACAAAATCAGGGTCTCCTAGAACCCATACTGCCTAGGGCAAATCCAAGCTGATATGGGATCGACTATACTCCTAGAATACCACTAGAGCCAACCCCTCTGACCACCTGGGTCAAGGGTGCCCTGGAACCTACCTTAGAAGAGACCTACGATTTAGACCTCTTATGCAGAGTCTAACCTATAGCGTTTTCCTTTTGTAGGTATGATGGAAGATCCCTCAATCAAAAATATAAAAACATTTGAAAAACTCGAAATCCAAAAAATGGAAAAATTGCAAAAGCCAAAGACACTTGAAAATGAAAAACTCGAAAAAAGAGTAGTTTGTATAGTTCCCAAAATTCTCATTTTACAAAGACACAAAAAAATTGAAAATTTACAAAATTCCAAAAAGATTTTGTACATAGCTGCTCTTGGTAAAGATTTGGGAAAAGCGAAAGATTTCGAAAGGAACGTTGTCTGTATAACCAAACCAAAAATTTCGAAACCAATAGAAATTCCAAGTGTGAAACCAGGTCTTTTTAAAATCCATGCATCAAATTCCCTAGGATCTATAAACCTCGAGAATCAAAGCCCAGAGGTGTCTCCCCTTAAGGAAGATCCCATTTTTGAGATTTCATAGAGATAAACCTAGGGAGTGATTCCAAGCCCAAACTCATTAAGGTAGGCGCTTGTTTGCATGAGCG
The DNA here is from genome assembly GCA_036023115.1 of Brasenia schreberi. NCBI lineage: Eukaryota > Viridiplantae > Streptophyta > Magnoliopsida > Nymphaeales > Cabombaceae > Brasenia > Brasenia schreberi. Next base: position 1,430,540 of record JAYKKT010000039.1, read on the forward strand.
TGAAAGGTCATCAAATTTTCATTTCTCAAAACCTACTTAGATGTGTTTGCATGGACGTATAAAGACATGCCGGGCATAGACCCGAGTATTGTCGACCATCGTCTTCCCTTAGATGCAGATGTGAAACCCATAAAGCAAAAGCTTAGAAAAATACATCCGAACGTACACACACAAGTCAAGGAGGGTTTAGAAGATCTGTTAAAAGCCAGATTTATAAAACCCATTGCGTATTCTGATTGGTTATCCAATATAGTTGTTGTTCGAAAAACCAATGGGAAGATTCGAATATGCATCGACTTTAGACACCTGAATAGAGCCACTCCAAAGGATAATTATCCTTTACCAAACATATATTTGATAGTCGATAGTACTGCAAATCACGAAATGTTTTCGTTTATGGATGACTATTCAGGGTATAACCAAATCAAACTAAGCCCACGAGATCAGGGTAAGACCGCTTTCACAACCCCATGGGGCACGTATTGCTATGGTTTGAAAAATGCCGGTGCCACATACCAAAGAGATATGACCATGATCTTTCATGATCAGATTGATGAGCTCGTAGAGGTATATGTGGATGATCTCTTGGCCAAATCCAAAACTCGATGCACTCATATCGAATGCTTACAAAAGATTTTCGAAAGGCTTAGACTTTACAAAGTAAAGCTAAACCCTCAGAAGTGCGTGTTCGGAGTAGAGTCTGGAAAGCTCTTAGGCTTTATGGTGAGCCAAAGGGTCATAGAAGTCGACCCCTCTAAGTGTAGAGCCATCATAGACATGACTCCACCCTCCAATCTCACGCAAGTTCGTAGCCTCCAAGGTCGATTACAATCCATTCGTAGGTTTATCTCAAACCTGGCGACTAGATGCGAACCCTTCAACAAGTTGTTGAGAAAGGGCACAAAATTTTTATGGGATGACGACTGCCAAAAGTCATTTGAAAGACTAAAGGCATACTTAGTTAATCCCCCTGTTTTAAATCCTTCAAAGTAAGGAAAACCTCTTTTGCTTTACATTTCCGTGCATGCGAATGCTTTGGGTGCCTTGTTAGCTCAGTACGAGGAGGATACCCAGAAGGAGTATGCCATCTATTATATTTCGAAAACTCTCTTGGCTTATGAAAGGAATTATCAAGCCATGGAGAAGATGTGCTTGGCCCTAGTTTGGGCTTGCTAAAAATTTCGACACTATTTCCTAGATCATGAGATCTGGATAGTGTCCAAGCTTGATCCAATCAAGCATTTGTTCGAAAAACTCATTCTCACTGGTAGATTGGGCAAATGGCAACTCCTTCTAATAGAGTGTGACCTGAAATACCATCATTAGATCTCCATTAAGGGGCAAGCCCTAGCAGACTACGTGGTTGAGTTCCCCCTAGAGGAGGCATATCCCACATTCGATGAAATGCCTGATGAAGGCATATTGCTAAACCAATTTCAAAACCACATTTTGGCAAATTCTTTCGAAAACCAAGTGTGGAAGATGCACTTCGGTGGGGCACGAAACCAATGAGGGGCTGGTGCCGGGGTCATCCTCATATCCCCTGAAAAGGGTGAGATCCCCATAGCAATTCGCCTAGATTTCGAATGTTCCAACAATATACTGAATATGAAGCACTCATACAAGGCTTAAAAGTTTCGAAAACTCTAGGGGCAGCATGCATTGAGGTCTTTGGAGATTCATTACTCGTTATAAACCAAGTTTTAAAAATTTGGCAAGTTAGAAATGAAAAGCTTCTTCCATATCACGAGTTGGCCACTCGATTGGTTGAGTCATTCCAATCGTGTACACTCACATACGTAGGAAGAGAGGATAATGGCATTGCCGACGCCCTCTCATCTTTAGGTTCAGCCCTAAGGGTCGATGCCACTTTGGGAACCCAATCCTTAGAGATATGGCATGCACACACTCCATCCACACACGATTTGGAAATTTGCCAAAACAATCCAGATTCTGTTGAAAAACCTTGGTTCTATGACATAAAATGTTTTTTAGAAAATGGGGGATTCACTGAAAATGCCACATCCAAGGATAAGGCATTCATCCGGAAGATTTCTACCCGATACTCAATTTTGGGTGGGGTTTTGTATAAAAAAAGTTTTACCGGCATCTTACTAAGATGTGTCGACCTAGAGGAGGCTAGGACTGTTATGCATGAATTTCACGATGGAGAATGTGGATGTCATGTCAATGCCAACATGATGGCGATGAAAATACATAGAGCGGGTTATTTTTGGTCCACTTTGAGAAAGGATTGGCACGATCATGTTAGGAAGTGTCATCCATGTGCATGGGAACGTCATTCATATCCCCTCATCATCATTGCATTCCGTGGTCAGCCCCTGGCCATTTACCATGAGGGCGTTTGATATTGTAGGGCCAATTTTCTCAAAGGCATCGAATGGACACAGGTTCATTTTAGTAGCCACTGAGTACTTCTCCAAGTGGGTCGAAGCCATCTCCCTCACCAACGTATAGGGGCAACATGTGGTGGCTTTCATTAGGAGGAATATCTTGGCCTGATTTGGAGTTCCAAGAGACCTTGTGTCCGATAATGGCACCCCATTCAAAAACGAGTGGATGGTCAAGTTGTGCAACACCTATGGCATAACTCACCACTTCTCCTCGCCCTACTACCCTCAAGGCAATGGCCAAGCTGAAGCCACGAATAAGACTCTAATTAGCATAATTGAGAAGACTTTAGAAAAGGGTAGGACGTGGCATGAGAAGCTGGATGAAGCCTTATGGGCTTATAGGACTTCCATCCGGACTCCCACGAATGCCATGCCATTTGAGTTGGTCTATGGCACAAACGCCATTATACCATCGACCTCCCCCTAGAGACGCTTCAGCATGCTAGGATGGCCGAACTAGACTTGTTAGATGAGAGGCGACTCCTTGCTATGGATCATGCTCATGCATACCGGCAAAAGATCACCCGACACTACAACAAACATATGAAACCTCGCCACTTTGAAGTGGGAGATCTCATTTTAAAAATCATCCACTATCGTGGCCCACATACACTTGGAAAGTGGCGCCCCAAGTGGGATGGACCCTATGTTGTGCGTGCAACCACCACGAACAACTCATACTGGTTGATCAATGTAGAAGGTAGGAATTTAGCAGATCCTATCAATATTCAATACTTGAAGAAGTATTATGTGTAGGGTTTGGGTTAAATTCCCACTTTCAAAAATTCTTAGGGATAGCTGCTTTGAAACCTCGAAAGTAAGGTTCAAAGGCGAATTGTGTGACCTTGAGCGAGAGAATTCGCACTTGTGAAAGAGTGGAGCTTTCCAAATATGTGGTTACATTTCAAAATCCTTCTTCTTACAAAGAAAGGCCTAGTTCAATATAGCAAGATACTTGCAAGTAGTACATGCTATTTCTAAATAGGCTAATCTGGAATGGATCGAGTATAACCTTGGGATAAGTCCTCCCCTCTTCTCTTCTCCTTCCAAAAGGAAAATATGGCCAAAAACAATGGGAAATCCCTGCTAAAATCTCTTTCCCAAAGAAAGAAACCTGAGTCAAAAGCAAAATTCGATTCTTTTATGGAAAAGAGGGATTAAAGAAAAAATAGTCTCAAAGGGAGACCCTCTATGAAAAAAAGAAAGAAAAGGCCAAAAAGCTCAAAAAGAGCAGTTTTCTGCCTTCTATGCCTCAAACCACAGGACGCTTCAGAAGGAATCGTGGTATCTCTTTCCCATCCCTACGACTTATCCCAAGTAAAACATGGTTCATTTTGAGGAATCCTAAAGTAAAAATAGGATTTACTTACTTGAATTTCATTTTGTTTGAGAATTCGACGTTTTGAGTAAGGCGTAGAAATCTTGAAATATAGTTTGTTTTCTTATAAAACCTCCGCTAGATTAGCGAGTGTCAAGACTCAAGCAAAGGCAAACGCGAAGAGCTTGAGATCCTTAGGATTAAGGCTAAAAGCAGTTTTCCCTTTTGTAAATAGATTTTGAAAAATCGAACATCGAGCAACATAGGGCCCGCTCACTTGGAGCAGCAGGTCTTCGTAAGTCTCAAGAGTTCGACCATACCATCTGGTCTCTAGGAGGTCGCCCTTCTTACCGTCTCATCCATGTCATGCATGTGCATATCCACACATGAACACTTGCATAACATGATCCCCGTTTAGGACCAGAAACCATAGAATTATCCCCTTTGGCGTGATATCTCCTCCTACTAGGTTTAAAAGAGAAATTTTGCTCAAAAATTGGGACGATCCCATATTTTCGTGGATAGATCTAGGGAGACATAAAAAATGGGTGTTGTCGTCTTTGCCATTATCCAAATTTATTTGGATAATGCCAAAGAGGGGCATCTATAAACACCCCGAAATCCCACAATTTTCTCAAACATGCCTGGTTTTACAAAAGCAGCCCCAAAGGGCTATTTTGAGTCTGGAAACCCAGGAGCCTTCCAGACAACCCTGTACATATTTTAAACCTGTACATATGTTTTAAAACTCTATACATATAGCTTTTAGACTATAAATCATACTTTGAAGCCCCAAAAGCCTCCTAGCCTGACAAAAGCGGATCGAAAAGGCAAGGAGAGCCCGTACCCGAAGCATACTTCAAGCCCGGCATATCAACTCTCATGTCAAAAGCATCCCCAAATTCTTAGACATCCAAGCCCCAAATATCAGAAAAATGATCAAAATGAAATCCCAAAGGTGAGAAGCAGATCGGACGATAATGTTGGCAAAGACCCAACGCAAGACGGAGTACTGATGAAGTCAGGCCCTGCACAAACCGTCCTTCTCGAAACGCCATGAAGGAATCAAAAAATCAAATTTGGGTCGGATTTGGACCATATATATCTAGATCCAAACCCAAAATGTATTTGGATTTGGATTTGGATTTGGATGGCCTTAGAAGGCTTGGATAGAGAGAGAAAGGGGGCCATAAAGTAAGAGTGAGAAAGTTGGTAGGCTTGACTTTTGGTTAAAAGTGGGTTAGCCTTGTGGGTTTAGCCAAGAGTGTGGGTTTAAGCTTGTATGCACATACACTTAACCTAGGGCTGCACCAACTTAGATATGGCTGCAACTAAGCTAATGGACCGGCGCCAAGAGGTGGTTCCTAAACCTAGCCCTAAGTTAGCTCACCTCACTTAGACATTGTTCCTAAAACCTAACCCAAACCCAATCTAGACTTAGCCCTTCTCACCCAAAACCGCACCCACTTCACCTAGCCGACCTCACCTAGCTGGACCACCTAGACCCTAACCAACTAAGCCTAAACTAACCTTAGTTCACCTAACTAAATCCCTAACCAACTAGAACCCAACCCACCTAACCAACCTACCCCAAACCATTAAACCAGCCCACAACATTCCCTAAAACCAAAACCTAAACTAGTTGCAGCCACCCCCATCCTAAACCATAAATATCTAGCCCACAATATATAACCCAGCCCACCTAATGAAAATATCTAGCCCACAGCCCACCTAAATAGACTTAGTTCCTAACTAGACCCAGCCACCCACTAGCCAACAGACCTTCCACCTTGCCTATCCCCCCCCCAACCACTTCCTAACTAGACCCAGCCACTAACTAACCGACCTAGCTGGCCAGCACTCATTCTCACCCCCACGTAATATCCCAACCGCCCAACCACTCAATCCTATCCCCTCACATAAGATCCCCTCATATAAGATCCCCTCAAGGGGATCCCAGCTCTCTCTCTCTCTCTCTCCCCGGATCTCATCCCCATTTTCGGCCAGCCCCTTTCATTCCCATCCGGCCAGGGCCAGCTCCCATCTCTCGCCATCCCTCTCTCCCTCCACCATTCGGCCAGGACCAACAGATCCCCCTTCACTCTCCCATTCGGCCAGGACTCCCAGCCACTCACGTCTCACGTTCGGCCAGGACAGCACCACTCCATCCACCTGCCGCGTCCTTCCCAACTGCCACTCCTTCCATCCTCTTCCAGCCGATCACTCCCATCCACCTGCCGCCTCTTTCCAGGTTAGTACTACTCTCCCTTCCACCCAGTCGACCTGTACCATACCCCACTTCAACTCCACTTAGCCAGCACCTCCTTCATTCCCAGCCCAACTCCTAGCACCACACCTTAGCTCCCAACCGAGCACTCCCATCCACCTGCCCTCCTTCCATCCACCTAGCCGAGCACTCCCATCCACCTGCCACCCTTAGTCGCCCAATTTCTAGCATCCTTTCACCATTTCCCAACCCTCTCCACTTCTAGCTGAGCCCTACCTATCCCCAAAACCCATCCCAACTCCTAGCACCATACCTTAGCTCCACCTACCTTCCCTAAATCACCTCAACATCAGCCGGCCAGCACTCCTACCAGCCGCGACAAGCCACCTAAGGGACTCCTCTTGGCTACCCAAGGCGGATCACAAGTCCAAGTCCACGCAAGTTGAAGATGGACCAGCTATATGTAAGTGCCTAAACTTGGTCCATTATATGAACTTGCTTTATATTCAATTAAATTTTGACATGGGGTTGTAATAATGGAGCATAGTCTCCCCCCAAGATGTAATAACTTGGTTTGACACACAAGCACCCACGTGCACTTGAGCCTTTCCGCTCTTAGCTGCACACCTTTTTGCACACACACGGGCCTTGACAGCCCCTAAGACTTCCAAAGGGAGACCCTCTATGAAAAAAAGGAAGAAAAGGCCAAAAAGCTCAAAAAGAGCAGTTTTCTGCCTTCTATGTCTAAAACCACGGGGCACTTCAGAAGGGACCGTGGTATCTCTTTCCCATCCCTACGACTTATCCCAAGTAAAACATGGTTCATTTCGAGAAATCCTAAAGTAAAAATAGGATTTACTTGAATTTTATTTTGTTTGAGAATTCGACATTTTGAGTAAGGCGTACGAATTTTGAAATTTAGCTTGTTTTCTTATAAAACCTCCGCTAGATTAGCGAGTGTCAAGACTCAAGCAAAGGCAAACACGGAGAGCTCGAGATCCTTAGGACCAAGGCTAAAAGTTGTTTCCCTCTTATAAATAGATTTTGAAAAATCGAACATTGAGCAACCTAGGGCCCGCTCACTTGGAGCAGCAGGTCTTCGTCAGTAACCAGAGTTCGACCATACCATCTGGTCTCTGGGAGGTCGCCCTTCTTGGCATCTCATCCATGTCATGCATGTGCATATTCACACATGAACACTTGCATAACATGATCCCCATTTAGGACCAGAAACCATAGAAAAGTCTCCTTTGGCGTGATATCTCCTCCTACCAGGTTTAAGAGAGATTTTGCTCAAAAATTGGGACGATCCCATATTTTCGTGGATAGATCTAGGGAGACATTAAAAGGGGTGTTGTCGTCTTTGCCATTATCCAAATAAATTTAGATAATGCCAAAGAGGGGCATCTGTAAACACCCTAAAATCCCATGATTTTCTCAAACATACCTGGTTTTACAAAAGCAGCCCCAAAGGGCAATTTTGAGTTTGGAAACCCAGGAGCCTTCTAAACAACCCTTTACATATTTGAAAACCTATACATATGATTTAAAACTCTGTACATATTGCTTTTAGACTATAAATAGTATTTTGAAGCCCGAAAAGCATCCTAGCCTTATAAAAGCGGATCGAAAAGGTAAAGGAGAGCCCAAACCCGAAGCATACTTCAAGCCCGGCATATCAACTCTCATGTCAAAAGCATCCCCAAACTCTCAGACATCCAAGCCCCAAATATCAGAAAGATGATCAAAACGAAATCCCAAAGGTGAGAAGGAGATCGGACGACAATGTTGGCGAAAACCCAACGCAAGAAGGAGTATTGATGAAGTCAGGCCCCACACAAACCGGCCGTCTCGAAATGCCATGAAGGAATAAAAAAAATCAGATTTGGATCGGATCTGGATCATATATATCTAGATCCAAACCCAAAATGCATTTGGATTTGGATTTCGATCCCAAGATCCAAATCCAATATCTATATCCATGGCCCACTTCACCTCCCCATAAATGGGGTTGAGGGGCCCACAAAAGTTCACGTGAATGGCCTTGGAAGGCCTGAGTAGAGAGAGAAAGGGGGCCATAAAGTAAGAGTGAGAAAGTTGGTAGGCTTGACTTTTGGTCAAAAGTGGGTTAGCCTTGTGGGTTTAACCAAGAGTGTGGGTCCAAGCTTGTATACACCTACACTTGACCTAGGGCTGCACCAACTTGGATATGGCTGCAGCTAAGCTAATGGACCGGTGCCAAGAGGTGGTTCCTAAACCTAGCCCTAAGTTAGCTCACCCCACCTAGCCATTTTTCCTAAAACCTAACCTAGACTTAGCGCTTCTCACCCAAAACCACACCCACTTCACCTAGCCGACCTCACCTAGCTGGACCACCTAGACCCTAACCAACTAAGCCTAAGCTAACCATAGTTCACCTAACTAAGTTCCTGACGACCTAAACCCAGCCCACCTAACCGACCTACCCCAAACCACTAACCCAACCCACCTAACTGACCTACCCCAAACCATGTCCCAGCCCACCTAAATAGAAATATCTAGCCCACCATATCCCAGCCCACCATAATAAATATCTGGCCCACCTAACCGACCTAAGCTCCCTTATCCCAGCCACTAATCCCTAGCCTATATAAACCCCACCTATCACCTGCGGGTGGGGTCTCTCTTCCCTCTCTTCTTGGCTCTCCATGCTCCCGGGACACACTCTTCACTCCTCTCTTCACCCTCTTCCTCCCAACCGAGCACCACCTGCCACCCTTCCACCTTCGGTGAGGAGCTCCACCCGGCCACCAGCATCTCCTTCATTCCCAGCCACCCAAATCACTTCCCTTCCACCTCTTGCACCTGCCACCTCCTTTCCACTTGGCCACCAGCATCTCCTTCATTCCCAGCCGGCCAAATCACTTCCCTTCCACCTGCTGCACTCGCCACCTCCTTTCCACTTGGCCACCAACATCACCTGTCGCCACCTTCCCGGTTAGTACCACTTTCCCTTCTACCTGCCAACACTCTTCATCCTCCCATTCGGCCAGGACCTGAACACTCCACCTCTCTTTCACCCGGCCACCCACACCACCATACCACACTTCAACTTCACCTAGCCAGCACCTCTCTTCCTCCTAGCCGAGCACCACCCAACACCTGCCCAGCCGACTTACACCACCTGCCCTTCTCCCTTCCACCCAGCCAGCATGACCCTTCCTTCCACCTAGCCGAGCACCTCTACCTGTCCCTAAATTCATCCCAACTCCTAGCACCACACCTTAGCTCAACTTACCTTCCCTATAACGCCTCAACATCAGCCGGCCAACACTCCTACCAACTGTGACAAGCCACCTAAGGGACTCCTCTTGGCTGCCCAAGGCGAATCACAAGTCCAAGTCCATGCAAGTTGAAGATTGACCAGCTACATGTAAGTGCCTAAACTTGGTCCATTATATGAACTTGCTTTATATTCAATTAATTTTTTACATGGGGTTGTAATAATGGAGCGTAGTCTGCCCCCAAGATGTAATAACTTGGTTTGACACACAAGCACCCACGTGCACTTGAGCCTTTCCGCTCTTAGTTGCACACTTTTTGCACACACACGGGCCTTGATAGCCCCTAAGATATAGCTTTATTTATATAACTTCAGCTGCGTGTGTTTATATTCAAGTCGTAGGTGTTGTCTTTCAATTCCACACTCACACACATTGAGCTTTCGCTATTACTCCCAAGACTCTAATAAGAGCCATATTGCAATTCAATTTGGGGTTTTCATTCAAGTTGTGTGCGTGGTCTTTCAATTCCACACTCACACACATTGAGCTTCCGCTCTTACTCCCAAGACTCTAATAAGAGCCATATTGCAATTCAATTTGGGTTTTATATTTCAAGTCGTGTGAGTTGTCTTTACATATACACAACACCCACGCACACGTTGGCGACCTTCGGGCCCATATATATATATAGTTGTATTTCTCTTCCGCTATGTCTTTAAGATTTGGGTTTTAAGGTTCAGTTATGTGAGTAGTCTTTCAATATATACACAACACACACTTACACAATTGAGCCTTTCCACTCTTAAGATATAGCCATATTTCACTTTTGCAATTTCCCTTACGCAATTTTCCTTAAGCATTGTCTTTCAAATTCGGGTTTTCCCTTGGAGTTGTGTGAGTTTGCATTGCATATTCACCATACCACGAGTTAGGACGCATATTGCATCAAAGCAAACCCCATACACCCGTGCAAAAATTGCCCAACTTAGGTCACTTGCGCACACACCTAGTTGGCCTAAATAGCGTAAAATTGAAAGACATAGGCACGTGCAAATCCCACGTGAAATAAAATTTGCAACAATACAAACAAAACCCAATCAAACACATCATATGTTTTCAAAGAGGTTCCATTTGTTCAAAATCGACTTTGCTAAGCATACATACTGACCCTTTGTAAACACCCTGAAATCCCACGAACTTCTCAAATAAACCTGGTTTTGTAAAAGCAGCCCCAAAGGGCTATTTTGAGTCTGGAAACCCAGGAGCCTTCCAGACAAACCCTGTACATATGTTTAAACTGTATATGTTTTAAAATATGTATAATATACTTTTAAAACCTTTTAAAATGCATTTTGAAACCCCACAAAGCAGCTTGGCCTGATGAAATCAGGACCAGAAGAGCAAAAGAGAGTCCATAACCGGAGCACATGTCGAGCCCAGCACAGCAACTCTCGTATTAGATTCATTCCCAGGATCTCGAACGTCCAAGTCCCTGTTATCATCAAAAATCATGTGAAATCATCTCCGGAAGGTGAAAACAGAAGTGGACGACCATGTTGGCGAAGACCCAACACAAGATAGAGTACTGATGCTATCAGGCCCCGCACAAACCGATCATTTCGAACATACCCTGAAGGAGTCAGACTTCAGTTTGGATTGGATCTGGACCATATATATCCAGATCCCAATCCAAACGTATATATGGATTTGGATTTGGATCCAAAGATCCAATCCAATATCCACATCCATGGCCCACATCACCTTCTCATAAATGGAGGTGGGGCCCACTTGAAATTCACGTGGGATTGTGGGCATGAGAGAGAATGGGGAGGATTAAGTATGAGGGGAATGTATTAAGCTTGACTTGTGTGTCAAGTTTCGGGTTAATCATGTGGGTTAGCCTAATTAGTGTGGGTTTAAGCTTGTATAAACCTACACCTAACCTAGGGCTGCACCAACATGATGCAATGAAGTCCATGGGCTATGCAAAGGGAGGCTCCTAACCCAAATCCTAAGCCAAAACCCCTAATCCTAGCCATTTACCCTAATCCCGACCTAATCCTAGCCTAATCACCTAACCCACTTCCCTAATCCCGGCCTAATCCCAACCTAATCACCTAACCCACCTCCCTAATCCTTCCCTAAACCTAGCCTAATTCCCTTAATCCTAACCTAATCCTAGCCTAAACACCTAACCCACCTCACTAAACCTTACCCTAAAACCAACCCACCTAGCTAAGCCCTAAACCACTAAACCACCCCACCTAAACCCTAGCAAACCATATCCCTAAAACCACCTAAACTAAATATCTGCCCCCCCCCCCCCTAAATATCTAGCCCACCTTATCACCACACCACCACCACCTAACCACTAAACCACCCCCCTAAAACCAGCCCAACCGACCTCTTCAAATCCTATAAAAACCCTCCCCTAGTGGGTGGGTTTTTCAGATTTTGGGAAGCCACCTTGGGCCAATCGAGCCCTTCCTCTCTTCTCTCACCTGCTCCACCACCACCTCCTGGCCTGCACCACTCCAGCTCCACTCCATGCCACCACAACCTCCTGGCCAGCATCCACTCCTTCCACCCGGCTGCCTTCCTTGGATACACGCCAACCTCCCCTTCCTCTTCGATTAGTACCCTATCCTAACTCCACCTGATCTTCACTCCCCCTCCACTCTCAGCCACCACACCACCATCACTTCCCGGCCACCATCCACCACCCTTCACCATTCGGCCAACCTCTGCCCAACTGCATCACACCCACCACCTTGCTTCATCCCCTAGACAACCCCTAGTTAGTCACCCTCAACCTTACCTCTTCCCTTAAACCACCCCTTAGCCAACACCCTAGCTAGATCCCCTTTGCCATTCCTAATCACCCCTAGTTACCCCAGTTGGTCACCACCTAACCTGCCACTAGTCTGCCAGCCATAACCGACTGCACCTTGCCACACACGCAGCCTTCCATCTTCTTCCTTAGATAGCCCCCTAGTCACCCCTTAGCTCTACCTTCCCTAGGACCTGCCCCATACCTTAGTGACACCCCCCTAACTACCCTAGCCCAAGGCACCACAGCAGCACCCCCCTTTCATCACCCGGCTAGCGCCAAGGCGCCACAATCGCTTCCTTGTCACCCGGCCAGCCCCCTCCTTTGCCGTGCCTTTCCGAGGAGCTCCCTCTTGCAGCCCAAAGGCGACGCCCAAGCCCAAGCTCGAGCAAGTCACCTCCAGACCAACTATACGTAAGTGCCTAACTCGGTCCTTGTTTATAGACTTGCTTAAGCTTAATTAAATTTGATACGGGGTTGTAATAACGGAGCATTGTCTCCCCCCGCTTGTAATAACGTGGCTTGGCACACCCACACACACGTGCACTTGAGCCTATCTCGCTCTTAGTTGTACACGATTTTGAACACACACGGGCCTAATCAGCCCTTAAGATATAAACTTATTTATATAATTTAAGTTGCGTGGGTTTTGCTTAAGTTGTGTGTGTTGTCTTTCAATTCTCGCACTCACACACATTGAGCTTTCGTTCTTATTTGCAAGACCCAAGTAAGGGCCATGTTATTATTTCCCTTGGGTTTAATTTCATGTTGTGTGTGTTGTCTTTCAATTCTCGCACTCACACACATTGAGCTTTCTTTCTTACTCCCAAGACCTTAGTCAAGGCCTATTGCAATTTGTATTTGGGTTTTAATTTCATGTCGTGCACGTATTACAAAGTTCTAAAAAGGTGGTCAGTGTGCCTGGCCCCTCAAAAGCATGTATTCCTAGAGTTCTGCTCAAAGCAGACAATGGGAAAATCATTTTAAACTCTTATGATTTCGAAAACCATCTTTCAAAGATTCCTATCCACATGTCCATCCTAGAGCTTATACAAACTTCGCCTAAGCATAGACTCGTGCTAGAGAAAATTCTAGAAAGAGCTAAGGTTAATTCGAACATAAGTCCTGAATCCCTGTCTGACCAAGTGGCATTAATAGGAGTAAAATCGCCCATCACTTTCTCGGAAGATGATGTAGATAAACCCTACGAGTCCCACAACTAGGCCCTACATATCGAGGTGGTTTTGAATAACCACTCTCTGGACAGGTGCCTAGTCGATGGGGGAGGAGGGCTCAACATCCTTCCACTTCATGTGGCGTATCAAATCGGAGTCACCTTGACTTCTATGAACCCAAGTCCCATCGTTATCACTGGATACGATGGGAATGCATCTAGACCTTTAGGATCGATCGAACTCCCTATGGAAACGGGAGGGATCACACACACGGAGGTGTTCCATGTTTTGGACATCCACCCCCATTTGGGAAGGCCCTGGATACACAACTTGTGCGCTGTACCATCCACCTTCTACAAGTGTGTCAAGATCTCTTTCAGGGACCAAGTCGTGGTGATCCTAGGTGAGAGTCACCCTCAGCTTCAGGGGATCATAAACTCCCCTTGTTTGTCGAGTTCCCAGGCCCATGAGGCTAACTTGGGGCAGACCATGGTTGAGCCGCCAAGGCTCGTGTTAGCAAGTCCTAGGAAGGTCGTCTGTGTCAGGGGACCGCCTAAGGCTGACCCCCTCCCAATCCTGACCCTTCTAGGAAGACCCAAACATCCCTTATTTCCAAAACCCCTGGACAAAAAGCCATACGAGCACGATATGGACGACAACAAGTTCCAGGACCACGATTTATACCCTAACTTTTCAAAAAACAAAAAATCGTGGAACATCCTGTTGAACATGGGCTATACGCCCTATAAAAGTCTAGGGGCACAAAACCAGGGTCTCCTAGAGCCCATCCTTCCTAGGGCCAACCCAAGCCGATATGGGATCGGCTACACTCCCAAAATACCGCCAGAGCCACCCCCTGTGACCACCTGGGTCAAGGGTGCCCTAGAGCCTACCCTAGAAGAGACCTACGATTTAGACCTCTTATTCCGAGTCTAACCCGTAGTGTTTTCCCTTTGTAGGTATGATAGAAGATCCCTTCATAAAAATACAAAAACATTTGAAAAATTTAAAATCAAAAAAATGGAAAATTCGCAAAAACCAAAAACATTGGAAAATCAAAAACTCAAAAATAGAGTAGTTTTATAGTTCCTAAAGTTTTTGTTTTGCAAAAACCCAAAAAAATAGAAAATCTACAAAATACCAAAAAGATTTTATACATAGCTTCTCCTGGTAGGACTTTGGAAAAGGGTTTCGAAAGGAACGTCGTTCGCATAGCCAGACCAAAAATTTTGAAATCAATTGAAAATCCAAGTATAAAACCAGGTCTTTTGAAAACTCACGCATCAAATTCCCTCGAGTCTATAACCCACGAGAATGATCGAAGCCTAGAAGTGGATCCCCTTTAAGAAGATCCCACTTCTGAGCTCTCAGAATTTCATAAAATTCTCAATTTTGAAAGACCTTCCAATTCAGTAGGAGGAGATTTCATAGAGGCGAACCTAGGTAGTTATTCCAATCCCAAACTCATCAAGATAGGCGCATGTTTGCATGAGCATGAAAGATCAACATTCATTGTATTTCTACGAACCTATTCAGATGTGTTTGCATGGACGTATGAAGACATGCCGGGCGTAGACCCCAACATTGTCGAACATCGTCTTCCCTTAGATGCAGATCTAAAACCCATAAAGCAGAAGCTTAGGAAAATACATCCGAATGTACACACGCAAGTCAAAGAGGGTTTAGAAGATCTGCTAAAAGCCGTATTTATAAAACCCATTGCGTATTCTGATTGGTTATCAAACATTGTTGTAGTTCGAAAAACCAATGGGAAAATTCGAATATGCATCGATTTCAGAAACCTGAACAAAGCCACTCCAAAGGATAACTATCCTTTACCAAACATAGATTTGATAGTCAACAGTACTACAAATCATGAAATGTTTTCATTTATGGATGGCTATTCAGGCTATAATCAAATTAAATTAAGTCCACGAGATCAGGGTAAGACCGCATTCACAACCCCGTGGGCACGTACTGCTATACAGTCATGCCCTTTGGATTGAAAAATGTCGGCGCGACATACTAGAGAGCCATGACCATGATCTTCCATGATCAAATTCATGAGCTCGTAGAAGTGTATGTAGATGATCTCTTGGCAAAATCCAAAATCGGATGCACTCATATCGAATGTTTGCAAAAGATTTTCGAAAGGCTTAGGCTTTACAAAGTAAAGCTAAACCCTCAAAAATGTGTGTTAGGGGTAGAGTCTGGGAAGCTTCTAGGCTTTATGGTAAGCCAAAGGGGTATAGAAGTCGACCCCTCTAAGTGTCGAGCCATCATAGACATGGCTCCACCCTCCAATCTCACACAAATTCGTAGCCTCCAGGGTCGATTACAGTCTGTTTGCCGATTTATATCAAATCTAGCGACTAGATGCGAACCCTTCAACAAACTGTTGAGGAAGGGTACGAATTTTTTATGGGATGACAATTGCCAAAAGTCCTTCGAGAGACTAAAGGCATACCTGGTTAATCCCCCTGTTTTGAATCCTCCGAAGCAAGGAAAACCGCTTTTACTTTATATTTCCGTGCATGAGAATGCTTTGGGAGCCCTATTGGCTCAATAGGAGGATGACACCCAGAAGGAGTATGCCATCTACTATATTTCGAAAACTCTCTTGGCTTACGAGCGAAATTATCAAGCCATGGAGAAGACGTGCTTGGCCCTAGTTTGGGCCTGCCAGAAATTCAGACACTATTTCCTAGATCATGAGATCTGGATAGTGTCCAAGCTTGATCCAATCAAGCACCTGCTCAAAAAACCCATTCTCACTATTAGATTGGGCAAATGGCAACTCCTTCTAATGGAGTATGACCTGAAATACCATCACCAGATCTCCATTAAGGGGCAAGCCCTAGCTGACTACGTGGCTGAGTTCCCCCTAGAAGACGCATATCCCACACTTGATGAAATGCCTGATGAAGGCATATTACAAAACCATTTTCAAAACCACATTTTGGAAAACTCTTTTGAAAACCAAGTGTGGAGAATGCACTTCGATGGGGCACGAAACCAACGAGGGGCTGGTGCTGGGGTCAGCCTCATCTCCCCTGAAAAGGATGAGATTCCCATAGCAATACGCCTAGATTTCGAATGTTCCAACAACATAGCTGAGTATGAAGCACTCATACAAGGCTTAAGGATTTCGAAAACTCTAGGGGCATCATGCATCGAGGTCTTTGGAGATTCGCTCCTTGTTATAAACCAGGTTTTGAAAATTTGGCAAGTACATAACGAAAAACTATTTCCATATCATGAGTTGGCCACTCGATTGGCTGAGTCATTCAAATCGTGTAAACTCACACACGTAGGAAGAGAGGATAATGGCATTGCTGATGCCCTCTCCTCCTTGGGTTCAACCCTAAAGGTCGATCCCATCTTAGGGACCCGATCTTTAGAAATATGGCATGCGCCCAACCCATCCACACACGATTTGGATATTTGCCAAAATAACCTAGATTCGGTTGAAAAACCTTGGTTTTACGACATCAAGCATTTTCTAGAAAATGGGAGATTCACCGAGGATGCCACATCCAAAGATAAGGCATTCATCCATAAAATTTCGACCCGATACGCCATTCTAGGTGGGGTTCTGTATAAGAAAAGTTTTACCGGCATCCTACTTAGGTGTATCGATCTAGAGGAGGCTAGGATAGTGATGCATGAGTTCCACGATGGAGAATGTGGAGGTCATGTTAATGCCAACATGATGGCAATGAAAATACTTAGAGCGGGCTATTTTTGGTCCACCCTAAAAAAGGATTGTCACGATCATGTTAGGAAGTGTCATCCATGTCAAGTGCATGGGCATGCCATTCATATCCCCTCATCTGCATTGCATTCCGTGGTCAGCCCCTCGCCATTTACCATGTGGGCATTTGATATCGTAGGCCCGATCTTTCCAAAAGCCTCGAATGGGCATCGATTCATTTTAGCAGCCACTAAGTATTTCTCCAAGTGGGTGGAATCCATCTCCCTGACCAACATACTGGGGCAACATGTGGTGGCTTTCATTAGGAGGAATATCTTGGCTCGATTTGGGGTTCCACGAGACCTTGTGTCTAATAATGGCACCCCATTCAAGAACGAGCGGATGGTCAAGTTGTGCAACACGTATGGCATAACCCACCACTTCTCTTCGCCCTACTACCCTCAAGGCAACGGCCAAGCCGAAGCCACAAATAAGACTCTCATTAGCATAATTGAGAAGACTTTAGAGAAGGATAGGACGTGGCACGAGAAGATGGATGAAGCCTTATGGGCTTATAGGACTTCCATCCGGACTCCCACGAATGCCACACCATTCGAATTGGTCTATGGCACAAACGCCATTCTTCCCATTCATACTCAATTGTATTCATTCCATACATCCATTGCACTCGACCTCCCCCTAGAGACGCTTCAGCATGCTAGGATGGCCGAACTAGATTTGCTAGATGAGAGGCGACTCCTTGCTATGGATCATGCTCGTGCATACTAGCAAAGGATAGCCCGACACTATGGCAAACACATGAGACCTCGCTACTTTGAAGTGGGAGATCTGGTATTGAAAATCATCCACTATCGTGGCCTACATCCCCTTGGAAAGTGGCACCCGAAGTGGGATGGACCCTATGTTGTACGTGCAACCACCACGAACAACTCTGTAAACACCCTAAATTTTCCAAAAATCAAAAACTCTCAAAAATGCAAAAAAGGCTCGTTTGAGCCAAAAACGACAACCTGTTTTAAAATATGAAAACAGGTACAAAAGGCAAGAGAAGAGCCCCGACAAGAAGAGAAATCAAGCCTGGAGTCTCAAAAGCCACCCCCTGTTCAAAAACGAAAGAAAAAAGAGCCCGTTTGGAGAAAAGCTCGACAAAAGGGTAAAAATGCAATTTGGGTCAAAGAAAAAGCATAAAGCAGCTCCCAAAATGCAGAAAGAAGCCCAGTACCTGAGGAAGTCGACAGAAGTCCGAGACACGTCCCGTCAGAATGAAGAACGGAATCCGTGTGGCAATCTGAGTTCGATATCAATAGGAATCGGCCAAAAACCAAAACGGCGGACCGAAACAAACACCAAAAAAGTCCTGAAAAGCAGAACACCGGTTGGAAGAAAGACTTGGGGAAGACCCAGGCCAGAGTTGGGCATCCGATGAATCGAAGCCCGCTCGAAACCGACGGTGAAAAGCACCAGAAAGGACCAAAAAACCAAGGAGCAGAAGAAAAATCTGGATTGGGTCTGAACCCAAAAATATCCAGATCCAGATCCAAATTGTGTTTGGATTGGAAATGGATCTCAAAAATCCAAGATCCGAGATCCGAGATCCAAACCCAACTAATATTTAGACTGGATCTGGATCTCAAAATATCCGAGATCCGCGATCCAGATCCACATTGAGTTTGGATTGGATCCGGATAGCCAGACCCAAGATCCAATATCCACATAAGAAACCTATAAAAGGACGTGAGGGGCTGGTGGAAAGGGGCTGCAAATTTTTTTCATGCCTCTTTGCTTGGGTAGGAGAGAGAGAGAGAGAAAAGTCAACAAAGGGGGCTACTTTCCCCCTTTGCTTTTTGTAATAGGTGGGCTGGTTTTGTAAGCAAAGAAGCTTCACCATTTCACGCCAAAGAAGCTTGCTGCAGCTCATGTGGATCCGGCAGCCATGGATGGCCCACTTGGTGTGAAGAGAAGGTGCGTGGAGATCACCCAAACCGTGGCCAAGGTGAGTCCCTAGAACCCATCAAAGCCATTCTATCCTTTGCCCCTCTAAAACCACCTAACTATCTTGAGAAAACCCAACAAGGTTCGACCAAACACATGCTGGCCGAATTTTGCAAATCTACCTAGACTCTACCCAAAACCGTCCCACCCAAACCCATACCAAGCTCGGCCAATAGCTGGCCGAGCTCACCCTAGGTCGGTCCTAGTGAGTCCCTAATACCAAACTAAATCAAACCCACATTGCCCCAGCTCGGTCACCCTTGGCCGAGCCATTCCCTTTAAGCCATTTCATCCCAAAATCTCAACCTAAACTAAACCCAAGCCGCCCAGCTCGGCCACCCTTGGCCGAGCCATTTCTTTTAGCAACCCCACCCCAAGGCCTAACCTAGAACTTGTCCAGCTCGACCACCCTTGGATGAGCATTCCTTTAGGACCCTTCCTAAATCCACACTAGGATCCTCACCAAACTCGAACCTTAGCTAGTCGTCCATCACCTTAGGACTTAGACTCAAACCTACCTAAGCCGCTCACCTTAGATCCCCTACACCTTGCCTTAGGCTCGATCGAATCTCACCCAAAACTCCACGCATCGGATCGGTTCGCAGCGAGAGGACCATCCATCGGTTATATCCAAGGTCGAATCCCACTGATAAAGGAAGTCCAAGCAGGCGACGTGTAAGTGCTCGAACTTGACTCTCTTACATTACTTTAAACTTAATTCAATTCGATAGGGGGTTGTAATAACGGAGCTTGTCTCCCCCCGGATGTAATATATGTGTTTGATGCAAAATACACACACGTACACTTGAGCCTTTCCGCTCTTATCTGCACACTTTTGCACACAAACGGGCCTCAACAACCCATAGGATATAGCCCTATTTATATACATTCAGCTGGGTTTTAAGGTTCAAGTCGTGTGAGTTGTCTTTCATTTTATACACTCAAAGCACTCACTCACATTGAGCCTTTCCGCTCTTACGTATATATACGTATTTCCATTCCAGCTGGGTTTTAAATTCAAGTTGCGTGAGTTGCCTTTCAATTTATACACTCAAAGCACTCACGCCACAATTGAGCCTTCTCGCTCTTATATATATCTATATCTCCCTTCTGCTACGTTTTATGGTTCAGTTGCGTGGGTTGCATTTCAATTTATCCACAACACCCACGCACACATTGAGCCTTTCCGCTCTTAAGATATAGATATATTTAAATTTCTGCAATTTACATTCAAGTCGTGTGAGTTGCATTCAATTTGGGTTTTCCCTTCTGTTAAGTCTTTAAATTTTGGGTTTTACATTCAAGTTGTGTGAGTTGCATTGCATACTCGCCATACTCGAGCTAGAGTGCATACCTGCATCGAACAAACCCGAACAAAACGTGCAAACACGCCTAAGTGGACAAAATTGAAAGACTTAGGGTCGCCCAAATCAAAAACTCGCCAAGTGCATGATTTCAAAAGGATTTTCAAAACACCTCCTTATTCAAAAATCGAATTCGAGTTTAACTTATTCAAACGAAGTCTCTAAGCGTACAGACTGACCCTTGCACGTCGGTGCAAGAAGGTCTGCGACGAAAAGATCCTGCTTGCCTACAATCGCCTTTCAAAAGTCAGATATTTTCAGAACTTACTTCGCTAGTTTGAGTAAGCTAGCTGGCACGCCCTAAAAGCGAACGTAGATTGCGAAAAGATTCGCTCCAGGCCTAAGAAACCCGGAGTCGAGGATTTTCCGTGTCTACAAACTCGTATTGGTTGATCGATGTAGAAGGTAGGAATTTAGCAGATCCTATCAATATTCAATAGTTAAAGAAGTATTATGTGTAGGATTTGGGTTAAATTCCAATTTTCGAAAACCTTTAGGGATAGCTGCCCTGAGACCTGAAAATAAGGTGCAAAGGCAAAATCGTGTGACCCTAAGTAAGAGAATTCGCACTTGTGAAAGAGTGGAGTTTTCCAAAATCGAGTTTACATTTCAAAATCCCTCTTCTTACAAAGAAAGGCCTAGTTCAATATAGCAAGATACTTGCAAGTAGTATGTGCTATTTCTAAATAGGCTGATCTGGAATGGATCGAGTGTGACCTTGGGATAAGTCCTTCCCCCTTCTCTTCTCCTTCCAAAAGGAAAACGTGGCCCAAATAAAGGGAATTTTCCTATCCAAAGTCTCTTTCCAAAAGAAAGAAACCAGAATCCAAAAGAAAAATCGATTCTCTTGTGAAAAAGAGGGATTAAAGAAAAAATACTCCCAAAGGGAGACCCTCTATGAAAAAAAGGAAAAAGATGCCAAAAAGCTCAAAAAGAGCAGTTCTCAACCTTCTATGCCTTAAACCACGGGACGCTTCAGAAGGGACCGTGGTATCTCTTTCCCATCCCTGCTTATCCCAAGCTAAAACATGGTTCATTTCAAGGAATCCTAAAGTAAAAATAGGATTTACTTACTTGAATTTCATTTTGTTTGAGAATTCGACGTTTCGAGTAAGACGTAGGAATTTGAAGTACAGCTTGTTTTCTTATAAAACCTCCGCTAGATAAGCGAGTGTCAAGACTCAAGCAAAGGCAAACACGAAGAGCTCGAGATCCTTAGGATTGAGACTCAAGACAGTTGTCCCTTTCGTAAATAGATTTTGTAAATAGATTTTGAAAAATCGAACATCGAACAGCATAGAATCTGCTCACTTGGAGCAGCAGGCCTTGTAAGTCTCAAGAATTCGACCATATCTGGTCTCTGGGAGGTCGCCACTCTTGGCACCACACCCATGTCATACATCTACATTTCCACGCTTGGCACTTGCATAAACATGATCCCATTTTAGGACCAGATTGGGACGATCCCATATTTTCGTGGATAGATCTAGGAAGACATTAAAAGGGGTTGTAAACACCTCGAAATCCCATGAATTCCTCAAATCCATCTGGTTTTGTAAAAGCAGCCCCAAAGGGCTATTTTGAGTCTGGAAACCCAAGAGCCTTCCAGACAACCCTGTATATATGTTTTAAACTTTTATATTTCAAAAATACATGATATGGCTTTTAAAAAACCTTTTTAAACATGTTTTTGAAACCCTGAAGCAGCTTGGCCTAATCCAGACAGGACCAAGAAAGCTAAGAAGAGCCCGGAACCGAAGCACCTGTCGAGCCCGGCACAGTAACTCTTGTATCAAATCCACACCCCCAGGATCTCGAACGTCCAAGACCCTGTTATCATCGAAACATTGTTTGAAGTCATCCCCGAAAGGCAAAAACAGAGGCGGACGATCATGTTGGCGAAGACCCAACGCAGACGGAGCACTGATGCTGTCAGGCCCCGCACAAACCGTTCGTTTCGAACACAGCTCGAAGGAGTCAGAGTTCAGTTTCGATCAGATCTGGATCATATATATCCAGATCCCGATCCAAACCCATGTATGGACTTGGATTTGGATTTGGATTCAAAAATCCAATCCAATATCCATATCCATGGCCCACATCACCTTCTCATAAATGGAGGTGGAGCCCACTTGAATTTCACGTGGGATTATGGGCATGAGAGAGAGTGGGGGTGGATAAGATCAAGTGTGTGTTGTAATTAAGCTTGACTTGTGTGTCAAGTTTGGGGTTAATCATGTGGGTTAGCCTAATTAGGTGGGTTTAAGCTTGTAATTAGCCAAAACCTAACCTAGGGCTGCACCAACATGATGTGGTTAAGGTCTATGGGCCATGCAAAGGGAGCTCCTTCACCTAAACCTAACTAAAAGTACCTAATCCTAGCCTTCCACCCTAATCCGCCCCTAATCTGAGCCTAATCACCTAACCTACTTCCCTAATCCCGGCCTAATCCCAACCTAATCACCTAACCCAATTCCCTAATCCTTCTCTAAACCTAGCCTAATCCTAGCCTAATCACCTAACCTAGCTCACTAAACCTCACCCTAGAACCAACCCACCTAACTAAACCCTAAACCCCTAAACCACCCCTAGCCCACAACCAACCCAAACCACTTGTATTTGAAATATCTGGCCCTACCCTTTCCAGCCCACATTATCATCATACCACCCTACCTAAACCACCTAACCACTACCCCAAACCCAGCCCTAAACGACCTAGCCCAGCCCTATATAACCCCCCCCCCCTTGGGGGCGGGTTGGATAACCTAGCAGCCCTCACCTTCCCAACCGGGTCCTCCCCTTCCAGCTCAGCCGAACCACTACCTACTCTACATCGAACCACCACCTGCTCCACATCCCGCCACCACCTGCACCATCACCTTCGAGCTGAGCGCCACCACCACCACCACTTTCATCCGGCTGACTCCTTACTACCCGCCACCCTCTCTTCACCCGGTAAGTCCCCTACATCCTACCTTACTACTTCTTCACTCCCTCTCCACTTTCAGCCACCTAATCCACTCCCATAGCACCCTAACACCAGCCCTTCCACTTGCTGCCACCAGCCCCACTCAGCCGAACCCATAGCACCCTAACAACCCGCCAACCTTAGGTGCCCCATTAGACCTTCCCTTAGGTTCACCCTTTGCACAACCTACCTTAAAACTAAACCCTATCCTTAGTTGTAGACGCGCGAAAATCCCCGCCTCTTCGCCTCTTTCGGGGCTTGGAGTGGATCTTCTCGTGTGTCTAAGGCCTATGTATACAAATAGGGCGTGCCAGCTAGCTTACTTAAGCTAGCGAAGATATATTTAATACTGACTTCTAAACGTGGCGACTGTGAGCAAGTAAGCTCTTGTCGTCGCAGACCTTCTTGCACCGATGCGCAAGGGTCAGTCTGTACGCTTTGCAAAAATCGAGTTTTGGAGAGAAAGTCTACGAAGCGGTTCGAGGTGTCTATTTCGGGTTTTTAAGATGCGATTGCATATTTTAGATCACGTGGATTTGCACGTGCCTAAGTCTTTTCTTTTATCCCTTTTCGGGCCACCTAGTTTGTGTGTTATGAACACTCCACTACATGGGCGAATTCGAGCGGGGCTTGCTTTGATGCAATATGCGTCCTACCTCGTGGTATGGCGTAGATGCAATGCAAACTCACGCTACTCCAAAGGGAAAACCCGAAATGTAAAGACAATACTGAAGGGGAAATAACAGAAGGGAAATAACCGAAGGGAAATAACCAAAGGGAAATAACCGAAGGGAAATAACCGAAGGGAGATATGTATATATCTTATATATATGAGCCCTTACTCGGGTCTTGCAAATAAGAGCGAAGGCTCAATGTGGGTGCGTGCTTGAATTGAAAGACTTACACACACGACATGAAATTAAACCCAAATATAAATTGCAGTATGGCCTTGACTAAGGTCTTGGGAGTAAGAGCGAAGGCTCAATGTGTGTGAGAGTGCTTGAATTGAAGTACTACACACACGACATGAAATTAAACCCAAATATAACTGCAATAAGGCCTTTACTAAGGTCTTGGGAGTAAGAGCGAAGGCTCAATGTGTGTGAAAGTGCTTGAATTGAAAGACTTACTCACACGACATGAAATGAAACCTAAATAGTATAGGTCGGCCCTTACTTGGGTCTTGCAACTAAGAGCGAAAGCTCAATGTGTGTGAGAGTGCTTGAATTGAAAGACTTACTCACACGACAAGAAATGAAACTCAAATAGTATAGGTCGGCCCTTACTTGGGTCTTTCAAATAAGAGTGAAAGCTCAATGTGTGTGAGAGTGCTTGAATTGAAAGACTTACTCACACGACAAGAAATGAAACCCAAATAGTATAGGTCGGCCCTTACTTGGGTCTTTCAAATAAGAGCGAAAGCTCAATGTGTGTGAGTGTTTGAATTGAAAGACAACGCACCCAACTTAAACAAAACTCTTCGAAAATGAAAGTATATATGTACACTTATATATTAGGGGCTGATTAGGCCCGTGTGTGCTCAAAATCGTGCACGACTAAGAGAGTGCAGTGTGTGGTTGTGCCAAGCCACGTTATTACAAGCGGGGGGAGACTATGCTCCGTTATTACAACCCCGTATCAAATTGAATCTCAAGCAAGTGTACAACTAAAGACCAAGTTTAGACACTTACGAGTAGCTGGTCCGTAGAGGCCTTGCTTGAGCGTGGACTTGGCCTTGGGCTGCAAACGGGAGCTCCGCGAAGGTAGGTGATCAAAGGTGCTGGCCGACTGCAAGTGGGGCGCGGGATAGGCGCCTCGAAGGTGGCCAGTGGCAAGTAGATGGCGCCTCAAAGTAGGGGGTTTAAAGGGGCTGAATGAGTGAGGTATTAGGATCACTAGGGGAGTTGGGTACTTAGGGAAACTGGACCTAAAAGGTGAGCTGGTGGGAAGGCCGAATAGGACACCTAGGGGAAGGCCGAATGGGAGATGATGGCTAGGTAGTGGCCGGCCGTTTGGGTTATACTAGGTTCGGCTAGGTTAAAGTGGTGGTGGCAAAGGGGCCGAGATGAAGATAGGATGGGTGGCTAGGAGTGGAGAGGTGGTAGAGAGGGGCTTTGAGGGAGTTTGGGGTACTTACCGAATGGGGAGAGGTGGCGGATGAAGTGGGAAGCAGGCGGGCAGGTGACTGTTGGCTGGTTCGGTTGGGTGGAGGTAGTGGCGTCCGGCTGAGGGATGGTGGTGGTGGCTGGAAGAGGGAAGGTGGCGGTGCAGGTGGAGCTGATGGAGCAGGTGGAGCCGTTGGGGAGTGGAGCAGGCGGGCGGATTGGAGAGTGGAATCGGCTGGGCTGAGGTGAGGGCTCCCCCCTTGAAAACCCGCCCCCAAGGAGGGGGGTTTAAATAGGGGATGGGTAGGTCGGTTAGGGCTGGGATGAGGGTAGTGGTTAGGTGGTTTAGGTAGGGTGGTATGTAGATAAGGTGGGCTGGAAAGGGTTGGGCCAGATATTTTAAAACTAGGGGTTTGGGTAAATCGTGGGCTAAGGGTGGTTTAGGGGTTTAGGGCTAGGTTAGGTGGTTGGGTTTTAGGGTGAGGTTTAGTGAGGTAGGTTAGGTGATTAGGCTAGGTTTAGGCTAGGATTAGGGAAATTAATCTAGGTTTAGGGAAGGATTAGGGAAGTGGGTTAGGTGATTAGGTTCAGATTAGTGGTGGATTAGGGGTTTAGGCTAGGATTAGGCATTTTGGGTTAGGTTTAGGTGAGGGAGCTACCTTAGCATGGCCCATAGACCTTGATCACCCCATGTTGGTGCAGCCCTAGGTTAGGTTTTAGCTAATTACAAGCTTAAACCCACTCAATTAGGCTAACCCACATGATTAACCCAAACTTGACACACAAGTCAAGCTTAATACAACACTCTTGATATTTTTCAACCCCACTCTCTCTCATGCCCAATATCCCACGTGAAACTCAAGTGGGCCCCACCTCCATTTATGAGAAGGTGATGTGGGCCATGGATATGGATATTGGATTGGGTCTCTGGATCCAAATCCAAATCCAAGTCCACACATATGGGTTTGGATTGGAATCTGGATATATATGGTCCAAATCCAATCCAAACTGAACTCTGACTCCTTCGAGCTGGGTTCGAAACGGACGATTCGTGCGGGGCCTGACAGCATCAGTACTCCGTCTGCGTTGGGTCTTCGCCAACATAGTCGTCCGCCTCCGTTTCTGCCTTCCGGAGATGACTTCAAATGCTATTTTGGTAAGAACAGGGTCTTGGACGTTCGAGATCCTGGGGTGTGAATCAGATACAAGAGTTGCTGTGCCGGGCGTGACGTGTGCTCCGGTTCTGGGCTCTTCTTGGCTCTCCTGGTCCTGTCTTGATCGGGCCAAGCCACTTCGGGGTTTCAACACATGTCTTAAAAGGGTTTTCAAAAGCTATATCATATGTTTTTGAAAGATAAAATTTAAAACATATATACAGGGTTGTCTGGAAGGCTCCTGGGTTTCCAAACTCAAAATGGCCCTTTGGGGGCTGCTTTTATAAAACCAGATTTGTTTAAGAAATTCGTGGGATTTCGGGGTGTTTACATTAGTGACCCTACTTAGGCCCTTTAGCCCAACACGCCAAAAAGAACCCGTCTCTAGTAGCCGGCCACCTTCAAGGCGCCTCTTCCGTGCACCAAGAACATCCGGCCAGCACCTCCCCTTGGCGTTCAACCTCGCGAAGCTCCCTTTTGTAGCCCAAGGCGAAGGCCAAGCCCACGCTCAAGCAAGGCATCTTCGGACTAGCTATTAGTAAGTGCCTAACTCGGTCTTTAGTTGTATACTTGCTTGAGATTCAATTCGATACGGGGTTGTAATAACGGAGCATAGCCTCCCCCCGCTTGTAATAACGTGGCTTAGCACACCCACACATGTGCACTCTCTTAGTTGTGCACGATTTTGAACACACACGGGCCTAATCAGCCCCTAATACATAAGTATATACATATACTTTATTTTTTGTAGGGTTTTGCTTAAGTTGGGTGTGTTGTCTTTCAATTCAAGCACTCACACACATTGAGCCTTCGCTCTTATTTGAAAGACCCAAGTAAGGGCCGTGTTATACTATTTGGGCTTTCATTTCATGTCGTGTGTGTTGTCTTTCAATTCAAGCACTCACACACATTGAGCCTTCGCTCTTATTTGAAAGACCCAAGTAAGGGCCGACCTATACTATTTGGGTTTCATTTCATGTCGTGTGTGTAAGTCTTTCAATTCAAGCACTCACACACATTGAGCATTCGCTCTTATTTGAAAGACCCAAGTAAGGGTCGACCTATACTATTTGGGTTTCATTTCATGTCGTGTGTGTAAGTCTTTCAATTCAAGCACTCACACACATTGAGCTTTCGCTCTTATTTGAAAGACCCAAGTAAGGGCCGTGTTATACTATTTGGGTTTAATTTCATGTTGTGTGCGTAGTACTTCAATTCAAGCACTCACACACATTGAGCTTTCGCTCTTATTCCCAAGACCTTAATCAAGGCCATACTGCAAGTTATATTTGGGTTTAATTTCATGTCGTGTGTGTAAGTCTTTCAATTCAAGCACGCACCCACATTGAGCCTTCGCTCTTATTTGCAAGACCCGAGTAAGGGCCCATATACCTACTCTATATACATATCTCCCTTCGGCATTTACTTTACAAGTCATTTCCCTTCGGTTATTTCCCTTCGGTCATTTCCCTTCGGTTATTTCCCTTCAGCATTGACTTTACATTCGGGTTTTCCCTTTGGAGTAGCGTGAGTTTGCATTGCATCTATGCCATACCACGAGGTAGGACACATATTGCATCAAAGCAAGCCCCGCTCGAATTCACCCATGTAGTGGAGTGTTCATAACACACAAACTAGGTGGCCCATAAAGGGATAAAAGGAAAGACTTAGGCATGTGCAAATCCACGTTATCTAAAATCTGCAAATCGCATCTAAAAGACCCGAATTAGACACCTTGAACCGCTTCGTAGGCTTTCTATCCCAAAAACTCAATTTTTGCAAAGCGTACAGACTGACCCTTGCGCATCGATGTAAGAAGGTCTGCGACGACAAGAGCTCACTTGCTCACAGTCGCCACGATTAGAAGTCAGTTTAAATATATCTTCGCTAGCTTTGGTAAGCCAGCTAGCACGCCCTGTTTACATAAATAGGCCTTAGACGCACGAGAGGATCCACTCCAAGCCCAGGAAAGGCAGGGAGGCGTGGGGATTTTTGCACGTCTACAGAGATTGGCATGCTCGGTGGGACGTGAGCCTTTCAAAAATCGAGTTTTTAAGTTAGAAGTTTGCGAAAATTTTGTAAAAAGTGTCATTTTAACTTATTTTCTTTGCTTGTACTTAGGATATTTTGAAAAAGCTTGAAAAGCATGTCAAAATCCAATCCAAGTGAAGTGTCGAGCCAAGGCTCATGCGCATCAAGTTCTCACTCTAGGAGGATTTTCAAAAACAAAATAAAACTAGATGAGATCGAGGACCTGAGAAGGGAGTTTGAGGCCAAAATCGATGCTCTCAGCCAAGAGGCTGAAGTAGGCGATTCATGTTCATCAAACAGTGAACAAAGGCCCAAGAAAAAATCTGAAAAACCTCGCAAGCACAAAGAGGCCTCCGTAATGGAAGGCAACCAATACCCCGAGTCCTTCACACAAAAGGACCGTAAAGCCCTACAGTAGTTGCTGAAAGGGTAGAATAAAGAGAAAAGAAGCTACGCCCTGTCTGATTTCCTTCCTATGGATTACGAAACAAACAGTGACGATGAAATGCCGAACTTCCATCGGTATGATGGCATGGGAGACCCTAGGTCTCACTTGCAGCTTTTCTCGCGTTGAGCCCATAAGAAGAAAAAGGACTCGATGAAATGGGTGTATTGGTTTCCTTTATCCCTTAAAGGCACAGCTGCCAAATGGTTGGCTTCCTACGACTTAAGCCAGTTCGCTACTTTTGAAGAGTTAGCGAACTGCTTCATGCAAAGATTTGCACAAAACGTAGAAGTCACGCCGACTTTGAATTCCTTAAGGGATACAAAGCAAGGCATGAATGAAGACGTACATGCCTTCATTATAAGATGGAGGTCGCTTTTGGGCCAAGTGCGAGAGCCCATATCCGAAGGATGCGCAGTCATGCTCATCCTGGATAACTTTAAAAGCGAGTTAAAAACCCTTCTCTCGCACCATGAGATCTCAACTTTCCATAAGTTGATCAAAAAGGCCTCCCTTTTCGAAACCAACTTGCGAAAAGGGACATACGATCACTTGTGGAAAGGAAGTGCCGTTCCAAAAACCCGCTTGGAAAAACCCATCACATACGGGCTACCCACGATGGACAAAGGGGCAAAGCCCCATAAAATCGCCAATGTCCAGGTGGATCTAGGCGTGGCGGGCACTTCCAAAATTTTTGAAAAGTTAGAAAATAAGAGGGAGTGAAACTTTCAAAAACCGGTTGAAAAATGGGAGTACACTCCGCTGGGGCAACCTGTGTCGGAGGTCCTAGACCTCCTACTTGCCCAGGGCATGATAGAACTCCCTGAAATCCCCGAAGGAGTCACTTCTAAAGGGGGGTATTTAAACTGATTTTGTAAATATCATCAGCTCAAAGGCCATGATACCAAACGCTGCTTCTCCCTCTTAAATAAAATTGAGAACTTGATAGGAGAAGGCCGGCTCCAGGTCACTGCGGAACCTGAGCCACCTCAAGCTATCTTCAAGGAACCCTTTCCCAAGCATGCCAGTGGCAGTGGAAAAGGAAAGGAGGTATGTACCCTCACCATTTCCAAGAAACTAGCGCAAAAACCAGAGTCTGGTCGACCCACTTGTGCGCCCATTCTTGTACTATACAAGAAACCCACCCAAGTCGTCATTCGGGGACCACCAAAAGTGAAAACCCCGGTAAAACCAGTTTTGAAAACCCAAGGTTCTCCTCAGCTCATCCTTAGAGCCAAATTTAGCGCGAACCCTAGGCTGGTTGTGGGGGAAGTCACTAGATCCGGGAGGATCTATCAACCCCCGTACCTTCAAGGTGCTCAAAAGGTGGTCAGTGTGCCTGGCCCCTAAAAAGCATGTATCCATAGTGTTCTGCCAAAAGCAGATAAGGACAAAGTCATCCTAAATCCTTATGACTTCGAAAACCACCTTTCAAAGATTCCTATTCACATGTCTATCTTAGATCTTATAAAAACCTCGCCTAGGCATAGACTTGTATTAGAGAAAATTCTAGAAAGGGCCAAGGTTGATTCGAACATAAGTTCGGAATCCTTGTCTGCCCAAGTGGCTTTATTAGGAGCAAAATCACCCATCACTTTCTCGGAAGATGATGTAGATAGACCCTACGAAACCCATAACCAGGCCCTGCATATCGAGGTGGTTCTAAACAACCACTCTCTGGACAGGTGCCTAGTCGATGGTGGAGGAGGGCTCAACATCCTTCCACTTCATGTGGCGTACAAAATCGGAGTCACCTTGACTTCAGTGAACCCAAGCCCCATCGTTATCACTGGATACGATGGGAATGCGTCTAGACCTTTAGGATCCATCGAACTCCCAATGAAAATGGGGGGGATCGAACACACGGGGGTGTTCCATGTCTTGGACATCCACCCCCATTATAACTTATTGTTGGGAAGGCCCTAGATACACAGTTTGTGCGTTGTGCCATCCTCCTTCCAAAGGTGTGTTAAGATCCCTTTTAGGGACCAGGTCGTTGTAATCCTAGGTGAGAGTCACCGACAGCATCAGGGGATTATAAACTCCCCTTGTTTATCAAGCTCCCAGGCCCATGAGGCTAACCTGGGGCAAATTATGGTCGAGCCACCACGGCTCGTGTTGAACAACCCTAGGAAAGTTGCATATGTGAAGAGGCCGCCCAAAGCAGGTCCCCTCCCGATTCTAACCCTTCTAGGACGACCCAAGCGTTCCCTATTTCCAAAGCCCCTAGACAAGAGGCCATATGAGCACAATATGGACGATAGCATGTTCCAAGACCACGACTTATATCAAACCTTTTCAAAAAACAAAAAGTCATGGAACATGTTGTTAAACATGGGCTACACGCCCTACAAGAGTCTAGGGGCACAGAACTAGGGTCTCCTAGAGCCCATTCTTCCTAGGGCCAATCCAAGTCGATATGGGATCGTCTATACTCCCCGAATACCGCCGGAGCCACGCCCTGTGACCACCTGGGTCAAGGGTGCCCCGGAACCTACCTTAGAAGAGACCTACGATTTAGATCTTCTATTCCGAGTCTAACCCATAGTGTTTTTCCTACGTAGGTATGACAGAAGATCCCTTTTCTAAAAATACAAAAACATTTGAAAACCTTAAAATCAAAAAAATCGAAAAACAAGGAAAACCAAAAACAATGGAAAAACAAAAACTCGAAAATAGAGTACTTTGTATAGTTCCCAAGGTTCTTGTTTTACAAAAAACAAAAAAATCGAAAATTTGGAAAATACCAAAAAGATTTTGTACATAGCTGCTCCTAGTAGGACTTTGACAAAAGAAAAGGATTTCGAAAGAAACGTCGTCTGCATAGCCAGACCAAAAGTTTCGAAATCACTTGAAAATCCAAGTACCAAACCAGGTCATTTTGAAAACCACGCATCAAATTCCCTCGGGTCTATAGCCCACGAGAATGATCAAAGCCCAGAAGTGGATCCCCTTGAGGAAGATTCCATTTCTGAGCTCCCAAAATTTCATAAAATTCTCGATTTTGAAAGACCTTCCCAATCAGTAGGAGGAGATTTCATAGAGGTGAACCTAGGGGATGATTCCAATCCCAAATCCATCAAAATAGGTGCATGCTTGCATGAAACTGAAAGGTTAGCATTCATTGCATTTCTACGAACCTATTTAGATGTGTTTGCATGGACGTATGAAGACATGCCGGGCATAGATCCCAGCATTGTCGAACATCGTCTTCCCTTAGATGCAGGTATAAAACCAATAAAGCAGAAGCTTAGGAAAATACACCCGAATGTACACACGCAAGTCAAAGAGGGTTTAGAAGATCTGCTAAAAGCTGAATTTATAAAACCCATTGCGTATTCTGATTGGTTATCAAATATCGTTGTAGTTCGAAAAACCAATGGGAAAATTCGAATATGCATCGATTTCAGAAACCTGAATAAAGCCACTCCAAAGGATAATTATCCTTTACCAAACATAGATTTGATAGTCGATAGTACTGCAAATCATGAAATGTTTTCATTTATGGATGGCTATTCAGGCTATAATCAAATCAAACTAAGCCCACGAGATCAAGGTAAGACCGCCTTCACAACCCCATGGGGCACGTACTGCTATACAGTCATGCCCTTTGGTTTGAAAAATGTCGGCGCAACATACCAACGAGCCATGACCACGATCTTCCATGATCAAATTCATGAGCTCGTAGAAGTGTATATAGATGATCTCTTGGCAAAATCCAAAACCCGATGCACTCACATCGAATGTTTACAAAAGATTTTCGAAAGGCTTAGGCTTTACAAAGTAAAGCTAAACCCTCAAAAATGTGTATTCGAGGTAGAATCAGGGAAGCTTCTAGGCTTTGTGGTGAGCCAAAGGGGAATAGAAGTCGACCCCTCTAAGTGTCGAGCCATCATAGACATGGCTCCACCCTCCAATCTCACCCAAATCCGTAGCCTCCAGGGTCGTTTACAATCCGTTCGTCGATTCATATCGAATCTGACAACTAGATGCGAACCCTTCAACAAACTGTTAAGGAAGGGCACGAAATTCTTATGGGATGACGAATGCCAGAAGTCCTTCGAGAGACTGAAGGCATACTTGGTTAATCCCCCTGTTTTGAATCCTCCAAAACAAGGAAGATCGCTTTTATTATACATCTCCGTGCATGCAAATGCTTTAGGAGCCCTGTTGGCTCAATACGAGGATGACACCCATAAGGAGTATGCCATCTACTATATTTTGAAAACTGTCTTGGTTTATGAACGAAATTATCAAGCCATGGAGAAGACGTGCTTGGCCCTAGTCTGGGCCTGCCAGAAATTCAGACACTATTTCCTAGATCATGAGATCTGGATAGTGTCCAAGCTTGATCCAATCAAGCACTTGTTCGAAAAACCCATTCTCACCGGTAGATTGGGCAAATGGCAACTCCTTCTAATGGAGTATGACCTAAAATACCATCACCAGATCTCCATTAAGGGGCAAGCCCTAGCAGATTACGTGGTTGAGTTCCCCTTAGAGGACGCATATCCCACTCTTGTTGAAATGCCTGATGAAGGCATATTGCAAAACCATTTTCAAAACCACATTTTATCAAATTCTTTTGAAAACCAAGTGTGGAAGATGCACTTCGATGGGACACGAAACCAACGAGGGGCTGGTGTTGGGGTCATCCTCATCTCCCCTGAAAAGGGCGAGATTCCCATAGCAGTCCGCTTAGATTTCGAATGTTCCAACAACGTAGCTGAGTATGAAGCACTCTTACAAGGCTTAAGAATTTCGAAAACTCTAGGGGCATCATGCATCGAGGTCTTTGGAGATTCGCTCCTTGTCATAAACCAGGTTTTGAAAATTTGGCAAGTATGTAATGAGAAACTACTTCCATATCACGAGTTGGCCACTCGATTGGTCCAGTCCTTCCAATCGTGTAAACTCACACACATAGGAAGAGAGGACAATGGTATCGCCGATGCCCTCTCCTCCTTGGGTTCAGCCTTGAAGGTCGATCCCATTTTAGGGACCAGATCTTTGGAAATATGGCATCCGCCTCACCCATCCACACACGACTTGGATATTTGCCAAAATAACCCAGAGTCTGTTGAAAAACCCTGGTTTTATGACATCAAACAGTTTTTAGAAAATGGGGGATTCACCGAGGATGCCACATCCAAAGATAAGGCATTCATTCGTAAGATTTCAACCCGATACACCATTTTGGGTGGGGTTTTGTACAAAAGAAGTTTTACCGGCATTCTGCTTAGGTGTATCGACCTAGAGGAGGCTAGGATAGTGATGCACGAGTTCCATGATGGAGAATGTGGAGGTCATGTTAATGCCAACATGATGGCAATGAAAATACTTAGAGGGGGCTATTTTTGGTCCACCCTGAAAAGGGATTGCCACGACCATGTTAGGAAGTGTCATCCATGTCAAGTGCATGGGCACGCCATTCATATCCCATCATCTGCATTGCATTCCGTGGTCAGCCCCTGGCCATTTACCATGTGGGCGTTTGACATCGTAGGCCCAATATTTCCAAAGGCCTCGAATGGGCATCGATTTATTTTAGCAGCCACGGAGTATTTCTCCAAGTGGGTGGAAGCCATTTCCCTAACCAATGTAATGGGGCAACATGTGGTGGCTTTCATCCGGAGGAATATCTTGGCTCGATTTGGGGTTCCACGAGACCTTGTGTCTGATAATGGCACCCCATTCAAGAACGAGCGGATGGTTAAGTTGTGCAACACGTATGGCATAACTCACCACTTCTCCTCGCCCTACTACCCTCAAGGCAATGGCCAAGCCGAAGCCACAAACAAGACTCTCATTAGCATAATTGAGAAAACCTTAGAGAAGGGTAGGACGTGGCACGAGAAGCTGGATGAAGCCTTATGGGCTTATAGGACTTCCATCCGGACTCCCACGAATGCCACACCATTCGAATTGGTCTATGGCACTGTAAACACCCCGAAATCCCACGAATTTCTCAAAATCCATCTGGTTTTATACAAGCAGCCCCAAAGGGCCATTTTGAGTTTGGAAACCCAGGAGCCTTCCAAACAAACCCTGTATATATGTTTAAAACTTTATCTTTCAAAAACATATGATATAGCTTTTGAAAACCCTTTTTAGAACCTGTTTTGAAACCCCGAAGTGGCTTGGCCCGATCAAGACAGGACCAGGAGAGCCAAGAAGAGCCCGGAACCGGAGCACCTGTCGAGCCCGGCGCAGCAACTCTTGCATCTAATTCACCTCCCAGGATCTCGAACGTCCAAGACCCTGTTCTTACCAAAATATCATTTGAAGTCATCTCCGGAAGGCAGAAACGGAGGCGGGCGACCATGTTGGCGAAGACCCAACGCAGACGGAGCACTGATGCTGTCAGGCCCCGCACGAATCGTCCGTCTCGAACCCAGCCCGAAGGAGTCAGAGTTCAGTTTGGATTGGATCTGGACCATATATATCCAGATCCCAATCCAAACCCATATGTGGACTTGGATTTGGATTTGGATCCAGAGATCCAATCCAATATCCATATCCATGGCCCACATCACCTTCTCATAAATGGAGGTGGGGCCCACTTGAAATTCACGTGGGATATTGGGCATGAGAGAGAGTGGGGGTGATAAATATCAAGAGTGTTGTATTAAGCTTGACTTGTGTGTCAAGTTTGGGTTTAATCTTGTGGTTTAGCCTAATTGAGTGGGTTTAAGCTTGTAATTAGCTAAAACCTAACCTAGGGCTGCACCAACATGGGGTGATCAAGGTCTATGGGCCATGCTAAGGGAGCTCCATCACCTAAACCTAGCCAAAAATGCCTAAACCTAGCCTAAACCCCTAATCCACCCCTAATTTGAACCTAATCACCTAACCCACTTCCCTAATCCCGGCCTAATCCCAACCTAATCACCTAACCCACTTCCCTAATCCTTCCCTAAACCTAGATTAATTTCCCTAATCCTAGCCTAAACCTAGCCTAAACCACCTAACCTAGCTCACTAAACCTCACCCTAAAACCCAACCACCTAACCTAGCCCTAAACCACCCTTAGCCCACGATTTTCCCAAACACCTAGTTTTAAAATATCTGGCCCAATCCCATCCAGCCCACCTTATCTACATACTACCCTACCTAAACCACCTAACCACTACCCACAACCCAGCCCTAACCGACCTACCCATCCCCTATTTAAACCCCCCCCATTGTGGGCGGGTTTTCCAAGTGGGAACCACACTCCACCACCCAGCCGGGCCCTCTCCTTCTCCCATCTCTCACCCGTCTTCCCAGCAGCTCCAGCTCCACCAGCCGCCACCTGCTCCGCCACTCTCCCTCTCCGTCCACCATCACTGCCCCCCCAGCCGGACACCACCACCTCACTCAGCCGGGCCCTCTCCTTCTCCCATCTTCCACCAGCCGACAGCCACCTTTGCCGCCACTCCTTCCCATTCGGTAAGTCCCCCTAACTCCCTCAAAACCACTCTCTACCACCTCTCCACTCTTAGCCACCCATCTTCCCCTTAGCTCCACCTCTTTGCCGCCACCACCTAAGCCTAGCCGAACCTAGGATAACCCAAGTGGCTGGCCACTACTCAGCCACCATCTCCCATTCGGCCGACCCCCCCCTAGGTGTCCTATTTGGCCTTCCCACTAGCTCACCTTTTAGGTCCAGTTTCCCTAAGTCCCTAACTTCCCTAGTGACCCTAAGACCCACTTAGTCAGCCACTCTAAACTCCCTACTTGGAGGCGCCGCCCACTTGCCACCGGTCCCCTTCGAGGCGTCCATCCCGCGCCCCCTTTTGCAGCCGGCCAGCACTCTTGGTCACACACCTTCGTGGAGCTCCCATTTGCAGCCCAAAGCCAAGGCCACGCTCAAGCAAGACCTCTACGAACCAGCTACTTGTAAGTTTCTAAACTCGGTCTTTGATCATACACTTGCTTGAAATTCAATTCGATACGGGGTTGTAATAACGGAGCATAGTCTCCCCCCGCTTGTAATAACGTGGCTTGGCACAACCACACACGTGCACTCTCTTAGTCGTGCACAATTTTGCACACACACGGGCCTAATCCGCCCCAATATATAAGTGTACGTATATATTTCATTTCCGAAGGGTTTTGCTTAAGTTGGGTGTGTTGTCTTTCAATTTAAACACTCTCACACACATTGAGCTTTCGCTCTTATTTGAAAGACCCAAGTAAGGGCCGACCTATACTATTTGGGTTTCATTTCATGTCGTGTGAGTAAGTCTTTCAATTTAAACACTCTCACACACATTGAGCTTTCGCTCTTATTTGAAAGACCCAAGTAAGGGCCGACCTATACTATTTGGGTTTCATTTCATGTCGTGTGAGTAAGTCTTTCAATTTAAACACTCTCACACACATTGAGCTTTCGCTCTTACTCCCAAGACCTTAGTAAAGGCCTTATTGCAGTTATATTTGGGTTTCATTTATGTCGTGTGTGTAGTACTTCAATTTAAACACTCTCACACACATTGAGCCTTCGCTCTTACTCCCAAGACCTTAGTCAAGGCCATACTGCAATTTATATTTGGGTTTAATTTCATGTCGTGTGTGTAAGTCTTTCAATTCAAACACGCACCCACATTGAGCCTTCGCTCTTATTTGCAAGACCCGAGTAAGGGCTCATATACATAAGATATATACATATCTCCCTTCGGTTATTTCCCTTCGGTTATTTCCCTTCGGTTATTTCCCTTCGGTTATTTCCCTTCTGTTATTTCCCTTCAGCATTGTCTTTACATTTCGGGTTTTCCCTTTGGAGTAGCGTGAGTTTGCATTGCATCTACGCCATACCACGAGGTAGGACGCATATTGCATCGAAGCAACCCCCGCTCGAATTCGCCCATGTAGTGGAGTGTTCATAACACACAAACTAGGCGACCCAAAAAGGGATAAAAGAAAAGACTTAGGCACGTGCAAATCCACGCGATCTAAAACATGCAATCGCATCTTAAAGACCCGAAATAGACACCTCGAACCGTTTCGTAGACTTTCTCCCTAAAAACTCGATTTTTTGCAAAAGCGTACAGACTGACCCTTGCGCATCGGTGCAAGAAGGTCTGCGACGACAAGAGCTCACTTGCTCACAGTCGCCACGTTTAGAAGTCAGTGTTGATATATCTTCGCTAGCTTAAGTAAGCTAGCTGGCACGCCCTGTTTGTATACATAGGCCTTAGACGCACGATAAGATCCACTCCAAGCCACGAAAGGGGCGAAGAGGCGGGGATTTTCGCGCGTCTACAGAGATTGGCACGCCCGGTGGGACGTGAGCCTTTTCAAAAATCGAGTTTACTTATAGGAGTCTTGCGAAAATTTTATAAAGGTGTCGTTTTAACTTGTTTTCTTTGCTTTTACTTAGGAAATTTTGAAAAAGCTTGAAAAGCATGTCAAAATCCAATCCAAGTGAAGTGTCGAGCCAAGGCTCATGCGCATCAAGTTCTCACTCTAGGAGGATTTTCAAAAACAAAATAAAACTAGATGAAATCGAGGACTTGAGAAGGGAATTTGAGGCCAAAATCGATGCTCTCAGCCAAGAGGCTGAAGTAGGCGATTCGTGTTCATCAAACGGTGAACAAAGGCCTAAAAAGAAAATTGAAAAACCTCGCAAGCAAAAAGAAGCCTCCGTAATGGAAGGCAACCAATACCACGAGTCCTTCACACAAAAGGACCGTAAAGCCCTACAGCAACTGCTGAAAGGGCAAAATAAAGAGAAAAAAAAGCTACGCCCTGTCTGATTTCCTTCCCATGGATTACGAAACAGACAGTGACGATGAAATACCGAACTTCCATCGGTATGATGGCATGGGAGACCCTAGGTCTCACTTGCAGCTTTTCTCACGTCGAGCCCATAAGAAGAAAAAGGACTCGATGAAATGGGTGTATTGGTTCCCTCTATCCCTTAAAGGCACAGCTGCCAAATGGCTGGCTTCCTACGACTTAAGCCAGTTCGCTACTTTTGAAGAGTTAGCAAACTGCTTCATGCAAAGATTTGCACACAACGTGGAAGTCACGCCAACCCTGAATACCTTAAGGGATACAAAGCAAGGCATGAACGAAGACGTGCATGCCTTCATTATAAGATGGAGGTCTCTTTTAGGCCAAGTGCGAGAGCCTATATCCGAAGGATGCGCAGTAATGCTCATCCTGGATAATTTCAAAAGCGAGTTAAAAACCCTTCTCTCGCTCCATGAGATTTCAACTTTCCATAAGTTGATCAAAAAGGCTTCCCTTTTCGAAACCAACTTGCGAAAAGGGACATACGACCACTTATGGAAAGGAAGTGCCGTTCCCAAAACACGTGTGGAAAAGCCCATCGCATATGGGCTGCCCACAATGGACAAAGGGGCAAAGCCCCATAAAATCGCCAATGTCCGGGTGGATCCAGGCATGGCGGGCACTTCTAAAAATTTTGAAAAAATAGAAAATAAGAGAGAACGCAATTTTTCAAAACCAATTGAAAAACGGGAGTACACTCCGCTGGGGCAACCTGTGTCGGAGGTCCTAGACCTCCTACTTGCCCAGGGCATGATCGAACTCCCTGAAATCCCCGAAGGAGTCACGTCCAAAGGGGGGTATTTAAACCGGTTTTGCAAGTATCATCGGCTCAAAGGCCATGATACCAAACGGTGCTTCTCTCTTCTAAATAAAATTGAGAACTTGATAGCGGAGGGCCGGCTCCAGGTCACTGCGGAATCTGAGCCACCTCAAGCTATCTTCAAGGAACCCTTTCCCAAACACGCCAGTGGCAGTGGGAAAGGAAAGGAGGTATGTACCCTCACCATCTCCAAGGAACTAGCGCGAAGGCCCGAACCTGGTCGGCCTGCTTGTGCGCCCATCCTTGTATTATACAAGAGGCCCGCCCAAGTCGTCATCCGGGGACCACCAAAAGTGGAAACCCCGACAAAACCAGTTTTGAAAATCCAAGGTTCTCCTCAGCTCATCCTTAGAGCCAAGTCTAGCGCAAACCCTAGGCTGGTCGTGGGGGAAGTCACTAGATCCGGGAGGATCTACCAACCCCCGCACCTTCAAGGTGCTCAAAAGGTGGTCAGTGTGCCTGGCCCCTCAAAAGCATGTATCCCTAGTGGTCTGCCAAAAGCAGATAAGGACAAAATCATCCTAAATCCTTATGATTTCGAAAACCACCTTTCAAAGATTCCTATTCACATGTCTATCCTAGAGCTTATCAAAACCTCGCCTAGGCATAGACTTGTCTTAGACAAAATTCTAGAAAGGGCCAAGGTTGATTCGAACATAAGTCCGGAGTCCTTGTCTGCCCAAGTGGCTTTGTTAGGAGCAAAATCGCCCATCACCTTTTCGGAAGATGATGTAGATAGACCCTACGAAACCCATAACCAGGCCCTGCATATCGAGGTGGTTCTAAACAACCACTCTCTGGACAGGTGCCTAGTCGATGGTGGAGGAGGGCTCAACATCCTTCCACTTCACGTGGCGTACAAAATCGGAGTCACCTTGACTTCAGTAAACCCAAGCCCCATCGTTATCACTGGATACGATGGGAATGCGTCTAGGCCTTTAGGATCCATCGAACTCCCAATAGAAACGGGAGGGATCGAACACACGGGGGTGTTCCATGTCTTGGACATCCACCCCCATTATAACCTGTTGCTGGGAAGACCCTAGATACACAGTTTGTGCGCTGTGCCATCCACCTTCCACAAGTGTGTCAAGATCCCTTTTAGGGACCAAGTCGTAGTGATCCTAGGTGAGAGTCACCCACAGCTTCAGGGGATCATAAACTCCCCTTGTTTATCAAGCTCCCAGGCCCATGAGGCTAACCTGGGGCAAATCATGGTTGAGCCACCTCGGCTCGTGTTGAACAACCCTAGGAAGGTTGTATGTGTGAAGGGGCCGCCCAAAGCAGGCCCCCTCCCGACTCTAATCCTCCTAGGAAAACCCAAGCATTCCCTATTTCCAAAACCCCTGGACAAAAGGCCCTACGAGCCTAATATGGACGATAGCATGTTCCAGGACCACGACTTATATCCCATCTTTTCAAAAAACAAAAGGTCATGGAACATGTTATTGAACATGGGCTACACGCCCTACAAAAGTCTAGGGGCACAAAACCAGGGTCTCCTAGAGCCCATCCTTCCTAGGGCCAATCCAAGCCGATATGGAATCGGCTATACTCCCCGAATACCGCCGGAGCCACCCCCTGTGACCACCTGGGTCAAGGGTGCCCCGGAGCCTGTCTTAGAAGAGACCTATGGTTTAGACCTCCTATTCCGAGTCTAACCCATAGTGTTTTCCCTTTGTAGGTATGACGGAAGATCCCTTTTTATAAAAATACCAAAAACATTTGAAAACTTAAAATCCAAAAAAATCGAAAAACAAGGAAAACCAAAAAATGGAAAAGCAAAAACTCGAAAAAAGTGTGCTTTGTATAGTTCCCAAAGTTCTTGTTTTACAAAAACCCAAAAAAATCGAAAATTTGGAAAATACCAAAAAGATTTTGTACATAGCTGCTCCTGGTTTAACTTTGGCGAAAGAAAAGAATTTCGAAGAAACGTCGTCTGCATAGCCAGACCAAA
Organism: Brasenia schreberi; assembly: GCA_036023115.1. Taxonomy (NCBI): domain Eukaryota; kingdom Viridiplantae; phylum Streptophyta; class Magnoliopsida; order Nymphaeales; family Cabombaceae; genus Brasenia; species Brasenia schreberi. The sequence continues at coordinate 1,472,098 of JAYKKT010000039.1, forward strand.
AATTTCGAAATCACTTGAAAATCCAAGTACAAAACCAGGTTATTTTGAAAACCACGCATCAAGTTCCCTCGGGTCTAAAGTCCACGAGAATGATCGAAGCCCAGAAGTGGATCCCCTTGAGGAAGATCCCACTTCTGAGCTCCCAGAATTTCATAGAATTCTCGATTTTGAAAGACCTTCCCAATCAGTAGGAGGAGATTTCGTAGAGGTGAACCTAGGGGATGATTCCAATCCCAAAACCATCAAAATAGGCGCATGCTTGCATGAAACTGAAAAGTTAGCATTCATTGCATTTCTACAAACCTATTTAGATGTGTTTGCATGGACGTATGAAGACATGCCGGGCATAGATCCCAGCATAGTCGAGCATCGTCTTCCCTTAGATATAGGTGTAAAACCAATAAAGCAGAAGCTTAGGAAAATACACCCGAATGTACACACGCAAGTTAAAGAGGGTTTAGAAGATCTGCTAAAAGCCGGATTTATAAAACCCATTGCGTATTCTGATTGGTTGTCAAAGATCGTTGTAGTTCGAAAAACCAATGGGAAAATTCGAATATGCATCGATTTCAGAAACCTGAATAAAGCCACTCCAAAGGATAATTATCCTTTACCAAACATAGATTTGATAGTCGATAGTACTGCAAATCATGAAATGTTTTCATTTATGGATGGCTATTCAGGCTATAATCAAATCAAACTAAGCCCACGAGATCAGGGTAAGACCGTCTTCACAACCCCATGGGGCACGTACTGCTATACAGTCATGCCCTTTGGCTTGAAAAATGCCGGCGCAACATACCAACGAGCCATGAACACGATCTTCCATGATCAAATTCACGAGCTTGTAGAAGTGTATGTAGATGATCTCTTGGCAAAATCCAAAACCCGATGCACCCATATCGAATGTTTACAAAAAATCTTCGAAAGGCTTAGGCTTTACAAAGTAAAGCTAAACCCTCAAAAATGTGTGTTCGGGGTAGAATCAGGGAAGCTTCTAGGCTTTATGGTGAGCCAAAGGGGAATAGAAGTCGACCCCTCTAAGTGTCGAGCCATCATAGACATGGCTCCACCCTCCAATCTCACCCAAGTCCGTAGCCTCCAGGGTCGATTGCAATCTGTGCGCCGATTCATATCGAATCTGGCAACTAGATGCGAACCCTTCAACAAACTGTTGAGGAAGGGCACGAAATTCTTATGGGATGACGAATGCCAAAAGTCCTTCGAGAGACTAAAGGCATACTTGGTTAATCCCCCCGTTTTGAATCCTCCAAAGCAAGGAAAACCGCTTTTATTATACATCTCCGTGCATGTAAACGCTTTAGGAGCCCTGTTGGCTCAATACGAGGATGACACCCATAAGGAGTATGCCATCTACTATATTTCGAAAACTCTCTTGGCTTATGAGCGAAATTATCAAGCCATGGAGAAGACGTGCTTGGCCCTAGTCTGGGCCTGCCAGAAATTCAGACACTACTTCCTAGATCATGAGATCTGGATAGTGTCCAAGCTTGATCCAATCAAGCACTTGTTCGAAAAACCCATTCTCACGGGTAGATTGGGCAAATGGCAACTCCTTCTAATGGAGTATGATCTAAAATACCATCACCAGATCTCCGTTAAGGGGCAGGCCCTAGCAGATTACGTGGCCGACTTCCCCTTGGAGGACGCATATCCCACTCTTGTCGAAATGCCTGATGAAGGCATATTGCAAAACCATTTTCAAAACCACATTTTGGCAAATTCTTTCGAAAACCAAGTGTGGAAGATGCACTTCGACGGGGCACGAAACCAACGAGGGGCTGGTGCCGGGATCATCCTAATCTCCCCTGAAAAGGGCGAGATTCCCATAGCCGTCCGCTTAGATTTCGAATGTTCCAACAACGTAGCTGAGTATGAAGCACTCATACAAGGTTTAAGGATTTCGAAAACTCTAGGGGCATCATGCATCGAGGTCTTTGGAGATTCACTCCTTGTCATAAACCAGATTTTAAAAATTTGGCAAGTACGTAATGAGAAACTACTTCCATATCACGAGTTGGCCACTCGATTGGTCCACTCCTTCCAGTCGTGTAAGCTCACACACGTGGGAAGAGAGGACAATGGCATCGCCGATGCCCTCTCTTCCTTGGGTTCAGCCCTGAAGGTCGATCCCATTTCAGGGACCAGATCTTTGGAAATATGGCATGCGCCCCATCCATCCACACACGACTTGGATATTTGCCAAAACAACCCAGAGTCTATTGAAAAACCCTGGTTCTATGACATAAAACAATTTTTAGAAAATGGGGGATTCACTGAGGATGCCACATCCAAAGATAGGGCATTCATTCGTAAGATTTCGACCCGATACACCTTTCTGGGTGGGGTCTTATACAAAAAGAGTTTTACCGGCATTCTGCTTAGATGTATCGACCTAGAGGAGGCTAGGATAGTGATGCACGAGTTCCACGATGGAGAATGTGGAGGTCATGTTAATGCCAACATGATGGCAATGAAAATACTTAGAGGGGGTTATTTTTGGTCCACCCTGAAAAGGGATTGTCACGATCATGTTAGAAAGTGTCATCCATGTCAAGTGCATGGGCACGCCATTCATATCCCTTCATCTGCATTGCATTCCGTGGTCAGCCCCTGGCCATTTACCATGTGGGCATTTGACATTGTAGGCCCCATATTTCCAAAGGCCTCGAATGGGCATCGTTTTATCTTGGCAGCCACGGAGTATTTCTCCAAGTGGGTGGAAGCCATTTCCCTAACGAATGTGATGGGGCAACATGTGGTGGCTTTCATCCGGAGGAATATCTTGGCTCGATTTGGGGTTCCACGAGACCTTGTGTCTGATAATGGTACCCCATTCAAGAACGAGCGGATGGTTAAGTTGTGCAACACGTATGGCATAACTCACCACTTCTCCTCGCCCTACTACCCTCAAGGCAACGGCCAAGCCGAAGCCACAAACAAGACTCTCATTGGTATCATTGAGAAAACCTTAGAAAAGGGTAGGAGGTGGCATGAGAAGCTGGATGAAGCCTTATGGGCTTATAGGACTTCCATCCGGACTCCCACGAATGCCACACCATTCGAATTGGTCTATGGCACAAACGCCATTCTTCCCATTCATACCCAACTGCATTCATTCCATACATCCATTGCACTCGACCTTCCCCTAGAGACGCTTCAGCATGCTAGGATGGCCGAACTAGATTTGCTAGATGAGAGGCGACTCCTTGCCATGGATCATGCTCGTGCATACCGGCAAAGGATAGCCCGACATTATAGCAAACACATGAGACCTCGCCACTTTGAAGTGGGAGATCTGGTCTTAAAAACCATCCATCATCGTGGCCCACACCCCTTAGGCAAGTGGCGCCCCAACTGGGATGGACCCTATGTTGTACGAGCAACCACTACGAACAATTCGTATTGGTTGATCGATGTAGAAGGTAGGAATTTAGCAGATCCTATCAATATTCAATACTTAAAGAAGTATCATGTGTAGGATCTGGATTAAATTCCAGTTTTCGAAAATTTTAAAGGGATAGCTGCCCTGAGACATGTGAATAAGGTGCAAAGGCGAACTCGTGTGACCCTAAGTGAGAGAATTCGCACTTGTGAAAGAGTGGAGTTTTCAAAATCATGGTTACATTTCAAAATCCTTCTTCTTACAAAGAAAGGCCTAGTTCAACATAGCAAGATACTTGCAAGTAGTACGTGCTATTTCTAAATAGGCTGATCTGGAATGGATCGAGTGTAGGCTTGGGATAAGTCCTCCCCTCTTCTTTTCTCCTTCCAAAAGGAAAACAAAGGCCCAAATCAAAAGGGAATTTCCCATTTAAAGTCTCTTTCCAAAAGAAAGAAACCAGACTTGAAAAAGAAAAATCGATTCTCTTATAAAAAGAGGGATTAAAGAAAAAATACTCCCAAAGGGAGACCCTCTATAAAAAGGAAAAAGAGGCCAAAAAGCTCAAAAAGAGCAGTTTTCCGCCTTCTATGCCTTAAACCACGGGACGCTTCAGAAGGGACCGTGGTATCTCTTTCCCATCCCTGGCTTATCCCAAGCTAAACATGGTTCATTTCGAGGAATCCTAAAGTAAAAATAGGATTTACTTACTTGAATTTCATCTTGTTTGAGAATTCGACCTTTCGAGTAAGCCGTAGGAATTTGAAATGAAGCTTATTTTCTTATAAAACCTCCGCTAGATAAGCGAGTGTTAAGACTCAAACAAGGGCAAGCGCGAAGAGCTCGAGATCCTTAGGATCGAGACTCAAGACAGTTGTCCCTTTTGTAAATAGCTTTTGTAAATAAGTTTTGAAAACCGAACATCGAACAGCATAGGGTTTTTGCTCACTTTGAGCAGTAGGCCTTGTAAGTCTCTAGAGTTCGACCACACCTGGTCTCTGGGAGGTCGCCACTTTTGGCACCACACCCATGTCATTTGCATTCCACGCATGGTACTTGCATGAACATGATCCCATTTAGGACCAGATTCCATAAGTGAACCCTTTGGCGTGATATCTCCTCCTACCAGAGTTTGTAAAATTGAGATTTTGCTAAAATGGGACGATCCCATATTCTTCGTGGCTAGATCTAGGGAGACATTAAAAGGGGTGTTTGTCATCTTTGCCCTTATCCAAATCTATTTGGACAAGGCCAAAGAGGGGCATCTGTAAACACCCCGAAATCCCACGAATTTCTCAAAATCCATCTGGTTTTATACAAGCAGCCCCAAAGGGCCATTTTGAGTTTGGAAACCCAGGAGCCTTCCAAACAAACCCTGTATATATGTTTAAAACTTTATCTTTCAAAAACATATGATATAGCTTTTGAAAACCCTTTTTAGAACCTGTTTTGAAACCCCGAAGTGGCTTGGCCCGATCAAGACAGGACCAGGAGAGCCAAGAAGAGCCCGGAACCGGAGCACCTGTCGAGCCCGGCGCAGCAACTCTTGCATCTAATTCACCTCCCAGGATCTCGAACGTCCAAGACCCTGTTCTTACCAAAATATCATTTGAAGTCATCTCCGGAAGGCAGAAACGGAGGCGGGCGACCATGTTGGCGAAGACCCAACGCAGACGGAGCACTGATGCTGTCAGGCCCCGCACGAATCGTCCGTCTCGAACCCAGCCCGAAGGAGTCAGAGTTCAGTTTGGATTGGATCTGGACCATATATATCCAGATCCCAATCCAAACCCATATGTGGACTTGGATTTGGATTTGGATCCAGAGATCCAATCCAATATCCATATCCATGGCCCACATCACCTTCTCATAAATGGAGGTGGGGCCCACTTGAAATTCACGTGGGATATTGGGCATGAGAGAGAGTGGGGGTGATAAATATCAAGAGTGTTGTATTAAGCTTGACTTGTGTGTCAAGTTTGGGTTTAATCTTGTGGTTTAGCCTAATTGAGTGGGTTTAAGCTTGTAATTAGCTAAAACCTAACCTAGGGCTGCACCAACATGGGGTGATCAAGGTCTATGGGCCATGCTAAGGGAGCTCCATCACCTAAACCTAGCCAAAAATGCCTAAACCTAGCCTAAACCCCTAATCCACCCCTAATTTGAACCTAATCACCTAACCCACTTCCCTAATCCCGGCCTAATCCCAACCTAATCACCTAACCCACTTCCCTAATCCTTCCCTAAACCTAGATTAATTTCCCTAATCCTAGCCTAAACCTAGCCTAAACCACCTAACCTAGCTCACTAAACCTCACCCTAAAACCCAACCACCTAACCTAGCCCTAAACCACCCTTAGCCCACGATTTTCCCAAACACCTAGTTTTAAAATATCTGGCCCAATCCCATCCAGCCCACCTTATCTACATACTACCCTACCTAAACCACCTAACCACTACCCACAACCCAGCCCTAACCGACCTACCCATCCCCTATTTAAACCCCCCCCATTGTGGGCGGGTTTTCCAAGTGGGAACCACACTCCACCACCCAGCCGGGCCCTCTCCTTCTCCCATCTCTCACCCGTCTTCCCAGCAGCTCCAGCTCCACCAGCCGCCACCTGCTCCGCCACTCTCCCTCTTCCGTCCACCATCACTGCCCCCCCAGCCGGACACCACCACCTCACTCAGCCGGGCCCTCTCCTTCTCCCATCTTCCACCAGCCGACAGCCACCTTTGCCGCCACTCCTTCCCATTCGGTAAGTCCCCCTAACTCCCTCAAAACCACTCTCTACCACCTCTCCACTCTTAGCCACCCATCTTCCCCTTAGCTCCACCTCTTTGCCGCCACCACCTAAGCCTAGCCGAACCTAGGATAACCCAAGTGGCTGGCCACTACTCAGCCACCATCTCCCATTCGGCCGACCCCCCCCTAGGTGTCCTATTTGGCCTTCCCACTAGCTCACCTTTTAGGTCTAGTTTCCCTAAGTCCCTAACTTCCCTAGTGACCCTAAGACCCACTTAGTCAGCCACTCTAAACTCCCTACTTGGAGGCGCCGCCCACTTGCCACCGATCCCCTTCGAGGCGTCCATCCCGCGCCCCCTTTTGCAGCCGGCCAGCACTCTTGGTCACACACCTTCGCGGAGCTCCCATTTGCAGCCCAAAGCCAAGGCCACGCTCAAGCAAGACCTCTACGGACCAGCTACTTGTAAGTTTCTAAACTCGGTCTTTGATCATACACTTGCTTGAAATTCAATTCGATACGGGGTTGTAATAACGGAGCATAGTCTCCCCCCGCTTGTAATAACGTGGCTTGGCACAACCACACACGTGCACTCTCTTAGTCGTGCACAATTTTGCACACACACGGGCCTAATCCGCCCCAATATATAAGTGTACGTATATATTTCATTTCCGAAGGGTTTTGCTTAAGTTGGGTGTGTTGTCTTTCAATTTAAACACTCTCACACACATTGAGCTTTCGCTCTTATTTGAAAGACCCAAGTAAGGGCCGACCTATACTATTTGGGTTTCATTTCATGTCGTGTGAGTAAGTCTTTCAATTTAAACACTCTCACACACATTGAGCTTTCGCTCTTATTTGAAAGACCCAAGTAAGGGCCGACCTATACTATTTGGGTTTCATTTCATGTCGTGTGAGTAAGTCTTTCAATTTAAACACTCTCACACACATTGAGCTTTCGCTCTTACTCCCAAGACCTTAGTAAAGGCCTTATTGCAGTTATATTTGGGTTTCATTTATGTCGTGTGTGTAGTACTTCAATTTAAACACTCTCACACACATTGAGCCTTCGCTCTTACTCCCAAGACCTTAGTCAAGGCCATACTGCAATTTATATTTGGGTTTAATTTCATGTCGTGTGTGTAAGTCTTTCAATTCAAACACGCACCCACATTGAGCCTTCGCTCTTATTTGCAAGACCCGAGTAAGGGCTCATATACATAAGATATATACATATCTCCCTTCGGTTATTTCCCTTCGGTTATTTCCCTTCGGTTATTTCCCTTCGGTTATTTCCCTTCTGTTATTTCCCTTCAGCATTGTCTTTACATTTCGGGTTTTCCCTTTGGAGTAGCGTGAGTTTGCATTGCATCTACGCCATACCACGAGGTAGGACGCATATTGCATCGAAGCAACCCCCGCTCGAATTCGCCCATGTAGTGGAGTGTTCATAACACACAAACTAGGCGACCCAAAAAGGGATAAAAGAAAAGACTTAGGCACGTGCAAATCCACGCGATCTAAAACATGCAATCGCATCTTAAAGACCCGAAATAGACACCTCGAACCGTTTCGTAGACTTTCTCCCTAAAAACTCGATTTTTTGCAAAAGCGTACAGACTGACCCTTGCGCATCGGTGCAAGAAGGTCTGCGACGACAAGAGCTCACTTGCTCACAGTCGCCACGTTTAGAAGTCAGTGTTGATATATCTTCGCTAGCTTAAGTAAGCTAGCTGGCACGCCCTGTTTGTATACATAGGCCTTAGACGCACGATAAGATCCACTCCAAGCCACGAAAGGGGCGAAGAGGCGGGGATTTTCGCGCGTCTACAGGCACAAACGCCATTCTTCCCATTCATACTCAACTGCATTCATTCCATACATCCATAGCACTCGACCTCCCCCTAGAGACGCTTCAGCATGCTAGGATGGCCGAACTAGATTTGCTAGATGAAAGGCGACTCCTTGCCATGGATCATGCTCGTGCATACCGGCAAAGGATAGCCCGACATTATAGCAAACACATAAGACCTCACCACTTTGAAGTGGGAGATCTGGTCTTAAAAACCATCCATCATCGTGGCCCACACCCCTTAGGCAAGTGGCGCCCCAACTGGGATGGACCCTATGTTGTATGAGCAACCACTACGAACAACTCGTATTGGTTGATCGATGTAGAAGGTAGGAATTTAGCAGATCCTATCAATGTTCAATACTTAAAGAAGTATCATGTGTAGGATTTGGATTAAATTCCAGTTTTCGAAAATTTTAGGGATAGCTGCCCTGAGACATGTGAATAAGGTGCAAAGGCAAACTCGTGTGACCCTGAGTGAGAGAATTCGCACTTGTGAAAGAGCGGAGTCTTCAAAATCGTGGTTACATTTCAAAATCCTTCTTCTTACAAAGAAAGGCCTAGTTCAACATAGCAAGATACTTGCAAGTGGTACGTGCTATTTCTAAATAGGCTGATCTGGAATGGATCGAGTGTAGGCTTGGGATAAGTCCTCCCCTCTTCTCTTCTATTTCCAAAAGGAAAACAACGGCCCAAACAAAAGGGAATTTCCCATTCAAAGTATCTTTCCAAAAGAAAGAAACCAGAATTCAAAAGAAAAATCGATTCTCTTGTGAAAAAGAGGGATTAAAGAAAAAATACTCACAAAGGGAGACCCTCGATGAAAAAAAGGAAAAAGAGGCCAAAAAGCTCAAAAAGAGCAGTTTTCTGCCTTCTGTGCCTCAAACCACGGGACGTTTCAGAAGGGACCGTGGTATCTCTTTCCCATCCCTGGCTTATCCCAAGCTAAAGCATGATTCATTTCGAGGAATCCTAAAGTAAAAATAGGATTTACTTACTTGAATTTCATCTTGTTTGAGAATTCGACGTTTCGAGTAAGGCGTAGGAATTTGAAATACAACTTGTTTTCTTATAAAACCTCCGCTAGATAAGCAAGTGTTAAGACTCAAACAAGGGCAAGCACGAAGAGCTCGACATCCTTAGGATCGAGACTCAAGACAGTTGTCCCTTTTGTAAATAGTTTTGTAAATAAGTTTTGAAAATCGAACATCAAACAGCATAGGATCTGCTCGCTTAGAGCAATAGGCCTTGTAAGTCTCTAGAGTTCGACCACATTTGGTCTCTAGGAGGTCGCCACTCTTGGCACCACACCCATGTCATGCATCTGCATTCCACGCATGAACATTTGCATAAACATGATCCCATTTAGGACCAGATTCCATGTAATACCCTTTGGCGTGATATCTCCTTCTACCAGAGTTTGTAAATTGAGATTTTGCTAAAGATTGGGACGATCCCATATTCTTCGTGGCTAGATCTAGGGAGACATTGAAAGGGGTGTTTTTCGTCTTTGCCCTTATCCAAATCGATTTGGACAAGGCCAAAGAGGGGCATCTGTAAACACCCCGAAATCCCACGAATTCCTCAAATCCATCTAGTTTTATAAAAGCAGCCCCAAAGGGCTATTTTGAGTCTGGAAACCCAGGAGCCTTCCAGACAACCCTGTATATATGTTTTAAACTTTTATATTTCAAAAATACATGATATGGCTTTTAAAAACCTTTTTAAACATGTTTTTAAAACCCCGAAGCAGCTTGGCCTAATCCAGACAGGACCAGGAAAGCTAAGAAGAGCCTAGAACCGGAGCACCTGTCGAGCCCGACACAGCAACTCTTGTATCAAATCCACACCCCCAGGATCTCGAACGTCCAAGACCCTGTTATCATTGAAACATTGTTTGAAGTCATCTCTGAAAGGCAAAAACAGAGGCGGACGATCATGTTGGCGAAGACCCAACGCAGACAGAGCATTGATGCTGTCAGGCCCTGCACAAACCGTTCGTTTCGAACACAGCCCGAAGGAGTCAGAGTTCAGTTTGGATCGGATCTGGACCATATATATCTAGATCCCGATCCAAACCCATGTATGGACTTGGATTTGGATTTGGATTCAAAAATCCAATCCAATATCCATATCCATGGCCCACATCACCTTCTCATAAATGGAGGTGGGGCCCACTTGAATTTCATGTGGGATTATGGGCATGAGAGAGAGTGGGGGTGGATAAGATCAAGTGTGTGTTGTAATTAAGCTTGACTTGTGTATCAAGTTTGGGGTTAATCATGTGGGTTAGCCTAATTAGGTGGGTTTAAGCTTGTAATTAGCCAAAACCTAACCTAGGGCTGCACCAACATGATGTGGTTAAGGTCTATGGGCCATGCAAAGGGAGCTCCTTCACCTAAACCTAACTAAAAGTACCTAATCCTAGCCTTCCACCCTATCCTTAGTGACCCTACTTAGGCCCTTTAGCCCAACACGCCAAAAAGAACCCGTCTCTAGTAGCCGGCCACCTTCAAGGCGCTTCTTCCGTGCACTAAGAACATCCAGCCAGCACCTCCCCTTGCCGTTCAACCTCGCGGAGTTCCCTTTTGTAGCCCAAGGCAAAGGCCAAGCCCATGCTCAAGCAAGGCATCTTCGGACCAGCTATTAGTAAGTGCCTAACTCGGTCTTTAGTTGTATACCTGCTTGAGATTCAATTCGATACGGGGTTGTAATAACGGAGCATAGCCTCCCCCCGCTTGTAATAACGTGGCTTGGCACACCCATACACGTGCACTCTCTTAGTTGTGCACGATTTTGAACACACACGGGCCTAATCAGCCCCTAATACATAAGTATATACATATACTTTATTTTTTGTAGGGTTTTGCTTAAGTTGGGTGTGTTGTCTTTCAATTCAAGCACTCACACACATTGAGCCTCTCTCTTATTTGAAAGACCCAAGTAAGGGCCGTGTTATACTATTTGGGCTTTCATTTCATGTCGTGTGTGTTGTCTTTCAATTCAAGCACTCACACACATTGAGCCTTCACTCTTATTTGAAAGACCCAAGTAAGGGCCGACCTATACTATTTGGGTTTCATTTCATGTCGTGTGTGTAAGTCTTTCAATTCAAGCACTCACACACATTGAGCCTTTGCTCTTATTTGAAAGACCCAAGTAAGGGCCGACCTATACTATTTGGGTTTCATTTCATGTCGTGTGTGTAAGTCTTTCAATTCAAGCACTCACACACATTGAGCCTTCGCTCTTATTTGAAAGACCCAAGTAAGGGCCGACCTATACTATTTGGGTTTCATTTCATGTTGTGTGTGTAAGTCTTTCAATTCAAGCACTCACACACATTGAGCTTTCGCTCTTATTTGAAAGACCCAAGTAAGGGCCGTGTTATACTATTTGGGTTTAATTTCATGTTGTGTGCGTAGTACTTCAATTCAAGCACTCATACACATTGGGCTTTCGCTCTTATTCCCAAGACCTTAATCAAGGCCATACTGCAAGTTATATTTGGGTTTAATTTCATGTCATGTGTGTAAGTCTTTCAATTCAAGCACGCACCCACATTGAGCCTTCGCTCGTATTTGCAAGACTCGAGTAAGGGCCCATATACCTACTCTATATATATATCTCCCTTCGGCATTTACTTTACAAGTCATTTCCCTTCGGTTATTTCCCTTCAGCATTGTCTTTACATTCGGGTTTTCCCTTTGGAGTAGCGTGAGTTTGCATTGCATCTACGCCATACCACGAGGTAGGACGCATATTGCATCAAAGCAAGCCCCGCTCGAATTTGCCCATGTAGTGGAGTGTTCATAACACACAAACTAGGTGGCCCATAAAGGGATAAAAGGAAAGACTTAGGCACGTGTTATTTTGAGTCTGGAAACCTAGGAGCCTTCCAAACAAACCCTGTACATATGTTTAAACTGTATATGTTTTAAAATATGTATAATATACTTTTAAAACCTTTTAAAATGCATTTTGAAACCCCACAAAGTGGCTTAGCCTGATGAAACCAGGACCAGAAGAGCAAAAGAGAGCCCGAAACCGAAGCACATGTCGAGCCCGGTACACCAACTCTCGTATTAGATTCATCCCCAGGATCCCGAACGTCCAAGTCCCTGTTATCAGCAAAAATCATGTTAAATCATCTCCGGAAGGTGAAAATAGAAGCGGATGACCATGTTGGCGAAGACCCAACACAAGACGGAGTACTGATGCTGTCAGGCCCCGCACAAACCGTTCGTTTCGAACATACCCTGAAGGAGTCAGACTTCAGTTTGGATTGGATCTGGACCATATATATCTAGATCCCAATCCAAACGTATATGTGGATTTGGATTTGGATTTGGATCCAAAGATCCAATCTAATATCCACATCCATGGCCCACATCACCTTCTCATAAATGGAGGTGGGGCCCACTTGAAATTCACGTGGGATTGTGGGCATGAGAGAGAATGGGGAGGATTAAGTATGAGGGGAATGTATTAAGCTTGACTTGTGTGTCAAGTTTCGGGTTAATCATGTGGGTTAGCCTAATTAGTATGGGTTTAAGCTTGTATGAACCTACACCTAACCTAGGGCTACACCAACATGATGCAATGAAGTCCATGGGCTTTGCAAAGGGAGGCTCCTAACCCAAATCCTAAGCCAAAACTCCTAATCCTAGCCATTTACCCTAATCCCGGCCTAATCCTAGCCTAATCACCTAACTCACTTCCCTAATCCCGGCCTAATCCCAACCTAATCACCTAACCCACTATAAACACCCCAAAATCCCACGAACTTCTCAAAAATAACCTAGTTTTGTAAAAGCAGACCCAAAGGGCTATTTTGAGTCTGGAAACCTAGGAGCCTTCCAGGCAACCCTGTACATATATTTAAACTATATATGTTTTAAAATATGTATAATATGCTTTTAAAACATATTTTGAAACCCCACGAAGCGGCTTAGCCTGATGAAAGTAGGACCAGAAGAGCTAAAGAGAGCCCGGAACCGGAGCACATGTCGAGCCCGGCACAGCAACTCTCGTGTTAGATCTACCCCAGGATCTTGAACATCCAAGTCCCTATTATCAGCAAAAATCCTTTGAAATCATCTTCGGAAGGTGAAAACAGAAGCGGACGACCATATTGGCGAAGACCCAACGCAAGACGGAGTACTGATGCTGTCAGGCCCCGCACAAACTGTTCGTTTCGAACACATCCTGAAGGAGTCAGAATTCAGTTTGGATTGTATCTGGACCATATATATCTAGATCTCAATCCAAACGTATGTGTGGATTTGGATTTAGATTTGGATCCAAAGATCCAATCCAATATCCACATCCATGGCCTACATTACCTTCTCATAAATGGAGGTAGGGCCCACTTGAAATTCACGTGGGATTATGGGCATGAGAGAGAATGGGGAGGATTAAGCATGAGGGGAAAGTATTAAGCTTGACTTGTGTGTCAAGTTTGGGGTTTAATCATGTGGGTTAGCCTAATTAGTGTGGGTTTAAGCTTGTATGAGCCTACACCTCACCTAGGGTTGCACCAACATGATGCAATGAAGCCCATGGGTTATGCAAAGGGAGCCTCCTAAGCCAAAACCCCTAATCCTAGCCATTTACCCTAATCCCGGCCTAATCCTAGCCTAATCACCTAACCCACTTCCCTAATCCCGGCCTAATCCCAACCGAATCACCTAACCCACCTCCCTAATCCTTCCCTAAACCTAGCCAAATTCCCTTAATCCTAACCTAATCCTAGCTTAAACACCTAACCCACCTCACTAAACCTTACCCTAAAACCAACCCACCTAGCTAACCCTAAACCACTAAACCACTGTAAACACCCCTGTAGACGCGCGAAAATCCCCGCCTCTTCGCCTCTTCCGGGGCTTGGAGTGGATCTTCTCGTGTGTCTAAGGCCTATGTATACAAATAGGGCGTGCCAGCTAGCTTACTTAAGCTAGCGAAGATATATTTAACACTGACTTCTAAACGGGGCGACTGTGAGCAAGTAAGCTCTTGTCGTCGCAGACCTTCTTGCACCGATGCGCAAGGGTCAGTCTGTACGCTTTTGCAAAAATCGAGTTTTGGAGAGAAAGTCCACGAAGCGGTTCGAGGTGTCTATTTCGGGTCTTTAAGATGCGATTGCATATTTTAGATCACGTGGATTTGCACGTGTCTAAGTCTTTTCTTTTATCCCTTTTCGGGCCGCCTAGTTTGTGTGTTATGAACACTCCACTACATGGGCGAATTCGAGCGGGGCTTGTTTCGATGCAATATGCGTCCTACCTCGTGGTATGGCGTAGATGCAATGCAAACTCACGCTACTCCAAAGGGAAAACCCGAAATGTAAAGACAATACTGAAGGGAAATAACAGAAGGGAAATAACCGAAGGGAAATAACCGAAGGGAAATAACCAAAGGGAAATAACCGAAGGGAAATAACCGAAGGGAGATATGTATATATCTTATGTATATGAGCCCTTACTCGGGTCTTGCAAATAAGAGCGAAGGCTCAATGTGGGTGCGTGCTTGAATTGAAAGACCTACACACACGACATGAAATTAAACCCAAATATAAATTGCAGTATGGCCTTGACTAAGGTCTTGGGAGTAAGAGCGAAGGCTCAATGTGTGTGAGAGTGCTTGAATTGAAAGACTACCCACACGACATAAATGAAACCCAAATATAACTGCAATAAGGCCTTTACTAAGGTCTTGGGAGTAAGAGCGAAGGCTCAATGTGTGTGAAAGTGCTTGAATTGAAAGACTTACTCACACGACATGAAATGAAACCCAAATAGTATAGGTCGGCCCTTACTTGGGTCTTTCAAATAAGAGCGAAAGCTCAATGTGTGTGAGAGTGCTTGAATTGAAAGACTTACTCACACGACAAGAAATAAAACCCAAATAGTATAGGTCGGCCCTTACTTGGGTCTTTCAAATAAGAGCGAAAGCTCAATGTGTGTGAGAGTGCTTGAATTGAAAGACAACGCACCCAACTTAAACAAAAGCCCTTCGAAAATGAAAGTATATGTACACTTATATATTAGGGGTTGATTAGGCCCGTGTGTGTTCAAGATTGTGCACGACTAAGAGAGTGCACGTGTGTGGTTGTGCCAAGCCACGTTATTACAAGCGGGGGGAGACTATGCTCCGTTATTACAACCCCGTATCAAATTGAATCTCAAGCAAGTGTACAACTATAGACCGAGTTTAGGCACTTACGAGTAGCTGGTCCGTAGAGGCCTTGCTTGAGCGTGGACTTGGCCTTGGGCTGCAAACGGGAGCTCCGCGAAGGTAGGTGATCAAGGGTGCTGGCCGGCTGCAAGTGGGGCGCGGGATAGGCGCCTCGAAGGTGACCGGTGGCAAGTAGATGGCGGCTCCAAGTAGAGGTTTTTAAGGGGCTGAATGAGTGGGTTCTTAGGGTAACTAAGGGAGTTGAAAGTATAGGGAAACTGGACCTAAAAGGTGAGCTGGTGGGAAGGCCGAATGGGACACCTAGGGGAAAACCGAATGGGAAAGGATGGTTAGGTAGTGGCCGGCAGCTTGGGCTATGCTAGGTTCGGCTAGATGAAAGTGGTGGTGGCAAAAGGGCTGAGATGAAGGTAGGATGGGTGGCTAAGAGTGGAGAGGTGGTAGAGAAGGGGCTTTGAGGGAGTTTGGGGTACTTACCGAATGGGGAGAGGTGGCGGATGAAATGGGAAGCAGGCGGGCATGTGACTGCTGGCTGGTTCGGTTGGGTGGAGGTGGTGGCGTCCGGCTGAGGGATGGTGGTGGTGGATGGAAGAGGGAAGGTGGCGGTGCAGGTGGTGGCTGGTGGAGCAGGTGGAGCAGCTGGGTAGTGGAGCAGGCGGGGGGATTGGAGAGTGGAGTCGGCTGGGCTATGGTGAGGGCTCCCACTTGGAAAACCCGCCCACAAGGAGGGGGGTTTAAATAGGGGATGGGTAGGTCGGTTAGGGCTGGGCTGAGGGTAGTGGTTAGGTGGTTTAGGTAGGGTGGTATGTAGATAAGGTGGGCTGGAAGGGGTTGGGCCAGATATTTTAAAACTAGGGGTTTGGGTAAATCGTGGGCTAAGGGTGGTTTAGGGGTTTAGGGCAAGGTTAGGTGGTTGGGTTTTAGGGTGAGGTTTAGTGAGCTAGGTTAGGTGATTAGGCTAGGTTTAGGCTAGGATTAGGGGAATTAATCTAGGTTTAGGGAAGGATTAGGGAAGTGGGTTAGGTGATTAGGTTGGGATTAGGACGGGATTAGGGAAGTGGGTTAGGTGATTAGGTTCAGATTAGGGGTGGATTAGGGGTTTAGGCATTTTAGGCTAGGTTTAGGTGAAGGAGCTCCCTTAGCATGGCCCATAGACCTTGATCACCCCATGTTGGTGCAACCCTAGGTTAGGTTTTAGCTAATTACAAGCTTAAACCCACTCAATTAGGCTAACCCACATGATTAACCCAAACTTGACACACAAGTCAAGCTTAATACAACACTCTTGATATTTTTCACCCCCACTCTCTCTCATGCCCAATATCCCACGTGAATTTCAAGTGGGCCCCACCTCCATTTATGAGAAGGTGATGTGGGCCATGGATATGGATATTGGATTGGATCTCTGGATCCAAATCCAAATCCAAGTCCACATATGGGTTTGGATTGGAATCTCGATATATATGGTCCAGATCCAATCCAAACTGAACTCTGACTCCTTCGAGCTGGGTTCGAAACGGATGATTCGTGCGGGGCCTGACAGCATCAGTACTCCATCTGCGTTGGGTCTTCGCCAACATAGTCGTCCGCCTCCGTTTCTGCCTTCCGGAGATGACTTCAAATGCTATTTGGATAAGAACAGGGTCTTGGACGTTCAAGATCCTGGGATGTGAATCAGATACAAGAGTTGCTGCGCCGGGCTCGACAAGTGCTCCGGTTCCGGGCTCTTCTTGGCTCTCCTGGTCCTGTCTTGATCGGGTCAAGCCACTTCGGGGTTTCAAAACGTGTTTTAAAAGGGTTTTCAAAAGCCATATTATATGTTTTAGAAAGATAAAGTTTAAAACATATGTACAGGGTTGTTTGGAAGGTTCCTGGGTTTCCAAACTCAAAATGGCCCTTTGGGGCTGCTTGTATAAAACCAGATGGATTTTGAGAAATTCGTGGGATTTCGGGGTGTTTCGAATTTCTTAAACAAACCTGGTTTTGTAAAAGCAGCACCAAAGGGCCATTTTGAGTCTGGAAACCCAAGAGCCTTCCAGACAACCCTGTATATATGTTTTAAACTTCATATTTCAAAAATATATAATATGGCTTTTGAAAACCACGTTTTGAAACCCCAAAGCAGCTTGGCCTAATCAAGACAGGACCAGCGAAGTCAAAGAGAGCCCGGAACCGGAGCACATGTCGAGCCCGGCATAGCAACTCTCGTATCAAATCCATACCCCCAGGATCTCCAACGTCTAAGACCCTATTATTATCAAAATGTCATTTGAAGTCATCTCCGGAAGGCAGAAACGGAGGCGGACGATCATGTTGGCGAAGACCCAACGCAGACGGAGTGCTGATGCTGTCAGACCCCACACAAATCATCTGTTTCGAACACAGCTCGAAGGAGTCAGAGTTCAGTTTGGATCGGATCTGGACCATATATATCCAGGTCCCAATCCAAACCCATATGTGGACTTGGATTTGGATTTGGATCCAGAGATCCAATCCAATATCCATATCCATGGCCCATATCACCTTCTCATAAATGGAGGTGGGGCCCACTTGAAATTCACGTGGGATCATGGGCATGAGAGAGAGTGGGGGTGGATAAGATCAAGTGTGTTGTAATTAAGCTTAACTTGTGTGTCAAGTTTGGGGTTAATCATGTGGGTTAGCCTAATTGAGTGGGTTTAAGCTTGTAATTAGCCAAAACCTAACCTAGGGCTGCACCAACATGATGTGGTTAAGGTCTATGGGCCATGCAAAGGGAGCTCCTTCACCTAAACCTAACCCAAAACACCTAATCCTAGCCTTCCACCCTAATCCGTCCCTAATCTGAACCTAATCACCTAACCCACTTCCCTAATCCCGGCCTAATCCCAACCTAATCACCTAACCCACTTCCCTAATCCTTCCCTAAACCTAGGTTAATTTCCCTAAACCTAGCCTAATCACCTAACCTAGCTCACTAAACCTCACCCTAGAACCCACCCACCTAACCAAACCCAAAACCCCTAAACTACCCCTAGCCCACAACCTACCCAAACCACTTGTATTTAAAATATCTGGCCCTACCCTTTCCAGCCCACCTTATCTTCATACCACCCTACCTAAACCACCTAACCACTACCCCAAACCCAGCCCTAACCGACCTACCCATCCCTATATAAACCCCCCCCTTGGGGGCGGGTTTTCCTATCTAGAAGCCCTCACCCATCCCAACCGGGTCCTCTCCTTCCCCAAGTCCAACCGAATCCCACCTGCTCCACCTGCTCCGCCTGCACCACCACCTGCTCTCCATCCCACCACCACTTGCACCGCCACCTACACCACCACCTCCCAGCCGAACATCACCACCTGCCCAACTCCCTTCCAGCCGAGCGCCACCTTCTCTTCACTTGGTAAGTGCCCTACCTTCCACCTTACTCCCTCTTCACTCCCTCTCCATTCTCAACCAACCAACCCACTCCCATATCCCCCTAACACCCGCCCTTCCACTTGCTGCCACCAGCCCCACTCAACCGAACCCATAGCATCCTACCTACCCGCCACCACCTAGACCTTCTAGCTCCACTCGGCCACCCTAACAACCCGCCAACCTTAAGTGTCCCATTCGATCTTCCCTTGAACTTCCCTTAGGGCCATACTCCCTAACACTATATCCTCTCTTAGTGGCCCTATATACTCACCTTAGCCCCTTTAAATCCCACACGTCAAGGCGACACCCTTGCTAGCAGCCGGCCACCTTCAAGGCACCTGGCCAGCACCCCTTGTCACTCAACCTCGCGGAGCTCCCTTTTGCAGCCCAAGGTGAAGACCAAGCCCACGCTCAAGCAAGGCCTCTACGGACCAGCTACTAGTAAGTGCCTAACTCGGTCTTTAGTTGTATACTTGCTTGAGATTCAATTCGATACGGGGTTGTAATAACGGAGCATAGTCTCCCCCCGCTTGTAATAACGTGGCTTGGCACACCCACACACGTGCACTCTCTTAGTCGTTGTAAACACCCCAAAATCCCACGAATTTCTTAAACAAACCTGGTTTTGTACAAGCAGCCCCAAAGGGCCATTTTTGAGTTTGGAAACCCAAGAGCCTTCCAAACAACCCTGTATATATGTTTTAAACTTCATATTTCAAAAATATATAATATGGCTTTTGAAAACCTTTTAAAACACATTTTGAAACCCCAAACAAGCTTGGCCTAATCAAGACAGGACCAGCGAAGTCAAAGAGAGCCCGAAACCGGAGCACATGTCGAGCTCGGCACAGCAACTCTCGTATCAAATCCATACCCCCAGGATCTCGAATGTCCAAGACCCTGTTATTATCAAAATGTCATTTGAAGTCATCTCCGGAAGGCAAAAACGGAGGCGGACGATCATGTTGGCGAAGACCCAACGCAGACGTAGTGCTGATGCTGTCAGACCCCGCACAAATCATCCATTTCGAACACAGCTCGAAGGAGTCAGAGTTCAGTTTGGATCGGATCTGGACCATATATATCCAGATCCCAATCCAAACCCATATGTGGACTTGGATTTGGATTTGGATCCAGAGATCCAATCCAATATCCATATCCATGGCCCACATCACCTTCTCATAAATGGAGGTGGGGCCCACTTGAAATTCACGTGGGATCATGGGCATGAGAGAGAGTGGGGATGGATAAGATCAAGTGTGGTTGTAATTAAGCTTGACTTGTGTGTCAAGTTTGGGGTTAGTCATGTGGGTTAGCCTAATTGAGTGGGTTTAAGCTTGTAAATTAGCCAAAACCTAACCTAGGGCTGCACCAACATGAGGTGGTTAAGGTCTATGGGCCATGCAAAGGGAGCTCCTTCACCTAAACCTAACCCACTTCCCTAATCCTTCCCTAAACCTAGGTTAATTTCCCTAAACCTAGCCTAATCCTAGCCTAATCACCTAACCTAGCTCACTAAACCTCACCCTAGAACCCAACCACCTAACTAAGCCCTAAACCCCTAAACCACCCCTAGCCCACAATCTACCCAAACCACTAGTATTTAAAATATCTGGCCCTACCCTTTCCAGCCCACCTTATCTTCATACCACCCTACCTAAACCACCTAACCACTACCCCAAACCCAGCCCTAACCGACCTACCCATCCCTATATAAACCCCCTCCCTCCTTGGGGGCGGGTTTTCCTATCTAGAACCCCTCACCCATCCCAGCCGGGTCCTCTCCTTCCTCCAAGTCCAGCCGAATCCTCCACTTCCCCAGCTGCTCCACCTGCACCACCACCTACTCTCCATCCCCCTACCACTTGCACCGCCATCTCCGCCACCTCCCGGCCGAACATCACTACCTGCCCAACTCCCTTCCAGCCGAGCGCCACCTTCTCTTCACTCGGTAAGTATCCCACACTCTACCTAGCTCCTTCTCCACTCCCTCTCCACTCCTAGCCACCCACCATACAACCACCTTACCCTAATATCAGCCACTTGCCGCCACCACTCCCACTCGGCCAAGCCTTAGTCACCCTAGCTACCCGCCACTACCTAACTACACTAACTACACCCGGCCACCCTATTCGACTTCCTAAGACCTGCCCCTACACTCCCTTACACCCACTACCCCCACTACCACCTAGCCCCATCACCTAGCTAGCTTCCATCCCCCCACCACTCCTACTCCACCCCTAGCCATCCTAGCAGCCCGCCACCACCAAATTCCCCTAGTCAGCCACTCCAACCGACTATCCCTTCCATTCGGCCAGCCATCTCTTTTCCCCTAGGTGTCCCATTCGACCTTCCCTTAGGCTCCCCTTAGGGCCATACTCCCTAACACTATATACCCTCCTAGTGACCCTAGATACTCACCTTAGCCCCTTTTATCCCCCACATCAAGGCGACACCCTTGCTTGCAGCCGGCCATCTTCAAGGCGCCTCTCCCGTGCCCCATTTGCAGCCCGGCCAGCACCCCTTGTCGCTCAACCTCGCGGAGCTCCCGTTTGCAGCCCAAGGCGAAGGCCAAGCCCACGCTCAAGCAAGGCCTCTACGGACCAGCCACTAGTAAGTGCCTAACTCGGTCTTTAGTTGTATACTTGCTTGAGATTCAATTCGATTCGGGGTTGTAATAACGGAGCATAGTCTCCCCCCGCTTGTAATAACGTGGCTTGGCACACCCACACACGTGAACTCTCTTAGTTGTGCACGATTTTGAACACACACGGGCCTAATCAGCCCCTAATACATAAGTATATACATATACTTTCATTTTTGAAGGGTTTTGCTTAAGTTGGGTGCGTTGTCTTTCAATTCAAGCACTCTCACACACATTGAGCCTTCGCTCTTATTTGAAAGACCCAAGTAAGGGCCGACCTATACTATTTGGGTTTCATTTCATGTCGTGTGGGTAAGTCTTTCAATTCAAGCACTCTCACACACATTGAGCCTTCGCTCTTACTCCCAAGACCTTAGTAAAGGCCTTATTGCAGTTATATTTGGGTTTCATTTATGTCGTGTGCGTAGTACTTCAATTCAACCACTCACACACATTGAGCTTTCGCTCATACTCCCAAGACCTTAGTCAAGGCCATACTACAATTTATATTTGGGTTTAATTTCATGTCGTGTGTGTAAGTCTTTCAATTCAAGCACGCACCCACATTGAGCCTTCGCTCTTATTTGCAAGACCCGAGTAAGGGCTCATATACATACTCTATATACATATCTCCCTTCAGCACTTACTTTACAAGTCATTTCCCTTCGGTTATTTCCCTTCAGTATTGTCTTTACATTCGGGTTTTCCCTTTGGAGTAGCGTGAGTTTGCATTGCATCTACGCCATACCACGAGGTAGGACGCATATTGCATCAAAGCAAGCCCCGCTCGAATTCGCCCATGTAGTGGAGTGTTCATAACACACAAACTAGGTGGCCCGAAAAGGGATAAAAGAAAAGACTTAGGCACGTGCAAATCCACGTGATCTAAAACATGCAATCACATCTAAAAGACCCGAATTAGACACCTCGAACCGCTTCGTACACTTTCTCTCCCAAAACTTGATTTTTGCAAAGGGTACAGACTGACCCTTGCGCATCGGTGCAAGAAGGTCTGCGACGACAAGAGCTCACTTGCTCACAGTCGCCACGTTTAGAAGTCACTGTTAAATATATCTTCGCTAGCTTAGGTAAGCTAGCTGGCACGCCCTGTTTGCATAAATAAGGCCTTAGACGCATGAGAGGATCCACTCCGAGCCCTGAAAAGGCGAGAGGCGGGGATTTTTTGTGCGTCTACAACATGCAAATCTACGTGATCTAAAACATGCAATCGCATCTAAAAGACCCGAATTAGACACCTCGAACCGCTTCATAGACTTTCTCTCCCAAAACTCGATTTTTGCAAAGCGTACAGACTGACCCTTGCGCATCGATGCAAGAAGGTCTGCGACGACAAGAGCTCACTTGCTCACAGTCGCCACGATTAGAAGTCAGTGTTAAATATATCTTCGCTAGCTTAGGTAAGCTAGCTGGCACGCTCTGTTTGCATAAATAAGGCCTTAGACGCACGAGAGGATCTGCTCCGAGCCCTGAAAAGGTGAGAGGCGGGGATTTTTCGCGCGTCTAAAGAGATTGGCACGCCCGGTGGGACGTGAGCCTTTCAAAAATCGAGTTTTTAAGTAGAAGTCTTATGAAAATTTTGTAAAAGGTGTCATTTTAACTTGTTTTCTTTGCTTGTACTTAGGACATTTTGAAAAAGCTTGAAAAGCATGTCAAAATCCAATCCAAGTGAAGTGTCGAGCCAAGGCTCATGCGCATCAAGTTCTCACTCTAGGAGGATTTTCAAAAACAAAATAAAACTAGATGAAATCGAGGACTTGAGAAGGGAGTTTGAGGCCAAAATCGATGCTCTCAGCCAAGAGGCTGAAGTAGGCGATTCATGTTCATCAAACGGTGAACAAAGGCCTAAAAAGAAATCTGAAAAACCTCGCAAGCACAAAGAGGCCTCCGTAATGGAAGGCAACCAATACCACGAGTCCTTCACACAAAAAGACCGTAAAGCCCTACAGCAGTTGCTGAAAGGGCAGAATAAACAGAAAAGAAACTACGCCCTGTCTGATTTCCTTCCTATGGATTACGAAATAGACAGTGACGATGAAATACCGAACTTCCATCGGTATGATGGCATGGGAGACCCTAGGTCTCACTTGCAGCTTTTCTCACGTCGAGCCCATAAGAAGAAAAAGGACTCGATGAAATGGGTGTATTGGTTCCCTTTATCCCTTAAAGGCACAGCTGCCAAATGGCTGGCTTCCTACGACTTAAGCCAGTTCGCTACTTTTGAAGAGTTAGCGAACTGCTTCATGCAAAGATTTGCACACAACGTAGAAGTCACACCGACTCTGAATACCTTAAGGGATACAAAGCAAGGCATGAACGAAGACGTACATGCCTTCATTATAAGATGGAGGTCGCTTTTGGGCCAAGTGTGAGAGCCCATATCCGAAGGATGCGCAGTAATGCTCATCCTAGATAACTTTAAAAGCGAGTTAAAAACCCTTCTCTCGCTCCATGAGATTTCAACTTTCCATAAGTTGATCAAAACGGCCTCCCTTTTCGAAACCAACTTGCGAAAAGGGACATACGATCACTTATGGAAAGGAAGTGCCGTTCCAAAAACCCGCTTGAAAAAGCCCATCGCATATGGGTTGCCCACGACGGACAAAGGGGCAAAGCCCCATAAAATCGCCAATGTCCTGGTGGATCCAGGCATGGCGGGCACTTCCAAAAATTTTGAAAAGATAGAAAATAAGAGGGAGCGAAATTTTCAAAAACCGGTTGAAAAACGGGAGTACACTCCGCTGGGGCAACCTGTGTCGGAGGTCCTAGACCTCCTACTTGCCTAGGGCATGATAGAACTCCCTGAAATCCCCGAAGGAGTCACTTCCAAAGGGGGGTATTTAAACCGATTTTGTAAGTATCATCGGCTCAAAGGCCATGATACCAAACGCTGCTTCTCCCTCTTAAATAAAATTGAGAACTTGATAGCAGAAGGCCGGCTCCAGGTCACTACGGAACCTGAGCCACCTCAAGCTATCTTCAAGGAACCCTTTCCCAAACACGCCAGTGGCAGTGGGAAAGGAAAGGAGGTATGTACCCTCACCATTTCCAAGGAACTAGCGCAAAAACCAGAACCTGGTCGACCTACTTGTGCACCCATTCTTGTACTATACAAGAAGCTCGCCCAAGTCGTCATTCGGGGACCACCAAAAGTGGAAACCCCAGTAAAACCAGTTTTAAAAATCCAAGGTTCTCTTCAGCTCATCCTTAGAGCCAAAGTTAGCGCGAACCCTAGGCTGGTCGTGGGGGAAGTCACTAGATCCGGGAGGATCTATCAACCCCCGCACCTTCAAGGTGCTCAAAAGGTGGTTAGTGTGCCTGGCCCCTCAAAAGCATGTATCCCTAGTGTTCTGCCAAAAGTAGATAAGGACAAAGTCATCCTAAATCCTTATGACTTCGAAAACCACCTTTCAAAGATTCCTATTCACATGTCTATCTTAGAGCTTATAAAAACCTCGCCTAGGCATAGACTTGTATTAGAGAAAATTCTAGAAAGGGCCAAGGTTGATTCGAACATAAGTCCGGAATCCTTGTCTGCCCAAGTGGCTTTATTAGGAGCAAAATCGCCCATCACTTTCTCTTAAGATGATGTAGATAGACCCTACAAAACCCATAACCAGGCCCTGCATTTCAAGGTGGTTCTAAACAACCACTCTCTGGACAGGTGCCTAGTCGATGGTGGAGGAGGGCTCAACATCCTTCCACTTCATGTGGCGTACAAAATCGGAGTCACCTTGACTTCAGTGAACCCAAGCTCCATCGTTATCACTGGATACGATGGGAATGCGTCTAGACCTTTAGGATCCATCGAACTCCCAATGGAAACGGGACGGATCGAACACACGGGGGTATTCCATGTCTTGGACATCCACCCCCATTATAACCTGTTGCTGGGCAGGCCCTGGATACACAGTTTGTGCGCTGTGCCATCCACCTTCCACAGGTGTGTCAAGATCCCTTTTAGGGACCAGGTCGTAGTGATCCTAGGTGAGAGTCACCCACAGCTTCAGGGGATCATAAACTCCCCTTGTTTATCAAGCTCCTAGGCCCATGAGGCTAACCTGGGGCAAATTATGGTTGAGCCACCTCGGCTCGTGTTGAACAACCCTAGGAAGGTTGTATGTGTGAAGGGGCCGCCTAAAACGAGCCCCCTCCCAACTTTAATCCTTCTAGGAAAACCTAAGCGTTCCCTATTTCCAAAGCCCCTGGACAAGAGGCCATATGAGCACAATATGGACGATAGCATGTTCCAGGACCACGATTTATATCAAACCTTTTCGAAAAACAAAAAGTCGTGGAACATGTTGTTAAACATGGGCTACACGCCCTACAAGAGTCTAGGGGTGCAGAATCAGGGTCTCCTAGAGCCCATCCTTCCTAGGGCCAACCCAAGCCGATATAGGATCGGCTATACTCCCCGAATACCGTCGGAGCCACCCCCTGTGACCACTTGGGTCAAGGGTGCCCCGGAGCCTGCCTTAGAAGAGACCTACGATTAAGATCTCCTATTCCAAGTCTAACCCGTAGTGTTTTCCCTTTGTAGGTATGACGGAAGATCCCTTTTCTAAAAATACAAAAACATTTGAAAAACTTAAAATCAAAAAAATCGAAAAACAAGAAAAACCAAAAACAATGGAAAAACAAAAACTCGAAAAAAGAGTGCTTTGTATAGTTCCCAAAGTTCTTGTTTTACAAAAACCCAAAAAAATTGAAAATTTGGAAAATACCAAAAAGATTTTGTACATAGCTGCTCCTGGTAGGACTTTGGCAAAAGAAAAGGCTTTCGAAAGAAAAATCGTCTGCATAGCCAGACCAAAAATTTCGAAATCACTTGAAATTCCAAGTACAAAACCAGGTCATTTTGAAAACCATGCATCAAATTCCCTCGGGTCTATAGCCCACGAGAATGATCAAAGCCCAGAAGTGGATCCCCTTGAGGAAGATCCCACTTCTGAGCTCCCAGAATTTCATAGAATTCTCGATTTTGAAAGACCTTCCCAATCAGTAGGAGGAGATTTCATAGAGGTAAACCTAGGGGATGATTCCAATCCCAAAACCATCAAAATAGGCGCATGCTTGCATGAAACCGAAAGGTTAGCATTCATTACATTTCTACAAACCTATTTAGATGTGTTTGCATGGACGTATGAAGACATGCCGGGCATAGATCCCAGCATTGTCGAGCATCGTCTTCCCTTAGATGCAGGTGTAAAACCCATAAAGCAGAAGCTTAGGAAAATACACCCGAATGTACACACGCAAGTCAAAGAGGGTTTAGAAGATCTGCTAAAAGCCGGATTTATAAAACCCATTGCGTATTCTGATTGGTTATCAAATATCGTTGTAGTTCGAAAAACCAATGGGAAAATTCGAATATGCATCGATTTCAGAAACCTGAATAAAGCCACTCCTAAGGATAATTATCCTTTACCAAACATAGATTTGATAGTCGATAGTACTGCAAATCATGAAATGTTTTCATTCATGGATGGCTATTCAGGCTATAATCAAATCAAACTAAGCCCACGAGATCAGGGTAATACCGCCTCCACAACCCCATGGGGCACGTACTGCTATACAATCATGCCCTTTGGTTTGAAAAATGCCGGCGCAACATACCAACGAGCCATGACCACGATCTTCCATGATCAAATTCATGAGCTTGTAGAAGTGCATGTAGATGATCTCTTGGCAAAATCCAAAACCCGATGCACCCATGTCGAATGTTTACAAAAGATTTTCGAAAGGCTTAGACTTTACAAAGTAAAGCTAAACCCTCAAAAATGTGTGTTCGGGGTAGAATCAGTGAAGCTTCTAGGCTTTATGGTGAGCCAAAGGGGAATAGAAGTCGACCCCTCTAAGTGTCGAGCCATCATAGACATGGCTCCACCCTCCAATCTCACCCAAATCCGTAGCCTCTAGGGTCGATTACAATCCGTTCGCCGATTCATATCGAATCTGGCAACTAGATGCGAACCCTTCAACAAACTATTGAGGAAGGGCACGAAATTCTTATGGGATGACGAATGCCCAAAGTCCTTCGAGAGACTGAAGGCATACTTGGTTAATCCCCCCGTTTTGAATCCTCCAAAGCAAGGAAAACCGCTTTTATTATACATCTCCGTGCATGCGAAAGCTTTAGGAGCCCTGTTGGCTCAATACGAGGATGACACCCATAAGGAGTATGCCATCTACTATATTTCGAAAACTCTCTTGGCTTGAACGAAATTATCAAGCCATGGAGAAGACGTGCTTGGCCCTAGTTTGGGCCTGCCAGAAGTTCAGACACTATTTCCTAGATCATGAGATCCGGATAGTGTCCAAGCATGATCCAATCAAGCATTGGGCAAATGGCAACTCCTTCTAATGGAGTATGATCTGAAATACCATCACCAGATCTCCATTAAGGGGCAAACCCTAGCAGATTACGTGGCTGAATTCCCCTTAGAGGACGCATATCCCACACTTGTCGAAATGCCTGATGAAGGCATATTGCAAAACCATTTTCAAAACCACATTTTGGCAAACTCTTTCGAAAACCAAGTGTGGAAGATGCACTTCGATGGGGCACGAAACCAGCGAGGGGCTGGTGCCGGGGTCATCCTAATCTCCCCTGAAAAGGGCAAGATTCCCATAGCAGTCCGCTTAGATTTCGAATGTTCCAACAATGTAGCTGAGTATGAAGCACTCATACAAGGCTTAAGGATTTCGAAAACTCTAGGGGCATCATGCATCGAGGTCTTTGGAGATTCGCTCCTTGTCATAAACCAGGTTTTAAAAATTTGGCAAGTACGTAATGAGAAACTACTTCCACATCACGACTTGGCCACTCGATTTGTCCAAACCTTCCAGTCGTGTAAACTCACACACATAGGAAGAGAGGACAATGGCATCGCCGATGCCCTCTCCTCCTTGGGTTCAGCCCTGAAGGTCGATCCCATTTTAGGGACCAGATCTTTGGAAATATGGCATGCGCCCCACCCATCCACACACGACTTGGATATTTGCCAAAACAACCCAGAGTCTGTTGAAAAACCCTGGTTTTATGACATCAAACAGTTTTTAGAAAATTGGAGATTCACCGAGGATGCCACATCCAAAGATAAGGCATTCATTCGTAAGATTTCGACCCGATACACCATTCTAGGTGGGGTCTTATACAAAAAGAGTTTTACTGGCATTCTGCTTAGGTGTATCGACCTAGAGGAGGCTAGGATAGTGATGCATGAGTTCCACGATGGAGAAAGTGGAGGTCATGTTAATGCCAACATGATGGCAATGAAAATACTTAGAGGGGGCTATTTTTGGTCCACCCTGAAAAAGGATTGTCACGATCATGTTAGGAAGTGTCATCCATGTCAAGTGCAAGGGCACGCCATTCATATCCAATCATCTGCATTGCATTCCCTGGTCAGCCCCTGGCGATTTACCATGTGGGCGTTTGACATCGTAGGCCCAATATTTCCAAAGGCCTCGAATGGGCATCGATTTATTTTAGCAGCCACGGAGTATTTCTCCAAGTGGGTGGAAGCCATTTCCCTAACCAATGTAATTGGGCAACATGTGGTGGCTTTCATCCGGAGGAATATCTTGGCTCGATTTGGGGTTCCACGAGACCTTGTGTCTGATAATGGCACCCCATTCAAGAACGAGCGGATGGTTAAGTTGTGCAACACGTATGGCATAACTCACCACTTCTCCTCGCCCTACTACCCTCAAGGCAACGGCCAAGCCGAAGCCACAAACAAGACTCTCATTAGTATAATTGAGAAAACCTTAGAGAAGGGTAGGACGTGGCACGAGAAGCTGGATGAAGCCTTATGGGCTTATAGGACTTCCATCCGGACTCCCACGAATGCCACACCATTCGAATTGGTCTATGGCACAAACGCCATTCTTCCCATTCATACTCAACTGCATTCATTCCATACATCCATAGCACTCGACCTCCCTCTAGAGACGCTTCACCATGCTAGGATGGACGAACTAGATTTGCTAGATGAGAGGCGACTCCTTGCCATGGATCATGCTCGTGCATACCGGCAAAGGATAGCCCGACATTATAGCAAACACATGAGACCTCGCCACTTTGAAGTGGGAGATCTGGTCTTAAAAACCATCCACCATCGTGCCCCACACCCCCTAGGCAAGTGGCGCCCCAACTGGGATGGACCCTATGTTGTACGAGCAACCACTACGAACAATTCGTATTGGTTGATCGATGTAGAAGGTAGGAATTTAGCAGATCCTATCAATGTTCAATACTTAAAGAAGTATCATGTGTAGGATCTGGATTAAATTCCATTTTTCGAAAATTTTTAGGGATAGCTGCCCTGAGACATGTGAATAAGGTGCAAAAGCAAACTCGTGTGACCCTAAGTGAAGAGAATTCGCACTTGTGAAAGAGCGGAGTCTTCAAAATCGTGGTTACATTTCAAAATCCTTCTTCTTACAAAGAAAGGCCTAGTTCAATATAGCAAGATACTTGCAAGTAGTACGTGCTATTTCTAAATAGGTTGATCTGGAATGGATCGAGTGTAGGCTTGGGATAAGTCCTCCCCTCTTCTCTTCTCCTTCCAAAAGGAAAACAAAGGCCCAAAACAAAAGAGAATTTCCCTTTCAAAGTCTCTTTCCAAAAGAAAGAAACCAGAATTTAAAAGAAAAATCGATTCTCTTATAAAAAAAGAGGGATTAAAGAAAAAATACTCCCAAAGGGAGACCCTCTACGAAAAAAAGGAAAAAGAGGCCAAAAAGCTCAAAAAGAGCAGTTTTCTGCCTTCTGTGCCTCAAACCACGGGATGCTTCAGAAGGGACCGTGGTATCTCTTTCCCATCCCTGGCTTATCCCAAGCTAAAGCATGGTTCATTTCGAGGAATCCTAAAGTAAAAATAGGACTTACTTACTTGAATTTCATCTTGTTTGAGAATTCGACGTTTCGAGTAAGGCGTAGGAATTTGAAATATGCCTTGTTTTCTTATAAAACCTCCGCTAGATAAGCGAGTGTTAAGACTCAAACAAGGGCAAGCACGAAGAGCTCGAGATCCTTAGGATCGAGGCTCAAGACAGTTGTCCCTTTTGTAAATAGCTTTTGTAAATAAGTTTTGAAAATCGAACATCGAACAACATAGGATTCGCTCACTTGGAGCAGTAGGCCTTGTAAGTCTCTAGAGTTCGACCACATCTGGTCCTTGGGAGGTCGCCACTTTTGGCACCACACCCATGTCATTTGCATTCCACGCATGGTACTTGCATGAACATGATCCCATTTAGGACTAGATTCCATGTAGATACCCTTTGGTGTGATATCTCCTCCTACCAGAGTTTTAAATTGAGATTTTGTTAAAAGATTGGGATGATCCCATATTCTTCGTGGCTAGATCTAGGGAGACACTGAAAGGGGTGTTTGTCATCTTTGCCCTTGTCCAAATCTATTTGGACAAGGCCAAAGAGGGGCATCTGTAAACACCCCGAAATCCCACGAATTTCTTAAACAAACCTGGTTTTGTAAAAGCAGCCCCAAAGGGCCATTTTGAGTCTAGAAACCCAGGAGCCTTCCAGACAACCCTGTATATATGTTTTAAACTTCATATTTCAAAAATATATAATATGGCTTTTGAAAACCTTTTAAAACACGTTTTTGAAACCCCAAAGCAGCTTGGCCTAATCAAGACAGGACCAACGAAGTCAAAGAGAGCCCGAAACCGGAGCACATGTCGAGCACACACCCACATTGAGCCTTCGCTCTTATTTGTAAGACCTGAGTAAGGGCTCATATATCTACTCTATATACGTATCTCCCTTCGGCACTTACTTTACAAGTCATTTTCCTTCGGTTATTTTCCTTTGGTGATTTCCCTTCAGTATTGTCTTTACATTCGGGTTTTCCCTTTGGAGTAGCATGAGTTTGCATTGCATCTACGCCATACCACGAGGTAGGACGCATATTGCATCAAAGCAAGCCCCGCTCGAATTCGCCCATGTAGTGGAGTGTTCATAACACACAAACTAGGTGGCCCGAAAAGGGATAAAAGAAAAGACTTAGGCACGTGCAAATCCACGTGATCTAAAATATGCAACCGCATTTAAAAGACCCGAATTAGACACCTCGAACCGCTTCGTAGGCTTTCTATCCCAAAACTCGATTTTTGCAAAGCGTACAGACTGACCCTTGCGCATCGGTGCAAGAAGGTCTGCAACGACAAGAGCTCACTTGCTCATAGTCGCCACGATTAGAAGTCAGTGATAAAAATATCTTCGCTAGCTTAGGTAAGCTAGCTGGCACGCCCTGTTTGCATAAATAAGGCCTTAGACGCACGAGGGGATCCGCTCTGAGCCCTGAAAAGGTGAGAGGCGGGGATTTTCGCGCGTCCACAACCACTCAACCTAAACCCTAGCACACCATATCCCTAAAACCACCTAAACTAAATATCTGCCCCCCCCCCCTAAATATCTAGCCCACCTTATCACCACACCACCACCACCTAAACCACCCTCTCAAAACCAGCCCCAACCGACCTTTTCAAAACCTATAAACCCCCCCCCCTCGTGGGCGGGTTTTCAACTTTTCCCAGCCAGCACTTGGGTCAGCCGAGCCCTCTCTCACCTGCTCCACCACTACCCCCAGCCTGCACCACTCCGCTCCACCACTACCTCCCGGCCTGCACCACTCCACGCCACCACTACCTCCCAGCCTGCTCCACTCCACGTCGCCACCAACTGCCCGGCCAGCTCCATCCACCTTCCACCCGGCTGCCCTCCTTGGACACCAACCTCCCTCTCCTCTCCGGTTAGTACACTACCCTAACTCCACCTTCTCTTCACTCCCCCTCCACTCTCAGCCACCCATACCACCACAACACCACACCAACACAACCACCCTGCCACGCTTCTCCATTCGGCCAGGCACAACCCATTATACCACCCGCTGCCCTACCTTCTCATTAGTGACACTCCCTAACTACCCAGCCACCTTCCTTTCCCTAGGACCTGTCCTTCTTTCCCTTAAACTAACCCTTAGTTAACACCCTAGCTACCTCCCTCACCATTCCTAAACACCCTAGTTACCCCAGCCGGCCAGCCACAGCCGACTGCACCCAATCACCCGCGGCCTTACACCCTTCTCCTTAGACATCCCCCTTAGTCACCCCTTAGCTCCACCTTCCATAGAACCTGCCCTACACCTTACTGCCACTCCCTAAACACCTCAGCCCAAGGCACCACAACAGCACCCTCCTAGCAGCCGGCAAGCTCCCAAGGCGCCACACTTG
Organism: Brasenia schreberi; assembly: GCA_036023115.1. Lineage (NCBI taxonomy): Eukaryota > Viridiplantae > Streptophyta > Magnoliopsida > Nymphaeales > Cabombaceae > Brasenia > Brasenia schreberi. Next base: position 1,504,626 of record JAYKKT010000039.1, read on the forward strand.
TGCTCCCTTGTCACCCGGCCAATCACTCCCTTGCCGTGCCATTCCGAGGAGCTCCCTCTTACAGCCCAAGGCGACGCCCAAGCCCAAGCTCAAGCAAGTCACCTCCGGACCAGCTATACGTAAGTGCCTAACTCGGTCCTTATTTGTAGACTTGCTTAAGTTAAATTAAATTTGATACAGGGTTGTAATAACGGAGCATTGTCTCCCCCTGCTTATAATAACGTCGCTTGGCACACCCACACACACGTGCACTTGAGCCTACCTCGCTCTTAGTTGTGCACGATTTTGAACACACACGGGCCTAATCAGCCCTTAAGATATAAACTTATTTATATAATTGAAGTTGCGTGGGTTTTGCTTAAGTTGTGTGTGCTGTCTTTCAATTCTCGCACTCACACACATTTAGCTTTCGCTCTTATTTGCAAGACCCAAGTAAGGGCCGTGTTATTATTTTCCTTGGGTTTAATTTCATGTTGTGTGTGTTGTCTTTCAATTCTCGCACTCACACACATTGAGCTTTCGCTCTTACTCCCAAGACCTTAGTCAAGGCCTATTGCAATTTATATTTGGGTTTTAATTTCATGTCGTGCGCGTAGTATTTCAATTCTCGCACTCACACACATTGAGCTTTCGCTCTTACTCCCAAGACCTTAGTTAAGGCCATATTGCAATTTATATTTGGGTTTCATTTAAGTCGTGTGAGTTGTCTTTCAATATACACACAACACCCACGCAACACGTTGGCGACCTTCGGGCCTATATATATTATAAGTATTTCCCTTTCGGCTATGTCTTTAAGATTTGGGTTTTAAGGTTCAGCAGTGTGCGTAGTCTTTACATATATACATGGCACACACTTACACTATTGAGCCTTTCCGCTCTTAAGATATAGCCATATTTCCCTTTTGCAATTTCCCTTTCGCAATTTACATTTCAAGTCATTTCCCTTCCGCATTGTCTTTAAATTTCGGGTTTTCCGTTTGGAGTTGCGTGAGTTTGCATTGCATATATGCCATACCATGAGTTAGGACGCATGTTGCATCAAAAGCAAACCCCATACTCCCGCTCAAAAGTCGCCCCACTTAGGTTACGTGTTCATAACACACACCTAGTTGGCCCGAAAAAGGATAAAAAGAAAGACATAAGCACGTGCAAATCCATGTGAAATAAAACTTGAAAATCATACAAAAACAACCTGAATCGAACACCTCAAACGTTTTCGTAGGTTTCTCATATTTTAAAACTTGATTTTTAAGCGTACAGACTGACCCTTGCGCATCGGTGCAAGAAGGTATGCGACGAAAAGAGCTTGCTTGCTCACAGTCGCCACGTTAGGAGTCAGATTTAAAAATATCTCTTCGCTAGCTTAAGTCAGCTAGCTGGCACACCCTTTTGCTTAAAATAGGACTTAGACACACGAAAAGATTCACTTCAGGCCTAAGAACTAGAAGCGGGAACTTTCTGCGTCTACACCCTTGCGCATCGGTGCAAGAAGGTCTGCGATGAAAAGAGCTCGCTTGCTCACAGTCGCTCCAAAATGAATCAGATTTTCAAAACTTACTTCGCTAGCTTGAGTAAGCTAGCTGGCATGCCCTCTTTATAAAAGCGACTTAGACACACGAAAAGGTTCACTTCAGGCCTAAGAACCCGGTGTGAAAATTTTCTGTGTTTAAAGGGTAGTTCGAGGTTACTTTGATGCAATATGCTTCCTATCTCGTGGTATGGCAGATATGCAATGCAAACTCACACAACTGAGGTGGTGGATGAGATGGGAGTCGGGGTCGGCTGGATGCGGGTGTAGCAGGGTGGATGCCAGGCGGGTGGTAGGGCGACAGGCGTTGGGCGCGTGCGAGGCGCGCGAGGCACGTGTAGGGTGTGCGGCGCGGGAGTGGGTAGGATTAGGGGCTGTCCGGGTGGTTGAAGGTGGAGTCGGTTGAGGTCTTGGGTGTGTTGTGGGGTTTGGGGTGTGGTTTGATTAGGATTAGGTGAGGTCGGCTAGGTCTAGGTGGAGTCGGTTGGGGTGGCTTAGAGGGGTTAGGAAGAGAGGTTTAGGGTGGATTAGGGGGCTTACCTCTTAATGGCGGTTTAGGGTGTGCTCAAGCTCCAATCAGCCACTTTAAGCCTCCTTGTTCAAGCAAATCCATCCTTTAATCAAGGTGGGGCAGCCCACACTAATCCCACACTAATCCTACACTAACCCACAATTAACAAACCCTAAAATAAAAGAAAGCACTAAGCACTCACCATAATGACCTTCTCTCTCCTCCAAGCCCTCCCTTGAATTCACGTGAACCCTCTATTTGGGACCCCCTCACCTCTATTTATAGGCATTTGAGGTGGGTCTTGGATTTGGGTTTGGGTTTGAGATCTGGATCCAAATCCAAATCCAAACACTATTTGGATCTGGATCTTGGATCTCAGATATTTTGAGATCCGTATCTGATCCAAATCCAACATTTTTATGGAAATGGATCTGGATATTTTGGTCCAGATCCAATCCAATCCAAATACTATTTAGATCCAATCCAAATCCAAACACTATTTGGATCAACCCAAATACTATTTGGATTGGCCCAAATCCAAACACTATTCACTATTTGAATTTGGATCTGGATATTTATGGTCCAGATCTAATCTAATTTTTCTCTAGATGGTCCTTCTTGGCTTCTCGAGGCGGATGATCTATGCGGGCCCTAGCTTCATCAGCGCTCAATCTGGTGTTGGGTTTCCCCAATCTTTGTCGTCCAAACTCCTTTTCACCTTTTCGGACTCCGTTTTTGTTCATTTATGGCTTTTCTGGTTCATAATCTTGGGGCTTGGATGAGAATGGTCGATTTGGCTTTCTGGTGCTCCTGGCTTGCAACCTGCTTCGTGCCTCGGCCTTCCATTCGCCTTTCGAACCTGGCTTTTATCAGGCCAAGATGCTCTTCTATGCTTCAAAACAGGTTTCTGAAGCTGCTTTTGGAATTGGCCTTTGTGCGTCACTTGCTGGGCTGTTTCTGGATCAGGTGTCGTCTTCGCATGCTCCACCTGTTCGTCTTTGGCTTTTTGGCCAAATGGGGCTTAGCTCGGGTTTAAAAACTCGTATTTAGATAAAGGGCTTTCAAAACACTATTTACAGGCTTAAAGCAATATTTACAGGTTTTAAAACAATATGTATAGGGTATAAAATGATATGTATAGGGTTCTGAAGGCTCCTGGGTTTTCAGAACTCAAAATGGCCCTTTGGGGCTGATTTGCAAACCAGGTATTGGTTTTAGAAAGTCATGGGATTTTGGGGTGTTTATAGATGCCCCTCTTTGGCATTATCCAAATTTATTTGGATAATGGCAAAGACGACAAAACCCCTGATTAATGTCTCCCTGGATCTACCCTTGAAAACACGGGATCGTCCCAATTTTAATAAAACATTTTCTTTTTGAACCTGGTAGGAGGAGATTTTCGCCAAAGGGGACTTTCCTATGGGTTCTAGTCCTAACTGGGATCATGTATGAAGTGTTCATGCGTGAATATGCAAAATGCATGACATGGATGAGACGCCAAAGAGGGCGACCTCCTAGAGACCAACTGGTATGGTCGAACCTTTGAGTTTTATGAAGACCTACTGCTTCCAGTGAGCGGGCCTTATGTTGCTCGATGTTCGAGTTTTGAAATTTGTTTTAAGAGGGAAAACTCCTTTGAGCCTTGATCCTAAGGACCTTTAGCTCCTCGTGTTTGCCTTTACTTGAGTCTTAACACTCGCTAATCTAGCGGAGGTTTGATAAGAAAACAAGCTAAGTTTCAAAATTCCTACGCCTTACTCAAAATGTCGGATTCTCAAACAAAATGAAATTCAAGTAAGTAAATCCTATTTTTACTTTAGGATTCTTTGAAATGAACCTTGTTTACTTGGGATAAGTCGTAGGGATGGGAAAGAGATACTACGGTCTCTTCCGAAGTGTCTCGTGGTTTGAGGCAGAGAGGCGGAAAACTGCTCTTTTTGAGCTTTTTGGCCTTTTCTTTCTTTTTTCATAGAGGGTCTCCCATCGGGAGTATTTTTTCTTTACTCCCTCTTTTCCATAGAAGAAGCGATTTTCTATTTTTGGGATTCAGCTTTCCTTCTTTGGGAAAGAGATTTTGGTAGGGATTTCCCTTTGTTTTCGCCAAATTTTCCTTTTGGAAGGAGAAGCGAAGTGGGGAAGACTTATCCCAAGGTCATACTCGATCCATTCCAGATTAGCCTATTTAGAAATAGCACGCACTACTTGCAAGTATCTTGCTATATTGAACTAGGCCTTTCTTTGTAAGAAGAAGAATTTTGAAAATGTAACCACGTATTTTGACAGGCTCCACTTTTTCACAAGTGTTGATTCTCTCATTTAGGGTCACACAATTCGCCTTTGATCCTTTCTTTCGAAGTTTCAAAGTAAATCTCCCTAAAACATTTTCGAAAATGGGAATTTAACTTAGATCCTACACATGATACTTCTTTAAGTATTGAATATTGATAGGATCTGCTAAATTCCTACCTTCTACATCGATCAACCAATAAGAGTTGTTTGTGGTGGTTCCACGCACAACATAAGGGCCATCCCACTTGGGCCGCCACTTTCCAAGTGGATGTGGGCCATGATAGTGGATGATTTTTAAAACGAGATCTCCCACTTCAAAGTGGCGAGGTTTCATATGTTTCTCATAGTGTCGAGCTATCCTTTGCCGGTATGCATGAGCATGATCCATAGCAAGGAGTCGCCTCTCATCTAACAAATCTAGTTCGGCCATCCTAGCATGCTGAAGCGTCTCTAGGGGGAGGTCGAGTGCAATGGATGTATGGAATGAATTCAACCTTGTATGAATGGGGAGAATGGTGTTTGTGCCATAGACCAACTCAAATAGTGTGGCATTTGTGGGAGTTCGGATGGAAGTCCTATAAGCCCAAAAGGCTTCATCCAGCTTCTCATGGCACATCCTACCCTTCTCTAAAGTTTTCTCAATAATGCCAGTGAGAGTCTTATTGGTGGCTTCGGCTTGGCCGTTGCCTTGAGGGTAGTAGGGCGATGAGAAGTGGTGAGTTATGCCGTAGGTATTGCACAACTTGACCATCCGCTCATTTTTGAATGGGGTGCCATTATCGGACACAAGGTCTCTTGGAACTCCAAATCGAGCCAAGATATTTTTCCTAATGAAAGCCACCACATGCTGCCCCTGGACATTAGTCAGGGAGGTGGCTTCAACCCATTTGGAAAAGTATTCAGTGGCTGCTAAAATGAACCTATGCCCATTCGATGCCTTTGGAAATATTGGTCCTACAATATCAAACGCCCACACGGTAAATGGCCAGGGGCTGACCACGAAATGCAATGAAGATGAGGGGATATGAATGGCGTGCCCATGCACTTGACATGGATGACACTTCCTAACATGATCGTGGCAATCCTTTTTCAGAGTGGACTAAAAATAACCCGCTCTAAGTATTTTCATTACCATCATATTGGCATTAACATGACCTCCACATTCTCCATCGTGGAATTCGTGCATTATGATCCTAGCCTCCTCTAGGTCGACACACCTTAGTAAGATGCTAGTAAAACTCTTTTTGTATAAAACCCCACCCAAAATCGCATATCGGGTAGAAATTTTTCGGATGAATGCCTTATCCTTGGATGTGGTATTTTCAGCGAATCCCCCATTTTCTAGAAGACATTTTATGTCATAAAACCAAGGTTTTTTAACAGAATCTGAATTGTTTTGGCAAATTTCCAAATCGTGTGTGGATGGAGTGGGCGCATGCCATATCTCTAAGGATCAGGTTCCTAAAGTAGGATAGACCTTTAGGGCTAAACCCAAGGATGAGAGGGCGTCGGCAATGCCATTATCCTCTCTCCCTATGTGTGTGAGTGTATACGATTGGAAGGACTCAACCAATTGAGTGGCCAACTCATGATATGGAAGAAGCTTTTCGTTTCTAACTTGTCAATTTTTTAAAACTTGGTTTATAACGAGTAATGAATCTCCAAAGACCTCGACGCATGATGCCCCTAGAGTTTTTGAAATTTTTAAGCCTTGTATGAGTGCTTCATACTCGGCTATGTTGTTGGAACATTTGAAATCTAGGCAAATGGCTATGGGTATCTCTCCCTTTTCAGGGGATATGAGGATGACCCCTGCACCGGCCCCTCTTTGGTTTCGTGCCCCATCGAAGTGCATCTTCCACACTTGGTTTTCAAAAGAATTTGCCAAAATGTGGTTTTGAAATTGGTTTAGCAATATGCCTTCATCAGGCATTTCATTAAGTGTGGGATATGCATCCTCTAAGGGGAACTCAGCCACAAAGTCTGCTAGGGCTTGTCCCTTAATGGAGATCTGGTGATGGTATTTCAAGTCATACTCCATTAGGAGGAGTTGCCATTTGCCCAACCTACCCGTGAGGATGGGTTTTTCGAACAAGTGCTTGATTGGATCAAGCTTGGATACTATCCAGATCTCATGATCTAGGAAATAGTGTCAAAATTTCTGGCAGGCCCAAACTAGGGCCAAGCACGTCTTCTCCATGGCTTGGTAATTCCTTTCGTAAGCCAGGAGAGTTTTTGAAATATAATAGATGGCATACTCCTTGTGGGTGTCATCCTCGTATTGAGCTAATAAAGCTCCCAAGGCATTCGCATGCATGAAAATGTAAAGCAGAAGAGGTTTTCCATGCTTTGGAGGATTTAAAACAGGGGGATTAACTAAGTATGCCTTTAGCCTTTCAAATGATTTTTGGCAATCGTCATCCCATAAAAATTCCGTACCCTTTCTCAACAACTTGTTGAAGGGTTCGCATCTAGTTGCCAGGTTTGAGATAAACCTGCGAATGGATTGTAATCGACCTTAGAGGCTACGAATCTGCGTGAGATTGGAGGGTGGAGCCATGTCGATGATGGCTCTACACTTAGAGGGGTCGACTTCAATGCCTCTTTGGCTCACCATAAATCCTAAAAGCTTCTCGGATTCTACTCCGAACACACACTTTTGAGGGTTTAGCTTACTTTGTAAAGCCTAAGCCTTTCAAAAATCTTTTGCAAACATTCGAGATGAGTGCATCAAGTTTCTGATTTAGCCAAGAGATCATCCACATATGCCTCTACGAGCTCATGATTCTGATCGTGAAAGATCATAGTCATAGCTCTTTGGTAGGTGGCGCCGACATTTTTAAAACCAAAGGGCATGACTGTATAGCAGTACGTGCCCCATGGGGTTGTGAAAGCAGTTTTAGCCTGATCTCGTCGGGCTAATTTGATTTGGTTATACCCTGAATAGCCATCCATAATGAAACATTTCATGATTTGCAGTACTATCGACTATCAAATCAATGTTGGGTAAAGGAATGTTATCCTTTGGAGTGGCTTTGTTCAGGTTTCTGAAATCGATGCATATTCGAATTTTCTCATTGGTTTTTCGAACAACAACGATGTTTGACAACCAATCCGAGTACGCAATGGGTTTTATAAATCCGGCTTTTAACAGATCTTCTAAACCCTCTTTGACTTGTGAGTGTATGTTCAGATGTATCTTCCCAAGCTTTTGCTTTATGGATTTTGCATCCGAATCTAAGGGAAGAAAATGCTCTACAACTCTTGGGTCTATACCCGGCATGTCTTCATATGTCCATGCAAACACATCGATGTAGGTTTTCAAAAATGCAATGAATGATGATGCTTCATGCTCATGCAAACATGCGCTTATCTTAATGTGTTTGGGCTTTGAATCTCTCCCTAGGTTTATCTCTATGAAATCTCCTCCTACTGAATTCGAAGGTTTTTCAAAATCAAGAATTTTATGAAACTTTGGGAGCTCGGAAGTGGGATCCTCCTTAAGGGGATCCACTTCCGGGCTTTGATCATTCTCGAGAGTATTGAATCCTACGGAATTTGAGCTTGATGCATGGGTTTTGAAAATACCTGGTATTTGACTTGGGATTTCTATGGGTTTCGAAATTTTTGGTCTTGTTATAAAGACAACTTTTCTTTCGAAATCCTTGGCTTTTTCCAAGTTTTTACCACAAGCAGCTATATACAAGGTTTCGTTTTTGATTTTTTCTAAATTTTCGATTTTTTTGGGTTTTTGTAAAACCAGAACTTTAGGAACTATACAAACAACTCTTTTTTCGAGTTTTTCATCTTTTTCAAATGTTTTTGGTTTTTGGGGTTTTCCAATTTTTTGAATTTCGAGTTTTTCCAATTTTTTTGTGTTTTTGGTTGAGGGATCTTCCATCACACCTACAAAGGAAAACACAACGGGTTAGACTCTAAACAAGAGGTCTAAATCATAGGTTTCTGCTTGGGTAGGCTCCAGGGCACCCTTGACCCAGGTGGTCATAGGTGAGGGCTCTGGGGTATTCTGGGAGTATAGCCGATCCCATATCGGCTTGGATTGGCCCTAGGCACTATGGGCTCTACGAGACCATAGTTTGGTGCCCCCAGACTCTTGTATAGCATATAGCCCATGTTCAACAGCATGTTCCATGATTTTTTGTTTTTGGAAAAACTTTCATATAAGTCATGGTCCTAGAACTTGTTGTCGTCCATGTTATGCACATAAGGCTTTTTGTCCAAGGGTTTTTGAAATAGGTGACTCTTGGCCTTTCCTGGGATGGTTAGTGTTTTGAGTGGGCAAGCCTTGGGCTGCCCCTTGATGTACACGACCTTCCTAGGTATTTGGAGTGTGAGCTTTGGAGGCTCGACCAAGGTCTGCCCCATTTTGGCCTTGTAGGCCTGGGAGCTTGACAAGCATGGGAAATTCTGGATTCCCTGAAGTTGTGGGTGACTCTCACCTAGAATTACTACAACTTGATCCTCGAAAGGGATTTTAACACACTTATGAAAGGTGGATGGTACAGCATGCAGGCTGTGTATCCAAGGCCTTCCCAACAATAGGTTATAGAGGGGGTGGATGTCCAAGACATGGAACACCCCCATGTGAGCTATCCCTCCAGTCTCCATGGGTAATTCTATGGATCCTAAGGGTCTTGACGCATTCCCATCATATCCAGTGATTACGATGGGGCTTGGGTTCATGGATGTCAAGGTGACTCCGATTTGGTACGCCACGTGGAGCGGAAGGATGTTGAGCCCTCCTCCCCCATCAACTAGGCACCTATCCAAAGAGTAGTGATTCAATACCACCTCGATATGTAGGGCTTGGTTATGGGATTTGTAGGGCCTTTCTACATCATCTTCCGAGAACATGATGGGCGTTTTTGCACCTATAGACGCCACTTGGGTCGATAGGGACTCCGGGGTTATGTTTGAGCTAACCTTGGCTCTTTCTAAAATTTTCTCTAAAACCAGTCTATGCCTAGGCGAGGTTTGTATCAACTCTAGGATGGACATGTTAATAGGAATCTTTGAAAGATGATTTTCAAATTCGTACAAGGTTAAAAGTACTTTGCCTTTGTCCGCTTTTGAAAAGACTCTAGGAATACATGCTTTGGAGGGGCCAGGTATACTGACCACCTTTTTAGCACTTTATAGATGTGGGAGTTGATAGATCCTTCCGGACCTAGTCACCTCCCCCACGATCAACCTAGGGCTCACACCTATCGTGGCTCTATTTGTGTGCTTTGGAGTACCTTGAATTTTTAAAATTGGTTTAACCGGGGACGGAACTTTGGGTGGTCCCCGGATCACTACTTTGGCGGGTTTTCTATGAAGGATAAGAGTAGATGCAGAAGTAGCAAAACCATAATGATATGCATGAGCCGGACTCATTGAAATCGTGAGAGCACATACCTCTTTGCCCTTCCCACTGGTACTTACGTGTTTGGGGAAGGGTTCTTTAAATATAGCTTAGGCAGGCTCTGGTTCCTTAGTGACCTGGAGCCGGCCTTCTGCTATCAAGTTCTCAATTTTATTAAGTAGGGAGAAACACTGCTTTGTATCATGGCCTTTAAGCTGATGATACTTGCAGAATCGGTTTAAAAATCCCCCTTTGGAAGTGATTCCCTCGAGAATTTCAGGGAGTACGATCATTCCTTGGGCAAGTAGGAGGTCTAGGACCTCTGACACAGGTTGCCCTGCAAAGTATACTCCCGTTTTTCAAAGGGTTTTTGTAAATTTTTCTCCCTTTTATTTTCAAATTTTTCAAAATTTTTAGAAGTGCTCGCCGGGCTTGGATCCACCCGGACAATTGTGACTCTGTGGGGTTTTGCCCCTTTGTCCATGGTGGGTAGCCCATAAGTGCCGGGCTTATCCAAGCGAGGTTTTGAAACCACATTCCCTGTAAACACCCCGAAATCCCACGAATTTCTTAAACGAATCTGGTTTTATACAAGCAGCCCCAAAGGGCCATTTTGAGTTTGGAAACCCAGGAGCCTTCCAAACAACCCTGTATATATGTCTTAAACTTTATCTTTCAAAAACATATGATATAGCTTTTGAAAACCCTTTTAAAACATGTTTTGAAACCCCGAAGTGGCTTGGCCTGATCAAGACAGGACCAGGAGAGCCAAGAAGAGCCCGGAACCGGAGCACCTGTCGAGCCCGGCGCAGCAACTCTTGTATCTGATTCACACCCCAGGATCTCGAACGTCCAAGACCCTGTTCTTATCAAAAAAAGCATTTGAAGTCATCTCCGGAAGGCAGAAACGGAGGCGGGCGACCATGTTGGCGAAGACCCAACGCAGACGGAGCACTGATGCTGTCAAGCCCCGCACGAATCGTCCGTCTCGAACCCAGCCCGAAGGAGTCAGAGTTCAGTTTGGATTGGATCTGGACCATATATATCCAGATTCCAATCCAAACCCATATGTGGATTTGGATTTGGATTTGGATCCAGAGATCCAATCCAATATCCATATCCATGGCCCACATCACCTTCTCATAAATGGAGGTGGGGCCCACTTGAAATTCACGTGGGATATTGGGCATGAGAGAGAGTGGGGGTGATAAATATCAAGAGTGTTGTATTAAGCTTGACTTGTGTGTCAAGTTTGGGTTAATCATGTGGGTTAGCCTAATTAAGTGGGTTTAAGCTTGTAATTAGCTAGAACCTAACCTAGGGCTGCACCAACATGGGGTGATCAAGGTCTATGGGCCATGCTAAGGGAGCTCCTTCACCTAAACCTAGCCAAAAATGCCTAAACCTAGCCTAAACCCCTAATCCACCCCTAATCTGAACCTAATCACCTAACCCACTTCCCTAATCCCGGCCTAATCCCAACCTAATCACCTAACCCACTCCCCTAATCCTTCCCTAAACCTAGATTAATTTCCCTAATCCTAGCCTAAACCTAGCCTAAACCACCTAACCTAGCTCACTAAACCTCACCCTAAAACCCAACCACCTAACCTAGCCCTAAACCACCCTTAGCCCACGATTTTCCCAAACACCTAGTTTTAAAATATCTGGCCCAATCCCATCCAGCCCACCTTATCTACATACTACCCTACCTAAACCACCTAACCACTACCCACAACCCAGCCCTAACCGACCTACCCATCCCCTATTTAAACCCCCCCCATTGTGGGCGGGTTTTCCAAGTGGGAACCACTCTCCACTCCCAGCCGGGCCCTCTCCTTCTCCCAACTCCACCCAGCCGTGGCCACTTCCCAGCAGCTCCAGCCCCACCAGCCACCAGCCGCCACCTGCTCCGCCACTCTCCCTCTTCCGTCCACCATCACTGCCCCACCAGCCGGACACCGCCACCTCACTCAGCCGGGCCCTTTCTTTCTCCCATCTTCCACCAGCCGACAGCCACCTTTGCCGCCACTCCTTCCCATTCGGTAAGTTCCCCTAACTCCCTCAAAACCACTCTCTACCACCTCTCCACTCTTAGCCACCCATCTTCCCCTTAGCTCCACCTCTTTGCCACCACCACCTAAGCCTAGCCGAACCTAGGATAACCCAAGTGGCTGGCCACTGCTCAGCCACCATCTCCCATTCGGCCGACCCCCCCCTAGGTGTCCTATTTGGCCTTCTCACTAGCTCACCTTTTAGGTCCAGTTTCCCTAAGTCCCTAACTTCACTAGTGACCCTAAGACCCACTTAGTCAGCCACTCTAAACTCCCTACTTGGAGGCGCCGCCCACTTGCCACCGGTCCCCTTCGAGGCGTCCATCCCGCGCCCCATTTGCAGCCGGCCAGCACCCTTGGTCACACACCTTCGCGGAGCTCCCGTTTGCAGCCCAAAGCCAAGGCCACGCTCAAGCAAGACCTCTACGGACCAGCTACTTGTAAGTTTCTAAACCCGGTCTTTAATCATACACTTGCTTGAAATTCAATTTGATACGGGGTTGTAATAACGGAGCATAGTCTCCCCCCGCTTGTAATAACGTGGCTTGGCACAACCACACACGTGCACTCTCTTAGTCGTGCACAATTTTGCACACACACGGGCCTAATCAACCCCTAATATATAAGTGTACGTACATATTTCATTTCCGAAGGGTTTTGTTTAAGTTGGGTGTGTTGTCTTTCAATTTAAACACTCTCACACACATTGAGCTTTCGCTCTTATTTGAAAGACCCAAGTAAGGGCCGACCTATACTATTTGGGTTTCATTTCATGTCGTGTGAGTAAGTCTTTCAATTTAAACACTCTCACACACATTGAGCTTTCGCTCTTATTTGAAAGACCCAAGTAAGGGCCGACCTATACTATTTGGGTTTCATTTCATGTCGTGTGAGTAAGTCTTTCAATTTAAACACTCTCACACACATTGAGCTTTCGCTCTTATTTGAAAGACCCAAGTAAGGGCCGACCTATACTATTTGGGTTTCATTTCATGTCGTGTGAGTAAGTCTTTCAATTTAAACACTCTCACACACATTGAGCTTTCGCTCTTATTTGAAAGACCCAAGTAAGGGCCGACCTATACTATTTGGGTTTCATTTCTTGTCGTGTGAGTAGTCTTTCAATTCAAGCACTTTCACACACATTGAGCCTTCGCTCTTACTCCCAAGACCTTAGTCAAGGCCATATTGCAGTTATATTTGGGTTTCATTTATGTCGTGTGTGTAGTACTTCAATTCAAGCACTCTCACACACATTGAGCCTTCGCTCTTACTCCCAAGACCTTAGTCAAGGCCATATTGCAGTTATATTTGGGTTTCATTTATGTCGTGTGTGTAGTACTTCAATTCAAGCACTCTCACACACATTGAGCCTTCGCTCTTACTCCCAAGACCTTAGTCAAGGCCATACTGCAATTTATATTTGGGTTTAATTTCATGTCGTGTGTGTAAGTCTTTCAATTCAAACACGCACCCACATTGAGCCTTCACTCTTATTTGCAAGACCCGAGTAAGGGCTCATATACATAAGATATATACATATCTCCCTTCGGTTATTTCCCTTCGGTTATTTCCCTTCGGTTATTTCCCTTCGGTTATTTCCCTTCCGTATTGTCTTTACATTTCGGGTTTTCCCTTTGGAGTAGCGTGAGTTTGCATTGCATCTACGCCATACCACGAGGTAGGACGCATATTGCATCGAAGCAACCCCCGCTCGAATTCGCCCATGTAGTGGAGTGTTCATAACACACAAACTAGGCGACCCAAAAAGGGATAAAAGAAAAGACTTAGGCACGTGCAAATCCACGTGATCTAAAACATGCAATCGCATCTTAAAGACCCGAAATAGACACCTCGAATCGTTTCGTAGACTTTCTCCCTAAAACTCGATTTTTGCAAAAGCGTACAGACTGACCCTTGCGCATCGGTGCAAGAAGGTCTGCGACGACAAGAGCTCACTTGCTCACAGTCGCCACGTTTAGAAGTCAGTATTGATATATCTTCGCTAGCTTAAGTAAGCTAGCTGGCACGCCCTGTTTGTATACATAGGCCTTAGACGCACGATAAGATCCACTCCAAGCCACGAAAGGGGCGAAGAGGCGGGGATTTTCGCGCGTCTACATTCCCTTTCCACAAGTGGTCATAAATCCCTTTCTTCAAATTCGTTTCAAAAAGAGATGCTTTTTTTATCAACTTGTGAAAAGTTGAGATTTCGTGAAGGGAGGGAAGGGTTTTCAACTCATTTTTAAAGTTATCTAGGATGAGCATGACTGTGCATCCTTCGGATATTGGTTCTCGGACTTGCCCAAGGAGGGACCTCCATTGAATAATAAAGGCATGCACGTCTTCATTCATGCCTTGCTTCATATCCCTCAATGTGTTTAAAGTGGGCGTGACTTCTATGTTATGCGAGAATCTCTGCATAAAGTAGTTAGCTAACCCTTCAAAAGTAGCGAACTAACTAAGATCGTAGGAAGCCAGCCATTTGGAAGTTGTGCCTTTGAGGGATAAAGGGAACCAATACACCCATTTCATCGAGTCCTTCTTTTTCTTATGGGCTCGACGAGAGAAAAGTTGCAAGTGAGACCTAGGGTCTCCCATGCCATCATACCGATGGAAATTCGAAATTTCATCATCACTATCTGTTTCATAGTCTAAAGGAAGAAAATCAGACAGGGTGTAGTTTCTTTTCTCTTTGTTTTTCCCTTTCAGTAGCTATTGTAGGGCTTTACGATCCTTGTGAGTAAAGGATTCGTGGTATTGGTTGCCTTCCATTGCGGAGGTCTCCTTGTGTTTCCGAGTTTTTTCAAATTTCTTTTTGGCCTTTGGTTCACCATGTGACAAACATGAATCAGCTGCTTCAGCCTCTTGGCTAAGAGCAGCGATTTTGGCCTCAAAGTCCCTTCTTAACTCCTCGATTTCCTCTTTTTGATCTCGAGTTTTCAAAAGTTTCCTAGAATGAGAACTTGATGCACATGAGGCATGGCTAGACACTTCTTGGGAGCCTGGACTTGACATGGCTCCGATGCTTTTAAAATCCAACTATGAAATGCAACAAACAAAAGAGTTAAAACACTTTTCCTTGAAATTTTTTCATGAGGTTTGTTTGTATGAATCGATTTCTCATAAGACCCACGTCCCACCGGGCGTGCCAAAATCTGTAGACACGCCGAAATTTCCACTCCGAGTTCTTAGGCCTGAAGTGAACCTTTTCATATGTCTAAGTCGCTTAAAGGGCGTGCCAGCTAGCTTACTCAAGCTAGCGAAGTAAGTTTCTGAAAATATTTGACTTATGGGGCGACTGTGGACAAGTAGGGTCTTTTCGTCACAGACCTTCTTGAACCGATGCTTAAGGGTCAGTCTGTACGCTTTAGAAAACTCGATTTTAAGCAAACATGACCTTTTTGAAAATATGCAAAGTGTTTGATTTGGTTTACTTTGTCTTGTTGCAGATTTTATCAACGTGGGATTTGCACGTTTCCTATGTCTTGGGTTTTAGCCAATTTAGGCGTGTAGTTGTGTGCATCCAAAGCTCAATTTGGCGAGTTTTGCACGGGTAGTTCGAGGTTACTTTGATGCAATATTCACCCTATCTCGTGGTATGGCAGATATGCAATGCAAACTCACACAACTGAACGGGAAAACCCGGAATTGAAAGACATAGTCGAAGGGAAATTGCAAAAGGGAAATATAGTTATATCTTAAGAGCGGAAAGGCTCAATTGTGTAAGTGTATGCCGTGTATAAATTGAAATGCAACTCACACAGTTGAACCTTAAAATGCAGCAGAAGGGAAATACAACTATATATATATGGGCCCGAAGGTCGCCAACGTGTGCGTGGGTGCTGTGTGTATATGTAAAGAAAACTCACACGACTTGGAATGTAAAACCCAAATTGAATTGCAATATGGCTCTTATTAGAGTCTTGGGAGTAAGAGCGAAAGCTCAATGTGTGTGAGTGTGGAATTGAAAGACAACGCACATAACTTGAAAATAACATCCCAAATTGAATTGCAATTGCCTTAAAAACACTTGTCTCCTTTCAAAGAGTCAAAATTGTTTTATCAAACGTCTATAAGCGCTTAAACTGATCCTTGAGCACCGGTTCAAGAAATTTTAAAGCGAAAAGATCCCGCTTGCTCACAATTGCCTTAAAAACATCAGATATTTCAAAAATCTTTGCTAGCTTGAGCAAGCTAGCTGGCATGCCCATAGAAACGATGTAGACGTGAAAAGGTTCATTTTCGGCTTCAAAACCAGAAGTGAGAATTTTTCGTGCTTACAACATTATCTGAAAATATGCAGAAGTGGCAGACATTGTTGTCAACGAGCCGAGGAGAATTTTTTTGCTTATTTGCATGTTTTTTTCAATCAAAGGATTTCTGGCCCAATCAAGGGTCAGTTTAATGCCAAGACGATAGAGATTCTTTGGTAGTTCTTCGGCAACTAACTGTCCAAATGCAACACATTGTGTAACAACATTGGTTGATCAAAACCATACACCTTCTGAGGAACTGAAAGGCTTTGGAGAGCTGTTTCACCTATCCCACTTACTAAATTGAGATTTTCTTTCTCATACAAAGAAACCATTTCTGGGGTCTTATAACTGATATGTCGATCCGCATAGAAATTCATATCTCCTGCAGGTTCATACATATTTCCCTGAGACAAGACATACCCGTTACTTTGGTGGTGAGAAAGCCTATTATCAGAATGATCGGTGGAACCCATATCAGAGAACAAAATTGCTTCTTGAGGAGAACTTGGCACTTGGTTCTTTTGAGAATAGTGGCTCATGGTTTGCAGCCATTCATTCCCTTGTTCTTGCATCTTGTGATCTTCTATTTGGCGGCCTACTTCTTTGAACAGAAGGGCAGAAGTTTTGTCCAAGGAAAAAGTTACTAGAAGCACTATCGCTCTCAGTTTGTTGGCCATATCCATGGTCATAGTTGCTCCCAACTATCTGTGTAGAATGATCATGCTGAGCTTACTGGACACAAGCCTGTTCAAACTCACTAGTCACTAATTGCATGGATTGACCGAATTGCTTGTCTAGCTGATGCCACTCTTGAGTGTTAGTGTCATAGTACCATGCAGGATAATCAGGATGAAAACACATATTTGAAGGATAAACACTATTGACATCTTGGGAAGCTCTGTTCCAATTAGAAATAGTCCCTACTGTATACTCCTCCGATACAGCTTGCATAACAAGAGTTGTTGTTTGCTGGAAAAAATCAACTTCTGCTCCTTGATTCAACATCATATTGCTTGTAGCAGCACTTGGAACTGCATTTTCAAGAGAACTTTGAAAGCTAGTAGCCACATTGCTGTTACAACTATTGGATTACTCGAATCTGCACAAAACTGCAGCACAACAGAACCTCAAAATGTATTGTGTTGAGAACAATTTCATTACATGACAAGGCTAAGTCAGTAGTTTAACATGAGGGAACCGAACAGCAAGACACTATTAATGAATGACCCTTTCTAAGGAACTGACAATAATCTTAATTGAATCTCTTAATGTTACGTATAGTACTCAAGCAGCCCCCTATTATCTGCATACTTGTTGCGAAAGTGGTTATGCAAATCCATGTTACATGCCTACCTACTATGGAAGTGTTCAAGTAGGCCCATGTTACATTTTTGAAAACCAACCATCATGCTCACTAGATTTCCTCCATGAGTGTTAAAACATTAACCTTATTTTTAACACCGAAATAACATAACATCAAATGATGACAATGCAAAACTGATGCATATCAATACACTAATTGCCTTATAACATGGACATGTTATGAAATGCATTCGATACCAAACATTTCTTTTTGGAAGCTATCGTTCTTGTTTCCATCTTTCCTTTCTTTTGATGATACCAACTTTCCCCTCTGGAAATTGATTTCTTTTTGAATATGAGCTTTTCTTTCTGGGAAGCTCACTTTTCCTTTTTAACGCCACCTTTCCTTTCTGGGCGCCCACCTTCCTTTTCAGGTGTCAACTTGTTTTTTTAATGCCTATTTCTTTTTAAATGGTAAATTTTCAACATGCTTTTCAACAAAAATCTTTTAAGGAAATTGTAGACGCGCGAAAAATCCCCGCCTCTTTGCCTCTTTCGGGGCTTGGAGTGGATCTTATCGTGTGTCTAAGGCCTATGTATACAAATAGGGCGTGCCAGCTAGCTTACTTAAGCTAGCGAAGATATATTTAACACTGACTTCTAAACGTGGCGACTGTGAGCAAGTAATCTCTTGTCGTCGCAGACCTTCTTGCACCGATGCGCAAGGGTCAGTCTGTACGCTTTTGCAAAAATCGAGTTTTTGGGAGAAAGTCCACGAAGCGGTTTGAGGTGTTTATTTCGGGTCTTTAAGATGCGATTGCATGTTTTAGATCACGTGGATTTGCACGTGCCTAAATCTTTTCTTTTATCCCTTTTTGGGTCGCCTAGTTTGTGTGTTATGAACACTCCACTACATGGGCGAATTCGAGCGGGGGTTGCTTCGATGCAATATGCGTCCTACCTCGTGGTATGGCGTAGATGCAATGCAAACTCACGCTACTCCAAAGGGAAAACCCGAAATGAAAAGACAATACTGAAGGGAAATAATAGAAGGGAAATAGCCGAAGGGAAATAGCCGAAGGGAAATAGCCGAAGGGAAATAACCGAAGGGAAATAACCGAAGGGAGATATGTATATATCTTATGTATATGAGCCCTTACTCGGGTCTTGCAAATAAGAGCGAAGGCTCAATGTGGGTGCGTGCTTGAATTGAAAGACTTACACACACGACATGAAATTAAACCCAAATATAAATTGCAGTATGGCCTTGACTAAGGTCTTGGGAGTAAGAGCGAAGGCTCAATGTGTGTGCGTGCTTGAATTGAAAGACTTACACACACGACATGAAATTAAACCCAAATATAAATTGCAGTATGGCCTTGACTAAGGTCTTGGGAATAAGAGCGAAGGCTCAATGTGTGTGAGAGTGCTTGAATTGAAGTACTACACACACGACATAAATGAAACCCAAATATAACTGCAATAAGGCCTTTACTAAGGTCTTGGGAGTAAGAGCGAAGGCTCAATGTGTGTGAAAGTGCTTGAATTGAAAGACTTACTCACACGACAAGAAATGAAACCCAAATAGTATAGGTCGGCCCTTACTTGGGTCTTTCAAATAAGAGCGAAAGCTCAATGTGTGTGAGAGTGCTTGAATTGAAAGACAACTCACACGACAAGAAATGAAACCCAAATAGTATAGGTCAGCCCTTACTTGGGTCTTTCAAATAAGAGCGAAAGCTCAATGTGTGTGAGAGTGCTTGAATTGAAAGACAACGCACCCAACTTAAACAAAACCCTTCGAAAATGAAAGTATATATACACTTATATATTAGGGGCTGATTAGGCCCGTGTGTGTTCAAAATTGTGCACGACTAAGAGAGTGCACGTGTGTGGTTGTGCCAAGCCACGTTATTACAAGCGGGGGGAGACTATGCTCCGTTATTACAACCCCGTATCAAATTGAATTTCAAGCAAGTGTACGACTAAAGACCGAGTTTAGACACTTACGAGTAGCTGGTCCGTAGAGGTCTTGCTTGAGCGTGGCCTTGGCTTTGGGCTGCAAATGGGAGCTCCGCGAAGGTAGGTGATCAAGGGTGCTGGCCGGCTGCAAGTGGGGCGCGGGATAGGCGCCTCGGAGGTGGCTGGCGGCAAGTAGATGGCACCTCAAGGTAAAGGGGTTTAAATGGCTGAATGAGTGGGTTCTTAGGGTCACTAGGGGAGTTGGGAGTTTAGGGAAACTGGACCTAAAAGGTGAGCTGGTGGGAGGGCCGAGTAAGACACCTAGGGGGGTTGGCCGAATGGGAGATGGTGGCTAAGTAGTGGCCAGCAGCTTGGGTTATACTAGGTTCGGCTAGGTTTAGGTGGTGGCGGCAAAGGGGCTGAGCTGAAGGGAGGATGGCTGGCTAAGAGTGGAGAGGTGGTAGAGAAGGGGGCTAGGTGAGGTGCAGGGTACTTACCGAATGGGGAGAAATGGCGGATGAAGTGGGAGAGTGGCGGGCAGGTGGCTGTCGGCTGGTTCGGTTGGGGGAAGATGATGGCGTCCGGCTGAGGGGTGGTGGTGGTGGATGGAAGAGGGAAGGTGGCGGAGCAGGTGGCGGCTGGTGGAGTAGCTGGAGCAGGCCAAGGTGGGGAGTTGTCCCGGCTGGGTGAGAGAAGGGAGAAGGAGAGGGCCCGGCTGGGTGAGGTAGAGTGGTTCCCACTTGGAAAACCCGCCCACAAGGAGGGGGGTTTAAATAGGGGATGGGTAGGTCGGTTAGGGCTTGGCTAAGGGTAGTGGTTAGGTGGTTTAGGTAGGGTGGTATGTAGATAAGGTGGGCTGGAAGGGGTTGGGCCAGATATTTTAAAACTAGGGGTTTGGGTAAATCGTGGGCTAAGGGTGGTTTAGGGGTTTAGGGCTAGGTTAGGTGGTTGGGTTTTAGGGTGAGGTTTAGTGAGCTAGGTTAGGTGATTAGGTTCAGATTAGGGGTGGATTAGGGGTTTTAATCTAGGTTTAGGGAAGGATTAGGGAAGTGGGTTAGGTGATTAGGTTGGGATTAGGCCGGGATTAGGGAAGTGGGTTAGGTGATTAGGTTCAGATTAGGGGTGGATTAGGGGTTTAGGCTAGGTTTAGGCATTTTGGGCTAGGTTTAGATGAAGGAGCTCCCTTAGCATGGCCCATAGACCTTGATCACCCCATGTTGGTGCAGCCCTAGGTTAGGTTTTAGCTAATTACAAGCTTAAACCCACTCAATTAGGCTAACCCACAAGATTAAACCCAAACTTGACACACAAGTCAAGCTTAATACAACACTCTTGATATTTTTCACCCCCCACTCTCTCTCATGCCCAATATCCCACGTGAATTTCAAGTGGGCCCCACCTCCATTTATGAGAAGGTGATGTGGGCCATGGATATGGATATTGGATTGGATCTCTGGATCCAAATCCAAATCCAAGTCCACATATGGGTTTGGGTTGGAATCTGGATATATATGGTCCAGATCCAATCCAAACTGAACTCTGACTCCTTCGAGCTGGGTTCGAAACGGACGATTCGTGCGGGGCCTGACAGCATCAGTACTCCGTCTGCGTTGGGTCTTCGCCAACATAGTCGTCCGCCTCCGTTTCTGCCTTCCGGAGATGACTTCAAATGCTATTTTGATAAGAACAGGGTCTTGGACGTTCGAGATCCTGGGATGTGAATCAGATACAAGAGTTGCTGCGCCGGGCTCGACATGTGCTCCGGTTCCGGGCTCTTCTTAGCTCTCCTGGTCCTGTCTTGATCGGGCCAAGCGACTTCGGGGTTTCAAAACGTGTTTTAAAAGGGTTTTCAAAAGCCATATGTTTTAGAAAGATAAAGTTTAAAACATATGTACAGGGTTGTTTGGAAGGCTCCTGGGTTTCCAAACTCAAAATGGCCCTTTGGGGGCTGCTTGTATAAAACCAGATTCGTTTAAGAAATTCGTGGGATTTTGGGGTGTTTACAGATGCCCTCTTTGGCCTTGTCCAAATAGATTTGGATAAGGGCAAAGATGACAAACACCCCTTTTAATGTCTCCCTAGATCTAGCCACGAAGAATATGGGATCGTCCCATTTTAGCAAAAATCTCAATTTTACAAACTCTGGTAGGAGGAGATATCACGCCAAAGGGTTCACTTATGGAATCTGGTCCTAAATGGGATCATGTTCATGCAAGTACCATGCGTGGAATGCAGATGACATGGGTGTGGTGCCAAAAGTGGCGACCTCCCAGAGACCAGATGTGGTCGAACTCTAGAGACTTACAAGGTCTATTGCTCCAAGTGAGCAAATCCTATGCTGTTCGATGTTCGGTTTTTTAAAACTTATTTACAAAGCTATTTACAAAAGGGACAACTGTCTTGAGTCTCGATCCTAAGGATCTCGAGCTCTTCGTGCTTGCCCTTGTTTGAGTCTTAACACTCGCTTATTTAGCGGAGGTTTTTATAAGAAAACCAGCTTCATTTCAAATTCCTACGCCTTACTCGAAACGTCGAATTCTCAAACAAGATGAAATTCAAGTAAGTAAATCCTATTTTTACTTTAGGATTCCTCGAAATGAACCATGCTTTAGCTTGGGATAAGCCAGGGATGGGAAAGAGATACCACGGTCCCTTCTGAAGCGTCCCGTGGTTTAAGGCATAGAAGGCGGAAAACTGCTCTTTTTGAGCTTTTTGGCCTCTTTTTCCTTTTTTTCCTAGAGGGTCTCCCTTTGGGAGTATTTTTTCTTTAATCCCTCTTTTTTTTTTTATTTTTTTATAAGAGAATCAATTTTTCTTTTTGAAGTCTGGTTTCTTTCTTTTGGAAAGAGACTTTAAATGGGAAATTCCCTTTTGATTTGGGCCTTTGTTTTCCTTTTGGAAGGAGAAGAGAAGAGGGGAGGACTTATCCCAAGCCTACACTCGATCCATTTCAGATCAGCCTATTTAGAAATAGCACGTACTACTTGCAAGTATCTTGCTATGTTGAACTAGGCCCTTCTTTGTAAGATGAAGGATTTTGAAATGCAACCACGATTTTGAAAACTCCACTCTTTCACAAGTGCGAATTCTCTTACTTAGGGTCACACGAGTTGCTTTTGCACCTTATTCACACGTCTCAGGGCAGCTATCCCTCTCAAATTTTCGAAAACTGGAATTTAATCCAGATCCTACACATGATACTTCTTTAAGTATCGAATATTGATAGGATCTGCTAAATTCCTACCTTCTACATCGATCAACCAATACGAATTGTTCGTAGTGGTTGCTCGTACAACATAGGGTCCATCCCAGTTGGGGCGCCACTTGCCTAGGGGGTGTGGGCCACGATGGTGGATGGTTTTCAAGACCAGATCTCCCACTTCAAAGTGGCGAGGTCTCATGTGTTTGCTATAATGTCGGGCTATCCTTTGCCGGTATGCACGAGCATGATCCATGGCAAGGAGTCGCCTCTCATCTAGCAAATCTAGCTCGGCCATCCTAGCATGCTGAAGCGTCTCTAGGGGGAGGTCGAGTGCAATGGATGTATGGAATGAATGCAGTTGGGTATGAATGGGAAGAATGGCGTTTGTGCCATAGACCAATTCGAATGGTGTGGCATTTGTGGGAGTCCGGATGGAAGTCCTATAAGCCCATAAGGCTTCATCCAGCTTCTCATGCCACCTCCTACCCTTCTCTAAGGTCTTCTCAATGATACCAATGAGAGTCTTGTTTGTGGCTTCGGCTTGGCCGTTGCCTTGAGGGTAGTAGGGCGAGGAGAAGTGGTGAGTTATGCCATACGTGTTGCACAACTTAACCATCCGCTCGTTCTTGAATGGGGTACCATTATCAGACACAAGGTCTCATGGAACCCCAAATCGAGCCAAGATATTCCTCCGGATGAAAGCCACCACATGTTGCCCCATTACATTCGTTAGGGAAATGGCTTCCACCCACTTGGAGAAATACTCCATGGCTGCTAAAATAAAACGATGCCCATTCGAGGCCTTTGGAAATATGGGGCCTACAATGTCAAACGCCCACATGGTAAATGGCCAGGGGCTGACCACGGAATGCAATGCAGATGAAGGAATATGAATGGCGTGCCCATGCACTTGACATGGATGACACTTTCTAACATGATCGTGACAATCCTCTTTCAGGGTGGACCAAAAATAACCCCCTCTAAGTATTTTCATTGCCATCATGTTGGCGTTAACATGACCTCCACATTCTCCGTCGTGGAACTCGTGCATCACTATCCTAGCCTCCTCTAGGTCGATACACCTAAGCAGAATGCCGGTAAAACTCTTTTTGTATAAGACCCCACCCAGAATGGTGTATCGGGTCGAAATCTTACGAATGAATGCCCTATCTTTGGATGTGGCATCCTTGGTGAATCCCCCATTTTCTAAAAATTGTTTTATGTCATAGAACCAGGGTTTTTCAATAGACTCTGGGTTGTTTTGGCAAATATCCAAGTCGTGTGTGGATGGATGGGGTGCATGCCATATTTCCAAAGATCTGGTCCCTGAAATGGGATCGACCTTCAGGGCTGAACCCAAGGAGGAGAGGGCATCGGCAATGCCATTGTCCTCTCTTCCTACGTGTGTGAGCTTACACGATTGGAAGGTTTGGACCAATCGAGTGGCCAACTCGTGATATGGAAGTAGTTTCTCATTACGTACTTGCCAAATTTTTAAAACCTGGTTTATGACAAGGAGCGAATCTCCAAAGACCTCGATGCATGATGCCCCTAGAGTTTTCAAAATCCTTAAGCCTTGTATGAGTGCTTCATACTCAGCTACGTTGTTGGAACATTCGAAATCTAAGCGGACTGCTATGGGAATCTCGCCCTTTTCAGGGGAGATTAGGATGATCCCGGCACCAGCCCCTCGTTGGTTTCGTGCCCCGTCGAAGTGCATCTTCCACACTTGGTTTTCGAAAGAATTTGCCAAAATGTGGTTTTGAAAATGGTTTTGCAATATGCCTTCATCAGGCATTTCGTCAAGAGTGGGATATGCGTCCTCCAAGGGGAAGTCAGCCACGTAATCTGCTAGGGCTTGCCCCTTAATGGAGATCTGGTGATGGTATTTCAGATCATACTCCATTAGAAGGAGTTGCCATTTGCCCAATCTACCTGTGAGAATGGGTTTTTCGAACAAGTGCTTGATTGGATCAAGCTTGGACACTATCCAGATCTCATGATCTAGGAAGTAGTGTCTGAATTTCTGGCAGGCCCAGACTAGGGCCAAGCATGTCTTCTCCATGGCTTGATAATTTCGTTCATAAGCCAAGAGAGTTTTCGAAATATAGTAGATGGCATACTCCTTATGGGTGTCATCCTCGTATTGAGCCAACAGGGCTCCTAAAGCGTTTACATGCACGGAGATGTATAATAAAAGCGGTTTTCCTTGTTTTGGAGGATTCAAAACAGGGGTTAACCAAGTATGCCTTTAGTCTCTCGAAGGACTTTTGGCATTCGTCATCCCATAAGAATTTCGTACCCTTCCTCAACAGTTTGTTGAAGGGTTCGCATCTAGTTGCCAGATTCGATATGAATCGGCGCACAGATTGTAATCGACCCTGGAGGCTACGGACTTGGGTGAGATTGGAGGGTGGAGCCATGTCTATGATGGCTCGACACTTAGAGGGGTCGACTTCTATTCCCCTTTGGCTCACCATAAAGCCTAGAAGCTTCCCTGATTCTACCCCGAACACACATTTTTGAGGGTTTAGCTTTACTTTGTAGAGCCTAAGCCTTTCGAAAATCTTTTGTAAACATTCGATATGGGTGCATCGGGTTTTGGATTTTGCCAAGAGATCATCTACATACACTTCTACAAGCTCGTGAATTTGATCATGGAAGATCGTGTTCATGGCTCGTTGGTATGTTGCGCCGGCATTTTTCAAACCAAAGGGCATGACTGTATAGCAGTACGTGCCCCATGGGGTTGTGAAGGCGGTCTTACCCTGATCTCGTGGACTTAGTTTGATTTGATTATAGCCTGAATAGCCATCCATAAATGAAAACATTTCATGATTTGCAGTACTATCGACTATCAAATCTATGTTTGGTAAAGGATAATTATCCTTTGGAGTGGCTTTATTCAGGTTTCTGAAATCGATGCATATTCGAATTTTCCCATTGGTTTTTCGAACTACAACGATATTTGACAACCAATCAGAATACGCAATGGGTTTTATAAATCCGGCTTTTAGCAGATCTTCTAAACCCTCTTTGACTTGCGTGTGTACATTCGGGTGTATTTTCCTAAGCTTCTGCTTTATTGGTTTTACACCTATATCTAAGGAAAGACGATGCTCGACTATGCTGGGATCTATGCCCGGCATATCTTCATACGTCCATGCAAACACATCTAAATAGGTTCGTAGAAATGCAATGAATGCTAACTTTTCAGTTTCATGCAAGCATGCGCCTATTTTGATGGTTTTGGGATTGGAATCATCCCCTAGGTTCACCTCTACGAAATCTCCTCCTACTGATTGGGAAGGTCTTTCAAAATCGAGAATTCTATGAAATTCTAGGAGCTCAGAAGTGGGATCTTCCTCAAGGGGATCCACTTCTGGGCTTTGATCATTCTCGTGGGTTTTAGACCCGAGGGAACTTGATGCGTGGTTTTCAAAATAACCTGGTTTTGTACTTGGATTTTCAAGCGATTTCGAAATTTTTGGTCTGGCTATGCAGACGACGTTTCTTTCGAAATCCTTTTCTTTCGCCAAAGTCATACCAGGAGCAGCTATGTACAAAATCTTTTTGGTATTTTCCAAATTTTCGATTTTTTTGGGTTTTTGTAAAACAAGAACTTTGGGAACTATACAAAGCACACTTTTTTCGAGTTTTTGTTTTTCCATTGTTTTTGGTTTTTCTTGTTTTTCGATTTTTTTGATTTTAAGTTTTCAAATGTTTTTGGTATTTTTTTAGAAAAAGGGATCTTCCGTCATACCTACAAAGGGAAAACACTATGGGTTAGACTCGGAATAGGAGGTCTAAACCATAGGTCTCTTCTAAGACAGGCTCCGGGGCACCCTTGACCCAGGTGGTTACAGGGGGTGGCTCCGGCGGTATTCGGGGAGTATAGCCGATCCCATATCGGCTTGGGTTGGCCCTAGGTAGGATGGGCTCTAGGAGACCCTGGTTTTGTGCCCCTAGACTCTTGTAGGGCGTGTAGCCCATGTTTAATAACATGTTCCACGACCTTTTGTTTTTTGAAAAGATGGGATACAAGTCGTGGTCCTGGAACATGCTATCGTCCATATTAGGCTCGTATGGCCTTTTGTCCAGGGTTTTTGGAAATAGGGAACGTTTGGGTTTTCCTAGGAGGATTAGAGTCAGGAGGGGGCCTGCTTTGGGCGGCCCCTTCACACATACAACCTTCCTAGGGTTGTTCAACACGAGCCGAGGTGGCTCAACCATAATTTGCCCCAGGTTAGCCTCATGGGCCTGGGAGCTCGATAAACAAGGGGAGTTTATGATCCCCTGAAGCTGTGGGTGACTCTCACCTAGGATCACTACGACCTGGTCCCTAAAAGGGATCTTGACACACCTGTGGAAGGTGGATGGCACAGCGCACAAACTGTGTATCTAGGGTCTTCCCAGCAAAAGGTTATAATGGGGGTGAATGTCCAAGACATGGAACACCCCCGTGTGTTCGATCCCTCCCGTTTCCATTGGGAGTTCGATGGATCCTAAAGGCCTAGACGCATTCCCATCGTATCCAGTGATAACGATGGGGCTTGGGTTTACTGAAGTCAAGGTGACTCCGATTTTGTACGCCACGTGAAGTGGAAGGATGTTGAGCCCTCCTCCACCATCGACTAGGCACCTGTCCAGAGAGTGGTTGTTTAGAACCACCTCGATATGCAGGGCCTGGTTATGGGTTTCGTAGGGTCTATCTACATCATCTTCCGAAAAGGTGATGGGCGATTTTGCTCCTAATAAAGCCACTTGGGCAGGCAAGGATTCCGGACTTATGTTCGAATCAACCTTGGCCCTTTCTAGAATTTTCTCTAAGACAAGTCTATGCCTAGGCGAGGTTTTGATAAGCTCTAGAATAGACATGTGAATAGGAATCTTTGAAAGGTGGTTTTCAAAATCATAAGGATTTAGGATGATTTTGTCCTTATCTGCTTTTGGCAGACCACTAGGGATACATGCTTTTGAGGGGCCAGGCACACTGACCACCTTTTGAGCACCTTGAAGGTGCGGGGGTTGGTAGATCCTCCCGGATCTAGTGACTTCCCCCACGACCAGCCTAGGGTTCGCGCTAAACTTGGCTCTAAGGATGAGCTGAGGAGAACCTTGGATTTTCAAAACTGGTTTTGTCGGGGTTTCCATTTTTGGTGGTCCCCGAATGACGACTTGGGCGGGCCTCTTGTATAATACAAGGATGGGCGCACAAGCAAGTCGACCAGGTTCGGGCTTTCGCGCTAGTTCCTTGGAAATGGTGAGGGTACATACCTCCTTTCCTTTCCCACTGCCACTGGCGTGTTTGGGAAAGGGTTCCTTGAAGATAGCTTGAGGTGGCTCAGGTTCCGCAGTGACCTGGAGCCGGCCCTCCGCTATCAAGTTCTCAATTTTATTTAGAAGAGAGAAGCACCATTTGGTATCATGGCCTTTGAGCCGATGATATTTGCAAAATCGGTTTAAATACCCCCCTTTGGACGTGACTCCTTCGGGGATTTCAGGGAGTTCGATCATGCCCTGGGCAAGTAAGAGGTCTAGGACCTCCGACACAGGTTGCCCCAGCGGAGTGTACTCCCGTTTTTCAATTGGTTTTGAAAAATTGCATTCTCTCTTATTTTCTATTTTTTCAAAATTTTTAGAAGTGCCCGCCATGCCTGGATCCACCCGGACATTGGCGATTTTATGGGGCTTTGCCCCTTTGTCCGTTGTGGGCAGCCCATATGCAATGGGTTTTTCCACACGTGTTTTGGGAACGGCACTTCCTTTCCATAAGTGGTCGTATGTCCCTTTTCGCAAGTTGGTTTCGAAAAGGGAGGCCTTTTTGATCAACTTATGGAAAGTTGAAATCTCATGGAGCGAGAGAAGGGTTTTTAACTCGCTTTTGAAATTATCCAGGATGAGCATTACTGCGCATCCTTCGGATATAGGCTCTCGTACTTGGCCCAAAAGAGGCCTCCATCTTATAATGAAGGCATGCACGTCTTCGTTCATGCCTTGCTTTGTATCCCTTAAGGTATTCAGGGTTGGCGTGACTTCCACGTTGTGTGCAAACCTTTGCATGAAGCAGTTCGCTAACTCTTCAAAAGTAGCGAACTGGCTTAAGTCGTAGGAAGCCAGCCATTTGGCAGCTGTGCCTTTAAGGGATAGGGGGAACCAATACACCCATTTCATCGAGTCCTTTTTCTTCTTATGGGCTCGACGTGAGAAAAGCTGCAAGTGAGACCTAGGGTCTCCCATGCCATCATACCGATGGAAGTTCGGTATTTCATCGTCACTGTCTGTTTCGTAATCCATAGGAAGGAAATCAGACAGGGCGTAGCTTCTTTTCTCTTTATTTTGCCCTTTCAGCAGTTGCTGTAGGGCTTTACGGTCCTTTTGTGTGAAGGACTCGTGGTATTGGTTGCCTTCCATTACGGAGGCCTCTTTTTGCTTGCGAGGTTTTTCAATTTTCTTTTTAGGCCTTTGTTCACCGTTTGATGAACATGAATCGCCTACTTCAGCCTCTTGGTTGAGAGCATCGATTTTGGCCTCAAATTCCCTTCTCAAGTCCTCGATTTCATCTAGTTTTATTTTGTTTTTGAAAATCCTCCTAGAGTGAGAACTTGATGCGCATGAGCCTTGGCTCGACACTTCACTTGGATTGGATTTTGACATGCTTTTCAAGCTTTTTTCAAAATTTCCTAAGTAAAAGCAAAGAAAACAAGTTAAAACGACACCTTTATAAAATTTTCGCAAGACTTCTACAAGTAAACTCGATTTTTGAAAAGGCTCACGTCCCACCGGGCGTGCCAATCCCTGTAGACGCGCGAAAAATCCCCGCCTCTTTGCCTCTTTCGGGGCTTGGAGTGGATCTTATCGTGTGTCTAAGGCCTATGTATACAAATAGGGCGTGCCAGCTAGCTTACTTAAGCTAGCGAAGATATATTTAACACTGACTTCTAAACGTGGCGACTATGAGCAAGTAAGCTCTTGTCGTCGCAGACCTTCTTGCACCGATGCGCAAGGGTCAGTCTGTACGCTTTTGCAAAAATCGAGTTTTGGGGAGAAAGTCCACGAAGCGGTTTGAGGTGTTTATTTCGGGTCTTTAAGATGCGATTGCATGTTTTAGATCACGTGGATTTGCACGTGCCTAAATCTTTTCTTTTATCCCTTTTTGGGTCGCCTAGTTTGTGTGTTATGAACACTCCACTACATGGGCGAATTCGAGCGGGGGTTGCTTCGATGCAATATGCGTCCTACCTCGTGGTATGGCGTAGATGCAATGCAAACTCACGCTACTCCAAAGGGAAAACCCGAAATGAAAAGACAATACTGAAGGGAAATAACAGAAGGGAAATAGCCGAAGGGAAATAGCCGAAGGGAAATAACCGAAGGGAAATAACCGAAGGGAGATATGTATATATCTTATGTATATGAGCCCTTACTCGGGTCTTGCAAATAAGAGCGAAGGCTCAATGTGGGTGCGTGCTTGAATTGAAAGACTTACACACACGACATGAAATTAAACCCAAATATAAATTGCAGTATGGCCTTGACTAAGGTCTTGGGAGTAAGAGCGAAGGCTCAATGTGTGTGCGTGCTTGAATTGAAAGACTTACACACACGACATGAAATTAAACCCAAATATAAATTGCAGTATGGCCTTGACTAAGGTCTTGGGAATAAGAGCGAAGGCTCAATGTGTGTGAGAGTGCTTGAATTGAAGTACTACACACACGACATAAATGAAACCCAAATATAACTGCAATAAGGCCTTTACTAAGGTCTTGGGAGTAAGAGCGAAGGCTCAATGTGTGTGAAAGTGCTTGAATTGAAAGACTTACTCACACGACAAGAAATGAAACCCAAATAGTATAGGTCGGCCCTTACTTGGGTCTTTCAAATAAGAGCGAAAGCTCAATGTGTGTGAGAGTGCTTGAATTGAAAGACAACTCACACGACAAGAAATGAAACCCAAATAGTATAGGTCGGCCCTTACTTGGGTCTTTCAAATAAGAGCGAAAGCTCAATGTGTGTGAGAGTGCTTGAATTGAAAGACAACGCACCCAACTTAAACAAAACCCTTCGAAAATGAAAGTATATATACACTTATATATTAGGGGCTGATTAGGCCCGTGTGTGTTCAAAATTTTGCACGACTAAGAGAGTGCACGTGTGTGGTTGTGCCAAGCCACGTTATTACAAGCGGGGGGAGACTATGCTCCGTTATTACAACCCCGTATCAAATTGAATTTCAAGCAAGTGTACGACTAAAGACCGAGTTTAGACACTTACGAGTAGCTGGTCCGTAGAGGTCTTGCTTGAGCGTGGCCTTGGCTTTGGGCTGCAAATGGGAGCTCCGCGAAGGTAGGTGATCAAGGGTGCTGGCCGGCTGCAAGTGGGGCGCGGGATAGGCGCCTCGGAGGTGGCCGGCGGCAAGTAGATGGCACCTCAAGGTAAAGGGGTTTAAATGGCTGAATGAGTGGGTTCTTAGGGTCACTAGGGGAGTTGGGAGTTTAGGGAAACTGGACCTAAAAGGTGAGCTGGTGGGAGGGCCGAGTAAGACACCTAGGGGGGTTGGCCGAATGGGAGATGGTGGCTAAGTAGTGGCCAGCAGCTTGGGTTATACTAGGTTCGGCTAGGTTTAGGTGGTGGCGGCAAAGGGGCTGAGCTGAAGGGAGGATGGATGGCTAAGAGTGGAGAGGTGGTAGAGAAGGGGGCTAGGTGAGGTGCAGGGTACTTACCGAATGGGGAGAAATGGCGGATGAAGTGGGAGAGTGGCGGGCAGGTGGCTGTCGGCTGGTTCGGTTGGGGGAAGATGATGGCGTCCGGCTGAGGGGTGGTGGTGGTGGATGGAAGAGGGAAGGTGGCGGAGCAGGTGGCGGCTGGTGGAGCAGCTGGAGCAGGCCAAGGTGGGGAGTTGTCCCGGCTGGGTGAGAGAAGGGAGAAGGAGAGGGCCCGGCTGGGTGAGGTAGAGTGGTTCCCACTTGGAAAACCCGCCCACAAGGAGGGGGGTTTAAATAGGGGATGGGTAGGTCGGTTAGGGCTGGGCTGAGGGTAGTGGTTAGGTGGTTTAGGTAGGGTGGTATGTAGATAAGGTGGGCTGGAAGGGGTTGGGCCAGATATTTTAAAACTAGGGGTTTGGGTAAATCGTGGGCTAAGGGTGGTTTAGGGGTTTAGGGCTAGGTTAGGTGGTTGGGTTTTAGGGTGAGGTTTAGTGAGCTAGGTTAGGTGATTAGGTTCAGATTAGGGGTGGATTAGGGGTTTTAATCTAGGTTTAGGGAAGGATTAGGGAAGTGGGTTAGGTGATTAGGTTGGGATTAGGCCGGGATTAGGGAAGTGGGTTAGGTGATTAGGTTCAGATTAGGGGTGGATTAGGGGTTTAGGCTAGGTTTAGGCATTTTGGGCTAGGTTTAGATGAAGGAGCTCCCTTAGCATGGCCCATAGACCTTGATCACCCCATGTTGGTGCAGCCCTAGGTTAGGTTTTAGCTAATTACAAGCTTAAACCCACTCAATTAGGCTAACCCACAAGATTAAACCCAAACTTGACACACAAGTCAAGCTTAATACAACACTCTTGATATTTTTCACCCCCCACTCTCTCTCATGCCCAATATCCCACGTGAATTTCAAGTGGGCCCCACCTCCATTTATGAGAAGGTGATGTGGGCCATGGATATGGATATTGGATTGGATCTCTGGATCCAAATCCAAATCCAAGTCCACATATGGGTTTGGGTTGGAATCTGGATATATATGGTCCAGATCCAATCCAAACTGAACTCTGACTCCTTCGAGCTGGGTTCGAAACGGACGATTCGTGCGGGGCCTGACAGCATCAGTACTCCGTCTGCGTTGGGTCTTCGCCAACATAGTCGTCCGCCTCCGTTTCTGCCTTCCGGAGATGACTTCAAATGCTATTTTGATAAGAACAGGGTCTTGGACGTTCGAGATCCTGGGATGTGAATCAGATACAAGAGTTGCTGCGCCGGGCTCGACATGTGCTCCGGTTCCGGGCTCTTCTTAGCTCTCCTGGTCCTGTCTTGATCGGGCCAAGCCACTTCGGGGTTTCAAAACGTGTTTTAAAAGGGTTTTCAAAAGCCATATGTTTTAGAAAGATAAAGTTTAAAACATATGTACAGGGTTGTTTGGAAGGCTCCTGGGTTTCCAAACTCAAAATGGCCCTTTGGGGGCTGCTTGTATAAAACCAGATTCGTTTAAGAAATTCGTGGGATTTTGGGGTGTTTACAGAAATGAAATCCTATTTTTCTAGTGCTGAGGGCAAAATCATCATTTTTTTCTAATTTTGTCAAAATTCGACCACAAAAGTGTTGGAAAGAAACAATAAAGAATGATATAGCTTATTGGGAGTTAACTGCTAACATGGCACATGATAGGGATCTGTGGAAACAAAGAATCCATGTAGCTGACCCCGTCTAGTATGGGAAAAGTCTTAGTTGTTGTTGTTGTTGTCAAAATTCGAAATTTTCAGAAAGGGAAGCATTCTTTCACCATTTTAAAGCTTTCATAAGATTTTTGTACCGAGATAAGCTCGTTTAGTGCCTTTTTCATTCGAAAACCAAAATTTGCCAAAAATAGCTATTTTCCTAAAAAGGTAAAAATTTTAAAAGAAAATTTTGGGTGTTTACAACAATCAATCTTGATCCTTCTTTCAAGAAGTTTCAAGGAAGCTCAATTTTAAAAATCTTTTCAAAAGAATTTAACATAGACCCTTTCAAGTATTTGGCATTTTCGGGGTCTACTAAATTTCTACCCACAATGTCAATATATCAACATGTATTATTGATTTTTATTGCCCTTTTTATGACATGGGGACATTCCTACTTGGGCTGCCACCTTTTCGGGCCTCTTTGGGTGAATGAGGTGTATATGATGTATGATATGTAACAATGCACTCCATGTGATTCAGTGGAAATACATGCTTTATGAAATGATGACAACATGAAATGTATTCCACATGATATGATGGAGATACATGTTTTATGAAATTGATTCTCTATGGAAGGTGTCTAGGGGATGCATTTTTAATGCCCCTAGTTTGATGAAGATGAATGATTCACACGGCCACATGGTGAAGGGCATGGATTTTCAAAGGGATTTCTATGGGATGACATGTCCATGCACTTGTCACTCATGACATTTCTAACATGATCATGACAATTTTTGCTTTAAGAGTGGTCAAACATAACTAACCCTAAGTGATCGTCATGGCCATCATATTTGAATTGACATGATCTCCACATTTTCCATCGTGGGACTCATGTATTTATCCTAACCTCATCAAGGTTTTCATATCAACAAGACACTGAAAATCTTTCTTTTCAAAGTCATATGTAGAGTTAAAATTGTTTCAATCAAAACTTGATCCTTTTGAAGAAGCAAATTCGGAAAATCCTCTCTTTCTAAAAATTTTCAATGTCTTGAAACCAAAGTTTTATAATTTTGGTCATTTTGGAAAGCCATCCAAATTGTGAGTGCCAATTGGGCATTTTTTTGAAAGAACCAACCATTCTAATGGCCAATTCTCGGTGTGACATGAATCTTCATTTTTGTCTTGCCAAACTTTTGAAAGCCTGGTTTATAACAAGCATCTCCAAAGATTTTGATGCATGAGACCCTAGATTTTCGAAATTTTTAGGCCTTGTATGAGTGCTTCATACTTGGCAATATCATTTGATCATGCAAAATCTAGTTGAATGGCACTTGGGATTTTTCTTTTCTCAGGAGATATGAAGATGATTTTGATATCTGCCCCTTGATGATTCTTTGCCTTATCAAAATACATTTCTCATGCTTGATTTTCCTTAAAACAATTTGTCAAAGCATGGTTTTTGAAGTTCATTTGCAAAATATGTCTTCATCGAGCTGTAGACACGCGGAAATTTCTACTCCGGGTTCTTAGGCCTGAAGTGAACCTTTTCGTATGTCTAAGTCGCTTAAAGGACGTGCTAGCTAGCTTACTCAAGCTAGCGAAGTAAGTTTTTGAAAATATCTGACTTATGGGGTGACTGTGGAAAAGTGGGCTCTTTTCGTCGTAGACCTTCTTGAACCGATGCTCAAGGGCCAGTCTGTATGCTTTAGAAAACTCGATTTTAAGCAAACATGACCTTTTTGAAAATATGCAAAGTGTTTGATTTGGTTTAGTTTATCTTGTTGCAGATTTTATCAACGTGGGATTTACACGTTTCCTATGTCTTGGTTTTAGCCAATTTAGGCGTGTAGTTGTGTGCATCCAATGCTCAATTTGGCGCATTTTGCACGGGTAGTTCGAGGTTACTTCGATGCAATATGTGCCCTATCTCATGGTATGGCAGATATGCAATGCAAACTCACACAACTGAACGGGAAAACCCAGAATTGAAAGACATAGCCGAAGGGAAATTGCAAAAGGGAAATATAGCTATATCTTAAGAGCGGAAAGGCTCAATTGTGTAAGTGTATGCTGTGTATAAATTGAAATGCAACTCACACAGCTGAACCAACGTGTTCGTGGGTGTTGTGTGTATATGTAAAGACAACTCACACGACTTGGAATGTAAAACCCAAATTGAATTGCAATATGGCTCTTATTAGAGTCTTGGCAGTAAGAGTGAAAGCTCAATGTGTGTGAGTGTGGAATTGAAAGACAACGCACACAACTTGAAAATAAAACCCCAAATTGAATTGCAATACGGCTCTTATTAGAGTCTTGGGAGTAAGAGCGAAAGCTCAATGAATGTGAGTGTGGAATTGAAAGACAACGCACATAACTTGAAAATAAAACCACAAATTGAATTGCAATAGGCTCTTATTAGAGTCTTGGGAGTAAGAGCGAAAGCTCAATGTGTGTGAGTATGGAATTGAAAGACAACGCACACAACTTGAATGTAAAACCCACGCAGCTGAATTTATATAAATAAGACTATATCTTAGGGGCGGCCAAGGCCCATTTGTGTGCAAAAGTGTGCAACTAAGAGCGAAAAGGCTCAAGTGCACGTATGTGTTTGTGTGTCATACACCAATATTACATCTTGGGGGGAGACTACGCTCCATTATTACAACCCCATATCAAATTAAATTAAGTGTAGATGGAGATATGAAATACCGAATTTGAAACACTTACGTGAATCGGATGTTTGTCCACTTCAATCTACACGGGTTTTGCTTGGCTTCACACCCACGGATGAGTCTTCCTTGAAGCTTGAAGCGAAAGATGGCTGAACGGAGCCTTTGAGCTTGAGGGGTTTGGCTTGAGAGGTATGGATTCACGGCAAGAGTGGGTGCGGGTCTTAGGGCTTGTGTGAGGGTGTTTGGTTTAGGATGGGTTTGGTTGGGGTATGATGTGGAGTTGGGATGGTAGGCGAGAGGTCACGGCAGGGTTCGGCTGGGGGGTGTGGTGGAGCTAAGTGGGGATATGAGGTGGTGGTGTGGGAGTTGGGTCATGGCTGGGGTGTGGTAGTGGGGTGCGGTATGGGTCAAGGTGTGTGGTGTGGCGAAGGACGGCTAGGGAATGTAAGGTGGCAGGATGGAGGGCTAGGAGATGGTGGCAGGTGGTGGCTGGGGCGTGGTAGTGGTGGCAGGTAGGGTGTAAGTCGGTTGGCAGGTCGGCTGAAGGTGAGGCGATGGATGGGATGGGAGTCGGGGTCGGCTGGATGCGGGTGTAGTAGGGTGGACGCCAGGCGGGTGGTAGGGCGACAGGCGCTAAGGCAGAGAGGGAGTGGGGCATGCGCAAGGCGCACGGGGCACGTGCGAGGCGCGCGGGGCGCCTGTAGGGTGTGCGGCGCGAGAGCGAGTAGGATTAGGGGTTGTCTGGGTGGTTGAAGGTGGAGTCGGTTGGGGTGGTTTAGAGGGGTTAGGAAGAGAGGTTTAGGGTGGATTAGGGGGCTTACCTCTTAATGGCAGTTTAGGGTGTGCTCAAGCTCCAATCAGCCACCTTAAGCCTCCTTGTTCAAGCAAATCCATCCTTTAATCAAGGTGGGGCAACCCACACTAATCCTACACTAAGCCACAATTAACAAACCCTAAAACAAAAGAAAGCACTAAGCACTCACCTTAATGACCTTCTCTCTCCTCCAAGCCCTCTCTTGAATTCACGTGAACCCTTTATTTGGGGCCCCCTCACCTCTATTTATAGGCATTTGAGGTGGGTCTTGGATTTGGGTTTGGGTTTGAGATTTGGATCCAAATCCAAATCCAAATCCAAATACTATTTGAATCTGGATCTTAGATCTCGGATATTTTGAGATCCGTATCCAATCCAAATCCAACATTTTTATGGATATGGATTTGGATATTTTGGTCCAGATCTGATCCAATCCAAACACTATTTGGATTCAATCCAAATCCAAACACTATTTGGATCGACCCAAACACTATTTAGATTGGCCCAAATCCAAACACTATTCACTATTTGGATTTGGATCTCGATATTTATGGTCCAAATCCAATCCAAATTTTCTCTCGATGGTCCTTCTTGGCTTCTCGAGGCGGATGATTTGTGCGGGCCCTGGCTTCATCAGTGCTCCGTCTGGTGTTGGGTTTCCCCAATCTTTGTCGTCCGGACTCCTTTTCGCCTTTTCGGACTCCGTTTTTGTTCATTTATGGCTTTTCTGGTTCATAATCTTGGGGCTTGGATGAGAATAGTCGATCTGGCTTTCTGGTGCTCTTGGCTTGCAACTTGCTTCGTGCCTGGGCCTTCCATTTGCCTTTCGAACCTGGCTTTTATCAGGCCAGGATGCTCTTCTAGGCTTCAAAACAGGTTTCTGAAGCTGCTTCTAGAATTGGCCTTTGTGCGCCACTTGCTGGGCTGTTTCTGGATCAGGTGTCGTCTTCGCATGCTCCACCTGTTCGTCTTTGGCTTTTTGGCCAAATGGGGCTTAGCCCGGGTTTAAAAACTCGTATTTAGATAAAGGGCTTTCAAAACACTATTTACAGGCTTAAAGCAATATTTACAGGTTTTAAAACAATATGTATAGGGTACAAAATGATATGTATAGGGTTCTGAAGGCTCCTGGGTTTTCAGAACTCAAAATGGCCCTTTGGGGCTGATTTGCAAACCAGGTAATGGTTTTAGAAAGTCGTGGGATTTTGGGGTGTTTACATGGGCATTTTATCATGTATGGGTAATGTGTCTCAAAGTGGCAATTCAGCCATAGATATAGGGCATGTCCCTTAATGGAGTCTTGAGGATGAACTCATACTCCATTAAAAGGGGCTGCTATTTATCTTGCCTACCCATTAAGATAGGTTTTTCAAATAAGTGCTTGAATGAATCAACATTATTCCTTTTTTATATCATTGGAAATAATGTCTCAAATTTGGAAGCCTATACCAAGGCCAAGCATGATTTCTCTATTGGCTTGATAATTTCTTTCACATGCCAAATAGATTTTTTGAAATGTGATAAACGGCACACTTTCTGTGGATATTATCTTCATATTGATCGAGCAAAGTGTAAACACCCAAAATTCCAAAAATTTTACAAAAATAAATGCCTGGTTCGAAAATAAGCTCAAAAAGCCAAACTGGAAATTTTCGAAAACCCAAGAGCTCAAATACTTTAAACCTCCGTTTTACAACCCTGTCAGAACATACATTCTTGAAAATGGATGAAAGTCCTATTTTTGCAAAAGCCCAGATGAACAGGTAAAGCCTGGCCCAAAGCAGTTGCAACAAAAATTCAGAAAATTCAAAGAGCAAGCCCAGCCCGATGAAAGGCCAAATTCAAAGACAAAAGAGGAGCCTAGGCCGCAAATGGACTTCAAGCCGGAAGCATCGGAGGCCAAGCCAACAATGCCCCTGAAATCACGAACAATCCAAGTCAAAAACAACAAAAATTAGTTGAAACAGAGTTCGGAAAGGCGAAAAGGAGCTCGAACAATGAAATAGGGAAAATCCCCGCTTAAGACAAATTGTTGATAAACTCAAGGCCCGCACGAAGTGTTCGACTCGAAACGCCAAGAAGGATGGAAGAAGAAGAAAATTTGGATCGAATATGGATCCAAATATCCAGATCCAAGATCCAGATCCAAACAAGACTTAGATTGGATCCGGATTTCAGAAATCAAGATCCAGGATCCATATCCACATAAGAAGCCTATAAAAGGACATGAGGGGCTGGCTTGAGAGAGGCTGCAAAAACTTTTTCACGCCACTTTGCTTGGGTAGGAGAGAGAGAGAGAGAGTGGAAGAAAGTCAACAAAGGGGGCTGGTTTCCCCCTTTGTCTTTTGTAATAGGTGGGCTGGTTTTGTAAGCCAAGAAGCATCATCAATTCACGCCAATATTAGGTTGCTGCTCATGTGGATCCGACAGCCATGGATGGTCCACTTGATGTGAAGAGAAGGTGTGTGGAGATCACCCAAACCGTGGCCAAGGTGAGTCCCTAGAACCCATCAAAGCCATTCTATCCTTTGCCCCTCTAAAACCACCTAACTATTTTGAGAAAACCCAACAAGATTCGACCAAATACATGCTGGCCGAATTTTGCAAAACTACCTAGACTCTACCCAAAAACCGTCCCACCCAAACTGATACCAAGCTCGGCCAATAGCTGGCCAAGCTCACCCTAGGTTGGTCCTAGTGAGTCCCTAATACCAAACTAAATCAAACCCACATTGCCCCAGCTCAGCCACTCTTGGCCGAGCCATTCCCCTTAGCCATTTCATCCCAAATCCCACCTAAACTAAACCCAAGTTGATCAGCTCGGCCACCCTTGGCCGAGCCATTCCCTTTAGCATTTTCACCCTAAGTCCTAACCTAGACTAACCCTAAGTCTTGA
Organism: Brasenia schreberi; assembly: GCA_036023115.1. Lineage (NCBI taxonomy): Eukaryota > Viridiplantae > Streptophyta > Magnoliopsida > Nymphaeales > Cabombaceae > Brasenia > Brasenia schreberi. Next base: position 1,543,863 of record JAYKKT010000039.1, read on the forward strand.
CCAGCTCGGCCACCCTTGGCCAAGCCCTTTCTTTAGGACTCACCCTAGGACTAGTTCAAAGAAGGACATCAAACCAGCTCGGCCACCACTTGGCCGAGCTTTTCCTTAGGACCCTTCCTAAATCCGCACTAGGACCCTCACCTAACTCGAAGCCTAGCTGGTCGCCCATCTCCTTAGGACTTAGACTCAAACCTACCTAAGCCCCTCACCTTAGATCCCCTACACCTTGCCTTAGGCTCGATCGAATCCCACCCAAAACCATAGGACCTTCGCGTGTCGACATAACCTCGATCAGGAACTAGGACCAAAACTCCACGCATTGGATCGGTTCGCAGCGAGAGGTCCATCCAACGGTTATATCCAAGGTCGGATCCCACTGACAAAGAAAGCCCGAGCAGGCGACGTGTAAGTGCTTGAACTTGACCTTCTTACATTATTTTAAGCTCAATTCAATTCGATATGGGGTTGTAATAACGGAGCATCGTCTCCCCCCGAAATGTAATAATGGTGCTGGACACACGAGACACACACGTACACTCGAGCTTTTTCGCTCTTATCTCGTACACAAGCACCACATACACAATTGAGCCTTTTTGCTCTTATCATATACATATGTATTTCAATTCAGCTGGGTTGTTACATTAAGTCATGTGAGTTTGTCTTTCAATTACACACTCGCACCCAAGAAACACCCGAGCGGTTGCTCAAACACCTCACGCACATTTTGGCCTCAGAAGCCACTAAGATATAGCCATATCTATATATTTTATGCTGCGTGAGTTTTCCCAGTTCAGTTGCGTACGCATTTCAATTCCGGCTTTCAAATTGAGTCGTATGTGTTGTCTTTCAATTCATACATACACACACGCCACAATTGAGCCTTTTCGCTCTTATATATATCTATATCTCCCTTCTACTACGTTTTACGGTTCAGTTGCGTGGGTTGCATTTCAATTTATCCACAACACCCACGCACATATTGAGCCTTTCCGCTCTTAAGATATAGATATATTTAAAATTCTGTAATTTACATTCAAGTCATGTGAGTTGCATTCAATTTGGGTTTTCTCTTCTGCTAAGTCTTTAAATTTCGGGTTTTACATTCAAGTCGTGTGAGTTGCATTGCATACTCGCCATACTCGAGCTAGAGTGCATACCTGCATCAAATAAAACTCGAACAAAACGTGCAAACACGCCTAAGTGGATAAAACTGAAAGACTTAGGGTCGCCCAACTCAAAAACTCGCCAAGTGCATGATTTCAAAAGGATTTTCAAACACCTGTTTATTCAAAAATCGATTTTTGAGTTTAACTTGTTTCAAAAGAAGTCTCTAAGCGTACAGACTGACCCTTGCCCGTTGGTGCAAGAAGGTTTGCGACGTAAAGATCCCGCTTGCCTACAATCGCCTTTCAAAAGTCAGATATTTAAAAACTACTTCGCTAGTTTGAGTAAGCTAGCTGGCACGCCCTAAAAGCGAACATAAGCATGAAAAGATTCGCTCCAGGCCTAAGAAACCCAAAATCGAAGATTTTCCGTGTCTACACAAAGCACCCAATGCATTCACATGAATTGTAGTGCTTTGGAGGCTTTTGAAAATTGGAGGATTTATCATAATCTTTTCAAGATCTTTTTGGAAATCATCATTCAAATTTCTAACCCTTTTTCAAAAGTCTCATTTGAGGGGTTTACATCTTGCTAGCTTGGAATCAACCTTGGAGGTTTCAAATTTAATTCATATGGAGGCATGCCTATGATGGCTCGATACTTAGGGGGTCGACTCTCATAACCCTTTGGCTTAACACAAACCTTGAACTTGAGTTCTAAGATGATGTCTAGACCCGATATTGTTTATGCAAATATATGATCTCAACATGAAATGCATGATGCTTATGTAAACATGCACATACTATGGGTTAGACTCACTCTAAAAATCCCCAATTTTTCCAAGTCAAGGGTTCTACGAATTTTGGGAAGCTTGGAGGTGATTTTCCTCCTTGCTTTGATGGTTCTCAAGCATTTTAATTTTGAGGAAGCTCTAGTTACGAGAAAGGGGTTGTATCAAGCTTGGATGAATTTTTGGTTTGGGACTATATACATGAGAATAACTCGAAAAAAATGGTCTTTGTATATGGCCATTATTTTTGGAGTTTTTTGAAATTTTTAATTTTTTTTGACTTTTTTGAAATACAAATTGAAGGATCAATATAAAGACTTTTTTCCAAATAAAGAATGGGGGAATGAAACAGACTTCTTTTTGAAATTTTCAGCTTTTTCAAATGTTTTTGGGATTTTGAAGGTTTTCAATTTTTTTGGTTTTTGAGAATATCTAATTTTTTGGATTTTTTGAAAAGAAGGACTCTTCCATCGAACCTACAAAGAAAACTCCGTGAATTAGACTCTAATCAATAGGTGTAAGCCATGGATTTCGGTTTTAGTGGGTTCTAAAGGGCATCCTTGACCCAAGTGGTCTTAGGTGGTGTCTCAAGGGGTATGGGTGGGCTGTAGCCCAATCCATATCGACTTGGGTTGGCTTTAGGTAGGATAGTGTAGACGCGCGAAAATCCCCGCCTCTTCGCCTTTTTCAGGGCTTTGGGGCGGATCCTCTCGTGTGTCTAAGGCCTATATATGCAAACAGGGCGTGCCAGCTAGCTTACTTAAGCTAGCGAAGATATTTTTAACACTGACTTCTAAACGTGGCGACTGTGAGCAAGTAAGCTCTTGTCGTCGCAGACCTTCTTGCACCGATGCGCAATGGTCAGTCTGTACGCTTTGCAAAAATCGAGTTTCTGGAGAGAAAGTCTACGAAGCGGTTCGGGGTGTCTATTTCGGGTCTTTAAAATGCGATTGCATATTTTAGATCACGTGGATTTGCACGTGCCTAAGTCTTTTCTTTTATCCCTTTTCGGGCCACCTAGTTTGTGTGTTATGAACACTCCACTACATGGGCGAATTCGAGCGGGGCTTGCTTCGATGCAATATGCGTCCTACCTCGTGGTATGGCGTAGATGCAATGCAAACTCACGCTACTCCAAAGGGAAAACCCGAAATGTAAAGACAATACTGAAGGGAAATGACTGAAGGGAAATAACCGAAGGGAAATAACCGAAGGGAAATAACTGAAGGGAAATAACCGAAGGGAAATAACCGAAGGGAGATATGTATATAGATTATGTATATGAGCCCTTACTCGGGTCTTGCAAATAAGAGCGAAGGCTCAATGTGGGTGCGTGCTTGAATTGAAAGACTTACACACACGACATGAAATTAAACCCAAATATAAATTGCAGTATGGCCTTGACTAAGGTCTTGGGGAGTAAGAGTGAAGGCTCAATGTGTGTGAAAGTGCTTGAATTGAAGTACTACACACACGACATAAATGAAACCCAAATATAACTGCAATAAGGCCTTTACTAAGGTCTTGGGAATAAGAGCGAAGGCTCAATGTGTGTGAGTGCTTGAATTGAAAGACTTACTCACACGACATGAAATGAAACCCAAATAGTATAGGTCGGCCCTTACTTGGGTCTTTCAAATAAGAGCGGAAGCTCAATGTGTGTGAGAGTGCTTGAATTGAAAGACTTACTCACACGACATGAAATAAAACCCAAATAGTATAGGTCAGCCCTTACTTGGGTCTTTCAAATAAGAGCGAAAGCTCAATGTGTGTGAGAGTGCTTGAATTGAAAGACTTACTCACACGACATGAAATAAAACCCAAATAGTATAGGTCGGCCCTTACTTGGGTCTTTCAAATAAGAGTGAAAGCTCAATGTGTGTGAGAGTGCTTGAATTGAAAGACAACGCACCCAACGTAAACAAAACCCTTCGAAAATGAAAGTATATATATACACTTATGTATTAGGGGCTGATTAGGCCCGTGTGTGTTCAAAATCGTGCACGACTAAGAGAGTGCACGTGTGTGGTTGTGCCAAGCCACGTTATTACAAGCGGGGGGAGACTATGCTCCGTTATTACAACCCCGTATCAAATTGAATCTCAAGCAAGTATACAACTAAAGACCGAGTTTAGGCACTTACGAGTAGCTGGTCCGTAGAGGCCTTGCTTGAGCGTGGGCTTGGGCTTCGCCTTGGGCTGCAAACGGGAGCTCCGCGAGGATAGGTGACCAAAGGTGCTGGCCGGCTGCAAGTGGGGCGCGGGATAGGCGCCTCGAAGGTGGCCGGCTGCAAATGGGTGTAGCCTCGATGTGGGGGGTTAAAGGGGCTGGACCAAGTGAGTGCTTAGGGTCACTAGGATAGTCGAGTGTTTAGGGAAGGTGGACCTAAAGGGGCATTTATGGGAAGGCCGAATGGGACACCTAGGGGAAGGCCGAAGGGGATAGGATGGTTAGGTAGCGGCCGGTAGTTTGGGTTATGCTAGGTTCGGCTAAGTGAAAAGGGTGGTGGCAAAGGCTGAGATGATGATAGGGTGGGTGGCTAGGAGTGGAGAGGTAGTAGAGAAGGGTTTTGGTGCAGTTAGAGAGTGCTTACCGGATGGGGAGAGGTGGCGGATGGAAGAGAGAAGCCGGGTGTGGATGGGAGCTCGGCTGGTTCGGTTGGGTGAAGGTATTGGCATCCGGCTGAGTGAGGTGATGGAGAGTGGAAGAGGGAAGGTGGCGGTGCAGGTAGAGCGGGTGGAGCAGGTGGAGTAGGCGGAGGTGATGGAGAGTGGTCCCGGCTAGGTGAGGAAATGGGAGAAGGAGAGGGCCCGGCTGGGTGAGGTGAGGGCTCCCGCTTGCAAAACCCGCCCCCAAGGGGGGGGGGTTTAAATAGGGGATGGGTAGGTCGGTTAGGGCTGGGCTTGGGGTAGTGGTTAGGTGGTTTAGGTAGGGTGGTATGTAGATAAGGTGGGCTGGAAAGGGTTGGGCCAGATATTTTGGAAACTAGGGGTTTGGGTATATTGTGGGCTAGGGTGGTTTAGGGGTTTAGGGCTAGGTTAGGTGGTTGGGTTTTAGTGTGAGGTTTAGTGAGCTAGATTAGGTGATTAGGCTAGGTTTAGGCTAGGATTAGGGAAATTAATCTAGGTTTAGGGAAGGATTAGGGAAGTGGGTTAGGTGATTAGGTTGGGATTAGGACGGGATTAGGGAAGTGGGTTAGGTGATTAGGTTGGGATTAGGCCGGGATTAGGAAAGTGGGTTAGGTGATTAGGTTCAGATTAGGGGTGGATTAGGGGTTTAGGCTAGGATTAGGCGTTTTGGGTTAGGTTTAGGTGAAGGAGCTCCCTTAGCATGGCCCATAGACCTTGACCACCTCATGTTGGTGCAGCCCTAGGTTAGGTTTTAGCTAATTACAAGCTTAAACCCGCTCAATTAGGCTAACCCACATGATTAACCCCAAACTTGACACACAAGTCAAGCTTAATACAACACTCTTGATATTTTCCATCCCCACTCTCTCTCATGCCCAATATCCCACGTGAATTTCAAGTGGGCCCCACCTCCATTTATGAGAAGGTGATGTGGGCCATGGATATGGATATTGGATTGGATCTCTGGATCCAAATCCAAATCCAAGTCCACATATGGGTTTGGATTGGGATCTGGATATATATGGTCCAGATCCAATCCAAACTGAACTCTGACTCCTTCGAGTTGGGTTCGAAACGGACGATTTGTGCGGGGCCTGACAGCATCAGTACTCCGTCTGCGTTGGGTCTTCGCCAACATGGTCGTCCACCTCCGTTTCTGCCTTCCGGAGATGACTTCAAATGCTATTTTGATAAGAACAGGGTCTTGGACGTTCGAGATCCTGGGGGTGTGAATCAGATACAAGAGTTGCTGTGCCGGGCTCGACATGTGCTCCGGTTCCGGGCTCTTCTTAGCTCTCCTGGTCCTGTCTTGATCGGGCCAAGCCGCTTCGGGGTTTTAAAACATGTTTTAAAAAGGTTTTCAAAAGCCATATCATATGTTTTGGAAAGATAAAGTTTAAAACATATATACAGGGTTGTCTGGAAGGCTCCTGGGTTTCCAAACTCAAAAATGGCCCTTTGGGGCTGGTTTTACAAAACCAGGTTTGTTTTAAGGAATTCGTGGGATTTTGGGGTGTTTACAGATGCCCCTCTTTGGCCTTGTCCAAATAGATTTGGATAAGGGCAAAGATGACAAACACCCCTTTTAATGTCTCCCTAGATCTAGCCACGAAGAGTATGGGATCATCCCATTTTAGTAAAATCTCAATTTACAAACTCTGGTAGGAGGAGATATCACGCCAAAGGGGTTTACTTATGAAATCTGGTCCTAAAATGGGATCATGTTCATGCAAGTACCATGTGTGGAATGCAGATGACATGGGTGTGGTGCCAAGAGTGGCGACCTCCCAGAGACCAGATGTGGTCGAACTCTAGAGACTTACAAGGTCTATTGCTCCAAGTGAGCAAATCCTATGCTGTTCGATGTTCGGTTTTCAAAACTTATTTACAAAAGCTATTTACAAAAGGGACAACTGTCTTGAGCCTCGATCCTAAGGATCTCGAGCTCTTCGTGCTTGCCCTTGTTTGAGTCTTAACACTCGCTTATCTAGCGGAGGTTTTATAAGAAAAATGAGCTTCATTTCAAATTCCTACGTCTTACTCGAAACGTCGAATTCTCAAACAAGATGAAATTCAAGTAAGTAAATCCTATTTTTACTTTAGGATTCCTCGAAATGAACCATGCTTTAGCTTGGGATAAGCCAGGGATGGGAAAGAGATACCACGGTCCCTTCTGAAGCGTCCCGTGGTTTAAGGCATAGAATGCGGAAAAACTGCTCTTTTTGAGCTTTTTGGCCTCTTTTTCCTTTTTTTCATAGAGGGTCTCCCTTTGGGAGTATTTTTTCTTTAATCCCTCTTTTTCATAAGAGAGTCGATTTTTCTTTTTGAAGTCTGGTTTCTTTCTTTTGGAAAGAAACTTTGAATGGGAAATTCCCTCTTGTTTTGGGCCTTTGTTTTCCTTTTGGAAATAGAAGAGAAGAGGGGAGGACTTATCCCAAGCCTACACTCGATCCATTCCAGATCAGCCTATTTAGAAATAGCACGTACCACTTGCAAGTATCTTGCTATGTTGAACTAGGCCTTTCTTTGTAAGATGAAGGATTTTGAAATGTAACCACGATTTTGAAAACTCCACTCTTTCACAAGTGCGAATTCTCTTCACTTAGGGTCACACGAGTTGCCTTTGCACCTTATTCACATGTCTCAGGGCAGCTATCCCCATAAAATTTTCGAAAACTGGAATTTTAATTCAGATCCTATACATGATACTTCTTTAAGTATTGAATATTGATAGGATCTGCTAAATTCCTACCTTCTACATCGATCAAACAATACGAATTGCTCGTAGTGGTTGCTCGTACAACATAAGGTCCATCCCAGTTGGGGCGCCACTTACCTAAGGGGTGTGGGCCACGATGGTGGATGGTTTTTAAGACCAGATCTCTCACTTCAAAGTGGCGAGGTCTCATGTGCTTGCTATAATGTCGGGCTATCCTTTGCCGGTATGCACGAGCATGATCCATGGCAAGGAGTCGCCTCTCATCTAGCAAATCTAGTTCGGCAATCCTAGCATGCTGAAGCGTCTCTAGGGGGAGGTCGAGTGCTAGGGATGTATGGAATGAATGCAGTTGGGTATGAATGGGAAGAATGGCGTTTGTGCCATAGACCAACTCGAATGGTGTGGCATTCGTGGGAGTCCGGATGGAAGTCCTATAAGCCCATAAGGCTTCATCCAGCTTCTCGTGCCACGTCCTACCCTTCTCTAAGGTTTTCTCAATAATACTAATGAGAGTCTTGTTTGTGGCTTCGGCTTGGCCGTTGCCTTGAGGGTAGTAGGGCGAGGAGAAGTGGTGAGTTATGCCATACGTGTTGCACAACTTGACCATCTGCTCATTCTTGAATGGGGTACCATTATCAGACACAAGGTCTCGTGGAACCTCAAATCGAGCCAAGATATTCCTCCGGATGAAAGCCACCACATGTTGCCCCATTACATTCGTTAGGGAAATGGCTTCCACCCACTTGGAGAAATACTCCGTGGCTGCTAAAATAAAACGATGCCCATTCGAGGCCTTTGGAAATATTGGGCCTACAATGTCAAACGCCCACATGGTAAATGGCCAGGGGCTGACCATGGAATGCAATGCAGATGAAGGGATATGAATGGCGTGCCCATGCACTTGACACGGATGACACTTCCTAACATGATCGTGACAATCCTTTTTCAGGGTGGACCAAAAATAGCCCCCTCTAAGTATTTTCATTGCCATCATGTTGGCATTAACATGACCTCCACATTCTCCATCGTGGAACTCATGCATTACTATCCTAGCCTCCTCTAGGTCGATACACCTAAGCAGAATGCCGGTAAAACTCTTTTTGTATAAGACCCCACCCAGAATGGTATATCGGGTCGAAATCTTACGAATGAATGCCTTATCTTTGGATGTGGCATCCTCGGTGAATCCCCCATTTTCTAAAAATTGTTTTATGTCATAGAACCAGGGTTTTTCAATAGACTCTGGGTTGTTTTGGCAAATATCCAAGTCGTGTGTGGATGGATGGGCCGCATGCCATATTTCCAAAGATCTGGTCCCTGAAATGGGATCAACCTTCAGGGATGAACCCAAGGAGGAGAGGGCATCGGCGATGCCATTGTCCTCTCTTCCTACGTGTGTGAGCTTACACGACTGGAAGGTTTGGACCAATCGAGTGGCCAACTCGTGATATGGGAGTAGTTTCTCATTACGTACTTGCCAAATTTTTAAAACCTGGTTTATGACAAGGAGCGAATCTCCAAAGACCTCGATGCATGATGCCCCTAGAGTTTTCGAAATCCTTAAGCCTTGTATGAGTGCTTCATACTCAGCTACGTTGTTGGAACATTCGAAATCTAAGCGGACTGCTATGGGAATCTCGCCCTTTTCAGGGCAGATTAGGATAATCCCGGCACCAGCCCCTCGTTGGTTTCGTGCCCCATTGAAGTGCATCTTCCACACTTGGTTTTCGAAAGAATTTGCCAAAATGTGGTTTTGAAAATGGTTTTGCAATATGCCTTTATCAGGCATGTTGACAAGAGTGGGATATGCGTCCTCTAAGGGGAATTCAGCCACGTAATCTGTTAGGGCTTGCCCCTTAATGGAGATCTGGTGATGGTATTTCAGATCATACTCCATTAGAAGGAGCTGCCATCTGCCCAATCTACCCATGAGAATGGGTTTTTCGAATAAGTGCTTGATGGGATCAAGCTTGGACACTATCCAGATCTCATGATCTAGGAAATAGTGTCTGAACTTCTGGCAGGCCCAGACTAGGGCCAAGCACTTCTTCTCCATGGCTTGATAATTTCGTTCATAAGCCAAGAGAGTTTTCGAAATATAGTAGATGGCATACTCCTTATGGGTGTCATCCTCGTATTGAGCCAACAGGGCTCCTAAAGCATTTACATGCACGGAGATGTATAATAAAAGCGGTTTTCCTTGTTTTGGAGGATTCAAAACGGGGGGGCTAACCAAGTATGCCTTCTGTCTCTCGAAGGACTTTTGGCATTCGTCATCCCATAAGAATTTCATACCCTTCCACAACAGTTTGTTGAAGGGTTCGCATCTAGTTGCCAGATTCGATATGAATCGGCGCACGGATTGTAGTCGACCCTGGAGGCTACGGATTTGGGTGAGATTGGAGGGTGGAGCCATGTCTATCATGGCTCGACACTTAGAGGGGTCGACTTCTATTCCCCTTTGGCTCACCATAAAGCCTAGAAGCTTCCCTGATTCTACCCCGAACACACATTTTTGAGGGTTTAGCTTTACTTTGTAAAGCCTAAGCCTTTCGAAAATCTTTTGTAAACATTCGATATGGGTGCATCGGGCTTTGGATTTCGCCAAGAGATCATCTATATACACTTCTACAAGCTCATGAATTTGATCATGGAAGATCGTGTTCATGGCTCGTTGGTATGTTGCACCGGCATTTTTCAAACCAAAGGGCATGACTGTATAGCAGTACGTGCCCCATGGGGTTGTGAAGGCGGTCTTACCGTGATCTCGTGGACTTAGTTTGATTTGATTATAGCTTGAATAGCCATCCATGAATGAAAACATTTCATGATTTGTAGTACTATCGACTATCAAATCTATGTTCGGTAAAGGATAATTATCCTTTGGAGTGGCTTTATTCAGGTTTCTGAAATCGATGCATATTCGAATTTTCCCATTGGTTTTTCGAACCACTACGATATTTGACAACCAATCAGAATACGCAATGGGTTTTATAAATCCGGCTTTTAGCAGATCTTCTAAACCCTCTTTGACTTGCGTGTGTACATTCGGGTGTATTTTCCTAAGCTTCTGCTTTATGGGTTTTACACCTGCATCTAAGGGGAGACGATGCTCGACTATGCTGGGATCTATGCCCGGCATGTCTTCATACGTCCATGCAAACACATCTAAATAGGTTTGTAGAAATGCAATGAATGCTAACTTTTCAGTTTCATGCAAGCATGCGCCTATTTTGATGGTTTTGGGATTGGAATCATCCCCTAGGTTCACCTCTACGAAATCTCCTCCTACTGATTGGGAAGGTCTTTCAAAATCGAGAATTCTATGAAATTCTGGGAGCTCAGAAGTGGGATCTTCCTTTAGGGGATCCACTTCTGGGCTTTGATCATTCTCGTGGGCTATAGACCCGAGGGAACTTGATGCGTGGTTTTCAAAATGACCTGGTTTTGTATTTTGATTTTCAAGTGATTTCGAAATTTTTGGTCTGGCTATGCAGACGACGTTTCTTTCGAAATCCTTTTCTTTTGCCAAAGTCCTACCAGGAGCAGCTATGTACAAAATCTTTTTGGTATTTTCCAAATTTTTGATTTTTTTGGGTTTTTGTAAAACAAGAACTTTGGGAACTATACAAAGCACTCTTTTTTCGAGTTTTTGTTTTTCCATTGTTTTTGGTTTTCTTGTTTTTCGATTTTTTTGATTTTAAGTTTTTCAAATGTTTTTGGTATTTTTAGAAAAAGGGATCTTCCGTCATACCTACAAAGGGAAAACACTACGGGTTAGACTCGGAATAGGAGGTCTAAATCGTAGGTCTCTTCTAAGACAGGCTCCGGGGCACCCTTGACCCAGGTGGTCACAAGGGGTGGCTCCGGCGGTATTCGGGGAGTATAGCCGATCCCATATCGGCTTGGGTTGGCCCTAGGCAGGATGGGCTCTAGGAGACCTTGGTTTTGTGCCCCTAGACTCTTGTAGGGCGTGTAGCCCATGTTTAATAACATGTTCCACGACCTTTTGTTTTTTGAAAAGATGGGATACAAGTCGTGGTCCTGGAACATGCTATCGTCCATATTAGGCTCGTATGGCCTCTTGTCCAGGGGTTTTGGAAATAGGGAACGCTTGGGTTTTCCTAGGAGGATTAGAGTTGGGAGGGGGCCTCCTTTGGGCGGCCCCTTCACATATACAACCTTCCTAGGGTTGTTCAACACGAGCCGAGGTGGTTCAACCATAATTTGCCCCAGGTTAGCCTCATGGGCCTGGGAGCTTGATAAACAAGGGGAGTTTATGATCCCCTGAAGCTGTAGGTGACTCTCACCAAGGATCACTACGACCTGGTCCCTAAAAGGGATCTTGACACACCTGTGGAAGGTGGATGGCACAGCACACAAGCTGTGTATCCAGGGCCTTCCCAGCAATAGGTTATAATGGGGGTGGATGTCCAAGACATGGAACACCCCCGTGTGTTCGATCCCTCCCGTTTCCATTGGGAGTTCGATGGATCCTAAAGGTCTAGACGCATTCCCATCGTATCCAGTGATAACGATGGGGCTTGGGTTCACTGAAGTCAAGGTGACTCCGATTTTGTACGCCACATGAAGTGGAAGGATGTTGAGCCCTCCTCAACCATCGACTAGGCACCTGTCTAGAGAGTGGTTGTTTAGAACCACCTCGATATGCAGGGCCTGGTTATGGGTTTCGTAGGGTCTATCTACATCATCTTCCGAGAAAGTGATGGGCGATTTTGCTCCTAATAAAGCCACTTGGGTAGACAAGGATTCCGGACTTATGTTCGAATCAACCTTGGCCCTTTCTAGAATTTTCTCTAATACAAGTCTATGCCTAGGCGAGGTTTTGATAAGCTCTAGGATAAACATGTGAATAGGAATCTTTGAAAGGTGGTTTTCGAAATCATAAGGATTTAGAATGACTTTGTCCTTATCTGCTCTTGGCAGACCACTAGGGATACATGCTTTTGAGGGGCCAGGCACACTGAGCACCTTGAAGGTGCGGGGGTTGATAGATCCTCCCGGATCTAGTGACTTCCCCCACGACCAACCTAGGGTTTGCGCTAGACTTGGCTCTAAGGATGAGCTGAGGAGAACCTTGGATTTTCAAAACTAGTTTTACCGGGGTTTCCACTTTTGGTGGTCCCTGAATGACGACTTGGGCGGGCTTCTTGTATAGTACAAGGATGGGTGCACAAGTAGGTCGACTAGGTTCTGGCTTTTGCGCTAGTTCCTTGGAAATGGTGAGGGTACATACCTCCTTTCCTTTCCCACTGCCACTGGCGTGTTTGGGAAAGGGTTCCTTGAAGATAGCTTGAGGTGGCTCAGGTTCTACAGTGACCTGAAGCCGGCCTTTTGCTATCAAGTTCTCAATTTTATTTAAAAGAGAGAAGCAGCGTTTGGTATCATGGCCTTTGAGCCGATGATACTTACAAAATTGGTTTAAATACCCCCCCTTGGACGTGACACCTTCGGGGATTTCAGGGAGTTCGATCATGCCCTGGGCAAGTAAGAGGTCTAGGACCTCCGACACAGGTTGCCCCAGCGGAGTATACTCCCGTTTTTCAATGGTTTTTGAAAATTGCGTTCTCTCTTATTTTCTAATTTTTCAAAATTTTTAGAAGTGCCCGCCATGCCTGGATCCACCCGGACATTGGCGATTTTATGGGGCTTTGCCCCTTTGTCCGTTGTGGGCAGCCCATATGCGATGGGCTTTTCCAAACGGGTTTTTGGAATGGCACTTCCTTTCCATAAGTGGTCGTATGTCCCTTTTCGCAAGTTGGTTTTAAAAAGGGAGGCCTTTTTGATCAACTTATGGAAAGTTGAAATCTCATGGAGCGAGAGAAGGGTTTTTAACTCGCTTTTAAAATTATCCAGGATGAGCATTACTGCGCATCCTTCGGATATGGGCTCTCGCACTTGGCCTAAAAGTGACCTCCATCTTATAATGAAGGCATGTACGTCTTCGTTCATGCCTTGCTTTGTATCCCTTAAGGTATTCAGGGTTGGCGTGACTTCTACGTTGTGTGCAAATCTTTGCATGAAGCAGTTCGCTAACTCTTCAAAAGTAGCGAACTGGCTTAAGTCGTAGGAAGCCAGCCATTTGGCAGCTGTGCCTTTAAGGGATAGAGGGAACCAATACACCCATTTCATCGAGTCCTTTTTCTTCTTATGGGCTCGACGTGAGAAAAGCTGCAAGTGAGACCTAGGGTCTCCCATGCCATCATACCGATGGAAGTTCGGTATTTCATCGTCATTGTCTGTTTCGTAGTCCATAGGAAGGAAATCCGACAGGGCGTAGCTTCTTTTCTCTTTATTCTGCCCTTTTAGCAACTGCTGTAGGGCTTTACGGTCCTTTTGTGTGAAGGACTCGTGGTATTGGTTGCCTTCCATTACGGAGGCCTCTTTTTGCTTGCGAGGTTTTTCAGATTTCTTTTTAGGCCTTTGTTCACCGTTCGATGAACATGAATCGCCTACTTCAGCCTCATGGCTGAGAGCATCGATTTTGGCCTCAAACGCCCTTCTGAAGTCCTCGATTTCATCTAGTTTTATTTTGTTTCTGAAAATCCTCCTAGAGTGAGAACTTGATGCGCATGAGCCTTGGCTCGACACTTCACTTGGATTGGATTTTGACATGCTTCTTTTTCAAAATGTCCTAAGTACAAGCAAAAGAAAGCAAGTTAAAAAAATGACACCTTTTTAAAATTTTCGCAAGACTTTCTACTTACAAACTCGATTTTTGAAAGGCTCACGTCCCACCGGGCGTGCCAATCTCTGTAGACGCGCGAAAATCCCCGCCTCTTCACCTTTTTCAGGGCTTTGGGGCGGATCCTCTCGTGTGTCTAAGGCCTATATATGCAAACAGGGCGTGCCAGCTAGCTTACTTAAGCTAGCGAAGATATTTTTAACACTGACTTCTAAACGTGGCGATTGTGAGCAAGTAAGCTCTTGTCGTCGCAGACCTTCTTGCACCGATGCGCAAGGGTCAGTCTGTACGCTTTGCAAAAATCGAGTTTCTGGAGAGAAAGTCTACGAAGCAGTTCGGGGTGTCTATTTCGGGTCTTTAAAATGCGATTGCATATTTTAGATCACGTGGATTTGCACGTGCCTAAGTCTTTTCTTTTATCCCTTTTCGGGCCACCTAGTTTGTGTGTTATGAACACTCCACTACATGGGCGAATTCGAGCGGGGCTTGCTTCGATGCAATATGCGTCCTACCTCATGGTATGGCGTAGATGCAATGCAAACTTACGCTACTCCAAAGGGAAAACCCGAAATGTAAAGACAATACTGAAGGGAAATGACTGAAGGGAAATAACCGAAGGGAAATAACCGAAGGGAAATAACCGAAGGGAGATATGTATATAGATTATGTATATGAGCCCTTACTCGGGTCTTGCAAATAAGAGCGAAGGCTCAATGTGGGTGCGTGCTTGAATTGAAAGACTTACACACACGACATGAAATTAAACCCAAATATAAATTGCAGTATGGCCTTGACTAAGGTCTTGGGGAGTAAGAGCGAAGGCTCAATGTGTGTGAAAGTGCTTGAATTGAAGTACTACACACACGACATAAATGAAACCCAAATATAACTGCAATAAGGCCTTTACTAAGGTCTTGGGAATAAGAGCGAAGGCTCAATGTGTGTGAAAGTGCTTGAATTGAAAGACTTACTCACACGACATGAAATGAAACCCAAATAGTATAGGTCGGCCCTAACTTGGGTCTTTCAAATAAGAGCGGAAGCTCAATGTGTGTGAGAGTGCTTGAATTGAAAGACTTACTCACACGACATGAAATAAAACCCAAATAGTATAGGTCGGCCCTTACTTGGGTCTTTCAAATAAGAGCGAAAGCTCAATGTGTGTGAGAGTGCTTGAATTGAAAGACTTACTCACACGACATGAAATAAAACCCAAATAGTATAGGTCGGCCCTTACTTGGGTCTTTCAAATAAGAGTGAAAGCTCAATGTGTGTGAGAGTGCTTGAATTGAAAGACAACGCACCCAACGTAAACAAAACCCTTCGAAAATGAAAGTATATATATACACTTATGTATTAGGGGCTGATTAGGCCCGTGTGTGTTCAAAATCGTGCATGACTAAGAGAGTGCACGTGTGTGGTTGTGCCAAGCCACGTTATTACAAGCGGGGGGAGACTATCCTCCGTTATTACAACCCCGTATCAAATTGAATCTCAAGCAAGTATACAACTAAAGATCGAGTTTAGGCACTTACGAGTAGCTGGTCCGTAGAGGCCTTGCTTGAGCGTGGGCTTGGGCTTCGCCTTGGGCTGCAAACGGGAGCTCCGCGAGGATAGGTGACCAAAGGTGCTGGCCGGCTGCAAGTGGGGCGCGGGATAGGCGCCTCGAAGGTGGCCGGCTGCAAATGGGTGTAGCCTCGATGTGGGGGGTTAAAGGGGCTGGACCAAGTGAGTGCTTAGGGTCACTAGGATAGTCGAGTGTTTAGGGAAGGTGGACCTAAAGGGGCATTTATGGGAAGGCCGAATGGGACACCTAGGGGAAGGCCGAAGGGGATAGGATGGTTAGGTAGCGGCCGGTAGTTTGGGTTATGCTAGGTTCGGCTAAGTGAAAAGGGTGGTGGCAAAGGCTGAGATGATGATAGGGTGGGTGGCTAGGAGTGGAGAGGTAGTAGAGAAGGGTTTTGGTGGAGTTAGAGAGTGCTTACCGGATGGGGAGAGGTGGCGGATGGAAGAGAGAAGCCGGGTGTGGATGGGAGCTCGGCTGGTTCGGTTGGGTGAAGGTATTGGCATCCGGCTGGGTGAGGTGATGGAGAGTGGAAGAGGGAAGGTGGCGGTGCAGGTAGAGCGGGTGGAGCAGGTGGAGTAGGCGGAGGTGATGGAGAGTGGTCCCGGCTAGGTGAGGAAATGGGAGAAGGAGAGGGCCCGGCTGGGTGAGGTGAGGGCTCCCGCTTGCAAAACGCCCCCAAGGGGGGGGGGGGTTTAAATAGGGGATGGGTAGGTCGGTTAGGGCTGGGCTTGGGGTAGTGGTTAGGTAGTTTAGGTAGGGTGGTATGTAGATAAGGTGGGCTGGAAAGGGTTGGGCCAGATATTTTGGAAACTAGGGGTTTGGGTATATTGTGGGCTAGGGGTGGTTTAGGGGTTTAGGGCTAGGTTAGGTGGTTGGGTTTTAGGGTGAGGTTTAGTGAGCTAGGTTAGGTGATTAGGCTAGGTTTAGGCTAGGATTAGGGAAATTAATCTAGGTTTAGGGAAGGATTAGGGAAGTGGGTTAGGTGATTAGGTTGGGATTAGGCCAGGATTAGGGAAGTGGGTTAGGTGATTAGGTTCATATTAGGGGTGGATTAGGGGTTTAAGCTAGGATTAGGCGTTTTGGGTTAGGTTTATGTGAAGGAGCTCCCTTAGCATGGCCCATAGACCTTGACCACCTCATGTTGGTGCAGCCCTAGGTTAGGTTTTAGCTAATTACAAGCTTAAACCCGCTCAATTAGGCTAACCCACATGATTAACCCCAAACTTGACACACAAGTCAAGCTTAATACAACACTCTTGATATTTTCCATCCCCACTCTCTCTCATGCCCAATATCCCACGTGAATTTCAAGTGGGCCCCACCTCCATTTATGAGAAGGTGATGTGGGCCATGGATATGGATATTGGATTGGATCTCTGGATCCAAATCCAAATCCAAGTCCACATATGGGTTTGGATTGGGATCTGGATATATATGGTCCAGATCCAATCCAAACTGAACTCTGACTCCTTCGAGTTGGGTTCAAAACGGACGATTTGTGCGGGCCTGACAGCATCAGTACTCCGTCTGCGTTGGGTCTTCGCCAACATGGTCGTCCGCCTCCGTTTCTGCCTTCTGGAGATGACTTCAAATGCTATTTTGATAAGAACAGGGTCTTGGACGTTCGAGATCCTGGGGGTGTGAATCAGATACAAGAGTTGCTGTGCCGGGCTCGACATGTGCTCCGATTCCGGGCTCTTCTTAGCTCTCCTGGTCCTGTCTTGATCGGGCCAAGCCGCTTCGGCGTTTCAAAACATGTTTTAAAAAGGTTTTCAAAAGCCATATCATATGTTTTTGAAAGATAAAGTTTAAAACATATATACAGGGTTGTCTGGAAGGCTCCTGGGTTTCCAGACTCAAAAATGGCCCTTTGGGGCTGCTTTTACAAAACCAGGTTTGTTTTAAGGAATTCGTGGGATTTCGGGTTGTTTACAGATAGGTTTCAGCCTACCTTGATTTTTGGTTCCTAGGCCTTTGTAGGGTTTATATCCCATGTTTAAGATCATGTTCCAAGGCTTTTTAATTTTTGAAAAAGTTTTGTAAAGTTCGTGTCCTTGGAACATTAAATTGTCCATTTCATGGGTATATAACTACTTTATTTTGGGTGAGAGATTGGAGTTTGGGGTGGTGGAAGACTTGGGCTTCCACACGACCGTAGGTTGAGAGATATGGTTTTCAAGGGAAGCCATGACCAGTTCCTTGAGGGTTTTGGAGAGTTTTGGTTTAAGTTTAGGTTCTAATTGGTAAAGGGGTTTGATATGCTCCCTACGTGCAACTCGAGGTGCCCCTAAGGATGGGTTGGTCTGGTTTATGGTCTTAGGCTCGGGTTCAGGGTACAAGACTAGGCTTGAGGAAGTGGGTTCTTTTATGGTTGGGGTTCCTAGGATGTTGATGCATGCCTTGGAATCTACCATATTTTGAACTTTATTTGGTTTTTGTTTTTGAAATTCTTTTTCGTGGTGCGGGACATTTGGCGCACCTTGAAAATCCTTATTTTCGGGCATGTTTTGTGGGTTTGTGGGTGCATGAGTGTGATTCAATGCATCCGATGACCCTATATCGAGAGGAGAGTTTAGAGGAGGATGGGTTTCAAGCATACATCTTTCCGGCTTGTCTACCTTTTCGTGGTGAGAGCAAGCCTTGTCCCCGGGTGACTCTATTTTGAGCTCCCGTTGCTTTTCGAGACGTTCCTTTTCTAATCCTGCCTTTTTGTGACTCTCGTCCTCTCGTGAGACTTGTGGGGTGTGGATTCCGTGCCCTATTGTGTTTGTGTGCCCTAAATCAAGAACTTTCTTTGTACCTTTCAGAATTTCAAAGTTTTGTTTTTTAATTTTTTTTTATTTTTTAATATTTTCCAGATTTTTTTGAGTTTTTGAAGTATGAAAATCTTTTTTTGATTTTTCTTTTGAAGTTGGAGTGCTTGGAGGCTTGGGAATGGATGATTTGATCCATATTCGGGTTTCATCTCTAGCCTCATATCCTTCATCAAGTTTAGGATCGGTTTTCTTTTCATGATCTCTGTGTGCCCGAGATGAGCTGCTATGTGATCGATGTGCCTTAATCTCATGGCTTAAATCGTCCATCTTTCTAAAAATTTCTTTGATAGCAACTAGCTCTTCTTGGGCTTTAGATGATTTGAAAAACCACTTTGAGTTACTTGATGAGGATTTCCTTGGCTTTTCATCCATTGCTTGCAAAATTTTTGGTGTGCAAGTTTGAAACACGTTTTTGAAAGATTTGAAGTTCTACTTGTTTGATTTTGAAGTTCGCTTAAGACCCGGGTCCCGATGGGCATGCCAATTCTGTAAACATGAAAATTTTTACTCCCAAGTTAGAAAACTCGAAGTGAACCTTTTTGTGCCTACGCTTGCGCAAGCGTGCCAACTAGCTTACACAAACTAGCGAAAACTTTTTAAACGTTTTTCTGACTTTTGGCGATTGTATGCAAGCGAACTCTTTTCGCTTTAAACATTCTTGAACCGGCGGTCAAGGGTCGGTTTAAGTGCTTAGGAACTTCGATTTTCAAATAAGTTTTTACTTTAAATTAACTGAACGATAAGTGTTTTGAAAGAATTCGATTCGTGCACTTTTGCCAATTTTTATTATGGGATTGGACGACCCTAATATTCTTGTAAGTTTTACTTATTTTGGCCTGATGTGTGTGGAATGTGTGGGCCTAGTTTCAGCGTGATTTGGAGCGAGTGTTCGAGAGATTTGCCGCTATGAGCAGATGTAGAGATGCTAGAAATCTTGTTTTGGGTTTGTGAGAACGATGATGCAAACTCACCCGAATTTAAATTTCACCTCACTCTACATCCGAAGTAAAACTCATGCGAATTGAAAGTGCATTCACTTTACATTCACGAAAGTAAAACTCACGCGAAATGAAAGTGCAGTCACTCTACTTTTCCGAAAGTAAAACTCACACGAAATGAAAGTGCATTCACTCTACATTCACGAAAGTAAAACTCACGCGAAATGAAAGTACATTTACCCTACATTCACGAAAGTAAAACTCATGCGAAATGAAATCTGTATATTAGCTTAAGAGAGCGAAAAGGCTCGAGTGCACATGGGTGTACTCATGCTCATCTACCAATTAAGAGCGAAAAGGCTCAAGTGTACATGGGTGTAATCGTGTCCATCCACCAATTAAGAGTGAAAAGGCTCAAGTGTACGTGGGTGTAATCGTGTTCATCCACCAATATTACAACATGGGGGGAGGCTTCGCTCCATTAATACAACCCCTTTTCGAATTAAATTTAATGGAAAAAATGGCTTAAAAACAAAGTTTAAAAGCACTTACAAGTTTTCCCCGTTCGCTCGAGCCGATGGTGCAGCCCCTTCCCTCTCTAGGTTCGGTCCAAGTCAGCCCACGGTTGCTTGGGTGCAGCCTCTTTGTTGCAGTTCGGCCAAGCCTTCTTGTGTTCTAAGCCTTCCACTCTTACACTCGGCCAAGCCCAAGCTCCTTTGGTGCAGCTTTTGCTTTGGTCGAGCCAAGCTTCAAGTGTAGAAGCTTACCTCAATGTGTGCTTCACTCCTCCTTGGCCGGGTCCTCCAAGCTAGCCCACGGTTGGCCTTGCTCCTTCCTTGCTCGACCAAGCCTTCTTCAAGCTTCCAAACTCCAAGGCCAAGGTGCAGCCCCTTTGCTCTATGCCTTCACTCGGCCAAGGTGCAGTCAGCCTCTTCTTCAAGCCACTCCAAGCTTCACGGCCAAGGTACAATCAGCCTCTTGGTTCAAGGTTCAAGTTTAGGCACTCACCTCAAACCATGCTCCCCTCTTGCTCGTGCTTCACTTGGCTCGTGCTTCTCCAAGGTGCAGTCGGTTTGGTGCTCCAAAGCATTTTGCTTCAAACCCTCCAAGCTTCACTCGGCCAAGGTGCAGTTGGCATTGGTTCAATTCAAGCTTTTGAGTGTGGAAGCTTACCTCAAGCCGTGCTTCACTTGGCCAACCTGCTCCAAGGCTCCACTCGGCTTCAAGGTGCTCCCCTCATGGCCTTCAAGCTTCAAGGCATCTCCTCCTTGGCCGGGTGCTCCAAGCTTCCTTGTGCTCCACTCGTCCAAGGTGCAACACACCTTCCTTTGCCTAGCCGGGTCCTCCACCTTTGATCGAGCCCCAAGCCTTCAACCGTCCAAGGTGCCACTCGTGAGCTCTAAGCCTTCACGTGCTCCCCTCTCTCTCCTCAAGCTTCACTCCTCCCTTTTGCTTTCTCCCTAAACCACCTCCCCCTGGCCTTATTTATAGGCCAAGGGAGTGGATCCTTGGATCGGGTTTGGATCCTTGGGTCCAACCCGATCCAATTTTTACTGGGACCTCCCTTTGGGTTTGGATTGGATCTTTTTGGTATAGATTCAATCGAATTTTTTTTTGGGTCTTTTTGTGGGGTATGGATTTGGATCTTTTGGTCCAGATCCAATCCAAAAATTTTCTTTTGAGTCCTTCTTTGGTGCATGAAATGAACAGTTTTTTAGCGGGCTCTGGTTCCTCAGTGACCCGATTTTAGACTAGGTTTTTCCTAACCCCTTTAACCGGCCAATGCTTGCTTTCAGGACTTTTCATTTGATGCTTGATTTGATCCGTCTGGCCCCGTCTTCAGTTTGTATTTGATGAGGTTGTGTAAACACCCCGAAATCCCACGAATTTCTCAAACCAACCTAGTTTTATAAAAGCAGCCCCAAAGGTCCATTTTGAGTCTGGAAACCCAGGAGCCTTCCAAACAAACCCTGTACAGATGTTTTAAACTCTTATATGTTTTAAAATATGTATAATATGTTTTAAAACTTTTTAAAACACATTTTGAAACCCCACGAAGCGGCTTGGCCTGATCAAAGCAGGACCAGAAGAGCTAAAGAGAGCTCGAAACCGGAGCACATGTCGAGCCCGGCACAGCAACTCTCGTGTTGAATCCACCCCCAAGATCTCGAACGTCCAAGACCCTGTTATCAACAAATCGTATGAAATCATCTCCGAAAGGTGAAAACAGAAGCGGACGACCATGTTGGCAAAGACCCAACGTAGACGAAGTACTGATGCTGTCAGACCCCGCACACCGTTTGTTTTGAACACAGCCTGAAGGAGTCAGAATTCAGTTTGATTGGATCTGGACTATATATATCCAGATCCCAATCCAAACCTATGTGTGGACTTGGATTTGGATTTGGATCTAGAGATCCAATCCAATATCCACACCCATGGCCCACATCACCTTCTCATAAATGGAGGTGGGGCCCACTTGAAATTCACGTGGGATTATGGGCATGAGAGAGAGTGGGAGAGGATAAGATTTGAGGGTGATTGTAATTAAGCTTGACTTGTGTGTCAAGTTTGGGGTTAATCATGTGGGTTAGCCTAATTAGCATGGGTTTAAGCTTGTATTAGCCAAAACCTAACCTAGGGTTGCACCAACATGATGCAACAAGGTCTATGGGTTATGCAAAGGGAGCTCCCTAACCCAATCCTAATAAAAAAACCCTAATCCTAGCCTTTTACCCTAATCCCGTCCTAAACCTAGCCTAATCACCTAACCCACTTCCCTAATCCCGGCCTAATCCCAACCTAATCACCTAACCCACTTCCCTAATCCTCCCCTAAACCTAGCTTAATTCCCTTAAACCTAACCTAATCCTAGCCTAATCACCTAACCTACCTCACTAAACCTCACCCCAAAATCAACCCACCTAGCTAAGCCCTAAACCCCTAAACCACCCCACATAAACCTAGCACACCATATACCTAAAACCCCTTGTATTAAAATATCTGGCCCCTCCTCAAAACCAGCCCACCTTATCACCACACCACCACCACCTAAACTACCTTACCACCCTCCAAATACCAGCCCCAAACCGCCATCTCCAAGGCTATAAACCCCCCCCCCCCCTAATGGGCGGGTTTTCAAGTCTTCTCCACCTTGGCCCAACCGACCTTGCCCAGCCACCTCTCAACCGAATCCTCCACCTTCCTCTACCTGCACCACCACTGCCCCCAGCCAAGCTCCACCTACACCACCACTTCCATCCGGCCAGCTCCCCATCGCCACCACCTCCCGGCTGAATCCCATCCATCTGAAGCACCCGGCTACCCTTCTTCCATCCGCCAGCTTCTTCACCAGCCGGTTAGTACCCTACACTTAGCTCCACCTCTTCTTCACTCCCTCTCCACTCCCAACCACTCACACCATCACAACCTCTTGCCAAGACCACCTGCCCGTCATCCCTACCCATTCGGCCAGACCTCCACCTTTACATCACTCACCTTGAACCACTTCCCCTAGTGATACCCGGCCACCCTACTTAGCTCCCTAGGACCTGCCCCTTCCACTCTCCACCAGCCCTTATTCCCACCTTCCACAACCCCCTACCTAACTCCCTTCCCATCCATAACATCCCTAGCTACCCTAGCAACCGTCCACCATAAAAATATCCCTAGTCGGCCACCCCAGCCGACTACACCACCTCCCGGCCAGCCATACTTTTCCCTTTGGCATTCCCTTAGGCTCCCCTTAGCGCCACCTTTTCCTAACACTGCACTATCCCTTAGTGACCCTCCTTAGTCACCTTAACCCAAAGCATCAAGGCAGCACCTTCCTAGCAGCCGACCACCTCCAAGGCGCCCTTCCCACTGTAGACGCAGGAAAATCCCCACCTCGTCTGGCTTCTCAGGGCCTGGAGCGGATCCTCTCTTGCGTCTAAGGACTATTTATATAAACAGGGCATGCCAGCTAGCTTACCTAAGCTAGCGAAGATATATTTTAATCTGACTTCTAACGTGGCGACTGTGAGCAAGTGAGCTTTTGTCGTCGCAGACCTTCTTGCACCGATGTGCAAGGGTCAGTCTGTACGCTTTTAAAAATCGAGTTTTGGGATAGAAAAAGCTTACGAAGCGGTTCGAGGTGTTTTGATTCGGGTCTTTAATACGATGGCAGGTTTTAGATCACGTGAGTTTGTACGTGCCTAAGTCTTTCCTTTTATCCCTTTATGGGCCACCTAGGTGTGTGTTATGAACAGTCCACTACATGGGGCGAATTTTGAGTGGGAGTATGGGGCTTGCTTCGATGCAATATGCGTCCTACCTCGTGGTATGGCGTAGATGCAATGCAAACTCATGCTACTCCAAAGGGAAAACCCGAATGTAAAGACAATGCCGAAGGGAAATAACCGAAGGGAAATGACTTGTAATGTAAATGCCGAAGGGAGATATGTATATAGGGTATATATGTGCCCTTACTTGGGTCTTGCAAATAAGAGCGAAGGCTCAATGTGGGTGCGCGCTTGAATTGAAAGACTTACACACAGGACATGAAATAAAACCCAAATATAACTTGCAGTATGGCCTTGATTAAGGTCTTGGGAATAAGAGCGAAAGCTCAATGTGTGTGAGTGCTTGAATTGAAGTACTACGCACACAACATGAAATTAAACCCAAATAGTATAACACAGCCCTTACTTGGGTCTTTCAAATAAGAGCGAAGGCTCAATGTGGGTGCGTGCTTGAATTGAAAGACTTACACACACGACATGAAATAAAACCCAAATATAACTTGCAGTATGGCCTTGATTAAGGTCTTGGGAATAAGAGCGAAAGCTCAATGTGTGTGAGTGCTTGAATTGAAGTACTATGCACACAACATGAAATTAAACCCAAATAGTATAACACGGCCCTTACTTGGGTCTTTCAAATAAGAGCGAAGGCTCAATGTGGGTGCGTGCTTGAATTGAAAGACTTACACACACGACATGAAATAAAACCCAAATAGTATAGCACGGCCCTTACTTGGGTCTTTCAAATAAGAGCGAAGGCTCAATGTGTGTGAGTGCTTGAATTGAAAGACTTACACACGCGACATGAAATTGTGTGAGCGCAAAAATCCCCGCTTGTTTGCCTTTTTCAGGGCTTTGGAGCAGATCCTCTCGTGTGTCTAAGGCCTATGTATGCAAACAGGGCGTGCCAGCTAGCTTACCTAAGCTAGCGAAGATATTTAATACTGACTTCTAAACGTGGTGACTGTGAGCAAGTAAGCTCTTGTCGTCGCAGACCTTCTTGCACCAATGCGCAAGGGTCAGTCTGTACGCTTTGCAAAAATCGAGTTTTTGGAGAGAAAGTCTACGAAGCGGTTCGAGGTGTCTATTTCGGGTCTTTAGAATGCGATTGCATATTTTAGATCACGTGGATTTGCACGTGCCTAAGTCTTTTCTTTTATCCCTTTTCGGGCCACCTAATTTGTGTGTTATGAACACTCTACTACATGGGCGAATTCGAGCGGGGCTTGCTTTGATGCAATATGCGTCCTACCTCGTGGTATGGCGTAGATGCAATGCAAAACTCACGCTACTCCAAAGGGAAAACCCGAAATGTAAAGACAATACTGAAGGGAAATGACTGAAGGGAAATAACCGAAGGGAAATAACCGAAGGGAGATATGTATATAGATTATGTATATGAGCCCTTACTCGGGTCTTGCAAATAAGAGCGAAGGCTCAATGTGGGTGCGTGCTGGAATTGAAAGACTTACACACACGACATGAACTTAAACCCAAATAGAAATTGCAGTATGGCCTTGACTATGGTCTTGGGAGTAAGAGCGAAGGCTCAATGTGGGTGCGTGTGCTTGAATTGAAGTACTACACACACGACATAAAATGAAACCCAAATATAACTGCAATATGGCCTTTACTAAGGTCTTGGGAGTAAGAGCGAAGGCTCAATGTGTGTGAAAGTGCTTGAATTGAAAGACTTACTCACACGACATGAAATGAAACCCAAATAGTATAGGTCGGCCCTTACTTGGGTCTTTCAAATAAGAGCGAAAGCTCAATGTGTGTGAAAGTTCTTGAATTGAAAGACTTACCCACACGACATGAAATGAAAACCCAAATAGTATAGGTCGGCCCGTACTTGGGTCTTTCAAATAAGAGCGAAAGCTCAATGTGTGTGAAAGTGCTTGAATTGAAAGACTTACCCACACGACATGAAATGAAAACCCAAATAGTATAGGTCGGCCCTTACTTGGGTCTTTCAAATAAGAGTGAAAGCTCAATGTGTGTGAGTGCTTGAATTGAAAGACAACGCACCCAACCTAAACAAAACCCTTCGAAAATGAAAGTATATATATACACTTATGTATTAGGGGCTGATTAGGCCCGTGTGTGTTCAAAATCGTGCATGACTAAGAGAGTGCACGTGTGTGGTTGTGCCAAGCCACGTTATTACAAGCGGGAGGAGACTATGCTCCGTTATTACAACCCCGTATCAAATTGAATCTCAAGCAAGTATACAACTAAAGACCGAGTTTAGGCACTTACGAGTAGCTGGTCCGTAGAGGCCTTGCTTGAGCGTGGGCTTGGCCTTCGCCTTGGATGGGTGACCAAGGGTGCTGGCCGGCTGCAAGTGGGGCGCGGGATAGGCGCCTCGAAGGTGGCCGGTTGCAAGTGGGTGTCGCCTTGACGTGGGCGATTAAAGGGGTGGACCAAGTGAGTGTTTAGGGTCACTAGGATAGTCGAGTGTTTAGGGAAGGTGGACCTAAAGGGGAGTTTATGGGAAGGCCGAATGGGAGTCCTATAGGGTGGTCGGAGGTAGATAGGATGGTTAGGTAGTGGCCGGTAGTTTAGGTTATGCTAGGTTCGGCTAAGTGAAAAGGGTGGTGACAAAGGGCTGAGATGATGATATGGTGGGTGGCTAGGAGTGGAGAGGGAGTAGAGAAGGATTTAGGTAGAGTTGGGGAATGCTTACCGAATGGGGAGAGGCGGTGGATGGAAGAGGGAAGCCGGGTGGTTGGGATGGAGAGCAAGCAGTGGCGTCCGGTTGGGAGATGGTGGTGTGAGCTGTGGTGGGTTGGAGGGATGGTGGTGGTGCAGGCGGTGCAGGTGGAGCAGGCGGGCAGGTTCGGCTGGGTGAGGAAATGGGGAAAGAGAGGGCCCGGCTGGGATTGGTGAGGTCCTTCTAGCTAGGAAAACCCGCCCCCAAGGGGGGGGGGTTTAAATAGGGATGGGTAGGTCGGTTAGGGCTGGGCTTGGGGTAGTGGTTAGGTGGTTTAGGTAGGGTGGTATGTAGATAAGGTGGGCTGGAAAGGGTTGGGCCAGATATTTTGAAAACTAGGGGTTTGGGTAGATTGTGGGCTAGGGGTGGTTTAGGGGTTTAGGGCTAGGTTAGGTGGTTGAGTTTTAGGGTGAGGTTTAGTGAGCTAGGTTAGGTGATTAGGCTAGGTTTAGGTTAGGTTTAGGGAAATTAACCTAGGTTTAGGGAAGGATTAAGGAAGTGGGTTAGGTGATTAGGTTGGGATTAGGCCGGGATTAGGGAAGTGGGTTAGGTGATTAGGTTCAGATTAGGGGTGGATTAGGGGTTTAGGCTAGGATTAGGCGTTTTGGGTTAGGTTTAGGTGAAGGAGCTCCCTTTGCATGGCCCATAGACCTTAACCACCTCATGTTGGTGCAGCCCTAGGTTAGGTTTTAGCTAATTACAAGCTTAAACCCACTCAATTAGGCTAACCCACATGATTAACCCCAAACTTGACACACAAGTCAAGCTTAATTACAACACTCTTGATATTTTCCATCCCCACTCTCTCTCATGCCCAATATCCCACGTGAATTTCAAGTGGGCCCCACCTCCATTTATGAGAAGGTGATGTGGGCCATGGATATGGATATTGGATTGGATTTTTGAATCCAAATCCAAATCCAAGTCCACACATGGGTTTGGATTGGGATCTGGATATATATGGTCCAGATCCAATCCAAACTGAACTCTGACTCCTTCGAGCTGGGTTCGAAACGGACGATTTGTGCGGGGTCTGACAGCATCAGTACTCTATCTGTGTTGGGTCTTCGCCAACATGGTCGTCCGCCTCCGTTTCTGCCTTCCGGAGATGACTTCAAATGTCATTTTGATAGGAACAGGGTCTTGGACATTCGAGATCCTGGGGGTGTGGATGTGATACAAGAGTTGCTGTGCCGGGCTTGACATGTGCTCCGCTTCCGGGCTCTTCTTAGCTCTCCTGATCCTGTCCTGATCGGGCCAAGCCACTTCGGGGTTTCAAAACATGTTTTAAAAGGTTTTCAAAAGCCATATTATATATGTTCTTGAAATATGAAGTTTAAAACATATGTACAGGGTTGTCTGGAAGGCTCCTGGGTTTCCAGACTCAAAATGGCCCTTTGGGGCTGCTTGTATAAAACCAGATGGATTTTGAGAAATTCGTGGGATTTTGGGGTGTTTACAAAATGAAAACCCAAATAGTATAGCACAACCCTTACTTGGGTCTTTCAAATAAGAGCGAAGGCTCACTGTGTGTGAGTGCTTGAATTGAAAGACAATACACTCAACTCAAGCAAAACCCTACGTAAGTTAAAATATATATATATATATATATATATATATATATATATATATATATATATATATATATATATTTACGTATTAGGGGCTGATTAGGCCCGTGTGTGTTCAAAATCGTGCACAACTAAGAGAGTGCACGTGTGTGTGGGTGTGCCAAGCCACATTATTACAAGCGGGGGGAGACTATGCTCCGTTATTACAACCCCGTATCGAATTGAATTTTAAGCAAGTATACAACTAAGGACCGAGTTAGGCACTTACTAATAGCTGGTCCGAAGATGCCTTGCTTGATCGTGGGCTTGGCCTTTGCCTTGGGCTGCAAGAGGGAGCTCCACAAAGTTGATCGGCAAGAGGGGCTGCTGGCCAGCTGCAAATGGGCCGTGAGAGAGGCGCCTTGAAGATGGCCGGCTGCTTAGCGAAGGGCTGGTTTTGTGTGTGGGGCTAAGGTGACTACGTAGGGTCACTAAGGGAGGTTGTAAGGTTAGGGAGTATGGCACTAAGGGAGCCTAAGGGAGTGTCTAAGGGAGGATATAGGGGAAGGATATGGCTAGCGGGTGGCTGGCCGAAGGGATAGGTGACAGTCGGTTGGAGTGGCCGACTGCTAGGGAGGCTTGGTGGTGGCGGGCTGCTAGGGTGGCTAGGCAATGGTGGATGGGAAGGGAACTAGCTAGGGTATGGGGTAAGGTGGTGGTGGATGTGGTGAGGTGATATGGGCAGATCTTAGGGAGTTGGGCGGAGTGGCCGGGTGTAGCTAGGGTGTCTAGGTAGTGGCGGGTAGGTAGATTGGTTGAGGCTTGGCCGAATGGGAGTGGTGGCGACAAGTGGGTGGTGCTGGGGTAATATGGTGGTGGTGCAGGTGGTTGAGAGTGGAGGGGGAGCAGAGAAGAGGTGAGGTGGAGTATGGGGTACTAACCGAATGATGGGAGGCGGCGGGTGGTTGAGGAGCAGCCGGGTGTGGTGGAGTGGCTGGTTCGGCCGGATGTGGAGGATGGCGACGGATGGCTGGGGAGTAGTGGAGCAGGTGGAGCACAGTGGTGGCTGGTGGTGGTGCAGGTGGAAGAGCTGATTGGGCTAGAAAGGGTGGGTGAGAGAGTTGAGGGAAGGTCGGCAGGAAAATGGAGGACCCAAAGTTGAAAAACCCGCCCACTAGGGGGGGGGGGTTTATAGCTTTTGTGAAGGGCGGTGGGGCTGGTTTTGGGGTAGTGGTTAGGTGGTCTAGGGGTGGTGATAAGGTAGTAAGGTGGGCTGGTATTAGGGTAGGGCCAGATATTTTAAATACAAGGGGTTTTGGGTAGATTGTGTGCTAGGTTTAGGTAGGGTGGATTAGAGGTTTAGGGTTTAGCTAGGTGGGTTAGTTTTGGGGTGAGGTTTAGTGAGGTGGGTTAGGTGATTAGGCTAGGATTAGGTTAGGTTTAGGGAATTTAACCTAGATTTAGGGAAGGATTAGGGAAGTGGGTTAGGTGATTAGGCTAGGATTAGGATCGAATTAGGGTAGAAGGCTAGGATTAGGTGTTTTTGGTTAGGATTAGATTAAGGAGCTCCCTTTGCATGACCCATGGACCCTAATCATATCATGTTGGTGCAGCCCTAGGTTAGGTTTTGGCTAATTACAAGCTTAAACCCATGTTAACTAGGCTAACCCACATGATTAACCCCAAACTTGACACACAAGTCAAGCTTAATTACAACACCCCTTGATCTTATCCTCCCCCACTCTCTCTCATGCCCATAATCCCACGTGAAATTCAAGTGGGCCCCACCTCCATTTATGAGAAGGTGATATGGGCCATGGATATGGATATTGGATTGGATCTCTGGATCCAAATCCAAATCTAAGTCCATACATGGGTTTGGATTGGGATCTGGATATATATGGTCCAGATCCGATCCAAACTGAACTCTGACTCCTTTGAGCTGTGTTCGAAACGAACGGTTTGTGCGGGGTCTGACAGCATCAGTACTCCGTCTGTGTTGGGTCTTTGCCAACATGATCGTCCGCCTCTGTTTTCGCCTTCCAGAGATGACTTCAAATGATGTTTTGATGATAATAGGGTCTTGGACGTTCGAGATCCTGGGGGTGGGTTCAATGTAAGAGTTGCTGCACCGGGCTTGACATGTGCTCTGGTTTCGGGCTCTCCTTAGCTTTCCTGGTCGTGTCTGGATGAGGCCAAGCTACTTTGGGGTTTCAAAAACATGTTTAAAAAGGTTTTTAAAGCCATATTATACATTTTTGAAATATGTAAAGTTCAAAACATATGTATAGGGTTGTCTGGAAGGCTCTTGGGTTTCCAGACTCAAAATGGCCCTTTGGGGCTGCTTTTACAAAACCAGGTTGTTTTGAGGAATTCGTGAGATTTTGGGGTATTTACAGATGCCCCTCTTTGGCCTTGTCCAAATCGATTTGGATAAGGGCAAAGATGACAAACACCCCTTTCAATGTCTCCCTAGATCTAACCACGAAGAATATGGGATCGTCCCAATTTTTAGCAAAATCTTAATTTACAAACTCTGGTAGGAGGAGATATCACGCCAAAGGGATCTGTTATGGAATCTGGTCCTAAATGGGATCATGTTTATGCAAGTGTCATGCGTAGAATGCAGATGACATGGGTGTGGTGCCAAGAGTGGTGACCTCCCAGAGACCAAATGTGGTCAAACTCTAGAGACTTACTAGGCCTATTGCTCCAAGTGAGCGAATCCTATGCTGTTCGATGTTCGATTTTCAAAACTTATTTACAAAACTATTTACAAAAGGGACAACTGTCTTGAGTCTCGATCCTAAGGATCTCTGTAGATGCGCAAAAATCCCCGCCTCTTTGCCCCTTTCGTGGCTTGGAGTGGATCTTATCGTGCGTCTAAGGCCTAGATATACAAACAGGGCGTGCCAGCTAGCTTACTTAAGCTAGCGAAGATATTTTTAACACTGACTTCTAAACGTGGCGACTGTGAGCAAGTGAGCTCTTGTCGTCGCAGACCTTCTTGCACCGATGCGCAAGGGTCAGTCTGTACGCTTTTGCAAAAATCGAGTTTTAGGGAGAAAGTCTACGAAACGATTCGAGGTGTCTATTTCGGGTCTTTAAGATGCGATTGCATGTTTTAGATCACGTGGATTTGCACGTGCCTAAGTCTTTTTCTTTTATCCCTTTTTGGATCGCCTAGTTTGTGTGTTATGAACACTCCACTACATGGGCGAATTCGAGCGGGGGTTGCTTCGATGCAATATGCGTCCTACCTCGTGGTATGGCGTAGATGCAATGCAAACTCACGCTACTCCAAAGGGAAAACCCGAAATGTAAAGACAATACTGAAGGGAAATAGCGGAAGGGAAATAACCGAAGGGAAATAACCGAAGGGAAATAACCGAAGGGAAATAACCGAAGGGAGATATGTATATATTTTATGTATATGAGCCCTTACTCGGGTCTTGCAAATAAGAGCGAAGGCTCAATGTGGGTGCGTGTTTGAATTGAAAGACTTACACACACGACATGAAATTAAACCCAAATATAAATTGCAGTATGGCCTTGACTAAGGTCTTGGGAGTAAGAGCGAAGGCTCAATGTGTGTGAGAGTGCTTGAATTGAAGTACTACACACACGACATAAATGAAACCCAAATATAACTGCAATATGGCCTTGACTAAGGTCTTGGGAGTAAGAGCGAAGGCTCAATGTGTGTGAAAGTGCTTGAATTGAAAGACTACTCACACGACAAGAAATGAAACCCAAATAGTATAGGTCGGCCCTTACTTGGGTCTTTCAAATAAGAGCGAAAGCTCAATGTGTGTGAGAGTGTTTAAATTGAAAGACTTACTCACACGACATGAAATGAAACCCAAATAGTATAGGTCGGCCCTTACTTGGGTCTTTCAAATAAGAGCGAAAGCTCAATGTGTGTGAGAGTGTTTAAATTGAAAGACTTACTCACACGACATGAAATGAAACCCAAATAGTATAGGTCGGCCCTTACTTGGGTCTTTCAAATAAGAGCGAAAGCTCAATGTGTGTGAGAGTGTTTTAATCGAAAGACAACGCACCCAACTTAAACAAAACCCTTCGGAAATGAAATATATACGTACACTTATATATTAGGGGCTGATTAGGCCCGTGTGTGTTCAAAGTTGTGCACGACTAAGAGAGTGCACGTGTGTGGTTGTGCCAAGCCACGTTATTACAAGCGGGGGGAGACTGGGCTCCGTTATTACAACCCCGTATCAAATTGAATTTCAAGCAAGTGTATGATTAAAGACCGAGTTTAGAAACTTACAAGTAGCTGGTCCGTAGAGGTCTTGCTTGAGCGTGGCCTTGGCTTTGGGCTGCAAACGGGAGCTCCGCGAAGGTGTGTGACCAAGAGTGCTGGCCGGCTGCAAATGGGGCGCGGGATGGACGCCTCGAAGGGGACCGGTGGCAAGTGGGCGGCGCCTCCAAGTAGGGAGTTTAGAGTGGCTGACTAAGTGGGTCTTAGGGTCACTAGGGAAGTTAGGGACTTAGGGAAACTGGACCTAAAAGGTGAGCTAGTGGGAAGGCCAAAGAGGACGCCTAGGGGGGGGGTTGGCCGAATGGGAAATGGTGGCTAAGTAGTGGCCAGCCACTTGGGTTATCCTAGGTTCGGCTAGGCTTAGGTGGTGGCGGCAAAAAGGTGGAGCTAAGGGGAAGATGGGTGGTTAAGAGTGGAGAGGTGGTAGAGAGTGGTTTTGAGGGAGTTAAGGGGACTTACCGAATGGGAAGGAGTGGCGGCAAAGGTGGCTGTCGGCTGGTGGAAGATGGGAGAAGGAGAGGGCCCGGCTGAGTGAGGTGGTGGTGTCCGGCTGGGGGGAGTGATGGTGGACGGAAGAGGGAGAGTGGCGGAGCAGGTGGCGGCTGGTGGGGCTGGAGCTGCTGGGAAGACGGGTGAGAGATGGGAGAAGGAGAGGGCCCGGCTGGGTGGTGGAGTGTGGTTCCCACTTGGAAAACCCGCCCACAATGGGGGGGGTTTAAATAGGGGATGGGTAGGTCGGTTAGGGCTGGGTTGTGGGTAGTGGTTAGGTGGTTTAGGTAGGGTAGTATGTAGATAAGGTGGGCTGGATGGGATTGGGCCAGATATTTTAAAACTAGGTGTTTGGGAAAATCGTGGGCTAAGGGTGGTTTAGGGCTAGGTTAGGTGGTTGGGTTTTAGGGTGAGGTTTAGTGAGCTAGGTTAGGTGGTTTAGGCTAGGTTTAGGCTAGGATTAGGGAAATTAATCTAGGTTTAGGGAAGGATTAGGGGAGTGGGTTAGGTGATTAGGTTGGGATTAGGCCGGGATTAGGGAAGTGGGTTAGGTAATTAGGTTCAGATTAGGAGGGGATTAGGGGTTTAGGCTAGGTTTAGGCATTTTTGGCTAGGTTTAGGTGATGGAGCTCCCTTAGCATGGCCCATAGACCTTGATCACCCCATGTTGGTGCAGCCCTAGGTTAGGTTTTAGCTAATTACAAGCTTAAACCCACTCAATTAGGCTAAACCACAAGATTAAACCCAAACTTGACACACAAGTCAAGCTTAATACAACACTCTTGATATTTATCACCCCCACTCTCTCATGCCCAATATCCCACGTGAATTTCAAGTGGGCCCCACCTCCATTTATGAGAAGGTGATGTGGGCCATGGATATGGATATTGGATTGGATCTCTGGATCCAAATCCAAATCCAAGTCCACATATGGGTTTGGATTGGGATCTGGATATATATGGTCCAGATCCAATCCAAACTGAACTCTGACTCCTTCGAGCTGGGTTCGAAACGGACGATTCGTGCGGGGCCTGACAGCATCAGTACTCCGTCTGCGTTGGGTCTTCGCCAACATAGTCGTCCGCCTCCGTTTCTGCCTTCCGGAGATGACTTCAAATGATATTTTGGTAAGAACAGGGTCTTGGACGTTCGAGATCCTGGGATGTGAATTAGATGCAAGAGATGCTGTGCCGGGCTCGACAGGTGCTCCGGTTCCGGGCTCTTCTTGGCTCTCCTGGTCCTGTCTTGATCGGGCCAAGCCACTTCGGGGTTTCAAAACATGTTTTAAAAGGGTTTTCGAAAGCTATATCCTATGTTTTTGAAAGATAAAGTTTAAAACACATATACAGGGTTGTTTGGAAGGCTCCTGGGTTTCCAAACTCAAAAATGGCCCTTTGGGGCTGCTTGTATCAAAACCAGATTCGTTTAAGGAATTCGTGGGATTTCGGGGTGTTTACAGATGCCCCTCTTTGGCCTTGTCCAAATCGATTTGGATAAGGGCAAAGATGACAAACACCCCTTTTAATGTCTCCCTAGATCTAGCCACGAAGAATATGGGATCGTCCCATTTTAGCAAAAATCCCAATTTTACAAACTCTGGTAGGAGGAGATATCACGCCAAAGGGTTTCACTTATGGAATCTGGTCCTAAATGGGATCATGTTCATGCAAGTACCATGCGTGGAATGCAGATGACATGGGTGTGGTGCCAAGAGTGGCGACCTCCCAGAGACCAGGTGTGGTCGAACTCTAGAGACTTACAAGGCCTACTGCTCCAAGTGAGCAAAAACCCTATGCTGTTCGATGTTCGGTTTTTAAAACTTATTTACAAAAGCTATTTACAAAAGGGACAACTGTCTTGAGTCTCGATCCCAAGGATCTCGAGCTCTTCGTGCTTGCCCTTGTTTGAGTCTTAACACTCGCTTATCTAGCGGAGGTTTTATAAGAAAACAAGCTTCATTTTAAATCCCTACGCCTTACTCGAAACGTCGAATTCTCAAACAAGATGAAATTCAAGTAAGTAAATCCTATTTTTACTTTAGGATTCCTCGAAATGAACCATGCTTTAGCTTGGGATAAGCCAGGGATGGGAAAGAGATACCACGGTCCCTTCTGAAGCGTCCCGTGGTTTGAGGCACAGAAGGCGGAAAACTGCTCTTTTTGAGCTTTTTGGCCTCTTTTTCCTTTTTTATAGAGGGTCTCCCTTTGGGAGTATTTTTTCTTTAATCCCTCTTTTTCATAAGAGAATCGATTTTTCTTTTTCAAGTCTGGTTTCTTTCTTTTGGAAAGAGATTTTTAAATGGGAAATTCCCTTTTGATTTGGGCCTTTGTTTTCCTTTTAGAAGGAGGAGAGAAGAGGGGAGGACTTATCCCAAGCCTACACTCGATCCATTCCAGATCAGCCTATTTAGAAATAGCACGTACTACTTGCAAGTATCTTGCTATGTTGAACTAGGCCCTTCTTTGTAAGATGAAGGATTTTGAAATGCAACCACGATTTTGAAAACTCCACTCTTTCACAAGTGCGAATTCTCTCACTTAGGGTCACACGAGTTCGCCTTTGCACCTTATTCACATGTCTCAGGGCAGCTATCCCTCTCAAATTTTCGAAAAACTGGAATTTAATCCAGATCCTACACATGATACTTCTTTAAGTATTGAATATTGATAGGATCTGCTAAATTCCTACCTTCTACATCGATCAACCAATACGAATTGTTCGTAGTGGTTGCTCGTACAACATAGGGTCCATCCCAGTTGGGGCGCCACTTGCCTAGGGGGTGTGGGCCACGATGGTGGATGGTTTTCAAGACCAGATCTCCCACTTCAAAGTGGCGAGGTCTCATGTGTTTGCCATAATGTCGGGCTATCCTTTGCCGGTATGCACGAGCATGATCCATGGCAAGGAGTCGCCTCTCATCTAGCAAATCTAGTTCGGCCATCCTAGCATGCTGAAGCGTCTCTAGGGGGAGGTCGAGTGCAATGGATGTATGGAATGAATGCAGTTGGGTATGAATGGGAAGAATGGCGTTTGTGCCATAGACCAATTCGAATGGTGTGGCATTCGTGGGAGTCCGGATGGAAGTCCTATAAGCCCATAAGGCTTCATCCAGCTTCTCATGCCACCTCCTACCCTTCTCTAAGGTCTTCTCAATGATACCAATGAGAGTCTTGTTTGTGGCTTCGGCTTGGCCGTTGCCTTGCGGGTAGTAGGGCGAGGAGAAGTGGTGAGTTATGCCATACGTGTTGCACAACTTAACCATCCGCTCGTTCTTGAATGGGGTACCATTATCAGACACAAGGTCTCGTGGAACCCCAAATCGAGCCAAGATATTCCTCCGGATGAAAGCCACCACATGTTGCCCCATTACATTCGTTAGGGAAATGGCTTCCACCCACTTGGAGAAATACTCCGTGGCTGCTAAAATAAAACGATGCCCATTCGAGGCCTTTGGAAATATGGGGCCTACAATGTCAAACGCCCACATGGTAAATGGCCAGGGGCTGACCACGGAATGCAATGCCGATGAAGGGATATGAATGGCGTGCCCATGCACTTGACATGGATGACACTTCCTAACATGATCGTGACAATCCTTTTTCAGGGTGGACCAAAAATAACCCCCTCTAAGTATTTTCATCGCCATCATGTTGGCATTAACATGACCTCCACATTCTCCATCGTGGAACTCGTGCATCACTATCCTAGCCTCCTCTAGGTCGATACATCTAAGCAGAATGCCGGTAAAACTCTTTTTGTATAAGACCCCACCCAGAATGGTGTATCGGGTCGAAATCTTACGAATGAATGCCCTATCTTTGGATGTGGCATCCTCAGTGAATACCCCATTTTCTAAAAATTGTTTTATGTCATAGAACCAGGGTTTTTCAATAGACTCTGGGTTGTTTTGGCAAATATCCAAGTCGTGTGTGGATGGATGGGGCGCATGCCATATTTCCAAAGATCTGGTCCCTGAAATGGGATCGACCTTCAGGGCTGAACCCAAGGAAGAGAGGGCATCGGCGATGCCATTGTCCTCTCTTCCCACGTGTGTGAGCTTACACGACTGGAAGGATTGGACCAATCGAGTGGCCAACTCGTGATATGGAAGTAGTTTTTCATTACGTACTTGCCAAATTTTTAAAACCTGGTTTATGACAAGGAGCGAATCTCCAAAGACCTCGATGCATGATGCCCCTAGAGTTTTCGAAATCCTTAAGCCTTGTATGAGTGCTTCATACTCAGCTACGTTGTTGGAACATTCGAAATCTAAGCGGACTGCTATGGGAATCTCGCCCTTTTCAGGGGAGATTAGGATGATCCCGGCACCAGCCCCTCGTTGGTTTCGTGCCCCGTCGAAGTGCATCTTCCACACTTGGTTTTCGAAAGAATTTGCCAAAATGTGGTTTTGAAAATGGTTTTGCAATATGCCTTCATCAGGCATTTCGACAAGAGTGGGATATGCATCCTCCAAGGGGAAGTCAGCCACGTAATCTGCTAGGGCTTGCCCCTTAACGGAGATCTGGTGATGGTATTTTAGATCATACTCCATTAGAAGGAGTTGCCATTTGCCCAATCTACCCGTGAGAATGGGTTTTTCGAACAAGTGCTTGATTGGATCAAGCTTGGACACTATCCAGATCTCATGATCTAGGAAGTAGTGTCTGAATTTCTGGCAGGCCCAGACTAGGGCCAAGCACGTCTTCTCCATGGCTTGATAATTTCGTTCATAAGCTAAGAGAGTTTTCGAAATATAGTAGATGGCATACTCCTTATGGGTGTCATCCTCGTATTGAGCCAACAGGGCTCCTAAAGCGTTTACATGCACGGAGATGTATAACAAAAGCGGTTTTCCTTGCTTTGGAGGTTTCAAAACGGGGGGATTAACTAAGTATGCCTTTAGTCTCTCGAAGGATTTTTGGCATTCGTCATCCCATAAGAATTTCGTACCCTTCCTCAACAGTTTGTTGAAGGGTTCGCATCTAGTTGCCAGATTCGATATGAATCGGCGCACAGATTGTAATCGACCCTGGAGGCTACGGACTTGGGTGAGATTGGAGGGTGGAGCCATGTCTATGACGGCTCGACACTTGGAGGGGTCGACTTCTATTCCCCTTTGGCTCACGATAAAGCCTAGAAGCTTTCCTGATTCTACCCCGAACACACATTTTTGAGGATTTAGCTTTACTTTGTAAAGCCTAAGCCTTTCGAAAATTTTTTGTAAACATTCGATATGGGTGCATCGGGTTTTGGATTTTGCCAAGAGATCATCTACATACACTTCTACAAGCTCGTGAATTTGATCATGGAAGATCGTATTCATGGCTCGTTGGTATGTTGCGCCGGCATTTTTCAAACCAAAGGGCATGACTGTATAGCAGTACGTGCCCCATGGGGTTGTGAAGGCGGTCTTACCCTGATCTCGTGGACTTAGTTTGATTTGATTATAGCCTGAATAGCCATCCATAAACGAAAACATTTCATGATTTGCAGTACTATCGACTATCAAATCTATGTTTGGTAAAGGATAATTATCCTTTGGAGTGGCTTTATTCAGGTTTCTGAAATTGATGCATATTCGAATTTTCCCATTGGTTTTTCGAACTACAACGATATTTGACAACCAATCAGAATACGCAATGGGTTTTATAAATCCAGCTTTTAGCAGATCTTCTAAACCCTCTTTGACTTGCGTGTGTACATTCGGGTGTATTTTCCTAAGCTTCTGCTTTATTGGTTTTACACCTATATCTAAGGGAAGACGATGCTCGACTATGCTGGGATCTATGCCCGGCATGTCTTCATACGTCCATGCAAACACATCTAAATAGGTTCGTAGAAATGCAATGAATGCTAACTTTTCAGTTTCATGCAAGCATGCGCCTATTTTGATGGTTTTGGGATTTGAATCATCCCCTAGGTTCACCTCTACGAAATCTCCTCCTACTGATTGGGAAGGTCTTTCAAAATCGAGAATTCTATGAAATTCTGGGAGCTCCGAAGTGGGATCTTCCTCAAGGGGATCCACTTCTGGGCTTCGATCATTCTCGTGGGCTATAGACCCGAGGGAACTTGATGCGTGGTTTTCAAAATAACCTGGTTTTGTATTTGG
This sequence comes from Brasenia schreberi, assembly GCA_036023115.1. NCBI lineage: Eukaryota > Viridiplantae > Streptophyta > Magnoliopsida > Nymphaeales > Cabombaceae > Brasenia > Brasenia schreberi. The sequence continues at coordinate 1,582,568 of JAYKKT010000039.1, forward strand.
ATTTTTAAGTGATTTCGAAATTTTTGGTCTGGCTATGCAGACGACGTTTCTTTCGAAATTCTTTTCTTTTGCCAAAGTTAAACCAGGAGCAGCTATGTACAAAATCTTTTTGGTATTTTCCAAATTTTCGATTTTTTTGGGTTTTTGTAAAACAAGAACTTTGGGAACTATACAAAGCACACTTTTTTCGAGTTTTTGCTTTTCCATTGTTTTTGGTTTTTCTTGTTTTTCGATTTTTTTGGATTTTAAGTTTTCAAATGTTTTTGGTATTTTTAGAAAAAGGGATCTTCCGTCATACCTACAAAGGGAAAACACTATGGGTTAGACTCGGAATAGGAGGTCTAAACCATAGGTCTCTTCTAAGACAGGCTCCGGGGCACCCTTGACCCAGGTGGTCACAGGGGGTGGCTCCGACGGTATTCGGGGAGTATAGCCGATCCCATATCGGCTTGGGTTGGCCCTAGGAAGGATGGGCTCTAGGAGACCCTGGTTTTGTGCCCCTAGACTTTTGTAGGGCGTGTAGCCCATGTTCAATAACATGTTCCACGACCTTTTGTTTTTTGAAAAGATGGGATATAAGTCGTGGTCCTGGAACATGCTATCGTCCATATTAGGCTCGTAGGGCCTTTTGTCCAGGGGTTTTGGAAATAGGGAACGCTTGGGTTTTCCTAGGAGGATTAGAGTCGGGAGGGGGCCTGCTTTGGGCGGCCCCTTCACACATACAACCTTCCTAGGGTTGTTTAACACGAGCCGAGGTGGCTCAACCATGATTTGCCCCATGTTAGCCTCATGGGCCTGGGAGCTCGATAAACAAGGGGAGTTTATGATCCCCTGAAGCTATGGGTGACTCTCACCTAGGATCACTACGACTTGGTCCCTAAAAGGGATCTTGACACACTTGTGGAAGGTGGATGGCACAGCGCACAAACTGTGTATCCAGGGTCTTCCCAGCAACAGGTTATAATGGGGGTGGATGTCCAAGACATGGAACACCCCCGTGTGTTCGATCCCTCCCATTTCCATTGGGAGTTCGATGGATCCTAAAGGCCTAGACGCATTCCCATCGTATCCAGTGATAACGATGGGGCTTGGGTTTACTGAAGTCAAGGTGACTCCGATTTTGTACGCCACGTGAAGTGGAAGGATGTTGAGCCCTCCTCCACCATCGACTAGGCACCTGTCCAGAGAGTGGTTGTTTAGAACCACCTCGATATGCAGGGCCTGGTTATGGGTTTCGTAGGGTCTATCTACATCATCTTCCGAGAAGGTGATGGGCGATTTTGCTCCTAATAAAGCCACTTGGGCAGACAAGGACTCCGGACTTATGTTCGAATCAACCTTGGCCCTTTCTAGAATTTTCTCTAAGACAAGTCTATGCCTAGGCGAGGTTTTGATAAGCTCTAGGATAGACATGTGAATAGGAATCTTTGAAAGGTGGTTTTCGAAATCATAAGGATTTAGGATGATTTTGTCCTTATCTGCTTTTGGCAGACCACTAGGGATACATGCTTTTGAGGGACCAGGCACACTGACCACCTTTTGAGCACCTTGAAGGTGTGGGGGTTGGTAGATCCTCCCGGATCTAGTGACTTCCCCCACGACCAGCCTAGGGTTCGCGCTAAACTTGGCTCTAAGGATGAGCTGAGGAGAACCTTGGATTTTTAGAACTGGTTTTGCCGGGGTTTCCACTTTTGATGGTCCCCGAATGACGACTTGGGCGGGCCTCTTGTATAGTACAAGGATGGGCGCACAAGCAGGTCGACCAGGTTCGGGCTTTCGCGCTAGTTCCTTGGAGATGGTGAGGGTACATACCTCCTTTCCTTTCCCACTGCCACTGGCGTGTTTGGGAAAGGGTTCTTTGAAGATAGCTTGAGGTGGCTCAGATTCCGCAGTGACCTGGAGCCGGCCCTCTGCTATCAAGTTCTCAATTTTATTTAGAAGAGAGAAGCACCGTTTGGTATCATGGCCTTTGAGCCGATGATACTTGCAAAACCGGTTTAAATACCCCCCTTTGGACGTGACTCCTTCGGGGATTTCAGGGAGTTCGATCATGCCCTGGGCAAGTAAGAGGTCTAGGACCTCCGACACAGGTTGCCCCAGCGGAGTGTACTCCCGTTTTTCAATTGGTTTTGAAAAGTTGCGTTCTCTCTTATTTTCTATTTTTTCAAAATTTTTAGAAGTGCCCGCCATGCCAGGATCCACCCGGACATTGGCGATTTTATGGGGCTTTGTCCCTTTGTCCGTTGTGGGCAGCCCATATGCGATGGGTTTTTCCACACGTGTTTTGGGAACGGCACTTCCTTTCCATAAGTGGTCGTATGTCCCTTTTCGCAAGTTGGTTTCGAAAAGGGAGGCCTTTTTGATCAACTTATGGAAAGTTGAAATCTCATGGAGCGAGAGAAGGGTTTTTAACTCGCTTTTGAAATTATCCAGGATGAGCATTACTGCGCATCCTTCGGATATAGGCTCTCGCACTTGGCCTAAAAGAGACCTCCATCTTATAATGAAGGCATGCACGTCTTCGTTCATGCCTTGCTTTGTATCCCTTAAGGTATTCAGGGTTGGCGTGACTTCCACGTTGTGTGCAAATCTTTGCATGAAGCAGTTCGCTAACTCTTCAAAAGTAGCGAACTGGCTTAAGTCGTAGGAAGCCAGCCATTTGGCAGCTGTGCCTTTAAGGGATAGAGGGAACCAATACACCCATTTCATCGAGTCCTTTTTCTTCTTATGGGCTCGACGTGAGAAAAGCTGCAAGTGAGACCTAGGGTCTCCCATGCCATCATACCGATGGAAGTTCGGTATTTCATCGTCACTGTCTGTTTCGTAATCCATAGGAAGGAAATCAGACAGGGCGTAGCTTCTTTTTCTCTTTATTTTGCCCTTTCAGCAGCTGCTGTAGGGCTTTACGGTCCTTTTGTGTGAAGGACTCGTGGTATTGGTTGCCTTCCATTACGGAGGCCTCTTTTTGCTTGCGAGGTTTTTCAATTTTCTTTTTAGGCCTTTGTTCACCGTTTGATGAACACGAATCGCCTACTTCAGCCTCTTGGCTGAGAGCATCGATTTTGGCCTCAAATTCCCTTCTCAAGTCCTCGATTTCATCTAGTTTTATTTTGTTTTTGAAAATCCTCCTAGAGTGAGAACTTGATGCGCATGAGCCTTGGCTCGACACTTCACTTGGATTGGATTTTGACATGCTTTTCAAGCTTTTTCAAAATTTCCTAAGTAAAAGCAAAGAAAACAAGTTAAAACGACACCTTTATAAAATTTTCGCAAGACTTCTACAAGTAAACTCGACTTTTTGAAAAAGGCTCACGTCCCACCGGGCGTGCCAATCTCTGTAGACGCGCGAAAATCCCCGCCTCTTTGCCCCTTTCGTGGCTTGGAGTGGATCTTATCGTGCGTCTAAGGCCTAGATATACAAACAGGGCGTGCCAGCTAGCTTACTTAAGCTAGCGAAGATATTTTTAACACTGACTTCTAAACGTGGCGACTGTGAGCAAGTGAGCTCTTGTCGTCGCAGACCTTCTTGCACCGATGCGCAAGGGTCAGTCTGTACGCTTTTGCAAAAATCGAGTTTTAGGGAGAAAGTCTACGAAACGATTCGAGGTGTCTATTTCGGGTCTTTAAGATGCGATTGCATGTTTTAGATCACGTGGATTTGCACGTGCCTAAGTCTTTTTCTTTTATCCCTTTTTGGGTCGCCTAGTTTGTGTGTTATGAACACTCCACTACATGGGCGAATTCGAGCGGGGGTTGCTTCGATGCAATATGCGTCCTACCTCGTGGTATGGCGTAGATGCAATGCAAACTCACGCTACTCCAAAGGGAAAACCCGAAATGTAAAGACAATACTGAAGGGAAATAGCGGAAGGGAAATAACCGAAGGGAAATAACCGAAGGGAAATAACCGAAGGGAAATAACCGAAGGGAGATATGTATATATTTTATGTATATGAGCCCTTACTCGGGTCTTGCAAATAAGAGCGAAGGCTCAATGTGGGTGCGTGTTTGAATTGAAAGACTTACACACACGACATGAAATTAAACCCAAATATAAATTGCAGTATGGCCTTGACTAAGGTCTTGGGAGTAAGAGCGAAGGCTCAATGTGTGTGAGAGTGCTTGAATTGAAGTACTACACACACGACATAAATGAAACCCAAATATAACTGCAATATGGCCTTGACTAAGGTCTTGGGAGTAAGAGCGAAGGCTCAATGTGTGTGAAAGTGCTTGAATTGAAAGACTACTCACACGACAAGAAATGAAACCCAAATAGTATAGGTCGGCCCTTACTTGGGTCTTTCAAATAAGAGCGAAAGCTCAATGTGTGTGAGAGTGTTTAAATTGAAAGACTTACTCACACGACATGAAATGAAACCCAAATAGTATAGGTCGGCCCTTACTTGGGTCTTTCAAATAAGAGCGAAAGCTCAATGTGTGTGAGAGTGTTTAAATTGAAAGACTTACTCACACGACATGAAATGAAACCCAAATAGTATAGGTCGGCCCTTACTTGGGTCTTTCAAATAAGAGCGAAAGCTCAATGTGTGTGAGAGTGTTTTAATCGAAAGACAACGCACCCAACTTAAACAAAACCCTTCGGAAATGAAATATATACGTACACTTATATATTAGGGGCTGATTAGGCCCGTGTGTGTTCAAAGTTGTGCACGACTAAGAGAGTGCACGTGTGTGGTTGTGCCAAGCCACGTTATTACAAGCAGGGGGAGACTAGGCTCCGTTATTACAACCCCGTATCAAATTGAATTTCAAGCAAGTGTATGATTAAAGACCGAGTTTAGAAACTTACAAGTAGCTGGTCCGTAGAGGTCTTGCTTGAGCGTGGCCTTGGCTTTGGGCTGCAAACGGGAGCTCCGCGAAGGTGTGTGACCAAGAGTGCTGGCCGGCTGCAAATGGGGCGCGGGATGGACGCCTCGAAGGGGACCGGTGGCAAGTGGGCGGCGCCTCCAAGTAGGGAGTTTAGAGTGGCTGACTAAGTGGGTCTTAGGGTCACTAGGGAAGTTAGGGACTTAGGGAAACTGGACCTAAAAGGTGAGCTAGTGGGAAGGCCAAAGAGGACGCCTAGGGGGGGGTTGGCCGAATGGGAAATGGTGGCTAAGTAGTGGCCAGCCACTTGGGTTATCCTAGGTTCGGCTAGGCTTAGGTGGTGGCGGCAAAAAGGTGGAGCTAAGGGGAAGATGGGTGGTTAAGAGTGGAGAGGTGGTAGAGAGTGGTTTTGAGGGAGTTAAGGGGACTTACCGAATGGGAAGGAGTGGCGGCAAAGGTGGCTGTCGGCTGGTGGAAGATGGGAGAAGGAGAGGGCCCGGCTGAGTGAGGTGGTGGTGTCCGGCTGGGGGGAGTGATGGTGGACGGAAGAGGGAGAGTGGCGGAGCAGGTGGCGGCTGGTGGGGCTGGAGCTGCTGGGAAGACGAGTGAGAGATGGGAGAAGGAGAGGGCCCGACTGGGTGGTGGAGTGTGGTTCCCACTTGGAAAACCCGCCCACAATGGGGGGGGTTTAAATAGGGGATGGGTAGGTCGGTTAGGGCTGGGTTGTGGGTAGTGGTTAGGTGGTTTAGGTAGGGTAGTATGTAGATAAGGTGGGCTGGATGGGATTGGGCCAGATATTTTAAAACTAGGTGTTTGGGAAAATCGTGGGCTAAGGGTGGTTTAGGGCTAGGTTAGGTGGTTGGGTTTTAGGGTGAGGTTTAGTGAGCTAGGTTAGGTGGTTTAGGCTAGGTTTAGGCTAGGATTAGGGAAATTAATCTAGGTTTAGGGAAGGATTAGGGGAGTGGGTTAGGTGATTAGGTTGGGATTAGGCCGGGATTAGGGAAGTGGGTTAGGTAATTAGGTTCAGATTAGGAGGGGATTAGGGGTTTAGGCTAGGTTTAGGCATTTTTGGCTAGGTTTAGGTGATGGAGCTCCCTTAGCATGGCCCATAGACCTTGATCACCCCATGTTGGTGCAGCCCTAGGTTAGGTTTTAGCTAATTACAAGCTTAAACCCACTCAATTAGGCTAAACCACAAGATTAAACCCAAACTTGACACACAAGTCAAGCTTAATACAACACTCTTGATATTTATCACCCCCACTCTCTCTCATGCCCAATATCCCACGTGAATTTCAAGTGGGCCCCACCTCCATTTATGAGAAGGTGATGTGGGCCATGGATATGGATATTGGATTGGATCTCTGGATCCAAATCCAAATCCAAGTCCACATATGGGTTTGGATTGGGATCTGGATATATATGGTCCAGATCCAATCCAAACTGAACTCTGACTCCTTCGAGCTGGGTTCGAAACGGACGATTCGTGCGGGGCCTGACAGCATCAGTACTCCGTCTGCGTTGGGTCTTCGCCAACATAGTCGTCCGCCTCCGTTTCTGCCTTCCGGAGATGACTTCAAATGATATTTTGGTAAGAACAGGGTCTTGGACGTTCGAGATCCTGGGATGTGAATTAGATGCAAGAGATGCTGTGCCGGGCTCGACAGGTGCTCCGGTTCCGGGCTCTTCTTGGCTCTCCTGGTCCTGTCTTGATCGGGCCAAGCCACTTCGGGGTTTCAAAACATGTTTTAAAAGGGTTTTCGAAAGCTATATCCTATGTTTTTGAAAGATAAAGTTTAAAACACATATACAGGGTTGTTTGGAAGGCTCCTGGGTTTCCAAACTCAAAAATGGCCCTTTGGGGCTGCTTGTATCAAAACCAGATTCGTTTAAGGAATTCGTGGGATTTCGGGGTGTTTACAATCTCGAACTCTTCGTGCTTGCCCTTGTTTGAGTCTTAACACTTGCGTATCTAGCGGAGGTTTTATAAGAAAACAAGGCCTATTTCAAATTCCTATGCCTTACTCGAAACGTCGAATTCTCAAACAAGATGAAATTCAAGTAAGTAAATCCTATTTTTACTTTAGGATTCCTCGAAATGAACCATTGTAAACACCCCAAATCTTTTATTTTTCAAAAACTCTCAAAACACCAAAAAGCTCGTTTGAGCCAAAACGACGACCTGTTTTGAAATGTGAAAACAGGTACAGAAGGCAAAAGAAGACCCTAGGCCCGAAGAGGATTCAAGCCTAGAGCTTCAGAAGCCACTCCCTGATAAAAAAACAAAAGAAAGCTGAGCCCGTTTGATGAAAAGCTCAACGGAGTCCAGAACGGCGAGACGGAGTCCAGAACGGCGAGACGGAGTCCGGACGACAAAGTTGGGGAAAACCCAACACCAGACGAAGCGCTGATGAAGCCAGTGCCCGCACAGATCGTTCGCCTCGAGAAGCCAAGAAGGACTGTCCGAAGAAATTTTGATTTGGATCTGGACCATATATATCCAGATCCAAATCCATGTAATGAATAGTGTTTGGATTTGGGCCAATCCAAATAGTGTTTGGGTCGATCCAAATAGTGTTTGGATTTGGATTGGATCCAAATAGTATTTGGATTGGATCAGATCTGTATCAAAATATCCAGATCCATATCCATAAAAATGTTGAGTTTGGATCGGATACGGATCTCAAAATATCCGAGATCCAATATCCAGATCCAAATAGTGTTTGGATTTGGGTATGGCTCCAAACCCAAACCCAAACCCAAATCCAAGACCCACCTCAAATCTCTATAAATAGAGGTGAGGGGGTCCATGTAAAGGGTTCATGCAAATATTTGGGAGGAGAGAGAGGGAGTGATAGACCTAGCCATGTGGGCTCATTGGGTGAGGTAGGTTCAAGCCATGTGGGCTAAGTGGGTCTAGACCAAGGGGCTGCAACCAAGGTGGGCTGGACCAAGTGGCTGCAACCGTGGAGACGTGGGCTCAAGCCAAGAAGGACCGGCTCCAAGAGGTAAGCCTAACCTAACCTAGCCATTCTCTCTACAACCCTCTAAACCTAACCCCAACCTAGCCTAGGTTCGAACCTACCTAACCCCAACTGAACCTAGCCCTAACCCAACCAAGGTTCGACCAAACCTAACCCTAGACTTCAACCAACCTAAACCTAACCGGACCGCGCCTGCCGTGCGACCCGCGCCCTGTTCGCGCACCCTGACGCTGTCCGCGCGCCCTGACGCCATCCCGCGCCCTGACGCCATCCTGTGCCCCAGCGCCCAGCGCCAGACGCCCGCCAGCGCCCAGCGCCAGACGCCCGCTAGCGCCCAGCGCCAGGCGCCCGATTGCTGCGCCCGATGCCTTCCTGCCGACTTGACCACCTTCCTGCCGACCTAACCTACACCCTGGCCGTGACCTGCACCCTAGGACAGACCCTACACAGCCCCCGTCTTGGCCGAACCTTAGTTCCCCTAAGACCCTAATCGTAACCCATAGAACCTCCCTCAAAGCCCCCTAGGATAACCCCCTCTTGGCTGCCCAAGGTGAACCATGAGCCCACGTGCAAGCAAGTTGAACATGGACCGGCTATTTGTAAGTGTCTAAACTTGGTCTATTACATTAACTTGCTTTATATTCAATTAAATTTTGATACGGGGTTGTAGTAAAGGAGCTTCGTCTCCCCCCGATTGTAATAACGTGGTTTGACACACCCACACACACGCGCACTTAAGCCTTTCCGCTCTTAGTCGTACACTTCTTGCACACACACGGGCCTAACAAGCCCTTAATATATCGTTATATTTATATATTTTAAGTCAAGGGGGTTTTTAATTAAGTCGTGTGTGTTGTCTTTCCATTTTCCACACGCACACACATTGAGCCTTCGCTCTTACTCCCAAGACCTTAGTAAAGGCCTTATTGCAGTTATATTTGGGTTTCATTTATGTCGTGTGCGTAGTACTTCAATTCTACACTCACACACATTGAGCTTTCGCTCTTACTCCCAAGACCTTAGTCAAGGCATACTGCAATTTATATTTGGGTTTCATTTCATGTCGTGTGTGTAATTCTTTCAATTCAAGCACGCACACACATTGAGCCTTCGCTCTTATTTACAAGACCCAAGTAAGGGCCCCAACATATACTCTATATAAAGTATTTCTTTCGGCTACGTCTTTAAGATTCGGGTTTTAAGGTTCAAGTCGTGTGCGTTGTCTTTCAATATATACACGACACACACTTACACAATTGAGCCTTTCCGCTCTTAAGATATAGCCATATTTCCCCTTTCGCTATTTTCTTTACAAGTCATTTCCCTTCGGCTATTTACTTTACAAGTCATTTCCCTTCGGCAATTTCCCTTCGGCATTGTCTTTTAATTTCGGGTTTTTCCTTTGGAGTAGCGTGAGTTTGCATTGCATCTACGCCATACCACGAGGTAGGACGCATATTGCATCGAAGCAAGCCCCGTACTCCCGCTCAAATTCGCCCCATGTAGTGGAGTGTTCATAACACACACCTAGGTGGCCCATAAAGGGATAAAAAGAAAGACTTAGGTACGTGCAAATCCACGTGATCTAAAATCTGAAAATCGTACAAACCCGAATGAAATCGTGCAAGACTTAGGCTATTTCGATGCACGCCCATCGTGACTAAGTAGATTAAAATTTGAAAGACTTAGGGTCGTCCAACCCTTACAAAGTCAAAATCGCCCAAATGCATGGTTTTCAAAAGGTTTTAAAACACTTCTTCATTCAAAATATATTTTGAGTTAAACTTGTTTCAAAACGAAGTCTCTAAGCGTACAGACTGACCCTTGCGCATCGGTGCAAGAAGGTCTGCGACGTAAAAATCCCGCTTGCCTACAATCGCCTTTCAAAAGTCAGATTAATTTCAAAACATACTTTGCTAGTTAAAGTAAACTAGCTGGCACGCCCATAAAGCGAATGTAGATTGCGAAAAGGTTCACTTCAGGCCTAAGAACCCATAAGTGAAAATTTTCAGTGTCTACAGATTGGCACGCCCGGTGGGACCCGGGACTTAAGCAGACTTCAAACAAACGAGTTATACTCAAATTTTCAGAAAAAAAGAGTGTTTTTTCAAAAATCGTGCATACTTAGGAAAATTGCATGAAAATGGATAGAAAGCTACAAAAATCTTCGTTGAGTAAACTAAAAGAGGTTTTCAAATCAGATAAAGCCCAAAGAGAGCTCGATGAGATTGAAAAAATATTTCAAAAGATGGATGCTTTAAGCAAGGAGCTTAAAGCCCATCAAACACATAGCAGCTCTTCGAGGGCACATACAGATCGTGAATTGAAAACCGATCTCAAACTCAACGAAGGATTGGAGATTAGAGACAAATCCTGGCAAAGGGATAAGTCATCCACTCCTGCAACTTCAAGCTTTTCAAAATCCATAGAAAAACCAAAAAAAGATTTTTCTATTTCAAAAAACCAAAAAAATCTTGAAAATTTGGAAAAAGACCAAAAAATTGAAAAACAAAATTTTGGAATTTCGAAAACTTCAAGTCCTAAGTCTAGGCACACACATACAGTGGGACATGAAGTCCACACCCTACAAAGGAACGAGAGTGAAAAACAGGAAGGTTTCAAAAGGAAACGCCTCGTTAAACCCCGGGGGCTCAAAACAGAGTTACCCGGGAAATCGGCTTGTTCTCACCCTGAAAAGGTAGACAAGCCACAAAGAGGTATGCCTGAAACCCATCCTTCTCAAGACTCTCTTCTTCATGTAGGGTCATCAGATGCATTGGATAACCCCTTTGCACACACAAACCCACAAACTGTGCCAAAACTTGAGGATTTTCAAGGTGCGCCAACTGTCGCGCACCATTCAAAGGAATTTCAAAAACAAAAAGAAGTTCCAAAAATGATAGACATGGAGACCCCTAATGCATGCATCGACATCTTAGGAGCTCATAACCCTACCATAGAAAAACCCACTTCTTCGAGCCTAGTCTTGTGCCCTGGAGCCAAGGCTATGGCTTTGAAACAAAAAAATCAATCCCTAGGGGCACCACGAGTTGAACCTAGGGACCAAGTCAAAAACTTCAAGGGACCTTGCATGGCTCCCCTTGAAGTAAATTTTTCCCAAAATGGGGTATGGAACCATAAGTTTTCCATAACCCTGCTATGTCCAAAACTCCTCAAGGAACCAAGCTTGGCTTTCCTTGAGGGCAAAGTCTCCCAAACCAGGTTTGTATGGAAGCCCAAGTCTTCCATCACCCCGGAATCCAAACTCCCGATATCCAAAAGGGTATATATCCCCAACATGTACGATTCCATGTTCCAAGATCATGATTTATACCAAAACTTTTCGAAAAGCAAAAAGTCTTGGAACATGATTCTAAATATGAGATATAAACCCTACGCGGGCCTGGGAACCCGAAACCAAGGTAGGCTTGAGCCTGTCCTACCTAGAACCAATAGGGAACGATATGGACTGGGCTACAGCCCACCCATACCACCAGAGCCACCACCTAAGACCATCTAGGTCAAGGGTGCCTTGTAGAACCTCTAAAACCGAAACCCATGTCTTAGACCTATCTGATTAGAGTCTGATTCATGAATGTTTTCTTTAAAGGTTCAATGGAAGATCCCTACTTTTGAAAAAGACAAAAAAAGTTGAAAACTCTCAAAATCTCAAAAACATTTGGAAAAACGAAAATTCCAAAAAGAAATTTTGTTTCAAAAGCATTTGGCCATGTACAAAGCCCATTTTCGAAAAATTGTAAAAATGCTTTCGAAAAAAATGTATATACTCCCTGAAACCAAGTATCCAAAAAACTGGTCCTATCCACCCTTTTGCCTAGAGCTTTTTCAAAAATGAAGAGCTCGAGAATCACCAAAGCAAGGAGGAATAAACACCTCCAAGCTTCCTGAACTTCGCAAAAATCCTTAACTTATGGAAAATTGGGGATTTTTAGAAATAAGTTAACCCATAGTGTGTGCATAAGCATCATGCATTACACTTTGAAATCATTCATATGCATCGAGTCTAGACATCATTCTAGAAATCGAATTCAGGGTTTTGCAAAATCAAAGGGGCAATAAGAGTCGACCCCCTAAGTATCGAGCCTTCATAGGCATGTCTCCATACAAATCAAAACCAATACCTTCGAGCCAAATTTTAAAAAGGAAATAAGAATCTCGAAAAAGGGTTAGCATTTCACAAAAACCTTTCATGGCTTTGAAAAGAAAGATTTTCTTCAACTTCTGGTTTATATGAAAACCTTGATTGTGTTAGGATAAAGAACATGAATCTCACGATGAAACATGGAGACCATGTCAAAACTAAAACCTGATGGCCATGACGATCACTTAGGGCTGGTTATGTTTCCCATCCTTGAGCAAAAAGTATCATGATCATGTTAGAAAAACCATGGAAGTGCATGGACATGAACATACCATTGTCCATCCAGAATCCCTTTGAAAAGCCATGTCCCTTCACCATATGGCCATGCAAAATTCCCATCAAGCTAGGGGCATTTTTAAATACAGCCCCTAGACACTTTCCATGGATAAGCAAATGCATCTCCTTCATGATTTGTGAGAGACATTTCATGTGTTCATCGTTGCATAAAAACATGTATTTCCATTTTAAAATCACATGGAGTGCATAGCATGCATCATATCACCCCGAAGAAAGCCCAAAAGGGTGGCAAACTCGAGTAGGAATGTCCCCATGTCTTCAAAAGGGCAACAAAAATTAGAAATTTGTTGATATTGTGGGTAGAAATTAGCAAAACCCCGAAGATGCCCAAATATTCAAAAGGGTTTATGTTGAATTCTTTTTCAAAAAGATTTTGAAAAAAATTGAACTCCTTTAAAACTTCTTGAAAGAAGGATCGAAGTAGATTGTATAACCCCGAATGGAGGAATCTATACTTTTCGAAAAGTAGAGTCTTCCAAAAATGAATTGGCGATATTTCAAAGAACCCTGGCTTACAAGATTAAGCCTTGTTCAAAATATCAAAATATTTTCGAATAGCAGATGCTATTAAGAAATAGGACGATCTCGTTTGAATCGAGTAACCAAAGGGATAAGCCCTCCCCCATCCTACTTTCTCTCCGAAAAGGAAAATTGGCTATTTTCAAAAGAAAGAAAAAAAAATCGAGAATACAAAAACTCCTCCGAAAGTGGTCTTCCCTTCATAAACAGGGAATACAAAAACTCCTCCGAAAGAGGTCTTCTCGTTCAAAAGGAAAAGGAGATATAAAAACACTCCTCCCAAAGAGGTCTTCCCTTCATAAACAGGGAATACAAAAACTCCTCCAAAGAGCTGCTCTCCTTTAAAGAAAAGAGGGATTAATGAAAAAATACTCCCAAAGGGAGACCCTCTATGAAAAAGAAACAAAAAGCCAAAGCTCCAAAGAGCGATTTTTCGATTCTTTGCCTAAAACCACGGGACGCTTCAGAAGGGACCGTGGTATCTCTTTTCCATATCCCTACGGCTTATCCCCGAAGAAAAAGATTCAAATTTGCGAAAATCCTAAAGTACGAATAAAATCGGCGTATTTGGATTTCATTTTGTTTGAGAACTCGACTCTGTTTTGTAGGAAATGGAACTTTGAAATGTTTTCCAAGTTTTCCTACCCAAAAACCTCTACTGAGTAGCAGGTATTGAAACCCGAATGAAGGGAAGTATGAAAAATGGAAGTCCTTTTCGATACAAGTTAAAAGGAGTTCCTTTTCAAAAAGAAATTTTCGAAAAAACCCACGAATGTCAAAAGGACATGGGTAAAAACGTGCTCGGAGCAGCCAGCCTCAAAAGGCTCTCTTCGGGCTCAAAAACAAAAAATAAAATTTTTCTCATGCATGCATTCAAAGAGTCGTTCGTGCATGATCATACATATAGGGAAATAGCTAGGAAAAGCCCCCTTTTGCTAAAAATCCCCACTTGTGGAAAAAGAAAACAGGGTTTTTGCGAAATAAATGGTGTATTCTCGAGAAAATTTGAGAGAAAAACCAAAATGGGGTGTTTCTTCTTTGCCATTATCCAAATACATTTGGATAATGCCAAAGAGGGGCATCTGTAAACACCCCAAATCTTCTATTTTTCAAAAACTCTCAAAACACCAAAAAGCTCGTTTGAGCCAAAACGACGACCTGTTTTGAAATGTGAAAACAGGTACAGAAGGCAAAAGAAGACCCTAGGCCCGAAGAGGATTCAAGCCCAGAGCTTCAGAAGCCACTCCCTGATAAAAAAACAAAAGAAACTGAGCCCGTTTGATGAAAAGCTCAACGGAGTCCAAAACAGCGAGACGGAGTCCGGACGACAAAGTTGGGGAAAACCCAGCACCAGACGGAGCGCTGATGAAGCCAGTGCTCGCACAGATCGTTCGCCTCGAGAAGCCAAGAAGGATTGTCCGAAGAAATTTTGATTTGGATCTGGACCATATATATCCAGATCCAAATCCATGTAATGAATAGTGTTTGGATTTGGGCCAATCCAAATAGTGTTTGGGTCGATCCAAATAGTGTTTGGATTTGGATTGGATCCAAATAGTATTTGGATTGGATCAAATCTGGATCAAAATATCCAGATCCATATCCATAAAAATGTTGGGTTTGGATCGGATACGGATCTCAAAATATCCAAGATCCAATATCCAGATCCAAATAGTGTTTGGATTTGGGTATGGATCCAAACCCAAACCCAAACCCAAATCCAAGACCCACCTCAAATCTCTATAAATAGAGGTGAGGGGGTCCATGTAAAGGGTTCATGCAAATATTTGGGAGGAGAGAGAGGGAGTGATAGACCTAGCCATGTGGGCTCATTGGGTGAGGTGGGTTCAAGCCATGTGGGCTAAGTGGGTGTAGACCAAGGGGCTGCAACCAAGGTGGGCTGGACCAAGTGGATGCAACCGTGGAGACGTGGGCTCAAGCCAAGAAGGACCGACTCCATGAGGTAAGCCTAACCTAACCTAGCCATTCTCTCTACACCCCTCTAAACCTAACCCCAACCTAGCCTAGGTTCGAACCTACCTAACCCCAACTGAACCTAGCCCTAACCCAACCTAGGTTCGACCAAACCTAACCCTAGACTTGAACCAACCTAAACGTAACCGGACCGCGCCTGCCATGCGACCCGCGCCCTGTCCGCGCACCCTGACGCTGTCCGCGCACCCTGACGCTGTCCGCGCGCCCTGACGCTATCCCGCGCCCCAGTGCCAGGCGCCCGATTGCTGTGCCCGACGCCTTCCTGCCGACTTGACCACCTTCCTGCCAACCTAACCTGTACCCTGGCCGTGACCTGCACCCTAGGACAGACCCTAGGACAGACCCTACACAGCCCCCGTCTTGGCCGAACCTTAGTTCCCCTAAGACCCTAATCGTAACCCATAGAACCTCCCTCAAAGCCCCCTAGGATAACCCCCTCTTGGCTGCCCAAGGTGAACCGTGAGCCCACGTGCAAGCAAGTTGAACATGGACCGGCTATTTGTAAGTGTCTAAACTTGGTCTATTACATTAACTTGCTTTATATTCAATTAAATTTTGATACGGGGTTGTAGTAAAGGAGCTTCGTCTCCCCCCGATTGTAATAACGTGGTTTGACACACCCACACACACGCGCACTTGAGCCTTTCCGCTCTTAGTCGTACACTTCTTGCACACACACGGGCCTAACAAGCCCTTAATATATCGTTATATTTATATATTTTAAGTCAAGGGGGTTTTTAATTAAGTCGTGTGTGTGCACACCCAGCGTAAGACGGAATCTTGATGAACTCAGGACCCGCACGAAGCATCCGGCTTGAAACGCCAGAAAGGACTGAAGAAGAGAAAAATTTGGATCAAATCTGGATCTAAAAATCCAGATCCAAATCCAAGATCCATATCCAAACGAAACTTGGATTGGATTGGATCTGGATTTTAGAAACCAACAAAGGATCCATATCCACACAAGGGGTCTATAAAAGGACGTGAGTGGGCTGGCTTTGAAGAGGACGAATTTCCAGCATTTCACGTTGATAGTTTGGGGGGAGAAGAGAGAGAGAGAGAGAGAGAGAGAGAGAGAGAGAGGAAGGTCAACAAAAGGGGCTGGCCTTCCCCTCTTATTTTGTAAAATCGTGGGTGGATCTTGTGGGCTGCACTCAAGTGCAAGTTGAAGCATTTCATGCCTTGTATGTTGCTGGAAATGAAGAGAAACCTGGCGGCATTGCCTCTTCTACTTTACATTTCTGTGCATGCGAATGCCTTGGGAGCTTTGTTAGCTCAACACGAGGATGACACTCACAAGGAATGTGCCATATACTATCTTTCGAAAACTCTCCTGGCTTACGAAAGGAATTATCAGGCCATGGAGAAGACGTGCTTGGCCCTAGTTTGGGCCTGCCAGAAATTTCGACACTATTTCCTAGATCATGAGATTTGGATAGTGTCCAAGCTTGACCCAATCAAGCACTTATTCGAAAAACCCATTTTCACGGGTAGATTGGGCAAATGGCAACTCCTTCTAATGGAGTATGATTTGAAATACCATCACCAGGTCTCCATTAAGGGGCAAGCCCTAGCAGACTACGTGGCTGAGTTCCCCCTAGAAGATGCGTATCCCACACTCAATGAAATGCCGGATGAAGGCATATTGCAAAACCATTTTCAAAACCACATTTTGGCTAACTCTTTCGAAAACCAAGTGTGGAAGATGCACTTCGACGGGGCACGAAACCAACGAGGGGCAGGTGCCGGGATCATCCTCGTATCCCCCGAAAAGGGAGAAATCCCCATAGTAATCCGCCTAGATTTCGAATGTTCCAACAATATAGCCGAGTATGAAGCACTCATACAAGGTTTAAAAGTTTCGAAAACTCTAGGGGCAGCATGCATCGAGGTTTTTGGAGATTCCCTCCTTGTTATAAACCAAGTTTTAAAAATTTGGCAAGTTTGAAATGAAAAACTGCTTCCATACCACGAATTGGCCACTCGACTGGTTGAGTCGTTCCAATCGTGCACTCTCACACATGTAGGAAGAGAGGATAATGGCGTCGCTGATGCCCTCTCATCCTTGGGTTCAGCCCTAAGGGTCGATCCCACTTTGGGAACCAGACCCCTTGAAATATGGCACTCACCCACTCCTTCCATACACGATTTGCAAATTTGCCAAAATAACCCTAATTCTGATGAAAAACCTTGGTTTTATGACATAAAGAATTTTCTAGAAAATGGGGGATTCACTGAGGATGCCACATCTAAAGATAAGGCATTCATCCGAAAAATTTCCACCCGATACATGATTTTGGGAGGGGTTCTGTACAAAAAGAGTTTTACTGGCATCTTACTAAGATGCGTCAACCTAGAGGAGGCTAGGATTGTTATGCACGAATTCCACGATGGAGAATGTGGAGGTCATGTCAATGCCAACATGATGGTGATGAAAATACTTAGAGCAGGTTATTTTTGGTCTACCCTGAGAAAGGATTGCCACGATCATGTTAGGAAGTGTCACCCGTGTCAAGTGCATGGTCACGCCATTCATATCCCCTCATCATCACTGCATTCCGTGGTCAGCCCCTGGCCATTCACCATGTGGGCGTTTGATATCGTAGGACCAATTTTTCCAAAGGCCTCAAACGGACACAGGTTCATTTTAGCAGCCACTGAGTATTTTTCCAAGTGGGTCGAAGCCGCCTCCCTAACAAATGTCCAGGGACAACATGTGGTGGCCTTCATTAGGAAAAACATCTTGGCTCGATTTGGAGTTCCAAGAGATCTTGTGTCTTATAATGGCACCCCATTTAAAAATGAGCGGATGGTCAAGTTGTGCAACAAGTATGGCATAAATCATCACTTCTCATCGCCTTACTACCCTCAAGGCAACGGCCAAGCCGAAGCCACCAACAAGACTCTCATCAGCATTGTTGAGAAAACCTTAGAGAAGGGTAGAACATGGCACGAGAAGTTGGATGAAGCCTTATGGGCTTATAGGACTTCCATCCGCACTCCCACAAATACCACGCCTTTTGAGTTGGTTTACGTCACAAACGCCATTCTCCCCATCCATACACGTCTGCATTCATTTCATACATCCGTTGCACTCGACCTCCCCCTAGAGACGCTTCAGCCTGCTAGGATGGCCAAACTAGATCTATTAGATGAGAGGCGACTCCTTGCTATGGACCATGCTCACGCATACCGGCAAAGGATCGCCCGACATTATGAGAAACATATGAAACCTCGCCACTTTGAAGTGGGAGAGCTCATTTTGAAAATTATCCACCATCGTGGCCCACATCCACTTGGAAAGTGGAGGCCCAAGTGGGATGGCCCTTACGTCGTGCGTGGAACCACCACAAGCAATTCTTATTGGTTAACCGATGTCGAGGGTAGGAATTTAGCAGATCCCATAAATATTCAGTATTTGAAAAAGTATCACGTATAGGGTCTGAGTTAAATTCCCATTCTGCAAAAAAATATTTTTGGGAAAATCTATTTTGAAACTTCGAAATCAAGGACTCAAGGTGAGTTGTGTAAACCTGGATGAGAGAATCGACATTTTGTGAAAAAGGTAGAGCTTTTCAAATATGTGGTTACATTTCAAAATCCTTCTTTTTACAAAGAAAGGCCTAGTTCAATATAGCAAGATATTTACAAGTAGTACGTGCTATTTCTAAATAGGTTGATCTGGAATGGATCGAGTATGACCTTGGGATAAGTCTTCCCCTCTTCTCTTCTCCTTCCAAAAGGAAAACTTGGCCAAAATAAAGGGAAATTCCCGCCAAAATCTCTTTCCAAAGAAAGAAACCTGAATCAAAAGAAAAAAATTGATTCTTCCATGGAAAAGAGGGATTAAAGAAAAAATACTCCCAAAGGGAGACCCTCTATGAAAAAAAAAGAAAAAGGCCAAAAAGCTCAAAAGAGCAGTTTTCCGCCTTCTCTGCCTCAAACCACGGGACACTTCAGAAGGGACCGTGGTACTTCTTTCCCATCCCTACGACTTATCCCAAGCGAAACAGGGTTCATTTCAGGGAATCCTAAAGTAAAAATAGGTTTACTTAACTTGAATTTCATCTTGTTTGAGAATTCGACGTTTTAAGTAAGGAGTAGGAATTTTAAAAATGTAGCTTGTTTTCTCGTAAAACCTCTGCTAGTTTAGCAAGTGTCGAGGCTCAAGTAAAGGCAAACACGAGGAGCTGAAGGTCCTTAGGATCAACGGTTCAAAAAGGTTTTTTCCTTCTAAAAACGAATTTTCCAAAAACTCGAACATCGAGCATACGTAAGGCCCGCTCACTTGGAGCAGCAGGTCTTCATAAAAGTCTCAAAAGTTCGACCATATGATTTGGTCTCTAGGAGATCGCCCTTTCTAACACCTCATCCATATCATGCACCTTTGCATATCCACGCATGAACATTTCATATGTGATCTCCACTTAGGGCTAGATCCATAGAAAGTCCCCTTTTGGTAAAAAAATCCCCTCCTATCGGGTTTTTAAAAGAAAGGTTCTTTTTCTCAAAATTTGGGATGATCCCATATTCTCGAGATCAAATCCGGGAGAAAACAAACAGGGGTGTTATCTTCTTCGCCATTATCCAAATCAATTTGGATAATGCCAAAGAGGGGCATCTATAAACACCCCAAAAACCCAAATACTTTTCAAAACCAAATGCCTGGTTCGAAAACCAGTTCAAAAGATAAGTTTGGAATTTTCGAAAAACTCAAGAACTCAAAACATTTCAAAATTCTGTTTTCCAAACCTGTTTGAAACAGGAAAAATCTTGAAAATGGACGAAAGCCCTATTTTTATGAAAAACCAGACGAACAGATGAAGCCTGGCTCAAAACAGTCGCAAAAGATTCAAAAAGTTCAAAGGTCAAGCCCAGCCCAATGAAAAGTGAATTTCGAGGACGAAAAAGAAGCCCAGGCCACAAACGCGTTTCAAGCCTGAAGCATCAAAGGCCAAGCCAAAAGCATCTCTGAAATCATGAAAAATCCAAGTCAAAAGTAAGAAGAAACAGTCGAAATAGAGTCCAGAAAGACGAAAAGAAGCTCGGACGATGAAAATGGGAAAAACCCAGCGTAAGACGGAATCTTGATGAACTTAGGACCCGCACGAAGCATCCGGCTTGAAACGCCAGAAAGGACTGAAGAAGAGAAATTTGGATCAAATCTGGATCCAAAAATCCAGATCCAGATCCAAGATCCATATCCAAACGAAACTTGGATTGGATTGGATCCGGATTTTAGAAACCAACAAAGGATCCATATCCACACAAGGGGTCTATAAAAGGACGTGAGTGGGCTGGCTTTGAAGAGGACGAATTTCCAGCATTTCACGTTGATAGTTTGGGGGGAGAAGAGAGAGAGAGAGAGAGAGAGAGAGAGAGAGAGAGAGAGAGAGGAAGGTCAACAAAAGGGGCTGGCCTTCCCCTCTTATTTTGTAAAATCGTGGGTGGATCTTGTGGGCTGCACTCAAGTGCAAGTTGAAGCATTTCACGCCTTGTATGTTGCTGGAAATGAAGAGAAACCTGGCGGCATTGGATGGGCTTTCTTCAATGGAGATTGGCTGCGTTGGAAACGAGATCAAATGGGCTGATAGGTTGTCAAGGTAAGCCCCTAAAATCCTGCCCAAAGCCCCCCTCTTTCGTACCTCTCAAAACCACCTAAGCTCTAGAACATAAAATGTCAAAAAGTCCAACCAAGATGCTGGCCGAACTTCACTAAAGGAACGATCCTAGTTCTACCTAAGACTACTCTAATCTAGAACCATACCCAGCTCGACCATTGGCTGGCCAAGCTCACCTTAGATCCCTCCCAGCCAAACCATCTAGCACTAAACCACCTAAACTATTTCCTAAACCAAAACTACTCCTAGAGACCTAGCCAAAACCGAGTGTCTAAAACACTCGGTTCCTTCCTTTGGACGAAACCATTTTCACCTATCTAGTTCGGCCCATGCTAGCTGAGTTCATTTTAGGTTTTTCCCTAAACTAAATCCATTACCTAAGTTAGAGCCTAACCAAAAGAACTAACCTAAACCTACCCAGCTCGGCCACCCTTTGGCCGAGCCACTCCCTTAGGATCTCACATGAGATCAAACACCCAACACCAGCCCAAGCTCGGCCACCCTTTGGCCAAGCATTGCCCTAGAGCTTACCTTAGGATTTCCCCTAAGATCACTCACTATCCCTAAACCAATCTCGACCCATTATGAGACGAGTATCCCTTCGCATCTCGCCCGAACCACTTCCTTAGACATCCCCAAACTCGACCACTAGCTGGTCAGGTTTTCCCCTTAGAACCTTGAGCTAACCTTCGACCAAAACAAACCACCTAGACCTAACTCAGATCCGTTAGTTTTTCACCCTAGATCTATCATATCTAAGCCCGAAACCCATAGTGCATTAGCTTGTCAATCTAGCCCAGGTCACGATCTAGGATCAACCTTCTACGCAACTGGTCATCTCGCAGAGGAAAGTCCATCCAACGGTTATATCCAAGGTCAGGTTTCGTTGAAAAAGGAAGCCCAAGCAAACGACGAGTAAGTGCTCGAATCTGGTTCTTTATGTTGTTTCAAATTCAATTCAATTTGATACGGGGTTGTAATAATGGAGCATAGTCTCCCCCCGGGATGTAATATTATGGTTTGAAACACGAATCACACACGTACACTCGAGCCTTTCCGCTCTTATCTGCACACCTTTTGCACACAAAACGGGCCTCAACAGCCCATAGGATATAGCTCTATTTATATACATTCAGCTGGGTTTTAAGGTTCAAGTCATGTGAGTTGTCTTTCATTTTATACACTCAAAGCACTCACTCACATTGAGCCTTTCCGCTCTTACATATATATACGTATTTCCCCTTTCAGCTGGGTTTTTAAGGTTCAAGTCGTGTGAGTTGCCCTTTCAATTTATACACTCAAAGCACTCACTCACATTGAGCCTTCTCGCTCTTAAGATATAGCTATATATATTTTCCCTTCCGCATCTAAGTGTAAACACCCCGAAATACCACGAATTTCTTAAACGAATCTGGTTTTATACAAGCAGCCCCCAAAGGGCCATTTTGAGTTTGGAAACCCAGGAGCCTTCCAAACAAACCCTGTATATATGTTTTAAACTTTATCTTTCAAAAACATATGATATAGCTTTTGAAAACCCTTTTAAAACACGTTTTGAAACCCCAAAGTGGCTTAGCCCGATCAAGACAGGACCAGGAGAGCCAAGAAGAGCCCGGAACCGGAGCACATGTCAAGCCCGGCACAGCAACTCTTGTATCTGATTCACACCCCAGGATCTCGAACGTCCAAGACCCTGTTCTTACCAAAATAGCATTTGAAGTCATCTCCGGAAGGCAGAAACGGAGGCGGACGACTATGTTGGCGAAGACCCAACGCAGACGGAGTACTGATGCTGTCAGGCCCCGCACAAATCGCCCGTCTCGAACCCAGCTCGAAGGAGTCAGAGTTCAGTTTGGATTGGATCTGGACCATATATATCCAGATTCCAACCCAAACCCATATGTGGACTTGGATTTGGATTTGGATCCAGAGATCCAATCCAATATCCATATCCATGGCCCACATCACCTTCTCATAAATGGAGGTGGGGCCCACTTGAAATTCACGTGGGATATTGGGCATGAGAGAGAGTGGGGGTGAAAAATATCAAGAGTGTTGTATTAAGCTTGACTTGTGTGTCAAGTTTGGGTTTAATCTTGTGGGTTAGCCTAATTGAGTGGGTTTAAGCTTGTAATTAGCTAAAACCTAACCTAGGGTTGCACCAACATGGGGTGATCAAGGTCTATGGGCCATGCTAAGGGAGCTCCTTCATCTAAACCTAGCCAAAAATGCCTAAACCTAGCCTAAACCCCTAATCCACCCCTAATCTGAACCTAATCACCTAACCCACTTCCCTAATCCCGGCCTAATCCCAACCTAATCACCTAACCCACTCCCCTAATCCTTCCCTAAACCTAGATTAATTCCCCTAATCCTAGCCTAAACCTAGCCTAATCACCTAACCTAGCTCACTAAACCTCACCCTAAAACCCAACCACCTAACCTAGCCCTAAACCCCTAAACCACCCTTAGCCCACGATTTATCCAAACACCTAGTTTTAAAATATCTGGCCCAACCCCATCCAGCCCACCTTATCTACATACTACCCTACCTAAACCACCTAACCACTACCCACAACCCAGCCCTAACCGACCTACCCATCCCCTATTTAAACCCCCCTCATTGTGGGCGGGTTTTCTAAGTGGGAACCACTCTACCACCCAGCCGGGCCCTCTCCTTCTCCCATCTCTCACCCAGCCGTGACCACTCCCCAGCAGCTCCACCTGCTCCACCAGCCGCCACCTGCTCCGCCACCTTCCCTCTTCCGTCCACCACCACTGCCCCCCAGCCGGACGCCACCATCTTTCCCCAACTCCACCAGCCGACAGCCACCTGCCCGCCACTCTTCCACTCCATCCGCCACTTCTCCCATTCGGTAAGTACCCCAAACTCCCTCAAAGCCCCTCTCTACCACCTCTCCACTCTTAGCCACCCATCTTCCCTTCAGCTCAGCCCCTTTGCCGCCACCACCTAAGCCTAGCCGAACCTAGGATAACCCAAGTGGCTGGCCACTACTTAGCCACCATCTCCCATTCGGCCAACCCCCCTAGGTGTCCTATTTGGCCTTCCCACTAGCTCACCTTTTAGGTCCAGTTTCCCTAAGTACCCAACTTCCCTAGTGATCCTAATACCCACTTGTTCAGCCACTCTAAACTCCTTACTTGAAGGCGCCACCTACTTGCCACCGGCCCCCTTTGAGGCGTCTATCCCGCGCCCCATTTGCAGCCGGCCAGCACCCTTGATCACATACCTTCGCGGAGCTCCCGTTTGCAGCCCAAAGCCAAGGCCACGCTCAAGCAAGACCTCTACGGACCAACTACTCGTAAGTGTCTAAACTCGGTCTTTAGTCATACACTTGCTTGAAATTCAATTTGATACGGGGTTGTAATAACGGAGCATAGTCTCCCCCCGCTTGTAATAACGTGGCTTGGCACAACCACACACGTGCACTCTCTTAGTCGTGCACCATTTTGAACACACACGGGCCTAATCAGCCCCTAATATATAAGTGTATATATACTTTCATTTTCGAAGGGTTTTGTTTAAGTTGGGTGCGTAGTCTTTCAATTCAAGCACTCTCACACACATTGAGCTTTCGCTCTTATTTGAAAGACCCAAGTAAGGGCCGACCTATACTATTTGGGTTTCCTTTCTTGTCGTGTGAGTTGTCTTTCAATTCAAGCACTCTCACACACATTGAGCTTTCGCTCTTATTTGAAAGACCCAAGTAAGGGCCGACCTATACTATTTGGGTTTCATTTCATGTCGTGTGAGTAAGTCTTTCAATTCAAACACTCTCACACACATTGAGCTTTCGCTCTTATTTGAAAGACCCAAGTAAGGGCCGACCTATACTATTTGGGTTTCATTTCTTGTCGTGTGAGTAAGTCTTTCAATTCAAGCACTTTCACACACATTGAGCCTTCGCTCTTACTCCCAAGACCTTAGTAAAGGCCTTATTGCAGTTATATTTGGGTTTCATTTATGTCGTGTGTGTAGTACTTCAATTCAAGCACTCTCACACACATTGAGCCTTCGCTCTTACTCCCAAGACCTTAGTCAAGGCCATACTGCAATTTATATTTGGTTTTAATTTCATGTCGTGTGTGTAAGTCTTTCAATTCAAGCACGCACCCACATTGACCCTTCGCTCTTATTTGCAAGACCCGAGTAAGGGCTCATATACATAAGATATATACATATCTCCCTTCGGTTATTTCCCTTCGGTTATTTCCTTTCGGTTATTTCCCTTCGGTTATTTCCCTTCGGTTATTTCCCTTCTGTTATTTCCCTTCAGTATTGTCTTTACATTTCGGGTTTTCCCTTTGGAGTAGCGTGAGTTTGCATTGCATCTACGCCATACCACGAGGTAGGACGCATATTGCATCAAAGCAACCCCCGCTCAAATTCGCCCATGTAGTGGAGTGTTCATAACACACAAACTAGGCGACCCAAAAAGGGATAAAAGAAAAGACTTAGGCATGTGCAAATCCACGTGATCTAAAACATGCAATCGCATCTTAAAGACCCGAAATAGACACCTCGAACCGTTTCGTAGACTTTCTCCCCAAAACTCGATTTTTGCAAAAGCGTACAGACTGACCCTTGCGCATCGGTGCAAGAAGGTCTGCGACGACAAGAGCTCACTTGCTCACAGTCGCCACGTTTAGAAGTCAGTGTTAATATATCTTCGCTAGCTTAAGTAAGCTAGCTGGCACGCCCTATTTGTATACATAGGCCTTAGACGCACGATAAGATCCACTCCAAGCCACGAAAGAGGCGAAGAGGCGGGGATTTTCGCGCGTCTACAGAGATTGGCACGCCCGGTGGGACGTGAGCCTTTTCAAAAAATCGAGTTTACTTGTAGTAAAGTCTTGCGAAAATTTTATAAAGGTGTCGTTTTAACTTGTTTTCTTTGCTTTTACTTAGGAAATTTTGAAAAAGCTTGAAAAGCATGTCAAAATCCAATCCAAGTGAAGTGTCGAGCCAAGGCTCATGCGCATCAAGTTCTCACTCTAGGAGGATTTTCAAAAACAAAATAAAACTAGATGAAATCGAGGACTTAAGAAGGGAATTTGAGGCCAAAATCGATGCTCTCAGCCAAGAGGCTGAAGTAGGCGATTCGTGTTCATCAAACGGTGAACAAAGGCCTAAAAAGAAAATTGAAAAACCTCGCAAGCAAAAAGAGGCCTCCGTAATGGAAGGCAACCAATACCACGAGTCCTTCACACAAAAGGACCGTAAAGCCCTACAGCAACAGCTAAAAGGGCAAAATAAAGAGAAAAGAAGCTACGCCCTGTCTGATTTCCTTCCTATGGATTACGAAACAGACAGTGACGATGAAATACCGAACTTCCATCGGTATGATGGCATGGGAGACCCTAGGTCTCACTTGCAGCTTTTCTCACGTCGAGCCCATAAGAAGAAAAAGGACTCGATGAAATGGGTGTATTGGTTCCCTCTATCCCTTAAAGGCACAGCTGCCAAATGGCTGGCTTCCTACGACTTAAGCCAGTTCGCTACTTTTGAAGAGTTAGCAAACTGCTTCATGCAAAGGTTTGCACACAACGTGGAAGTCACGCCAACCCTGAATACCTTAAGGGATACAAAGCAAGGCATGAACGAAGACGTGCATGCCTTCATTATAAGATGGAGGTCTCTTTTGGGCCAAGTGCGAGAGCCTATATCCGAAGGATGCGCAGTAATGCTCATCCTGGATAATTTCAAAAGCGAGTTAAAAACCCTTCTCTCGCTCCATGAGATTTCAACTTTCCATAAGTTAATAAAAAAGGCCTCCCTTTTCGAAACCAACTTGCGAAAAGGGACATACGACCACTTATGGAAAGGAAGTGCCGTTCCCAAAACACGTGTGGAAAAGCCCATCGCATATGGGCTGCCCACAACGGACAAAGGGGCAAAGCCCCATAAAATCGCCAATGTCCGGGTGGATCCAGGCATGGCGGGCACTCCGCTGGGGAAACCTGTGTCGGAGGTCCTAGACCTCCTACTTGCCCAGGGCATGATCGAACTCCCTGAAATCCCCGAAGGAGTCACGTCCAAAGGGGGGTATTTAAACCGATTTTGCAAGTATCATCGGCTCAAAGGCCATGATACCAAACGGTGCTTCTCTCTTCTAAATAAAATTGAGAACTTGATAGCGGAGGGCCGGCTCCAGGTCACTGCGGAACCTGAGCCACCTCAAGCTATCTTCAAAGAACCCTTTCCCAAACACGCCAGTGGTAGTGGGAAAGGAAAGGAGGAATGTACCCTCACCATTTCCAAGGAACTAGCGCAAAAGCCCGAACCTGGTCGACCTGCTTGTGCGCCCATCCTTGTACTATACAAGAGGCCCGCCCAAGTCGTCATCCGGGGACCACCAAAAGTGGAAACCCTGACAAGACCAGTTTTGAAAATCCAAGGTTCTCCTCAGCTCATCCTTAGAGCCAAGTTTAGCGCAAACCCTAGGCTGGTCGTGGGGGAAGTCACTAGATCCGGGAGGATCTACCAACCCCCGCACCTTCAAGGTGCTCAAAAGGTGGTCAGTGTGCCTGGCCCCTCAAAAGCATGTATCCCTAGTGGTCTGCAAAAGCAGATAAGGACAAAATCATCCTAAATCCTTATGATTTCGAAAACCACCTTTCAAAGATTCCTATTCACATGTCTATTCTAGAGCTTATCAAAACCTCGCCTAGGCATAGACTTGTCTTAGAGAAAATTCTAGAAAGGGCCAAGGTTGATTCGAACATAAGTCCGGAATCCTTGTTTGCCCAAGTGGCTTTGTTAGGAGCAAAATCGCCCATCACCTTTTCGGAAGATGATGTAGATAGACCCTACGAAACCCATAACCAGGCCCTGCATATCGAGGTGGTTCTAAACAACCACCCTCTGGACAGGTGCCTAGTCGATGGTGGAGGAGGGCTCAACATCCTTCCACTTCACGTGGAGTACAAAATCGGAGTCACCTTGACTTCAGTGAACCCAAGCCCCATCGTTATCACTGGATACGATGGGAATGCGTCTAGGCCTTTAGGATCCATCGAACTCCCAATGGAAACGGGAGGGATCGAACACACGGGGGTGTTCCATGTCTTGGACATCCACCCCCATTATAACCTGTTGCTGGGAAGACCCTGGATACACAGTTTGTGCGCTGTGCCATCCACCTTCCACAAGTGTGTCAAGATCCCTTTTAGGGACCAAGTCGTAGTGATCCTAGGTGAGAGTCACCCACAGCTTCAGGGGATCATAAACTCCCCTTGTTTATCGAGCTCCCAGGCCCATGAGGCTAACCTGGGGCAAATTATGGTTGAGCCACCTCGGCTCGTGTTAAACAACCCTAGGAAGGTTGTATGTGTGAAGGGGCCGCCAAAAGCAGGCCCCCTCCCGACTCTAATCCTCCTAGGAAAACCCAAACGTTCCCTATTTCCAAAACCCCTGGACAAAAGGCCATACGAGCCTAATATGGACGATAGCATGTTCCAGGACCACGACTTATATCCTATTTTTTCAAAAAACAAAAAGTCGTGGAACATGTTATTGAACATGGGCTACACGCCCTACAAGAGTCTAGGGGCACAAAACCAGGGTCTCCTAGAGCCCATCCTTCCTAGGGCCAACCCAAGCCGATATGGGATCGGCTATACTCCCCGAATACCGCCGGAGCCACCCCCTGTGACCACCTGGGTCAAGGGTGCCCCGGAGCCTGTCTTAGAAGAAACCTATGGTTTAGACCTCCTGTTCCGAGTCTAACCCATAGTGTTTTCCCTTTGTAGGTATGACGGAAGATCCCTTTTTCTAAAAATACCAAAAACATTTGAAAACTTAAAATCAAAAAAATCGAAAAAACAAGAAAAACCAAAAACAATGGAAAAACAAAAACTCGAAAAAAGTATGCTTTGTATAGTTCCCAAAGTTCTTGTTTTACAAAAACCCAAAAAAATCGAAAATTTGGAAAATACCAAAAAGATTTTGTACATAGCCGCTCCTGGTAGGACTTTGGCGAAAGAAAAGGATTTCGAAAGAAACGTCGTCTGCATAGCCAGACCAAAAATTTCGAAATCACTTGAAAATCCAAGTACAAAACCAGGTTATTTTAAAAATCACGCATCAAGTTCCCTCGGTTCTATAGTCCACGAGAATGATCGAAGCCCAGAAGTGGATCCCCTTGAGGAAGATCCCACTTCTGAGCTCCCAGAATTTCATAGAATTCTCGATTTTGAAAAACCTTCCCAATCAGTAGGAAGAGATTTCATAGAGGTGAACCTAGGGGATGATTCCAATCCCAAAACCATCAAAATAGGCGCATGCTTGCATGAAACTGAAAAGTTAGCATTCATTGCATTTCTACGAACCTATTTAGATGTGTTTGCATGGACGTATGAAGACATGCCGGGCATAGATCCCAGCATAGTCGAGCATCGTCTTCCCTTAGATGTAGGTGTAAAACCAATAAAGCAGAAGCTTAGGAAAATACACCCGATTGTACACACGCAAGTCAAAGAGGGTTTAGAAGATCTGCTAAAAGCCGGATTTATAAAACCCATTGCGTATTATGATTGGTTGTCAAATATCGTTGTAGTTCGAAAAACCAATGGGAAAATTCGAATATGCATCGATTTTAGAAACCTGAATAAAGCCACTCCAAAGGATAATTATCCTTTACCAAACATAGATTTGATAGTCGATAGTACTGCAAATCATGAAATGTTTTCATTTATGGATGGCTATTCATGCTATAATCAAATCAAACTAAGTCCACGAGATCAGGGTAAGACCGCCTTCACAACCCCATGGGGCACGTACTGCTATACAGTCATGCCCTTTGGTTTGAAAAATGCCGGCGCAACATACCAACGAGCCATGAACACGATCTTCCATGATCAAATTCACGAGCTTGTCGAAGTGTATGTAGATGATCTCTTGGCAAAATCCAAAACCCGATGCACCCATATCGAATGTTTACAAAAAATTTTCGAAAGGCTTAGGCTTTACAAAGTAAAGCTAAACCCTCAAAAATGTGTGTTCGGGGTAGAATCAGGAAAGCTTCTAGGCTTTATGGTGAGCCAAAGGGGAATAGAAGTCGACCCCTCTAAGTGTCGAGCCATCATAGACATGGCTCCACCTTCCAATCTCACCCAAGTCCGTAGCCTTCAAGGTCGATTGCAATCTGTGCGCCGATTCATATCGAATCTGGCAACTAGATGCGAACCCTTCAACAAACTATTGAGGAAGGGCACGAAATTCTTATGGGATGACGAATGCCAAAAGTCCTTCGAGAGACTGAAGGCATACTTGGTTAATCCCCCTGTTTTGAATCCTCCAAAGCAAGGAAAACCGCTTTTATTATACATCTCCGTGCATGTAAACGCTTTAGGAGCCCTGTTGGCTCAATACGAGGATGACACCCATAAGGAGTATGCCATCTACTATATTTCGAAAACTCTCTTGGCTTATGAACGAAATTATCAAGCCATGGAGAAGACATGCTTGGCCCTAGTCTGGGCCTGCCAGAAATTCAGACACTACTTCCTAGATCATGAGATCTGGATAGTGTCCAAGCTTGATCCAATCAAGCACTTGTTCGAAAAACCCATTCTCACGGGTAGATTGGGCAAATGGCAACTCCTTCTAATGGAGTATGATCTGAAATACCATCACCAGATCTCCGTTAAGGGGCAAGCCCTAGCAGATTACGTGGCTGACTTCCCCTTGGAGGACGCATATCCCACTCTTGTCGAAATGCCTGACGAAGGCATATTGCAAAACCATTTTCAAAACCACATTTTGGCAAAATCTTTCGAAAACCAAGTGTGGAAGATGCACTTCGATGGGGCACGAAACCAACGAGGGGCTGGTGCCGGGATCATCCTAATCTCCCCTGAAAAGGGCGAGATTCCTATAGCAGTCCGCTTAGATTTCGAATGTTCCAACAACGTAGCTGAGTATGAAGCACTCATACAAGGCTTAAGGATTTCGAAAACTCTAGGGGCATCATGCATCGAGGTCTTTGGAGATTCGCTCCTTGTCATAAACCAGGTTTTAAAAATTTGGCAAGTACGTAATGAGAAACTACTTCCATTTCACGAGTTGGCCACTCGATTGGTCCAATCCTTCCAGTCGTGTAAGCTCACACACGTGGGAAGAGAGGACAATGGCATCGCCGATGCCCTCTCTTCCTTGGGTTCAGCCCTGAAGGTCGATCCCATTTCAGGGACCAGATCTTTGGAAATATGGCATGCGCCCCATCCATCCACACACGACTTGGATATTTGCCAAAACAACCCAGGGTCTATTGAAAAACCCTGGTTCTATGACATAAAACATTTTTTAGAAAATGGGGGATTCACCGAGGATGCCACATCCAAAGATAGGGCATTCATTCGTAAGATTTCGACCCGATACACCATTCTGGGTGGGGTCTTATACAAAAAGAGTTTTACCGGCATTCTGCTTAGGTGTATCGACCTAGAGGAGGCTAGGATAGTGATGCACGAGTTCCACGACGGAGAATGTGGAGGTCATGTTAATGCCAACATGATGGCGATGAAGATACTTAGAGGGGGTTATTTTTGGTCCACCCTGAAAAAGGATTGTCACGATCATGTTAGAAAGTGTCATCCATGTCAAGTGCATGGGCACGCCATTCATATCCCTTCATCTGCATTGCATTCCGTGGTCAGCCCCTGGCCATTTACCATGTGGGTGTTTGACATTGTAGGCCCCATATTTCCAAAGGCCTCGAATGGGCATCGTTTCATTTTAGCAGCCACGGAGTATTTCTCCAAGTGGGTAGAAGCCATTTCCCTAACGAATGTAATGGGGCAACATGTGGTGGCTTTCATCCGGAGGAATATCTTGGCTCGATTTGGGGTTCCACGAGACCTTGTGTCTGATAATGGTACCCCATTCAAGAACGAGCGGATGGTTAAGTTGTGCAACACGTATGGCATAACTCACCACTTCTCCTCGCCCTACTACCCTCAAGGCAACGGCCAAGCCGAAGCCACAAACAAGACTCTCATTGGTATCATTGAGAAAACCTTAGAGAAGGGTAGGAGGTGGCATGAGAAGCTGGATGAAGCCTTATGGGCTTATAGGACTTCCATCCGGACTCCCACAAATGCCACACCATTCGAATTGGTCTATGGCACAAACGCCATTCTTCCCATTCATACCCAACTGCATTCATTCCATACATCCATTGCACTCGACCTCCCCCTGGAGACGCTTCAGCATGCTAGGATGGCCGAACTAGATTTGCTAGATGAGAGGCGACTCCTTGCCATGGATCATGCTCGTGCATACCGGCAAAGGATAGCCCGACATTATAGCAAACACATGAAACCTCGCCACTTTGAAGTGGGGGATCTGGTCTTGAAAACCATCCATCATCGTGGCCCACACCCCCTAGGCAAGTGGCGCCCCAACTGGGATGGACCCTATGTTGTACGAGCAACCACTACGAACAATTCGTATTGGTTGATCGATGTAGAAGGTAGGAATTTAGCAGATCCTATCAATATTCAATACTTAAAGAAGTATCACGTGTAGGATCTGGATTAAATTCCAGTTTTCGAAAATTTTATAGGGATAGCTGCCCTGAGACGTGTGAATAAGGTGCAAAAGCAACTCGTGTGACCCTAAGTAAGAGAATTCGCACTTGTGAAAGAGTGGAGTTTTCAAAATCGTGGTTACCTTTCAAAATCCTTCCTCTTACAAAGAAAGGCCTAGTTCAACATAGCAAGATACTTGCAAGTAGTACGTGCTATTTCTAAATAGGCTGATCTGGAATGGATCGAGTGTAGGCTTGGGATAAGTCCTCCCCTCTTCTCTTCTCCTTCCAGAAGGAAAACAAAGGCCCAAACCAAAAGGGAATTTCCCATTTAAAGTCTCTTTCCAAAAGAAAGAAACCAGACTTCAAAAAGAAAAATCGATTCTCTTATGAAAAAGAGGGATTAAAGAAAAAATACTCCCAAAGGGAGACCCTCTATGAAAAAAAAGGAAAAGAGGCCAAAAAGCTCAAAAAGAGCAGTTTTCCGCCTTCTATGCCTTAAACCACGGGACGCTTCAGAAGGGACCGTGGTATCTCTTTCCCATCCCTGGCTTATCCCAAGCTAAAGCATGGTTCATTTCGAGGAATCCTAAAGTAAAAATAGGATTTACTTACTTGAATTTCATCTTGTTTGAGAATTCGACGTTTCAAGTAAGGCGTAGGGATTTGAAATGAAGCTTGTTTTCTTATAAAACCTCCGCTAAATAAGCGAGTGTTAAGACTCAAACAAGGGCAAGCACGAAGAGCTCGAGATCCTTAGGATCGAGACTCAAGACAGTTGTCCCTTTTGTAAATAGCTTTTGTAAATAAGTTTTGAAAACCAAACATCGAACAGCATAGGATTTGCTCACTTGGAGCAATAGACCTTGTAAGTCTCTAAGAGTTCGACCACATCTGGTCTCGGGGAGGTCGCTATTCTTGGCACCACACCCATGTCATTTGCATTCCACGCATGGTACTTGCATAAACATGATCCCATTTAGGACCAGATTCCATAATATAACCCTTTGGCATGATATCTCCTCCTACCAGAGTTCGTAAAATTGAGATTTTGCTAAAATAGGACGATCCCATATTCTTCATGGCTAGATCTAGGGAGACATTAAAAGGGGTGTTTGTCATCTTTGCCCTTATCCAAATCTATTTGGACAAGGCCAAAGAGGGGCATCTGTAAACACCCCGAAATCCCACGAATTTCTTAAACGAATCTGGTTTTATACAAGCAGCCCCCAAAGGGCCATTTTGAGTTTGGAAACCCAGGAGCCTTCCAAACAAACCCTGTATATATGTTTTAAACTTTATCTTTCAAAAACATATGATATAGCTTTTGAAAACCCTTTTAAAACACGTTTTGAAACCCCAAAGTGGCTTAGCCCGATCAAGACAGGACTAGGAGAGCCAAGAAGAGCCCGGAACTGGAGCACATGTCAAGCCCGGCACAGCAACTCTTGTATCTGATTCACACCCCAGGATCTCGAACGTCCAAGACCCTGTTCTTACCAAAATAGCATTTGAAGTCATCTCCGGAAGGCAGAAACGGAGGCGGACGACTATGTTGGCGAAGACCCAACGCAGACGGAGTACTGATGCTGTCAGGCCCCGCACAAATCGCCCGTCTCGAACCCAGCTCGAAGGAGTCAGAGTTCAGTTTGGATTGGATCTGGACCATATATATCCAGATTCCAACCCAAACCCATATGTGGACTTGGATCCAGAGATCCAATCCAATATCCATATCCATGGCCCACATCACCTTCTCATAAATGGAGGTGGGGCCCACTTGAAATTCACGTGGGATATTGGGCATGAGAGAGAGTGGGGGTGAAAAATATCAAGAGTGTTGTATTAAGCTTGACTTGTGTGTCAAGTTTGGGTTTAATCTTGTGGGTTAGCCTAATTGAGTGGGTTTAAGCTTGTAATTAGCTAAAACCTAACCTAGGGCTGCACCAACATGGGGTGATCAAGGTCTATGGGCCATGCTAAGGGAGCTCCTTCATCTAAACCTAGCCAAAAATGCCTAAACCTAGCCTAAACCCCTAATCCACCCCTAATCTGAACCTAATCACCTAACCCACTTCCCTAATCCCGGCCTAATCCCAACCTAATCACCTAACCCACTCCCCTAATCCTTCCCTAAACCTAGATTAATTCCCCTAATCCTAGCCTAAACCTAGCCTAATCACCTAACCTAGCTCACTAAACCTCACCCTAAAACCCAACCACCTAACCTAGCCCTAAACCCCTAAACCACCCTTAGCCCACGATTTATCCAAACACCTAGTTTTAAAATATCTGGCCCAACCCCATCCAGCCCACCTTATCTACATACTACCCTACCTAAACCACCTAACCACTACCCACAACCCAGCCCTAACCGACCTACCCATCCCCTATTTAAACCCCCCTCATTGTGGGCGGGTTTTCTAAGTGGGAACCACTCTACCACCCAGCCGGGCCCTCTCCTTCTCCCATCTCTCACCCAGCCGTGACCACTCCCCAGCAGCTCCACCTGCTCCACCAGCCGCCACCTGCTCCGCCACCTTCCCTCTTCCGTCCACCACCACTGCCCCCCAGCCGGACGCCACCATCTTCCCCAACTCCACCAGCCGACAGCCACCTGCCCGCCACTCTTCCACTCCATCCGCCACTTCTCCCCATTCGGTAAGTACCCCAAACTCCCTCAAAGCCCCTCTCTACCACCTCTCCACTCTTAGCCACCCATCTTCCCTTCAGCTCAGCCCCTTTGCCGCCACCACCTAAGCCTAGCCGAACCTAGGATAACCCAAGTGGCTGGCCACTACTTAGCCACCATCTCCCATTCGGCCAACCCCCCTAGGTGTCCTATTTGGCCTTCCCACTAGCTCACCTTTTAGGTCCAGTTTCCCTAAGTACCCAACTTCCCTAGTGATCCTAATACCCACTTGTTCAGCCACTCTAAACTCCTTACTTGAAGGCGCCACCTACTTGCCACCGGCCCCCTTTGAGGCGTCTATCCCGCGCCCCATTTGCAGCCGGCCAGCACCCTTGATCACATACCTTCGCGGAGCTCCCGTTTGCAGCCCAAAGCCAAGGCCACGCTCAAGCAAGACCTCTACGGACCAGCTACTCGTAAGTGTCTAAACTCGGTCTTTAGTCATACACTTGCTTGAAATTCAATTTGATACGGGGTTGTAATAACGGAGCATAGTCTCCCCCCGCTTGTAATAACGTGGCTTGGCACAACCACACACGTGCACTCTCTTAGTCGTGCACCATTTTGAACACACACGGGCCTAATCAGCCCCTAATATATAAGTGTATATATACTTTCATTTTCGAAGGGTTTTGTTTAAGTTGGGTGCGTAGTCTTTCAATTCAAGCACTCTCACACACATTGAGCTTTCGCTCTTATTTGAAAGACCCAAGTAAGGGCCGACCTATACTATTTGGGTTTCCTTTCTTGTCGTGTGAGTTGTCTTTCAATTCAAGCACTCTCACACACATTGAGCTTTCGCTCTTATTTGAAAGACCCAAGTAAGGGCCGACCTATACTATTTGGGTTTCATTTCATGTCGTGTGAGTAAGTCTTTCAATTCAAACACTCTCACACACATTGAGCTTTCGCTCTTATTTGAAAGACCCAAGTAAGGGCCGACCTATACTATTTGGGTTTCATTTCTTGTCGTGTGAGTAAGTCTTTCAATTCAAGCACTTTCACACACATTGAGCCTTCGCTCTTACTCCCAAGACCTTAGTAAAGGCCTTATTGCAGTTATATTTGGGTTTCATTTATGTCGTGTGTGTAGTACTTCAATTCAAGCACTCTCACACACATTGAGCCTTCGCTCTTACTCCCAAGACCTTAGTCAAGGCCATACTGCAATTTATATTTGGGTTTAATTTCATGTCGTGTGTGTAAGTCTTTCAATTCAAGCACGCACCCACATTGAGCCTTCGCTCTTATTTGCAAGACCCGAGTAAGGGCTCATATACATAAGATATATACATATCTCCCTTCGGTTATTTCCCTTCGGTTATTTCCTTTCGGTTATTTCCCTTCGGTTATTTCCCTTCGGTTATTTCCCTTCTGTTATTTCCCTTCAGTATTGTCTTTACATTTCGGGTTTTCCCTTTGGAGTAGCGTGAGTTTGTATTGCATCTACGCCATACCACGAGGTAGGACGCATATTGCATCAAAGCAACCCCCGCTCAAATTCGCCCATGTAGTGGAGTGTTCATAACACACAAACTAGGCGACCCAAAAAGGGATAAAAGAAAAGACTTAGGCACGTGCAAATCCACGTGATCTAAAACATGCAATCGCATCTTAAAGACCCGAAATAGACACCTCGAACCGTTTCGTAGACTTTCTCCCCAAAACTCGATTTTTGCAAAAGCGTACAGACTGACCCTTGCGCATCGGTGCAAGAAGGTCTGCGACGACAAGAGCTCACTTGCTCACAGTCGCCACGTTTAGAAGTCAGTGTTAATATATCTTCGCTAGCTTAAGTAAGCTAGCTGGCACGCCCTATTTGTATACATAGGCCTTAGACGCACGATAAGATCCACTCCAAGCCACGAAAGAGGCGAAGAGGCGGGGATTTTCGCGCGTCTACACTAAGATATAGCGATATTTCCCTTTCTGCTATTTCCCTTCTGCTATGTCTTTAAATTCCGGGTTTTCCCTTCAAGTTGTGTGAGTTTGCATTGCATATCTGCCACACTCGAGATAGGGAGCATACTTGCATCGAACCAGATTGGTCAAATCGTGTAGTACTTGCCTTAAATCGAGCACTGGATGCACACGACTACACGCCAAAATCGGCTAAAACCCGAGAGACATAGGAGCGCATAGATCCCATGTATAAAAGTTGCAAATTTGACAAAACCAATCGATAAAACACTTTCAAGTTTTCAAAAAGAGTCGTGTTTGTGTAAAATCGAGTTTTTCCTAAAGCATACAGACTGACCCTTGCGCGCCGGTGTAAGAAAGTTTGCGACGAAAAGATCCCACTTGTCCACAATCGCCCCAAAAGTCAGATATTTTCATAAATTACTTCGCTAGTTTGAGAAAGCTAGTTGGCACGCCCTTTTTAAAGCGACGTAAGCACAAAAAGATTCGCTTCAGGCCTAAGAACCCGGAGACGAGGATTTTTCATGTCTACACAAACCAAAGGGCATGACTGTATAGCAGTACGTGCCCCATGGGGTTGTGAAGGCGGTCTTACCCTAATCTCATGGACTTAGTTTGATTTGATTATAGCCTGAATAGCCATCCATAAACGAAAACATTTCATGATTTGCAGTACTATCGACTATCAAATCTATGTTTGGTAAAGGATAATTATCCTTTGGAGTGGCTTTATTCAGGTTTCTGAAATCGATGCATATTCAAATTTTCCCATTGGTTTTTCGAACTACAACGATGTTTGACAACCAATCAGAATACGCAATGGGTTTTATAAATCTGGCTTTTAACAGATCTTCTAAACCCTCTTTGACTTGCGTGTGTACATTTGGGTGTATTTTCCTAAGCTTCTGCTTTATGGGTTTTACATCCGCATCTAAGGGAAGACGATGCTCGACAATGCTGGGATCTATGCCTAGCATGTCTTCATACGTCCATGCAAACACATCTAAATAGGTTCATAGAAATGCAATGAATGCTAATCTTTCAGTTTCATGCAAGTATGTGCCTATTTTGATGGATTTGGGATTGGAATCATCCCCTAGGTTGATCTCTATGAAATCTCCTCCTACTGATTGGGAAGGTCTTTCAAAGTCGAGAATTTTGTGAAATTTTGGGAGCTCAGAAGTAGGATCTTCCTCAAGGGGATCCACTTCTGGGCTTTGATCATTCTCGTGGGCTATAGACCCGAGGGAAGTTGATGCGTGGTTTTCAAAAAGACCTGGTTTTGTACTTAGATTTTCAAGTGATTTCGAAATTTTTGGTCTGGCTATGTAGACGATGTTTCTTTCAAAAATCCTTTTCTTTTGCCAAAGTCCTACTAGGAGCAGCTATATACAAAATCTTTTTGGTATTTTCCAAATTTTCGATCTTTTTGGGTTTTTGTAAAACAAGAACTTTAGGAACTATACAAAGCACCCTTTTTTCGAGTTTTTGTTTTTCCATTGTTTTTGGTTTTTCTTGTTTTTCGATGTTTTTATTTTAAGCTTTTCAAATGTTTTTGTGTTTTTATAAAAGGGATCTTCCGTCATACCTACAAAGGGAAAACACTACGGGTTAGACTCAGAATAGGAGATCTGTAAACACCCCGAAATCCCACAAATTTCTCAAATTCGTCTGGTTTTGTAAAAGCAGCCCCAAAGGGCTATTTTGAGTCTAGAAACCCAGGAGCCTTCCAGACAACCCTGTACATATGTTTTAAACTTTGTATTTCGAAAACATACAATATGGCTTTTAAAACCTTTTTAAAACATGTTTTGAAACCCCGAAATGGCTTGGCCCGATCAAGACAGGACCAAGAGAGCTAAGAAGAGCCCGGAACCGGAGCACATGTCGAGCCCGGCACAACAACTCTTGTATCAAATCCACACCCTCAGGATCTCGAACGTCCAAGACCCTGTTATCATCAAAACATCCTTTGAAGTCATCTCCGAAAGGCAAAAACAGAAGCGGACGATCATGTTGGCGAAGACCCAACGCAGACAGAGCATTGATGCTGTCAGGCCCCGCACAAACCGTTCATTTCGAATACAGCTCGAAGGAGTCAGAGTTCAGTTTGGATCGGATCTGGACCATATATATCCAGATCCCAATCCAAACCCATGTATGAACTTGGATTTGGATTTGGATTCAAAAATCCAATCCAATATCCATATCCATGGCCCACATCACCTTCTCATAAATGGAGGTGGGGCCCACTTGAAATTCACGTGGGATTATGGGCATGAGAGAGAGTGGGGATGGATAAGATCAAGTGTGGTTGTAATTAAGCTTGACTTGTGTGTCAAGTTTGGGGTTAATCATGTGGGTTAGCCTAATGGAATGGGTTTAAGCTTGTAATTAGCCAAAACCTAACCTAGGGCTGCACCAACATGAGGTGGTTAAGGTCTATGGGCCATGCAAAGGGAGCTCCTTCACCTAAACCTAACCCAAAATACCTAATCCTAGCCTTCCACCCTAATCCGCCCCTAATCTGAGCCTAATCACCTAACCCACTTCCCTAATCCCGGCCTAATCCCAACCTAATCACCTAACCCACTTCCCTAATCCTTCCCTAAACCTAGGTTAATTTCCCTAAACCTAGCCTAATCCTAGCCTAATCACCTAACCTAGCTCACTAAACCTCACCCTAGAACCCAACCACCTAACTAAGCCCTAAACCCCTAAACCACCCCTAGCCCACAATCTACCCAAACCACTAGTATTTAAAATATCTGGCCCTACCCTTTCTAGCCTACCTTATCTTCATACCACCCTACCTAAACCACCTAACCACTACCCCAAACCCAGCCCTAACCGACCTACCCATCCCTATATAAACCCCCCCCCCCCTTGGGGGCGGGTTTTCCTAGCTAGAACCCCTCACCCATCCCAGCCGGGTCCTCTCCTTCCTCCACTTCCCCAACTGCTCCACCTGCTCCACCTGCTCCACCTGCTCCGCCTGCACCACCACCTACTCTCCATCCCACCACCACTTGCACCGCCATCTCCACCACCTCCCGGTCGAACATCACCACCTACCCGACTCCCTTCCAGCCGAGCGCCACCTTCTCTTCACTCGGTAAGTACCCCACACTCTACCTAGCTCCTTCTCCACTCCCTCTCCATTCCCAGCCACCCACCATACCACCACCTTACCCTAATATCAGCCACTAGCCGCCACCACTCCCAATCGGTCCAGCCTTAGTCACCCTAGCTACCCGCCACTACCTAACTACACTAGCTACACCCGGCCACCCTATTTGACTTCCTAAGACCTGCCCCTAACACTCCCCTACACCCACTACCCCCACTACCACCTAGCCCCATCACCTAGCTAGCTTCCTTCCCATATTCCAGCCCTAGTCATCCTAGCCGCTCGCCACCACCACATTCCCCTAGTCGGCCACTCCAACCGGCTATCCCTTCCATTCGGCCAGCCATTTCTTTTCCCCTTAGGTGTCCCATTTGGTCTTCCCTTAAACTTCCCTTAGTGCCATACTCCCCTAACACTACACTCCCCCAAGTGACCTTACCTAGCCCCTTTAATCCCCCACACCAAGGCGACACCCTTGCTTGCAGCCGGCCACCATCAAGGCGCCTATCCCGCACCCCATTTGCAGCCGGCCAGCACCCCTTGTCGCTCAACCTCGCGGAGCTCCCGTTTGCAGCCCAAGGCGAAGGCCAAGCCCACGCTCAAGCAAGGCCTCTACGGACCAGCTACTAGTAAGTGCCTAACTCGGTCTTTAGTTGTATACTTGCTTGAGATTCAATTCGATATGGGGTTGTAATAACGGAGCATAGTCTCCCCCCGCTTGTAATAACATGGCTTGGCACACCCACACACGTGCACTCTCTTAGTTGTGCATGATTTTGAACACACACGGGCCTAATCAGCCCCTAATACATAAGTATATACATATACTTTCATTTTTGAAGGGTTTTGCTTAAGTTGGGTGCGTTGTCTTTCAATTCAAGCACTCTCACACACATTGAGCTTCGCTCTTATTTGAAAGACCCAAGTAAGGGCCGACCTATACTATTTGGGTTTCATTTCATGTCGTGTGTGTAAGTCTTTCAATTCAAGCACTCACACACATTGAGCTTTCGCTCTTATTTGAAAGACCCAAGTAAGGGCCGACCTATACTATTTGGGTTTTATTTCATGTCATGTGTGTAAGTCTTTCAATTCAAGCACTCTCACACACATTGAGCCTTCGCTCTTACTCCCAAGACCTTAGTAAAAGCCTTATTGCAGTTATATTTGGGTTTCATTTATGTCGTGTGCGTAGTACTTCAATTCAAGCACTCACACACATTGAGCTTTCGCTCTTATTCCCAAGACCTTAGTTAAGGCCATACTGCAATTTATATTTGGGTTTAATTTCATGTCGTGTGTGTAAGTCTTTTCAATTCAAGTACGCACCCACATTGAGCCTTCGCTCTTATTTGCAAGACCCGAGTAAGGGCTCATATACATACTCTATATACATATCTCCCTTCGACACTTACTTTACAGGTCATTTCCCTTCGGTTATTTCCCTTCGGTTATTTCCCTTCAGTATTGTCTTTACATTCGGGTTTTCCCTTTGGAGTAGCGTGAGTTTGCATTGCATCTACGCCATACTACGAGGTAGGACGCATATTGCATCAAAGCAAGCCCCGCTCGAATTCGCCCATGTAGTGGAGTGTTCATAACACACAAACTAGGTGGCCCGAAAAGGGATAAAAGAAAAGACTTAGGCACGTGCAAATCCACGTGATCTAAAACATGCAATCGCATCTAAAAGACCCGAATTAGACACCTCGAACCGCTTCGTAGACTTTCTATCCCAAAACTCGATTTTTGCAAAGCGTACAGACTGACCCTTGCGCATTGGTGCAAGAAGGTCTGCGACGATAAGAGCTCACTTACTCACAGTCGCCACATTTAGAAGTCAGTGTTAAATATATCTTCGCTAGCTTAGGTAAGCTAGCTGACACGCCCTGTTTGCATAAATAAGGCCTTAGATGCACGAGAGGATCCGCTCCGAGCCATAAAAAAAAGGCGAGAGGCGGGGGATTTTCGCGCGTCTACAAAATCTAAATCGTAGGTCTCTTCTAAGGCAAGTTCCAGGGCACCCTTGACCCAAGTGGTCACAGGGGGTGGCTCTGGCGGTATTCGGGGAGTATAGCCGATCCCGTATCGGCTTGGGTTGTCCCTAGGAAGGATGGGCTCTAGGAGACCCTAGTTTTGCGCCCCTATACTCTTGTAGGGCCTGTAGCCCATGTTCAACAACATGTTCCACAATTTTCTATTTTTTGAAAAGGCGTGGTACAAATCGTGGTCCTGGAACATGTTGTCGTCCATATTGTGCTCATATGGCCTCTTGTCCAAGGGCTTTGGAAATAGGGAACGCTTGGGTTTTCCTAGAAGGGTTAGAATCGGGAGGGGGCCTGCTTTGGGTGGCCCCTTCACACATACAACCTTCCTAGGGTTGTTTAACACGAGCCGAGTGGCTCAACCATAATTTGCCCCAGGTTAGCCTCATGGGCCTGGGAGCTCGATAAACAAGGGGAGTTGATGATCCCCTGAAGCTATGGGTGACTCTCACCTAGGATCACTACGACTTGGTCCCTAAAAGGGATCTTGACACACCTATGGATGGTGGACGGCACAGCGCACAAGCTGCGTATCCAGGGTCTTCCCAGCAACAAGTTATAATGGGGGTGGATGTCCAAGACATGGAACACCCCCGTGTGTGTGATCCCTCCCGTTTCCATTGGGAGTTCGATGGATCCTTACGGCCTAGACGTATTCCCATCGTATCCAGTGATAACGATGGGGCTTGGGTTCATTGAAGTCAAGGTGACTCCGATTTTATATGCCACATGAAGTGGAAGGATGTTGAGCGCTCCTCCACCATCGACTAGGCACCTGTCCAGAGAGTGGTTATTCAGAACCACCTTGATATGCAAGGCCTGGTTGTGGGATTCGTAGAGTCTATCTACATCATCTTCCGAGAAAGTGATGGGCGATTTTGCTCCTAATAAAGCCACTTGGGCAGACAAGGATTCCGGACTTATGCTCGAATCAACCTTTGCCCTTTCTAGAATTTTCTCTAGCACGAGTCTATGCCTAGGCGAGGTTTGTATAAGCTCTAGGATAGACATGTGGATAGGAATCTTTGAAAGGTGGTTTTCGAAGTCATAAGGATTTAGGATGACTTTATCCTTGTCTGCTTTTGGCAGAACACCAGGGATACATGCTTTTGAGGGGCCAGGCACACTGACCACCTTTTTAGCACTTTGTAGGTGCGGGGGTTGATACATCCTCCCGGATCTAGTCACTTCCCCCACGACCAGCCTAGGGTTCGCGCTAATTTTGGCTCTAAGGATGAGTTGAGGAGAACCTTGGAATTTCAAAACTGGTTTTGCCGGGGATTCCACTTTTGGTAGTCCCCGAATGACGACTTGGGCGGGCTTCTTCTATAATACAAGAGTGGGCGCACAAGTGGGTCGACCAGACTCTTTTTTTGCGCTAGTTCCTCAGAAAAGGTGAGGGTACAGACCTCCTTTCCTTTCCCACTGCCACTGGCGTGTTTGGGAAAGGGTTCTTTGAAGATAGCTTGAGGTGGCTTAGGTTCCGCAGTGACCTGGAGCCGGCCCTCCGTTATCAAGTTCTCAATTTTATTTAAAAGGGAGAAACAGCGTTTGGTATCATGGCCTTTGAGCCGATGATACTTACAAAATCGGTTTAAATACCCTCCCTTGGAAGTGACTCCTTCGGGGATTTCGGGGAGTTCTATCATGCCCTGGGCAAGTAGGAGGTCTAGGACCTCCGACACAGGTTGCCCTAGCGGAGTGTACTCCCATTTTTCAACCGGTTTTTGAAAGGTTCGCTCCCTTTTATTTTCTAGTTTTTCAAAATTTTTGGAAGTGCCTGCCATGCTTGGATCCACCCGGACATTGGCGATTTTATGGGGCTTTGCCCCTTTGTCCATCGTGGGTAGCCCGTAAGTGATGGGCTTTTCCAAACGGGTTTTAGAAACGGCACTTCCTTTCCATAAGTGATCGTATATCCCTTTTCTCAAATTGGTTTCGAAAAGGGATGCCTTTTTTATCAACTTATGGAAAGTTGAGATCTCATGGAGCGAGAGAAGGGTTTTTAACTCGCTTTTAAAGTTATCCAAGATGAGCATTACTGTGCATCCTTCGGATATGGG
Source organism: Brasenia schreberi (assembly GCA_036023115.1). Lineage (NCBI taxonomy): Eukaryota > Viridiplantae > Streptophyta > Magnoliopsida > Nymphaeales > Cabombaceae > Brasenia > Brasenia schreberi. The sequence continues at coordinate 1,626,378 of JAYKKT010000039.1, forward strand.
CTCTCGCACTTGGCCCAAAAGTGACCTCCATCTTATAATGAAGGCATGTACGTCTTCGTTCATGCCTTGTTTTGTATCCCATAAGGTATTCAGAGTCATCGTGACTTCTACGTTGTGTACAAATCTTTGTATGAAGCAGTTCGCTAACTCTTCAAAAGTAGCGAACTGGCTTAAGTCGTAGTAAGCCAGCCATTTTGCAGCTGTGCCTTTAAGGGATAAAGGGAACCAATACACCCATTTCATCGAGTCCTTTTTTTTCTTATGGTTTCGATGTGAGAAAAGCTGTAAGTGAGACCTAGGGTCTCCCATGCCATCATACCGATGGAAGTTCAGTATTTCATCATCACTGTCTGTTTCGTAATCCATAGGAAGGAAATTAGATAGGGCGTAGCTTTTTTTCTCTTTGTTTTGCCCTTTCAGCAGCTGCTGTAGGGCTTTACGGTCCTTTTGTGTGAAGGACTCGTGGTATTGGTTGCCTTCCATTACGGAGGCCTCTTTGTGCTTGCGAGGTTTTTCAGATTTTTTCTTAGGACTTTGTTCACCATTTGATGAACACGAATCGCCTACTTCAGCCTCTTGGCTGAGACCATCGATTTTGGCCTCAAACTCCCTTCTCAGGTCCTCGATTTCATCTAGTTTTATTTTGTTTTTGAAAATCCTCCTAGAGTGAGAACTTGATGCGCATGAGCCTTGGCTCGACACTTCAATTGGATTGGATTTTGACATGCTTTTTGTAAACACCCCGAAATCCCACGAATTTCTCAAAATCCATCTGGTTTTGTACAAGCAGCCCCAAAGGGCCATTTTGAGTCTGGAAACCCAGGAGCCTTCCAGACAACCCTGTATATATGTTTTAAACTTCATATTTCAAAAATATATAATATGGCTTTTCAAAAACCTTTTAAAACACGTTTTTGAAACCCCGAAGTGGCTTGAACCGATCAAGACAGGACCAGGAGAGCTAAAAAGAGACTGAAACCAGAGCACATGTCAAGCCCAGCACAGCAACTCTTGTATCACATCCATACCCCAGGATCTCGAACGTCCAAGACCCTATTCTTATCAAAATGTCATTTGAAGTCATCTCCGAAAGGCAGAAACGGAGGCGGACGACCATGTTGGCGAAGACCCAACGCAGACGGAGTACTGATGCTGTCAGACCCCGCACAAATCGTCCGTTTCGAACCCTGCTCGAAGGAGTTAGAGTTCAGTTTGGATTGGATATGGACCATATATATCCAGATCCCAATCCAAACCCATGTATGGACTTGGATTTGGATTCAAAAATGGAGGTGGGGGCCCACTTGAAATTCACGTGGGATTATGGGCATGAGAGAGAGTGGGGATGGATAATATCAAGAGTGTTGTAATTAAGCTTGACTTGTGTGTCAAGTTTGGGGTTAATCATGTGGGTTAGCCTAATTGAGTGGGTTTAAGCTTGTAATTAGCCAAAACCTAACCTAGGGCTGCACCAACATGAGGTGGTTAAGGTCTATGGGCCATGCAAAGGGAGCTCCCTCACCTAAACCTAACCCAAAACACCTAATCCTAGCCTACCACCCTAATCCACCCCTAATCTGAGCCTAATCACCTAACCCACTTCCCTAATCCCAGCCTAATCCCAACCTAATCACCTAACCCACTTCCCTAATCCTTCCCTAAACCTAGGTTAATTTCCCTAAACCTAGCCTAAACCTAGCCTAATCACCTAACCTAGCTCACTAAACCTCACCCTAAAACCCAACCACCTAACCTAGCCCTAAACCCCTAAACCACCCCTAGCCCACAATCTACCCAAACCACTAGTTTTTAAAATATCTGGCCCAACCCTTTCCAGCCCACCTTATCTTCATACCACCCTACCTAAACCACCTAACCACTACCCCAAACCCAGCCCTAACCGACCTACCCATCCCTATATAAACCCCCCCCCTTGGGGGCAGGTTCTCCTAGCCAGAATCGCCTTCCCCAAGCCCAGCCGAGCCCCCACTTCCCAGCCCAGCCGAACCTGCTCCACCTGCTCCGCCTGCACCACCACCATCCCTCCATCCCACCACCACTTGCACTGCCATCTCCACCACCTCCCGGCCAAGCCTCACTACCTGCCCAGCTTCTTCCCAGCCGAGCGCCATCTTCATTCCATTCGGTTAGTACCCCTTTACTTCGTCTCACCTTCTCTACTCCCTCTCCACTCTCAGCCACCTAAACCCTACCACAACACCCTACCACCAGCCATTCCCCTTTGCTGCCACCTTTCTCACTCAGCCGAACCTAGTCATCCTAGCAGCCCGCTACCACCACATTCCCCTAAGACTCCCATTCGGCCTTCCCTTAAACTCCCCTTAGGTCCATACTCCCTAACACTCTACACTCTCTTAGTGACCCTACATATTCACTTGGCCCAGCCCCTTTAATTCCCCACATCAAGGCGACACCCACTTGCAGCCGGCCATCTTCAAGGCGCCTATCCCATGCCCCATTTGCAGCCGGCCAGCACCCTTTGTCGTTCACCCTCGCGGAGCTCCCATTTGCAGCCCAAGGCGAAGGCCAAGCCCACGCTCAAGCAAGGCCTCTACGGACCAGCTACTCGTAAGTGCCTAAACTCGGTCTTTAGTTGTATACTTGCTTGAGATTCAATTTGATACGGGGTTGTAATAACGGACCGTAGTCTCCCCCCGCTTGTAATAACGTGGCTTGGCACACCCACACACGTGCACTCTCCTAGTTGTGCACGATTTGGAACACACACGGGCCTAATCAACCCCTAATACATAAGTATATATATATACTTTCATTTTCGAAGGGTTTTTGCTTAAGTTGGGTGTGTTGTCTTTCAATTCAAGCACTCACACACATTGAGCTTTCGCTCTTATTTGAAAGACCCAAGTAAGGGCCGACCTATACTATTTGGGTTTCATTTCATGTCGTGTGTGTAAGTCTTTCAATTCAAGGACTCTCACACACATTGAGCTTTCGCTCTTATTTGAAAGACCCAAGTAAGGGCCGACCTGTACTATTTGGGTTTCATTTCATGTCGTGTGAGTAAGTCTTTCAATTCAAGCACTCTCACACACATTGAGCCTTCGCTCTTATTCCCAAGACCTTAGTAAAGGCCTTATTGCAGTTATATTTGGGTTTCATTTATGTCGTGTGTGTAGTACTTCAATTCAAGCACTCACACACATTGAGCCTTCGCTCTTACTCCCAAGACCTTAGTCAAGGCCATACTGCAATTTATATTTGGGTTTAATTTCATGTCGTTTGTGTAAGTCTTTTCAATTCAAGCACGCACCCACATTGAGCCTTCACTCTTATTTGCAAGACCCGAGTAAGGGCTCATATACATATTCTATATACATATCTCCCTTCGGCACTTACTTTACAAGTCATTTCCCTTCGGTTATTTCCCTTCAGTATTGTCTTTACATTTCGGGTTTTCCCTTTGGAGTAGCGTGAGTTTGCATTGCATCTATGCCATACCACGAGATAGGACGCATATTGCATCGAAGCAAGCCCCGCTCGAATTCGCCCATGTAGTGGAGTGTTCATAACACACAAACTAGGTGGCCCGAAAAGGGATAAAAGAAAAGACTTAGGCACGTGCAAATCCACATGATCTAAAACATGCAATCGCATTTTAAAAAACCCGAAATAGACACCTCGAACCGCTTCGTAGACTTTCTCTCCAAAACTCGATTTTTTGCAAAGCGTACAGACTGACCCTTGCGCATCGGTGCAAGAAGGTCTACGACGACAAGAGCTTACTTGCTCACAGTCGCCACGTTTAGAAGTCAGTGTTAAAAATATCTTCGCCAGCTTAAGTAAGCTACCTGGCACGCCCTGTTTGCATACATAGGCCTTAGACACACGAGAGGATCTGCTCCGAGCCCTGAAAAGGTGAGAGGCGGGGATTTTCGCACGTCTACAGAGATTGGCACGCCCGGTGGGACGTGAGCCTTTCAAAAATCGAGTTTTTAAGTAGAAGTCTTGCGAAAATTTTGTAAAAGGTGTCATTTTAACTTGTTTTCTTTGCTTGTACTTAGGACATTTTGAAAAAAAGCTTGAAAAGCATGTCAAAATCCAATCCAAGTGAAGTATCGAGCCAAGGCTCGTGCGCATCAAGTTCTCACTCTAGGAGGATTTTCAAAAACAAAATAAAACTAGATGATATCGAGGACTTGAGAAGGGAGTTTGAGGCCAAAATCGATGCTCTCAGCCAAGAGGCTGAAGTAGGCGATTCCTGTTCATCGAAAGGTGAACAAAGGCCTAAAAAGAAATCTGAAAAACCTCGCAAGCACAAAGAGGCCTCCGTAATGGAAGGCAACCAATACCACGAGTCCTTCACACAAAAGGACCGTAAAGCCCTACAGCAGTTGCTGAAAGGGCAGAATAAAGAGAAAAGAAACTACGCCCTATCTGATTTCCTTCCTATGGATTAGGAAACAGACAGTGACGATGAAATACCGAACTTCCATCGGTATGATGGCATGGGAGACCCTAGGTCTCACTTGCAGCTTTTCTCACGTCGAGCCCATAAGAAGAAAAAGGACTCGATGAAATGGCTGTATTGATTCCCTCTATCCCTTAAAGGCACAGCTGCCAAATGGCTGGCTTCCTACGACTTAAGCCAGTTCGCTACTTTTGAAGAGTTAGCGAACTGCTTCATGCAAAGATTTGCACACAACGTAGAAGTCACGCCAACCCTAAATACCTTAAGGGATACAAAGCAAGGCATGAACGAAGACGTACATGCCTTCATTATAAGATGAAGGTCGCTTTTTGGCCAAGTGCGAGAGCCCATATCCGAAGGATGCGCAGTAATGCTCATCCTGGATAATTTTAAAAGCGAATTAAAAACCCTTCTCTCGCTCCATGAGATTTCAACTTTCCATAAGTTGATCAAAAAGGCCTCCCTTTTCGAAACCAACTTGCAAAAAGGGACATACGATCACCTATGGAAAGGAAGTGCCGTTCCAAAAACCCGTTTGGAAAAGCCCATCGCATATAGGCTGCCCACGACGGACAAAGGGCCAAAGCCCCATAAAATCGCCAATGTCTGGGTAGATCCAGGCATGGCGGGCACTTCCAAAAATTTTGAAAAATTAGAAAATAAGAGGGAACGCAATTTTCAAAAACCGGTTGAAAAACAGGAGTATACTCTACTGGGGCAACCTGTGTCGGAGGTCCTAGACCTCCTACTTGCCCAGGGCATGATAGAACTCCCTGAAATCCCCGAAGGAGTCACTTCCAAAGGGGGGTATTTAAACCGATTTTGTAAGTATCATCGGCTCAAAGGCCATGATACCAAACGCTGCTTCTCTCTCTTAAATAAAATTGAGAACTTGATAGCAGAAGGCCGGCTCCAGGTCACTGTGGAACCTGAGCCTCCTCAAGCTATCTTCAAGGAACCCTTTCCCAAACACACCAGTGGCAGTGGGAAAGGAAAGGAGGTATGTACCCTCACCATTTCCAAGGAACTAGCGCGAAAGCCAGAACCTAGTCGACCTACTTGTGCGCCCATCCTTGTACTATACAAGAGGCCCGCCCAAGTCGTCATTCGGGGACCACCAAAAGTGGAAACCCCGGTAAAACCAGTTTTAAAAATCCAAGGTTCTCCTCAGCTCATCCTTAGAGCCAAGTTTAGCGCGAACCCTAGGCTGATCGTGGGGGAAGTCACTACATCCGGGAGGATCTACCAACCCCCGCACCTTCAAGGTACTCAAAAGGTGGTCAGTGTGCCTGGCCCCTCAAAAGCATGTTTCCCTAGTGGTCTGCCAAAAGCAGATAAGTACAAAGTCATCCTAAATCCTTATGATTTCGAAAACCACCTTTCAAAGATTCCTATTCACATGTCTATCCTAGAGCTTATAAAAACCTCGCCTAGGCATAGACTTGTATTAGAGAAAATTCTAGAAAGGGCCAAGGTTGATTCGAACATAAGTCCGGAATCCTTGTCTGCCCAAGTGGCTTTATTAGGAGCAAAATCGCCCATCACTTTTTCAGAAGATGATGTAGATAGACCCTACGAAACCCATAACCAAGCCCTGCATATCGAGGTGGTTCTAAACAACCACTCTCTGGACAGGTGCCTAGTCGATGGTGGAGGAGGGCTCAACATCCTTCCACTTCATGTGGCGTACAAAATCGGAGTCACCTTGACTTCAGTAAACCCAAGCCCCATCGTTATCACTGGATATGATGGGAATGCTTCTAAACCTTTAGGATCCATCGAACTCCCAATGGAAACGGGAGGGATCGAACACACGGGGGTGTTCCATGTCTTGGACATCCACCCCCATTATAACCTGTTGCTAGGAAGGCCCTGGATACACAGTTTGTGCGCTGTGCCATCCACCTTCCACAGGTGTGTCAAGATCCCTTTTAGGGACCAGGTCGTAGTGATCCTAGGTGAGAGTCACCCACAACTTCAGGGGATCATAAACTCCCCTTGTTTATCAAGCTCCCAAGCCCATGAGGCTAACCTGGGGCAAATTATGGTTGAGCCACCTCAGCTCGTGTTGAACAACCCTAGGAAGGTTGTATGTGTGAAGGGGCCGCCCAAAGCGGGCCCCCTCCCGACTTTAATCCTCTTAGGAAAACCCAAGCGTTCCCTATTTCTAAAGCCCTTGGACAAGAGGCCATACGAGCCTAATATGGACGATAGCATGTTCCAGGACCACGACTTGTATTCTACTTTTTCCAAAAACAAAAAGTCATGGAACATGTTGTTGAACATGGGCTACATGCCCTACAAGAGTCTAGGGGCGCAGAACCAGGGTCTCCTAGAGCCCTTCCTTCCTAGGGCCAACCCAAGCCGATATGGGATCGGCTATACTCCGTGAATACTGACGGAGCCAACCCCTGTGACCACCTGGGTCAAGGGTGCCCCGGAGCTTGCCTTAGAAGAGGCCTACGATTTAGACCTCCTATTCCGAGTCTAACCCATAGTGTTTTCCCTTTGTAGGTATGACGGAAGATCCCTTTTCTAAAAATACCAAAAACATTTGAAAAACTTAAAATCAAAAAAATCGAAAAACAAGAAAAACCAAAAACAATGGAAAAACAAAAACTCGAAAAAAGAGTGCTTTGTATAGTTCCCAAGGTTCTTGTTTTACAAAAACCCAAAAAAATCAAAAATTTGGAAAATACCAAAAAGATTTTGTACATAGCTGCTCCTGGTAGGACTTTGGCAAAAGAAAAGGATTTCAAAAGAAACGTCATCTGCATAGCCAGACCAAAAATTTCGAAATCACTTGAAAATCCAAGTACAAAACCAGGTCATTTTGAAAACCACGTATCAAGTTCCCTCGAGTCTATAGCCCACAAGAATGATCAAAGCCCAGAAGTGGATCCCCCTGAGGAAGATCCTACTTCTGAGCTCCCAGAATTTCATAGAACTCTCGATTTTGAAAGACCTTCCCAATCAGTAGGAGGAGATTTCATAGAGGTGAACCTAGGGGATGATTCCAATCCCAAAACCATCAAAATAGGCGCATGCTTGCATGAAACTGAAAAGTTAGCATTCATTGCATTTCTACGAACCTATTTAGATGTGTTTGCATGGACGTATGAAGACATGCCGGACATAGATCCCAGCATTGTCGAGCATCGTCTTCCCTTAGATGCAGGTGTAAAACCCATAAAGCAGAAGCTTAGGAAAATACACCCGAATGTACACACGTAAGTCAAAGAGGGTTTAGAAGATCTGCTAAAAGTCGGATTTATAAAACCCATTGCGTATTCTGATTGGTTGTCAAATATCGTTGTGGTTCAAAAAACCAATGGGAAAATTTGAATATGCATCGATTTCAGAAACCTGAATAAAGCCACTCCAAAGGATAATTATCCTTTACCAAACATAGATTTGATAATCGATAGTACTGCAAATCATGAAATGTTTTCATTTATGGACGGCTATTCAGGCTATAATCAAATCAAACTAAGTCCACGAGATCAGGGTAAGATCGCCTTCACAACCCCATGGGGCACGTACTGCTATACAGTCATGCCCTTTGGTTTGAAAAATGCCGGCGCGACATACCAATGAGCCATGAACACGATCTTCCATGATCAAATTCATGAGCTTGTAGAAGTGTATGTAGATGATCTCTTGGCAAAATCCAAAACCCGATGCACCCATATCGAATGTTTACAAAAGATTTTCGAAAGGCTTAGGCTTTACCAAGTAAAGCTAAACCCTCAAAAATGTGTGTTCGGGGTAGAATCAGGGAAGCTTCTAGGCTTTATGGTGAGCCAAAGGGGAATAGAAGTCGACCCCTCTAAGTGTCGAGCCATCATAGACATGGCTCCACCCTCCAATCTCACCCAAATCCGTAGCCTCCAGGGTTGATTACAATCCGTTCGCCCATTCATATCGAATCTGGCAACTAGATGCGAACCCTTCAACAAACTGTTGAGGAAGGGTACGAAATTCTTATGGGATGACGAATGCCAAAAGTCCTTCGAGAGACTGAAGGCATACTTGGTTAATCCCCCCGTTTTGAATCCTCCAAAGCAAGGAAAATCGCTTTTATTATACATCTCCGTGCATGTAAATGCTTTAGGAGCCCTGTTGGCTCAATACGAGGATGACACCCATAAGGAGTATGCCATCTACTATATTTCGAAAACTCTCTTGGCTTATGAACGAAATTATCAAGTCATGGAGAAGACGTGCCTATCACGAGTTGGCCACTCGATTGGTCCAATCCTTCCAGTCGTGTAAACTCACACACATAGGAAGAGAGGACAATGGCATCGCCGATGCCCTCTCCTCCTTGGGTTCAGCCTTGAAGGTCGATCCCATTTCAGGGACCAGATCTTTGGAAATATGGCATGCGCCCCACCCATCCACACACGACTTGGATATTTGCCAAAACAACCCAGAGTCTATTAAAAAACCCTGGTTTTATGACATAAAACAATTTTTAGAAAATGGGGGATTCACCGAGGATGCCACATCCAAAGATAAGGCATTCAGTCGTAAGATTTCGACCCGATACACCATTCTGGGTGGGGTTTTATACAAAAAAGAGTTTTACCGGCATTCTGCTTAGGTGTATCGACCTAGAGGAGGCTAGGATAGTGATGCATGAGTTCCACGATGGAGAATGTGGAGGTCATGTAAATGCCAACATGATGGCAATGAAAATACTTAGAGGGGGCTATTTTTGGTCCACCCTGAAAAGGGATTGTCACGATCATGTTAGGAAGTGTCATCCATGTCAAGTGCATGGCATGCCATTCATATCCCATCATCTGCATTGCATTCCGTGGTCAACCCCTGGCCATTTACCATGTGGGCGTTTGACATTGTAGGCCCAATATTTCCAAAGGCCTCGAATGGGCATCAATTTATTTTAGCAGCCACGGAGTATTTCTCCAAGTGGGTGGAAGCCATTTCCCTAACCAATGTAATGGGGCAACATGTGGTGGCTTTCATCCGGAGGAATATCTTGGCTCGATTTGGGGTTCCACGAGACCTTGTGTCTGATAATGGTACCCCATTCAAGAACGAGCGGATGGTTAAGTTGTGCAACATCTATGGCATAACTCACCACTTCTCCTCGCCCTACTACCCTCAAGGCAACGGCCAAGCCGAAGCCTCAAACAAGACTCTCATTAGTATTATTAAGAAAACCTTAGAGAAGGGTAGGACGTGGCACGAGAAGCTGGATGAAGCCTTATGGGCTTATAGGACTTCCATCCGGACTCCCACGAATGCCACACCATTCGAATTGGTCTATGGCACAAACGCCATTCTTCCCATTCATACTCAACTGCATTCATTCCATACATCCATAGCACTCGACCTCCCCCTAGAGACGCTTCAACATGCTAGGATGGCTGAACTAGATTTGCTAGATGAGAGGCGACTCCTTGCCATGGATCATGCTCGTGCATACCGGCAAAGGATAGCCCGACATTATAGCAAACACATGAGACCTCGCCACTTTGAAGTGGGAGATCTGGTCTTAAAAACCATCCACCATCGTGGCCCACACCCCCTAGGCAAGTGGCGCCCCAACTGGGATGGACCCTATGTTGTACGAGCAACCACTACGAACAATTCGTATTGGTTGATCGATGTAGAAGGTAGGAATTTAGCAGATCCTATCAATATTCAATACTTAAAGAAGTATCATGTGTAGGATCTGGATTAAATTCCAGTTTTCGAAAATTTTTAAGGGATAGCTGCCCTGAGACATGTGAATAAGGTGAAAAGGCAAAGTCGTGTGACCCTGAGTGAGAGAATTCGCACTTGTGAAAGAGTGGAGTCTTCAAAATCGTGGTTACATTTCAAAGTCCTTCTTCTTACAAAGAAAGGCCTAGTTCAATATAGCAAGATACTTGCAAGTAGTACGTGCTATTTCTAAATAGGCTGATCTGGAATGGATCGAGTGTAGGCTTGGGATAAGTCCTCCCCTCTTCTCTTCTTCTTCTAAAAGGAAAACAAAGGCCCAAATAAAGGGAATTTCCCATTTCGAAGTATCTTTCCAAAAGAAAGAAACCAGATTTCCAAAGAAAAATCGAATCTCCTGTGAAAAAGAGGGATTAAAGAAAAAATACTCCCAAAGCCAGACCCTCTATGAAAAAAAGGAAAAAGAGGCCAAAAAGCTCAAAAAGAGCAGTTTTCCGCCTTCTGTGCCTCAAACTGCGGGACGCTTTAGAAGGAACCGTGGTATCTCTTTCCCATCCCTGGCTTATCCCAAGCTAAAGCATGGTTCATTTCGAGGAATCCTAAAGTAAAAATAGGATTTACTTACTTGAATTTCATCTTGTTTTAGAATTCGACGTTTCGAGTAAGGCGTAGGGATTTGAAATATAGCTGGTTTTCTTATAAAACCTTCGCTAGATAAGCGAGTGTTAAGACTCAAACAAGGGCAAGCACGAAGAGCTCGAGATCCTTAGGATCGAGGCTCAAGACAGTTTTCCCTTTTGTAAATAGCTTTTGTAAATAAGTTTTGAAAACCGAACATCGAACAGCATAGGATTTTGCTCACTTGGAGCAGTAGGCCTTGTAAGTCTCTAGAGTTCGACCACATCTGGTCTCTGGGAGGTCGCCACTTTTGGCACCACACCCATGTCATTTGCATTCCACGCATGGTACTTGCATGAACATGATCTCATTTTAGGACCAGATTCCATAGAACCCTTTGGCGTGATATCTCCTCCTACCAGAGTTTGTAAATTGAGATTTTTGCTAAAAATGGGACGATCCTATATTCTTCGTGGCTAGATCTAGGGAGACATTAAAAGGGGTGTTTGTCATCTTTGCCCTTATCCAAATCTATTTGGACAAGGCCAAAGAGGGGCATCTGTAAACACCCCGAAATCCCACGAATTTCTCAAAATCCATCTGGTTTTGTACAAGCAGCCCCAAAGGGCCATTTTGAGTCTGGAAACCCAGGAGCCTTCCAGACAACCCTGTATATATGTTTTAAACTTCATATTTCAAAAATATATAATATGGCTTTTGAAAACCTTTTAAAACACGTTTTTGAAACCCCGAAGTGGCTTGGCCCGATCAAGACAGGACCAGGAGAGCTAAAAAGAGCCCGGAACCGGAGCACATGTCAAGCCCGGCACAGCAACTCTTGTATCACATTCATACCCGCAGGATCTCGAACGTCCAAGACCCTGTTCTTATCAAAATGTCATTTGAAGTCATCTTCGGAAGACAGAAACGGAGGCGGACGACCATGTTGGCGAAGACCCAACGCAGACGGAGTACTGATGCGGTCAGACCCCGCACAAATCGTCCGTTTCGAACCCAGCTCGAAGGAGTCAGAGTTCAGTTTGGATTGGATCTGGACCATATATATCCAGATCCCAATCCAAACCCATGTATGGACTTGGATTTGGATTTGGATTCAAAAATCCAATCCAATATCCATATCCATGGCCCACATCACCTTCTCATAAATGGAGGTGGGGGCCCACTTGAAATTCACGTGGGATTATGGGCATGAGAGAGAGTGGGGATGGATAATATCAAGAGTGTTGTAATTAAGCTTGACTTGTGTGTCAAGTTTGGGGTTAATCATGTGGGTTAGCCTAATTGAGTGGGTTTAAGCTTGTAATTAGCCAAAACCTAACCTAGGGTTGCACCAACATGAGGTGGTTAAGGTCTATGGGCCATGCAAAGGGAGCTCCCTCACCTAAACCTAACCCAAAACACCTAATCCTAGCCTACCACCCTAATCCACCCCTAATCTGAGCCTAATCACCTAACCCACTTCCCTAATCCCAGCCTAATCCCAACCTAATCACCTAACCCACTTCCCTAATCCTTCCCTAAACCTAGGTTAATTTCCCCAAACCTGGGTTAATTTCCCCAAACCTAGCCTAATCACCTAACCTAGCTCACTAAACCTCACCCTAAAACCCAACCACCTAACCTAGCCCTAAACCCCTAAACCACCCCTAGCCCACAATCTACCCAAACCACTAGTTTTTAAAATATCTGGCCCAACCCTTTCCAGCCCACCTTATCTTCATACCACCCTACCTAAACCACCTAACCACTACCCCAAACCCAGCCCTAACCGACCTACCCATCCCTATATAAACTCCCCCCCTTGGGGGCGGGTTCTCCTAGCTAGAATCGCCTTCCCCAAGCCCAACCGAGCCCCCACTTCCCAGCCCAGCCGAACCTGCTCCACCTGCTCCGCCTGCACCACCACCATCCCTCCATCCCACCACCACTTGCACCGCCATCTCCACCACCTCCCGGCCAAGCCTCACTACATCGAGCCTTCACTCTTATTCCCAAGACCTTAGTAAAGGCCTTATTGCAGTTATATTTGGGTTTCATTTATGTCGTGTGTGTAGTACTTCAATTCAAGCACTTACACACATTGAGCCTTCGCTCTTACTCCCAAGACCTTAGTCAAGGCCATACTGCAATTTATATTTGGGTTTAATTTCATGTCGTGTGTGTAAGTCTTTTCAATTCAAGCACGCACCCACATTGAGCCTTCGCTCTTATTCCCAAGACCTTAGTAAAGACCTTATTGCAGTTATATTTGGGTTTCATTTATGTCGTGTGTGTAGTACTTCAATTCAAGCACTCACACACATTGAGCCTTCGCTCTTACTCCCAAGACCTTAGTCAAGGCCATACTGCAATTTATATTTGGGTTTAATTTCATGTCGTGTGTGTAAGTCTTTTCAATTCAAGCACGCACCCACATTGAGCCTTCTCTCTTATTTGCAAGACCCGAGTAAGGGCTCATATACATATTCTATATACATATCTCCCTTCGGCACTTACTTTACAAGTCATTTCCCTTCGGTTATTTCCCTTCGGTTATTTCCTTTCAGTATTGTCTTTACATTTCGGGTTTTCCCTTTGGAGTAGCGTGAGTTTGCATTGCATCTATGCCATACCACGAGGTAGGACGCATATTGCATCGAAGCAAGCCCCGCTCGAATTCGCCCATGTAGTGGAGTGTTCATAACACACAAACTAGGTGGCCCGAAAAGGGATAAAAGAAAAGACTTAGGCACGTGCAAATCCACGTGATCTAAAACATGCAATCGCATTTTAAAAAACCCGAAATAGACACCTCGAACCGCTTCGTAGACTTTCTCTCCAAAACTCGATTTTTTGCAAAGCGTACAGAGTGACCCTTGCGCATCGGTGCAAGAAGGTCTGCGACGACAAGAGCTTACTTGCTCACAGTCGCCACGTTTAGAAGTCAGTGTTAAAAATATCTTCGCTAGCTTAAGTAAGCTACCTGGCACGCCCTGTTTGCATACATAGGCCTTAGACACACGAGAGGATCTGCTCCGAGCCCTGAAAAGGCGAGAGGCGGGGATTTTCGCGCGTCTACACTTTTCAAGCTTTTTTCAAAATTTCCTAAGTACAAGCAAAGAAAACAAGTTTAAAACGACACCCTTTTAACAAAATTTTTCGCAAGCTTCTAACTTAAAACTCGATTTTTGAAAGGCTCAGGTCCCACCGGGCATGCCAATCTCTATAGACGCAGGAAAATCCCCACCTTCTTAGGGCCTGGAGTGGATCCTCCCTTGCGTCTAAGGCCTATTTATATAAACAGGGCATGCCAGCTAGCTTACCTAAGCTAGCGAAGATATATTTTAATCTGACTTCTAACATGGCGATTGTGAGCAAGTGAGCTCTTGTCATCGCAGACCTTCTTGCACCGATGCGCAAGGGTCAGTCTGTACGCTTTCAAAAATCGAGTTTTGGGATAGAAAAAGCTTATGAAGCGGTTCGAGGTGTTTTGATTCGGGTCTTTCATACGATGGCAGATTTTAGATCACGTGAGTTTGTACGTGCCTAAGTCTTTCCTTTTATCCCTTTATGGGCCACCTAGGTGTGTGTTATGAACACTCCACTACATGGGGCGAATTTTGAGCGGGAGTATGGGGCTTGCTTCGATGCAATATGCATCCTACGTCGTGGTATGGCGTAGATGCAATGCAAACTCAAGCTACTCCAAAGGGAAAACCCGAATGTAAAGACAATGCCGAAGGGAAATGACTTGTAATGTAAATGCCGAAGGGAGATTTGTATATAGGGTATATACGTGCCCTTACTTGGGTCTTGCAAATAAGAGCGAAGGCTCAATGTGGGTGCGTGCTTCAATTGAAAGACTTACACACACGACATGAAATAAAACACAAATATAACTTGCAGTATGGCCTTGATTAAGGTCTTGGGAATAAGAGCGAAAGCTCAATGTGTGTGAGTGCTTGAATTGAAGTACTACGCACACAACATGAAATTAAACCCAAATAGTATAACACGACCCTTACTTGGGTCTTTCAAATAAGAGCGAAGGCTCAATGTGGGTGCGTGCTTGAATTGAAAGACTTACACACACGACATGAAATAAAACCCAAATATAACTTGCAGTATGGCCTTGATTAAGGTCTTGGGAATAAGAGCGAAAGCTCAATGTGTGTGAGTGCTTGAATTGAAGTACTATGCACACAACATGAAATTAAACCCAAATAGTATAACACGGCCCTTACTTGGGTCTTTCAAATAAGAGCGAAGGCTCAATGTGGGTGCGTGCTTGAATTGAAAGACTTACACACATGACATGAAATAAAACCCAAATATAACTTGCAGTATGGCCTTGATTAAGGTCTTGGGAATAAGAGCGAAAGCTCAATGTGTGTGAGTGCTTGAATTGAAGTACTACGCACACAACATGAAATTAAACCCAAATAGTATAACACGGCCCTTACTTGGGTCTTTCAAATAAGAGTGAAGGCTCAATGTGGGTGCGTGCTTGAATTGAAAGACTTACACACACGACATGAAATAAAACCCAAATAGTATAGCACGGCCCTTACTTGGGTCTTTCAAATAAGAGCGAAGGCTCAATGTGTGTGAGTGCTTGAATTGAAAGACTTACACACGCGACATGAAATGAAAACCCAAATAGTATAGCACGGCCCTTACTTGGGTCTTTCAAATAAGAGCGAAGGCTCAATGTGTGTGAGTGCTTGAATTGAAAGACAACACACTCAACTCAAGCAAAAACCTACGTAAGTTAAAATATATATATATATATATATATTTACGTATTAGGGGCTGATTAGGCCCATGTGTGTTCAAAATCGTGCACAACTAAGAGAGTGCACATGTGTGTGGGTGTGCCAAGCCACGTTATTACAAGCGGGGGGAGACTATGCTCATTTATTACAACCCCGTATCGAATTGAATTTTAAGCAAGTATACAACTAAGGACCGAGTTAGGCACTTACTAATAGCTGGTCCGAAGATGCCTTGCTTGAGCGTGGGCTTGGCCTTCGCCTTGGGCTGCAAGAGGGAGCTCCACGAAGTTGATCGGCAAGAGGGGCTACTGGCCGGTTACAAATGGGGCACGAGAGAGGCGCCTTGAAGATGGCCGGCTGCTTAGTGAAGGGCTAGTTTTGTGTGTGGGGCTAAGGTGACTATGTAGGGTCACTAAGGGAGCTTGTAAGGTTAGGGAGTATGGCACTAAGGGAGCCTAAGGGAGTGTCTAAGGGAGGATATAGGGGAAGGATATGGCTGGCTGGTGGCTGGCCGAAGGGATAGGTGACAGTCGGTTGGAGTGGCCGACTGCTAGGGAGGCTTGGTGGTGGCGGGCTGCTAGGGTGGCTAGGCAATGGTGGATGGGAAGGGAACTAGCTAGGGTAAGGGGTAAGGTGGTGGTGGATGTGGTGAGGTGATATGGGCAGATCTTAGGGAGTTGGGCAGAGTGGCCGGGTGTAGCTAGGGTGTCTAGGTAGTGGCGGGTAGGTAGATTGGTTGAGGCTTGGCTGAATGGGAGTGGTGGTGACAAGTGGGTGGTGCTGGGGTAATATGGTGGTGGTGCAGGTGGCTGAGAGTGGAGGGGGAGCGTAGAAGAGGTGAGGTGGAGTATGGGGTACTAACCGAATGATGGGAGGCGGCGGGTGGTTGAGGAGCAGCCGGGTGTGGTGGAGTGGCTGGTTCGGTCGGATGTGGAGGATGGCGACGGATGCCTGGGGAGTGGTGGAGCAGGTGGAGCATGGTGGTGGCTGGTGGTGGTGCAGGTGGAAGAGCCGGCTGGGCTGGAAAGGGTGAGTGAGAGAGTTGAGGGAAGGTCGGCTGGAAAATGGAGGACCAAAGCTGAAAAACCCGCCCACTAGGGGGGGTTTATAGCTTTTGTGAAGGGCGGTGGGGCTGGTTTTGGGGTAGTGGTTAGGTGGTCTAGGGGTGGTGGTAAGGTAGTAAGGTGGGCTGGTATTAGGGTAGGGCCAGATATTTTAAATACAAGGGGTTTTGGGTAGATTGTGTGCTAGGTTTAGGTAGGGTGGTTTAGAGGTTTAGGGTTTAGCTAGGTGGGTTGGTTTTGGGGTGAGGTTTAGTGAGGTGGGTTAGGTGATTAGGCTAGGATTAGTTTAGGTTTAGGGAATTTAACTTAGGTTTAGGGAAGGATTAGGGAAGTGGGTTAGGTGATTAGGTTGGGATTAGGGAAGTGGGTTAGGTGATTAGGCTAGGATTAGGACCGGATTAGGGTAGAAGGCTAGGATTAGGTGTTTTTGGTTAGGATTAGATTAAGGAGCTCCCTTTGCATGACCCATGGACCCTAATCATATCATGTTGGTGCAGCCCTAGGTTAGGTTTTGGCTAATTCTAAGCTTAAACCCATGTTAACTAGGCTAACCCACATGATTAACCCCAAACTTGACACACAAGTCAAGCTTAATTACAATAGACCTTGATCTTATCCTCCCCCACTCTCTCTCATGCCCATAATCCCACTTGAAATTCAAGTGGGCCCCACCTCCATTTATGAGAAGGTGATGTGGGCCATGGATATGGATATTGGATTGGATCTCTAGATCCAAATCCAAATCTAAGTCCATACATGAGTTTGGATTGGGATCTGGATATATATGGTCCAGATCCGATCCAAACTGAACTCTGACTCCTTCGAGCTCTGTTCGAAACGAACGGTTTGTGCGGGGTCTGACAGCATCAGTACTCCGTCTGCGTTGGGTCTTCGCCAACATGATCGTCCGCCTCTGTTTTTGCCTTCTAGAGATGACTTCAAATGATGTTTTGATGATAACAGGGTCTTGGACGTTCGAGATCCTGGGGGTGGGTTCAATGTAAGAGTTGTTGCGCCGGGCTTGACATGTGCTCCGGTTTCAGGCTCTCCTTAGCTTTCCTGGTCCTGTTTGGATGAGGCCAAGCTGCTTCGGGGTTTCAAAAACATGTTTAAAAAGGTTTTTAAAGCCATATTATACATTTTTGAAATATGTAAAGTTCAAAACATATGTACAGGGTTGTCTGGAAGGCTCCTGGGTTTCCAAACTCAAAATGGCCCTTTGGGGCTGCTTTTATAAAACCAGGTTGTTTTGAGGAATTCGTGGGATTTCGGGGTGTTTACACCCGCGCACCCGAGTCACCCGGCCAGCATCTCCCCTTGTCGTTCAACTCCGAGGAGCTCCCTCTTGCAGCCCAAGGCGAAGCCAAACCTACGCTCAAGCAAGTCACCTCTGGACCAGCTATAAGTAAGTGCCTAACTCGGTCCTTAGTTGTAGACTTGCTTAAATTAAATTTGATACGGGGTTGTAATAACGGAGCATAGTCTCCCCCCGCTTGTAATAATGTGGCTTGGCACACCCACACACACGTGCACTTGAGCCTACCTCGCTCTTAGTTGTGCACGATTTTGAACACACACGGGCCTAATCAGCCCTTTATATATGAGTTTATGTATATACTTTAAGTAGCGTAGGGTTTTGCTTGAGTTGCGTGTGTTGTCTTTCAATTCTCGCACTCACACACATTGAGCCTTAGCTCTTATTTGTAAGACCCAAGTAAGGGCCGTGTTATACTATCCTTGGGTTTATTTCATGTTGTGTACGTAGTACTTCAATTCAAGCACTCACACACATTGAGCTTTCGCTCTTATTCCCAAGACCTTGATTAAGGCCATACTACAATTTATATTTGGGTTTAATTTCATGTTGTGTGCGTAGTACTTCAATTCAAGCACTCACACACATTGAGCTTTCGCTCTTATTCCCAAGACCTTAATTAAGGCCATATTGCAAGTTATATTTGGGTTTCATTTCATGTCATGTGTGTAGTACTTCAATTCTCGCACGCACCCACATTGAGCCTTCGCTCTTATTTGCAAGACCCAAGTAAGGGCCCATATATATATTATATACGTATTTCCCTTCGGCATTTACATTACAAGTCATTTCCCTTTGGCATTTACATTTCAAGTCATTTCCCTTCGGTATTGTCTTTTAAATTTGGGTTTTCCCTTTGGAGTAGCGTGAGTTTGCATTGCATATACCTCATACCACGAGTTAGGACGCATATTGCATCAAAGCAAAATCCCATACTCCCGCTCAAAATCGCCACATTTAGTGGAGTGTTCATAACACACACCTAGGTGGTCCCAAAGAGGGATAAAAAGAAAGACTTAGGCACGTGCAAATCCACGTGATCTAAAATCTGAAACCATACCAAAAAGACCCAAATTAAACACCTCGAACCGCTTTCCTAGGCTCTTTCCACTCAAAACTCGATTTTTAAAAGCGTATAGACTGACCCTTGCGCATCGGTGCAAGAAGGTCTGCGACGACAAGAGCTTGCTTACTCACAGTCGCCACGTTAGAAGTCAGGTTTAAAATATATCTTCGCTAGCTTAGGTAAGCTAGCTGGCATGCCCTATTTGTTTAATAGGACTTAGACACACGAAAAGGTTCGCTTCAGGCCTAAGAACCAGGAGGCAAAGATTTTCTGCGTCTACAGAAGTTTGGTACGCCCGGTGGGACGTGAGTCTTTTAAAAGTCGAGTCATTCTAGGAACTTGCGAAAAGATTTTCAAAGAGGTGTTGTTTTAACTCTGTTTTCTTTACTTGTACTTAGGAATTTTGAAAAAGGCTTGAAAGCATGTCAAAATCCAACCCAAGTGAAGTGTCGAGCCAAGGCTCATGCGCATCAAGTTCTCACTCTAGGAGGATTTTGGAAAACAAGACCAAACTAGACGAGATAGAGGACCTGAGAAGGGAATTCGAGGCCAAAATCGATGCTCTCAACCAAGAGGCTGAAGTAGGCAATTCGTGTTCATCGAATGGTGAACAAAAGGCCAAAAGAAAATCTGAAAAACCTCGCAAGCAAAAAGAGGCCTCCATAATAGAAGGCAACCAATACCACGAGTCCTTCACACAAAAGGACCGTAAAGCCCTACAGCAGCTGCTGAAAGGGCAAAATAAAGAGAAAAGAAGTTACGCCCTGTCTGATTTCCTTCCTATGGATTACGAAACAGATAGTGATATGATGAAATACCGAACTTCCATCGGTATGATGGCATGGGAGACCGTAGGTCTCACTTGCAACTTTTCTCGCGTCGAGCCCATAAGAAGAAAAAGGACTCGATGAAATGGGTGTATTGGTTCCCTTTATCCCTTAAAGGCACAGTTGCCAAATGGCTGGCTTCCTACGACTTAAGCCAGTTCGCTACTTTTGAAGAGTTAGCGAACTGCTTCATGCAAAGATTTGCACATAACGTAGAAGTCACACCGACTCTGAACACTTTAAGGGATACAAAGCAAGGCATGAACGAAGACGTGCATGCCTTCATTATACGATGGAGGTCACTTTTGGGCCAAGTGCGAGAGCCCATATCCGAAGGATGCGCAGTCATGCTCATCTTGGATAATTTTAAAAGCGAGTTAAAAACCCTTCTCTCACTCCATGAGATCTCAACTTTCCATAAGTTGATCAAAAAGGCATCCATTTTCGAAACAAACTTGAGAAAAGGGACATACGATCACTTATGGAAAGGAAGTGTCGTTTCTAAAACCCGCTTGGAAAAGCCCGTCACTTATGGGCTATCCACGATGGACAAAGGGGCAAAGGCCCATAAAATCGCCAATGTCTGGGTGGATCCAAGCGTGGCGAGCACTTCCAAAAATTTTGAAAAACTAGAAAATAAAAGGGAGCGAAACTTTCAAAAACCGATTAAAAAACGGAAGTACACACCGCTGGGGCAACCTGTGTCGGAGGTCCTAGACCTCCTACTTGCCCAAGGCATGATAGAACTTCCGTAATCTCCGAAGGCGTCACTTCTAAAGGGGGGTATTTAAATCGATTTTGCAAGTATCATCGGCTCAAAGGCCATGATACCAAACATTGTTTCCCCTTTTAAATAAAATTGAGAACTTGATAGCGGAGGGTCGGCTCCAGGTCACTGCAGAACCAGAGCCACCTCAAGCTATCTTCAAAGAACCCTTTCCCAAGCACGCCAGTAGCAGTGGGAAAGGAAAGGAGGTTGTAAACACCCCGAAATCCCACGAATTTCTCAAATCAACCTGGTTTTATAAAAGCAGCCCCAAAGGGCTATTTTGAGTATGAAAACCCAGGAGCCTTCCAGGCAACCCTGTACATATGTTTTGAACTTTACATACTTCAAAAATATATAATATGGCTTTAAAAACCCTTTTAAACATGTTTTTGAAACCCCGAAGCAGCTTGGCCTGATAAAGACAGGACCAGAAAAGCCAAAGAGAGCCCGGAACCAGAGCACATGTCAAGCCCGGTACAGCAACTCTCGTATTGAATCCACCCCCAGGATCTCGAACGTCCAAGACCTTGTTATCATCAAAACATCATTTGAAGTCATCTCCGAAAGGCGAAAAGAGAGGCGGACAATCATGTTGGCGAAGACCCAACGCAGACGGAGTACTGATGCTGTCAAACCTTGCACAAACCGTTCGTTTCAAACACAACTCGAAGGAGTTAGAATTCAGTTTGGATCGGATCTGGACCATATATATCCAGATCCCAATCCAAACCCATGTGTGGACTTGGATTTGGATTTGGATCTAGAGATCCAATCCAATATCCATATCCATGGCCCACATCACCTTCTCATAAATGGAGGTGGGGCCCACTTGAATTTCACGTGGGATTATGGGCATGAGAGAGAGTGGGGGAGGATAAGATCAAAGTGTGTTATAATTAAGCTTGACTTGTGTGTCATGTTTGGGGTTAATCATGTGGGTTAGACTAGTTAACATGGGTTTAAGCTTGTAATTAGACAAAACCTAACCTAGGGCTGCACCAACATGATATGATTAGGGTCTATGGGTCATGCAAAGGGAGCTCCTTAATCTAAACCTAACCAAAAACACCTAATCCTAGCCTTTTACCCTAATCCGGTTCTAATCCTAGCCTAATCACCTAACCCACCTCACTAAACCTCACCCCAAAACTAACCCACATAGCTAAACCCTAAACCTCTAAACCACCCCACCTAAACCTAGCACACAACCTACCCAAAACCCCTTGTATTTAAAATATCTGGCCCTACCCTTTCCAGCCCACCTTATCACCACACCACCCTACCTAAACCACCTAACCACTACCCTAATACTAGCCCCAACCGCCTCTTGCAGCCCTATATAAACCCCCCCCTAAGGGGCGGGTTTTCCAAGCTCTTTCACCCCCCTTTCCAGCACAACCGAACCCACGACCTGCACCACTTCCAGCCGGGTCTTCCACCTGCCACCACCGTGCTCCACCTGCTCCACTCAACCTCCGCCGGCCAACCACCCGTCGCCATCCTTCTCATCCGATCGAACCAGTCGCTCCACCACACCCAACTGCTCCTCAACCAACCACTACCTCCCATCATCGCCGGTTAGTACCCCATCCCTCACCTCACCTCTTCTCCACTCCCACTCCACTCTCAGCCACTTGTACCACCACCATCTTCCCCTAACACCAGCCACTTATCACCACCACTCCCATTCGGCCAGGCCTCAACCGCTCTAACAACCCGCCACTACCTAGACACCCTAGCTACACCCGGCCACTCTACTCAACTCCCTAAGACCTGCCAATCTTACCTCACCACATCCACCACCACCTTACCCCATACCCTAGCTAGCTTCCTTCCCATCCTCCACCCATAGCTACACTAACTGCCCGCCACCACCAAGTCTCCCTAGCAGTCGGCCACTCCAACTGACTGCCATATACCCTTTCGGCCAAGCCACCCGCCAGCCATATCCTTCCCCCAAGTACTCCCTTAGACACTCCCTTAGGCTCCCCCTTAGTGCCATACTCCCTAACCTTACAACCTCCCTTAGTGACCCTACATAGTCACCTTAGCCCCACACACAAAACCAGCCCTTCGCTAAGCAGCCGACCATCTTTATGGCGCCTCTCCCGCTCCCCATTTGCAGCCGGCCAGCAGCCCCTCTTGCCGATCAACTCCGCGGAGCTCCCTCTTGCAGCCCAAGGTGAAGGCCAAGCCCACGGTCAAGCAAGGCTTCTTCAGACCAGCTATTAGTAAGTGCCTAACTCGGTCCTTAGTTGTATACTTGCTTAAAAATTTAATTCGATACGGGGTTGTAATAACGGAGCATAGTCTCCCCCCGCTTGTAATAACATGGCTTGGCACACACACACACGTGCACTCTCTTAGTCGTGCACGATTTTGAACACACACGGGCCTAATCAACCCCCAATCTATAAATATATATATATATATATATATTAACTTACGTAGGGTTTTGCTTAAGTTGGGTGTGTTGTCTTTCAATTCAAGCACTCACACACATTGAGCCTTCGCTCTTATATGAAAGACCCAAGTAAGGGCCGTGCTATACTATTTGGGTTTTCATTTCATGTAGTGTGTGTAAGTCTTTCAATTCAAGCACTCACACACATTGAGCCTTCGCTCTTATTTGAAAGACCCAAGTAAGGGTCGTGCTATACTATTTGGGTTTTCATTTCATGTCGTGTGTGTAAGTCTTTCAATTCAAGCACTCACACACATTGAGCCTTCGTCTTATTTGAAAGACCCAAGTAAGGGCCGTGCTATACTATTTGGTTTTTCATTTCATGTCGTGTGTGTAAGTCTTTCAATTCAAGCACTCACACACATTGAGCCTTCGCTCTTATTTGAAAGACCCAAGTAAGGGCCGTGTTATACTATTTGGGTTTAATTTCATGTTGTGTGCATAGTACTTCAATTCAAGCACTCACACACATTGAGCTTTCGCTCTTATTCCCAAGACCTTAATCAACGCCATACTGCAAGTTATATTTGGGTTTTATTTCATGTCATGTGTGTAAGTCTTTCAATTCAAGCACACACCCACATTGAGCCTTTGCTCTTATTTGCAAGACCCAAGTAAGGGCACGTATATACCCTATATACATATCTCCCTTCGGCATTTACATTACAAGTCACTTCCCTTCGGTTATTTCCCTTCAGTTATTTCCCTTCGGCATTGTCTTTACATTCGGGTTTTCCCTTTGGAGTAGCGTGAGTTTGCATTGCATCAACGCCATACCACGAGGTAAGACGCATATTGCATCGAAGCAAGCCCCGTACTCCTGCTCAAAATTCACCCCATGTAGTGGAGTGTTCATAACACATACCTAGGTGGCCCATAAAGGGATAAAAGGAAAGACTTAGGCACGTGCAAATCCACGTCATCTAAAATCTGCCATCATATTAAAAACCCGAATCAAAAACACCTCGAACCGCTTTCGTAAGCTTTTCCTACCCTAAACTCGATTTTTAAAAGCGTACAGACTGACCCTTGCGCATCGGTGCAAGAAAGTCTGCGACGACAAGAGCTCACTTGCTCACAGTCGCCATGTTAGAAGTCAGAATTAAAATATATCTTCGCTAGCTTAGGTAAGCTAGCTGGCACGCCCTGTTTATATAAATAGGCCTTAAACACATGAGAGGATCCGCTCCAGGCCCTGAGAAGCCAGAGGCGGGGATTTTCCTGCGTTTACAGAGATTGGCACGCTCGGTGGGACGTGAGCCTTTCAAAAATCGAGTTTTAAGTTAGAAGCTTGCGAAAAATTTTGTTAAAAAGGTGTCGTTTTTAACTTGTTTTCTTTGCTTGTACTTAGGAAATTTTGAAAAAGCTTGAAAAGCATGTGAAAATCCAATCCAAGTGAAGTGTCGAGCCAAGGCTCATGCACATCAAGTTCTTACTCTAGGAGGATTTTCAAAAACAAAATAACACTAGATGAAATCGAGGACCTGAGAAGGGAGTTTGAGGCCAAAATCGATGCTCTCAGCCAAGAGGCTGAAGTAGGCGATTCGTGTTCATCAAACGGTGAACAAAGGCCTAAGAAAAAATCTGAAAAACCTCGCAAGCACAAAGAGGCCTCCGTAATGGAAGGCAACCAATACCACGAGTCCTTCACACAAAAGGACCGTAAAGCCCTACAGCAGCTGCTGAAAGGGCAAAACAAAGAGAAAAAAAGCTATGCCCTGTCTAATTTCCTTCCTATGGATTACGAAATAGACAGTGATGATGAAATACCGAACTTCCATCGGTAGGATGGCATGGGAGACCCTAGGTCTCACTTACAGCTTTTCTCGCATCGAGCCCATAAGAAAAAAAGGACTCGATGAAATGGGTGTATTGGTTCCCTTTATCCCTTAAAGGCACAGCTGCCAAATGGTTGGATTCCTACGACTTAAGCCAGTTCGCTACTTTTGAAGAGTTAGCGAACTGCTTCATGCAAAGATTTGCACACAACGTAGAAGTCACGCCGACTCTAAATACCTTAAGGGATACAAAACAAGGCATGAACGAAGACGTACATGCCTTCATTATAAGATGGAGGTCACTTTTGGGCCAAGTGCGAGAGCCCATATCCGAAGGATGCGCAGTAATGCTCATCCTGGATAACTTTAAAAGCGAGTTAAAAACCCTTCTTTCGCTCCATGAGATCTCAACTTTCCATAAGTTGATCAAAAAGGCATCCCTTTTCGAAACCAACTTGAGAAAAGGGACATACGATCACTTATGGAAAGGAAGTGCCGTTTCTAAAACCCGTTTGGAAAAGCCCATCACATACGGGCTACCCACGATGAACAAAGGGGCAAAACCCCATAAAATCGCTAATGTCTGGGTGGATCCAGGCGTGGCAGGCACTTCCAAAAATTTTGAAAAACTAGAAAATAAAATGGAGTGAAGCTTTCAAAAAACGGTTGAAAAACGGGAGTATACTCCGCTGGGGCAACCTGTGTCAAAGGTCCTAGACCTCCTACATGCCCAAGGCATGATAGAACTCCCCGAAATCCCCGAAGGAGTCACTTCCAAGGGGGGATATTTAAACCAATTTTGTAAGTATCATCAGCTCAAAGGCCATGATACCAAACGTTGTTTCTCCCTTTTAAATAAAATTGAGAACTTGATAGCGGAGGGCCGGCTCCAGGTCACTGCGGAACCTGAGCCACCTCAAGCTATCTTCAAAGAACCCTTTTCCAAACACGCCAGTGGCAGTGGGAAATGAAAGGAGGTATGTACCCTCACCTTTTCTAAGGAACTAGCACAAAAACCAGAGTCTAGTCAACCCACTTGTGCGCCCATTCTTGTACTGTACAAGAAGCCTGCCCAAGTCATCATTCGGGGACCACCAAAAGTGGAATCCCCGGCAAAACCTGTTTTGATAATCCAAGGTGCTCCTCAACTCATACTTAGAGCCAAAATTAGCGCAAACCCTAGGCTGGTCATGGGGGAAGTGACTAGATCCGGGAGGATCGATCAACCCCCACACCTATAAGGTGCTAAAAAGGTGGTCAGTGTGCCTGGCCCCTCAAAAGCATGTATCCCTGGTGTTCTGCCAAAAGCAGACAAGGACAAAGTCATCCTAAATCCTTATGACTTCGAAAACCACCTTTCAAAGATTCCTATCCACATGTCTATCCTAGAGCTTATACAAACCTCGCCTAGGCATAGACTCATGCATGAGAAAATTCTAGAAAGGGCCAAGGTTGATTCGAACATAAGTCCGAAATCCTTGTCTGCCCAAGTGGCTTTATTAGGAGAAAAATCCCCATCACTTTCTCGAAAGAAGATGTAGATAGACCCTACGAGTCCCACAACCAGGCCCTGCATATCGAGGTGGTTCTGAATAACCACTCTCTGGACAGGTGCCTAGTCGATGGGAGAGGAGGGCTCAACATCCTTCCACTTCATGTGGCATATCAAATCGGAGTCACCTTGACTTCAGTGAACCCAAGCCCCATTGTTATCACTGGATACGATGGGAATGCGTCTAGACCATTAGGATCCATCGAACTCCCAATGGAAACGGGAGGGATTGCACACACGGGGGTGTTCCATGTCTTGGACATCCACCCCCATTATAACCTGTTGCTGGGAAGACCCTGGATACACAGCTTGTGCGTTGTGCCATCCACCTTCCACAGATGTGTCAAGATCCCTTTCAGGGACCAGGTCATAGTGATCCTAGGTGAGAGTCACCCACAGCTTTAGGGGATCATAAACTCCCCTTGTTTATTGAGCTCCCAGGCCCATGAGGCTAACCTGAGGCAAATTGTGATCGAGTCACCCCGGCTCGTGTTAAACAACCCTAGGAAGGTTGTATGTGTGAAGGGGCCGCCCAAAGCAGCCCCCCTCCCGATTCTAACCCTTCTAGGACGATCCAAGCGTTCCCTATTTCCAAAGACCTTGGATAAGAAGCCATATGAGCACGATATAGACGACAGCATGTTCCAAGACCATGACCTGTACCAAAACTTTTCAAAAAACAAAAAGTCCTAGAATATGTTGTTAAACATGGGCTACATGCCCTACAAGAGTCTAGGGGCACAAAACCAGGGTCTCCTAGAGCCCATCCTTCCTAGGGCCAATCCAAGCCGATATGGGATCGGCTATACTCCCTGAATAATGCCAGAGCCACCCCCTGTGACCACCTGGGTCAAGGGTGCCCTGGAACCTGCCTTAGAAGAGACATACGACTTAGATTTCCTATTCCGAGTTTAATCCGTAGTGTTTTCCCTTTGTAGGTATGACGGAAGATCCCTTTTATAAAAATACAAAAACATTTGAAAAGCTTAAAATCAAAAAAATCGAAAAAGAAGAAAAACCAAAAACAATGGAAAAACAAAAACTCGAAAATAGAGTGCTTTGTATAGTTCCCAAGGTTCTTGTTTTACAAAAACCCAAAAAAATCGAAAATTTGGAAAATACTAAAAAGATTTTGTATATAGTTGCTCCTGGTAGGACTTTGGCAAAAGAAAAGGATTTCGATAGAAACGTCGTCTACATAGCCAGGCCAAAAATTTTGAAATCACTTTAAAAATCCAAGTACAAAACCAGGTCTTTTTGAAAATCACGCATCAAATTCCCTCGGGTCTATAGCCCACGAGAATGATCGAAGCCCAGAAGCGGATCCCCTTGAGGAAGATCCCGCTTCTGAGCTCCCAGAATTTCATAAAATTCTCGATTTTGAAAGACCTTCCCAATCAGTAGGAGGAGATTTCATACAGATAAACCTAGGGGATGATTCCAATCCCAAATCCATCAAAATAGGCGCATGTTTGCATGAACCTGAAAGATTAGTATTCATTGCATTTCTACGAACCTATTTAGATGTGTTTGCATGGACGTATGAAGACATGCTGGGCATAGACCCCAGCATTGTCGAACATCGTCTTCCCTTAGATGCGGATGTAAAACCCATAAAGCAGAAGCTTAGGAAAATACACCCGAATGTACACACGCAAGTCAAAGAGGGTTTAGAAGATCTGTTAAAAGCCGGATTTATAAAACCAATTGCGTATTCTAATTGGTTGTCAAACATCGTTGTAGTTCGAAAAGCCAA
This sequence comes from Brasenia schreberi, assembly GCA_036023115.1. NCBI lineage: Eukaryota > Viridiplantae > Streptophyta > Magnoliopsida > Nymphaeales > Cabombaceae > Brasenia > Brasenia schreberi. The sequence continues at coordinate 1,654,503 of JAYKKT010000039.1, forward strand.
TGGGAAAATTCGAATATGCATCGATTTCAGAAACCTTAATAAAGTCACTCCAAAGGATAATTATCCTTTACCAAACATAGATTTGATAGTCGATAGTACTGCAAATCATGAAATGTTTTCGTTTATGGATGGCTATTCAGGCTATAATAAAATCAAACTAAGCCCACGAGATCAGGGTAAGACCGCCTTCACAACCCCATGGGGCACGTACTGCTATATAGTCATGCCCTTTGGTTTGAAAAATACCGGCAAAACATACCAACGAGCCATGACCACGATCTTCCATGATCAGATTCATGAGCTCAAAGAAGTGTATGTAGATGATCTCTTGGCAAAATCCAAAACCTGATGCACTCATATCGAATGTTTGCAAAAGATTTTCAAAAGGCTTAGGCTTTACAAAGTGAAGCTAAACCCTCAAAAATGTGTATTTGGGGTAGAATCAGGGAAGCTTCTGGGCTTTATGGTGAGCCAAAGGGGTATAGAGAAGTCGACCCCTCCAAGTGTCGAGCCATCATAGACATGACTCCACCCTCCAATCTCAACCAAATCCGTAGCCTCCAAGGTTGTTTACAATCCGTTCGCCGATTCATATCGAATCTGGCGACTAGATGCGAACCCTTCAACAAATTGTTGAGGAAGGGCACGAAATTCTTATGGGATAATCAATGCCAAAAGCCCTTCGAGAGACTAAAGGCATACTTGGTTAATCTCCCTGTTTTAAACCTTCCAAAGCAAGGAAAACCGCTTTTGCTTTACATCTCCGTGCATGCAAATGCTTTAGGAGCCCTATTGGCTCAATACGAGGATGACACCCATAAGGAGTATGCCATCTACTATATTTCGAAAACTCTCTTGGCTTATGAACGAAATTATCAAGCCATGGAGAAGACGTGCTTGGCCCTAGTTTGGGCCTGCCAGAAATTCGGACACTATTTCTTAGATCACAAGATCTGGATAGTGTCCAAACTTGATCCAATCAAGCACTTGTTCGAAAAACCCATTCTCATGAGTAGATTGGGCAAATGGCAACTCCTTCTAATGGAGTATGACCTGAAATACCATCACCAGATCTCCATTAAGGGGCAAGCCCTAGCAGATTACGTGACTGAGTTCCCCTTAGAGGATGCATATCCCACTCTTGCTGAAATGCCTGATGAAGGCATATTACAAAACCATTTTCAAAACCACATTCTGGCAAACAATTTCGAAAACCAAGTGTGGAAGATGCACTTCGAAGGGGCATGAAACCAACGAGAGGCTGGTGCCGGGGTCATCCTCATCTCCCCTGAAAAGGGCGAGATTCCCATAGCAGTCCGCCTAGATTTCGAATGTTCCAACAATATAGCTGAGTATGAAGCACTCATACAAGGCTTAAGGATTTCGAAAACTCTAGGGGCATCACGCATCGAGGTCTTTGGAGATTTGCTCCTTGTCATAAACCAGGTTTTGAAAATTTGGCAAGTACCTAATGAAAAACTACTTCCATATCACGAGTTGGCCACTCGATTGGTCCAGTCCTTCCAATCGTGTAAACTCACACACGTAGGAAGAGAGGACAATGGCATCGCCGATGCCCTCTCCTCCTTGGGTTCAGCCCTAAAGGTCGATCCCATTTCAAGGACCCGATCTTTAGAAATATGGCATGCGCCCAATCCATCCACACACGACTTGGATATTGGCCAAAATAACCCTGACTGTATTGAAAAACCTTGGTTTTATGACTGTAAACACCCCGAAATCCCACGAATTTCTCAAACGAATCTGGTTTTATACAAGCAGCCCCAAAGGGCCATTTTAAGACTTACTTGGGTGTGAGTGAGTGCTTGAATTGAAAGACTTACACACACGACATGAAATGAAAACCCAAATAGTATAGCACGGCCCTTACTTGGGTCTTTCAAATAAGAAAGAAGGCTCAATGTGTGTGAGTGCTTGTATTGAAAGACTTACACACACGACATGAAATGAAAACCCAAATAGTATAGCACAACCCTTACTTGGGTCTTTCAAATAAGAGCGAAGGCTCAATGTGCGTGAGTGCTTGAATTGAAAGACTTACACACACTACATGAAATGAAAACCCAAATAGTATAGCACGGCCCTTACTTGGGTCTTTCATATAAGAGCGAAGGCTCAATGTGTGTGAGTGCTTGAATTGAAAGACAACACACCCAACTTAAGCAAAACCCTACGTAAGTTATATATATATATATATATATATATATATATATATATATATATATATATTTATAGATTGGGGGCTGATTAGGCCCGTGTGTGTTCAAAATCGTGCACGACTAAGAGAGTGCACGTGTGTGTGGGTGTGCCAAGCCATGTTATTACAAGCGGGGGGAGACTATGCTCCGTTATTACAACCCCGTATCGAATTAAATTTTTAAGCAAGTATACAACTAAGGACCGAGTTAGGCACTTACTAATAGCTGGTCCGAAGAAGCCTTGCTTGACCGTGGGCTTGGCCTTCACCTTGGGCTGCAAGAGGGAGCTCCGCGGAGTTGATCGGCAAGAGGGGATGCTGGCCGGCTGCAAATGGGGCGCGGGAGAGGTGCCTTAAAGATGGTCGGCTGCTTAGCGAAGGGCTGGTTTTGTGTGTGGGGCTAAGGTGACTATGTAGGGTCACTAAGGGAGGTTGTAAGGTTAGGGAGTATGGCACTAAGGGGGAGCCTAAGGGAGTGTCTAAGGGAGTACTTGGGGGAAGGATATGGCTGGCGGGTGGCTTGGCCGAATGGGTATATGGCAGTCAGTTGGAGTGGCCGACTGCTAGGGAGACTTGGTGGTGGCGGGCAGTTAGGGTAGCTATGGGTGGAGGATGGGAAGGAAGCTAGCTAGGGTATGGGGTAAGGTGGTGGTGGATGTGGTGAGGTAAGATTGGCAAGTCTTAGGGAGTTGGGTAGAGTGGCCGGGTGTAGCTAGGGTGTCTAGGTAGTGGCGGGTTGTTAGAGCGGTTGAGGCTTGGCCGAATGGGAGTGGTGGTGATAAGTGGCTGGTGTTAGGGGAAGATGGTGGTGGTACAGGTGGCTGAGAGTGGAGTGGGAGTGGAGAAGAGGTGAGGTGAGGGATGGGGTACTAACCGGTGATGATGGGAGGTCGTGGTTGGTTGAGGAGCAGTCGGGTGTGGTGGAGCGACTGGTTCGACCGGATGAGAAGGATGGCGACGGGTGGTTGGCCCGCGGGGGTTGAATGGAGCAGGTGGAGCACGGTGGTGGCAGGTGGAAGACCTGGCTCGAAGTGGTGCAGGTCGTGGGTTCGGTTGGGCTGGAAAGGGGGGTGAAAGAGCTTGCAAAACCCGCCCCTTAGGGGGGGTTTATATAGGGCTGCAAGAGGCGGTTGGGGCTGGTATTAGGGTAGTGGTTAAGTGGTTTAGGTAGGGTGGTGTGGTGATAAGGCGGTTGGGGCTCATTCAAGCACTCACACACATTGAGCCTTCCCTTCTTTCAAAAACATATGATATAGCTTTTGAAAACCCTTTTAAGACATGTTTTGAAACCCCGAAGTGGCTTGGCCCGATCAAGACAGGACCAGGAGAGCCAAGAAGAGCCCGGAACCGGAGCACATGTCGAGCCCGGCACAGCAACTCTTGTATCTGATTCACATCCCAGGATCTCGAACGTCCAAGACCCTGTTCTTACCAAAATATCATTTGAAGTCATCTCCGGAAGGCAGAAACGGAGGCGGATGACCATGTTGGCGAAGACCCAACGCAGACGGAGTACTGATGCTGTCAGGCCCCGCACGAATCGTCCGTTTCGAACCCAGCTCGAAGGAGTCAGAGTTCAGTTTGGATTGGATCTGGACCATATATATCCAGATTCCAATCCAAACCCATATGTGGACTTGGATTTGGATTTGGATCCAGAGATCCAATCCAATATCCATATCCATGGCCCACATCACCTTCTCATAAATGGAGGTGGGGCCCACTTGAAATTCACGTGGGATATTGGGCATGAGAGAGAGTGGGGGTGAAAAATATCAAGAGTGTTGTATTAAGCTTGACTTGTGTGTCAAGTTTGGGTTAATCATGTGGGTTAGCCTAATGGAGTGGGTTTAAGCTTGTAATTAGCTAAAACCTAACCTAGGGCTGCACCAACATGGGGTGATCAAGGTCTATGGGCCATGCTAAGGGAGCTCCTTCACCTAAACGTAACCCAAAATGCCTAAACCTAGCCTAAACCCCTAATCCACCCCTAATCTGAACCTAATCACCTAACCCACTTCCCTAATCCCGGCCTAATCCCAACCTAATCACCTAACCCACTTCCCTAATCCTTCCCTAAACCTAGATTAATTTCCCTAATCCTAGCCTAAACCTAGCCTAATCACCTAACCTAGCTCACTAAACCTCACCCTAAAACCCAACCACCTAACCTAGCCCTAAACCCCTAAACCACCCTTAGCCCACGATTTATCCAAACACCTAGTTTTAAAATATCTGGCCCAACCCCATCCAGCCCACCTTATCTACATACCACCCTACCTAAACCACCTAACCACTACCCACAGCCCAGCCCTAACCGACCTACCCATCCCCTATTTAAACCCCCCTCATTGTGGGCGGGTTTTCTAAGTGGGAACCACTCTACCTCACCCAGCCGGGCCCTCTCCATCTCCCTTCTCTCACCCAGCCGAGACAACTCCCCACCTTGGCCTGCTCCAGCTGCTCCACCACCACCACCCCTCAGCCGGACGCCATCATCTTCCCCCAACCGAACCAGCCGACAGCCACCTGCCCGCCACTTTCCCACTCCATCCGCCACTTCTCCCCATTCGGTAAGTACCCTCCACCTTACCTAGCCCCCTTTTCTACCACCTCTCCACTCTTAGCCACCCATCCTCCCTTCAGCTCAGCCCCTTTGCCGCCACCACCTAAACCTAGCCGAACCTAGTATAACCCAAGTTGCTGGCCACTACTTAGCCACCATCTCCCATTCGGCCAAACCCCCCTAGGTGTCCTATTCGGCCTTCCCACTAGCTCACCTTTTAGGTCCAGTTTCCCTAAGTACCCAACTTCCCTAGTGACCCTAATACCCACTTATTCAGCCACTCTAAACTCCCTACTTAGAGGCGCCACCTACTTGCCACCGGCCCCCTTCGAGGCGTCTATCCCACGCCCCACTTGCAGCCGGCCAGCACCCTTGATCACCTACCTTCGCGGAGCTCCCGTTTGCAGCCCAAGGCCAAGGCCACGCTCAAGCAAGACCTCTACGGACCAGCTACTCGTAAGTGTCTAAACTCGGTCTTTAGTCGTACACTTGCTTGAAATTCAATTTGATACGGGGTTGTAATAACGGAGCATAGTCTCCCCCCGCTTGTAATAACGTGGCTTGGCACAACCACACACGTGCACTCTCTTAGTCGTGCACAATTTTGAACACACACGGGCCTAATCAGCCCCTAATATATAAGTGTATATATACTTTCATTTTCGAAGGGTTTTATTTAAGTTGGGTGCGTTGTCTTTCAATTCAAGCACTCTCACACACATTGAGCTTTCGCTCTTATTTGAAAGACCCAAGTAAGGGCCGACCTATACTATTTGGGTTTCATTTCTTGTCGTGTGAGTAAGTCTTTCAATTTAAGCACTCTCACACACATTGAGCTTTCGCTCTTATTCGAAAGACCCAAGTAAGGGCCGACCTATACTATTTGGGTTTCATTTCTTGTCGTGTGAGTAAGTCTTTCAATTCAAGCACTCTCACACACATTGAGCTTTCGCTCTTATTCGAAAGACCCAAGTAAGGGCCGACCTATACTATTTGGGTTTCATTTCATGTCGTGTGAGTAAGTCTTTCAATTCAAGCACTCTCACACACATTGAGCCTTCGCTCTTACTCCCAAGACCTTAGTAAAGGCCTTATTGCAGTTATATTTGGGTTTCATTTATGTCGTGTGTGTAGTACTTCAATTCAAGCACTCTCACACACATTGAGCCTTCGCTCTTACTCCCAAGACCTTAGTCAAGGCCATACTGCAATTTATATTTGGGTTTAATTTCATGTCGTGTGTGTAAGTCTTTCAATTCAAGCACGCACCCACATTGAGCCTTCGCTCTTATTTGCAAGACCCGAGTAAGGGCTCATATACATAAGATATATACTTATTTCCCTTCAGTTATTTCCCTTCGGTTATTTCCCTTCGGTTATTTCCCTTCGGTTATTTCCCTTCTGTTATTTCCCTTCAGTATTGTCTTTACATTTCGGGTTTTCCCTTTGGAGTAGCGTGAGTTTGCATTGCATCTACGCCATACCACGAGGTAGGACGCATATTGCATCGAAGCAAGCCCCGCTCGAATTCGCCCATGTAGTGGAGTGTTCATAACACACAAACTAGGCGACCCAAAAAGGGATAAAAGAAAAGACTTAGGCACGTGCAAATCCACGTGATCTAAAACATGCAATCGCATCTTAAAGACCCGAAATAGATACCTCGAACCGTTTCGTAGACTTTCTCCCTAAAACTCGATTTTTGCAAAAGCGTACAGACTGACCCTTGCGCATCGGTGCAAGAAGGTCTGCGACGACAAGAGCTCACTTGCTCACAGTCGCCACGTTTAGAAGTCAGTGTTAAATATATCTTCGCTAGCTTAAGTAAGCTAGCTGGCACGCCCTATTTGTATACATAGGCCTTAGACGCACGATAAGATCCACTCCAAGCCCCGAAAGAGGCGAAGAGGCGGGGATTTTTCGCGCGTCTACAGAGATTGGCATGCCCGGTGGGACGTGAGCCTTTTCAAAAATCGAGTTTACTTGTAGAAGTCTTGCGAAAATTTTATAAAGGTGTCGTTTTAACTTGTTTTCTTTGCTTTTACTTAGGAAATTTTGAAAAAGCTTGAAAAGCATGTCAAAATCCAATCCAAGTGAAGTGTCGAGCCAAGGCTCATGCGCATCAAGTTCTCACTCTAGGAGGATTTTCAAAAACAAAATAAAACTAGATGAAATCGAGGACTTGAGAAGGGAATTTGAGGCCAAAATCGATGCTCTCACCCAAGAGGCTGAAGTAGGCGATTCATGTTCATCAAACGGTGAACAAAGGCCTAAAAAGAAAATTGAAAAACCTCGCAAGCAAAAAGAGGCCTCCGTAATGGAAGGCAACCAATACCACGAGTCCTTCACACAAAAGGACCGTAAAGCCCTACAGCAACTGCTAAAAGGGCAAAATAAAGAGAAAAGAAGCTACGCCCTGTCTGATTTCCTTCCTATGGATTACGAAATAGACAGTGACGATGAAATACCGAACTTCCATCGGTATGATGGCATGGGAGACCCTAGGTCTCACTTGCAGCTTTTCTCACGTCGAGCCCATAAGAAGAAAAAGGACTCGATGAAATGGGTGTATTGGTTCCCTCTATCCCTTAAGGGCACAGCTGCCAAATGGCTGGCTTCCTACGACTTAAGCCAGTTCGCTACTTTTGAAGAGTTAGCGAACTGCTTCATGCAAAGATTTGCACACAACGTGGAAGTCACGCCAACCCTGAATACCTTAAGGGATACAAAGCAAGGCATGAACGAAGACGTGCATGCCTTCATTATAAGGTGAAGGTCTCTTTTGGGCCAAGTGCGAGAGCCTATATCCGAAGGATGCGCGGTAATGCTCATCCTGGATAATTTCAAAAGCGAGTTAAAAACCCTTCTCTCGCTCCATGAGATTTCAACTTTCCATAAGTTGATCAAAAAGGCCTCCCTTTTCGAAACCAACTTGCGAAAAGGGACATACGACCACTTATGGAAAGGAAGTGCCGTTCCCAAAACACGTGTGGAAAAACCCATCGCATATGGGCTGCCCACAACGGACAAAGGGGCAAAGCCCCATAAAATCGCCAATGTCCGGGTGGATCCAGGCATGGCGGGCACTTCTAAAAATTTTAAAAAAATAGAAAATAAGAGAGAACGCAATTTTTAAAAACCAATTGAAAAACGGGAGTACACTCCGCTGGGGCAACCTGTGTCAGAGGTCCTAGACCTCTTACTTGCCCAGGGCATGATCGAACTCCCTGAAATCCCCGAAGGAGTCACGTCCAAAGGGGGGTATTTAAACCGATTTTGCAAGTATCATCGGCTCAAAGGCCATGATACCAAACGGTGCTTCTCTCTTCTAAATAAAATTGAGAACTTGATAGCGGAGGGCCGGCTCCAGGTCACTGCGGAACCTGAGCCACCTCAAGCTATCTTCAAGGAACCCTTTCCCAAACACACCAGTGGCAGTGGGAAAGGAAAGGAGGTATGTACCCTCACCATTTCCAAGGAACTAGCGCGAAAGCCCGAACCTGGTCGACCTGCTTGTGCGCCCATCCTTGTATTATACAAGAGGCCCGCCCAAGTCGTCATTCGGGGACCACCAAAAGTGGAAACCCCGACAAGACCAGTTTTGAAAATCCAAGGTTCTCCTCAGCTCATCCTTAGAGCCAAGTTTAGCGCGAACCCTAGGCTAGTCGTGGGGGAAGTCACTAGATCCGGGAGGATCTACCAACCCCCGCACCTTCAAGGTGCTCAAAAGGTGGTCAGTGTGCCTGGCCCCTCAAAAGCATGTATCCCTAGTGGTCTGCCAAAAGCAGATAAGGACAAAATCATCCTAAATCCTTATGATTTCGAAAACCACCTTTCAAAGATTCCTATTCACATGTCTATTCTAGAGCTTATCAAAACCTCGCCTAGGCATAGACTTGTCTTAGAGAAAATTCTAGAAAGGGCCAAGGTTGATTCGAACATAAGTCCGGAATCCTTGTCTGCCCAAGTGGCTTTATTAGGAGCAAAATCGCCCATCACCTTTTCGGAAGATGATGTAGATAGACCCTACGAAACCCATAACCAGGCCCTGCATATCGAGGTGGTTCTAAACAACCACTCTCTGGACAGGTGCCTAGTCGATGGTGGAGGAGGGCTCAACATCCTTCCACTTCACGTGGCGTATAAAATTGGAGTCACCTTAACTTCAGTGAACCCAAGCCCCATCGTTATCACTGGATACGATGGGAATGCGTCTAGGCCTTTAGGATCCATCGAACTCCCAATGGAAACGGGAGGGATCGAACACACGGGGGTGTTCCATGTCTTGGACATCCACCCCCATTATAACCTGTTGCTGGGAAGACCCTGGATACACAGTTTGTGCGCTGTGCCATCCACCTTCCACAGGTGTGTCAAGATCCCTTTTAGGGACCAGGTCGTAGTGATCCTAGGTGAGAGTCACCCACAGCTTCAGGGGATCATAAACTCCCCTTGTTTATCGAGCTCCCAGGCCCATGAGGCTAACCTGGGGCAAATTATGGTTGAGCCACCTCGGCTCGTATTGAACAACCCTAGGAAGGTTGTATGTGTGAAGGGGCCGCCCAAAGCAGGCCCCCTCCCGACTCTAATCCTCCTAGGAAAACCCAAACGTTCCCTATTTCCAAAACCCCTGGACAAAAGGCCCTACGAGCCTAATATGGACGATAGCATGTTCCAGGACCACGACTTATATCCCATCTTTTCAAAAAACAAAAGGTCGTGGAACATGTTATTAAACATGGGCTACACGCCCTACAAAAGTCTAGGGGCACAAAACCAGGGTCTCCTAGAGCCCATCCTTCCTAGGGCCAACCCAAGCCGATATGGGATCGGCTATACTCCCCGAATACCGCCGGAGCCACCCCCTGTGACCACCTGGGTCAAGGGTGCCCCGGAGCCTGTCTTAGAAGAAACCTATGGTTTAGACCTCCTGTTCCAAGTCTAACCCATAGTGTTTTCCCTTTGTAGGTATGACGGAAGATCCCTTTTTCTAAAAATACCAAAAACATTTGAAAACTTAAAATCAAAAAAAAAAAATCGAAAAACAAGAAAAACCAAAAACAATGGAAAAACAAAAACTCGAAAAAAATATGTTTCGTATTGTTCCCAAAGTTCTTGTTTTACAAAAACCCAAAAAAATCGAAAATTTAGAAAATACCAAAAAGATTTTGTACATAGCTGCTCCTGGTATGACTTTGGCGAAAGAAAAGGATTTCGAAAGAAACGTCGTCTGCATAGCCAGACCAAAAATTTCGAAATCACTTGAAAATCCAAGTACAAAACCAGGTTATTTTGAAAATCACGCATCAAGTTCCCTCGGGTCTATAGCCCACGAGAATGATCTAAGCCCAGAAGTGGATCCCCTTGAGGAAGATCCCACTTCTGAGCTCCCAGAATTTCATAGAATTCTCGATTTTGAAAGACCTTCCCAATCAGTAGGAGGAGATTTCGTAGAGGTGAACCTAGGGGATGATTCCAATCCCAAAACCATCAAAATAGGCGCATGCTTGCATGAAACTGAAAAGTTAGCATTCATTACATTTCTACGAACCTATTTAGATGTGTTTGCATGGACGTATGAAGACATGCCGGGCATAGATCCCAGCATAGTCGAGCATCGTCTTCCCTTAGATGTAGGTGTAAAACCAATAAAGCAGAAGCTTAGGAAAATACACCCGAATGTACACACGCAAGTCAAAGAGGGTTTAGAAGATCTGCTAAAAGCCGGATTTATAAAACCCATTGCGTATTCTGATTGGTTGTCAAATATCGTTGTAGTTCGAAAAACCAATGGGAAAATTCGAATATGCATCGATTTCAGAAACCTGAATAAAGCCACTCCAAAGGATAATTATCCTTTACCAAACATAGATTTGATAATCGATAGTACTGCAAATCATGAAATGTTTTCATTCATGGATGGTTATTCAGGCTATAATCAAATCAAACTAAGCCCACGAGATCAGGGTAAGACCGCCTTCACAACCCCATGGGGCACGTACTGCTATACAGTCATGCCCTTTGGTTTGAAAAATGCCGGCGCAACATACCAACGAGCCATGAACACGATCTTCCATGATCAAATTCACGAGCTTGTAGAAGTGTATGTAGATGATCTCTTGGCAAAATCCAAAACCCGATGCACCCATATCGAATGTTTACAAAAAAATTTCGAAAGGCTTAGGCTTTACAAAGTAAAGCTAAACCCTCAAAAATGTGTGTTCGGGGTAGAATCAGGAAAGCTTCTAGGCTTTATGGTGAGCCAAAGGGGAATAGAAGTCGACCCCTCTAAGTGTCGAGCCATCATAGACATGGCTCCACCCTCCAATCTCACCCAAGTCCGTAGCCTTCAAGGTCGATTACAATCTGTGCGCCGATTCATATCGAATATGGCAACTAGATGCGAACCCTTCAACAAACTGTTGAGGAAGGGTACGAAATTCTTATGGGATGACGAATGCCAAAAGTCCTTCGAGAGACTAAAGGCATACTTGGTTAATCCCCCCGTTTTGAATCCTCCAAAACAAGGAAAACCGCTTTTATTATACATCTCCGTGCATGTAAACGCTTTAGGAGCCTTGTTGGCTCAATACGAGGATGACACCCATAAGGAGTATGCCATCTACTATATTTCAAAAACACTCTTGGCTTATGAACGAAATTATCAAGCCATGGAGAAGACGTGCTTGGCCCTAGTCTGGGCCTGCCAGAAATTCAGACACTACTTCCTAGATCATGAGATCTGGATAGTGTCCAAGCTTGATCCAATCAAGCACTTGTTCGAAAACCCCATTCTCATGGGTAGATTGGGCAAATGGCAACTCCTTCTAATGGAGTATGATCTGAAATACCATCACCAGATCTCCGTTAAGGGGCAAGCCCTAGCAGATTACGTGGCTGACTTCCCCTTAGAGGACGCATATCCCACTCTTGTCGAAATGCCTGATGAAGGCATATTGCAAAACCATTTTCAAAACCACATTTTGGCAAATTCTTTCGAAAACCAAGTGTGGAAGATGCACTTCGACGGGGCACGAAACCAACGAGGGGCTGGTGCCGGGATCATCCTAATCTCCCCTGAAAAGGGCGAGATTCCCACAGCAGTCCGCTTAGATTTCGAATGTTCCAACAACGTAGCTGAGTATGAAGCACTCATACAAGGCTTAAGGATTTCGAAAACTCTAGGGGCATCATGCATCGAGGTCTTTGGGGATTCGCTCCTTGTCATAAACCAGGTTTTAAAAATTTGGCAAGTACGTAATGAGAAACTACTTCCCTATCACGAGTTGGCCACTCGATTGGTCCAATCCTTCCAGTCGTGTAAGCTCACACACGTGGGAAGAGAGGACAATGGCATCGCCGATGCCCTCTCTTCCTTGGGTTCAGCCCTGAAGGTCGATCCCATTTCAGGGACCAGATCTTTGGAAATATGGCATGCGCCCCAGCCATCCACACACGACTTGGATATTTGCCAAAACAACCCAGAGTCTATTGAAAAACCCTGGTTCTATGACATAAAACAATTTTTAGAAAATGGGGATTCACCGAGGATGCCACATCCAAAGATAGGGCATTCATTCGTAAGATTTCGACCCGATACACCATTCTGGGTGGGGTCTTATACAAAAAGAGTTTTACCGGCATTCTGCTTAGATGTATCGACCTAGAGGAGGCTAGGATAGTGATGCACGAGTTCCATGATGGAGAATGTGGAGGTCATGTTAATGCCAACATGATGGCGATGAAAATACTAAGAGGGGGTTATTTTTGGACCACCCTGAAAAAGGATTGTCACGATCATGTTAGGAAGTGTCATCCATGTCAAGTACATGGGCACGCCATTCATATCCCTTCATCTGCATTGCATTCCGTGGTCAGCCCCTGGCCATTTACCATGTGGGCGTTTGACATTGTAGGCCCCATATTTCCAAAGGCCTCGAATGGGCATCGTTTTATTTTAGCAGCCACGGAGTATTTCTCCAAGTGGGTGGAAGCCATTTCCCTAACGAATGTAATGGGGCAACATGTGGTGGCCTTCATCCGGAGGAATATCTTGGCTCGATTTGGGGTTCCACGAGACCTTGTGTCTGATAATGGTACCCCATTCAAGAACGAGCGGATGGTTAAGTTGTGCAACACGTATGGCATAACTCACCACTTCTCCTCGCCCTACTACCCTCAAGGCAACGGCCAAGCCGAAGCCACAAACAAGACTCTCATTGGTATCATTGAGAAGACCTTAGAGAAGGGTAGGAGGTGGCATGAGAAGCTGGATGAAGCCTTATGGGCTTATAGGACTTCCATCCGGACTCCCACAAATGCCACACCATTCGAATTGGTCTATGGCACAAACGCCATTCTTCCCATTCATACCCAACTGCATTCATTCCATACATCCATTGCACTCGACCTCCCCATAGAGACGCTTCAGCATGCTAGGATGGCCGAGCTAGATTTGCTAGATGAGAGGCGACTCCTTGCCATGGATCATGTTCGTGCATACCGGCAAAGGATAGCCCGACATTATAGCAAACACATGAGACCTCGCCACTTTGAAGTGGGAGATCTGGTCTTGAAAACCATCCACCATCGTGGCCCACACCCCCTAGGCAAGTGGCGCCCCAACTGGGATGGACCCTATGTTGTACGAGCAACCACTACGAACAATTCGTATTGGTTGATCGATGTAGAAGGTAGGAATTTAGCAGATCCTATCAATATTCAATACTTAAAGAAGTATCATGTGTAGGATCTGGATTAAATTCCAGTTTTCGAAAATTTGAGAGGGATAGCTGCCCTGAGACGTGTAAATAAGGTGCAAAGGCGAACTCGTGTGACCCTAAGTAAGAGAATTCGCACTTGTGAAAGAGTGGAGTTTTCAAAATCGTGGTTGCATTTCAAAATCCTTCATCTTACAAAGAAGGGCCTAGTTCAACATAGCAAGATACTTGCAAGTAGTACGTGCTATTTCTAAATAGGCTGATCTGGAATGGATCGAGTGTAGGCTTGGGATAAGTCCTCCCCTCTTCTCTTCTCCTTCCAAAAGGAAAACAAAGGCCCAAATCAAAAGGGAATTTCCCATTTAAAGTCTCTTTCCAAAAGAAAGAAACCAGACTTCAAAAGAAAAATCGATTCTCTTATAAAAAAAGAGGGATTAAAGAAAAAATACTCCCAAAGGGAGACCCTCTAGGAAAAAAAGGAAAAAGAGGCCAAAAAGCTCAAAAAGAGCAGTTTTCCGCCTTCTATGCCTTAAACCACGGGACGCTTCAGAAGGGACCGTGGTATCTCTTTCCCATCCCTGGCTTATCCCAAGCTAAAGCATGGTTCATTTCGAGGAATCCTAAAGTAAAAATAGGATTTACTTACTTGAATTTCATCTTGTTTGAGAATTCGACGTTTCGAGTAAGACGTAGGAATTTGAAATGAAGCTTGTTTTCTTATAAAACCTCCGCTAGATAAGCGAGTGTCGAGACTCAAACAAGGGCAAGCACGAAGAGCTCGAGATCCTTAGGATCGAGGCTCAAGACAGTTGTCCCTTTTTGTAAATAGCTTTTGTAAATAAGTTTTGAAAACCAAACATCGAACAGCATAGGATTTGCTCACTTGAGCAATAGGCCTTGTAAGTCTCTAGAGTTTGACCACATCTGGTCTTGGGGAGGTCGCCACTCTTGGCACCACACCCATGTCATTTGCATTCCACGCATGGTACTTGCATGAATATGATTCCATTTAGGACCAGATTCCATAGTATAACCCTTTGGTGTGATATCTCCTCCTACCAGAGTTTGTAAAATTGAGATTTTGCTAAATGGGACGATCCCATATTCTTCGTGGCTAGATCTAGGGAGACATTAAAAGGGGTGTTTGTCATCTTTGCCCTTATCCAAATCTATTTGGACAAGGCCAAAGAGGGGCATTTGTAAACACCCCGAAATCCCACGAATTTCTCAAACGAATCTGGTTTTATACAAGCAGCCCCAAAGGGCCATTTTGAGTTTGGAAACCCAGGAGCCTTCCAAACAACCCTGTATATATGTTTAAAAACTTTATCTTTCAAAAACATATGATATAGCTTTTGAAAACCCTTTTAAGACATGTTTTGAAACCCCGAAGTGGCTTGGCCCGATCAAGACAGGACCAGGAGAGCCAAGAAGAGCCCGGAACCGGAGCACATGTCGAGCCCGGCACAGCAACTCTTGTATCTGATTCACATCCCAGGATCTCGAACGTCCAAGACCCTGTTCTTACCAAAATATCATTTGAAGTCATCTCCGGAAGGCAGAAACGGAGGCGGACGACCATGTTGGCGAAGACCCAACGCAGACGGAGTACTGATGCTGTCAGGCCCCGCACGAATCGTCCGTTTCGAACCCAGCTCGAAGGAGTCAGAGTTCAGTTTGGATTGGATCTGGACCATATATATCCAGATTCCAATCCAAACCCATATGTGGACTTGGATTTGGATTTGGATCCAGAGATCCAATCCAATATCCATATCCATGGCCCACATCACCTTCTCATAAATGGAGGTGGGGCCCACTTGAAATTCACGTGGGATATTGGGCATGAGAGAGAGTGGGGGTGAAAAATATCAAGAGTGTTGTATTAAGCTTGACTTGTGTGTCAAGTTTGGGTTAACCATGTGGGTTAGCCTAATGGAGTGGGTTTAAGCTTGTAATTAGCTAAAACCTAACCTAGGGCTGCACCAACATGGGGTGATCAAGGTCTATGGGCCATGCTAAGGGAGCTCCTTCACCTAAACGTAACCCAAAATGCCTAAACCTAGCCTAAACCCCTAATCCACCCCTAATCTGAACCTAATCACCTAACCCACTTCCCTAATCCCGGCCTAATCCCAACCTAATCACCTAACCCACTTCCCTAATCCTTCCCTAAACCTAGATTAATTTCCCTAATCCTAGCCTAAACCTAGCCTAATCACCTAACCTAGCTCACTAAACCTCACCCTAAAACCCAACCACCTAACCTAGCCCTAAACCCCTAAACCACCCTTAGCCCACGATTTATCCAAACACCTAGTTTTAAAATATCTGGCCCAACCCCATCCAGCCCACCTTATCTACATACCACCCTACCTAAACCACCTAACCACTACCCACAGCCCAGCCCTAACCGACCTACCCATCCCCATTTAAACCCCCCTCATTGTGGGCGGGTTTTCTAAGTGGGAACCACTCTACCTCACCCAGCCGGGCCCTCTCCATCTCCCTTCTCTCACCCAGCCGAGACAACTCCCCACCTTGGCCTGCTCCAGCTGCTCCACCACCACCACCCCTCAGTCGGACGCCATCATCTTCCCCCAACCGAACCAGCCGACAGCCACCTGCCCGCCACTTTCCCACTCCATCCGCCACTTCTCCCCATTCGGTAAGTACCCTCCACCTTACCTAGCCCCCTTTTCTACCACCTCTCCACTCTTAGCCACCCATCCTCCCTTCAGCTCAGCCCCTTTGCCGCCACCACCTAAACCTAGCCGAACCTAGTATAACCCAAGTTGCTGGCCACTACTTAGCCACCATCTCCCATTCGGCCAACCCCCCCCCCCTAGGTGTCCTATTCGGCCTTCCCACTAGCTCACCTTTTAGGTCCAGTTTCCCTAAGTACCCAACTTCCCTAGTGACCCTAATACCCACTTATTCAGCCACTCTAAACTCCCTACTTAGAGGCGCCACCTACTTGCCACCGGCCCCCTTCGAGGCGTCTATCCCGCGCCCCACTTGCAGCCGGCCAGCACCCTTGATCACCTACCTTCGCGGAGCTCCCGTTTGCAGCCCAAGGCCAAGGCCACGCTCAAGCAAGACCTCTACGGACCAGCTACTCGTAAGTGTCTAAACTCGGTCTTTAGTCGTACACTTGCTTGAAATTCAATTTGATACGGGGTTGTAATAACGGAGCATAGTCTCCCCCCGCTTGTAATAACGTGGCTTGGCACAACCACACACGTGCACTCTCTTAGTCGTGCACAATTTTGAACACACACGGGCCTAATCAGCCCCTAATATATAAGTGTATATATACTTTCATTTTCGAAGGGTTTTATATAAGTTGGGTGCGTTGTCTTTCAATTCAAGCACTCTCACACACATTGAGCTTTCGCTCTTATTTGAAAGACCCAAGTAAGGGCCGACCTATACTATTTGGGTTTCATTTCTTGTCGTGTGAGTAAGTCTTTCAATTTAAGCACTCTCACACACATTGAGCTTTCGCTCTTATTCGAAAGACCCAAGTAAGGGCCGACCTATACTATTTGGGTTTCATTTCTTGTCGTGTGAGTAAGTCTTTCAATTCAAGCACTCTCACACACATTGAGCTTTCGCTCTTATTCGAAAGACCCAAGTAAGGGCCGACCTATACTATTTGGGTTTCATTTCATGTCGTGTGAGTAAGTCTTTCAATTCAAGCACTCTCACACACATTGAGCCTTCGCTCTTACTCCCAAGACCTTAGTAAAGGCCTTATTGCAGTTATATTTGGGTTTCATTTATGTTGTGTGTGTAGTACTTCAATTCAAGCACTCTCACACACATTGAGCCTTCGCTCTTACTCCCAAGACCTTAGTCAAGGCCATACTGCAATTTATATTTGGGTTTAATTTCATGTCGTGTGTGTAAGTCTTTCAATTCAAGCACGCACCCACATTGAGCCTTCGCTCTTATTTGCAAGACCCGAGTAAGGGCTCATATACATAAGATATATACTTATTTCCCTTCAGTTATTTCCCTTCGGTTATTTCCCTTCGGTTATTTCCCTTCGGTTATTTCCCTTCTGTTATTTCCCTTCAGTATTGTCTTTACATTTTGGGTTTTCCCTTTGGAGTAGCGTGAGTTTGCATTGCATCTACGCCATACCACGAGGTAGGACGCATATTGCATCGAAGCAAGCCCCGCTCGAATTCGCCCATGTAGTGGAGTGTTCATAACACACAAACTAGGCGACCCAAAAAGGGATAAAAGAAAAGACTTAGGCACGTGCAAATCCACGTGATCTAAAACATGCAATCGCATCTTAAAGACCCGAAATAGATACCTCGAACCGTTTCGTAGACTTTCTCCCTAAAACTCGATTTTTGCAAAAGCGTACAGACTGACCCTTGCGCATCGGTGCAAGAAGGTCTGCGACGACAAGAGCTCACTTGCTCACAGTCGCCACGTTTAGAAGTCAGTGTTAAATATATCTTCGCTAGCTTAAGTAAGCTAGCTGGCACGCCCTATTTGTATACATAGGCCTTAGACGCACGATAAGATCCACTCCAAGCCCCAAAAGAGGCGAAGAGGAGGGGATTTTTCGCGCGTCTACAATGACATAAAACAATTTCTAGAAAATGAGGGATTCGCCAAGGATGCCACATCCAAAGATAAGGCATTCATTCGTAAGATTTCGACCCGATACACCATTCTGGGTGGGGTTTTATACAAAAAAAGTTTTACCGGCATTCTGCTTAGGTGTATCGACCTAGAGGAGGCTAGGATAGTGATGCATGAATTCCACGATGGAGAATGTGGAGGCCATGTCAATGCCAACATGATGGCAATGAAAATACTTAGAGGGGGCTATTTTTGGTCCACCCTGAAAAAGGATTGCCACGATCATGTTAGGAAGTGTCATCCATGTCAAGTGCATGGGCACGCCATTCATATCCCATCGTCTACATTGCATTCCGTGGTCAGCCCCTGGCCATTTACCATATGGGCGTTTGACATCGTAGGCCCAATATTTCCAAAAGCCTCGAATGGGCATCGGTTTATTTTAGCAACCACGGAGTATTTCTCCTAGTGGGTGGAAGCCATGTCCCTAACCAACGTGCTGGGGCAACATGTGGTGGCTTTCATTCGGAGGAATATCTTGGCTCGATTTGGGGTTCCACGAGACCTTGTGTCTGATAATGGTACCCCATTCAAGAACGAGCGGATGGTTAAGTTGTGCAACACGTATGGCATAACTCACCACTTCTCTTCGCCCTACTACCCTAAAGGCAACGGCCAAGCTGAAGCCACAAACAAGACTCTCATTAGCATAATTGAGAAAACCTTAGAGAAGGGTAGGACATGGCACGAGAAGCTGGATGAAGCCTTATGGGCTTATAGGACTTTCATCCGAGCTCCCACGAATGCCACACCATTCGAATTGGTCTATGGCACAAACGCCTTTCTCCCCATTCATACCCAACTGCATTCATTCCATACATCCATTGCACTCGACCTCCCCCTAGAGATGCTTCAGCATGCTAGGATGGCCGAACTAGATTTACTAGATGAGAGGCGACTCCTTGCCATGGATCATGCTCGTGCATACCGGCAAAGGATAGCCCGACACTATAGCAAACACATGAGACCTCGCCACTTTGAAGTGGGGGATCTAGTTTTGAAAATCATCCACTATCGTGGCCCACACCCGCTCGGAAAGTGGCGCCCCAAGTGGGATGGACCCTATGTTGTACGAGCAACCACCACGAACAATTCGTATTGGTTGATCGATGTAGAAGGTAGGAATTTAGTAGATCCTATCAATATCCAATACTTAAAGAAGTATCATATGTAGGATTTGGATTAAATTCCAATTTTCAAAAATTTTAGGGATAGCTGCCCTGAGACGTGAGAATAAGGTGCAAAGGCAAAATCGTGTGACCCTAAGTAAGAAAATTCGCACTTGTGAAAGAATGGAGTCTTCAAAATCGTGGTTACATTTCAAAATCCTTTTTCTTACAAAGAAAGGCCTAGTTCAATATAGCAAGATACTTGCAAGTAGTACGTGCTATTTCTAAATAGGCTGATCTAGAATGAATCGAGTGTAGGCTTGGGATAAGTCCTCCCCTCTTCTCTTCTCCTTCCCAAAAAGGAAAACAAAGGCCCAAACAAAGGGAATTTCCCATTCAAAAGTCTCTTTCCAAAAGAAAGAAACCAGAATTCAAAAGAAAAATTGATTCTCTTATGAAAAAGAGGGATTAAAGAAAAAATACTCCCAAAGGGAGACCGTCTATGAAAAAAAGGAAAAAGAGGCCAAAAAGCTCAAAAAGAGCAGTTTTTTGCCTTCTATGCCTTAAACCACGGGACGCTCTAGAAGGGACCGTGGTATCTCTTTCCCATCTCTGGCTTATCCCAAGCTAAAGCATGGTTCATTTCGAGGAATCCTAAAGTAAAAATAGGATTTACTTACTTGAATTTCATCTTGTTTGAGAATTCGACGTTTCGAGTAAGGCGTAGGAATTTGAAATATGCCTTGTTTTCTTATAAAACCTCCACTAGGTAAGCGAGTGTTAAGACTCAAACAAGGGCAAGCACGAAGAGCTCGAGATCCTTAGGATCGAGGCTCAAGACAGTTGTCCCGTTTGTAAATAAATTTTGTAAATAAATTTTGAAAAATCGAACATCGAATAGCATAGGATTTGCTCACTTGGAGCAGTAGGCCTTGTAAGTCTCTAGAGTTCGACCACATCTGGTCTTTCGGAGGTCGCCACTCTTGGCACCACACCCATGTCATGCATATGCATTCCACGCATGGTACTTGCATAAACATGATACCATTTAGGACCAGATTCCATAGTAAACCCCCTTTGCCGTGATATCTCCTCCTACCAAGGTTCTAAATTGAGATTTTGTTAAAAATTGGAACGATCCCATATTCTTCGTGGCTAGATCTAGGGAGACATTGAAAGGGGTGTTTGTCATCTTTGCCCTTATCCAAATCGATTTGGACAAGGCCAAAGAGGGGCATCTGTAAACACCCCGAAATCCCACGAATTTCTCAAATCAACCTGGTTTTATAAAAGCAACCCCAAAGGGCTATTTTGAGTCTGGAAACCCAGGAGCCTTCTAGGCAACCCTGTAAATATGTTTTGAACTTTACATATTTCAAAAATATATAATATGGCTTCAAAAACCCTTTTAAACACGTTTTTGAAACCCCGAAGCAACTTGGCCTGATTAAGACAGGACCAGAAAAGCCAAAGAGAGCCCGGAACCGGAGCACATGTCAAGCCCGGCATAGCAACTCTCGTATTGAATCCACCCCCAGGATCTCGAACGTCCAAGACCCTGTTATCATCAAAACATCATTTGAAGTCATCTTCGGAAGGCGAAAATAGAGGCGGACGATCATGTTGGCGAAGACCCAACGCAGACGGAGTACTGATGCTGTTAGACCCCGCACAAATTGTTCATTTCGAACACAGCTCGAAGGAGTCAGAATTCAGTTTGGATCGGATCTGGACCATATATATCCAGATCCCAATCCAAACCCATGTGTGGACTTGGATTTGGATTTGGATCTAGAGATCCAATCCAATATCCATATCCATGGCCCACATCACCTTCTCATAAATGGAGGTGGGGCCCACTTGAATTTCACGTGGGATTATGGGCATGAGAGAGAGTGGGGGAGGATAAGATCAAAGTGTGTTGTAATTAAGCTTGACTTGTGTGTCAAGTTTGGGGTTAATCATGTGGGTTAGCCTAGTTAACATGGGTTTAAGCTTGTAATTAGCCAAAACCTAACCTAGGGCTACACCAACATGATATGATTAGGGTCTATGGGTCATGCAAAGGGAGCTCCATAATCTAAACCTAACCAAAAACACCTAATCCTAGCATTTTACCCTAATCCGGTTCTAATCCTAGCCTAATCACCTAACCCACTTCCCTAATCCCGGCCTAATCCCAACCTAATCACCTAACCCACTTCCCTAATCCTTCCCTAAAACTAGATTAATTTCCCTAAACCTAACCTAATCCTAGCCTAATCACCTAACCCACCTCACTAAACCTCACCCCAAAACTAACCCACCTAGCTAAACCCTAAACCTCTAAACCACCCCACCTAAACCTAGCACACAACCTACCCAAAACCCCTTGTATTTAAAATATCTGGCCCTACCCTTTCCACCACACCACCCTACCTAAACCACTTAACCACTACCCTAATACCAGCCCCAACCGCCTCTTGCAGCCCTATATAAACCCCCCTAAGGGGCGGGTTTTGCAAGCTCTTTCACCCCCCTTTCCAGCCCAACCGAACCCACGACCTGCACCACTTCCAGCCAGGTCTTCCACCTGCCACCACCGTGCTCCACCTGCTCCATTCAACCCCCGCGGGCCAACCACCCGTCGCCATCCTTCTCATCCGGTCGAACCAGTCGCTCCACCACACCCGACTGCTCCTCAACCAACCACTACCTCCCATCATCACCGGTTAGTACCCCATCCCTCACCTCACCTCTTCTCCACTCCCACTCCACTCTCAGCCACCTGTACCACCACCATCTTCCCCTAACACCAGCCACTTATCACCACCACTCCCATTCGGCCAAGCCTCAACCGCTCTAACAACCCGCCACTACCTAGACACCCTAGCTACACCCGGCCACTCTACCCAACTCCCTAAGACTTGCCAATCTTACCTCACCACATCCACCACCACCTTACCCCATACCCTAGCTAGCTTCCTTCCCATCCTCCACCCATAGCTACCCTAACTGCCCGCCACCACCAAGTCTCCCTAGCAGTCGGCCACTCCAACTGACTGCCATATACCCATTCGGCCAAGCCACCCGCCAGCCATATCCTTCCCCCAAGTACTCCCTTAGACACTCCCTTAGGCTCCCCCTTAGTGCCATACTCCCTAACCTTACAACCTCCCTTAGTGACCCTACATAGTCACCTTAGCCCCACACACAAAACCAGCCCTTCGCTAAGCAGCCGACCATCTTTAAGGCACCTCTCCCGTGCCCCATTTGCAGCCGGCCAGCATCCCCTCTTGCCGATCAACTCCGCGGAGCTCCCTCTTGCAGCCCAAGGTGAAGGCCAAGCCCACGGTCAAGCAAGGCTTCTTCGGACCAGCTATTAGTAAGTGCCTAACTCGGTCCTTAGTTGTATACTTGCTTAAAAATTTAATTCGATACGGGGTTGTAATAACGGAGCATAGTCTCCCCCCGCTTGTAATAACATGGCTTGGCACACCCACACACACGTGCACTCTCTTAGTCGTGCACGATTTTGAACACACACGGGCCTAATCAGCCCCCAATCTATAAATATATATATATATATATATATATATATATATTAACTTACGTAGGGTTTTGCTTAAGTTGGGTGTGTTGTCTTTCAATTCAAGCACTCACACACATTGAGCCTTCGCTCTTATATGAAAGACCCAAGTAAGGGCCGTGCTATACTATTTGGGTTTTCATTTCATGTAGTGTGTGTAAGTCTTTCAATTCAAGCACTCACGCACATTGAGCCTTCGCTCTTATTTGAAAGACCCAAGTAAGGGTTGTGCTATACTATTTGGGTTTTCATTTCATGTCGTGTGTGTAAGTCTTTCAATACAAGCACTCACACACATTGAGCCTTCTTTCTTATTTGAAAGACCCAAGTAAGGGCCGTGCTATACTATTTGGGTTTTCATTTCATGTCGTGTGTGAAAGTCTTTCAATTCAAGCACTCACACACATTGAGCCTTCGCTCTTATTTGAAAGACCCAAGTAAGGGCCGTGTTATACTATTTGGGTTTAATTTCATGTTGTGTGCGTAGTACTTCAATTCAAGCACTCACACACATTGAGCTTTCGCTCTTATTCCCAAGACCTTAATTAACGCCATACTGCAAGTTATATTTGGGTTTTATTTCATGTCGTGTGTGTAAGTCTTTCAATTCAAGCACACACCCACATTGAGCCTTTGCTCTTATTTGCAAGACCCAAGTAAGGGCACGTATATACCCTATATACATATCTCCCTTCGGCATTTACATTACAAGTCACTTCCCTTCGGTTATTTCCCTTCAGTTATTTCCCTTCGGCATTGTCTTTCCATTCGGGTTTTTCCTTTGGAGTAGCGTGAGTTTGCATTGCATCAACGCCATACCACGAGGTAGGACGCATATTGCATCGAAGCAAGCCCCGTACTCCTGCTCAAAATTTGCCCCATATAGTGGAGTGTTCATAACACATACCTAGGTGGCCCATAAAGGGATAAAAGGAAAGACTTAGGCACGTGCAAATCCACGTGATCTAAAATCTGCCATCGTATTAAAAACCCGAATCAAAAACATCTCGAACCGCTTTCGTAAGCTTTTCCTACCCTAAACTCGATTTTTAAGAGCGTACAGACTGACCCTTGCGCATCGGTGCAAGAAAGTCTGCGACGACAAGAGCTCACTTGCTCACAGTCGCCATGTTAGAAGTCAGAATTAAAATATATCTTCGCTAGCTTAGGTAAGCTAGCTGGCACGCCCTGTTTATATAAATAGGCCTTAAACACATGAGAGGATCCGCTCCAGGCCCTGAGAAGCCAGAGGCGGGGATTTTCCTGCGTCTACAGAGATTGGCACGCTCGGTGGGACGTGAGCTTTTCAAAAATCGAGTTTTAAGTTAGAAGCTTGCGAAAAATTTTGTTAAAAAGGTGTCGTTTTTAACTTGTTTTCTTTGCTTGTACTTAGGAAATTTTGAAAAAGCTTGAAAAGCATGTCAAAATCCAATCCAAGTGAAGTGTCGAGCCAAGGCTCATGCACATCAAGTTCTTACTCTAGGAGGATTTTCAAAAACAAAATAAAACTAGATGAAATCGAGGACCTGAGAAGGGAGTTTGAGGCCAAAATCGATGCTCTCAGCCAAGAGGCTGAAGTAGGCGATTCGTGTTAATCAAACGGTGAACAAAGGCCTAAGAAAAAATCTGAAAAACCCCGCAAGCACAAAGAGGCCTCCGTAATGGAAGGCAACCAATACCACGAGTCCTTCACACAAAAGGACCGTAAAGCCCAACAGCAGCTGCTGAAAGGGCAAAACAAAGAGAAAAAAAGCTACGCCCTGTCTAATTTCCTTCCTATGGATTACGAAATAGACAGTGATGATGAAATACCGAACTTCCATCGGTATGATGGCATGGGAGACCCTAGGTCTCACTTACAGCTTTTCTCGCATCGAGCCCATAAGAAAAAAAGGACTCGATGAAATGGGTGTATTGGTTCCCTTCATCCCTTAAAGGCACAGCTGCCAAATGGTTGGATTCCTACGACTTAAGCCAGTTCGCTACTTTTGAAGAGTTAGCGAACTGCTTCATACAAAGATTTGCACACAACGTAGAAGTCACGCCGACTCTAAATACCTTAAGGGATACAAAACAAGGCATGAACGAAGACGTACATGCCTTCATTATAAGATGGAGGTCACTTTTGGGCCAAGTGCGAGAGCCCATATCCGAAGGATGCGCAGTAATGCTCATCCTGGATAACTTTAAAAGCGAGTTAAAAACCCTTCTTTCGCTCCATGAGATCTCAACTTTCCATAAGTTGATCAAAAAGGCATCCCTTTTCGAAACCAACTTGAGAAAAGGGACATACGATCACTTATGGAAAGGAAGTGCCGTTTCTAAAACCCGTTTGGGAAAGCTCATCACATACGGGCTACCCACGATGAACAAAGGGGCAAAACCCCATAAAATCGCCAATGTCTGGGTGGATCCAGGCGTGGCAGGCACTTCCAAAAATTTTGAAAAACTAGAAAATAAAAGGGAGTGAAGCTTTCAAAAAACGGTTGAAAAACGGGAGTATACTCCGCTGGGGCAACCTGTGTCAAAGGTCCTAGACCTCCTACATGCCCAAGGCATGATAGAACTCCCCGAAATCCCCGAAGGAGTCACTTCCAAGGGGGGATATTTAAACTGATTTTGTAAATATCATCAGCTCAAAGGCCATGATACCAAACGTTGTTTCTCCCTTTTAAATAAAATTGAGAACTTGATAGCGGAGGGCCGGCTCCAGGTCACTGCGGAACGTGAGCCACCTCAAGCTATCTTCAAAGAACCCTTTCCCAAACACGCCAGTGGCAGTGGGAAATGAAAGGAGGTATGTACCCTCACCTTTTCTAAGGAACTAGCACAAAAACCAGAGTCTGGTCAACCCACTTGTGCGCCCATTCTTGTACTGTACAAGAAGCCTGCCCAAGTCATCATTCGGGGACCACCAAAAGTGGAATCCCCGGCAAAACCTGTTTTGATAATCCAAGGTGCTCCTCAACTCATACTTAGAGCCAAAATTAGCGCAAACCCTAGGCTGGTCATGGGGGAAGTGACTAGATCCGGGAGGATCGATCAACCCCCACACCTATAAGGTGCTAAAAAGGTGGTCAGTGTGCCTGGCCCCTCAAAAGCATGTATCCCTGGTGTTCTGCCAAAAGCAGACAAGGACAAAGTCATCCTAAATCCTTATGACTTCGAAAACCACCTTTCAAAGATTCCTATCCACATGTCTATCCTAAAGCTTATACAAACCTCGCCTAGGCATAGACTCGTGCTAGAGAAAATTCTAGAAAGGGCCAAGGTTGATTCGAACATAAGTCCGGAATCCTTGTCTGCCCAAGTGGCTTTATTAGGAGAAAAATCCCCATCACTTTCTCGAAAGATGATGTAGATAGACCCTACGAGTCCCACAACCAGGCCCTGCATATCGAGGTGGTTCTGAATAACCACTCTATGGACAGGTGCCTAGTCGATGGGGGAGGAGGGCTCAACATCCTTCCACTTCATGTGGCGTATCAAATCGGAGTCACCTTGACTTCAGTGAACCCAAGCCCCATCGTTATCACTGGATACGATGAGAATGCGTCTAGACCATTAGGATCCATCGAACTCCCAATGGAAACGGGAGGGATTGCACACACGGGGGTGTTCCATGTC
Organism: Brasenia schreberi; assembly: GCA_036023115.1. NCBI lineage: Eukaryota > Viridiplantae > Streptophyta > Magnoliopsida > Nymphaeales > Cabombaceae > Brasenia > Brasenia schreberi. The sequence continues at coordinate 1,680,976 of JAYKKT010000039.1, forward strand.
TTGGACATCCACCCCCATTATAACCTGTTGCTGGGAAGACCCTGGATACACAGCTTGTGCGTTGTGCCATCCACCTTCCACAGATGTGTCAAGATCCCTTTCAGGGACCAGGTCATAGTGATCCTAGGTGAGAGTCACCCACAGCTTCAGGGGATCATAAACTCCCCTTGTTTATTGAGCTCCCAGGCCCATGAGGCTAACCTGAGGCAAATTGTGATCGAGCCACCCGGCTCGTGTTAAACAACCCTAGGAAGGTTGTATGTGTGAAGGGGCCGCCCAAAGCAGCCCCCCTCCCGATTCTAACCCTTCTAGGACGACCCAAGCGTTCCCTATTTCCAAAGACCTTGGACAAAAGGCCATATGAGCTAATATAGACGACAGCATGTTCCAAGACCATGACCTGTACCAAAACTTTTCAAAAAAGAAAAAGTCCTAGAATATGTTGTTAAACATGGGCTACATGCCCTACAAGAGTCTAGGGGCACAAAACCAGGGTCTCCTAGAGACCATCCTTCCTAGGGCCAATCCAAGCCGATATGGGATCGGCTATACTCCCCGAATAATGCCAGAGCCACCCCCTGTGACCACCTGGGTCAAGGGTGCCCTGGAACCTGCCTTAGAAGAGACCTACGACTTAGATTTCCTATTCCGAGTTTAATCCGTAGTGTTTTCCCTTTGTAGGTATGACGGAAGATCCCTTTTATAAAAATACAAAAACATTTGAAAAGCTTAAAATCAAAAAAATCGAAAAAGAAGAAAAACCAAAAACAATGGAAAAACAAAAACTCGAAAATAGAGTGCTTTGTATAGTTCCCAAGGTTCTTGTTTTACAAAAACCCAAAAAAATCGAAAATTTGGAAAATACTAAAAAGATTTTGTATATAGTTGCTCCTGGTAGGACTTTGGCAAAAGAAAAGGATTTCGATAGAAACGTCGTCTACATAGCCAGGCCAAAAATTTTGAAATCACTTTAAAAATCCAAGTACAAAACCAGGTCTTTTTAAAAATCACGCATCAAATTCCCTCGGGTCTATAGCCCACGAGAATGATCGAAGCCCAGAAGCGGATCCCCTTGAGGAAGATCCTGCTTCTGAGCTCCCAAAATTTCATAAAATTCTCGATTTTGAAAGACCTTCCCAATCAGTAGGAGGAGATTTCATACAGATAAACCTAGGGGATGATTCCAATCCCAAATCCATCAAAATAGGCGCATGTTTGCATGAACCTGAAAGATTAGTATTCATTGCATTTCTACGAACCTATTTAGATGTGTTTGCATGGACGTATGAAGACATGCTGGGCATAGACCCCAGCATTGTCGAACATCGTCTTCCCTTAGGTGCGGATGTAAAACCCATAAAGCAAAAGCTTAGGAAAATACACCCGAATGTACACACGCAAGTCAAAGAGGGTTTAGAAGATCTGTTAAAAGCCGGATTTATAAAACCAATTGCGTATTCTAATTGGTTGTCAAACATCGTTGTAGTTCGAAAAGCCAATGGGAAAATTCGAATATGCATCGATTTCAGAAACCTTAATAAAGCCACTCCAAAGGATAATTATCCTTTACCAAACATAGATTTGATAGTCGATAGTACTGCAAATCATGAAATGTTTTCGTTTATGGATGGCTATTCAGGCTATAATCAAATCAAACTAAGCCCACGAGATCTGGGTAAGACCGCCTTCACAACCCCATGGGGCACGTACTGCTATATAGTCATGCCCTTTGGTTTGAAAAATACCGGCACAACATACCAACGAGCCATGACCACGATCTTCCATGATCAGATTCATGAGCTCAAAGAAGTGTATGTAGATGATCTCTTGGCAAAATCCAAAACTTGATGCACTCATATCGAATGTTTGCAAAAGATTTTCAAAAGGCTTAGGCTTTACAAAGTGAAGCTAAACCCTCAAAAATGTGTATTTGGGGTAGAATCAGGGAAGCTTCTGGGCTTTATGGTGAGCCAAAGGGGTATAGAAGTCGACCCCTCCAAGTGTCGAGCCATCATAGACATGACTCCACCTTCCAATCTCAACCAAATCCGTAGCCTCCAAGGTTGTTTACAATCCGTTCGCCGATTCATATCGAATCTGGCGACTAGATGCGAACCCTTCAACAAATTGTTGAGGAAGGGCACGAAATTCTTATGGGATAATCAATGCCAAAAGCCCTTCGAGAGACTAAAGGCATACTTGGTTAATCTCCCTGTTTTAAACCCTCCAAAGCAAGGAAAACCGCTTTTGCTTTACATCTCCGTGCATGCAAATGCTTTAGGAGCCCTATTGGCTCAATACGAGGATGACACCCATAAGGAGTATGCCATCTACTATATTTCGAAAACTCTCTTGGCTTATGAACGAAATTATCAAGCCATGGAGAAGACGTGCTTGGCCCTAGTTTGGGCTTGCCAGAAATTCGGATACTATTTCTTAGATCACAAGATCTGGATAGTGTCCAAACTTGATCCAATCAAGCACTTGTTCGAAAAACCCATTCTCACGAGTAGATTCGGCAAATGGCAACTCCTTCTAATGGAGTATGACATGAAATACCATCACCAGATCTCCATTAAGGGGCAAGCCCTAGCAGATTACGTGACTGAGTTCCCCTTAGAGGATGCATATCCCACTCTTGCTGAAATGCCTGATGAAGGCATATTACAAAACCATTTTCAAAACCACATTTTGGCAAACAATTTCGAAAACCAAGTGTGGAAGATGCACTTCGAAGGGGCATGAAACCAACGAGAGGCTGGTGCCGGGGTCATCCTCATCTCCCCTGAAAAGGGCGAGATTCCCATAGCAGTCTGCCTAGATTTCGAATGTTCCAACAATGTAGCTGAGTATGAAGCACTCATACAAGGCTTAAGGATTTCGAAAACTCTAGGGGCATCACGCATCGAGGTCTTTGGAGATTTGCTCCTTGTCATAAACCAGGTTTTGAAAATTTGGCAAGTACCTAATGAAAAACTACTTCCATATCACGAGTTGGCCACTCGATTGGTCCAGTCCTTCCAATCGTGTAAACTCACACACGTATGAAGAGAGGACAATGGCATCGCCGATGCCCTCTCCTCCTTGGGTTCAGCCCTAAAGGTCGATCCCATTTCAAGGACCCGATCTTTAGAAATATGGCATGCGCCCAATCCATCCACACACGACTTGGATATTGGCCAAAATAACCCTGACTGTATTGAAAAACCTTGGTTTTATGACATAAAACAATTTCTAGAAAATGAGGGATTCGCCAAGGATGCCACATCCAAAGATAAGGCATTCATTCGTAAGATTTCCACCCGATACACCATTCTGGGTGGGGTTTTATACAAAAAAAGTTTTACCGGCATTCTGCTTAGGTGTATCGACCTAGAGGAGGCTAGGATAGTGATGCATGAATTCCACGATGGAGAATGTGGAGGCCATGTCAATGCCAACATGATGGCAATGAAAATACTTAGAGGGGGCTATTTTTGGTCCACCCTGAAAAAGGATTGCCACAATCATGTTAGGAAGTGTCATCCATGTCAAGTGCATGGGCACGCCATTCATATCCCATCGTCTACATTGCATTCCATGGTCATCCCCTGGACATTTACCATATGGGCGTTTGACATCGTAGGCCCAATATTTCCAAAAGCCTCGAATGGGCATCGGTTTATTTTAGCAACCACGGAGTATTTCTCCAAGTGGGTGGAAGCCATATCCCTAACCAACGTGCTGGGGCAACATGTGGTGGCTTTCATTCGGAGGAATATCTTGGCTCGATTTGGGGTTCCACGAGACCTTGTGTCTGATAATGGTACCCCATTCAAGAACGAGCGGATGGTTAAGTTGTGCAACACGTATGGCATAACTCACCACTTCTCTTCGCCCTACTACCCTAAAGGCAACGGCCAAGCTGAAGCCACAAACAAGACTCTCATTAGCATAATTGAGAAAACCTTAGAAAAGGGTAGGACATGGCACGAGAAGCTGGATGAAGCCTTATGGGCTTATAGGACTTTCATCCGAGCTCCCACGAATGCCACACCATTCGAATTGGTCTATGGCACAAACACCTTTCTCCCCATTCATACCCAACTGCATTCATTCCATACATCCATTGCACTCGACCTCCCCCTAGAGACGCTTCAGCATGCTAGGATGGCCGAACTAGATTTACTAGATGAGAGGCGACTCCTTGCCATGGATCATGCTCGTGCATACCGGCAAAGGATAGCCCGACACTATAGCAAACACATGAGACCTCGCCACTTTGAAGTGGGGGATCTAGTTTTGAAAATCATCCACTATCGTGGCCCACACCCGCTCGGAAAGTGGCGCCCCAAGTGGGATGGACCCTATGTTGTACGAGCAACCACCACGAACAATTCGTATTGGTTGATCGATGTAGAAGGTAGGAATTTAGTAGATCCTATCAATATCCAATACTTAAAGAAGTATCATGTGTAGGATTTGGATTAAATTCCAATTTTCAAAAATTTTAGGGATAGCTGCCCTGAGACGTGAGAATAAGGTGCAAAGGCAAAATCGTGTGACCCTAAGTAAGAAAATTCGCACTTGTGAAAGAATGGAGTCTTCAAAATCGTGGTTACATTTCAAAATCCTTTTTCTTACAAAGAAAGGCCTAGTTCAATATAGCAAGATACTTGCAAGTAGTACGTGCTATTTCTAAATAGGCTGATCTAGAATGAATCGAGTGTAGGCTTGGGATAAGTCCTCCCCTCTTCTCTTCTCCTTCCCAAAAAGGAAAACAAAGGCCCAAACAAAGGGAATTTCCCATTCAAAAGTCTCTTTCCAAAAGAAAGAAACCAGAATTCAAAAGAAAAATTGATTCTCTTATGAAAAAGAGGGATTAAAGAAAAAATACTCCCAAAGGGAGACCCTCTATGAAAAAAAGGAAAAAGAGGCCAAAAAGCTCAAAAAGAGCAGTTTTTTGCCTTCTATGCCTTAAACCACGGGACGCTCCAGAAGGGACCGTGGTATCTCTTTCCCATCTCTAGCTTATCCCAAGCTAAAGCATGGTTCATTTCGAGGAATCCTAAAGTAAAAATAGGATTTACTTACTTGAATTTCATCTTGTTTGAGAATTCGACGTTTCGAGTAAGGCGTAGGAATTTGAAATATGCCTTGTTTTCTTATAAAACCTCCACTAGATAAGCGAGTGTTAAGACTCAAACAAGGGCAAGCACGAAGAGCTCGAGATCCTTAGGATCGAGGCTCAAGACAGTTGTCCCTTTTGTAAATAAATTTTGTAAATAAATTTTGAAAAATCGAACATCGAATAGCATAGGATTTGCTCACTTGGAGCAGTAGGCCTTGTAAGTCTCTAGAGTTCGACCACATCTGGTCTTTCGGAGGTCTTCACTCTTGGCACCACACCCATGTCATGCATATGCATTCCACGCATGGTACTTGCATAAACATGATACCATTTAGGACCAGATTCCATAGTAAACCCCCTTTGCCGTGATATCTCCTCCTACCAAGGTTCTAAATTGAGATTTTGTTAAAAATTGGAACGATCCCATATTCTTTGTGGCTAGATCTAGGGAGACATTGAAAGGGGTGTTTGTCATCTTTGCCCTTATCCAAATCGATTTGGACAAGGCCAAAGAGGGGCATCTGTAAACACCCTGAAATCCCACGAATTTCTCAAATCAACCTGGTTTTATAAAAGCAGCCCCAAAGGGCTATTTTGAGTCTGGAAACCCAGGAGCCTTCTAGGCAACCCTGTACATATGTTTTGAACTTTACATATTTCAAAAATATATAATATGGCTTCAAAAACCCTTTTAAACACGTTTTTGAAACCCCGAAGCAACTTGGCCTGATTAAGACAGGACCAGAAAAGCCAAAGAGAGCCCGGAACCGGAGCACTTGTCAAGCCCGGCATAGCAACTCTCGTATTGAATCCACCCCCAGGATCTCGAACGTCCAAGACCCTATTATCATCAAAACATCATTTGAAGTCATCTTCGGAAGGCGAAAATAGAGGCGGACGATCATGTTGGCGAAGACCCAACGCAGACGGAGTACTGATGCTGTTAGACCCCACACAAATCGTTCATTTCGAACACAGCTCGAAGGAGTCAGAATTCAGTTTGGATCGGATCTGGACCATATATATCCAGATCCCAATCCAAACCCATGTGTGGACTTGGATTTGGATTTGGATCTAGAGATCCAATCCAATATCCATATCCATGGCCCACATCACCTTCTCATAAATGGAGGTGGGGCCTACTTGAATTTCACGTGGGATTATGGGCATGAGAGAGAGTGGGGGAGGATAAGATCAAAGTGTGTTGTAATTAAGCTTGACTTGTGTGTCAAGTTTGGGGTTAATCATGTAGGTTAGCCTAGTTAACATGGGTTTAAGCTTGTAATTAGCCAAAACCTAACCTAGGGCTGCACCAACATGATATGATTAGGGTCTATGGGTCATGCAAAGGAGCTCCTTAATCTAAACCTAACCAAAAACACCTAATCCTAGCGTTTTACCCTAATCCGGTTCTAATCCTAGCCTAATCACCTAACCCACTTCCCTAATCCCGGCCTAATCCCAACCTAATCACCTAACCCACTTCCCTAATCCTTCCCTAAAACTAGATTAATTTCCCTAAACCTAACCTAATCCTAGCCTAATCACCTAACCCACCTCACTAAACCTCACCCCAAAACTAACCCACCTAGCTAAACCCTAAACCTCTAAACTACCCCACCTAAACCTAGCACACAACCTACCCAAAACCCCTTGTATTTAAAATATCTAGCCCTACCCTTTCCACCCCACCTTATCACCACACCACCCTACCTAAACCACCTAACCACAACCCTAATACCAGCCCCAACCGCCTCTTGCAGCCCTATATAAACCCCCCCTAAGGGGCGGGTTTTCCAAGCTCTTTCACCCCCCTTTCCAGCCCAACCGAACCCACGACCTGCACCACTTCCAGCCAGGTCTTCCACCTGCCACCACCGTGCTCCACCTGCTCCACTCAACCCCCGCGGGCCAACCACCCGTCGCCATCCTTCTCATCTGGCCGAACCAGTCGCTCCACCACACCCGGTTGCTCCTTAACCAACCACCGCCTCCCATCATCGCCGGTTAGTATCCCATCCCTCACCTCACCTCTTCTCCACTCCCCCTCCACTCTCAGCCACCTGTACCACCACCATCTTCCCCTAACACCAGCCACTTATCACCACCACTCCCATTCGGCCAGGCCTCAACCGCTCTAACTACCCGCCACTACCTAGACACCCTAGCTACACCCGGCCACTCTACCCAACTCCCTAAGACCTACCCATCTTACCTCACCACATCCACTACCACCTTACCCCATACCCTAGCTAGCTTCCTTCCCATCCTCCACCCATAGCCACCTTAACAGCCCGCCACCACCAAGTCTCCCTAGCAGTCGGCCAATCCAACCGACTGCCATATACCCATTCGGCCAAGCCACCCACCAGCCATATCCTTCCCCCAGGTACTCCCTTAGACACTCCCTTAGGCTCCCCCTTAGTGCCATACTCCCTAACCTTACAACCTCCCTTAGTGACCCTACATAGTCACCTTAGCCCCACACACAAAACCAGCCCTTCGCTAAGCAGCCGACCATCTTTAAGGCGCCTCTCCCGTGCCCCATTTGCAGCCGGCCAGCCGCCCCTCTTGCCGATCAACTCCGCGGAGCTCCCTCTTGCAGCCCAAGGTGAAGGCCAAGCCCATGCTCAAGCAAGGCTTCTTCGAACTAGCTATTAGTAAGTGCCTAAAACGGTCCTTAGTTGTATACTTGTTTAAAAATTTAATTCGATACAGGGTTGTAATAACGGAGCATAGTCTCCCCCCGCTTGTAATAACGTGGCTTGGCACACCCACACACACATGCACTCTCTTAGTCGTGCACGATTTTGAACACACACGGGCCTAATCTTCCCCCAATCTATGAATATATATATATATATATATATATATATATATATATATATATATATATATTAACTTACGTAGGGTTTTGCTTAAGTTGGGTGTGTTGTCTTTCAATTCAAGCACTCACACACATTGAGCCTTCACTCTTATTTGAAAGACCGAAGTAAGGGCCGTGCTATACTATTTGGGTTTTCATTTCATGTAGTGTGTGTAAGTCTTTCAATTCAAGCACTCACACACATTGAGCCTTCGCTCTTATTTGAAAGACCCAAGTAAGGGCTGTGCTATACTATTTGGGTTTTCATTTCATGTCGTGTGTGTAAGTCTTTCAATTCAAGCACTCACACACATTGAGCCTTCACTCTTATTTGAAAGACCCAAGTAAGGGCCGTGCTATACTATTTGGGTTTCCATTTCATGTTGTGTGTGTAAGTCTTTCAATTCAAGCACTCACACACATTGAGCCTTCGCTCTTATTTGAAAGACCCAAGTAAGGGCCGTGTTATACTATTTGGGTTTAATTTCATGTTGTGTGCGTAGTACTTCAATTCAAGCACTCACACACATTGAGCTTTCGCTCTTATTCCCAAGACCTTAATCAAGGCCATACTGCAAGTTATATTTGGGTTTTATTTCATGTCGTGTGTGTAAGTCTTTCAATTCAAGCACGCACCCACATTGAGCCTTCGCTCTTATTTGCAAGACCCAAGAAGGGCACGTATATACCCTATATACATATCTCCCTTCGGCATTTACATTACAAGTCATTTCCCTTCGGTTATTTCCCTTCGGCATTGTCTTTACATTCGGGTTTTCCCTTTGGAGTAGCGTGAGTTTGCATTGCATCTATGCCATACCACGAGGTAGGACGCATATTGCATCGAAGCAAGCCCCGTACTCCCGCTCAAAATTCGCCCCATGTAGTGGAGTGTTCATAACACACACCAAGGTGGCCCATAAAGGGATAAAAGGAAAGACTTAGGCACGTGCAAATCCACGTGATCTAAAATCTACCATCGTATTAAAAACCCGAATCAAAAACACCTTGAACCACTTTCGTAAGCTTTTCCTACGCTAAACTCGATTTTTAAATGCGTACAGACTGACCCTTGCGCATCGGTGCAAGAAGGTCTGCGACGACAAGAGCTCACTTGCTCACAGTCGCCACGTTAGAAGTCAGAATTAAAATATATCTTCGCTAGCTTAGGTAAGCTTAGCTGGCACGCCCTGTTTATATAAATAGGCCTTAGACACACAAGAAGATCCGCTCCAGACCATGAGAAGCCAGAGGCGGGGATTTTCCTACGTCTACAAACGTATGTACCCTCACCTTTTCAAAGAAACTAGCGCAAAAACCTGAGTCTGGTCGACCCACTTGTGCGCCCACTCTTCTACTGTACAAGAACCTCGCCCAAGTCGTCATCCGGGGACCACCAAAAGCTGAATCCCCGACTAAACCAGTTTTAAAACTTCAAGGTGCTCCTCAACTCATACTTAGAGCAAATTTTAGTGCAAACCCTAGGCTGGTCGTGGGGGAAGTAACTAAATCCGGGAGGATCTATCAACCCCCGCACCTACAAAGTGCTAAAAAGGTGGTCAGTGTGCCTGGCCCCTCAAAAGCATGTATTCCTAGAGTTTTGCCAAATGTAGACAAGGAAAAAGTCATCCTAAATTCTTATGATTTCGAAAACCATCTTTCAAAGATTGCTATCCACATGTCTATCCTAGAGCTTATACAAACTTCGCCTAGACATAGACTCGTGCTAGAGAAAATTCTAGAAAGAGCCAAGGTTGATTCAAACATAAGTCCGGAATCCTTGTCTGCCCAAGTGGCTTTAATAGGAGCAAAATCGCCCATCACTTTTTCGGAAGATGATGTAGATAGACCCTACGAGTCCCACAACCAGGCCCTGCATATCAAGGTGGTTCTGAATAACCACTCTCTAGACAGGTGCCTAGTCGATGGGGAAGAGGGCTCAACATCCTTCCACTTCATGTGGCGTACCAAATCGGAGTCACCTTGACTTCTGTGAACCCAAGCCCCATCGTTATCACTGGATACGATGGGAATACGTCTAGGCCATTAGGATCGATCGAACTCCCGATGGAAACGGGAGGGATCACACACATAGGGGTGTTCCATGTCTTGGACATCCACCCCCATTATAACCTGTTGCTGGGAAGGCCCTGGATACACAGCTTGTGCGTTGTGCCATCCACCTTCCATAGGTGTGTCAAGATCCCTTTCGAGGACCAGGTCGTGGTGATCCTAGGTGAGAGTCACCCTCAGCTTCAGGGGATCATAAACTCCCCTTGTTTGTCGAGCTCCCAGGCTCATGAGGCTAACCTCGGGCAGACTGTGATTGAGCCACCAAGGCTCGTGTTAAACAGCCCTAGGAAGGTTGTATATGTGAAGGGGCCACCCAAAGCAGGCCCCCTCCCGATCTTAACCCTTCTAGGAAAACCCAAGCGTTCCCTATTTCCAAAACCCCTAGACAAAAAGCCATACGAGCATAATATGGACGACAACAAGTTCCAGGACCACGATCTTTATCAAAACTTTTCAAAAAATAAGAAATCGTGGAACATGTTGTTGAATATGGGCTACACGCCCTATAAAAGTCTAGGGGCACAAAACTAGGGTCTCCTAAAGCTCATCCTTCCTAGGGCCAACCCAAGCCGATACGGGATCGGCTATACTCCCAGAATACCGCCAGAGCCACCCCTTGTGACCACGTGGGTCAAGAGTGCCCTGGAACCTATCCTAGAAGAGACCTACGATTTAAACCTCCTATTCTGAGTCTAACCCGTAGTGTTTTCCCTTTGTAGGTATGATGGAAGATCCCTTTCACAAAAATACAAAAACATTTGGAAAACTTAAAATAAAAAGAATCGAAAAAGGGCAAAATCCAAAAATAATGGAAAATCAAAAACTCAAAAATAGAGTGGTTTGTATAGTTCTTAAAGTTCTTGTTTTGCAAAAACCCAAAAAAATCGAAAATCTACAAAATACCAAAAAGATTTTGTACATAGCTGCTCCTGGTAAGACTTTGGAAAAAGGAAAGGATTTCGAAAGGAACGTCGTCTGCATAGCCAGACCAAAAATTTTGAAATCAATTGAAAATCCAAATACAAAACCAGGTCTTTTTGAAAATCACTCATCAAATTCCCTCGGGTCTATAACCCACGAGAATGATCGAAGCCCAGAAGTGAATCCCCTTGAGGAAGATCCCACTTCTGAGCTCCCAGAATTTCATAAAATTCTTGATTTTGAAAGACCTTCCAATTCAGTAGGAGGAGATTTCATAGAGGTGAACCTAGGGAATGATTCCAATCCCAAAAACATCAAGATAGGCGCATGCTCGCATGAACATGAAAGATCAGCATTCATTGCATTTCTAAGAACCTATTTAGATGTGTTTGCATGGATGTATGAAGACATGCCGGGCATAGACCCCAGCATTGTCGAGCATCGTCTTCCCTTAGATACAGATGTAAAACCCATAAAGCAGAAGCTTAGGAAAATACATCCGAATGTACACACGCAAGTCAAAGAGGGTTTAGAAGATCTGCTAAAAGCCGGATTTATAAAACCCATTGCGTATTCTGATTGGTTGTCAAACATCGTTGTAGTTCGAAAAACCAATGGGAAAATTTGAATATGCATCGATTTCAGAAACCAAAATAAAGCCACTCAAAAGGATAATCATCCTTTACCAAACATAGATTTGATAGTCGATAGTACTGCAAATCATGAAATGTTTTCGTTTATGGATGACTATTCAGGCTATAATCAAATCAAACCAAGTCCACGAGATCACGGTAAGACTGCCTTCACAACCCCATGGGGCACGTACTGCTATACAGTCATGCCCTTTGGTTTGAAAAATGCCGGCGCAACATACCAGAGAGCCATAACCACGATCTTCCATGATCAGATTCATGAGCTCGTAGAAGTGTATGTAGATGATCTCTTGGCGAAATCCAAAACCCAATGCACTCATATCGAATGTTTACAAAAGATTTTCGAAAGACTTAGGCTTTCCAAAGTAAAGCTAAACCCTCAAAAATGTGTATTCGGGGTAGAATCAGGGAAGCTTCTGGGCTTTATGGTGAGCCAAAGGGGTATAGAAGTCGACCCCTCTAAGTGTCGAGCCATCATAGACATGGCTCCACCCTCCAATCTCACCCAAATTCCTAGCCTCTAGGGTCGATTACAGTCCGTTCGCCGATTTATATCAAATCTGGCGACTAGATGCGAACCCTTCAATAAGTTGTTGAGAAAGGGCACAAAATTCTTATGGGATGACGAATGCCAAAGGTCCTTTAAGAGACTAAAGGCATACCTGGTTAATCCTCCCGTTTTGAATCCTCCAAAGCAAGGAAAACCGATTTTACTCTACATCTCCATGCATGCGAATGCTTTAGGAGCCCCATTGGCTCAATACGAGGATGACACCCATAAGGAGTATGCCATCTACTATATTTCGAAAACTCTCTTGGCTTATGAACGAAATTATTAAGCCATGGAGAAGACGTGCTTGGCCCTAGTCTGGGCCTGCCAGAAATTCAAACACTATTTCCTAGATCATGAGATCTGGATAGTGTCCAAGCTTGATCCAATTAAGCACTTGTTCGAAAAACCCATTCTCACTGGTAGATTGGGCAAATGGCAACTCCTTCTAATGGAGTATGACCTGAAATACCATCACCAGATCTCCATTAAGGGGCAAGCCCTGGCAGATTACGTGGTTGAGTTCCCCTTGGAGGACGCATATCCCACACTTGATGAAATGCCCGACGAAGGCATATTGCAAAACCATTTCCAAAACCACATTTTGGCAAACAATTTTGAAAACCAAGTGTGGAAGATGCACTTCGATGGGGCACGAAACCAACGAGGGGCTGGTGCTGGGGTCATCCTCATCTCCCCTGAAAAGGGTGAGATTCCCATAGCAGTCCGCCTAGATTTTGAATGTTCCAACAACGTAGTTGAGTATGAAGCACTCATACAAGGCTTAAGAATTTCGAAAACTCTAGGGGCATCATGCATCGAGGTCTTTGGAGATTCGCTCCTTGTCATAAACCAGGTTTTGAAAATTTGGCAAGTACGTAGTTTAGAAAGAATTTTGTGGGTAGTTTAGAAAGAATCCCAGGGTAGTTTAGAAAGAATTTAGAAAGAAATTCGCTCTTTGAAAATTTGTCATACAAGACATGTTTATGGGTAGTTTAGAAAGATGCATTTCTAGGTCATAGGGGTTTATTACCACACCCTTTTTATCAACACCCTGGGATGAGTTTGGTATGCATGCTTGTGGGGGACCTGGTAGAACGACAACTCCCTTGCTTGTTTGTTTTGCTAAGTGTGGGGGTTGATAGATCCTCCCGGATCTAGTCACTTCCTCTACACTATCCCTAGGGCTCGTTCCTATTTTGGCTCTAACTTGGTGTCTCGGGACACCTCGAATCACTACCAAGGCTCTAGCCGAGGGCAGGTTTCTAAGCGCTCCTCGGATCACTATTGCTTGGGCATTTTTTATTTCGGGAAAGTGTGGTGTGTGAGGTGTGGGATGCACGATATGCACTGCATGATTAGAGGGTGATAGGGAGCATACCTCTTTTTCCTTCCCACTCGTACTGGCGTGGTTAGGGAAGGGTTCTTTAAAAATGGCCTGGGGTGACTCCGGTTCTTCAGACACGTGTAGCTTACCTTGCTCGATCAAATCCTCTATCCTATTCTTCAGGGCGTAGCAGTGTTGGGTATCATGGCCCTTGAGCCTATGATATTTACAAAACTTGTTTAAAAACTTTCCTTGGGGTGGTGCCCCTTCGGGAATCTCTGGGAGTGTTGTGAGACCTTGTGCCAATAGGATGTCTAGGACCTCTATGAGTGGTTGTCCTAGGTTAGTGTACTCCCTCCTTTCAAATCTCTTTTTATTTTTTTGGTTCTTTTCGAAATCTTTTTGCCCTGAAGGTTTTGAGGGTCCTGCTAAACCTTGCTCTACTCGAACATTAGCCACTTTTGGTACTTTTATTCCTCCCTCTGGTGCATGTGGCCCATATGCCCCAGGTTTTTCAAACTTTTTTGGAAAACTTTTTCCTTTCCATAAATCTTCATAAGTTCCCTTTTTCAAATTAGTCTCGAAGAGGGAAGCTTTCTTGATCAATTTTTGGAAAGTAGAAATCTCATGTAAGGAAAGGAGGATTTTCAAATCAGTTTTGAAATTGTCTAGGATGAGCATCACTGCACACCCTTCAGAGATAGGTTCTTTGACTTGCCCCAGGATTGATCTCCATCTAACGATGAACGCGTGGGCGTCTTCGTTAGGGCCTTGTTTGGTGTCCCTCAATGTATTTAAAGTGGGAGTAACTTCAACATTATGAGAAAATCTTTGCATAAAACAGTTAGCTAATTCTTCAAAATCAGTAAACTGGCTTAAGTCATAAGAGGCCAACCATTTTGCAGCACTTCCTTTTAGAGAATGAGGGAACCAATAGACCCACTTAGAGGAGTCTTTTTTCTTTTTATAGGCACTTCGGGAGAAAAGTTGGAGATGAGACCTAGGGTCTCCATTTCCATCATAACGGTGGAAGCTGGGTATCTCATCATCACTATCGGTTTGGTAGTCGAAAGGCAGGAAATCTGATAAGGCATAGGACTTTTTTTCATGTTTTTGGTTTTTCAAAAGTTGATGTAGAGCCTTTCGATCTTTCATGGTAAAGGATTCGGGCTCAAGTTCTTCTCCACTTTTGGAAACGACCCTAGGCTTCCTAGAGTGGTTCGATTTCCTATTCGTTTTGGTTTTCCTATCATGGGAAGAGCAGGATTCGATTACTTCAGCTTCTTGGCTTAAAGCGTCGATTTCTTCTCTTAGTACCTTTATTCCCTCCCTTAGGGCAGCGAACCTGTCTCCTTTTGAAAAGCATTTTGAAATTTTGTTCGAGCAGCGGCTGGTAGAGCGGGAGACCCGACTGGATACCTCGCAAGATCCTTCTGAGCTCGACATGATCAACCTGTGAGAAAATCTTATCACAAATCTGAAAATTTAGTTAGTATCACGGATTCGAACAAGTTTCTAAGACTCAGGTCCCACCGGGCGTGCCAATTCTGTAGACGTGATTTTATTTCAGATCGTTTGGGATTCGAAATCAAACCCTCGAACTACATCGGGTTGCGCGAGCGTGCCAGTTAGTTTACCAAAACTAACAAATTATGTTTTTCTGACTTCTTAGAACGATTGTGGACAAGTGAGATCTTTTCGACTTAGGCCTTCTTGAACCGGCGCTCAAGGGTCAGCCTAGACGCTTGAAACTCGTTTGAATCCGTTAATTCGAAAAAGGAAAAACCAGATTTTCCAAAGTTCAGATTTGTGTTTAAGTTCTTGATTTCTGGAAAATTTCAGATTCTTAGATTTGCAGAACCTGTTCAGTTTCAGAGGCCTGTTCTCTGAATTTTTAAAAATATTTCTGATTCTCCAAAAATTCTAAAACTTTTACAGAATAGATATACGTATGTGTAGAATCAGAATATATTTTTATTTTGTAATTTAGTTCTTTATTTTCTGAGAATTAAATACAGAATCAGAAACTATTATAACATTCAGAACAACCCTGTTTCTGTAGATCAAAAGCTCATAAAAACAACAATATCTCAGTGCTCGCTCATCCAATTTCGATGAAATTTGTTGTGTTAGAAAGACACGGATGTTAGGTTTTCAAAGAATCAAATTTCATCCAATTTTACTCAGTGGTTGCAGAGATATGGGAGAAAGAACAGAGGTCTGTTACTGAACATTCTGTTTCTGTAAAACGCAATCTGGATTTTGTATAAACTTCATGGATATAATTGGCTAGGCAAAATTTCATAACAATTCCTCAAAATTTTATCTAAGAACGTCTGATATGTCTATATTATTCATGCAAAATTTCGAAGCAATTGGCTTATCCGTTTGTCAATAAAAATTCCGTGATCAGATGCATGTGCACAGACAGTTTTAGAAACCGGTTTTACAGAAAATTTCAGAAGGTTCCTAAGATGATTCTAGAACAAAGTTCAACCTGTATCAGTCCTAATAAAGCATGGAAATCATACAAACATGGATTTTTGTTTCGTTCATGAAGGAATTATGCATGTTTGTATCGATATAAATGAAGAACATGGGCTCAAAGCCTTGATTCATGTACAAATTTCCAGAATCTGTGCTTTTTCAGGTTCTCATAGATTAAAACCAATTTGTGCAAGAATTCCAACCTGTGTGAGTGAGAGGGGACGTAGGAGCACTTCGCCGGACGATCGCCGAACGTCGGAACCAGGCTGGACTTCCTTCTTCTCCTTCTTTTCTTCCTTTCTCTCTCTCTCTCTCTCTATTTCTCTAAATTTTCGGAGTGACTGTTCCTGTTTTCTTGGTTTTCCCGGATTGAGGTTTTGTGGTCACCGGAGGATCCCTTTGCAGCCTCCTTTAGGCTCCTTTTATAGGCCAAAAGGTGCCCCTTTGGTGTAGCATTGGGCAAGGCAAGTTGCCTTGCTGATCAAATTCGTTTTTGGCATGTAATTGCTGCAAAAAGAGGTTTTGGAAAGTATCGCTGGTTTTGGCAACTAGTTGTTGGGTTTGGCAGCTGTAAATGGCAGAATTTGACATGTTGGCTATGGAGTTTGTTTGGCTCGTTTTTGTCTAGAGGCTATCTTTGGCACTTACCAAGGAAAGATCAGCTGTCATCGACTGAAGTTAATTCTAGCATGAAAGAGGTAAGTTGACGCTGTTGTGGAGCAGGGTGAGTCTTCTTGCCTAGTTCGGTGGAGCTGGGATTAGCAAGTGAAGCTATTGTGCATTCATGGTATTCCTTGCAGAAATTGATGGGAGCTAAACTTGGTAAGTGATTTGGCTGCAAGAGAGACCGCTTGATAGTTCCCTGCTGCTACATTTTCTGTTTCAATAGCTACTGCTGGTAAAGAATGTGTTGTTGATTATGCGTCTGTTGTTGTTAGTGAAATTTTGGTAGATGGGGCCTCTGCAACGCCTGCATTTGACTTCCATACGTCCAGGACCAGCAGAAATGGTTGTTCCCTGAAGATTTGCATGTGCTGAAGGCTTCCCTTCGTCAGTAATGGTTGATGAAATACGGGAACTTCCAGAGACATTAGCGGTATTGAAATTACTGCCTGTGTCACGCGGTTCTGTTTTAGCAACAAACCCTGCCTATGATGTGCCAGACGCACTGGTGCCAAGAACTACAGCGCCTTGTCCCTGGTAAGCTATCTCACCTTCAACTATTCTGCTATTGAGATTGCTTAATGATGGTGCAGAAAATGCTGGTGGAAGATCATTGGACTTTGGAATTAACACCCCACGAGAGACTGAACCTGAATTCTGTGATGGCTCCGTGTTAGACTTACACCACTTGAAGAAAGGGGATGGCGATTGTAGACGCGCGAAAATCCCCGCCTCTTCGCCTCTTTCGTGGCTTGGAGTGGATCTTATCGTGCGTCTAAGGCCTAGATATACAAACAGGGCGTGCCAGCTAGCTTACTTAAGCTAGCGAAGATATATTTAACACTGACTTCTAAACGTGGCGACTGTGAGCAAGTGAGCTCTTGTCGTCGCAGACTTTCTTGCACCGATGCGCAAGGGTCAGTCTGTACGCTTTTGCAAAAATCGAGTTTTTTAGGGAGAAAGTCTACGAAACGGTTCGAGGTGTCTATTTCGGGTCTTTAAGATGCGATTGCATGTTTTAGATCACGTGGATTTGCACGTGCCTAAGTCTTTTCTTTTATCCCTTTTTGGGTCGCCTAGTTTGTGTGTTATGAACACTCCACTACATGGGCGAATTCGAGCGGGGGTTGCTTCGATGCAATATGCGTCCTACCTCGTGGTATGGCGTAGATGCAATGCAAACTCACGCTACTCCAAAGGGAAAACCCGAAATGTAAAGACAATGCTGAAGGGAAATAACAGAAGGGAAATAACCGAAGGGAAATAACCAAAGGGAAATAACCGAAGGGAAATAACCGAAGGGAAATAACCGAAGGGAAATACGTATATATCTTATGTATATGAGCCCTTACTCGGGTCTTGCAAATAAGAGCGAAGGCTCAATGTGGGTGCGTGTTTGAATTGAAAGACTTACACACACGACATGAAATAAAACCCAAATATAAATTGCAGTATGGCCTTGACTAAGGTCTTGGGAGTAAGAGCGAAGGCTCAATGTGTGTGAGAGTGCTTGAATTGAAGTACTACACACACGACATAAATGAAACCCAAATATAACTGCAATAAGGCCTTTACTAAGGTCTTGGGAGTAAGAGCAAAGGCTCAATGTGTGTGAAAGTGCTTGAATTGAAAGACTTACTCACACGACAAGAAATAAAACCCAAATAGTATAGGTCGGCCCTTACTTGGGTCTTTCAAATAAGAGCGAAAGCTCAATGTGTGTGAGAGTGTTTAAATTGAAAGACTTACTCACACGACATGAAATAAAACCCAAATAGTATAGGTCGGCCCTTACTTGGGTCTTTCAAATAAGAGCGAAAGCTCAATGTGTGTGAGAGTGTTTAAATTGAAAGACTTACTCACACGACATGAAATAAAACCCAAATAGTATAGGTCGGCCCTTACTTGGGTCTTTCAAATAAGAGCGAAAGCTCAATGTGTGTGAGAGTGTTTAAATTGAAAGACTTACTCACACGACATGAAATAAAACCCAAATAGTATAGGTCGGCCCTTACTTGGGTCTTTCAAATAAGAGCGAAAGCTCAATGTGTGTGAGAGTGTTTTAATCGAAAGACAACGCACCCAACTTAAACAAAACCCTTCGGAAATGAAATATATACGTACACTTATATATTAGGGGCTGATTAGGCCCGTGTGTGTTCAAAGTTGTGCACGACTAAGAGAGTGCACGTGTGTGGTTGTGCCAAGCCACGTTATTACAAGCGGGGGGGAGACTAGGCTCCGTTATTACAACCCCGTATCAAATTGAATTTCAAGCAAGCGTATGACTAAAGACCGAGTTTAGACACTTACGAGTAGCTGGTCCGTAGGGGTCTTGCTTGAGCGTGGCCTTGGCTTTGGGCTGCAAACGGGAGCTCCGCGAAGGTATGTGACCAAGAGTGCTGGCCGGCTGCAAATGGGCGTGGGATGGACGCCTCGAAGGGGACCGGTGGCAAGTGGGCGGCGCCTCCAAGTAGGGAGTTTAGAGTGGCTGACTAAGTGGGTCTTAGGGTCACTAGGGAAGTTAGGGACTTAGGGAAACTGGACCTAAAAGGTGAGCTAGTGGGAAGGCCAAATATGACACCTAGAGGGGGGATCGGCCGAATGGGAGATGGTGGCTGAGCAGTGGCCAGCCACTTGGGTTATCCTAGGTTCGGCTAGGCTTAGATGGTGGTGGCAAAGAGGTGGAGCTAAGGGGAAGATGGGTGGCTAAGAGTGGAGGGGTGGTAGAGAGTGGCTGTGAGGGAGTTAGGGGGACTTACCGAATGGGAAAGAGTGGCGGCAAAGGTGGTTGTCGGCTGGTGGAAGATGGGAGAAGGAGAGGGCCCGGCTGAGTGAGGAGGTGGTGTCCGACTGGGGGGGCAGTGGTGGTGGACGGAAGAGGGAAGGTGGCGGAGCAGGTGGCGGCTGGTGGAGGAGCTGGAGCTGCTGGGGAGTGGTCACGGCTGCATGGAAGAGGGAGGAAGGAGAGGGCCCGGCTGGGAGTGGAGAGTGGTTCCCACTTGGAAGACCCGCCCACAATGAGGGGGGTTTAAATAGGGGATGGGTAGGTCGGTTAGGGCTGGGTTGTGGGTAGTGGTTAGGTGGTTTAGGTAGGGTAGTATGTAGATAAGGTGGGCTGGATGGGGTTGGGCCAGATATTTTAAAACTAGGTGTTTGGGAAAATCGTGGGCTAAGGGTGGTTTAGGGCTAGGTTAGGTGGTTGGGTTTTAGGGTGAGGTTTAGTGAGCTAGGTTAGGTGGTTTAGGCTAGGTTTAGGTTAGGATTAGGGAAATTAATCTAGGTTTAGGGAAGGATTAGGGGAGTGGGTTAGGTGATTAGGTCGGGATTAGGCCGGGATTAGGGAAGTGGGTTAGGTGATTAGGTTCAGATTAGGGGTGGATTAGGGGTTTAGGCTAGGTTTAGGCATTTTGGGTTAGGTTTAGGTGAAGGAGCTCCCTTAGCATGGCCCATAGACCTTGATCACCCTATGTTGGTGCAGCCCTAGGTTAGGTTTTAGCTAATTACAAGCTTAAACCCACTCAATTAGGCTAAACCACAAGATTAAACCCAAACTTGACACACAAGTCAAGCTTAATACAACACTCTTGATATTTATCACCCCCACTCTCTCTCATGCCCAATATCCCACGTGAATTTCAAGTGGGCCCCACCTCCATTTATGAGAAGGTGATGTGGGCCATGGATATGGATATTGGATTGGATCTCTGGATCCAAATCCAAATCCAAGTCCACATATGGGTTTGGATTGGAATCTGGATATATATGGTCCAGATCCAATCCAAACTGAACTCTGACTCCTTCGAGCTGGGTTCGAGACGGACGATTTGTGCGGGGCCTGACAGCATCAGTACTCCGTCTGCGTTGGGTCTTCGCCAACATAGTCGTCCGCCTCCGTTTCTGCCTTCCGGAGATGACTTCAAATGCTTTTTTGATAAGAACAGGGTCTTGGACGTTCGGGATCCTGGGGTGTGAATCAGTTACAAGAGTTGCTGCGCCGGGCTCGACAGGTGCTCCGGTTCCGGGCTCTTCTTGGCTCTCCTGGTCCTGTCTTGATCAGGTCAAGCCACTTCGGGGTTTCAAAACATGTTTTAAAAGGGTTTTCAAAAGCTATATCATATGTTTTTGAAAGATAAAGTTTAAAATATATATACAGGGTTTGTTTGGAAGGCTCCTGGGTTTCCAAACTCAAAAATGGCCCTTTGGGGCTGCTTGTATAAAACCAGATGGATTTTGAGAAATTCGTGGGATTTCGGGGTGTTTACAGATGCCCCTCTTTGGCCTTGTCCAAATAGATTTGGATAAGGGCAAAGATGACAAACACCCCTTTTAATGTCTCCCTAGATCTAGCCACGAAGAATATGGGATCGTCCCATTTTAACAAAATCTCAATTTTACAAACTCTGGTAGGAGGAGAAATCACGCCAAAGGGTTACACTATGGAATCTGGCCCTAAATGGGATCATGTTCATGCAAGTACCATGCGTGGAATGCAAATGACATGGGTGTGGTGCCAAGAGTGGCGACCTCCCAGAGACCAGGTGTGGTCGAACTCTAGAGACTTACAAGGCCTACTGCTCCAAGTGAGCAAAATCCTATGCTGTTCGATGTCCGGTTTTCAAAACTTATTTACAAAAGCTATTTACAAAAGGGACAACTGTCTTGAGTCTCGATCCTAAGGATCTCGAGCTCTTCGTGCTTGCCCTTGTTTGAGTCTTAACACTCGCTTATCTAGCGGAGGTTTTATAAGAAAACAAGCTTCATTTCAAATTCCTACGCCTTACTCGAAAGGTCGAATTCTCAAACAAGATGGAATTCAAGTAAGTAAATCCTATTTTTACTTTAGGATTCCTCGAAATGAACCATGCTTTAGCTTGGGATAAGCCAGGGATGGGAAAGAGATACCACGGTCCCTTCTGAAGCGTCCCGTGGTTTGAGGCACAGAAGGCGGAAAACTGCTCTTTTTGAGCCTTTTGGCCTCTTTTTCCTTTTTTAGAGAGGGTCTCCCTTTGGGAGTATTTTTTTCTTTAATCCCTCTTTTTATAAGAGAATCGATCTTTCTTTTTTCAAGTCTGGTTTCTTTCTTTTGGAAAGAGACTTTAAATGGGAAATTCCCTTTTGATTTGGGCCTTTGTTTTCCTTTTGGAAGGAGAAGAGAAGAGGGGAGGACTTATCCCAGGCCTACACTCGATCCATTCCAGATCAGCCTATTTAGAAATAGCACGTACTACTTGCAAGTATCTTGCTATGTTGAACTAGGCCTTTCTTTGTAAGATGAAGGATTTTGAAATGCAACCACGATTTTGAAAACTCCACTCTTTCACAAGTGTGAATTCTCTCACTTAGGGTCACATGAATTGCTTTTGCACCTTATTCACACGTCTCAGGGCAGCTATCCCTATCAAATTTTCGAAAACTGGAATTTAATCCAGATCCTACACATGATACTTCTTTAAGTATTGAATATTGATAGGATCTGCTAAATTCCTACCTTCTACATCGATCAACCAATACGAATTGTTCGTAGTGGTTGCTCGCACAACATAGGGTCCATCCCAGTTGGGGCGCCACTTGCCTAGGGGGTGTGGGCCACGATGGTGGATGGTTTTCAAGACCAGATCTCCCACTTCAAAGTGGCGAGGTCTCATGTGTTTGCTATAATGTCGGGCTATCCTTTGCCGGTATGCACGAGCATGATCCATAGCAAGGAGTCGCCTCTCATCTAGCAAATCTAGTTCGGCCATCCTAGCATGCTGAAGCGTCTCTAGGGGGAGGTCGAGTGCAATGGATGTATGGAATGAATGCAGTTGGGTATGAATGGGAAGAATGGCGTTTGTGCCATAGACCAATTCGAATGGTGTGGCATTCGTGGGAGTCCGGATGGAAGTCCTATAACCCATAAGGCTTCATCCAGCTTCTCATGCCACCTCCTACCCTTCTCTAAGGTTTTCTCAATGATACCAATGAGAGTCTTGTTTGTGGCTTCGGCTTGGCCGTTGCCTTGAGGGTAGTAGGGCGAGGAGAAGTGGTGAGTTATGCCATACGTGTTGCACAACTTAACCATCCGCTCGTTCTTGAATGGGGTACCATTATCAGACACAAGGTCTCGTGGAACCCCAAATCGAGCCAAGATATTCCTCCGGATGAAAGCCACCACATGTTGCCCCATTACATTCGTTAGGGAAATGGCTTCCACCCACTTGGAGAAATACTCCGTGGCTGCTAAAATAAAACGATGCCCATTCGAGGCCTTTGGAAATATGGGGCCTACAATGTCAAACGCCCACATGGTAAATGGCCAGGGGCTGACCACAGAATGCAATGCAGATGAAGGGATATGAATGGCGTGCCCATGCACTTGACATGGATGACACTTTCTAACATGATCGTGACAATCCTTTTTCAGGGTGGACCAAAAATAACCCCCTCTAAGTATTTTCATCGCCATCATGTTGGCATTAACATGACCTCCACATTCTCCGTCGTGGAACTCGTGCATCACTATCCTAGCCTCCTCTAGGTCGATACACCTAAGCAGAATGCCGGTAAAACTCTTTTTGTATAAGACCCCACCCAGAATGGTGTATCGGGTCGAAATCTTACGAATGAATGCCCTATCTTTGGATGTGGCATCCTCGGTGAATCCCCCATTTTCTAAAAATTGTTTTATGTCATAGAACCAGGGTTTTTCAATAGACTCTGGGTTGTTTTGGCAAATATCCAAGTCGTGTGTGGATGGCTGGGGCGCATGCCATATTTCCAAAGATCTGGTCCCTGAAATGGGATCGACCTTCAGGGCCGAACCCAAGGAAGAGAGGGCATCGGCGATACCATTGTCCTCTCTTCCCACGTGTGTGAGCTTACACGACTGGAAGGAGTGGA
Organism: Brasenia schreberi; assembly: GCA_036023115.1. NCBI lineage: Eukaryota > Viridiplantae > Streptophyta > Magnoliopsida > Nymphaeales > Cabombaceae > Brasenia > Brasenia schreberi. Next base: position 1,704,508 of record JAYKKT010000039.1, read on the forward strand.
CCAATCGAGTGGCCAACTCGTGATATGGAAGTAGTTTCTCATTACGTACTTGCCAAATTTTTAAAACCTGGTTTATGACAAGGAGCGAATCTCCAAAGACCTCGATGCATGATGCCCCTAGAGTTTTCGAAATCCTTAAGCCTTGTATGAGTGCTTCATACTCAGCTACGTTGTTGGAACATTCGAAATCTAAGCGGACCGCTATGGGAATCTCGCCCTTTTCAGGGGAGATTAGGATGATCCCGGCACCAGCCCCTCGTTGGTTTCGTGCCCCGTCGAAGTGCATCTTCCACACTTGGTTTTCAACAGAATTTGCCAAAATGTGGTTTTGAAAATGGTTTTGCAATATGCCTTCATCAGGCATTTCGACAAGAGTGGGATATGCGTCCTCCAAGGGGAAGTCAGCCACGTAATCTGCTAGGGCTTGCCCCTTAACGGAGATCTGGTGATGGTATTTTAGATCATACTCCATTAGAAGGAGTTGCCATTTGCCCAATCTACCTGTGAGAATGGGTTTTTCGAACAAGTGCTTGATTGGATCAAGCTTGGACACTATCCAGATCTCATGATCTAGGAAATAGTGTCTGAATTTCTGGCAGGCCCAGACTAGGGCCAAGCACGTTTTCTCCATGGCTTGATAATTTCGTTCATAGGCCAAGAGAGTTTTTGAAATATAGTAGATGGCATACTCCTTATGGGTGTCATCCTCGTATTGAGCCAACAGGGCTCCTAAAGCGTTTACATGCACGGAGATGTATAATAAAAGCGGTTTTCCTTGCTTTGGAGGATTCAAAACGGGGGGATTAACCAAGTATGCCTTTAGTCTCTCGAAGGACTTTTGGCATTCGTCATCCCATAAGAATTTCGTGCCCTTCCTCAACAGTTTGTTGAAGGGTTCGCATCTAGTTGCCAGATTTGATATGAATCGGCGCACAGATTGTAATCGACCCTGGAGGCTACGGACTTGGGTGAGATTGGAGGGTGGAGCCATGTCTATGATGGCTCGACACTTAGAGGGGTCGACTTCTATTCCCCTTTGACTCACCATAAAGCCTAGAAGCTTTCCTGATTCTACCCCGAACACACATTTTTGAGGGTTTAGCTTTACTTTGTAAAGCCTAAGCCTTTCGAAAATTTTTTGTAAACATTCGATATGGGTGCATCGGGTTTTGGATTTTGCCAAGAGATCATCTACATACACTTCTACAAGCTCGTGAATTTGATCATGGAAGATCGTGTTCATGGCTCGTTGGTATGTTGCGCCGGCATTTTTCAAACCAAAGGGCATGACTGTATAGCAGTACGTGCCCCATGGGGTTGTGAAGGCGGTCTTACCCTGATCTCGTGGACTTAGTTTGATTTGATTATAGCCTGAATAGCCATCCATAAACGAAAACATTTCATGATTTGCAATACTATCGACTATCAAATCTATGTTTGGTAAAGGATAATTATCCTTTGGAGTGGCTTTATTCAGGTTTCTGAAATCGATGCATATTCGAATTTTCCCATTGGTTTTTCGAACTACAACCATATTTGACAACCAATCAGAATACGCAATGGGTTTTATAAATCCGGCTTTTAGCAGATCTTCTAAACCCTCTTTGACTTGCGTGTGTACATTCGGGTGTATTTTCCTAAGCTTCTGCTTTATTGGTTTTACACCTACATCTAAGGGAAGACGATGCTCGACTATGCTGGGATCTATGCCCGGCATGTCTTCATACGTCCATGCAAACACATCTAAATAGGTCCGTAGAAATGCCATGAATGCTAACTTTTCAGTTTCATGCAAGCATGCGCCTATTTTGATGGTTTTGGGATTGGAATCATCCCCTAGGTTCACCTCTACGAAATCTCCTCCTACTGATTGGGAAGGTCTTTCAAAATCGAGAATTCTATGAAATTCTGGGAGCTCAGAAGTGGGATCTTCCTCAAGGGGATCCACTTCTGGGCTTCGATCATTCTTGTGGGCTATAGACCCGAGGGAACTTGATGCGTGTTTTTCAAAATAACCTGGTTTTGTACTTGGATTTTCAAGTGATTTCGAAATTTTTGGTCTGGCTATGCAGACAACGTTTCTTTCGAAATCCTTTTCTTTTGCCAAAGTCATACCAGGAGCAGCTATGTACAAAATCTTTTTGGTATTTTCCAAATTTTCGATTTTTTTGGGTTTTTGTAAAACAAGAACTTTGGGAACTATACAAAGCACACTTTTTTCGAGTTTTTGTTTTTCCATTGTTTTTGGTTTTTCTTGTTTTTCGATTTTTTTGGATTTTAAGTTTTCAAATGTTTTTGGTATTTTTAGAAAAAGGGATCTTCCGTCATACCTACAAAGGGAAAACACTATGGGTTAGACTCGGAATAGGAGGTCTAAACCATAGGTCTCTTCTAAGACAGGCTCCGGGGCACCTTCACCCAGGTGGTCACAGGGGGTGGCTCCGGCGGTATTCGGGGAGTATAGCCGATCCCATATCGGCTTGGGTTGGCCCTAGGAAGGATGGGCTCTAGGAGACCCTGGTTTTGTGCCCCTAGACTCTTGTAGGGCGTGTAGCCCATGTTCAATAACATGTTCCACGACCTTTTGTTTTTTGAAAAGATGGGATATAAGTCGTGGTCCTGGAACATGCTATCGTCCATATTAGGCTCGTAGGGCCTTTTGTCCAGGGGTTTTGGAAATAGGGAACGCTTGGGTTTTCCTAGGAGGATTAGAGTCGGGAGGGGGCCTGCTTAGGCGGCCCCTTCACACATACAACCTTCCTAGGGTTGTTTAACACGAGCCGAGGTGGCTCAACCATAATTTGCCCCAGGTTAGCCTCATGGGCCTGGGAGCTCGATAAACAAGGGGAGTTTATGATCCCCTGAAGCTGTGGGTGACTCTCACCTAGGATCACTACGACTTGGTCCCTAAAAGGGATCTTGACACACTTGTGGAAGGTGGATGGCACAGCGCACAAACTGTGTATCCAGGGTCTTCCCAGCAACAGGTTATAATGGGGGTGGATGTCCAAGACATGGAACACCCCCGTGTGTTCGATCCCTCCCGTTTCCATTGGGAGTTCGATGGATCCTAAAGGCCTAGACGCATTCCCATCGTATCCAGTGATAACGATGGGGCTTGGGTTCACTGAAGTCAAGGTGACTCCGATTTTGTACGCCACGTGAAGTGGAAGGATGTTGAGCCCTCCTCCACCATCGACTAGGCACCTGTCCAGAGAGTGGTTGTTTAGAACCACCTCGATATGCAGGGCCTGGTTATGGGTTTCGTAGGGTCTATCTACATCATCTTCCGAAAAGGTGATGGGCGATTTTGCTCCTAATAAAGCCACTTGGGCAGACAAGGACTCCGGACTTATGTTCGAATCAACCTTGGCCCTTTCTAGAATTTTCTCTAAGACAAGTCTATGCCTAGGCGAGGTTTTGATAAGCTCTAGGATAGACATGTGAATAGGAATCTTTGAAAGGTGGTTTTCGAAATCATAAGGATTTAGGATGATTTTGTCCTTATCTGTTTTTGGCAGACCACTAGGGATACATGCTTTTGAGGGGCCAGGCACACTGACCACCTTTTGAGCACCTTGAAGGTGTAGGGGTTGGTAGATCCTCCCGGATCTAGTGACTTCCCCCACGACCAGCCTAGGGTTCGCGCTAATCTTGGCTCTAAGGATGAGCTGAGGAGGACCTTGGATTTTTAAAACTGGTTTTGCCGGGGTTTCCACTTTTGATGGTCCCCGAATGACGACTTGGGCGGGCCTCTTGTATAATACAAGGATGGGCGCACAAGCAGGTCGACCAGGTTCGGGCTTTCGCGCTAGTTCCTTGGAAATGGTGAGGGTACATACCTCCTTTCCTTTCCCACTGCTACTGGCGTGTTTGGGAAAGGGTTCCTTGAAGATAGCTTGAGGTGGCTCAGATTCCGCAGTGACCTGGAGCCGGCCCTCCGCTATCAAGTTCTCAATTTTATTTAGAAGAGAGAAGCACCGTTTGGTATCATGGCCTTTGAGCCGATGATACTTGCAAAATCGGTTTAAATACCCCCCTTTGGACGTGACTCCTTCGGGGATTTCAGGGAGTTCGATCATGCCCTGGGCAAGTAGGAGGTCTAGGACCTCCGACACAGGTTGCCCCAGCGGAGTGTACTCCCGTTTTTCAATTGGTTTTGAAAAGTTGCGTTCTCTCTTATTTTCTATTTTTTCAAAATTTTTAGAAGTGCCCGCCATGCCTGGATCCACCCGGACATTGGCGATTTTATGGGGCTTTGCCCCTTTGTCCGTTGTGGGCAGCCCATATGCGATGGGCTTTTCCACACGTGTTTTGGGAACGGCACTTCCTTTCCATAAGTGGTCGTATGTCCCTTTTCGCAAGTTGGTTTCGAAAAGGGAGGCCTTTTTGATCAACTTATGGAAAGTTGAAATCTCATGGAGCGAGAGAAGGGTTTTTAACTCGCTTTTGAAATTATCCAGGATGAGCATTACTGCGCATCCTTCGGATATAGGCTCTCGCACTTGGCCTAAAAGAGACCTCCATCTTATAATGAAGGCATGCACGTCTTCGTTCATGCCTTGCTTTGTATCCCTTAAGGTATTCAGGGTTGGCGTGACTTCCACGTTGTGTGCAAATCTTTGCATGAAGCAGTTCGCTAACTCTTCAAAAGTAGCGAACTGGCTTAAGTCGTAGGAAGCCAGCCATTTGGCAGCTGTGCCTTTAAGGGATAGAGGGAACCAATACACCCATTTCATCGAGTCCTTTTTCTTCTTATGGGCTCGACGTGAGAAAAGCTGCAAGTGAGACCTAGGGTCTCCCATGCCATCATACCGATGGAAGTTCGGTATTTCATCGTCACGTCTGTTTCGTAATCCATAGGAAGGAAATCAGACAGGGCGTAGCTTCTTTTCTCTTTATTTTGCCCTTTCAGCAGTTGCTGTAGGGCTTTACGGTCCTTTTGTGTGAAGGACTCGTGGTATTGGTTGCCTTCCATTACGGAGGCCTCTTTTGCTTGCGAGGTTTTTCAATTTTCTTTTTAGGCCTTTGTTCACCGTTTGATGAACACGAATCGCCTACTTCAGCCTCTTGGCTGAGAGCATCGATTTTGGCCTCAAATTCCCTTCTCAAGTCCTCGATTTCATCTAGTTTTATTTTGTTTTTGAAAATCCTCCTAGAGTGAGAACTTGATGCGCATGAGCCTTGGCTCGACACTTCACTTGGATTGGATTTTGACATGCTTTTCAAGCTTTTTTCAAAATTTCCTAAAAAGCGAAGAAAACAAGTTAAAACGACACCTTTATAAAATTTTCGCAAGACTTCTACAAGTAAACTCGACTTTGAAAAGGCTCACGTCCCACCGGGCGTGCCAATCTCTGTAGACGCGCGAAAATCCCCGCCTCTTCGCCTCTTTCGTGGCTTGGAGTGGATCTTATCGTGCGTCTAAGGCCTAGATATACAAACAGGGCGTGCCAGCTAGCTTACTTAAGCTAGCGAAGATATATTTAACACTGACTTCTAAACGTGGCGACTGTGAGCAAGTGAGCTCTTGTCGTCGCAGACTTTCTTGCACCGATGCGCAAGGGTCAGTCTGTACGCTTTTGCAAAAATCGAGTTTTTTAGGGAGAAAGTCTACGAAACGGTTCGAGGTGTCTATTTCGGGTCTTTAAGATGCGATTGCATGTTTTAGATCACGTGGATTTGCACGTGCCTAAGTCTTTTCTTTTATCCCTTTTTGGGTCGCCTAGTTTGTGTGTTATGAACACTCCACTACATGGGCGAATTCGAGCGGGGGTTGCTTCGATGCAATATGCGTCCTACCTCGTGGTATGGCGTAGATGCAATGCAAACTCACGCTACTCCAAAGGGAAAACCCGAAATGTAAAGACAATGCTGAAGGGAAATAACAGAAGGGAAATAACCGAAGGGAAATAACCGAAGGGAAATAACCGAAGGGAAATAACCGAAGGGAAATACGTATATATCTTATGTATATGAGCCCTTACTCGGGTCTTGCAAATAAGAGCGAAGGCTCAATGTGGGTGCGTGTTTGAATTGAAAGACTTACACACACGACATGAAATAAAACCCAAATATAAATTGCAGTATGGCCTTGACTAAGGTCTTGGGAGTAAGAGCGAAGGCTCAATGTGTGTGAGAGTGCTTGAATTGAAGTACTACACACACGACATAAATGAAACCCAAATATAACTGCAATAAGGCCTTTACTAAGGTCTTGGGAGTAAGAGCGAAGGCTCAATGTGTGTGAAAGTGCTTGAATTGAAAGACTTACTCACACGACAAGAAATAAAACCCAAATAGTATAGGTCGGCCCTTACTTGGGTCTTTCAAATAAGAGCGAAAGCTCAATGTGTGTGAGAGTGTTTAAATTGAAAGACTTACTCACACGACATGAAAGAAAACCCAAATAGTATAGGTCGGCCCTTACTTGGGTCTTTCAAATAAGAGCGAAAGCTCAATGTGTGTGAGAGTGTTTAAATTGAAAGACTTACTCACACGACATGAAATAAAACCCAAATAGTATAGGTCGGCCCTTACTTGGGTCTTTCAAATAAGAGCGAAAGCTCAATGTGTGTGAGAGTGTTTAAATTGAAAGACTTACTCACACGACATGAAATAAAACCCAAATAGTATAGGTCGGCCCTTACTTGGGTCTTTCAAATAAGAGCGAAAGCTCAATGTGTGTGAGAGTGTTTTAATCGAAAGACAACGCACCCAACTTAAACAAAACCCTTCGGAAATGAAATATATACGTACACTTATATATTAGGGGCTGATTAGGCCCGTGTGTGTTCAAAGTTGTGCACGACTAAGAGAGTGCACGTGTGTGGTTGTGCCAAGCCACGTTATTACAAGCGGGGGGAGACTAGGCTCCGTTATTACAACCCCGTATCAAATTGAATTTCAAGCAAGCGTATGACTAAAGACCGAGTTTAGACACTTACGAGTAGCTGGTCCGTAGGGGTCTTGCTTGAGCGTGGCCTTGGCTTTGGGCTGCAAACGGGAGCTCCGCGAAGGTATGTGACCAAGAGTGCTGGCCGACTGCAAATGGGCGTGGGATGGACGCCTCGAAGGGGACCGGTGGCAAGTGGGCGGCGCCTCCAAGTAGGGAGTTTAGAGTGGCTGACTAAGTGGGTCTTAGGGTCACTAGGGAAGTTAGGGACTTAGGGAAACTGGACCTAAAAGGTGAGCTAGTGGGAAGGCCAAATATGACACCTAGAGGGGGGATCGGCCGAATGGGAGATGGTGGCTGAGCAGTGGCCAGCCACTTGGGTTATCCTAGGTTCGGCTAGGCTTAGATGGTGGTGGCAAAGAGGTGGAGCTAAGGGGAAGATGGGTGGCTAAGAGTGGAGGGGTGGTAGAGAGTGGCTGTGAGGGAGTTAGGGGGACTTACCGAATGGGAAAGAGTGGCGGCAAAGGTGGCTGTCGGCTGGTGGAAGATGGGAGAAGGAGAGGGCCCGGCTGAGTGAGGAGGTGGTGTCCGGCTGGGGGGGCAGTGGTGGTGGACGGAAGAGGGAAGGTGGCGGAGCAGGTGGCGGCTGGTGGAGGAGCTGGAGCTGCTGGGGAGTGGTCACGGCTGCATGGAAGAGGGAGGAAGGAGAGGGCCCGGCTGGGAGTGGAGAGTGGTTCCCACTTGGAAAACCCGCCCACAATGAGGGGGGTTTAAATAGGGGATGGGTAGGTCGGTTAGGGTTGGGTTGTGGGTAGTGGTTAGGTGGTTTAGGTAGGGTAGTATGTAGATAAGGTGGGCTGGATGGGGTTGGGCCAGATATTTTAAAACTAGGTGTTTGGGAAAATCGTGGGCTAAGGGTGGTTTAGGGCTAGGTTAGGTGGTTGGGTTTAGGGTGAGGTTTAGTGAGCTAGGTTAGGTGGTTTAGGCTTGGTTTAGGTTAGGATTAGGGAAATTAATCTAGGTTTAGGGAAGGATTAGGGGAGTGGGTTAGGTGATTAGGTCGGGATTAGGCCGGGATTAGGGAAGTGGGTTAGGTGATTAGGTTCAGATTAGGGGTGGATTAGGGGTTTAGGCTAGGTTTAGGCATTTTGGGTTAGGTTTAGGTGAAGGAGCTCCCTTAGCATGGCCCATAGACCTTGATCACCCTATGTTGGTGCAGCCCTAGGTTAGGTTTTAGCTAATTACAAGCTTAAACCCACTCAATTAGGCTAAACCACAAGATTAAACCCAAACTTGACACACAAGTCAAGCTTAATACAACACTCTTGATATTTATCACCCCCACTCTCTCTCATGCCCAATATCCCACGTGAATTTCAAGTGGGCCCCACCTCCATTTATGAGAAGGTGATGTGGGCCATGGATATGGATATTGGATTGGATCTCTGATCCAAATCCAAATCCAAGTCCACATATGGGTTTGGATTGGAATCTGGATATATATGGTCCAGATCCAATCCAAACTGAACTCTGACTCCTTCGAGCTGGGTTCGAGACGGACGATTTGTGCGGGGCCTGACAGCATCAGTACTCCGTCTGCGTTGGGTCTTCGCCAACATAGTCGTCCGCCTCCGTTTCTGCCTTCCGGAGATGACTTCAAATGCTTTTTTGATAAGAACAGGGTCTTGGACGTTCGGGATCCTGGGGTGTGAATCAGTTACAAGAGTTGCTGCGCCGGGCTCGACAGGTGCTCCGGTTCCGGGCTCTTCTTGGCTCTCCTGGTCCTGTCTTGATCAGGTCAAGCCACTTCGGGGTTTCAAAACATGTTTTAAAAGGGTTTTCAAAAGCTATATCATATGTTTTTGAAAGATAAAGTTTAAAACATATATACAGGGTTTGTTTGGAAGGCTCCTGGGTTTCCAAACTCAAAAATGGCCCTTTGGGGCTGCTTGTATAAAACCAGATGGATTTTGAGAAATTCGTGGGATTTCGGGGTGTTTACAGCGATGTCTCAGAGACCCGTGTAGTTTGCAAATATATGTTTGCAGGGTATTGATTATGAAGACCCCTTGTGGCAGATGCCCGATGCAAAGACATTATTTCAGGAGATTCAACAAGTCCTGGTTCCAGTTGAGAATTAGAAAACTTTCTGCTTCTTTCAGGAATAAATTTGTCTGTAGTGTCATCTGCAAATTCCTCCATGAACATCCTTTTCACTACGGTTTTTGGAGGGTCAAAGCCAACTAAGTTCGTATCCATCGAGTCTCTCCTGTTACTTGTATAATCATCAGTAGTTCTGCTGATAATTTGGTTCTTCAGATCTGCAGAAAGAAGGCCATCATCGTTCTATAGCTGTCATCTGTGACAACCAGTAGAATTCACAACCACTGATGTAGCCAACATGTTATCTGAAAATATTCCGAAGTGGTAGACATTGGTGTCAACGAGCCGAGGAGAATCTTTCTGCTTATTCGCATGTTTTTCAATCAAAGGATCCCTGGCCCAATCAAGGGTCAGTTTAATGCCAAGACAATAGAGATTCTTTGGTAGTTATTCGGCAGCTAACTGTCCAAATGTCGCGCTGTGTAATAGCATTAGTCGAGGGATTCCATATGCTTCTTTAGAGACGCCATCGCAGTTGCACTTGATGAACATCGTCCATAACATTCCTCACATAAAATTCTTTAATAACCTCTAATATCATATCAGCTAAGTTGGAGGAAAGTCATTCTTATTAAACATCAATGTTGTTGTCTGCTGAACATGATCGTGCTCCCATTAGCTGTGCCGTAACTTCATAAAGGGGGGAAATAATTTTATCAAGGAATGATACACCATTGGAAGAACTACAACTATCAGCTGGTTTAGCTATCTGCTGCCGTGATATCCATGTCTGTTTAAGAAGGCCATGATTCACAAACCCAGCAAGCCTGATGACTATTTTGCCTCTGCAACATTGCAAAAGGTGGCTCCCTCTTTTTGCAATTTGAGAACCTAACTGCACATTTGCTGTGAAAGTAGTTATGCCAATCCATGTTACATGCTTTACTACAAAGGCGTTCAAGTAAGCCCATGTTACGTTTTTGAAGACCAACCATCATGCTCACTAGATTTCCCTCATGAGTGTTAAAACTTTAACATTGTTCTTAACATAAAAGTAACAGATGACAATGCCAAACTGATGCATATCGATACACTAATTACCTTGACAATCAAACATAACATGGACATGTTATGAAATGCATTCGATACCAAACCTTTCTTTTCGGAAGCTATTGTTCTTGTTTCGATCTTTCCTTTCCTTTGATAACATCAACTTTTCCCTCGGGCAACTGATTTCTTTCCGAATATGAACTTTTCTTTTTGGGAAGCTCACTTTCCCTTTTTGATGCCTGCTCTCCTTTTTGGGAACCCACCTGCCTTTTCAGGTGTCAAATTGTCTTATAAATGCCTGTATCTTTTCAAAAGGCAAGCTTTCAACATATGTTTTTGTCATAAATCTTTTAAGAAAACGAAATCCAGCTTTTCCATGCTAGGGGCAAAATCGTCATTTTTTCCAATTTTGTCAAAATTCGAATTTTTCAGAAAGAAAAGTATTGTTTCATCATTTTAAAGCTTTCATAAAATTTTGGTACCGAAACAACTCGTTTAATGCCTTTTTCCTTCGAAAACCCAAAATTACCAAAAATGGACTCTTTCCTAAAAAGTAAGAATTAAAAGAAAATTTTGGGTGTCTACAGATGCCCCTCTTTGGTATCATCCAATTTTATTTGGATGATGGCAAAGAAGACAACACCCTTTTGCTTTTCTTCCTTAGAGACATCTTGAGAAAATGTGATCCCCTTTGTTCCCTGACATCTCTTTTCCTGAAATGACTACTATAAGGAGATTTTCATTTGAGGGACTGAGACAAAACTAACTTTTATGCATCTATGGACGACCAGTACATGTATGCACATGTCAAATGTTATGGGATCTATGGACTACCAGTTTATGTATGCATGTTTCAAATGTTATGAGATTTCATGCCTATAAACGGTAGCTGCCTCAACTGGGATGACTCCTTAAGATTGCCTTTTTGATGCTTGGAGTTTTGGAAATCATCTTTTCAAAAGGAAACTCCTGTCAGCTTCTAGAAAATGATACTTCCAATTTCTCACCTTTTCCTTCATTTAGATGTTGATGCTTACTACTCAGTAGAGATTTGAAGGAAAGTTTTGGATAGCATTTCAAAGCTCCCCTCCTTACTTTACAAAGACCTAATCTTGGGAACAGCATGAGATCCAAATTGAGCAGGTCCTATTCTTACTCTAGGACTTTCCTAACGAGCCTTTTCTCCATAAGGATGAGTTGTGAAGATTTTTGAGGAAGCATTACCCGCGGTCCCTTCTGAAGCGTCCCGGGGTTCCAAATAGATGGGATTCTAACGGAAGCTGCTCTTTTGAGCTTTTTCTTTCCTTTTTTTTTTTCTCTCTAGGAAGGCCTCTATATTGGAGGTTTTGTTTCCTTCCCCTTTTTTTTTTTTTTTTTTTTTTTGACTTTTGACTTTTTCCTCTCCTCAGGGATATTGAATGGGAAACAACTCATCCTTTTGGATTATTGACTTGAATAGGAACATCCTATTTCCTAATAGCACCTGTCATTTGAAAATATCCTGCTCTTTCAAAACCAGGTTTTGTATGGCAAGTCAAAGATCTTTGGAATACCATCAGGAGATGTTTTTGAAACTCTACCTTTTATATCACACCAGCCTCCTAACTTGGGATTGGGTAATCCATCTTCCGTATACTTTCCTAGAAATTTAGAGGAGATTCTCCAATCCTCCCTTTTTGTTTTTGGAAACATTTTTTTTTTTTTTTTTTTCAAACGGAAATAAGGGGGATTTTAGATGTAATACCTTTTCAAATACTGGGCATTGATGGGATCTGCCAGATTCTTTCCTTCTGCATCAACCAACCAATAGGCATTATTAGAAGTTGCTCCTCTTATGACATAAGGGCCATCCCATTTGGGTCGCCATTTTCCTAGTGGATGTGGGCCTCTATGATGGATGATTTTCAGGACTAGGTCTCCTACCTTGAAATCGCGAGCTTTCATGTGTTTTTCATAGTGCCTAGCTATCCTTTGCCTATATACATATGCATGATTCATGGCAAGAAGTCTTTTTTCATCAATAAGGTCAAGCTCGGCCAACCTGGCTTCTTGTAGAGTTTCTATAGGTAGGTCCAATGCTAAAGCAGTATGGTATGAATGCAGTTTGGCATGGATGGGTAATATGGCACTTGTACCATAAACTAATTCAAATGGTGTAGTGTTTGTGGGTGTGCGAATGGATGTCCTATAAGCCCACAGAGCCTCATCTAATTTCTCATGCCATGCCCTACCCTTCTCTAAGGTCTTTTCTATTATGCTTATGAGGGTCTTATTGGTAGCTTCGGCTTGACCGTTACCTTGGGGATAGTAGGGTGATGAAAAATGCTGGATAATCCCATAGGTTCTACATAATTTCTCGACTTTTTCATTCTTAAAGGGAGTGCCATTATCTGAAACCAAATCTCTTGGGACTCCAAATCTGGTAAGTATATTTTTCTTAATGAATGCCACTACCTGTTGCCCTTGGACGTTAGCCAAGGAAGTAGCTTCAACCCATTTAGAAAAATATTCTGTTGCTCCTAAAATGAATCTATGCCCGTTTGAGGCAACGGGTGAGATGGGTCCTATGATGTCAAATGCCCACATGGTGAAGGGCCATGGACTCACGACTGAATGCAATGCTGATGATGGGATATGGATGGCGTTCCCGTGTACCTGACATTGGTGACACTTCCTAACATGTTGGTGACAATCCTGCTTTAGTGTGGACCAAAAATACCCTGCTCTAAGTATTTTCATTGCCATCATATTAGCATTGACATGACCTCCACATTCCCCATCATGGAATTCATGCATGATTACCTTAGCCTCTTCGTCATCTATACACCTCAACAAAATCCCAGTGAAACTTTTCTTATAAAGGACACCTCCCAAGATAACATATCGGGTTGAAACTTTCCTTATAAAAATCTTATCTTTAGGGGAAGCAAAATCAGGAAAACTTCCATTTTCTAAAAAGTTTCTAATATCATAAAACCAGGGTTTTTCATTGCTATTTTGGTCGTTTTGGCAGGTTTCAAAACTGTGTGTGGATGGATTAGGCAGGTGGACGATTTCTAAAAACCTAGCTCCCGTAAAGGGGTCTATTTTTATGGAAGATCCTAGTGATGACAGGGCGTCTGCCACACTATTATCCTCCCTGCCTATGTGAGTGAGTGTGCATTCTTGGAAAGAGCTAACCAATTGGATAGCTAATTCAAAGTAGGGAGTCAGCTTCTCATTCTTAACCTGCCAAATTTTTGAAACTTGATTTATAACAAGCATGGAATCTCCAAAAATTTCCACTCGTGATGCCCCTAGATTTTTCAAGACTTTTAGGCCTTGTATGAGTGCTTCATATTCAGCCACATTATTGGTACATGAAAAATCTAATCGGAAAGCCATTGGGATTTCTGCCTTTTCAGGGGATATGAGCAAGATTCCCACACCTGCTCCATGTTGATTTCTTGACCCATCAAAATACATTTTCCATACTTGGTTATTATTGAAATGATTTGATAAAATATGTTTTTGAAAGTCATGGGAAAGATGCCTTCATCGGGCATTTTGTCATGTATGGAATACGCATCTTTCAAAGGTAAGTCAGCAACATGGTCGGCCAAGGCCTGCCCCTTGATAGAACTTTGGTGATGGAATTTTAAATCATATTCCATCAAAAGAAGCTGCCATTTACCAAGCCTACCTGTTAAGATAGGTTTTTCGAAAAGATGTTTGATAGGGTCTAGTTTAGATACTATCCAGATCTCATGATCTAGGAAATAGTGCCTAAACTTTTGGCAAGCCCATACCAAAGCTAAACACGTCTTCTCCATGGCTGGATATTTTCTTTCATATGCCAACAGAGTTTTTGAAATATAGTAAATAGCATATTCTTTAAGACTATCATTTTCATATTGAGCCAGCAAAGCTCCCAATGCATTCTCATGAATGGAAATGTAAAGTAACAAAGGTTTTCCCGGTTTTGGAGGTTTCAAAACGGGAGGGTTTGTCAAATATGATTTTAGTCTTTCAAAAGCGTTTTGACAATCACTGTCCCAATCAAACCTAACCCCTTTCCTTAGGAGTTTGTTGAAAGGCTCACATCTCGTGGCTAAGTTGGAGATAAATCTCCGAATTGCTTGAAGTCGCCCTTGGAGACTTCGAATCTGGGTCAAATTAGAAGGTGGAGGCATGTCTACGATGGCTCGACATTTAGAAGGGTCGACCTCTATACCTCTTTGGCTGACCATAAACCCTAGAAGTTTCCCTGATTCCACTCCAAAAACACATTTTTGAGGGTTCAATTTCACTTTATAAATCCTAAGTCTTTCAAAAACCTTTTGCAAAGTTTCCAAATGTAAATTTCGGGTTTTTGATTTTACTAAAAGATCATCTACATATACTTCCAAAAGCTCATGAATTTGATCATGGAAAATTGTGGTCATGGCTCTTTGGTACGTGGCCCCTGCATTTTTCAAACCAAAAGGCATAACAGTATAGCAATACGTACCCCAAGGAGTAGTGAAAGCCGTTTTGGCTTGGTCTTTTGGTGCTAGTTTAATTTGATTGTAACCCGAATAGCCATCCATAAAAGAAAACATTTCATGATTTGCAGTGCTATCTACTATCAAATCTATATTTGGAAGCGGAAAGTTATCTTTTGGGGTGGCTTTATTCAAATTTCGAAAATCTATGCAAATATGAATTTTTCCATTGCTTTTTCTAACTATAACAATATTTGAAAGCCAATTAGAATATGCAATGGGTTTTATAAATCTAGCTTTTAAAAGATCTTCTAACCCTTCTTTTACTTGGGAGTGGATATCAGGATGAATTTTCCTAAGTTTTTGTTTTATGGGTTTGACTCGGGGGTCTAATGGCAACTGATGCTCTACCACACGAGGATCTAAACCAGGCATATCCTCATAAGTCCATGCAAACACGTCTATATAGTCTTTTAAGAATGCAATGAAGGATGCTCTCTCATGCTCATGCAAACAAAGACCTATCTTGACTTTCTTTGGATTTGACTCACTCCCTAAGTTGACTTCCACAAAATCTCCCCCTACGGCACTAGAAGGTTTATCTAAGTATAGGACTTTATGGAATTCAGGCAGGCTAGAGGCAAGATCATCCTCATGAATGAGGGGATCCTCCTTTTTACCTTGATCATTTTCAAGCATCATTGTCTCTAGGAAAATATCAAAAGAAGACCTTTTTGAATCTAAACCTTTCTGTTTTTGGGAAATAAACATTTTTTTTTATTTTTCATAATTTTCTATTTTTTTGGATTTTTGAAAACAAACAGGAGGGGAAACCAGCATTTTTTTGGATTTTTGATAATTTTCACCATAAATAACAAAAGGGGGAACAACTAAATCTTTGGAAATCAAACCTTTTTTTGGGTTTTTGGGGTTTTCTAGATTTTTTTGGTTTTTGGAAATATATACTTTTTTTGTATTTTTCTCAAAAGAGGGATCCTCCATCAAACCTGCAAAGAAAACGCTATGAATTAGACTCCAAATAAGACGTCTAAAACATAGGTCTCGGTTTTAGCGGGTTCTAAGGCACCCTTAACCCAATTGGTTTCGGGTGGTGGCTCGGGTGGTATGGATAGGTTATATCCTAAACCATGGCATCCTATATTGGGCATAGGTATAATAGGCTCTAGTTTTCCTTGGCCTTGAACCCCCAATCCTTGGTAAGGAGTATATCCCATATCTAGCAACATCTTCCAAGGTTTTTTGAATTTTGAAAATTTTTGATATAGAGGATGATTTTGGAAAGATGAATTATCTATGGCAGGTTTACTTATCCTAATGATTCTTTTGGGAAGATGGAGGGATTTGGAAGGTTTTGACTTGCCTAAAATACGGACTACTCTCATTTTGGAAGGTTTGGCTATTTCAGGGAGGCTTATTTTGGCAGTTTCCCGATTGGTCTTTACTTCCTGATTTGGTTCTCCTGATATACAAGGAAAGGTTTGTATTCCATTTAATTGTGGATGGTCTTCTCCAAAAACAACCACTACCCGATTTTTCCATGGGATTTTGAGACATCTGTGGAAGGTGGATGGGACGGCTCTAAGAGAGTGTATCCATGGTCTTCCGAATAATAGGTTGTAATGGGGATTTATATCCAAGACATGGAACAATCCCTCGTGAGGTATTTGTCCGACTTTCATGGGTAATTTTATGGATCCTAAGGGGTTGGATGGGTTCCCATCATATCCTGTAATGGTTATGGGACTCGGTTCAAGCATAGAGGTAGGGATTCCTATTTGGAAAGCCACATGGAGAGGGAGGATATTAAGGCCTCCTCCTCCATCGACTAGGCATTTACTAATAGGGTAGCCGTTTAACACAACTTCTATATGGAGTGCTTGGTTATGGATCACATCATACTTTCCCAAATCATTCTCCGTGAATACAATGGAAGTTTTTGCGAAGACGGGGGAAACCAAGGTAGATAGGGATTCAGGGGATATGGTGGTGTCGACTCTAGTCTTCTCTAAAATCTCCTCTAAGACTCGTCTATGCTTGGAAGAAATTCTTATCAATTCCAAGATAGACATGTTTATAGGTAGTTTAGAAAGATGCATTTCTAGGTCATAGGGGTTTATTACCACACCCTTTTTATCAACACCCTGGTATGAGTTTGGTATGCATGCTTGTGGGGGACCTGGTAGAACGACAACTCCCTTGCTTGTTTGTTTTGCTAAGTGTGGGGGTTGATAGATCCTCCCGGATCTAGTCACTTCCTCTACACTATCCCTAGGGCTCGTTCCTATTTTGGCTCTAACTTGGTGTCTCGGGACACCTCGAATCACTACCAAGGCTCTAGCCGAGGGCAGGTTTCTAAGCGCTCCTCGGATCACTATTGCTTGGGCATTTTTTATTTCGGAAAAGTGTGGTGTGTGAGGTGTGGGATGCACGATATGCACTGCATGATTAGAGGGTGATAGGGAGCATACCTCTTTTTCCTTCCCACTCGTACTGGCGTGGTTAGGAAAGGGTTCTTTAAAAATGGCTTGGGGTGACTCCGGTTCTTCAGACACGTGCAGCTTACCTTGCTCGATCAAATCCTCTATCCTATTCTTCAGGGCGTAGCAGTGTTGGGTATCATGGCCCTTGAGCCTATGATATTTACAAAACTTGTTTAAAAACTTTCCTTGGGGTGGTGCCCCTTCGGGAATCTCTGGGAGTGTTGTGAGACCTTGTGCCAATAGGATGTCTAGGACCTCTGTGAGTGGTTGTCCTAGGTTAGTGTACTCCCTCCTTTCAAATCTCTTTTTATTTTTTTGGTTCTTTTCGAAATCTTTTTGCCCTGAAGGTTTTGAGGGTCCTGCTAAACCTTGCTCTACTCGAACATTAGCCACTTTTGGTACTTTTATTCCTCCCTCTGGTGCATGTGGCCCATATGCCCCAGGTTTTTCAAACTTTTTTGGAAAACTTTTTCCTTTCCATAAATCTTCATAAGTTCCCTTTTTCAAATTAGTCTCGAAGAGGGAAGCTTTCTTGATCAATTTTTGGAAAGTAGAAATCTCATGTAAGGAAAGGAGGATTTTCAAATCAGTTTTGAAATTGTCTAGGATGAGCATCACTGCACACCCTTCAGAGATAGGTTCTTTGACTTGCCCCAGGATTGATCTCCATCTAACGATGAACGCGTGGGCGTCTTCGTTAGGGCCTTGTTTGGTGTCCCTCAATGTATTTAAAGTGGGAGTAACTTCAACATTATGAGAAAATCTTTGCATAAAACAGTTAGCTAATTCTTCAAAATCAGTAAACTGGCTTAAGTCATAAGAGGCCAACCATTTTGCAGCACTTCCTTTTAGAGAATGAGGGAACCAATAGGCCCACTTAGAGGAGTCTTTTTTCTTTTTATAGGCACTTCGGGAGAAAAGTTGGAGATGAGACCTAGGGTCTCCATTTCCATCATAACGGTGGAAGCTGGGTATCTCATCATCACTATCGGTTTGGTAGTCGAAAGGCAGGAAATCTGATAAGGCATAGGACTTTTTTTCATGTTTGTAAACACCCCGAAATCCCACGAATTTCTTAAACGAATCTGGTTTTATACAAGCAGCCCCAAAGGGCCATTTTTGAGTTTGGAAACCCAGGAGCCTTCCAAACAAACCCTGTATATATGTTTTAAACTTTATCTTTCAAAAACATATAATATAGCTTTTGAAAACCCTTTTAAAACATGTTTTGAAACCCCGAAGTGGCTTGGCCCGATCAAGACAGGACCAGGAGAGCCAAGAAGAGCCCGGAACCGGAGCACCTGTCAAGCCCGGCACAGCAACTCTTGTATCTGATTCACATCCCAGGATCTCGAACGTCCAAGACCCTGTTCTTATCAAAAAAGCATTTGAAGTCATCTCCGGAAGGCAGAAACGGAGGCGGACGACTATGTTGGCGAAGACCCAACGTAGACGGAGTACTGATGCTGTCAGGCCCCGCACAAATCGTCCGTCTCGAACCCAGCTCGAAGGAGTCAGAGTTCAGTTTGGATTGGATCTGGACCATATATATCCAGATCCCAATCCAAACCCATATGTGGACTTGGATTTGGATTTGGATCCAGAGATCCAATCCAATATCCATATCCATGGCCCACATCACCTTCTCATAAAGGGAGGTGGGGCCCACTTGAAATTCACGTAGGATTATGGGCATGAGAGAGAGTGGGGGTGAAAAATATCAAGAGTGTTGTATTAAGCTTGACTTGTGTGTCAAGTTTGGGTTTAATCTTGTGGGTTAGCCTAATTGAGTGGGTTTAAGCTTGTAATTAGCTAAAACCTAACCTAGGGCTGCACCAACATGGGGTGATCAAGGTCTATGGGCCATGCTAAGGGAGCTCCTTCACCTAAACCTAACCCAAAATGCCTAAACCTAGCCTAAACCCCTAATCCACCCCTAATCTGAACCTAATCACCTAACCCACTTCCCTAATCCCGGCCTAATCCCAACCTAATCACCTAACCCACTCCCCTAATCCTTCCCTAAACCTAGATTAGTTTCCCTAATCCTAGCCTAAACCTAGCCTAATCACCTAACCTAGCTCACTAAACCTCACCCTAAAACCCAACCACCTAACCTAGCCCTAAACCCCTAAACCACCCTTAGCCCACGATTTATCAAAACACCTAGTTTTAAAATATCTGGCCCAACCCCATCCAGCCCACCTTATCTACATACTACCCTACCTAAACCACCTAACCACTACCCACAACCCAGCCCTAACCGACCTACCCATCCCCTATTTAAACCCCCCTCATTGTGGGCGGGTTTTCTAAGTGGGAACTACTCTACCATCCAGCCGGGCCCTCTCCTTCTCCCATCTTCCATCCAGCCGTGACCACTCCCCAGCAACTCCACCTGCTCCACCAGCCGCCACCTGCTCCGCCACCTTCCCTCTTCCGTCCACCATCACTGCCCCCCAGCCGGACACCACCACCTCACTCAGCCGAACTCCCATCAACACTCGGCTTCCCTCTTCATCCACTCGCCACTTCTCCCCATCCGGTAAGCCTTCTTTAACCCTACTTAAACCCTTCTCTACCACCTCTCCACTCCCAGCCACCCACCACACCATCACCTTACTCACCCAACAGCCCCTCACCGCCACCACTCCCACTCGGCCAAACCTTAGCCGCCTCAACCGTTTGCTTCCTACCTAACTCACATTAACTATACCCGGCCACCCTATCAGATTTCCTAAGACTTGCCCGTGGCACTACCTTAAACCCACTATTCCCACTATTACCTAGTCCCATCCCCTAACTGGCCACCTTCCCATACTCCAGCCTTAGTCACCCTAGCAGCCCGCCACCACCATTTTAACTTAGCCGAACCTAGCACAACCCAAACCGCCGGCCACTACTCCCCCCCCTAGGTGTCCTCTTTGGCCTTCCCACTAGCTCACCTTTTAGGTCCAGTTTCCCTAAGTACCTAACTTCCCTAGTGACCCTAAGACCCACTTATTCAGCCACTCTAAACTCCCTACTTGGAGGCGCCGCCTACTTGCCACCGGCCCCCTTCGAGGCGTCTATCCCGCGCCCCACTTGCAGCCGGCCAGCACCCTTGATCACCTACCTTCGCGGAGCTCCCACTTGCAGCCCAAGGCCAAGCCTACGCTCAAGCAAGACCTCTACGGACCAGCTACTCGTAAGTGTCTAAACTCGGTCTTTAGTCGTACACTTGCTTGAAATTCAATTTGACACGGGGTTGTAATAACGGAGCATAGCCTCCCCCCGCTTGTAATAACGTGGCTTGGCACAACCACACACGTGCACTCTCTTAGTTGTGCACAATTTTGAACACACACGGGCCTAATCAGCCCCTAATATATAAGTGTACATATATATTTCATTTCCGAAGGGTTTTGTTTAAGTTGGGTGCGTTGTCTTTCGATTAAAACACTCTCACACACATTGAGCTTTCGCTCTTATTTGAAAGACCCAAGTAAGGGCCGACCTATACTATTTGGGTTTCATTTCATGTCGTGTGAGTAAGTCTTTCAATTCAAACACTCTCACACACATTGAGCTTTCGCTCTTATTTGAAAGACCCAAGTAAGGGCCGACCTATACTATTTGGGTTTCATTTCATGTCGTGTGAGTAAGTCTTTCAAATTCAAGCACTTTCACACACATTGAGCCTTCGCTCTTACTCCCAAGACCTTAGTAAAGGCCTTATTGCAGTTATATTTGGGTTTCATTTATGTCGTGTGTGTAGTACTTCAATTCAAGCACTCTCACACACATTGAGCCTTCGCTCTTACTCCCAAGACCTTAGTAAAGGCCTTATTGCAGTTATATTTGGGTTTCATTTATGTCGTGTGTGTAGTACTTCAATTCAAGCACTCTCACACACATTGAGCCTTCGCTCTTACTCCCAAGACCTTAGTCAAGGCCATACTGCAATTTATATTTGGGTTTAATTTCATGTCGTGTGTGTAAGTCTTTCGATTCAAGCACGCACACACATTGAGCCTTCGCTCTTATTTACAAGACCCGAGTAAGGGCTCATATACATAAGATATATACGTATCTCCCTTCGGTTATTTCCCTTCGGTTATTTCCCTTCGGTTATTTCCCTTCTGTTATTTCCCTTCAGTATTGTCTTTACATTTCGGGTTTTCCCTTTGGAGTAGCGTGAGTTTGCATTGCATCTACGCCATACCACGAGGTAGGACGCATATTGCATCGAAGCAACCCCCGCTCGAATTCGCCCATGTAGTGGAGTGTTCATAACACACAAACTAGGCGACCCAAAAAGGGATAAAAGAAAAGACTTAGGCACGTGCAAATCCACGTGATCTAAAACATGCAAATCGCATCTTAAAGACCCGAAATAGACACCTCGAACCGTTTCGTAGACTTTCTCCCCAAAACTCGATTTTTGCAAAAGCGTACAGACTGACCCTTGCGCATCGGTGCAAGAAGGTCTGCGACGACAAGAGCTCACTTGCTCACAGTCGCCACGTTTAGAAGTCAGTGTTAATATATTCTTCGCTAGCTTAAGTAAGCTAGCTGGCACGCCCTATTTGTATACATAGGCCTTAGACGCACGATAAGATCCACTCCAAGCCACGAAAGAGGTGAAGAGGCGGGGATTTTCGCGCGTCTACAGAGATTGGCACGCCCGGTGGGACGTGAGCCTTTTCAAAAAATCGAGTTTACTTGTAGAAATCTTGCGAAAATTTTATAAAGGTGTCGTTTTAACTTGTTTTCTTTGACTTTTACTTAGGAAATTTTGAAAAAAGCTTGAAAAGCATGTCAAAATCCAATCCAAGTGAAGTGTCGAGCCAAGGCTCATGCGCATCAAGTTCTCACTCTAGGAGGATTTTCAAAAACAAAATAAAACTAGATGAAATCGAGGACTTGAGAAGGGAATTTGAGGCCAAAATCGATGCTCTCAGCCAAGAGGCTGAAGTAGGCGATTCGTGTTCATCAAACGGTGAACAAAGGCCTAAAAAGAAAATTGAAAAACCTCGCAAGCAAAAAGAGGCCTCCGTAATGGAAGGCAACCAATACCACGAGTCCTTCACACAAAAGGACCGTAAAGCCCTACAGCAACTGCTGAAAGGGCAAAATAAAGAGAAAAGAAGCTACGCCCTGTCTGATTTCCTTCCTATGGATTACGAAACAGACAGTGACGATGAAATACCGAACTTCCATCGGTATGATGGCATGGGAGACCCTAGGTCTCACTTACAGCTTTTCTCACGTCGAGCCCATAAGAAGAAAAAGGACTCGATGAAATGGGTGTATTGGTTCCCTCTATCCCTTAAAGGCACAGCTGCCAAATGGCGCTTCCTACGACTTAAGCCAGTTCGCTACTTTTGAAGAGTTAGCGAACTGCTTCATGCAAAGATTTGCACACAACGTGGAAGTCACGCCAACCCTGAATACCTTAAGGGATACAAAGCAAGGCATGAACGAAGACGTACATGCCTTCATTATAAGATGGAGGTCTCTTTTGGGCCAAGTGCGAGAGCCTATATCCGAAGGATGCGCAGTGATGCTCATCCTGGATAATTTCAAAAGCGAGTTAAAAACCCTTCTCTCGCTCCATGAGATTTCAACTTTCCATAAGTTGATCAAAAAGGCCTCCCTTTTCGAAACCAACCTGCGAAAAGGGACATACGACCACTTATGGAAAGGAAGTGCCGTTCCCAAAACACGTGTGGAAAAGCCCATCGCATATGGGCTGCCCACGACGGACAAAGGGGCAAAACCCCATAAAATCGCCAATGTCCGGGTGGATCCAGGCATGGCGGGCACTTCTAAAAATTTTGAAAAAATAGAAAATAAGAGAGAACGCAATTTTTCAAAACCAATTGAAAAACGGGAGTACACTCCGCTGGGGCAACCTGTGTCGGAGGTCCTAGACCTCTTACTTGCCCAGGGCATGATCGAACTCCCTGAAATAACCGAAGGAGTCACGTCCAAAGGGGGGTATTTGAACCGATTTTGCAAGTATCATCGGCTCAAAGGCCATGATACCAAACGGTGCTTCTCTCTTCTAAATAAAATTGAGAACTTGATAGCGGAGGGTCGGCTCCAGGTCACTGCGGAACCTGAGCCACCTCAAGCTATCTTCAAGGAACCCTTTCCCAAACACGCCAGTGGCAGTGGGAAAGGAAAGGAGGTATGTACCCTCACCATTTCCAAGGAACTAGCGCAAAAGCCCGAACCTGGTCGACCTGCTTGTGCGCCCATCCTTGTATTATACAAGAGGCCCGCCCAAGTCGTCATTCGGGGACCATCAAAAGTGGAAACCCCGGCAAAGCCAGTTTTTAAAATCCAAGGTTCTCCTCAGCTCATCCTTAGAGCCAAGTTTAGCGCGAACCCTAGGCTGGTCGTGGGGGAAGTCACTAGATCCGGGAGGATCTACCAACCCCCGCACCTTCAAGGTGCTCAAAAGGTGGTCAGTGTGCCTGGCCCCTCAAAAGCATGTATCCCTAGTGGTCTGCCGAAAGCAGATAAGGACAAAATCATCCTAAATCCTTATGATTTCGAAAACCACCTTTCAAAGATTCCTATTCACATGTCTATCCTAGAGCTTATCAAAACCTCGCCTAGGCATAGACTTGTCTTAGAGAAAATTCTAGAAAGGGCCAAGGTTGATTCGAACATAAGTCCGGAATCCTTGTCTGCCCAAGTGGCTTTGTTAGGAGCAAAATCGCCCATCACCTTTTCGGAAGATGATGTAGATAGACCCTACGAAACCCATAACCAGGCCCTGCATATCGAGGTGGTTCTAAACAACCACTCTCTGGACAGGTGCCTAGTCGATGGTGGAGGAGAGGCTCAACATCCTTCCACTTCACGTGGCGTACAAAATCGGAGTCACCTTGACTTTAGTGAACCCAAGCCCCATCGTTATCACTGGATACGATGGGAATGCGTCTAGGCCTTTAGGATCCATCGAACTCCCAATGGAAACGGGAGGGATCGAACACACGGGGGTATTCCATGTCTTGGACATCCACCCCCATTATAACCTGTTACTGGGAAGACCCTGGATACACAGTTTGTGCGCTGTGCCATCCACCTTCCACAAGTGTGTCAAGATCCCTTTTAGGGACCAAGTCGTAGTGATCCTAGGTGAGAGTCACCCACAGCTTCAGGGGATCATAAACTCCCCTTGTTTATCGAGCTCCCAGGCCCATGAGGCTAACCTGGGGCAAATTATGGTTGAGCCACCTCGGCTCGTGTTTGTAAACACCCAAAAATTTTCAAATATTTTCAAAAACTCCTAAATTTTGAAAGTCAATTTAAAACCTTTATGAACCTTTAAATTCAAAACCCCAAATTTTAAAGTTTAAGCCTTTTGGGGAATATTTCAAAATAAAGATTATAAATTCAAACAACTCATGAGTTTTTGAAGCAGATAAACAGGGGAGACCCAATCTTGGATCCACATCGATTCCCAAAAAGCAAAGAAGATAAAGTTGGAGCATATTAGAATCAAGATCAAATTCTAAAGCTTATCCGAAACCAGGAGAAGATCGAGCTTATCCAGGACCCAGTTCAAGCTCATCCAATTCAAGAACATTTCAAGTTGAACTCGAGACCATGGTGAAGCCGTATGGAATCAAAATCAAAGTGGAGCCGGATCATTCAAAGAATCAAATACCAAATGAGGCATTGAATTGGAAGAGCCTAATTAGGCATAACCGGCCACTACTTGGTATCAAGTTCAATACATGCTAGGACAAAACATTAGACAAGCTTGAATCGGCTACACCCAAAGACTAAGTCGGCTGCAACTAGGCCCAGCCCACATGGGCTGGTTCAAGTCAACAAGAGGGACCACATATAGCTGGGCCAAATTGGATCAAGAACCAACAAGGAGCTGGTCCAATCCGCCCCATGGAAGGGGCTAGAAACCAGCCCCCTTGGCCTATAAAAGGGGCCAAGGGGGAGCAAGTTAGAGGAGGCTTGGATTATCTTCATCTCTCATCAAAATTTTGGGAATTGGGGCTGGAAAAGAGGGCTTGCACAAGGGAAAATCGTGGGCTGCAAGTGAAGGGAAAGTGAAGGGAAAAAGAGGGTAGACATAGGAGGGAGAGTGCGGAAGATAGAAGGAAGAAGAAGAAGGGTTGGCCGGATTCCACTCTTGGAATTCCGGCCGATCGGAGACAAAAGTTGTAAGTACTTCTTACTTTGTTTTTAAAACCTTCTTCCATATTAATTCAATTGAATTGGGGTTGTATTAATGGAGCAAAGTCTCCCACGTTGTAATAGTGAGTAGATTTGATGCCCTCATTTACATTTGCAGAATTTTCACTATTGCACATACGCACTCCATGTGTTTGCTTATATGCTTCTTCCCCAATATAATCTATAATCACTCTATATTCTCTACCCCCTCTATGCTTATGCTTATAAATATGATTTCCCTTCATTTCAATTCAGCAATTTAATTTGGGAATGTAGAGTTGTTGCATTTTAAATTCGGGTGAGTTTGCATCATTAGATTCTTAAAAACCGAAATCTGAGCTTTCAGCATCTCTACATCTGATGATTGCAGCAATTTTAATTTCCGAACGGTTGATCCTTTTTATCTGAAATTTTGCACACTTGTTACAGACACCTTTGGGCACTCTGTATAAAATTAGCAAGATTTTAGGGCCGCTCAGCCATGTAATAAAAGCATATTAAGACGACCAGATTTCTGCATCACTGTTTGCACAGTCGGATTTCCTGAAACAGAGGTCGGGTAAAAGTCCCATATCTCTGTCCACAGGAGTTCAAATTGGTTGATTTTTGATGCATTGGAAAGCTAACCTCTATAGCTTTCCTGAAACATCAAAATCATTAAAATCGGAGTTCTGAGCAGAGAGATACAGACTCATCTTTGAGTTTCTGTATTTCTGAAACAGAGCTGTTCCGAGTCAGTGAGGTGGTCTGAGTAGATTATTTGTTTCTGATTCAATACTGCTCCAAATGCAGATTTGAAAAAGGCTACAGTCTCTGCACACTACCAGCTTTGTCTGGTAAAATTTTGATAATTTTTGGAAGTCTTTAACGCCTTGAAAGCTCCCCTAGAAAATAGCTCTGAAAACAGAATTCTCTGTTTTGAGCAACTTGTGTTTTTCCAAGTATTGAATCCGAGTGCACAAGTTCAACAAATTTTTCAAAGACACTTGTTTATGTAAAAGGGAGTCATGTTTGCTGTCAAATGAAGTTCCTAAGCGCTCAATACTGACCCTTGAGCATTGGCTCAAGAAGGTGTGAGTGAAAAGATCCCGCTTGTACACAATCGCCTAGAAGTCTTACAAACATTTGCTAGTTTTGAACTAGCTGGCACGCTCGCGCAAGCGTAGGGGTGGAAAGTTTCATTTCAAGTTTGTTTCATAAACTTTGAAATGAGAATTTTCATGTCTACAGTGTTGAACAACCCTAGGAAGGTTGTATGTGTGAAGGGGCCGCCCAAAGCAGGCCCCCTCCCGACCCTAATCCTCCTAGGAAAACCCAAAAGCCCCCTATTTCCAAAACCCCTGGACAAAAGGCCATACGAGCCTAATATGGACGATAGCATGTTCCAGGACCACGACTTGTATCCCATCTTTTCAAAAAACAAAAGGTCGTGGAACATGTTATTGAACATGGGCTACACGCCCTACAAAAGTCTAGGGGCACAAAACCAGGGTCTCCTAGAGCCCATCCTTCCTAGGGCCAATCCAAGCCGATATGGGATCGGCTATACTCCCCAAATACCGCCGGAGCCACCCCCTGTGACCACCTGGGTCAAGGGTGCCCCGGAGCCTGTCTTAGAAGAGACCTATGGTTTAGACCTCCTATTCCGAGTCTAACCCATAGTGTTTTCCCTTTGTAGGTATGACGGAAGATCCCTTTTTCTAAAAAAATACCAAAAACATTTGAAAACTTAAAATAAAAAAAAAATCGAAAAACAAGAAAAACCAAAAACAATGGAAAAACAAAAACTCGAAAAAAATGTGCTTTGTATAGTTCCTAAAGTTCTTGTTTTACAAAAACCCAAAAAAATCGAAAATTTGGAAAATACCAAAAAGATTTTGTACATAGCCGCTCCTGGTATGACTTTGGCGAAAGAAAAGGATTTCGAAAGAAACGTCGTCTGCATAGCCAGACCAAGAATTTCGAAATCACTTGAAAATCCAAGTACAAAACCAGGTTATTTTGAAAACCACGCATCAAGTTACTTCGGGTCTAAAGTCCACGAGAATGATCGAAGCCCAGAAGTGGATCCCCTGGAGGAAGATCCCACTTCTGAGCTCCCAGAATTTCATAGAATTCTCGATTTTGAAAGACCTTCCCAATCAGTAGGAGGAGATTTCGTAGAGGTGAACCTAGGGGATGATTCCAATCCCAAAACCATCAAAATAGGCGCATGCTTGCATGAAACTGAAAAGTTAGCATTCATTGCATTTCTACGAACCTATTTAGATGTGTTTGCATGGACGTATGAAGACATGCCAGGCATAGATCCCAGCATAGTCGAGCATCGTCTTCCCTTAGATATAGGTGTAAAACCAATAAAGCAGAAGCTTAGGAAAATACACCCGAATGTACACACGCAAGTCAAAGAGGGTTTAGAAGATCTGCTAAAAGCCGAATTTATAAAACCCATTGCGTATTCTGATTGGTTGTCAAATATCGTTGTAGTTCGAAAAACCAATGGGAAAATTCGAATATGCATCGATTTCAGAAACCTGAATAAAGCCACTCCAAAGGATAATTATCCTTTACCAAACATAGATTTGATAGTCGATAGTACTGCAAATCATGAAATGTTTTCATTTATGGATGGCTATTCAGGCTATAATCAAATCAAACTAAGTCCACGAGATCAGGGTAAGACCGCCTTCACAACCCCATGGGGCACGTACTGCTATACAGTCATGCCCTTTGGTTTGAAAAATGCCGGCGCAACATACCAACGAGCCATGAACACGATCTTCCATGATCAAATTCACGAGCTTGTAGAAGTGTATGTAGATGATCTCTTGGCGAAATCCAAAACCCGATGCACCCATATCGAATGTTTACAAAAGATTTTCAAAAGGCTTAGGCTTTACAAAGTAAAGCTAAACCCTCAAAAATGTGTGTTCGGGGTGGAATCAGGGAAGCTTCTAGGCTTTATGGTGAGCCAAAGGGGAATAGAAGTCGACCCCTCTAAGTGTCGAGCC
Source organism: Brasenia schreberi (assembly GCA_036023115.1). Taxonomy (NCBI): domain Eukaryota; kingdom Viridiplantae; phylum Streptophyta; class Magnoliopsida; order Nymphaeales; family Cabombaceae; genus Brasenia; species Brasenia schreberi. The sequence goes on from JAYKKT010000039.1 coordinate 1,732,724, forward strand.
ATCATAGACATGGCTCCACCCTCCAATCTCACCCAAGTCCGCAGCCTTCAAGGTCGATTACAATCTGTGCGCCGATTCATATCGAATCTGGCAACCAGATGCGAACCCTTCAACAAACTATTGAGGAAGGGCACGAAATTCTTATGGGATGACGAATGCCAAAAGTCCTTCGAGAGACTGAAGGCATACTTGGTTAATCCCCCCGTTTTGAATCCTCCAAAACAAGGAAAACCGCTTTTATTATACATCTCTGTGCATGTAAACGCTTTAGGAGCCCTGTTGGCTCAATACGAGGATGACACCCATAAGGAGTATGCCATCTACTATATTTCGAAAACTCTCTTGGCTTATGAACGAAATTATCAAGCCATGGAGAAGACGTGCTTGGCCCTAGTCTGGGCCTGCCAGAAATTCAGACACTACTTCCTAGAACATGAGATCTGGATAGTGTCCAAGCTTGATCCAATCAAGCACTTATTCGAAAAACCCATTCTCACGGGTAGATTGGGCAAATGGCAACTCCTTCTAATGGAGTATGATCTGAAATACCATCACCAGATCTCCGTTAAGGGGCAAGCCCTAGCAGATTACGTGGCTGACTTCCCCTTGGAGGACGCATATCCCACTCTTGTCGAAATGCCTGATGAAGGCATATTGCAAAACCATTTTCAAAACCACATTTTGGCAAATTCTTTCGAAAACCAAGTGTGGAAGATGCACTTCGACGGGGCACGAAACCAACGAGGGGCTGGTGCCGGGATCATCCTAATCTCCCCTGAAAAGGGCGAGGTTCCTATAGCGGTCCGCTTAGATTTCGAATGTTCCAACAACATAGCTGAGTATGAAGCACTCATACGAGGCTTGAGGATTTCGAAAACTCTAGGGGCATCATGCATCGAGGTCTTTGGAGATTCGCTCCTTGTCATAAACCAAGTTTTAAAAATTTGGCAAGTACGTAATGAGAAACTACTTCCATATCACGAGTTGGCCACTCGATTGGTCCAATCCTTCCAGTCGTGTAAGCTCACACACGTGGGAAGAGAGGACAATGGCATCGCCGATGCCCTCTCTTCCTTGGGTTCAGCCCTAAAGGTCGATCCCATTTCAGGGACCAGATCTTTGGAAATATGGCATGCGCCCTAGCCATCCACACATGACTTGGATATTTGCCAAAACAACCCAGAGTCTATTGAAAAACCCTGGTTCTATGACATAAAACAATTTTTAGAAAATGGGGGATTCACCGAGGATGCCACATCCAAAGATAGGGCATTCATTCGTAAGATTTCGACCCGATACACCATTCTGGGTGGGGTCTTATACAAAAAGAGTTTTACCGGCATTCTGCTTAGGTGTATCGACCTAGAGGAGGCTAGGATAGTGATGCACGAGTTCCACGACGGAGAATGTGGAGGTCATGTTAATGCCAACATGATGGCGATGAAAATACTTAGAGGGGGTTATTTTTGGTCCACCCTGAAAAGGGATTGTCACGATCATGTTAGGAAGTGTCATCCATGTCAAGTGCATGGGCACGCCATTCATATCCCTTCATCTGCATTGCATTCCGTGGTCAGCCCCTGGCCATTTACCATGTGGGCGTTTGACATTGTAGGCCCCATATTTCCAAAGGCCTCGAATGGGCATCGTTTTATTTTAGCAGCCACGGAGTATTTCTCCAAGTGGGTGGAAGCCATTTCCCTAACGAATGTAATGGGGCAACATGTGGTGGCTTTCATCCGGAGGAATATCTTGGCTCGATTTGGGGTTCCACGAGACCTTGTGTCTGATAATGGTACCCCATTCAAGAACGAGCGGATGGTTAAGTTGTGCAACACGTATGGCATAACTCACCACTTCTCCTCGCCCTACTACCCTCAAGGCAACGGCCAGGCCGAAGCCACAAACAAGACTCTCATTGGTATCATTGAGAAGACCTTAGAGAAGGGTAGGAGGTGGCATGAGAAGCTGGATGAAGCCTTATGGGCTTATAGGACTTCCATCCGGGCTCCCACAAATGCCACACCATTCGAATTGGTCTATGGCACAAACGCCATTCTTCCCATTCATACCCAACTGCATTCATTCCATACATCCATTGCACTCGACCTCCCCCTAGAGACGCTTCAGCATGCTAGGATGGCCGAACTAGATTTGCTAGATGAGAGGCGACTCCTTGCCATGGATCATGCTCGTGCATACCGGCAAAGGATAGCCCGACATTATAGCAAACACATGAGACCTCGCCACTTTGAAGTGGGAGATCTGGTCTTGAAAACCATCCACCATCGTGGCCCACACCCCCTAGGCAAGTGGCGCCCCAACTGGGATGGACCCTATGTTGTGCGAGCAACCACTACGAACAATTCGTATTGGTTGATCGATGTAGAAGGTAGGAATTTAGCAGATCCTATCAATATTCAATACTTAAAGAAGTATCATGTGTAGGATCTGGATTAAATTCCAGTTTTCGAAAATTTTAGAGGGATAGCTGCCCTGAGACATGTGAATAAGGTGCAAAAGGCAACTCGTGTGACCCTGAGTGAGAGAATTCGCACTTGTGAAAGAGTGGAGTTTTCAAAATCGTGGTTACATTTCAAAATCCTTTTCTTACAAAGAAAGGCCTAGTTCAACATAGCAAGATACTTGCAAGTAGTACGTGCTATTTCTAAATAGGCTGATCTGGAATGGATCGAGTGTAGGCTTGGGATAAGTCCTCCCCTCTTCTCTTCTCCTTCCAAAAGGAAAACAAAGGCCCAAAACAAAAGGGAATTTCCCATTCAAAGTCTCTTTCCAAAAAGAAAGAAACCAGAATTTAAAAGAAAAATCGATTCTCTTATAAAAAAGAGGGATTAAAGAAAAAATACTCTCAAAGGGAGACCCTCGATGAAAAAAAGGAAAAAGAGGCCAAAAAGCTCAAAAAGAGCAGTTTTCCGCCTTCTGTGTCTCAAACCACAGGACGCTTCAGAAGGGACCGTGGTATCTCTTTCCCATCCCTGGCTTATCCCAAGTTAAAGCATGGTTCATTTCGAGGAATCCTAAAGTAAAAATAGGATTTACTTACTTGAATTTCATCTTGTTTGAGAATTCGACGTTTCGAGTAAGGCGTAGGAATTTGAAATATGCCTTGTTTTCTTATAAAACCTCCGCTAGATAAGCGAGTGTTAAGACTCAAACAAGGGCAAGCACGAAGAGCTCGAGATCCTTAGGATCGAGGCTCAAGACAGTTGTCTCTTTTATAAATAGCTTTTGTAAATAAGTTTTGAAAAGTCGAACATCGAACAGCATAGGATTTGCTCACTTGGAGCAGTAGGCATTGTAAGTCTCTAGAGTTCGACCACATCTGGTCTCGGGGAGGTCGCCACTCTTGGCACCACACCCATGTCATCTACATTCCACGCATGGCACTTGCATAAACATGATCCCATATAGGACCAGATTCCATAGTACAAACCCTTTGGCGTGATATCTCCTCCTACCAGAGTTTGTAAAATTGAGATTTTTGCTAAAATGGGACGATCCCATATTCTTCGTGGCTAGATCTAGGGAGACATTAAAAGGGGTGTTTGTCATCTTTGCCCTTATCCAAATCTATTTGGACAAGGCCAAAGAGGGGCATCTGTAAACACCCCGAAATCCCACGAATTTCTTAAACGAATCTGGTTTTATACAAGCAGCCCCAAAGGGCCATTTTTGAGTTTGGAAACCCAGGAGCCTTCCAAACAAACCCTGTATATATGTTTTAAACTTTATCTTTCAAAAACATATAATATAGCTTTTGAAAACCCTTTTAAAACATGTTTTGAAACCCCGAAGTGGCTTGGCCCGATCAAGACAGGACCAGGAGAGCCAAGAAGAGCCCGGAACCGGAGCACCTGTCAAGCCCGGCACAGCAACTCTTGTATCTGATTCACATCCCAGGATCTCGAACGTCCAAGACCCTGTTCTTATCAAAAAAGCATTTGAAGTCATCTCCGGAAGGCAGAAACGGAGGCGGACGACTATGTTGGCGAAGACCCAACGCAGACGGAGTACTGATGCTGTCAGGCCCCGCACAAATCGTCCGTCTCGAACCCAGCTCGAAGGAGTCAGAGTTCAGTTTGGATTGGATCTGGACCATATATATCCAGATCCCAATCCAAACCCATATGTGGACTTGGATTTGGATTTGGATCCAGAGATCCAATCCAATATCCATATCCATGGCCCACATCACCTTCTCATAAAGGGAGGTGGGGCCCACTTGAAATTCATGTAGGATTATGGGCATGAGAGAGAGTGGGGGTGAAAAATATCAAGAGTGTTGTATTAAGCTTGACTTGTGTGTCAAGTTTGGGTTTAATCTTGTGGGTTAGCCTAATTGAGTGGGTTTAAGCTTGTAATTAGCTAAAACCTAACCTAGGGCTGCACCAACATGGGGTGATCAAGGTCTATGGGCCATGCTAAGGGAGCTCCTTCACCTAAACCTAACCCAAAATGCCTAAACCTAGCCTAAACCCCTAATCCACCCCTAATCTGAACCTAATCACCTAACCCACTTCCCTAATCCCGGCCTAATCCCAACCTAATCACCTAACCCACTCCCCTAATCCTTCCCTAAACCTAGATTAGTTTCCCTAATCCTAGCCTAAACCTAGCCTAATCACCTAACCTAGCTCACTAAACCTCACCCTAAAACCCAACCACCTAACCTAGCCCTAAACCCCTAAACCACCCTTAGCCCACGATTTATCAAAACACCTAGTTTTAAAATATCTGGCCCAACCCCATCCAGCCCACCTTATCTACATACTACCCTACCTAAACCACCTAACCACTACCCACAACCCAGCCCTAACCGACCTACCCATCCCCTATTTAAACCCCCCTCATTGTGGGCGGGTTTTCTAAGTGGGAACTACTCTACCATCCAGCCGGGCCCTCTCCTTCTCCCATCTTCCATCCAGCCGTGACCACTCCCCAGCAACTCCACCTGCTCCACCAGCCGCCACCTGCTCCGCCACCTTCCCTCTTCCGTCCACCATCACTGCCCCCCAGCCGGACACCACCACCTCACTCAGCCGAACTCCCATCAACACTCGGCTTCCCTCTTCATCCACTCGCCACTTCTCCCCATCCGGTAAGCCTTCTTAACCCTACTTAAACCCTTCTCTACCACCTCTCCACTCCCAGCCACCCACCACACCATCACCTTACTCACCCAACAGCCCCTCACCGCCACCACTCCCACTCGGCCAAACCTTAGCCGCCTCAACCGTTTGCTTCCTACCTAACTCACATTAACTATACCCGGCCACCCTATCAGATTTCCTAAGACTTGCCCGTGGCACTACCTTAAACCCACTATTCCCACTATTACCTAGTCCCATCCCCTAACTGGCCACCTTCCCATACTCCAGCCTTAGTCACCCTAGCAGCCCGCCACCACCATTTTAACTTAGCCGAACCTAGCACAACCCAAACCGCCGGCCACTACTCCCCCCCCCTAGGTGTCCTCTTTGGCCTTCCCACTAGCTCACCTTTTAGGTCCAGTTTCCCTAAGTACCTAACTTCCCTAGTGACCCTAAGACCCACTTATTCAGCCACTCTAAACTCCCTACTTGGAGGCGCCGCCTACTTGCCACCGGCCCCCTTCGAGGCGTCTATCCCGCGCCCCACTTGCAGCCGGCCAGCACCCTTGATCACCTACCTTCACGGAGCTCCCACTTGCAGCCCAAGGCCAAGCCTACGCTCAAGCAAGACCTCTACGGACCAGCTACTCGTAAGTGTCTAAACTCGGTCTTTAGTCGTACACTTGCTTGAAATTCAATTTGACACGGGGTTGTAATAACGGAGCATAGCCTCCCCCCGCTTGTAATAACGTGGCTTGGCACAACCACACACGTGCACTCTCTTAGTTGTGCACAATTTTGAACACACACGGGCCTAATCAGCCCCTAATATATAAGTGTACATATATATTTCATTTCCGAAGGGTTTTGTTTAAGTTGGGTGCGTTGTCTTTCGATTAAAACACTCTCACACACATTGAGCTTTCGCTCTTATTTGAAAGACCCAAGTAAGGGCCGACCTATACTATTTGGGTTTCATTTCATGTCGTGTGAGTAAGTCTTTCAATTCAAACACTCTCACACACATTGAGCTTTCGCTCTTATTTGAAAGACCCAAGTAAGGGCCGACCTATACTATTTGGGTTTCATTTCATGTCGTGTGAGTAAGTCTTTCAAATTCAAGCACTTTCACACACATTGAGCCTTCGCTCTTACTCCCAAGACCTTAGTAAAGGCCTTATTGCAGTTATATTTGGGTTTCATTTATGTCGTGTGTGTAGTACTTCAATTCAAGCACTCTCACACACATTGAGCCTTCGCTCTTACTCCCAAGACCTTAGTAAAGGCCTTATTGCAGTTATATTTGGGTTTCATTTATGTCGTGTGTGTAGTACTTCAATTCAAGCACTCTCACACACATTGAGCCTTCGCTCTTACTCCCAAGACCTTAGTCAAGGCCATACTGCAATTTATATTTGGGTTTAATTTCATGTCGTGTGTGTAAGTCTTTCGATTCAAGCACGCACACACATTGAGCCTTCGCTCTTATTTACAAGACCCGAGTAAGGGCTCATATACATAAGATATATACGTATCTCCCTTCGGTTATTTCCCTTCGGTTATTTCCCTTCGGTTATTTCCCTTCGGTTATTTCCCTTCTGTTATTTCCCTTCAGTATTGTCTTTACATTTCGGGTTTTCCCTTTGGAGTAGCGTGAGTTTGCATTGCATCTACGCCATACCACGAGGTAGGACGCATATTGCATCGAAGCAACCCCCGCTCGAATTCGCCCATGTAGTGGAGTGTTCATAACACACAAACTAGGCGACCCAAAAAGGGATAAAAGAAAAGACTTAGGCACGTGCAAATCCACGTGATCTAAAACATGCAAATCGCATCTTAAAGACCCGAAATAGACACCTCGAACCGTTTCGTAGACTTTCTCCCCAAAACTCGATTTTTGCAAAAGCGTACAGACTGACCCTTGCGCATCGGTGCAAGAAGGTCTGCGACGACAAGAGCTCACTTGCTCACAGTCGCCACGTTTAGAAGTCAGTGTTAATATATTCTTCGCTAGCTTAAGTAAGCTAGCTGGCACGCCCTATTTGTATACATAGGCCTTAGACGCACGATAAGATCCACTCCAAGCCACGAAAGAGGCGAAGAGGCGGGGATTTTCGCCCGTCTACAATGTTTTTGGTTTTTCAAAAGTTGATGTAGAGCCTTTCGATCTTTCATGGTAAAGGATTCGGGCTCAAGTTCTTCTCCACTTTTGGAAACGACCCTAGGCTTCCTAGAGTGGTTCGATTTCCTATTCGTTTTGGTTTTCCTATCATGGGAAGAGCAGGATTCGATTACTTCAGCTTCTTGGCTTAAAGCGTCGATTTCTTCTCTTAGTACCTTTATTCCCTCCCTTAGGGCAGCGAACCTGTCTCCTTTTGAAAAGCATTTTGAAATTTTGTTCGAGCAGCGGCTGGTAGAGCGGGAGACCCGACTGGATACCTCGCAAGATCCTTCTGAGCTCGACATGATCAACCTGTGAGAAAATCTTATCACAAATCTGAAAATTTAGTTAGTATCACGGATTCGAACAAGTTTCTAAGACTCAGGTCCCATCGGGCGTGCCAATTCTGTAGACGTGATTTTATTTCAGATCGTTTGGGATTCAAAATCAAACCCTCGAACTACATCGGGTTGCGCGAGCGTGCCAGTTAGTTTACCAAAACTAACAAATTATGTTTTTCTGACTTCTTAGAACGATTGTGGACAAGTGAGATCTTTTCGACTTAGGCCTTCTTGAACCGGCGCTCAAGGGTCAGCCTAGACGCTTGAAACTCGTTTGAATCCGTTAATTCGAAAAAGGAAAAACCAGATTTTCCAAAGTTCAGATTTGTGTTTAAGTTCTTGATTTCTGGAAAATTTCAGATTCTTAGATTTGCAGAACCTGTTCAGTTTCAGAGGCCTGTTCTCTGAATTTTTAAAAATATTTCTGATTCTCCAAAAATTCTAAAACTTTTACAGAATAGATATACGTATGTGTAGAATCAGAATATATTTTTATTTTGTAATTTAGTTCTTTATTTTCTGAGAATTAAATACAGAATCAGAAACTGTTATAACATTCAGAACAGCCCTGTTTCTGTAGATCAAAAGCTCATAAAAACAACAATATCTCAGTGCTCGCTCATCCAATTTCGATGAAATTTGTTGTGTTAGAAAGACACGGATGTTAGGTTTTCAAAGAATCAAATTTCATCCAATTTCACTCAGTGGTTGCAGAGATATGGGAGAAAGAACAGAGGTCTGTTACTGAACATTCTGTTTCTGTAAAACGCAATCTGGATTTTGTATAAACTTCATGGATATAATTGGCTAGGCAAAATTTCATAACAATTCCTCAAAATTTTATCTAAGAACGTCTGATATGTCTATATTATTCATGCAAAATTTCGAAGCAATTGGCTTATCCGTTTGTCAATAAAAATTCCGTGATCAGATGCATGTGCACAGACAGTTTTAGAAACCGGTTTTACAGAAAATTTCAGAAGGTTCCTAAGATGATTCTAGAACAAAGTTCAACCTGTATCAGTCCTAATAAAGCATGGAAATCATACAAACATGGATTTTTGTTTCGTTCATGAAGGAATTATGCATGTTTGTATCGATATAAATGAAGAACATGGGCTCAAAGCCTTGATTCATGTACAAATTTCCAGAATCTGTGCTTTTTCAGGTTCTCATGGATTAAAACCAATTTGTGCAAGAATTCCAACCTGTGTGAGTGAGAGGGGACGTAGGAGCACTTCGTCGGACGATCGCCGAATGTCGGAACCAGGCTGGACTTCCTTCTTCTCCTTCTTTTCTTCCTTTCTCTCTCTCTCTCTCTATTTCTCTAAATTTTCGGAGTGACTGTTCCTGTTTTCTTGGTTTTCCCGGATTGAGGTTTTGTGGTCACCGGAGGATCCCTTTGCAGCCTCCTTCAGGCTCCTTTTATAGGCCAAAAGGTGCCCCTTTGGTGTAGCATTGGGCAAGGCAAGTTGCCTTGCTGATCAAATTCGTTTTTGGCATGTAATTGCTGCAAAAAGAGGTTTTGGAAAGTATCGCTGGTTCTGGCAACTGGTTGTTGGGTTTGGCAGCTGTAAATGGCAGAATTTGACATGTTGGCTATGGAGTTTGTTTGGCTCGTTTTTGTCTAGAGGCTATCTTTGGCACTTACCAAGGAAAGATCAGCTGTCATCGACTGAAGTTAATTCTAGCATGAAAGAGGTAAGTTGACGCTGTTGTGGAGCAGGGTGAGTCTTCTTGCCTGGTTCGGTGGAGCTGGGATTGGCAAGTGAAGCTGTTGTGCATTCATGGTATTCCTTGCAGAAATTGATGGGAGCTAAACTTGGTAAGTGATTTGGCTGCAAGAGAGACCGCTTGATAGTTCCCTGCTGCTACATTTTCTGTTTCAATAGCTGCTGTTGGTAAAGAATGTGTTGTTGATTATGCGTCTGTTGTTGTTAGTGAAATTTTGGTAGATGGGGCCTCTGCAACGCCTGCATTTGACTTCCATACGTCCAGGACCAGCAGAAATGGTTGTTCCCTGAAGATTTGCATGTGTTGAAAGCTTCCCTTCGTCAGTAATGGTTGATGAAATACGGGAACTTCCAGAGACATTAGCGGTATTGAAATTACTGCCTGTGTCACGCGGTTCTGTTTTAGCAACAAACCCTGCCTATGATGTGCCAGACGCACTGGTGCCAAGAACTACAGCGCCTTGTCCCTGGTAAGCTATCTCACCTTCAACTATTCTGCTATTGAGATTGCTTAATGATGGTGCAGAAAATGCTGGTGGAAGATCATTGGACTTTGGAATTAACACCCCACGAGAGACTGAACCTGAATTCTGTGATGGCTCCGTGTTAGACTTACACCACTTGAAGAAAGGGGATGGCAATGTCTCAGAGACCCGTGTAGTTTGCAAATATATGTTTGCAGGGTATTGATTATGAAGACCCCTTGTGGCAGATGCCCGATGCAAAGACATTATTTCAGGAGATTCAACAAGTCCTGGTTCCAGTTGAGAATTAGAAAACTTTCTGCTTCTTTCAGGAATAAATTTGTGTGTAGTGTCATCTGCAAATTCCTCCATGAACATCCTTTTCACTACGGTTTTTGGAGGGTCAAAGCCAACTAAGTTCGTATCCATCGAGTCTCTCCTGTTACTTGTATAATCATCAGTAGTTCTGCTGATAATTTGGTTCTTCAGATCTGCAGAAAGAAGGCCATCATCATTCTATAGCTGTCATCTGTGACAACCAGTAGAATTCACAACCACTGATGTAGCCAACATGTTATCTGAAAATATTCCGAAGTGGTAGACATTGGTGTCAACGAGCCGAGGAGAATCTTTCTGCTTATTCGCATGTTTTTCAATCAAAGGATCCCTGGCCCAATCAAGGGTCAGTTTAATGCCAAGACAATAGAGATTCTTTGGTAGTTATTCGACAGCTAACTGTCCAAATGCCGCGCTGTGTAATAGCATTAGTCGAGGGATTCCATATGCTTCTTTAGAGACGCCATCGCAGTTGCACTTGATGAACATCGTCCATAACATTCCTCACATAAAATTCTTTAATAACCTCTAATATCATATCAGCTAAGTTGGAGGAAAGTCATTCTTATTAAACATCAATGTTGTTGTCTGCTGAACATGATCGTGCTCCCATTAGCTGTGCCGTAACTTCATAAAGGGGGGAAATAATTTTATCAAGGAATGATACACCATTGGAAGAACTACAACTATCAGCTGGTTTAGCTATCTGCTGCCGTGATATCCATGTCTGTTTAAGAAGGCCATGATTCATAAACCCAGCAAGCCTGATGACTATTTTGCCTCTGCAACATTGCAAAAGGTGGCTCCCTCTTTTTGCAATTTGAGAACCTAACTGCACATTTGCTGTGAAAGTAGTTATGCCAATCCATGTTACATGCTTTACTACAAAGGCGTTCAAGTAAGCCCATGTTACGTTTTTGAAGACCAACCATCATGCTCACTAGATTTCCCTCATGAGTGTTCAAACTTTAACATTGTTCTTAACATAAAAGTAACAGATGATAATGCCAAACTGATGCATATCGATACACTAATTACCTTGACAATCAAACATAACATGGACATGTTATGAAATGCATTCGATACCAAACCTTTCTTTTCGGAAGCTATTGTTCTTGTTTCGATCTTTCCTTTCCTTTGATAACATCAACTTTTCCCTCGGGCAACTGATTTCTTTCCGAATATGAACTTTTCTTTTTGGGAAGCTCACTTTCCCTTTTTGATGCCTGCTCTCCTTTTTGGGAACCCACCTGCCTTTTCAGGTGTCAAATTGTCTTATAAATGCCTGTATCTTTTCAAAAGGCAAGCTTTCAACATATGTTTTTGTCATAAATCTTTTAAGAAAACGAAATCCAGCTTTTCCATGCTAGGGGCAAAATCATCATTTTTTCCAATTTTGTCAAAATTCGAATTTTTCAGAAAGGAAAGTATTGTTTCATCATTTTAAAGCTTTCATAAAATTTTGGTACCGAAACAACTCGTTTAATGCCTTTTTCCTTCGAAAACCCAAAATTACCAAAAATGGACTCTTTCCTAAAAAGTAAGAATTAAAAGAAAATTTTGGGTGTCTACAGTTGGCCACTCGATTAGTTGAGTCCTTCCAATCATGTAAACTCACACACGTAGGAAGAGAGGACAATGGCATCGCCGATGCCCTCTCCTCCTTGGGTTTAGCCCTAAAGGTCGATCCCATTTCAGGGACCCGGTCTTTAGAAATATGGCATGTGCCCAACCCATCTACACACGACTTGGATATTTGCCAAAATAACCCCGATTCTATTGAAAAACCCTGGTTTTATGACATCAAATATTTTTTAGAAAGTGGGGGATTCGCCGAGGATGCCACATCCAAAGATAAGGCATTCATCCGCAAGATTTCGACCCGATACACCATTCTGGGTGGGGTTCTATACAAAAAGAGTTTTACCGGCATCCTGTTTAGGTGTATCGATCTAGAGGAGGCTAGGATAGTGATGCATGAATTCCACGATGGAGAATGTGGAGGTCATGTTAATGCCAACATGATGGCAATGAAAATACTTAGAGGGGGCTATTTTTGGTCCACCCTGAAAAAGGATTGTCACGATCATGTGAGGAAGTGCCATTCATGTCAAGTGCATGGGCACGCCATTCATATCCCCTCATCTGCATTGCATTCCGTGGTCAGCCCCTGGCCATTCACCATGTGGGCATTTGACATTGTAGGCCCAATATTTCCAAAAGCCTCGAATGGGCATCGATTCATTTTAGCAGCCACTGAGTATTTCTCCAAGTGGGTGGAAGCCATTTCCCTAACCAACGTGCTGCGGCAACATGTGGTGGCTTTCATCAGGAGGAATATCTTGGCTCGATTTGGGGTTCCACGAGACCTTGTGTCTGATAATGGCACCCCATTCAAGAACGAGCGGATGGTTAAGTTGTGCAACACGTATGGCATAACTCACCACTTCTCTTCGCCTTACTACCCTCAAGGCAATGGCCAAGCAAAAGCCACCAACAAGACTCTCATTAGTATAATTGAGAAAACCTTAGAGAAGGGTAGGACGTGGCACGAGAAGCTGGATGAAGCCTTATGGGCTTATAGGACCTCCATCCGGACTCCCACGAATGCCACACCATTAGAATTGGTCTATGGCACAAATGCCATTCTTCCCATTCATACTCAACTGCATTCATTCCATACATCCATAGCACTCGACCTCCCCCTAGAGACGCTTCAGCATGCTAGGATGGCTGAACTAGATTTGCTAGATGAGAGGCGACTCCTTGCCATGGATCACGCTCGTGCATTCCGGCAAAGGATAGCCTGACACTATGGCAAACACATGAGACCTCGCCACTTTGAAGTGGGGGATCTAGTCTTGAAAATCATCCACTATCGTGGCCCACATCCACTTGGAAAGTGGCGCCCCAAGTGGGATGGACCCTATGTTGTACGTGCAACCACCATGAACAACTCATATTGGTTGATCGATGTAGAAGGTAGGAATTTAGTAGATCCTATCAATATTCAATACTTAAAGAAGTATTATGTGTAGGATTTGTATTAAATTCCCCAGTTTTTTGAAAAATTTTAGGGATAGCTGCCTTGAGACATGAAAATAAGGTGCAAAGGCGAAATCATGTGACCCTGAGTGAGAGAATTTGCACTTGTGAAAGAGTGGAGTCTTCAAAATCGTGGTTACATTTCAAAATCCTTCTTCTTACAAAGAAAGGCCTAGTTCAATATAGCAAGATACTTGCAAGTAGTACATGCTATTTCTAAATAGGCTTATCTGGAATGGATCGAGTGTGAGCTTGGGATAAGTCCTCCCCTCTTCTCTTCTCCTTCCAAAAGGAAAAACATGGCCCAAACAAAGGGAATTTCCCATTCAAAGTCTCTTTCCAAAAGAAAGAAACTAGAATTCAAAAGAAAAATCGATTCTCTTGTGAAAAAGAGGGATTAAAGAAAAAATACTTCCAAAGGGAGACCCTCTATGAAGAAAAAAAAAGGAAAAAAAGAGGCCAAAAAGCTCAAAAAGAGCAGTTTTCTGCCTTCTATGCCTTAAACCACGGGACGCTTCAGAAGGGACTGTGGTATCTCTTTCCCATCCCTGGCTTATCCCAAGCTAAAACATGATTCATTTCGAGGAATCCTAAAGTAAAAATAGGATTTACTTGAATTTCATCTTGTTTGAGAATTCGACGTTTCAAGTAAGACGTAGGAATTTGAAATATAGCTTGTTTTCTTACAAAACCTCCGCTAGATAAGCGAGTGTTAAGACTCAAACAAGGGTAAACATGAAGAGCTCAAGATCCTTAAGATCGAGACTCAAGACAGTTGTCCCTTTTTGTAAATAGTTTTTGTAAATAGTTTTTGAAAAATCGAACATCGAATAGCATAGGATCTGCTCACTTGGAGCAGCAGGCCTTGTAAGTCTCTAGAGTTTGACCACATCCGGTCTCTGGGAGGTCGCCACTCTTGGCACCACACCCATGTCATGCATCTGCATTCTACGCATGACACTTGCATAAACATGATCCCATATAGGACCAGATTCCATACATATCCCTTTGGCGTGATATCTCCTCCTATTAGGGTTTTTAAAAGTGAGATTTTGCTAAAGATCGGGACGATCCCATATTCTTCGTGGTTAGATCTAGGGAGACATTGAAAGGGGTGTTGTCATCTTTGCCCTTATCCAAATTGATTTGGACAAGGCCAAAGAGGGGCATCTATAAACACCCCGAAATCCCACTATTTCTCAAACCAACCTGGTTTTATAAAAGCAACCCCAAAGGGCCATTTTGAGTCTGGAAACCCAGGAGCCTTCCAGACAAACCCTGTACAGATGTTTTAAACTCTTATATGTTTTAAAATATGTATAATATGTTTTAAAACTTTTTAAAACACATTTTGAAACCCCACGAAGTGGCTTGGCCTGATCAAAGCAGGACCAGAAGAGCTAAAGAGAGCCCAGAACCGGAGCACATGTCGAGCCCGGCACAGCAACTCTCGTGTTGAATCCACCCTCAGGATCTCGAACGTCCAAGACCTTGTTATCAACAAATCATATGAAATCATCTTCGGAAGGTGAAAACACAAGCGGACGACCATGTTGGCGAAGACCCAACGCAGACGGAGTACTGATGATGTCAGACCCCACACAAACCGTTCGTTTCGAACACAGCCTGAAGGAGTCAGAATTCAGTTTGGGTTGGATCTGGACCATATATATCTAGATCCCAATCCAAACCTATGTGTGGACTTGGATTTGGATTTGGATCTAGAGATCCAATCCAATATCCACACCCATGGCCGACATCACCTTCTCATAAATGGAGGTGGGGCCCACTTGAAATTCACGTGGGATTATGGGCATGAGAGAGAGTGGGGGAGGATAAGATTTGAGGGTGATTGTAATTAAGCTTGACTTGTATGTCAAGTTTGGGGTTAATCATATGGGTTAGCCTAATTAGCATGGGTTTAAGCTTGTATTAGCCAAAACCTAACCTAGGGCTGCACCAACATGATGCAACAAGGTCTATGGGTTATGCAAAGGGAGCTCCCTAACCCAATCCTAATCAAAAACCCCTAATCCTAGCCTTTTACCCTAATCCCGTCCTAAACCTAGCCTAATTACCTAACCCACTTCCCTAATCCCGGCCTAATCCCAACCTAATCACCTAACCCACTTCCCTAATCCCGGCCTAATCCCAACCTAATCACCTAACCCACTTCCCTAATCCTCCCCTAAACCTAGCTTAATTCCCTTAAACCTAACCTAATCCTAGCCTAATCACCTAACCCACCTCACTAAACCTCACCCCAAAACCAACCCACCTAGCTAAGCCCTAAACCCCTAAACCACCCCACCTAAACCTAGCACACCATATACCTAAAACCCCTTGTATTAAAATATCTGGCCCCTCCTCAAAACTAGCCCACCTTATCACCACACCACACCACCTAAACTACCTTACCACCCTCCAAATACCAGCCCCAAACCGCCATCTCCAAGGCTATAAACCCCCCCCCCCCTAATGGGCGGGTTTTCAAGTCTTCTCCACCTTGGCCCAGCCGACCTTGCCCAGCCACCTCTTAGCCGAATCCTCCACCTTCCTCTACCTGCACCACCACTGCCCCCGGCCAAGCTCCACCTACACCACCACTTCCATCCGGCCAGCTCCCCCTCGCCACCACCTCCCGGCTGAATCCCATCCATACGAAGCACCCGGCTGCCCTTCTTCCATCCGCCAGCTTCTTCACCAGCCGGTTAGTACCCTACACTTAGCTCCACCTCTTCTTCACTCCCTCTCCACTCCCAACCACTCACACCATCACAACCTCTTGCCAAGACCACCTGCCCGTCATCCCTACCCATTCGGCCAGACCTCCACCTTTACATCACTCGCCTTGAACCACTTCCCCTAGTGATACCCGGCCACCCTACTTAGCTCCCTAGGACCTGCCCCTTCCACTCTCCACCAGCCCTTAGTCCCACCTTCCACAACCCCCTACCTAACTCCCTTCCCATCCATAACATCCCTAGCTACCCTAGCAGCCGGCCACCACAAAAATATCCCTAGTCGGCCACCCCAGCCGACTGCACCACCTCCCGGCCAGCCATACTTTTCCCTTAGGCATTCCCTTAGGCTCCCCTTAGCGCCACCTTTTCCTAACACTACACTATCCCTTAGTGACCCTCCTTAGTCACCTTAACCCAAAGCATCAAGGCAGCACCATCCTAGCAGCCGGCCACCTCCAAGGCGCCCTACCCGTGCACCCGAGTCACCCGGCCAGCATCTCCCCTTGCCGTTCAACTCCGAGGAGCTCCCTCTTGCAGCCCACGGCGAAGCCAAGCCTACGCTCAAGCAAGTCACCTCCGGACTAGCTATAAGTAAGTGCCTAACTCGGTCCTTAGTTGTAGACTTGCTTAAATTAAATTTGATACGGGGTTGTAATAACGGAGCATAGTCTTCCCCCGCTTGTAATAACGTGGCTTGGCACACCCACACACACGTGCACTTGAGCCTACCTTGCTCTTAGTTGTGCATGATTTTGAACACACACAGGCCTAATCAGCCCTTTATATATGAGTTTATGTATATACTTTAAGTAGCGTAGGGTTTTGCTTGAGTTGCGTGTGTTGTCTTTCAATTCTCGCACTCACACACATTGAGCCTTCGCTCTTATTTGAAAGACCCAAGTAAGGGCCGTGCTATACTATTTGGGTTTTCATTTCATGTCGTGTGTGTAAGTCTTTCAATTCAAGCACTCACACACATTGAGCCTTCGCTCTTATTTGAAAGACCCAAGTAAGGGCCGTGTTATACTATTTGGGTTTAATTTCATGTTGTGTGCATAGTACTTCAATTCAAGCACTCACACACATTGAGCTTTCGCTCTTATTCCCAAGACCTTAATCAAGGCCATACTGCTAGTTATATTTGGGTTTTATTTCATGTCGTGTGTGTAAGTCTTTCAATTCAAGCACGCACCCACATTGAGCCTTCGCTCTTATATGCAAGACCCAAGTAAGGGCCCATATATATATATATATATATATATATATATATATATATATATATATATATATATATATATATATATATTATATACGTATTTCCCTTCGGCAAATTTCCCTTCGGCATTTACATTACAAGTCATTTCCCTTCGGCATTTACATTTCAAGTCATTTCCCTTCGGTATTGTTTTTTAAATTCGGGTTTTTCCTTTGGAGTAGCGTGAGTTTGCATTGCATATATGCCATACCACGAGTTAGGACGCATATTGCATCAAAGCAAAATCCCATACTCCCGCTCAAAATCGCCACATTTAGTGGAGTGTTCATAACACACACCTAGGTGGTCCCAAAGAGGGATAAAAAGAAAGACTTAGGCACGTGCAAATCCACGTGATCTAAAATCTGAAACCATACCAAAAAGACTTGAATTAAACACCTCGAACTGCTTTCGTAGGTTCTTTCCACTCAAAACTCGATTTTTAAAAGCGTACAGACTGACCCTTGCGCATTGGTGCAAGAAGGTCTGCGACGACAAGAGCTTGCTTGCTCACAGTTGCCACGTTAGAAGTCAGGTTTAAAATATATCTTCGCTAGCTTAGGTAAGCTAGCTGGCACACCCTATTTGTTTAATAGGACTTAGACACACGAAAAGGTTCGCTTCAGGCCTAAGAACCAGAAGGCGAAGATTTTCTCCGTCTACAGGTTGATCCCAGATTTTAAAGCGAATATTGATTTCAGTTTTGACAGGCCCGGTTCTTGATTTTTTATGGCTTCATCGGGGTCTTGGTTCCATTTTACATTTTTGAAGCTAAACTTGCCTTGATATGAACATAGGGTTCGATCTTCAATCTGGCTTTCATCCAAACAGGCTTGGCCCATCCTTCACTTTTTGACTTAACCTCGAGCTAGATTTTGGATCAGGTTTCACATGTCCATTTGATCTGTTTTGCAATCCATGGGCTTTTGACTTGAATTTTAAAACCTTTATTTTGAAATATTTCTCAAAAGGTTTGAACTTTAAAATTTAGGGTTTTTAAAGGTTTAGAAAGGTTGTAAGCTGGATTTTGAAATTTAGGAGTTTTTAAAAACATCACCATTTTTGGGGTATTTATAGGTATCAAACCACTTTAACCCTGGATGGGTGTAGGGTATCAAACCACTTTAACCCTTGATAGGTGTAGGGTACCGGAGTAGGACTCTTCTCAATCGGATAAATTTTCGAGGCCTGATTTGATTTGAATTGATTTTAAAAGGTTTTTAATAAGTTTGATATTTACCAAACATGCTTGGGTTTGATTCTCAATGTCTCATTTCTTTGAAGAAAATTGTTTGAAACTATCCTTTCTTTAGATGAAATCAATTGAATATACTGAATGCAGTCAATTTGGGCTTGAGGGCAAACCAATCATTTTTTTGGTTCTTTGTCAAAATTTGATTTTTCTAAGAGAGGTGGAATTTATCTTTATTTTGAGGTTGCCACGAAAGTTTGGTGTGGAAATCAGTTTGTTTAAGGTGTCTTCATTTGAAAACCCTTAAAAGACTCAAAACAGCGATTTTTCTTTAAAAAAGGCAAATTTTCTAAAAGATCAAATTATTTTGAGAAATTTTTTGAGTGTTTACACTCTTCCCAAAAAACTATCTTTATACTATCTTCTAATCCTACTTGAGGTGCGTAAGCACAAACTATATTCAAAACCTCTACTCCTAACACTAATTTCAACGTCATGATTCGGTCACCATATCGTTGTATGTCTACTACACTCTCCTTTAAATCTTTATTTATGATAATACCAACTTCATTTCAAGCATTTTTTTTACCTGAGTACTATAATTTAAAACCTGTATCCTCTATCTCCTTTGCTTTTTCTCCAACCCATTTTGTCTCTTGTAAACATAGAATATGAATCTTTCTCCGAATCATAGTATCTACCACCTCCATTAGCTTACCGGATAATGTTCCGATATTCCAAGAACCAATACGAATCTTATTATCTAGGATTAGCTTCCTTACCCCCGCATCCGTCCATATTCAAAATGCAAAGACCCTCTCTGAAAATTATTCACTATATTCGGGCGACAATGTAGTAGGACTAACTTCTTTACCCACACCAGTCCATGATGTGGGAACCATCTCTTCAATTGATTCACTATATTCGGGCAACAATGTAGTAGGACTAACTTCTTTACCCACACCGGTCCATGATGTGGGAACCATCTCTTCAATTGATTCACTATATTCAGACGAAAATATAGTGACCCTTACTTACTTGTCACTACATTTGGACTCTGTAGTGCGTCGCTAGGCGGGGATGCCCCAAAGCAATGCTCATAATTTTTGTAATCTATGTTTCAAAAATCTAACAAAGTTTTACATCAGTTGTCAGAAGCCTAACACAACCCTCCTCCTTTATTCGAGCTTGGGATTGGCCAAGGGTGATCCCTTACATGGGCAAAGTTTCTTTCTACTCTGATATACAATATAAAATCTTATACCTCATAATCTCCTCTATGCTTATGATATAATTATAATTTTATTCATTTTAAATTATTGTACATTGTCTTTAATTCGGACGAAATGCATGCATGTATCTTGTAAAAACTGAAAATCTATTTTCTGCACTCTACACACATCTGATGGATGATTTTTATTTCTTTACCTCCTACTCCGAATATGCTAAAATTTTGCACACCTAATCTACACATATTGACACACTGTTCTTTAAAAGTTGAAGAATTTTAGGATGATGCACCATCATTAATAAAATAAGAGAACATCGAATGAAATCGAAACAAATTCTGTAAAATCTGAAGTTTCTACAATAGAGGTTGGGTCATACATAATCCCATATCTTTGTAAACATTGAGTCATTTTGATTAAAAACAGTCTCATTGGAAAGCGGAAATCCATAGCTTTCTAATAAGACTAATTTCATAAACTTAAGAGATCTGGGTACGAAGATACAGTCACTTTTCTAAGCCTCTGTTTTTCTATAATAGTTTTGTCCTGAACACTTGAGTGGACTATATTTTCAGATTTAATTGCATACATTTACGGTACTTAAAATAAAAATAAAAATAGTTTATGAATCTACGTATCAAACTCTATTTTCTCTAAAATTTTGAGAGTTTTTTTAGATTTGGAGGTCATCCAAAAATATAAGGAAATAAGTCTCTGAAAAGAGAACCAATTTCTGTTTTTCAAGATTTTAAATGTTTTCACCCAAGGATTAAGTTTATGATTTTTGTCAAGCTTTTGAAATTAAAATTTGGTTTTGAAAACTCACCGGAATCGCAAACGATTTTCAAAGCATTTAAGCTGATCGTTGAGCATGGTTCAAGAATGCCTACGTTGAAAAAAATTCACTTTCCCATAATTACTACAGAAGTCAGAAATCATCTTTGCTAATTTGAGCAAACTAGATGACACACTCGCACATTCGTAGCTTCTGAATTTAGTTTCAAGTCTCTACATATACTTTCGAATAAAATTCACATTTACATATGATGTGCTGATTATGTCTTGGATGCATGGATGTTAGATGTGCAAGTTAAACCTATGCACTGTGTGACGAATGCGACGCTAGCACCATGCGCAAGCGCCACATGCACACACCATGCACACGCGCCGTGCACCCGCACCCGCACGTTGGAGGAGCGCGCACCTCGGCACCTATGGAGCATGCCTTTGATACTTGAGTCATTGTACATATGTGATGAGTCTTGTATGTAGACATGAGTCATGTTATAGTACTCGAGTCATATAGGGTATGGTTAAGTGAGTCGAGTAACTTAGTTAGGCAAGTGGGCTAGCCGAGTTTGGTTTAGCCTAGTCTAGTGAGTATCACTAGAACATTCTAGTGTACACGGCTGTTGTAGTCCAGCCATCTTCTATAAATAGGGGACGGGCAGGAGAGAGTGGGGGATGAAGAGAGGTTGTGAGTGATACGGCTTCTAGAGTTAGGGAGTGGTGAGGAACTTGAGTGAGCAGTGGCTTGCACGAGTTTGTGAGGATCTCTTGAGAGGAGAGAGTCTCTTTAGCTGGTTCACGGTGAACCACAATTGAACCAGTCCTTCATTACGTCGTGAACCTCCTTTGTCAGCAGCAACAGACGTGTCTTGAGTCGTTGTAATCTGATTTACATGTAATGAGGAATAACATGTTCTTCTTCATAGGAGCGCATAAAGATTCTGTCTGCACACCGATCCATGGTCGATCTGTCTCTGGAGTGAGGTAGGTTGACGAGAGGAGTGAAGACCTTTCGCATCAAACATCAAAGAACCGCAGTTGAGCACGTGAAGTTCACAAGCACAGATGTTCTGCGCACAGGAGTGAGCTGAAAGTAGCATTGGACGTTGCTTTGCTATCACAGGGTAAGAATTCGAGATTTTCAAAAATATTCTGTGACAAAATGGTATCAGAGCTTTGGCTCTTGGATTAGAACAAGTTTTGATCGGATTACATCTGGAAAAAGACCTCGGATCAAGACAAAACGTGCAGAAAAATTTTGTTGGAAAATTTTTTCTGTACATCGACCAAGAGTGAGTGTTGATCTATTTTTTGCTTTAGTTTTGATTGAATTTTCTGAAGTAGATGTTCAATCACAACTAGATCTACCTGAGGTAGGCATATCAAGTGAGGATCTAGTCGAAAATTCCAGATTTGAAGTGTTTTGGATAAGAACACACCGGAAAATCAGTTTCAGGCAGAAACTGTTTTTCGTGACTTATAATTCAGAAATTCCAAGCTGAATTTGAGTTGGATTGACTGTTGATTGTTGATCTACACTTAAACTAGGGTATTTAAGTGAGAATTGGTCAATACAGTGATAGATCAAAGCAAAACTATCACCGAAAAATTTAAATCAGTTGGACGGAATTTGAACAGATTCAGAACAGCAAACGCAGTCTGAAATTCAATTAATTCTGAACTGTTTAATGCTTGATCGGACTAACAAAAGTGTTTGTGAGTATGGATCAAGAAAGTATAGGTTTAGATTATAGAGATTCATGGTCGGAGAGAAGAAATTTCAGGAGTTTTCTTGGCAAGAAAGCTGTTACAGAGTTTAACAGACAAACAGAATAGAAAACCAGAAAATGGATTTTCGCGGTTGATTTGAGCGGGCTGTTCTTGTCGAAAATTCATGAAATTTGGTCCATGTATTCTCTCTATTTCAGTTAGCATTCTACAGTTTTGGATTTGTACAGATTAAGTCTCAGTTGCTTCAGATCGTGTCTGTAATAGTGTGGAAAAATCACCTGTGCATTTGACAGTTTTTCTGTACAGTTCAGTTCGGAAGTTTGTAAAGTCCGTCAGTGAGTCTATAATTGCTGTCGGAGTGTCCGTTTGCAATAATACAGGTACTCAATGGGTAGAAGCAAAGTAGGTGCCGTGGAAGAAGAGGCCACGACTAGTAAATCTGGCATGGAAGCTTCCATGGCATAGGTTTTACAACAAATGGTTTCACTTCAGTTGTAGGGTGAAAGCTTTGCACAGCAGCTGTTGGAGTTGAAGGCAGGCCAATGCAATGTTGAGAACGTGGGAACAGAACCTCGTTGCTCTCGAGAAAGTCAGGCTCAGCCTACATCCACCTCCAACGATTCAGTTCGCACTCTAGCGACCGCCTACAAGGTAAAATTTCCTGAACCGAAGCAATTTGAGGGTGGACGGGACCGAAAGACCCTCGAGAATTTTGTATGGGATCTAGAACGTTATTTGGAGGCATCACATGTGCTCGAAGAGGAGAAGGTAATAGTGGCTACCTTGTTCCTCACTAATGACGCCAAACTATGGTGGCGTACGAGAGTGAAAGCGTCTCTAGAAGGTGGTAGGAGACTGCCTACAAACTGGACGGATTTCAAAAGTGAATTTTCAGCAATTCACACCGATGAATACCTTCTGACGTACGCGAGAGTCGTGGAAACAACTTAAGCAAACCGGGAGTCTTCACGAGTATGTGAAGAAATTCAGTTCCCTCTTGCTCGAAATAGAGTATATGACTGAGCAAGATAAGCTCTTTCACTACGAAGATGGTTTACAACCTTGGGTGCAAGTCGTGTTGCGTAGGAGGAATCCACTCGATGTCATGGATGCCATGGCTATAGTAGAATCCTTTGTGGAGCTGAGGTCCTCAAAGGAAGAGAGGAATCCGAAGAGTGAATCGTCTAAGAGTGACGGTAGTGGTAAGAAGAGCGGTAAGAACAAACATAAGAAGAAAGGGAAAGAGAGTTCGGGTAAGCCCCAGGGGCAGTCATCACAAGACAAGTCCAGCCAACCATAGGATAGAAAAGGACAAGGGAGTTCGGGTGGGAAGTCAGCCGGACCGTGTTTCATCTGCCAGGGTCCTCACCAAATGCAATTTTGCCTGAAGAAAGCGAAACTAGCAGCCTTGTTAGTCGAAGAACCGAGTTCTAGCACGTCAGTGGACGAAGCTACGGCAGCTAGCTTTCAGTTGTTGAGTGTCGCGAGGGTGTCCGAGGAGCTGCGCAAGATGCTTGTCTTCGTCACGGCGCACATAGGCACCAAGGTGGTGCGGGCGCTAGCCGATACGGGTGCCTCACACTTGATTATTTCCACTACCACAGCGAAGAGCTTGGGGCTGAAGTTGACGCCGTCCGAACAACGGTTGAAGACCGTGAATACACAAGCCAGCAAGGTGGTCGGCTTGGTCAAGGATTGCCGTGTCCAAGTAGGGTGTTGGACCGGAACCTTGACGTTCATAGTGAGTGCCATTGATAACTTCGGGGTGGTACTCGGATGAGATTTCTTCTGTGCATCTAAGATGATGGTAGCACCTCATGTGGGAGGTCTCCTATGGTGGATTCGTATCAACCAGGGTTTGTGCCACAGTATGATCCCAGAAAGGTGCTTGTTGAGCCGACTTGTGGTGCCTTATACCTTTCAGCTATGCAACTAAATGATGGTTTGCGTAAGGGCTATCTCACGGTGGTGGTAGTATTACGAGAGGAAAGCCAGCCTGAGGTAAGGGAGCACATACCCACCGAAGTACAGCGTGTGCTATGCGACTATGCTGATGTCATGCCGCTTGAGTTACCAAAGCAATTGTCGCCGAGGCACGCAACAGATCATGCGATCGTACTAGAGCCCGATGCTAAGGCGCCCAATCGAGCAGCCTATCGCATGAGCCCTCCTGAGTTAGAGGAGCTTCGCAAGCAACTAAGGGAGTTGCTTGACGCTGGCATGGTGCAGCCATCTAAGTCTCCTTTTGGCTCACCCGTGCTATTTCAAAAGAAGGCCGATGGTTCCCTCCGCATGTGTGTTGATTATCGGGCCTTGAATAAGGTGACAGTGAAGGATCGTTATCCCATTCCGTTAGTAGCTGACCTGTTTGACCGGTTGGGAGGAGCACGGTGGTTCTCCAAATTGGACCTTCGTTCGGGGTATTAGCAGGTGAGAGTGGCTACTGGGGATGAGGCCAAAACGGTCATGGTGACGAGATATGGGGCGTATGAGTTTTTGGTTATGCCTTTCGGGTTAACCAATGCACCAGCTACCTTTTGCCGCCTTATGAATGAAGTGTTGCATGGGTTTGTGGACGAGTTCGTGGTCATCTACCTGGACGACATAGTTATATACAGTCACGATCTCGAGGAGCATGTAAGGCATCTCTCTCAGGTGTTTCAGAAGCTAAGGGAGCACACCTTGTATGTCAAGAGGGAGAAATGTGAGTTCGCCAGACAGAGTATCATGTTCCTAGGCCATATTATTGGTGGTGGCGAGATCCGGATGGACCCTAGGAAGGTGAGTGCAATCAGAGATTGGGAGATACCGAGATCCGTGAGTGAGCTTCGTAGTTTTTTGGGATTGGCAAACTATTACCGAAAATTCGTGAGGAATTTTTTCAAGATTACTACCCCACTCACAGAGTTGCTGAAGAAGGGTACTTCATGGGAGTGGACACCCAAGTGTGGGGAGGCTTTGGATAGTCTTAAGTCAGCGATCACGGAGGCGCTGGTTCTACACTTACCCAATTTTTCGAAGACTTTCATTGTACACACCGACGCTAGCGAGAGGGCGCTAGGAGGAGTGTTGTCCCAGGATGGACATCTAATTGCCTTCGAAAGCCGTAAGTTGAAGGATGCAGAGTTCCGGTATCCAGCCCATAAGCGCAAGTTACTAGTTGAGGTGCATGACGCCGCACACGTGGGGCATCCAGGTGTGGAGCGCACGGTCGCCTTGTTGGCGTGCGGCTACTACTGGCCACTTATGGTGCGTGACGCTAGTGACTATGTGCGGGATTGTCCTGTATGTCAATAGGACAAGGTGGAGCACAGGCAACCTGCGGGGGTCTTGCAGTCGCTCCCGATTCTGGACAAACCTTGGAAGGTCGTATCTATGGATTTCATCTTGGGTTTATCATGAGTAGATGGATTCGAGACGATTTTTGTGGTCATAGATCGGTTTTCAAAATATGGAGTGTTTATGGCCACACCGAGGGAGTACAGTGCCAAGCATACAGCCCGGTTGTTCTTGAGGAACGTCGTGAAACACTTCGGGGTCCCGGAAGAGATAGTATCTGACCACGATGCTCGGTTCACGAGTAGGTTTTGGGGTGAGATTTTCAAGATGATGGGTACTCAGTTGCTTCTTTCATCAGCACAGCATCCTCGGACTGACGGTCAAACAGAGAGGGAATTCACTACTAGAGGAGTATCTCCGACATTATGTGACGGCCAGCCAGAAGAATTGGGTTTCTTTACTGGATGTTGCGTAGTATAGCTACAACACTCACCGTAGCTCAGCCACAGGAAAGAGTCCTTTTGAGTTGGTGATGGGTTGGCAGCCTTCAGGACCATTAGACCTGGTACAAGGGGATGGCAAGAGTAGTTGTTCCACTGCTTTATGAGAGGTTCGTGATAGGCAGACACTGTACGAGGAAGCGAGGATGGCCCTAAACCACGCACAGGCACGCATGGTGAAATATGCGGATCGTCATAGATGGGTAGTGAATTACAAAGTAGGTGACTTTGTATGGCTTCGGATACCCGAGTACATCCGAAAGCAGGTTTACAAAGGCAGCCACATGGGGTTAAAGCCAAGATTCGAGGGTCCATTCAGAGTAGTGCAGAAGATAGGACAGGTGGCCTATAAGCTTGAATTGCCTGACAGGTTGAAGCTGCATCCAACATTTCATGTTTCGTAATTGAAGCCATATTTTGAGGATCCAGAGAGACTTGAGCGTCGACCACCGCCACTTGTGCATGAGGACATACCAGTAGTGTCGGAAGTGCTAGCGCATCGGGTTGATGGTGTAGGACCGCGACGTCAAATGCAGTACCTTGTGCGTTGGATAGGGCATGGACAAGACGACGACAGTTGGGTTCCTGCAGGATAGTTATGGCAGTATGAGCACCTTCTGCGTACATATCATGAGGCCTCGAGGATGAGTCCCGGCTTTACGGGGGGAGAGTTGTGACAAATGCGACGCTAGCGTCATACGCAAGCGCCACGCGCCACGCACACGCGCCGTGCACCCGCACCCGCATGTTGGAGGAGCGCGCACCTCGGCACCTGTGGAGCATGTCTTTGATACTTGAGTCATTGTACATACGTGATGAGTCTTGTATGTAGACATGAGTCATGTTATAGTACTCGAGTCATATAGGGTATGGTTAAGTGAGTCAAGTCACTTAGTTAGGCAAGTGGGCTAGCCGAGTTTGGTTTAGCCTAGTCTAGTGAGTATCACTAGAACATTCTAGTGTACACGGCTGTTGTAGTCCAGCCATCTTCTATAAATAGGGGACGGGCAGGAGAGAGGGGATGAAGAGAGGTTGTGAGTGATACGGCTTCTAGAGTTAGGGAGTGGTGAGGAACTTGAGTGAGCAGTGGCTTGCACAAGTTTGTGAGGATCTCTTGAGAGGAGAGAGTCTCTTCAGCTGGTTCACGGTGAACCACAGCTAAACCAGTCCTTCATTAGAGTCATGAACCTCCTTTGTCAGCAACAACAGGCATGTCTTGAGTCATTGTAATCTGATTTATATGTAATGAGGAATAACATGTTCTTCTTCATATAAGCTGCGTAAAGATTCTGTCTGTACACTGATCGTTTGCTTCCATGGCCGATCTATCTCTGGAGTGAGGTAGGTTGACGAGAGGAGTGAAGACCTTTCACATCAAACATCAAAGAACCGCAGCTAAGCACGTGAAGTTTACAAGCACAGATGTTGTTCTGCACACAGGAGTGAGCTGAAAGTAGCGTCGGACGTTTTTTTGCTATCACAGGATAAGAATTCAAGATTTTCGAAAATATTATGTGGCAGGCACCTACAGTACAAAGACCAAGGCGCGAACCAACTTTCCGATGGACTGCTCATAGAGAATTTTATTGATGTTGAATTAGTTCCCCAAAGAGGTTCAATCACCAGAGGTGCGAGAATCCAATACTTGAGTAGGTAATCTACTTAGCTAGGCTGCCACTCTACTGGCGGTAGGACTGCTAAAGGAAGTGAGTATTTTGTAGATCCGTTCAAGCTCGTTCCCTCGGTCTTAACCTTAACCGGGGCTAAACATGACTAATCCAAAAAGGCGAGCTGTTTGTGAACTATTTGTCTTCTCGTATTCTTGTCTAAACCTCCTCTGTGTGTTTGTTATTCAATGGTGATAATAAATCATGTGTGGTGAAATGTATGTCCTTCTAGTAAGTACCAGGATATTGTTTTAACATGGCTGAACTGAACACAAGAATGATTTTAAATTAGCTTAAATACGTCTTCAAATGAGCAGAAACGAGTTTGAGCTCACCACGAGAAACTTTTTAAATTATTTGCATTTTATTAGGCTTTGTAACACAAGAACAGAAGCTAACCGTACAAAAAATGCAACAAAGATGAGCAGCCCCATATTTTGTTTGTTCGGTTTATTTTCCAAAGAAGCAAGTGGATACTTTACTAGTAGAAAACAGATAAGTGGGAATGGTTTTACGATATACAGCAAACCATTGTATACAAGTAGTACATCCCCAACAGTCATCCTTAATTCCCTGTTTTCAACATTTTAGCTTTTCTGTTATCAATAGTTAAAACAACAATACGCTGTACAGAAAACAATGCATCCGCCTCCTGTTTTCTAACTAGTGCCTTTGTCGACTCTACTAGGGTTTGGCTTGGAACGTTTAGACGATAAGTTTGAAAGGGATGTGTGACTGGGCTTTGCTCAACTCGTCCTCACATTTGAGAAGGATGATCTGTACATAGGACCCAGATTTAGATATTGATCAACTCCTGATCCATTTAGAGAGCTATTCTTGATGTTTGGGGCCAAAAACATACATACCGGCAGTGGCATGCCCCAGGGAGAAACCGTAGTCGGTTGTGATGAAGATTGAAGGGCGGGGGAAGCGAAGCGGCAATATCTGAAAGAGAGAGAGGGGGTCCATCCTACCAAAAGTGGTGATTTGACAAGACAACTCCACGCTTGTCGGGTGTGGACCCTCATTTCCTCCCCCCCGTCTCTCTCTTATCTGCAACGCTCTCATGCAGTGGCAGATAGCATTCCTGCCTGCTGCTCTTGCTAACCGATTCAATTTATCCAACACCAACTTGTCCTTCCTGCACCCGTTTTCCTTTTATCTCATTAATTCCACATATATTATAAAAGCAAATAACTTGTTCTATGATCTTTTGGTGCAGTTGGCAATTTGGCATGCATGATTTTACTTACTCGTACCAGGATGAAATTGACAAGGAAAGTTAAGTCTCATCGCACGAGGGGATGCGAGCATTCATCAAAGTAAATTTTAACGTCATGTCGCCAAACGCAGGCCATTCTTTAGTCTTGATCACTGTATACATGCGAATACGGTCTGCATACTTGATAGTCCTTTGCTTAATTTACTAATATTTTTTTGTAATGTCCTTGCTTACCAAGACTCTCTCACCTTTAAAAAGGCTTTCTATTTGGACTCTCTCTCCTCCGTCTTAGTTAAATCAAATCAAAGAGAGTGAATGATCGTATCCGTCTTGTGGATATGGCTTCGCCCAATGACGTGCATGCTTTTACTTCACAAAGAAGGAAAGAGACATTCCTCTTTTAGTTTAGCTGTTGAAAAAGGCAGAAAGAATGAGACGTGGATTCCTTTAACAAGCAACAAGAGAGACGATTTCTCCGTTGATTATAGGTTAGGTTTAGGGCTGGCACGTGAGAGTTTGTGCCACTTGAGTCACAATATCCAGGCGCACGTGTAAGGAAAGGTGCATCCCGTTGTATAATATCCTTGGGATGAGATAGAAAGATAATGGATGGTCAAAGACTCAAAGCGGTGAGTCGTAGTTAGAGAAAGAGAGGTGGGACTCCACATGGATTAGAACAGTAGGTGCTACTGCTTGGGTCACATCAGAATCCAACTCCCACCGCAACCAAAAGTACAAACAATTACTACTGACTGACCAAACCCCAGCCCACCCACACACCGAAACGTGGTGCGATCGATGCAACACATCCCCCCCTTCCACAAAAACGCTCCTTCAACTGCCATTATTGCTGAATTTATGTGCCCCTCTTTAGTTCCCCTTTATGTATTGCCCGCTAAATAAAATGCTATAATGTAATCAGCTTTTCTGCCATTTATACTCTAACCGCTCATAAGTGCCAAAACCTTTGAACTCTTTCTTTCTCATTCTCTCTCACACACACATGCTCCTTTTCAACACATACGAACACACAAATCAAAGATTGCCAAGCTTCATATAGAATTCAACAATTTAACAAAAATGTTATAAGAAAGTGCAACAAACAATCATATATGAGTGCTCAAAAATTACAATATTTCTAAGCATCCCACATGAGTAAAAGGATGTGAACTCATATACTTACGAGTGCAACATTTTTTGAAGCGTCTCAAAAATATTCACCCTCAAAGTGATCACAGCCTTTGTAGGTGCCCACCCATTCCGGTATGCATGGGGTGTACAGAAAGGTCAAACATATCCTTTTCATTTAACCCAACACCATTGACATACTCAACAGAAGCTTTATTTGTGCTTTTCTTTTCCTTGAGAACTACGTTGTGATTTAATATTCTGAAGTTCTCTTTTGCCAAACAGGGTGTTACCCTCCAGCACACTTCTCTCCTATACTTTGGCTGTCACCATCCGAATATCAACTTTATTTGGTCTTTTGATTGGGAATATATGATGCCACATTAGACGGCAAGCTAATACCTGGTGCGCATCATATGTGTGTAGATAGATAGAATTAAAGTTGTTAGACTCTTATTTATACTAAATCATTCATGTCAATCAACACAGGAAGATTGCATACATGAATGATGATGTGGATAAGATAGTAAAAGTAAAGTTGAATTATAGAAGAAGCAAAAATATTTAAAATGTATCATGTATTTTTATACATTTTTTATCTAATACCATCCATATGTTAAATCTAGTGCTCTCAATTGGCATGGATAATATATAATCTAGCATCAATATATATATATATATATAACAATGGTAATCTTTCGCTTTTAAATTCAAAACTGAACCATTGATTTTAAAGATCAAACGATTAAAATCTTTAAGGATGTTTTAGCATATAGGGTTATCACATTTACCACACACTCTCTCGTTATATATATATATATATATATATATATATATATATATATATATATATATATATATATATATATATATATATATATATATATATATATATATATATATATATATACATACATACCTACATACATGCATATATGTACATATATATACACACATATACAAACAAATACCTCAGTAAATGAATAGATAAATATGTGTCCATATAGACAAACTCCTGCTACCAAAAGAGTTCTAATAAAACTTTTCCAATGAATGCGAACATCAACATGTCTCAGTTGTATCACTCTCTCATGATAGTATTGAATAATCTGCATCAACAAAATAAACCATAGGAAAAAGCTAACCTCCAATTCTGTATTACATCGTTTATTTGCTAGACTTCTGTGCTAAGTTTTATTAAATCATGAGTAAAAAAAAAAGTGTTATTAAATCATGAGTATTTGTGCACTTCTAAAGAATCTTTTATTCATGACTCATAATGCTTTGACTTTTGCTATGGTGTATTAAACTTGGTAAACTTTCAAACTTAACAAATAATTATTGGATGTAGCATGAGGTTGTTCAGACCATGCGAAATAAGATTCGTTACCAGCTTAAGTGAGAAGTATCTGTTCAGGTGAAATGCCTTCAGCCATGGGTTATACTCCTAACCTAAGTACCTAAAATGAGCTTTTCAGACTCTAGGATAAGTAATATGACGCTAGGTGTTCACCTCACCCAAACTTCAAGAAAAAAAGAAGAGAAGATATAGTGTACCTTCCTATATAAAGTAGAACATGGATTTAGAGTATATGCTATTAATTATGAGGTTTCACATCATAAGAAAAACATGGTCCAAACATTGGGCTACACTAATAGAAATATGAGCATTTCTGGTGGTTCCGAAATTGGCATTTTCGAGGTTCAAAACTGCCGGAAATGTTATTTTCCGCGATTGGAACCATTGGGAATAGTTGAAAATCGCCAGAAAAAGATCACTGGAATATGCCCGCGACGAAAAAATAACCCTGGGAATTAAGTGTAGAACAACCAAAATTACTCGACCATCTCGCTGGAATTATTTTCTGATATATTCCGTCAGTTTAAACTGCCAGAATTGTTCCGTCACTCGCCGCTAATGCTCTGACTTGCACTAGTGCTATTACCTTATGGGAAAAGCTCGTGGAATCATTGGCTGTAAAACATAGCATGGTGAAGACGTTCTTGCTAATCATCTAGACCTAAAATATTTTCTAGTATTTACCACTGTTTTTTCACCATGGCTGCAACATGAGAAAACTTTGAATTATTGGAGCAAGTTAGGTGAATCTTAATTTTTGAGCTTAGTTTTGTTTCAAGTGATGCGTACATAGAGTTTTTAAGTAATTCAGTACGAACTTGAGCATTTACAGTCATAATTTATTGCTATTGGTTGCATATACAAATTAACCTTTTATGGTAATTAATGAATACGTAAAGAAAAGGAAGGAACTTACTTCAATTGGTATTGCATACTATTGACGTATGATGAAATAAGATAAGATAGGGAATTGTAGGCTTGAGGGGCGAACAATGTTGGTGCAAGCAGCACGGTTAGGATCATAAACCCCTGATCTTCTTTCCCCCTTTACTTTTAGTGAAAAGATAAAGGGGTTCCGACATCTTCCTGTGGCACTGACCCAAGGGTACCCCACAGTTCCATGTTATGGGTCCCAGGCAGGCTCCGGCCTAAGAGCTCTCATCTCTCATGTATGGCCAGGATGCACCCCACCCATACAAAAAGGTTCATTTCCCACTCGATCCCAGTCCCATCTTTGCCTTTTCAAATCACAACTCTTTCCCCATTCCATTTCGTACACACAATCTCTAGGTAGAAGCTGTTAATGATACTCCAACCAAGCAAAAATTGTTACAGAAAAGGATGGTCATTCTCGGCAACCCTATCTGGTAATAGCTGGACTGGTCATCCAGTCTATTACTAGAGATAGGGGTTACAAGATAAGAGTCATGAGTAACTGCCGGACGATTACCAGATTTTATGGTAACCGTTCGGATTCGTCTGCTCAAAAGAGGGAAACCCAGCGTAAAAAGCCAAGAGACAGTGAGCAGACACTGCTCTATAAATAGAGCAGTGCATAATACAGAAAAACATATACAGAAAAAGATATACAGAAAAGATACAAGAGAATGTCTCCCTGAAAAAATCACTGAGTAAATCTTGAAACATAGCAACCTCCACTCCCGCTGCTGAAAAGAATCAGAAGACATCTGACGCAGAGAAGATGAGCTTTTTGGCAACTCAAAGCAGAAACAAGAGTGCATCACTTGAAGCTGATTCATAAAAAATAATATAGGTTGTGGAATTTTCTGATCTTATTACACAAAATACATCAAGGTTTTTTGGGGTACAACAAGAGGCTAAATACCGTATGCATGCCTCCGGAGTCGAATTCGCAACAAAGTGTATCAAGTTTTTTTTCTTTTGCCACAAGGGACACGGGAGCTGGGTTTGCGTTTCCTGGGAGTCCAACTTCAAGCCTCAGGGGAACGTGAGGGCCCTGCCAGGAAGAGAAGGCCCTCACTGGAGAAAATGTATCAAGTTGAAGAATCACATAGTTCCCAATATTAATTCCTTTCAGTGTGCATTTATTCATGATGTAATTTCTTACAGATTGCATAGGAAGTGATAAACTTCCAGCTACAAGGAATAAAAATATCACTAAATGAACCCAATGCACCGTTGAAACTCTGGACGACAAATTAGAAGCGCGTTGGTTCCAAAGCAAACTAGTGATGATCAGCCTTCATATCCTATGTCATTTAGAAGAGATTAGATCTAGTTAATCAAGATTTTGCGAATATTGGGAACACGTAAAACTACTTTAAAAAAAACCCAGAAAAGATTGTAGCTAGCCCTTGATTGCCCTGGATTTGATCATCCTTCGATCAGTATGCTTCTAATGTAGCCGAATCAGATCGTTTTCATTGCGTTCTTCCGGAATTAAATCAAGAGAACGACGCTACTGATTTGCCTGGAGTCTAATTTAAAAGCCCTTGATTAAATGGTACTGCTTTCCAATGCCATAAGGGAAAGAAAGAAACTTTGAAGGCGACCATGAATTCAACAGATTAGTTGTATGGGCGACTCCAAGCTGGGGTTAGGCAAGCCCCTACCAGATATGCTTAACCTCGGGGTATCGATCTCAAGACCACCAATTGAAGGCTTTTTTCTCGACCCCAGGCAAGAGGTTGTAGCTCATTGTGCAATTGTCACTTTTTTTCAAACAAAAAGATTAGTAATACTAAAAATTAATTCCATGAATTTTTTTATTTTGTCTTGGTTTGGTATAGCCTTGTTGTTCTCCGCTTTGTCGCATTCCTACTTTCATATATTTGTATTATTTTTAATTAAATAAAATTTTATGTTCCTTTTGAATTCAAATTGACTTTTAAGGAAAAGCATATGCAACCGAGGGAGATCACCAAAGGTAATCAAGGTCTAGTCATGTCAACCCGCACCTTTCAGCCAAGGAACCTCCATTATTCTTCTCTCTTGTTTTATAAGAGAGAGCATCCATTATTTCTTGTCTAGAACTCAGCCCCGAATCCTTGTATGCCTTTCATCCATACAGCAAGGGATAATGTGGCGAATACCGTCATCGAAACCGGTGGATGGCCATGACCCCAGACGACTTGGACGGTAATCAAGATAAGGCACGTTTTCTACCACCATCATATGCCTACCCCGTAGCTAAAAAGTCATGGGTGGTGTAATTTTAACAGTATATATATATATATATATATATATATATATATATATATATATATATATATGTGTGTGTGTGTGTGTGTGTGTACATACATACATACATACATAATAAATATATATATATATATATTTATATTTATATATTATTTATAACTAACAAGTCCTCTAAGGTGGAAATCAATGGTGACTCTAAAAGAAACAATATAACAAGACTTGCATTTTTGAGTTAAAATGCTAATATGATACATGGACCGACTAATTCGGGATTAAAACCGTCCATGCTTAGTTTGAGAATGGCTTGACTCTGGCTTTGTTTTGACATAACTAAAAGGTCCTTTATCACGAGCCGTATGTGAATCCTGCAAAAACTTTTAAGCTAACACCCTTGACCCTAAGAACTTTATTAGACTTCGAGATTTGCATGAACACGGTAGCCACAAGAATCGCTGTAACAGCCAGAGACCCTTCCACTAAGCCAATGCTCTTGGGGGCTTCCATTTGACATTTAATACTAATGGAGGACACCACTAGAAGATGAGAGAATAAATATAAATAGTTACGGATATGAGTATGTAAAACCGAGCTCGCTGGAAAATATTTGGACATGCTATGGTTTCTTAATTATTTCAAAGAAGTTTCTAGTGAGAATTGTTATTGTTTCAAATAAAAATATATGTTTCTTTCTTTTGGGTACAATGAGGAGCAGGAAGCCACCTCCTAGCCAGATGAGCTATATATTGTTTGTGCCAAAATCGCATGGGTATTTAGGTAGGCGATACAAAAAATATGACTCACAATTCAGTCATAAAATACAATAACACATAGAGTATGTGTAATCACTTGTTGTAATATGGCAGCTTCACATGCCAGCATATAACAATAAAATTCGCACTTTGCGACGATGGAAATGTTCTTTGATTGTCTTGATTTTGGCCAAAACATGTATAATACCAACTTATGCCACAATGGTGAGAGCTGAATCGATGATCCTTAAAGTTGTTCCCCTGGAATTGAAATTAGTTTCTTGTAAAATTTGTACTCCTCTCCCTATGGCATGAAAAGCGGGTTGAGCAGTGGATACTTGCAGTCTTGCTCAATACAAAAACTAAAAAATTTGGTCCATCTACATTCAGGCGAAGCGGCGCATCCATTGTGCCAAAAATATTTATAAAATAGAAAAAAAGAGTATCCCATGGTTAACTCCATGAGCTATCATACAGAACCACGGTATGAGGTGGGCTATTTGCGCCATTGTTGACTACTAGCCCGCTGACGTAGATCCATCCCTACCTTATTATATAATTCTTCACACCTTTAAAGATATTCTAGATTTATCCCTACCAAGAATCAAATAATGCACCACTTATATTCTCCAAGTTTAGTCACAATCACATTGAAGTAAGTTCTGACTTTGGGTTGAGAGTGTTTATTACACTTAAGCAAGCGAACGACTATGCTTTCCATAATAGATTTTATGTCAACCATTAAATAATCCTCCTAGATATTAAAAAAATATTCTATGAAAGTTGATTTTTTCCATATAGTACACCAGTTTTGGTGGTAACTAGTAACGCCAATAAACCAAGGTGTGCCACCTCATGGCATGTTCGCTACTCGGAATGAATGGATCATTTCGCCACATATAATATTCGAACGAAATGATAAGACTTTTTAGTATCTCGTGAGAGTACTCAACATTAAAAGCAATGAGAAACCAAGAACTTGTATTTTTATTCACCATATATATATATATATATATATATAGAGAGAGAGAGAGAGAGAGAGAGAGATGCGCGCACACATATAATTGAATGAGAATGACCGTCTCAGCTTTTCTTAGTCAGATTAATTCTTCTACAATTTGGAATATTGGGTTTCTCTCTCGCATTCCTAGACACACACACAATTTCAACTTGTGCACGAAAGCATGCCAGCTTGCTTGTATGAGCATGGACCTGATGTTTCCATGGTCAAATAGGCAACGAGAGATTGGAGATTGAACTACGGCAGCTATGTCTTAGTCTAAATAATTTAAAAGCATCTCAAAAAGCTCTGAAATATGCCATGTTTACGTACTGATTCACCCACCACCCTAACAAGTCACCGAGGTATGATACAGAGATCATATTTTCGAACCGGTTTAGTTCCGTTCAAGCTCGATTAATTCCTTTCATACGCCCTCTTTCAGCAGGTCTTGGAGAGTCTTTCCTTTCACTCCAACAAGCAGTAATTCCGTTGTAGCTCTTGCTGTCTTTGGTTTGGCTATGGATGCTAAATATTTGAGATTATTCATCATCTTAACAGCAGACGCTGAATGTCTACATTCAGTCGTTCTTCCTACATGGCCGGAATGTCGAAGGCATCTATCCTAAAGGATGTACTGGTGTTTTCAGCAAACAGGACGAGAAGATCAACAACATTCGACCTTTCCTCACCGAATGCCAATCTTCGGCCTTTTTTGTAAAGTGGGATTACATTTAGACTCCTAAAGCCAAAAATCATCATTAGGTTTTTCTTTGCGAAATCTTACTTCAAGAGCTTGGAAACATGATTGGTAGTTGGTCAACCAAATAGAAAACTCCTTTTAACATTAGACTACTGGCCATTTCGTTTTTCTTTTTGGGTCACAAAGAGATTATTTTCGAGAAAGGTACTTCACTATATTAATTGAAGTAAGAAAAGTGATCTTGCTAATGTAAAAGGTCGGCTCTCTGTTTGTCTTGGTTATAATGGAGGCCCAGAGCCTTAATACATACACATGCACCCCGTGGATCGAACTCGCCACCTGCGAGTGGGCGTCAGACAGCCGTACCGAAGAGCTAACTCTCTGGGTGGGTGCGTGTCTCTCCGTTTTGACGATTTTTCCAGCCTAAGAATATTTGAACTCAAGCCAGAAAAGCTACTTATCATTAATGACTTTCAATTCTTCCTGGCCCACGAGAAATTCAAATGCCTTGTTACCATCATCGTTTCAATCGTTCTCGTTGAATATTTTGCAAACGTAACCATGGAATGTGATCTATGTCATGCTTATCAAGTATTTATTGAATCAACCAAAGCCTGACTAACTCTAGCTTGCAAATGAAAAAGAATATATTGTTGATTATCCGAGCAGCTTGAGAAACGAACCGACGTTTAGGCCGAAAGGTCGTCGGTCTAACATAGAAGAATAGAAAATCAAACTAGGGTTGAGGAGCGAACACTTATTAGATCATAAGTTTAAGCAAGGGGCATTGCACCAGGCAGCTATCTTTTTCCTCACTCAAGAAGCACGGTTCAGACAGTATTTTCTCATCGAAATGATGGCTAAGTATTTATTGAATCAACCAAAGCCTGACTAACTCTAGCTTGCAAATGAAAAAGAATATATTGTTGATTATCCGAGCAGCTTGAGAAACGAACCGACGTTTAGGCCGAAAGGTCGTCGGTCTAACATAGAAGAATAGAAAATCAAACTAGGGTTGAGGAGCGAACACTTATTAGATCATAAGTTTAAGCAAGGGGCATTGCACCAGGCAGCTATCTTTTTCCTCACTCAAGAAGCACGGTTCAGACAGTATTTTCTCATCGAAATGATGGCTACAGTATATTTACTAAATTACATGGCCAACAATGCTTTGAAATTCATGATTATCGACATCATTTGTTCTACGTAGAAATCACTCCATGCAAGATATGTTTCTAGTATACTAGCCGTTAAAAAATGCATTTGCGAAGTAATATGCCTAACTGAAACTTTCATCCATAAGTTTAAGCAAGGGGCATTGCACCAGTCAGCTATCTTTTTCCTCACTCAAGAAGCACGGTTCAGAGGGTATTTTCTCATCAAAATGACGGCTACAGTATATTTTACTAAATTACATTTGCACATGGGTTTTTTTTCGTGCGCGTGTGTGAGAGAGAGAGTTTGTGGCATTTTTCTGAAAGCAAAAGGAGGCAATGTGCCCCGTGGGGGGCGCACGGCTTAGTGGGAAGAATCGTCGGTTCCATTCATTTAAATGTCATGTTCATGCTATGCCAAACCCCAGTGAGGGATCTGGGGAATTTTTAGGGTGAGACAAATGGCCCACCATTTAACCATTGATAATTCTTGCATGCACACGGATTTAACTGCTGAATTTACTTTTTCTTTTTAACAAAAAATTGTATATTGCAGGCGCCTCAATTGGGTTCAATATATATCCACGAATACACGAGCCCACAAGTAACACCAGCCTAGGAGTTTTTCAATATTAATACAAACAAATTAAAAATTAAGAAAAAAGAATAGTCAGTTCCAATCGCAAGGAATAATTGCTTCTATTGGGCAGATTGCTATGTACTGCCGAATTCATCCCTACAGCTTCGGTTTCCCGTTTGTCTCTCTTCTTTACTGTGTCCCAAACGCACGGATCCACACCTAAAGGTCCTTTCCAAATGTCACCTTTCTGACTAATTAGGCGTAAACCAAAAAAGAAAAGGCTTAACCTTGTTGGCACTCCGGAGTCTGCGGTTTGTAGGCATTCAACCATAGTAGACTTCACGTTCCCTACTCTCTTTATCTTGTATTGATGATATTAATTAAGATGATTACACTCTGATATATGTAGTTCTGGTTTATGAATTAAAAATTGATTTTTATTGCATTCATGTTTAGTATTCATTTGATGAAGTACTGAAGACATTGAGTTGCATAATTATTTTGCTCATTAATCGCCTGCCTTCCGATCACCATCCTTGATATGTTTCAAATGCTGGTAAAGACCATCCAAATTGGGTCATGGAGTGAGCTGGGCTGGATTTTTCCCTATTTAGGGCATATGTGTGTGTCGCTCCTTTAGAAAAACTGGACCAGAACCAGCATCATGCTGATGACACCTTGTGAGGCTTGGCAGATCAATAAGGCATGAGGGACCTTCTTGAAAGGCCATTCTGTCGGGTCAGGTGCGTTGGGATGGGTCCAATCTCTTTACAACCATAGAGTGATTGGTGGACTGGGTAGGTCGAATAATTGATTAGGACTTAGTTGGCCGGAGTACAAACGGACGGGACGATTGAACCTCATGCTAGACAACTAAGTACCCAAGTTTTTCAGGCACATTTAGCTGTAAGAAATGGCCTGCCTGCCTGGCATCTTGATTCTTGTACCTTTTTCATTATGGTGATTGAATCCTGGATCTGTCAAATAGATCTGGGTCTCGAAATTAATTAAGGAGGATACTAGGTCAAATGGATCCACTCCAACCATTGCTACCGGAATCAGCTTCTTGGGTACAAAGGATTAAGGTAATTGGCCGAAACAAATTGAACTAAATATCTCAAAAATAAAGAAAAACTAAGAAAAGAATGTAAGAAACTTTAACA
This sequence comes from Brasenia schreberi, assembly GCA_036023115.1. Classification (NCBI taxonomy): domain Eukaryota; kingdom Viridiplantae; phylum Streptophyta; class Magnoliopsida; order Nymphaeales; family Cabombaceae; genus Brasenia; species Brasenia schreberi. Next base: position 1,772,546 of record JAYKKT010000039.1, read on the forward strand.
TACATACATACATATACACACACTTGTCTTACCTAAGCCTTTCTCCGCACTAGGTGGATTAGATAGAGGGCGCAACACGTAGACTTCCTAGGTGGCTTCCCATTCTAGTACTATTCTCACTCAAACATACTTAACTTCAAAGTTCACATAGGATGAGATGCATTCATATTGAAAACATCATACCCATTAAGACTTAACAAAGTCTTATGATATTTGTCAGCTACCTAATGTAACCTTCTACCTTTATCTGGACTTGGAACATGCAAGGGTAATCCCTTGCATGAGTGGGGTTGTATATATATATATATGAGAAATGGTAAATATATAATGTGTTTTGGTATACAAATTTAGCTAAACTTTTTCACTATTCAATCTTTGAGATCAATATTGAAGATTTGAATTAAAGCATTGATGTACTTTTGTATTATGTATTTAATGCATCATATACATTAGATGCAAAGTACTTCAAATATCTATTATTTATCTCAAAGATCAAAATTCAGTAAGACCATCCAATTTAAACATTATGCAGTTACTACTCTCTTTCTCTCTATACATACATACATACATACATATATATATATATATATATATACATACATATATATATATATACATACATATATATATATATATACATATATATATATATATATATATAAACCTCATCAGTGCTCAAATCTAATTTATCATCTCAACATTTTTAATCTTTAAGATGAATGGTTGAGGTGATAAGTAAAGAACATTAAATGCAAAGTACAAAAATATAATAATACTTTTAATTCAAATCTCCACAATTGATTATGCTAATAAAACGATAGATATGATTGAATAGATTTGAACATAGATGAAGTTTGAGCATTTATCACTATATATATATATAACTCAATGTAAGGGTCACCAACATATGATTCCTCTAGTTCACCGTGATTAATCATACATGTATCTCTATACATGAGTCCGATTGGGCGAATGAGTTCAAAAGCTTTTTGAAGCATGATATCATAACACACTTTATTAAATATTTAATTCTTTGGAAACGCTATTTTTCAAAAAGAAATCAATTTTCAACGGAAGAATTATTTTGACAGTATATCAGTAAAGGAGCAACAGACATGTATAGTTGTTTGTGCATGTCACGTGCCATACCATTTGTGAGCACCTTCTGCAGGGGCACACCACCAAAATGGTATGTCTGGGTGAGACGAGTTTTCCTGTCGATAGATTCGCATGCTTTATTCCGATTCAATACGATCACGAAAGTGAAGAACTAAAAAGAAGCAAACCTAGAGCCGTTTGCCTTCAAGGTTTACAGCATAATCAATCTAAAGCTTCTCCAAACGCTGGTTGTGCACCAAGAATTTGATCAATAACCTCTACAGATGGTTTTCTCTTTAAACAGGTACATAATGGAAATAAATCTTACTGTAATGAAAATTATGTTGAGCAAATCCTAAGTATGACAATTTCCTTAATCGATTGCTTTGTCCCACAAGTCTTTTGACACAGTGTTCGAATAAGACAAGTCCAAACCTTCATGAATTGTCAATTTATTCCCAATGGCCGGAATAGCTGCAGAAACTATCATTCAGAAACTCTCAGTATCCAAAATATCTGCCAAGTACTCCCCTCTGCTGTTCAAAGCCATGCATCGTAGTGACCTGATTCTTTTGTGATGTGTCTTGCAAAGTCGTAACGTACTCCGAAAAAATTATTTAAAATAGAAACTTTGGCAAAAACTTTTGGAGGGTACTGCACTCTAAATACCACAAAGGCTGCCCTAAATCTTGATACATACCACATATGCTATTTGACGACTGCTAAATGAAGAACATCTGATCTTTAGAAGGGCATGCACGTTTTGCTAGGATTTGTGGTGAAGGAACGTGTGTGTGTGTGTGTGTGTGAGAGAGAGAGAGAGAGAGAGGGAGAAACTACTGTGGTAAAGTTGTTACCACTCTTATGAATGTCTTTGAAATCTCAAAGGACCATAAGAAAGAGTTTAACCTACTCCCTGTATTTACGTGATTCATTGATTGGACTTTCAAGTGGTCATATTAATTTGTAATTAATTTTTACTCGTCACGGCCTTTCTTTGCATGTTTGCATTTACTTTTGGGAAAGTAATTGGTTTCACTACGATTAATTAATTGTTTATTTAATTTATAGGTGGGGGCAAATTTTCTCTCTAAACAAAGTGATTATGAGTACTGTAGCTCCACATAGTTTAACTCCCTTAAAGGACCACCTTGCCTTTCGTGTTCACAGCTCTTGATATCGAGCTATAATGCACCCCTGCAGGGGAGCTTGAATAATTCATAATGGTTAATCATGGAACTGACTTTGTAAAAGAGGGAAATACCTGATCAATGTGAGCTCGATTCGTCTCGGACTGATGCAGGCCCGTCAGACTCTGCTTAGTTTTCACATGCATGGACCATGACCAGAACTACTTGGACTGGGTTCTTGTGTGTCTGACCCTTTAACTGTTCATTGAGGAAAAGACTAACAAACTGTTAACAATGGCACAATAAGTAGACAATCGTCGTTTCTTTGTCAAGACCTAGAAAATGATTTTAAACCATGATATACACGACACGAAAATGCACACACTAAAGGTTCAAGGCGGTATGACTTTTAACAAACTTGATGATGGATAAAGGGTCCAAAGGTGACACATGAGGCACAGCTGTGGCGTTATTATCATGTAATTTTACTCATACATGCAGTGGATCGTGATGTTCATACATCTACATGGTTCACAAATGCATGCATACGTATATACATAACGTGTACACATAAAAGAGTGGCAGAGTTTGGCAGATGCGTGCCGAATAATAGTGGGGGAAGGATATGGAAAGAATGACTAGTCAGACGTCATATTGTGTCAATCTAAGGGATATGGACATGATGAGATTAACGTTTTCCTCCTATTTTATGGATTATTTTAATCTTAGCGAGCATTGTTATTTGCAGTTTTATGACTTAATATATTCAGAAAGGAAACTATCATATGCCAACAAGCGATCACCTTTGACTATTGAAGTATTCATCTGTTCAATCTATCCCTCAGACACACGTGTGTGGAACCCCCTCTGTCTATCTCTAGATCATCCCAGCCGTCCATCTCCTTGCAAATTGCATCGATCCCCAAGGATGCAGCCGACACGCAGTACTGTCACTGAAGAGAGAGCCGGCCTGAAGGCAGTGTACACTGTTGCAGCGGTAGAAAAAGAAAGTTTCCATTGTTCCCTTCGGAGGAATTCAACGAAAAAGCGGAAACTAGAAACTAAAACACTTCTCAAGCAGGTCAAGCCGCAGTTCAATACTTGAGACCTGCATACCATTCAACTCCATGAAAGATTATTAACAAAGAATTTAATTATAATGTCAAAAGAAAACGGGAGAATCTCATTAAGAAAAATAAAGAATCTTATTACATGACTCTATAATGTGCAAATCATATATAGTTGGTAAATAAAGAAGATGGTTTGCTTCTAGATCCTTATAAATCCAACATAGACAACGGAAACTCCTACCTGAAACACAATTTAGGCTATTGGTTTTACTAAAACTACATTGAACTCCAGTGCATATCATCACTAAGACAAGAAATTAAAGTGCCACCTTTAACCTAATGCGGACTGCTGTTGAAAGATCGGCAAGGCTTCGACTTTCAGGACGTCGCCATTAGGCAGTAGCTAAGCCCTTCCAGGGTTCATCATGGCATTTTCAGCTGTGGCTTCTTTGGGTAATAATTTGAAAAACAAGCCAACCGCACCTTGATTGAGATCGTCTAAGCACATCAGTCTGTTCACCGGCGCTCATCCGACTAGGGGTCAAGAAGAAAATGAACTTTTAATTGAAGGTAGCAAGTTCGACTACCTACTCCAAATTGCCCAAACAGAGAAAAGAGTCGGCTACTCGCCTACAGAGTCAATATACTGTTGTAAGCATGACATGAGATCGAACCTTTGCTTGAACACTTCATCAAAATTGAAGTATTAAGAATCTCCCAACTGACTATTTGCAATCTTATTAAACAAATTATTCTTTGATCTGCTGCCGCAAAGTTTGGAGATAAGGAGGACCACTTTCCAGAAGCCCTAGCTGAAAAGGGGTCAATACACAAAGTGAATCCCTTAAAGAACTTAGGGTCTGTTCACCTCAAAAAGAAAAAATAGAAAACACCACTGTTTAAAAGCATACTATTATTTATTTAATCACTTAAAAGAAAAACAAAACATCATTGGATGCTTCTCATTGTGCCCCACTTAGGGCAATGGGTAAATCAGTCATATGGCGCTAACAATGGCCTCACACCAACTGGACAAACAAGTCATTCGAAAAGGAAATCTACTGCAATCCCGCAATTGCCCCACCAATATTATTTAGTTATTCTATAATTATTGTTTAGTACCGTTACCGCCCATCCCAGCCACACAAGTTTCTCGTCAAGACTTTATATTAAAGAAACAAATCAAATCAAGAAAAGAAATCCAAAAATAATAAAAAAGAGCACCAAAATAAAAGGGCGTTCATCCAGCCACGAACGAGTGATTGTCACCCATGCCTCTCTCCCCAAACCCAACGCCTTCCCTCTCACTCAATGTCTCTCATATGATATCCTATGTGAAATTCCAACGGAATAGAAAGAAGGAGACAGCAAAATAAAGTAAAAGAGGACACATTAAAGATAGCAACCCATATGTAAAAATATATATAGAGAGAGAGAGGCAAAAAAAGAGGGAGAGGGAGGTTGGGAATTCGTTGATTGAAGGAAAGGATGAGCTTCGAAGATTCGATGAAAGCTTTGTCTTTGGACTACCTGAACCTCCTGATAAACGGGCAGGCGTTCAGCGACGTGACCTTCAGCGTGGAAGGGAGGTCGGTGCACGCTCATAGGTGTATCCTCGCCGCCCGGAGCCTCTTCTTTAGGAAGTTCTTCTGCGCGCCGGAGGCGGCCGACGCCGTCAGGGGTAGGGTGGTGATCCCCGTCGCCGGTGCCGCGGCCGGGCACGTGATCCCGGTGAACTCCGTCAGCTATGAAGTGTTCCTGCTGCTGCTGCAGTTCCTTTACAGCGGGCAGGTTTCTATCGTGCCGCAGAAGCACGAGCAGAGGTCCAATTGCACTGAGAGAGGATGCTGGCACACCCACTGTAGCTCCTCCATCGACCTCGCCCTGGATACCCTCGCGGCTTCCCAGTATTTTGGTGTCGAGCAATTGGCCCTTCTTACTCAGGTTGGTCTCTTTGCTGCGTCCTCCTACAAAGAAAAGTCAAAGTAAGTTGTTTGGTATAATATGGCTACCACTACTACCATTTTTCATCCAAAAGGAAAACAGTTTCTGAATATTTCTGTCATTACCGCCAGCCTTCATCGACCCTTGATTTGATCATGGGTGGTGGACCGCTTAATTCGTTCTTGGGAAGATCTACATTTCCTTTCTTGCTTTTGAAGAGAATGAATGGGAAAATGTGAGATAAAACTGTTATTTTCTCTTTGAAAGTTTAAATCTTACTGTTTTCTCTTTTATTCCTTTGATTTTGTTTCCGCCTATCTCTCCTCTGTTCGGTGGTTGGACTTTCATCTGTTGGTAGTGAGGGAGGTGAAGTAATGGGAAAAAAACGAATGGTGATTTCAATTCCCCACAGTTCTTGACCACTAACACCAAGTACTTCATAACTCCATTATTACATTAGAGGAGAATAGTCGGGCTTTTCCATGGAATCACGACCTCTAGGGCCTCATATTTTTCTTCTCTTGCAGAAAAATTACGGGTTAAGGAAGATTGTAGACGCAGAAAATTCCCGCTCCCTGAAGCGAACCTTTTCGTGTGCCTCAGTCCTAATTAAGCAAAAGGGCGTGCCATCTAGCTTACTTAACCTAGCGAAAGATATTTTAAACCTGACTCCTAACGTGACGACTGTGAGCAAGCAAGCTCTTGTTGTCGCAGACCTTCTTACATCGATGCACAAGGATCAGTCTGTACGCTTTTAAAATCGAGTTTTGGGATATAAAAACCTACGAAAGCGTGTTTGAGGTGTTTGATTTGGGTTGTTTTTGGTATGATTTTCAGTTTTTATTTCACGTGGATTTACACGTGCCTAAGTCTTTCTTTTTATCCCTTTTTGGGCCAACTAGGTGTGTGTTATGAACACTCAGCCTAAGTGGGGCGATTTTGAACGGGAGTATGGGGTTTGCTTTGATGCAATATGCGTCCTAACTCATGGTATGGCGTATATGCAATGCAAACTCACACAACTCCAAAGGGAAAACCCAAAATTGAAAGACAATACCGAAGGGAAATGACTTGTAATGTAAATTGCCGAAGGGAAATGACTTGTAATGTAAATTGTCGAAGAGAAATTGCAAAAGGGAAATATGGCTATATCTTAAGAGCGGAAAGGCTCAATAGTGCAAGTGTATGTCGTGTATATATATGTAAAGACTACGCACACTGCTGAACCTTAAAACCCAAATCTTAAAGACATAGCCGAAAGGAAAATATGTATATAATATATATGGGCCCTTACTTGGGTCTTGGAAGTAAGAGCGAAGGCTCAATGTGTGTGCATGTGAAAATGTAAAGACAACACACACGACTTTAAATGAAACCCAAATATAAATTGCAATATGGCCTTAACTAAGGTCTTGGGAATAAGAGCGAAAGCTCAGTGCGTGTAAGTGCGAGAATTGAAGTACTACACACACGACATGAAATTAAACCCAAATATAAATTGCAATATGGCCTTAACTAAGGTCTTGGGAGTAAGAGCGAAAGCTCAATGTGTGTGAGTGCGAGAATTGAAGTACTACACACACGACATGAAATTAAACCCAAATATAAATTGCAATATGGCCTTAACTAAGGTCTTGGGAGTAAGAGCAAAAGCTCAATGTGTGTGAGTGTATAATTGAAATACTACACACACGACATGAAATTAAACCCAAGGAGAGTATAACACGGCCCTTACTTGGGTCTTGCAAATAAGAGCGAAAGCTCAATGTGTGTGAGTACGAGAATTTAAAGACAACACACACAACTTAAGCAAAACCCTACGTAACTTAAAGTATATAAATAAACTTATATCTTAAGGGCTGATTAGGCTCGTGTGTGTTCAAAATCGTGCACAACTAAGAGCGAGGTAGGCTCAAGTGCACGTGTGTGTGGGTGTGCCAAGCCACGTTATTACAAGCGGGGGGAGACAATGCTCCGTTATTATAACCCCGTATCAAATTTAATTTAACTTAAGCAAGTCTACAAATGAGGACTGAGTTAGGCACTTACTTATAGCTGGTCCGGAGGTGACTTGCTTGAGCTTGGGCTTGGGCGTCGCCTTGGGCTGCAAGAGGGAGCTCCTCGGAATGACACGACAAGGGTGTGTGGCCGGGTGACAAAGGAGCACAGGTGTGACGCCTTGGACCTTGCCGGCTTCTAGGGGGGTGCTGCCGTGATGTCTCGGGCTGAAGTGTTTAGGGAGGGTCACTAAAGTATAAGGCTGGTGCTAGGGAAGGTGGAGCTAATGGGTGACTAAGGAGGATGGTTTAAGGAAGAGGGCGTGGCTGGTCGGGTGACTTGGGTACAGTTGGCTGTGACTGGCCGACTAGGGGTGGTTTAAGTGGTGGCCGGTTGGGGTAGCTAGGGGATGTCACGGATGGGAAGGTAGGGTGTTGGGGAAGGTGGAGTTAAGGGGTGGTTAAGAGTGGAAGGGGCAGGTCCTAGGGAGCAAGGTAAGGTTGCTGGGGTGTCACTAAGGAGGAAGATAGGGAAGCGGGTGGTGTGATGGGCTATGTCTGGCCGAATGGGTAAGGGTGGGGGGAAGGTTGTGATGGAGCTATGTGGTGGTGGTATGGGTGGCTGAGAGTGGAGGGGGAGAGAAGATAGGGTGGAGTTGGGTTGAGGTACTAACCAACCGGATGGATGAGGGAAGTTGGTGTCCAAGGAGGGCAGCCGGGTGATTAAGGTGGATGGAGCTGGCCAGGTAGTTGGTGGCGACGTGGAGTGGAGCAAGCCAGGAGGTAGTGGTGGCGTGAGGTGGTGCAAGCTGGGGGTAGTGGTGGTGCAGGTGGAAGAAGAGAGCAAGGTGAGAGAGGGCTCGGCTAGCCCAAGTGCTGGCTGGAAGAAGTTGAAAAACCCACCCACTAGGGGGGGTTTATAGGTTTTTTCAAGGTCGGTTGGGGATGGTTTTTAGAGGGTGGTTTGGTGGTTAGATAGTGGTGGTGTGGTGATAAGGTGGGCTGGTTTTGAGGAGGGTCCAGATATTTTGTTTTAAGTGGTTTTAGGGATATGGTGTGCTAGGTTTTAGGTGGGGTGGTTTAGTGATTTAGGGCTTAGCTAAGTGGGTTGGTTTTGGGGTAAGGTTTAGTGAGGTGGGTTAGGTGTTTAGGCTAGGATTAGGGGAATTAGGCTAGGTTTAGGGAAGGATTAGGGAGGTGGGTTAGGTGATTAGGTTGGGATTAGGCCGGGATTAGGGAAGTGGGTTAGGTGATTAGGCTAGGATTAGGCCGGGATTAGGGTAAAGGGCTAGGATTAGGGGTTTTGGCTTAGGATTGGGTTAGGAAGCTCCCTTTGCATAACCCATAGACTTCATTGCATCATGTTGGTGCATCCCTAGGTTAGGTTTTGGCTCATACAAGCTTAAACCCACACTAATTAGGCTAACCCACATGATTAACCCCAAACTTGACACACAAGTCAAGCTTAATACAATTCCCCTCATGCTTATCCTCCCCATTCTCTCTCATGCCCATAATCCCACATGAATTTCAAGTGGGCCCCACCTCCATTTATGAGAAGGTGATGTGGGTCATGGATGTGGATATTGGATTGGATCTCTGGATCCAAATCCAAATCCAAATCCACACATATGTTTGGATTGGGATCTGGATATATATGGTCCAGATCCAATCCAAACTGAATTCTGACTCCTTCAAGGTATGTTCGAAACAAACGGTTTGTGCGGGGTCTGACAACATCAGTACTCCATATGCGTTGGGTATTCGCCAACATGGTCGTCCGCTTCTGTTTTCACCTTCTAGAGATGATTTCATACGATTTATGCTGATAACAGGGACTTGGACGTTCGAGATCCTGGGGGTGGATCTAACATGAGAGTTGCTGTGTCGGGCTCGACATGTGTTCCAGTTCCGGGCTCTCTTTAGCTCTTCTGGTCCAACTCTCATCAGGCCAGGCCGCTTCGTGGGGTTTCAAAATGTGTTTTAAAAGGTTTTAAAAGCATATAATATATATTTTAAAACATATATCATTTAAACATATGTACAGGGTCTGTCTGGAAGGCTCCTGGGTTTCCAAACTTAAAATAGCCCTTTGGGGCTGCTTTTACAAAACCAGGTTTATTTGAGAAGTTCGTGGGATTTCGGGGTGTTTACAGATACCCCTCTTTGGCATTGTCCAAATCGATTTGGATAATGGCAAAGATGACAAACACCCCTTTTAATGTCTCCCTAGATCTAACCACGAAAATATGGGATCGTCCCAATCTTTAGCAAAATCTCAATTTTAAAACCCTGGTAGGAGGAGATATCACGCCAAAGGGATATACAAAACGGTTTTTGGTCCTAAAATGGGATCATGTTATGCAAATGTCCATGCGTGGAAATGCAGATGCATGACATGGGTAGGGTGCCTAGAATGGCGACCTCCCAGAGACCAGGGATGGTCGAACTCTTGAGACTTACGAAGGCCTGTTGCTCCAAGTGAGTAGACCCTATGCTGTTCGATGTTCGACTTTTCAAAATCTATTTACAAAAGGGACAACTATCTTGAGTCTCAATCCTAAGGATCTCGAGCTCTTCGTGATTGCCTTTCTTGAGTCTTGACACTCGCTACTCTAGCGGAGGTTTTATAAGAAAATAAGCTATATTTCAAGATTCCTACGTCTTACTCGAAACGTCGAATTCTCAAACAAAATGAAATTCAAGTAAGTAAATCCTATTTTTACTTTAGGATTCCTCAAAATGAACCATGCTTTACTTGGGATAAGCCAGGGATGGGAAAGAGATACCACGATCCCTTCTGAAGCGTCCTGTGGTTTAAGACATAGAAGGCGAAAAACTGCTCTTTTTGAGCTTTTGGCCTCTTTTTCCTTTTTTTCATAGAGGGTCTCCCTTTGGGAGTATTTTTTCTTTAATCCCTCTCTTTTTTTTTTCACAAGAGAATCGATTTTTCTTTTGAATTCTGGTTTCTTTCTTTTGGAAAGAGACTTTGGATGGGAAATTCCCTTTATTTGGGCCATATTTTCCTTTTGGAAGGCGAAGAGAAGAGGGGAGGACTTATCCCAAGGTCACACTCGATCCATTCCAGATCAGCCTATTTAGAAATAGCACGTATTACTTGCAAGTATCTTGCTATATTGAACTAGGCCTTTCTTTGTAAGAAGAAGGATTTTGAAATGTAACCACGATTTTGAAGACTCCACTCTTTCACAAGTGCGAATTCTCACTCAGGGTCACACGATTTTGCCTTTGCACCTTATTTTCAGGTCTCAAGACAACTATTCCTAAAGTTTTCGAAATTTGGAATTTAATACAAATCCTACACATAATATTGTTTTAAGTATTGAATATTGATAGGATCTGCTAAATTCCTACCTTCTACATCGATCAACCAATACGAGTTGTTCGTGGTGGTTGCCCGTACAACATAGGGTCCATCCCACTTGGAGCGCCACTTTCCAAGGGGATGTGGGCCACGATAGTGGATGATTTTCAAAACCAGATCTCCCACTTCAAAGTGGAGAGGTCTCATATGTTTGCCATAATGTCGGGCTATCCTTTGCCGGTATGTACGAGCATGATCCATAGCAAGGAGTCGCCTCTCATCTAGCAAATCTAGTTCGGCCATCCTAGCATGCTGAAGTGTCTCTAGGGAGAGGTCGAGTGCTATGGATGTATGGAATGAATGCAGTTGAGTATGAATGGGAAGAATGGCGTTTGTGCCATAGACCAATTCGAATGGTGTGGCATTCGTGGGAGTCCGGATGGAAGTCCTATAAGCCCATAAGACTTCATCCAGCTTCTCGTGCCACGTCCTACCCTTCTCTAAAGTCTTCTCAATTATGCTAATGAGAGTCTTGTTTGTGGCTTCGGCTTGGCCGCTGCCTTGAGGGTAGTAGGGCGAAGAGAAGTAGTGAGTTATGCCATACGTGTTGCACAACTTAACCATCCACTCATTCTTGAATGGGGTACCATTATCAAACACAAGGTCTCGTGGAACCCCAAATCGAGCCAAGATATTCCTCCTAATGAAAGCCACCACATGTGGCCCCAGCACGTTGGTTAGGGAAATGGCTTCCACCCACTTGGAGAAATACTCAGTGGCTGCTAAAATGAATCGATGCCCATTCGAGGCTTTTGGAAATATGGGGCCTACGATGTCAAACGCCTACATGGTGAATGGCCAGGGGCTGACCACGGAATGTAATGCAGATGAGGGGATATGAATGGCGTGCCCATGCACTTGACATGGATGACACTTCCTAACATGATCGTGACAATCCTTTTTTAGGGTGGACCAAAAATAGCCTCCTCTAAGTATTTTCATTGCCATCATGTTGGCATTAACAAGACCTCCACATTATCCATCGTGGAATTCATGCATCACTATCCTAGCCTCCTCTAGATCGATACACCTAAGTAGGATGCCGGTAAAACTTTTCTTATATAGAACCCCACCCATAATGGTGTATCGGGTCGAAATTTTACGGATGAATGCCTTATCTTTAGACGTGGCATCCTCGGCGAATCCCCCATTTTCTAGAAAATGCTTGATGTCGTAAAACCAAGGTTTTTCAAAAGAATCTGGGTTATTTTGGCAAATATCCAAATCGTGTGGATGGGTTGGGTGCATGCCATATTTCTAAAGATTGGGTCCCTGAAATGGGATCGACCTTTAGAGCTGAACCCAAAGAGGAGAGGGCATCGGCAATGCCATTGTCCTCTCTTCCCACGTGTGTGAGTTTACACGATTGGAATGACTCAACCAATCGAGTGGCCAACTCGTGATATGGAAGTAGTTTTTCATTACGTACTTGCCAAATTTTCAAAACCTGGTTTATAACAAGGAGCGAATCTCCAAAGACCTCGATGCATGATGCCCCTAGAGTTTTCGAAATCCTTAAGCCTTGTATGAGTGCTTCATACTCAGCTATGTTGTTGGAACATTCGAAATCTAAGCGGATTGCTATGGGAATCTCGCCCTTTTCAGGGGAGATGAGGATGACCCCAGTACCAGCCCCTCGTTGGTTTCGTGCCCCATCGAAGTGCATCTTCCACACTTGGTTTTCGAAATTGTTTGCCAAAATATGGTTTTGGAAATGGTTTTGCAATATGCCTTCATCGGGCATTTCACCAAGTGTGGGATATGCGTCCTCCAAGGGAACTCAGCCACGTAGTCTGCTAGGGCTTGCCCCTTAATGGAGATCTGGTGATGGTATTTCAGGTCATACTCCATTAGAAGGAGTTGCCATTTACCCAATCTACCAGTGAGAATGGGTTTTTCGAAAAAGTGCTTGATTGGATCAAGCTTGGACACTATCCAGATCTCATGATCTAGGAAATAGTGTCTGAATTTCTGGCAGGCCCAGACTAGGGCCAAGCACGTTTTCTCCATGGCTTGGTAATTCCGCTCATAAGCCAAGAGAGTTTTCGAAATATAGTAGATGGCATACTCCTTGTGGGTGTTATCCTCGTATTGAGCCAATAAGGCTCCCAAAGCATTCGCATGCACAGAAATGTAAAGTAAAAGTGGTTTTCCTTGCTTTGGAGGATTTAAAACGGGGGGATTAACCAGGTATGCCTTTAGTCTCTCGAATGACTTCTGGCAGTCGTCATCCCATAAGAATTTCGTGTCCTTTCTCAACAGCTTGTTGAAGGGTTCGCATCTAGTCGCCAGATTTGATATAAATCGGCGAACGGACTGTAATCGACCCTGAAGGCTACGAATTTAGGTGAGATTGGAGGGTGGAGCCATGTGTATGATGGCTCGACACTTAGAGGGATCGACTTCTATACCCCTTTGGCAAACCATAAAGCCTAGAAGCTTTCTAGACTCTACCCCGAATACACATTTTTGAGGGTTTAGCTTTACTTTGTAAAGCCTAAGCCTTTCGAAAATCTTTTGCAAACATTCGATATGAGTGCATCGGGTCTTGGATTTTGCCAGGAGATCATCTACATACACTTCTACGAGCTCATGAATCTGATTACGAAAGATCGTGGTCATGGCTCTCTGGTATGTCACGCCGGTATTTTTCAATCCAAAGGGCATGACTGTATAGCAGTACGTGCCCCACGGGGTTGTGAATGCGGTCTTACCCTGATCTTGTGGACTTAACTTAATTTGATTATAGCCTGAATAGCCATCTATAAATGAAAACATTTCATGATTTGCAGTACTGTCGACTATCAAATCTATGTTTGGTAAAGGATAATTATCCTTTGGAGTGGCTTTATTCAGGTTTCTGAAATCGATGCATATTCGAATTTTCCCATTGGTTTTTCGAACTACAATGATGTTTGACAACCAATTAGAATACGCAATAGGTTTTATAAATCCAGCTTTTAACAGATCTTCTAAACCCTCTTTGACTTGCGTGTGTACATTCGGGTGTATTTTCCTAAGCTTCTGCTTTATGGGTTTTACATTCGCATCTAAGGGAAGATGATGTTCGACAATGCTGGGGTATATGCCTGGCATGTCTTCATACGTCCATGCAAACACATCTAAATAGGTTAGTAGAAATGCAATGAATGCTGATCTTTTATGTTCATGCAAACATGCGCCTATCTTGATGGTTTTGGGATTGGAATCACTCCCTAGGTTTACCTCTATGAAATCTCCTCCTACTGAATTGGAAGGTCTTTTAAAATCGAGAATTTTATGAAATTCTAGGAGCTCAGAAGTGGGATCTTCCTCAAGGGGATCCACTTCTAGGCTTCGATCATTCTCGTGGGTTATAGACCCGAGGGAATTTGATGCGTGAGTTTTCAAAAGACCTGGTTTTGTACTTGGATTTTCAATTGATTTCAAAATTTTTGGTCTGGCTATGCAGACGACGTTCCTTTCGAAATCCTTTCCTTTTTCCAAAGTCTTACCAGGAGCAGCTATGTACAAAATCTTTTTGGTATTTTGTAGATTTTCGATTTTTTTGGGTTTTTGCAAAACAAGAACTTTAAGAACTATACAAACCACTCTATTTTCGAGTTTTTGATTTTCCATTATTTTTGGATTTTGCCCTTTTTCGATTCTTTTGATTTTAAGTTTTCCAAATGTTTTTGTATTTTTATGAAAGGGATCTTCCATCATACCTACAAAGGGAAAACACTACAGGTTAGGCTCGGAATAAGAGGTCTAAATCGTAGGTCTCTTCTAGGGTAGGCTCCAAGGCACCCTTGACCCAAGTGGTCACAAGGGGTGGCTCTGGCGGTATTTTGGGAGTATAGCAGATCCCATATCGGCTTGGGTTGGCCCTAGGAAGGATGGGCTCTAGGAGACCCTGGTTTTGTGCCCCTAGACTTTTATAGGGCGTGTAGCCCATATTCAAAAGCATGTTCCACGATTTTTTGTTTTTTAAAAAATTATGGTATAAATCGTGGTCCTGGAACTTGCTGTCATCCATATCGTGCTCGTATAGCTTCTTGTCCAGGGGTTTTGGAAATAAGGGATGATTGGGTCTTCCTAGAAGAGTTAGGATTGGGAGGGGGCCTGCTTTGGGCAGCCCCTTCACATACACAACCTTCCTAGGGTTGTTTAACACGAGCCTTGGTGGCTCAACCATGGTCTGCCCCAGGTTAGCCTCATGGGCCTGGGAGCTCGACAAACAAGGGGAGTTTATGATCCCCTGAAGCTGAGGGTGACTCTCACTTAGGATCACCACGACTTGGTCCCTGAAAGGGATCTTGACACACCTGTGGAAGGTGGATGACACAACGCACAAGCTATGTATCCAAGACCTTCCCAGCAACAGGTTATAATGGGGGTGGATGTTAAAGACATGGAACACCCCCGTGTGTGTGATCCCTCTCGTTTCCATCGGGAGTTCATTCGATCCTAATGGTCTAGACGCATTTCTATCGTATCTAGTGATAACGATGGGGCTTGGGTTCACAGAAGTCAAGGTGACTCCGATTTGGTACGCCACATGAAGTGGAAGGATGTTGAGCTCTCCTCCCCCATCGACTAGGCACCTGTCCAGAGAGTAGTTATTCAGAACCACCTCGATATACAAGGCCTGGTTGTGGGATTCGTAGGGTCTATCTACATCATCTTTCGAGAAAGTGATGGGCGATTTTGCTCCTATTAATGCCACTTGGTCAGACAAGGATTCCGGACTTATGTTCGAACTAACCTTAGCTCTTTCTAGAATTTTCTCTAGCATGAGTCTATGCCTAGGCGAAGTTTGTATAAGCTCTAAGATGGACATGTGGATAGGAATCTTTGAAAGATGGTTTTCGAAATCATAAGGGTTTAGGACGACTTTTCCATTGTCTGCTTTTGGTAGAACTCTAGGAATACATGCTTTTGAGGGGTCAGGCACACTGACCACCTTTTTAGCACTTTGTGGTGCGGGGTTTGATAGATCCTCCCGGATCTAGTCACTTCTCCCATGACCAACCTAGGATTCGCACTAAAATTGGCTCTAATTACGAGTTGAGGAGCACCTTGAAGTTTTAAAATTGGTTTAGTTGGGGATTCAGCTCTTGGTGGTCCCCAAATGACGACTTGGGCGGGCTTCTTGTAAAGTACAAGAGTGGACGCACAAGTAGGTCGACTAGACTCGGATGTTTGCGCTAGATTTTTCGAAAAGGTGAGGGTACATACCTCCTTTCCTTTCCCACTGCTACTGGCGTGCTAGGGAAAGGGTTCTTTGAAGATAGCTTGAGTTGGCTCAGGTTCCGTAGTGACCTGGAGCCGGCCCTCTGCTATCAAGTTCTCGATTTTGTTCAAAAGGGAGAAACAACGCTTTGTATCATGGCCTTTGAGCCGATGACACTTGCAAAAATGATTTAAATATCCCCCTTTGGAAGTGACTCCCTCGGAGATTTCGGGAAGTTCTATCATGCCTTGGGTAAGTAGGAGGTCTAGGACCTCCGACACAGGTTGCCCCAGCGGTGTGTACTCTCGTTTTTCAATCAATTTTTGAAAATTTCTTTCCCTTTTGTTTTTTAATTTTTCAAAATTTTTGGAAGTACCCGCTACACCTGGATCCACCCGGACATTGGCGATTTTATGGGGCTTTGCCCCTTTGTCCATCGTGGGTAGCCCATAAGTGATGGGCTTTTCCAAGCGGGTTTTGGAAACGGCACTTCCTTTCCATAAATAATCGTATATCCCCTTTTTCAAGTTTGTTTCGAAAAGGGATGCTTTTTTGATCAACTTATGGAAAGTTGAGATCTCATGGAGCGAGAGAAGGGTCTTTAACTCGCTTTTAAAATTATCCAGGATGAGCATGACTGCGCATCCTTCGGATATGGGCTCTCGCACTTGGCCCAAAAGGGACCTCCATCGAATAATGAAGGCATGTACATCTTCATTCATGCCTTGCTTCGTATCCCTTAAAGTGTTTAAAGTCGACGTGACTTCTACGTTATGTGCAAATCTTTGCATGAAGCAGTTCGCTAACTCTTCAAAAGTAACGAACTGGCTCAAATCGTAGGAAGCTAGCCATTTGGCAGTTGTGCCTTTAAGGGATAAAGGGAACCAATACACCCATTTCATCGAGTCCTTTTTCTTCTTATGGGCTCGACGCGAGAAAAGTTGCAAGTGAGACCTAGGGTCTCCCATGCCATCATACCGATGGAAGTTCGGTATTTCATCGTCACTGTCAGTCTCGTAATCCATAAGAAGGAAATCAGACAGGGCGTAACTCTTTTTCTCTTTATTTTTCTCTTTTAGCAGCTGCTGTAGGGTTTACGGTCCTTTTGTGTGAAGGACTCGTGGTATTGGTTGCCTTCCATTACGGAGGCCTCTTTGTGCTTGCGAGGTTTTTTTGTTTTTTTCTTGGCCTTTTGTTCACCATTCAATGAACATGAATCGCCTACTTCAGCCTCTTGGCTGAGAGCATCGATTTTGGCCTCGAATTCCCTTCTCAAGTCCTCTATCTTGTCTAGTTTGATCTTATTTTTCAAAATCCTCCTAGAGTGAGAACTTGATGCGCATGAGCCTTGGCTCGACACTTCACTTGGATTGGATTTTGATATGCTTTCAAGCTTTTTCAAAATTCCTAAGTATAAGTAAAGAAAAGAGTTAAAACAACACCTTTTGAAAATATTTTCGCAAGTTTTCTAAAGTGACTCGATTTTAAAAGACTCACGTCCCACCGGGCATGCCAAATAACTGTAGACACAGAAAATTCCCACTCCTGGTTCTTAAGTCTGAAGCGAACCTTTTTGTGTGCCTAAGTCCTAATTAAGCAAAAGGGCGTGCCAGCTAGCTTACTTAAGCTAGCGAAGAGATATTTTAAACCTGACTCCTAACGTGGTGACTGTGAGCAAGCAAGCTCTTGTCGTTGCAGACCTTCTTGCACCGATGCGCAAGGGTCAGTCTGTATGCTTTTAAAATCGAGTTTTGGGATATAAAAACCTACGAAAGCATGTTTGAGGTGTTTGATTTGGGTTGTTTTTGGTATGATTTTCAGTTTTTATTTCACGTGGATTTATACGTGCCTAAGTCTTTCTTTTTATCCCTTTTTGGGCCAACTAGGTGTGTGTTATGAACACTCAGCCTAAGTGGGGCGATTTTGAACGGGAATATGAGGTTTGCTTTGATGCAATATGCGTCCTAACTCGTGGTATAGCGTATATGCAATGCAAACTCACGCAACTCCAAAGGGAAAACCCGAAATTGAAAGACAATGTCGAAGGGAAATGACTTGTAATGTAAATTGCCGAAGAGAAATGACTTGTAATGTAAATTGCCGAAGGGAAATTGCAAAAGGGAAATATGGCTATATCTTAAGAGCGGAAAGGCTCAATAGTGCAAGTGTGTACCGTGTATATATGTAAAGACTACGCACACTGCTGAACCTTAAAACCCAAATCTTAAAGACATAGCCGAAAGGGAAATACGTATATAATATATATGGGCCCTTACTTGGGTCTTGGAAGTAAGAGTGAAGGCTCAATGTGTGTGCGTGTGAAAATGTAAAGACAACACACACGACTTTAAATGAAACCCAAATATAAATTGCAATATGGCCTTAACTAAGGTCTTGGGAATAAGAGGGAAAGCTCAGTGTGTGTGAGTGCAAGAATTGAAGTACTACACACACGACATGAAATTAAACCCAAATATAAATTGCAATATGGTCTTAACTAAGGTCTTGGAAGTAAGAGCGAAAGCTCAA
Organism: Brasenia schreberi; assembly: GCA_036023115.1. Lineage (NCBI taxonomy): Eukaryota > Viridiplantae > Streptophyta > Magnoliopsida > Nymphaeales > Cabombaceae > Brasenia > Brasenia schreberi. Next base: position 1,790,914 of record JAYKKT010000039.1, read on the forward strand.
TGCTTGTGAGTGCGAGAATTGAAGTACTACACACATGACATGAAATTAAACCTAAATATAAATTGCAATATGGCCTTAACTAAGGTCTTGGGAGTAAGAGCGAAAGCTCAATGTGTGTGAGTGTATAATTGAAATACTACACACACAACATGAAATTAAACCCAAGGAGAGTATAACACGGCCCTTACTTGGGTCTTGCAAATAAGAGTGAAAGCTCAATGTGTGTGAGTGCGAGAATTGAAAGACAACACACACAACTTAAGCAAAACCCTACGCAACTTAAAGTATATAAATAAACTTATATCTTAAGGGCTGATTAGGCCCGTGTGTGTTCAAAATCGTGCACAACTAAGAGCGAGGTAGGCTCAAGTGCACGTGTGTGTGGGTGTGCCAAGCCACGTTATTACAAGCGGGGGGAGACAATGCTCCGTTATTACAATCCCGTATCAAATTTAATTTAACTTAAGCAAGTCTAGAAATGAGGACCGAGTTAGGCACTTACTTATAGCTGGTCCGGAGGTGACTTGCTTAAGCTTGGGCTTGGGCGTCGCCTTGGGCTGCAAGAGGGAGCTCCTCGGAATGACACGGCAAGGGTGTGTGGTTGGGTGACAAAGGAGCACGGGTGTGGCGCCTTGGAGCTTGCTGGCTGCTAGGGGGTTGCTGTCGTGATGTCTCGGGTTGAAGTGTTTAGGGAGGGTCACTAAAGTATAAGGCTGGTGCTAGGGAAGGTGGAGCTAATGGGTGACTAAGGAGGATGGTTTAAGGAAGAGGGCGTGGCTGGCCAGGTGACTTGGGTACAGTCGGCTGTGACTAGCTGACTAGGGGTGGTTTAAGTGGTGGCCGGTTGGGGTAGCTAGGGGATGTCACGGATGGGAAGGTAGGGTGTTGGGGAAGGTGGAGTTAAGGGGTGGTTGAGAGTGGAAGGGGCAGGTCCTAGGGAGCAAGGTAAGGTGGCTCGGGTGTCACTAAGGAGGAAGGTAGGAAAGCGGGTGGTGTGATGGGCTATGTCTGGCCGAATGGGTAAGGGTGGCGGGAAGGCTGTGATGGAGCTATGTGGTGGTGGTATGGGTGGCTGAGAGTGGAGGGGGAGAGAAGATAGGGTGGAGTTGGGTTGAGGTACTAATCGGATGGGTGAGGGAATTTGGTGTCCAAGGAGGGCAACCGGGTGATGAAGGTGGATGGAGTTGGCTGGGTAGTTTGTGGCGACGTGGAGTGGAGCAGGCTGGGAGGTAGTGGTGGGGTGAGGTGGTGCAGGCCGGGGGTAGTGGTGGTGCAGGTGGAAGAAGAGAGCAAGGTGAGAGAGGGCTCGGCTGGCACAAGTGCTGGCTGGAAGAAGTCCGCCCACTAGGGGGGGTTTTTATAGGTTTTTCCAAGGTCGGTTGGGGCTTGTTTTTAAAGAGTGGTTTGGTGGTTAGATGGTGGTGGTGTGGTGATAAGGTGGGCTGGTTGTGAGGTGGGGCCAGATATTTTGTTTTAACTGGTTTTAGGGATATGGTGTGCTATGTTTTAGGTGGGGTGGTTTAGTGGTTTAGGGCTTATTCGGTGGGCTGGTTTTGGGGTGAGGTTTAGTGAGGTGGGTTAGGTGTTTAGGCTAGGATTAGGTTAGGATTAGGGGAATTAGGCTAGGTTTAGGAAAGGATTAGGGAGGTGGGTTAGGTGATTAGGTTGGGATTAGGTCGGGATTAGGGAAGTGGGTTAGGTGATTAGGCTAGGATTAGGCCAGGATTAGGGTAAAGGGCTAGGATTAGGGGTTTTGGCTTAGGATTGGGTTAGGAAGCTCCCTTTGCATAACCCATAGACTTCATTGCATCATGTTGGTTTTGGCTCATACAAGCTTAAACCCACACTAATTAGGCTAACCCACATGATTAACCCCAAACTTGACACACAAGTCAAGCTTAATACAATTCCCCTCATGCTTATCCTCCCCATTCTCTCTCATGCCCATAATCCCACGTGAATTTCAAGTTGGCCCCACCTCCACTTATGAGAAGGTGATGTGGGCCATGGATGTAGATATTGGATTGGATCTCTGGATCCAAATCCAAATCCAAATCCATACATACGTTTGGATTGGGATCTGGATATATATGGTCCAAATCCAATCCAAATTGAATTCTGACTCCTTCAGGGTATGTTCGAAACGAACGGTTTGTGCGGGTTCTGACAGCATCAGTACTCCGTCTACGTTGAGTCTTCGCCAACATGGTCGTCCGCTTCTGTTTTCACCTTCCGGAGATGATTTCATATGATTTTTGCTGATAACAGGGACTTGGACGTTCGAGATCCTGGGGGTGGATCTAACACGAGAGTTGCTGTGCCGGGCTCGACATGTATTATGGTTTCGGGCTCTCTTTAGTTCTTCTGGTCCTGCTTTCATCAGGCCAGGCCGCTTTGTGGGGTTTCAAAATGTGTTTTAAAAGGTTTTAAAAGCATATAATACATATTTTAAAACATATATCATTTAAACATATGTACAGGGTCTGTCTGGAAGGCTCCTGGGTTTCCAGACTTAAAATAGCCCTTTGAGGCTGCTTTTACAAAACCAAGTTTATTTGAGAAGTTCGTGGGATTTCGGGGTGTTTACAAAGATTACCAAGAACTCGACAACCTCAGAATTAATTTTTATGGATAATGATGGAGGGGGCTGGGCGTTGGCGTTTTATGATAGTGCTGAACTGGAGAATGGAAAGAGAAGGGAAGAGGGCAATTTAGGTTTTGGTTATCCTTCAATTTCCTATTCGGATCTGGAAATAGCGATAGTCTTTACGTCAAGGGAATAATCTAATGGCTAGGGAGATTGGAGGGATCTGCACTTTGTGATGGTTATTGTCTGTTCATATAATGGTGGTGGAAGCCATGGCTTTAGAGGCATTTCTTCGTTATGCTTTTAGGGCTGTCACTGTTTGGAAGTTGAAAGTTTTCTTTCCCTTTGTTCTGCTGAAATTTTCTCGGCGTTTGGTTTTATTATTGGTTTCCTTGCTTGCAAGAAAGGATTTGTCAAGTATGCGTTTAGAGCTAGCACTATTTCGAAGTTGAAATTTTTGGTTCATCGGGAGAAGTTTCGGGTAGTGGTCTGGTCTATAATTATTTCTCGTCCGTTCCTCAACGGAACTTGTTACTAAGAAATTGCGTGAGGAACTCGAGGCTGACAGTAATTAGTCTTTGAGCCTGAAAAGTCCGTAGTTTCTCGCTATCATAATGGTTTCTCTAAACCTTGAGATTTTCAACCTGCATTAATCCAGACAAGAGTACTCTACATTCTCCATGCTAAAAAAGTACCTTTGACACACTCTCTCTCTGAATTGATTTTTCTCTGGAACAACTGTATCTTGAATGTGGCTGGCGCGTTCTCCTCACAAACCTACTCATTCGTCTCAAGACCAGCAACAACATAATACCATTGTAATTTTCATTTCTCTTCTTGAGGCTAATGGGTGAATGGTATAGAATACTGCTGCATGTTTTATCCGGAAGATAGTGCTTAGTATTATCATTCTCCCTTTGTACATTGTTACCAGAGACAAAGAGAAACCATCTTCTTGTGTACTTGCAGAAACAGCTCGCTTCGATGGTTGAGAAGGCCTCTATTGAAGACGTAATGAAGGTATTGATGGCGTCTAGGAAGCAAGAGATGCACCACCTTTGGTCTACCTGCTCGCACCTCGTCGCCAACTCAGGATTACCATCCGAGATCCTCTCCAAGCATCTTCCAATCGACGTTATCTCCAAGATCGAAGAGCTCCGCCTGAATTCGACACTTTCCAGACGATCCCTCCTCCATGACATGGGCGGCTCCTCCTCCTCCTCTTCCCCTTCTGCCACCACTGGCGGTGATGATAAGCCACAAAAGATCCGACGAATGCAGCGTGCTCTCGACTCCTCTGACGTTGAGCTTGTGAAGCTCATGGTTATGGGGGAAGGTCTGAACCTCGACGAAGCACTTGCGCTCCATTATGCTGTGGCAAATTGCAGCAGGGAGGTTGTTAAGGCTCTGCTGGAGCTGGGCGCTGCCGACGTCAACCACCGGGCCGAGCCCAGCCAGAAGACGCCACTCCACATTGCTGCGGAGATGGTGAACCCAGACATGGTTGCAGTGCTGCTGGATCACCATGCTGACCCCAATGTTCGGGCGGCTGACGGGGCGACTTCCATCGACATACTGCGGTCGCTCACTTCCGACTTCCTGTTTAAGGGCGCAGTCCCTTGCCTCCCTCATATTGAGCCTAACAAATTAAGGCTTTGCCTGGAGCTGGTTCAGTCTGCCGCATCAGTGCTTTCGAGAGATGAGTGCAATGGAAGCGCTGGAAAGAGCAGTGGCGCACCGGGAATGGAAGGACAGATGGCGTATCTAAATCTTGGTGGTGCAGATTTGGGCTGTAAATACGACAGTGAGTCCGGGAACGACGGCGAGAGGTACTATAATCAGATTCCGGGGTCTCTCTATTCACATGGCTTTTAGCCTTCTCCCTCCCTCTTTCTCTTGTAGCTGCTTTACTCTCTGAATTTGAATTTCTTGCTACGGTTTTCGTGTAGACTGCTGAGTATAACATGATGCCCTCACCTCTCCTATAGAACGTTTTTTGACGTTTGAATCTGCTCTCTCGAAAAATACTCAAGGCACCTATGGGCTCCGATCGAAAACTCTCTCTCCCCTCTCCTATAGAACGAGAGATGGTGAACGTTTTAATGCGCTTTCTGTTCTTTTGTTTTATTTGTATAATGATACTGAGAGTTGCACCGACATCAGGGTCAGGGTCATGCATTACGCATCACAATTTTCGTAAAATGCTACAGCTAGACTGTCTCTTTCTCTCTCTCTCTCTCTCTCTATATATATATATATATATTATATAGCTGTATACCTATATATATAACTAGGTATATTACATTATTTTTACGAGGATGTCAAGGAGATCTTTCTGATATCTCTTTAGTTGGTAATGAGGTCATGGGCTTTCTATATATGTCCAACCTACAGTAATCTTGGTTCGATATTTTGCAATGCTCCTTGAGATTTGATGGAGAGACATCACGCTCATTCTCTGTCTTTTCTTGGCCCTTTTTTTGCAAGATGAAATACCCCATGAAGGCATCTTTGCAAATGAATTTCAAAACCATGTTTTAGCAAATTGTTTTAATGAAGATCGAGTATGGAAGATGTACTTTGATGGGGCAAAGAATCAACAAGGGGCTGGGAATCATCCTCATATCTCTTGAGAAAGGAGAGATCCCAATTGCAATTCGGTTAGATTTTTCATGCTCAAATAAAATGGTTGAATATAAAGCACTCATACAAGACCTAAAAATTTTGAAGTCTTTGAAGATTTTATGCTTGTTATAAACCAAGTTTCGAAAATTTGGCAAGTCAAAAATGAAAAACTCATACTATATCACGACTCAATTGGTCAATTCCTTCAAATCATGCAGACTCACCCACATAGTTTGAGAGGACAACACCATAGCAGATGCCCTCTCATCCTTAGGCTCATCTCTAAGAGTCGACCCCATCATGAGAACTCGATCCTTAGAAATTTGACACTCACCCAATTCATCTACCCACAATTTGGAGATTTGCCAAAATGACCAAAATTCTATTGAAAAACCTTGGTTTCAAGACATTAAAAACTTTTTGAAAAATGGAGGATTTCTCGAATTTGCTTTTTTTAAAGACAAAGCTTTTATTTGAAAGATTTCTACCTGATATGTGATTTTGGGAGGAGTTCTTTACAAAAAGAGTTTTACCGGCATCTTATTGAGATGTGTAGACCTTGATGAGGCTAGGACCATAATGCATGAGTTCCACAATGGAGAATGTGGAGGCCATGTCAATGCAAATATGATGGCCATGAAAATACTTAGGGTCAGTTATTTTTGGTCCACCCTTAAGCAAGATTTCCATGATCATGTTAGGAAATGTTATCAATGTCAAGTGTATGGACATGCCATTCATATCCCAGCGTCCACCTTGCATTCCATTGTGAGCCCATGACCCTTCACCATGTGGGCATTTGACATCATAGGACCCATCTCCCCAATTGCATCGATTGGACATAGGTTCATCTTAGGAGCCACTGAATATTTTTCTAAATGGGTTGAAGCTACTTCCTTGGCTAATGTCCAAGGACAACATGTAGTGGCATTCATTATGAAAAATATCTTGGCTCGATTTGGAGTTCCATGGGACCTAGTGTCGGATAATGACACCCCTTTCAACAATGAGAAGATGGAAAAGTTATGTAATACCTATGGCATAACTCAACACTTCTCATCACCCTACTACCCTCAAGGCAACAGACAAGCCGAAGCCACGAACAAGACTCTCATAAACATCATTGAGAAAACCTTAGAGAAGGGTAGGATATGGCTTGAGAAGCTTGATGAAGCCTTATGGGCTTATAGAACTTCCATCCGAACACCCACAAATGCCACACCATTTGAGTTGGTCTATGGTACTGTAAACACCCTAAATAATTTTTTTCTGAAAATACTCCAAAAATCTGAAGTTGACTTGTTTTAAAACTTCTAACTTTAAAATAATTTTTTTAAAAGTCTTTAAGATGAAGATTTTAAAAGAATTTAAAATAAAATTAAAAGTATAAAAAACCAGAAGATTGGAGTAAAACAAGTCGACAAGTGGGTCTTGCTTCGAGGCAGGAACAATTCAACAAAAGTAAAGCCGAAAATCAAGGATGAAGATAAAGTCAAAACTATATCCTCACTCAAGATCAAATCAAGAATGGATGACCTCATCAAACCCATCCCAATTGAACCCAGTGCTGGACCTGAGCAGTTTGAATTAAACATCAAGCATTGTTTGAACCGAATGTTTTTAATTCAAACCAATATCGGATTTTTCTAGTATTGTTCATCCCTCATCCTTGGGATAAAATTTATCAAATCACCTTCTTACCTAGCCATTGATCAAGTGAAGAAATCAACAAATGCAAGCAAGGACCGGCCAGTTTAAAGTAGGGGTTCAAGGCACTTAGCCGGCCATGGCTAGGTGCACCCAATCAAGTCCAAAACTAGCCCACATAGGGCTGGTCCATGGCCAAAAAGGGACCACTCCATGGCTAGCCAAAAGGGGACCACTCCCCTCTCTATTCCACGCGAAAACCATGAAGGATTGGATCAAATTGGGTCTTGGGCCACCCGCCCCATGGAAAGGCCTAGAATGGCCCCCCTTGGCCTATAAATAGAGGCCAAGAGGGGGCGAGTTTTTCATCTTGAATCCTCTTAAGAGTTGTTGCACTTTGGGCTATTAGAGTGAGAGAATAGGCTGCTAGGGAGAGGCCTATAGAGGGAAAGGGGTGTTAGTCTCAAAACTCCTGGGTTTAGGTGAGAGAATTGAGTGAAAAGTAAGGAAAAAGAGGGTCGAGCACCATTTTTGGAGGCCATCTCCAAGGGAATCCAGGTAAGTGTTGGTTCTATCTTGTTTAAATTTTCATCTCTTCTCATTATTCAATTGAAAAGGAGTTGTATTAATGGAGCTTTGTCTCTCCCCATGATGTAATAGAAGTAGATGTGTTGAAATTTTCTTTTCCTTTGCTTATGCACTCTATGTGTTTGAGTTCTTGATTCTACCCCAATATATGTTATAAACACTCTATATCTTCTTATCCCCTCTATGCTTAAGCTATTAGATACATTTCAATTCATTTCCCTTCAACATTTAATTTTGGGATGTTGTGTTATTGCACTTTGATTCGCGTGAGTTTTGCATCACGTATGTTCTAAAACATGAAAACTGATTTTTAGCATCCTTGCATACATTGATTGTCTGATTTTTCATTTTCAAACCATAACTCTAAACTCTTCGAAATTTTGCACACCATATCTATACACATAGGCCCACTCCTTATAAAATTTTCAAGAATTTTAGAGTCGTGCAACCTCATAATTAAAATGGTGTAAGATCAGAAAAATTTTTGCAAACTGTCTGGTTCTTAGGCATTGTTATAAATGAATGATTTTTGCAAACTGTCGTGCAACCTCCAAAGCAAGGAAAACCGCTTTTGTTATACATCTCCGTGCATGTAAACGCTTTAGGAGCCCTGTTGGCTCAATACGAGGATGACACCCATAAGGAGTATGCCATCTACTATATTTCGAAAACTCTCTTAGCTTATGAACGAAATTATCAAGCCATGGAGAAGACGTGCTTGGCCCTAGTCTGGGCCTGCCAGAAATTCAGACACTACTTCCTAGATCATGAGATCTGGATAGTGTCCAAGCTTGATCCAATCAAGCACTTGTTCGAAAAACCCATTCTCACGGGTAGATTGGGCAAATGGCAACTCCTTCTAATGGAGTATGATCTAAAATACCATCACCAGATCTCCGTTAAGGGGCAAGCCCTAGCAGATTACGTGGCTGACTTCCCCTTGGAGGACGCATATCCCACTCTTGTCGAAATGCCTGATGAAGGCATATTGCAAAACCATTTTCAAAACCACATTTTGGCAAATTCTTTCGAAAACCAAGTGTGGAAGATGCACTTCGACGGGGCACGAAACCAACGAGGGGCTGGTGCCGGGATCATCCTAATCTCCCCTGAAAAGGGCGAGATTCCCATAGCAGTCCGCTTAGATTTCGAATGTTCCAACAACGTAGCTGAGTATGAAGCACTCATACAAGGCTTAAGGATTTCGAAAACTCTAGGGGCATCATGCATCGAGGTCTTTGGAGATTCGCTCCTTGTCATAAACCAGGTTTTAAAAATTTGGCAAGTACGTAATGAAAAACTACTTCCATATCACGAGTTGGCCACTCGATTGGTCCAATCTTTCCAGTCATGTAAGCTCACACACGTGGGAAGAGAGGACAATGGCATCGCCGATGCCCTCTCTTCCTTGGGTTCAGCCCTGAAGGTCGATCCCATTTCAGGGACCAGATCTTTGGAAATATGGCATGCGCCCCATCCATCCACACACGACTTGGATATTTGCCAAAACGACCCAGAGTCTATTGAAAAACCCTGGTTCTATGACATAAAACAATTTTTAGAAAATGGGGGATTCACTGAGGATGCCACATCCAAAGATAGGGCATTCATTCGTAAGATTTCGACCCGATACACCATTCTGGGTGGGGTCTTATACAAAAAGAGTTTTACCGGCATTCTGCTTAGATGTATCGACCTAGAGGAGGCTAGGATAGTGATGCACGAGTTCCACGATGGAGAATGTGGAGGTCATGTTAATGCCAACATGATGGCAATGAAAATACTTAGAGGGGGTTATTTTTGGTCCACCCTGAAAAAGGATTGTCACGATCATGTTAGGAAGTGTCATCCATGTCAAGTGCATGGGCACGCCATTCATATCCCTTCATCGGCATTGCATTCCGTGGTCAGCCCCTGGCCATTTACCATGTGGGCATTTGACATTGTAGGCCCCATATTTCCAAAGGCCTCGAATGGGCATCGTTTTATTTTAGCAGCCACGGAGTATTTCTCCAAGTGGGTGGAAGCCATTTCCCTAACGAATGTAATGGGGCAACATGTGGTGGCTTTCATCCGGAGGAATATCTTGGCTCGATTTGGGGTTCCACGAGACCTTGTGTCTGATAATGGTACCCCATTCAAGAACGAGCGGATGGTTAAGTTGTGCAACACGTATGGCATAACTCACCACTTCTCCTCACCCTACTACCCGCAAGGCAACGGCCAAGCCGAAGCCACAAACAAGACTCTCATTGGTATCATTGAGAAGACCTTAGAGAAGGGTAGGAGGTGGCATGAGAAGCTGGATGAAGCCTTATGGGCTTATAGGACTTCCATCCGGGCTCCCACGAATGCCACACCATTCGAATTGGTCTATGGCACAAACGCCATTCTTCCCATTCATACCCAACTGCATTCATTCCATACATCCATTGCACTCGACCTCCCCCTAGAGACGCTTCAGCATGCTAGGATGGCCGAACTAGATTTGCTAGATGAGAGGCGACTCCTTGCCATGGATCATGCTCGTGCATACCGGCAAAGGATAGCCCGACATTATGGCAAATACATGAGACCTCGCCACTTTGAAGTGGGAGATCTGGTCTTGAAAACCATCCACCATCGTGGCCCACACCCCCTAGGCAAGTGGCGCCCCAACTGGGATGGACCCTATGTTGTGCGAGCAACCACTACGAACAATTCGTATTGGTTGATCGATGTGAGAAGGTAGGAATTTAGCAGATCCTATCAATATTCAATACTTAAAGAAGTATCATGTGTAGGATCTGGATTAAATTCCAGTTTTTTGAAAATTTGAGAGGGATAGCTGCCCTGAGACATGTGAATAAGGTGCAAAGGCGAACTCGTGTGACCCTAAGTGAGAGAATTCGCACTTGTGAAAGAGTGGAGTTTTCAAAATCGTGGTTGCATTTCAAAATCCTTCATCTTACAAAGAAGGGCCTAGTTCAACATAGCAAGATACTTGCAAGTAGTACGTGCTATTTCTAAATAGGCTGATCTGGAATGGATCGAGTGTAGGCTTGGGATAAGTCCTCCCCTCTTCTCTCCTCCTTCTAAAAGGAAAACAAAGGCCCAAATCAAAAGGGAATTTCCCATTTAAAAATCTCTTTCCAAAAGAAAGAAACCAGACTTGAAAAAGAAAAATCGATTCTCTTATGAAAAAGAGGGATTAAAGAAAAAATACTCCCAAAGGGAGACCCTCTATAAAAAAGGAAAAAGAGGCCAAAAAGCTCAAAAAGAGCAGTTTTCCGCCTTCTGTGCCTCAAACCACGGGACGCTTCAGAAGGGACCGTGGTATCTCTTTCCCATCCCTGGCTTATCCCAAGCTAAAGCATGGTTCATTTCGAGGAATCCTAAAGTAAAAATAGGATTTACTTACTTGAATTTCATCTTGTTTGAGAATTCGACGTTTCGAGTAAGGCGTAGGGATTTGAAATGAAGCTTGTTTTCTTATAAAACCTCCGCTAGATAAGCGAGTGTTAAGACTCAAACAAGGGCAAGCACGAAGAGCTCGAGATCCTTGAGATCGAGACTCAAGACAGTTGTCCCTTTTGTAAATAGCTTTTGTAAATAAGTTTTAAAAACCGAACATCGAACAGCATAGGGTTTTTGCTCACTTGGAGCAGTAGGCCTTGTAAGTCTCTAGAGTTCGACCACACCTGGTCTCTGGGAGGTCGCCACTCTTGGCACCACACCCATGTCATCTGCATTCCACGCATGGTACTTGCATGAACATGATCCCATTTAGGACCAGATTCCATAAGTGAAACCCTTTGGCGTGATATCTCCTCCTACCAGAGTTTGTAAAATTGGGATTTTTGCTAAAATGGGACGATCCCATATTCTTCGTGGCTAGATCTAGGGAGACATTAAAAGGGGTGTTTGTCATCTTTGCCCTTATCCAAATCGATTTGGACAAGGCCAAAGAGGGGCATCTGTAAACACCCCGAAATCCCACGAATTCCTTAAACGAATCTGGTTTTGATACAAGCAGCCCCAAAGGGCCATTTTGAGTTTGGAAACCCAGGAGCCTTCCAAACAACCCTGTATATGTGTTTTAAACTTTATCTTTCAAAAACATAGGATATAGCTTTCGAAAACCCTTTTAAAACATGTTTTGAAACCCCGAAGTGGCTTGGCCCGATCAAGACAGGACCAGGAGAGCCAAGAAGAGCCCGGAACCGGAGCACCTGTCGAGCCCGGCACAGCATCTCTTGCATCTAATTCACATCCCAGGATCTCGAACGTCCAAGACCCTGTTCTTATCAAAAAAATCATTTGAAGTCATCTCCGGAAGGCAGAAACGGAGGCGGACGACTATGTTGGCGAAGACCCAACGCAGACGGAGTACTGATGCTGTCAGGCCCCGCACGAATCGTCCGTCTCGAACCCGGCCCGAAGGAGTCAGAGTTCAGTTTGGATTGGATCTGGACCATATATATCCAGATCCCAATCCAAACCCATATGTGGACTTGGATTTGGATTTGGATCCAGAGATCCAATCCAATATCCATATCCATGGCCCACATCACCTTCTCATAAATGGAGGTGGGGCCCACTTGAAATTCACGTGGGATATTGGGCATGAGAGAGAGTGGGGGTGATAAATATCAAGAGTGTTGTATTAAGCTTGACTTGTGTGTCAAGTTTGGGTTTAATCTTGTGGTTTAGCCTAATTGAGTGGGTTTAAGCTTGTAATTAGCTAAAACCTAACCTAGGGCTGCACCAACATGGGGTGATCAAGGTCTATGGGCCATGCTAAGGGAGCTCCATCACCTAAACCTAGCCAAAAATGCCTAAACCTAGCCTAAACCCCTAATCCCCTCCTAATCTGAACCTAATCACCTAACCCACTTCCCTAATCCCGGCCTAATCCCAACCTAATCACCTAACCCACTCCCCTAATCCTTCCCTAAACCTAGATTAATTTCCCTAATCCTAGCCTAAACCTAGCCTAAACCTAGCCTAAACCACCTAACCTAGCTCACTAAACCTCACCCTAAAACCCAACCACCTAACCTAGCCCTAAACCACCCTTAGCCCACGATTTTCCTAAACACCTAGTTTTAAAATATCTGGCCCAATCCCATCCAGCCCACCTTATCTACATACTACCCTACCTAAACCACCTAACCACTACCCACAACCCAGCCCTAACCGACCTACCCATCCCCTATTTAAACCCCCCCCATTGTGGGCGGGTTTTCCAAGTGGGAACCACTTTCCACTCCCAGCCGGGCCCTCTTCCTCTCCCATCTCTCACCCGTCTTCCCAGCAGCTCCAGCCCCACCAGCCGCCACCTGCTCCGCCACTCTCCCTCTTCCATCCACCATCACCGCCCCACCAGCCGGACGCCACCACCTCACTCAGCCGGGCCCTCTCCTTCTCCCATCTTCCACCAGCCGACAGCCACCTTTGCCGCCACTCCTTCCCATTCGGTAAGTCCCCCTAACTCCCTCAAAACCACTCTCTACCACCTCCCCACTCTTAGCCACCCATCTTCCCCTTAGCTCAACCTCTTTGCCGCCACCATCTAAGCCTAGCCGAACCTAGGATAACCCAAGTGGCTGGCCACTACTCAGCCACCACCTCCCATTCGGCCGACCTCCCCCTAGGCGTCCTATTTGGCCTTCCCACTAACTCACCTTTTAGGGCCAGTTTTCCCTAAGTCCCTAACTTCCCTAGTGACCCTAAGACCCACTTAGTCAGCCACTCTAAACTCCCTACTTGGAGGCGCCGCCCACTTGCCACCGGTCCCCTTCGAGGCGTCCATCCCGCGCCCCATTTGCAGCCGGCCAGCACTCTTGGTCACACACCTTCGCGGAGCTCCCGTTTGCAGCCCAAAGCCAAGGCCACGCTCAAGCAAGACCTCTACGGACCAGCTACTTGTAAGTTTCTAAACTCGGTCTTTAGTCATACGCTTGCTTGAAATTCAATTTGATACGGGGTTGTAATAACGGAGCCTAGTCTCCCCCCGCTTGTAATAACGTGGCTTGGCACAACCACACACGTGCACTCTCTTAGTCGTGCACAACTTTGAACACACACGGGCCTAATCAGCCCCTAATATATAAGTATACGTATATATTTCATTTCCGAAGGGTTTTGTTTAAGTTGGGTGTGTTGTCTTTCAATTTAAACACTCTCACACACATTGAGCTTTCGCTCTTATTTGAAAGACCCAAGTAAGGGCCGACCTATACTATTTGGGTTTCATTTCATGTCGTGTGAGTAAGTCTTTCAATTTAAACACTCTCACACACATTGAGCTTTCGCTCTTATTTGAAAGACCCAAGTAAGGGCCGACCTATACTATTTGGGTTTCATTTCATGTCGTGTGAGTAAGTCTTTCAATTTAAACACTCTCACACACATTGAGCTTTCGCTCTTATTTGAAAGACCCAAGTAAGGGCCGACCTATACTATTTGGGTTTTATTTCTTGTCGTGTGAGTAAGTCTTTCAATTCAAGCACTTTCACACACATTGAGCCTTCGCTCTTACTCCCAAGACCTTAGTAAAGGCCTTATTGCAGTTATATTTGGGTTTCATTTATGTCGTGTGTGTAGTACTTCAATTCAAGCACTCTCACACACATTGAGCCTTCGCTCTTACTCCCAAGACCTTAGTCAAGGCCATACTGCAATTTATATTTGGGTTTAATTTCATGTCGTGTGTGTAAGTCTTTCAATTCAAACACGCACCCACATTGAGCCTTCGCTCTTATTTGCAAGACCCGAGTAAGGGCTCATATACATAAAATATATACATATCTCCCTTCGGTTATTTCCCTTCGGTTATTTCCCTTCGGTTATTTCCCTTCCGCTATTTCCCTTCAGTATTGTCTTTACATTTCGGGTTTTCCCTTTGGAGTAGCGTGAGTTTGCATTGCATCTACGCCATACCACGAGGTAGGACGCATATTGCATCGAAGCAACCCCCGCTCGAATTCGCCCATGTAGTGGAGTGTTCATAACACACAAACTAGGCGACCCAAAAAGGGATAAAAGAAAAAGACTTAGGCACGTGCAAATCCACGTGATCTAAAACATGCAATCGCATCTTAAAGACCCGAAATAGACACCTCGAATCGTTTCGTAGACTTTCTCCCTAAAACTCGATTTTTGCAAAAGCGTACAGACTGACCCTTGCGCATCGGTGCAAGAAGGTCTGCGACGACAAGAGCTCACTTGCTCACAGTCGCCACGTTTAGAAGTCAGTGTTAAAAATATCTTCGCTAGCTTAAGTAAGCTAGCTGGCACGCCCTGTTTGTATATCTAGGCCTTAGACGCACGATAAGATCCACTCCAAGCCACGAAAGAGGCAAAGAGGCGGGGATTTTCGCGCGTCTACAGTTAGGATTAGGGGAATTAGGCTAGGTTTAGGAAAGGATTAGGGAGGTGGGTTAGGTGATTAGGTTGGGATTAGGTCGGGATTAGGGAAGTGGGTTAGGTGATTAGGCTAGGATTAGGCCAGGATTAGGGTAAAGGGCTAGGATTAGGGGTTTTGGCTTAGGATTGGGTTAGGAAGCTCCCTTTGCATAACCCATAGACTTCATTGCATCATGTTGGTTTTGGCTCATACAAGCTTAAACCCACACTAATTAGGCTAACCCACATGATTAACCCCAAACTTGACACACAAGTCAAGCTTAATACAATTCCCCTCATGCTTATCCTCCCCATTCTCTCTCATGCCCATAATCCCACGTGAATTTCAAGTTGGCCCCACCTCCACTTATGAGAAGGTGATGTGGGCCATGGATGTAGATATTGGATTGGATCTCTGGATCCAAATCCAAATCCAAATCCATACATACGTTTGGATTGGGATCTGGATATATATGGTCCAAATCCAATCCAAATTGAATTCTGACTCCTTCAGGGTATGTTCGAAACGAACGGTTTGTGCGGGTTCTGACAGCATCAGTACTCCGTCTACATTGAGTCTTCGCCAACATGGTCGTCCGCTTCTGTTTTCACCTTCCGGAGATGATTTCATATGATTTTTGCTGATAACAGGGACTTGGACGTTCGAGATCCTGGGGGTGGATCTAACACGAGAGTTGCTGTGCCGGGCTCGACATGTATTATGGTTTCGGGCTCTCTTTAGTTCTTCTGGTCCTGCTTTCATCAGGCCAGGCCGCTTTGTGGGGTTTCAAAATGTGTTTTAAAAGGTTTTAAAAGCATATAATACATATTTTAAAACATATATCATTTAAACATATGTACAGGGTCTGTCTGGAAGGCTCCTGGGTTTCCAGACTTAAAATAGCCCTTTGAGGCTGCTTTTACAAAACCAAGTTTATTTGAGAAGTTCGTGGGATTTCGGGGTGTTTACAAAGATTACCAAGAACTCGACAACCTCAGAATTAATTTTTATGGATAATGATCGAGGGGGCTGGGCGTTGGCGTTTTATGATAGTGCTGAACTGGAGAATGGAAAGAGAAGGGAAGAGGGCAATTTAGGTTTTGGTTATCCTTCAATTTCCTATTCGGATCTGGAAATAGCGATAGTCTTTACGTCAAGGGAATAATCTAATGGCTAGGGAGATTGGAGGGATCTGCACTTTGTGATGGTTATTGTCTGTTCATATAATGGTGGTGGAAGCCATGGCTTTAGAGGCATTTCTTCGTTATGCTTTTAGGGCTGTCACTGTTTGGAAGTTGAAAGTTTTCTTTCCCTTTGTTCTGCTGAAATTTTCTCGGCGTTTGGTTTTATTATTGGTTTCCTTGCTTGCAAGAAAGGATTTGTCAAGTATGCGTTTAGAGCTAGCACTATTTCGAAGTTGAAATTTTTGGTTCATCGGGAGAAGTTTCGGGTAGTGGTCTGGTCTATAATTATTTCTCGTCCGTTCCTCAACGGAACTTGTTACTAAGAAATTGCGTGAGGAACTCGAGGCTGACAGTAATTAGTCTTTGAGCCTGAAAAGTCCGTAGTTTCTCGCTATCATAATGGTTTCTCTAAACCTTGAGATTTTCAACCTGCATTAATCCAGACAAGAGTACTCTACATTCTCCATGCTAAAAAAGTACCTTTGACACACTCTCTCTCTGAATTGATTTTTCTCTGGAACAACTGTATCTTGAATGTGGCTGGCGCGTTCTCCTCCTACTCATTCGTCTCAAGACCAGCAACAACATAATACCATTGTAATTTTCATTTCTCTTCTTGAGGCTAATGGGTGAATGGTATAGAATACTGCTGCATGTTTTATCCGGAAGATAGTGCTTAGTATTATCATTCTCCCTTTGTACATTGTTACCAGAGACAAAGAGAAACCATCTTCTTGTGTACTTGCAGAAACAGCTCGCTTCGATGGTTGAGAAGGCCTCTATTGAAGACGTAATGAAGGTATTGATGGCGTCTAGGAAGCAAGAGATGCACCACCTTTGGTCTACCTGCTCGCACCTCGTCGCCAACTCAGGATTACCATCCGAGATCCTCTCCAAGCATCTTCCAATCGACGTTATCTCCAAGATCGAAGAGCTCCGCCTGAATTCGACACTTTCCAGACGATCCCTCCTCCATGACATGGGCGGCTCCTCCTCCTCCTCTTCCCCTTCTGCCACCACTGGCGGTGATGATAAGCCACAAAAGATCCGACGAATGCAGCGTGCTCTCGACTCCTCTGACGTTGAGCTTGTGAAGCTCATGGTTATGGGGGAAGGTCTGAACCTCGACGAAGCACTTGCGCTCCATTATGCTGTGGCAAATTGCAGCAGGGAGGTTGTTAAGGCTCTGCTGGAGCTGGGCGCTGCCGACGTCAACCACCGGGCCGAGCCCAGCCAGAAGACGCCACTCCACATTGCTGCGGAGATGGTGAACCCAGACATGGTTGCAGTGCTGCTGGATCACCATGCTGACCCCAATGTTCGGGCGGCTGACGGGGCGACTTCCATCGACATACTGCGGTCGCTCACTTCCGACTTCCTGTTTAAGGGCGCAGTCCCTTGCCTCCCTCATATTGAGCCTAACAAATTAAGGCTTTGCCTGGAGCTGGTTCAGTCTGCCGCATCAGTGCTTTCGAGAGATGAGTGCAATGGAAGCGCTGGAAAGAGCAGTGGCGCACCGGGAATGGAAGGACAGATGGCGTATCTAAATCTTGGTGGTGCAGATTTGGGCTGTAAATACGACAGTGAGTCCGGGAACGACGGCGAGAGGTACTATAATCAGATTCCGGGGTCTCTCTATTCACATGGCTTTTAGCCTTCTCCCTCCCTCTTTCTCTTGTAGCTGCTTTACTCTCTGAATTTGAATTTCTTGCTACGGTTTTCGTGTAGACTGCTGAGTATAACATGATGCCCTCACCTCTCCTATAGAACGTTTTTTGACGTTTGAATCTGCTCTCTCGAAAAATACTCAAGGCACCTATGGGCTCCGATCGAAAACTCTCTCTCCCCTCTCCTATAGAACGAGAGATGGTGAACGTTTTAATGCGCTTTCTGTTCTTTTGTTTTATTTGTATAATGATACTGAGAGTTGCACCGACATCAGGGTCAGGGTCATGCATTACGCATCACAATTTTCGTAAAATGCTACAGCTAGACTGTCTCTTTCTCTCTCTCTCTCTCTCTCTATATATATATATATATATTATATAGCTGTATACCTATATATATAACTAGGTATATTACATTATTTTTACGAGGATGTCAAGGAGATCTTTCTGATATCTCTTTAGTTGGTAATGAGGTCATGGGCTTTCTATATATGTCCAACCTACAGTAATCTTGGTTCGATATTTTGCAATGCTCCTTGAGATTTGATGGAGAGACATCACGCTCATTCTCTGTCTTTTCTTGGCCCTTTTTTTGCAAGATGAAATACCCCATGAAGGCATCTTTGCAAATGAATTTCAAAACCATGTTTTAGCAAATTGTTTTAATGAAGATCGAGTATGGAAGATGTACTTTGATGGGGCAAAGAATCAACAAGGGGCTGGGAATCATCCTCATATCTCTTGAGAAAGGAGAGATCCCAATTGCAATTCGGTTAGATTTTTCATGCTCAAATAAAATGGTTGAATATAAAGCACTCATACAAGACCTAAAAATTTTGAAGTCTTTGAAGATTTTATGCTTGTTATAAACCAAGTTTCGAAAATTTGGCAAGTCAAAAATGAAAAACTCATACTATATCACGACTCAATTGGTCAATTCCTTCAAATCATGCAGACTCACCCACATAGTTTGAGAGGACAACACCATAGCAGATGCCCTCTCATCCTTAGGCTCATCTCTAAGAGTCGACCCCACCATGAGAACTCGATCCTTAGAAATTTGACACTCACCCAATTCATCTACCCACAATTTGGAGATTTGCCAAAATGACCAAAATTCTATTGAAAAACCTTGGTTTCAAGACATTAAAAACTTTTTGAAAAATGGAGGATTTCTCGAATTTGCTTTTTTTAAAGACAAAGCTTTTATTTGAAAGATTTCTACCTGATATGTGATTTTGGGAGGAGTTCTTTACAAAAAGAGTTTTACCGGCATCTTATTGAGATGTGTAGACCTTGATGAGGCTAGGACCATAATGCATGAGTTCCACAATGGAGAATGTGGAGGCCATGTCAATGCAAATATGATGGCCATGAAAATACTTAGGGTCAGTTATTTTTGGTCCACCCTTAAGCAAGATTTCCATGATCATGTTAGGAAATGTTATCAATGTCAAGTGTATGGACATGCCATTCATATCCCAGCGTCCACCTTGCATTCCATTGTGAGCCCATGACCCTTCACCATGTGGGCATTTGACATCATAGGACCCATCTCCCCAATTGCATCGATTGGACATAGGTTCATCTTAGGAGCCACTGAATATTTTTCTAAATGGGTTGAAGCTACTTCCTTGGCTAATGTCCAAGGACAACATGTAGTGGCATTCATTATGAAAAATATCTTGGCTCGATTTGGAGTTCCATGGGACCTAGTGTCGGATAATGACACCCCTTTCAACAATGAGAAGATGGAAAAGTTATGTAATACCTATGGCATAACTCAACACTTCTCATCACCCTACTACCCTCAAGGCAACAGACAAGCCGAAGCCACGAACAAGACTCTCATAAACATCATTGAGAAAACCTTAGAGAAGGGTAGGATATGGCTTGAGAAGCTTGATGAAGCCTTATGGGCTTATAGAACTTCCATCCGAACACCCACAAATGCCACACCATTTGAGTTGGTCTATGGTACTGTAAACACCCTAAATAATTTTTTTCTGAAAATACTCCAAAAATCTGAAGTTGACTTGTTTTAAAACTTCTAACTTTAAAATAATTTTTTTAAAAGTCTTTAAGATGAAGATTTTAAAAGAATTTAAAATAAAATTAAAAGTATAAAAAACCAGAAGATTGGAGTAAAACAAGTCGACAAGTGGGTCTTGCTTCGAGGCAGGAACAATTCAACAAAAGTAAAGCCGAAAATCAAGGATGAAGATAAAGTCAAAACTATATCCTCACTCAAGATCAAATCAAGAATGGATGACCTCATCAAACCCATCCCAATTGAACCCAGTGCTGGACCTGAGCAGTTTGAATTAAACATCAAGCATTGTTTGAACCGAATGTTTTTAATTCAAACCAATATCGGATTTTTCTAGTATTGTTCATCCCTCATCCTTGGGATAAAATTTATCAAATCACCTTCTTACCTAGCCATTGATCAAGTGAAGAAATCAACAAATGCAAGCAAGGACCGGCCAGTTTAAAGTAGGGGTTCAAGGCACTTAGCCGGCCATGGCTAGGTGCACCCAATCAAGTCCAAAACTAGCCCACATAGGGCTGGTCCATGGCCAAAAAGGGACCACTCCATGGCTAGCCAAAAGGGGACCACTCCCCTCTCTATTCCATGCGAAAACCATGAAGGATTGGATCAAATTGGGTCTTGGGCCACCCGCCCCATGGAAAGGCCTAGAATGGCCCCCCTTGGCCTATAAATAGAGGCCAAGAGGGGGCGAGTTTTTCATCTTGAATCCTCTTAAGAGTTGTTGCACTTTGGGCTATTAGAGTGAGAGAATAGGCTGCTAGGGAGAGGCCTATAGAGGGAAAGGGGTGTTAGTCTCAAAACTCCTGGGTTTAGGTGAGAGAATTGAGTGAAAAGTAAGGAAAAAGAGGGTCGAGCACCATTTTTGGAGGCCATCTCCAAGGGAATCCAGGTAAGTGTTGGTTCTATCTTGTTTAAATTTTCATCTCTTCTCATTATTCAATTGAAAAGGAGTTGTATTAATGGAGCTTTGTCTCTCCCCATGATGTAATAGAAGTAGATGTGTTGAAATTTTCTTTTCCTTTGCTTATGCACTCTATGTGTTTGAGTTCTTGATTCTACCCCAATATATGTTATAAACACTCTATATCTTCTTATCCCCTCTATGCTTAAGCTATTAGATACATTTCAATTCATTTCCCTTCAACATTTAATTTTGGGATGTTGTGTTATTGCACTTTGATTCGCGTGAGTTTTGCATCACGTATGTTCTAAAACATGAAAACTGATTTTTAGCATCCTTGCATACATTGATTGTCTGATTTTTCATTTTCAAACCATAACTCTAAACTCTTCGAAATTTTGCACACCATATCTATACACATAGGCCCACTCCTTATAAAATTTTCAAGAATTTTAGAGTCGTGCAACCTCATAATTAAAATGGTGTAAGATCAGAAAAATTTTTGCAAACTGTCTGGTTCTTAGGCATTGTTATAAATGAATGATTTTTGGTTCATTGGAAAGATGTGTAGACACGCAAAATTCTCACTTCTGGTTCTTAGGCCCAAAGTGAACCTTTTCGTGTGTCTAAGTCATTTTTATAACAAGGGTGTGCCAGCTAGCTTACTCAAGCTAGCGAAGTAAGTTTTCAAAATCTGACTCTTTCGAGGCGACTGTGAGCAAGTGAGCTCTTTTCGTCGCAGACCTTCTTGCACCGATGTGCAAGGATCAGTCTGTACACTTGGCAAAGTCGTTTTAAACAGATAACCTCTTTGAAAATACTCGAAGTGTTTGGGTTTTGTGTTTGTTTGATTGCAAGTTTTATTTCACGTGGGATTTGCACGTGCCTATGTCTTTCACTTTTATGCTTTTTAGGGCTAGCTAGGTGTGTGCGCAAGTGACCTAAGTTGGGCGATTTTTGCACGGGAGTGGGGTTTGCTTTGATGCAATATGCATCCTAACTCGTGGTATGACGAATATGCAATGCAAACTCACACAACTCCAAGGGAAAACCTGAATTGAAAGACAATGAATGCTTAAGGGAAATTACGTAAAGTAAATTGCAAAAGGGAAATTGCAAAAGGGAAATATGGCTATATCTTAAGAGCGGAAAGGCTCAATTGTGTAAGTGTGTGTCGTGTATATATGGAAAGACTACTCACACAGCTGAACCTTAAAACCCAAATCTTAAAGACATACCGGAAGGGAAATACTTATAATATATATGGGCCCGAAGGTCGCCAACGTGTGCGTGGGTGTTGTGTATATATGTAAAGACAACTCACACAACTTGTAATGTAAAACCCAAATATAATTGCAATATGGCCCTTACTAGGGTCTTGGGAATAAGAACGAAAGCTCAATGTGTGTGAGTGTAGAATTGAAAGACCACGCACACGACTTGAAGGAAAACCCAAATAAAATTGCAATATGTCCCTTACTAGGGTCTTGAGAATAAGAGCGAAAGCTCAATGTGTGTGAGTGTGGAATTGAAAGACCACGCACACGACTTGAAGGAAAACCCAAATAAAATTGCAATATGGCCCTTACTAGGGTCTTGGGAATAAGAGCGAAAGCTCAATGTGTGTGAGTGTCGAATTGAAAGACAACACCCATGACTTGTAATGGAAAACTCACGCAACCGAATATATATAAATATAACTATATCTTAGGGGCTGTCAAGGCCCGTGTGTGTGCCAAAAAGAGTGTGCAGCTAAGAGCGGAAAGGCTCAAGTGTACGTGTGTGTTGGTGTGTCAAAACCACATTATTACAATCGGGGGGAGACAACGCTCCATTATTACAACCCCGTATCAAAATTTAATTAAATGTAAGCAAGTTCATATAATGGACCGAGTTAGGCACTTACGTGTAGCTGGTCAGTGTTTAACCTGCTTGGCTTTGGCCTCGTGAGTCGCCTTAGGCAGCCGAAGGGGAGCTCCTTAGGTGGATATGGGCGACATGTAGGGGTGCTGGCCGGGTGGTATCTTGATGCTGGCCGAGTGGAAGGAGCAGCAGGTAGGGGTGCTGGCCGAGTGGAAGGAGCAGCAGGTAGGGGTGCTGGCCGAATGGAAGGTGTTGGCTGAATGGATGGAAGATGGTGTTGGGGAGTGGTGAAGGCAAACTGGGAAGTGGGTGACTAAGGGAGGTGTTGATCTAGGAGCTAAGGTGGGTGGTGTTGAGGGAAGGTAGTGGGGTATGGTGTAGGTCGGCCGGGTGTAAGGGAGAAGGGAAGGATGAAGGTTGGCGAATGGATGGGAGTGTGCGGTTGGGAAAGAAGGAGGTGAAGGGTTAGATGGGGTTGAGGTGGGGTACTAATCGTGAATGGAGGTGGTGTTGGTGGATGGAAGTGGTGGCCGACTGGTAGTGGAAGAAGAGTGGCAGCCGAAGGATGGAGCTCCTTACCGAAGATGGAAGATGGTGGAGTCGGTTGAAGTGGAGAGGTGGTGGCCGGGTGGAAGGAGTGGCGGTGGAATGGCAGGTCCTTGGAGCTTGGAGGGAGTGGGGGTGAGAGTACAGGAGAGAGAGTGGAACCCGCAAGGAAGGGGGGTCTTTATAGGCTGGAAATGGGATGGGTCGGTTGGTTAGTAGTTTAGGGTATGCGGTTAGGTGGGCTGGGACTTAGTGGTTAGGGGTTTAATTAGGTGCACTAAGGTGGGTTTAGGCTTAGTCGGTTAGGGTCTAGGTGGTCTAGCTAGGTGAGGTCGGCTAGGTGAGGTTGGGGCGGTTTTGGGTGAGAATGGCTAGGTTTGGGTTAGGTTTTTAGGGGAGATGGCTAGGTGAGGTGGGCTAGCTTAGGGATAGGTTTAGGAACCCTCCTTGGTGCCGGTTCCTTGCTCCATTTGCAGCCATGCCCAAGTTGGTGCAGCACCAGGTCAGGTGTAGGTGCATACAAGCTTAAACCCACACTTAGGCTAAACCCACAAGGTTAACCCACCCTTGACCAAAAGTCAAGTCTACCAACTTTCTCACTTATACTTTATCACCCTTTTTCTCTCTCTACCCAAGCTTTTCACGTGAAATGGTGTGGGCTCCTCACCTCCATTTATGAGAAAGTGATGTGGGCCATGGATGTAGATATTGGATTTGGATCTTGGGATCCAAATCCAAATCCAAGTACATGTTGGGTTTGGATCTGGATATATATGGTTCAAATCCGGCCCAAATCTGATTTTTTGATTCCTTCATGGCGTTTCAAAACGGACGGTTTGTGCGGGGCCTGACTTCATCAATACTCCGTCTTGCGTTGGGTCTTCGCCAATATTGTCGTCCGCTCTTCTTCTCACCTTCCGAAGTTCATTTTGAACAAATTTCTGATATCTGGGGCTTGGATGTCTGAGAATTTGGAGATGATTTTGCAACGAGAGTTGATGTGTCGGGCTTGAAGTATGCTCCGGGTCCGGGCTCCCCTTTGCCTTTTCGGTCCTACTTTCGTCAGGTTAGGCTGCTTTTGGGGTTTCAAAACACCTTTTTAGGTCTAAAACTATATGTATACAGTTTTAAAATATATATATGGTTTCAACATATGTACAGGATTATCTGGAAGGCTCTTGGGTTTCCAAACTCAAAATAGCCCTTTGGGGCTGCTTTTGCAAAACCAGGCATATTTGAGAAAATCGTGGGATTTTTAGGTGTTTACAGATGCCCCTCTTTGGTATTATCCAAATTTATTTGGATAATGGCAAAGACGACAACACCCCTTTCAATGTCTCCATAGATCTATCCAAGAAAATATGGGATCGTCCCAATTTTTGAGCAAAATCTCTCTTTTAAACCTGATAGGAGGAGATATCACGCCAAAGGGACCAACTTTTTATGATTTCTAGTCCTAAACGGGATCATGCTATGCAAGTGTTCATATGTGGATGTGCACATGCGTGACATGGATGAGACGCCTAGAATGGCGACCTCCTAGAGACCAGATGGCATGGTCGAACTCTTGAGACTTACGAAGACCTGCTGCTCCAAGTGAGCGGGCCCTATGTCGCTCGATGTTCGATTTTCAAAATCTATTTACAAAAAGGAAAAACTGCTTTTAGCCTCAATCTTAAGGATCTCGAGCTCTTCGCGTTCGCCTTTGCTTGAGTCTTGATACTCGCTAATCTAGCGGAGGTTTTATAAGAAAACAAGCTATATTTCAAAATTCCTACGCCTTACTCGAAACATCGAATTCTCAAACAAAATGAAATTCAAGTAAGTAAATCCTATTTTTACTTTAGGATTCCTCGAAATGAACCATGTTTTACTTGGGATAAGCCAAGGGGATGGGAAAGAGATACCACGGTCCCTTTTGAAGCGTCCCATGGTTTGAGGCATAGAAGGCAGAAAACTGCTCTTTTTTGAGCTTTTTGGCCTTTTCTTCCTTTCTTTTCTTTTTTTCATAGAGGGTCTCCCTTTGGAAGTATTTTTTCTTCAATCCCTCTTTTCCATAAGAGAATCGAATTTTTCTTTTTGATTCATGTTTCTTTCTTTGGGAAAGAAATTTTGGCGGGGATTTCCCTTTGCTTTTGGCCATATTTTCCTTTTGGAAGGAGAAGAGAAGAGGGGAGGACTTATCCCAAGGTCATACTCGATCCATTCCAGATCAACCTATTTAGAAATAGCACGTACTACTTGCAAGTATCTTGCTATATTGAACTAGGCCTTTCTTTGTAAGAAGAAGGATTTTGAAATGTAACCACGTATTTGGAAAACTCAACTCTTTCACAAGTGTGAATTCTCTCGCTTAGGTTTACACAATTTGCCTTTAAACCTTACTTTCGAGGTTTCAAAGTAGCTATCCCTAAGAATTTTTGAAAACAGGAATTTGACCCAAACCCTACACATAATACTTCTTTAAGTATTGAACATTGATAGGATCTGCTAAATTCCTACCTTCTACATCGATCAACCAATATGAGTTATTCGTGGTGATTGCACGCACAACATAGGGTCCATCCCATTTAGGACACCACTTTCCAAGTGGATGTGGGCCACGATAGTAGATGATTTTCAAAACCAGATCTCCCACTTCAAAATGGCGAGGTTTCATATGTTTGTCATAGTATCAGGCTATCCTTTGCTGGTATGCATGAGCATGATCCATAGCAAGGAGTCGCCTCTCATCTAATAAATCTAGTTCAGCCATCCTAGCATGCTGAAGCGTCTCTAGGGGGAGGTCGAGTGCAATGGATGTATGGAATGAATGCAACTTTGTATGAATGGGGAGAATGGCGTTTGTGCCATAGACCAACTCAAATGGCGTGGCATTCGTGGGAGTCCGGATGGAAGTCCTATAAGCCCATAAGTCTTCATCCAGCTTCTCATGCCACGTCCTACCCTTCTCTAAAGTCTTCTCAATTATGCTAATGAGAGTCTTATTCGTGGCTTCGGCTTGGTCGTTGCCTTGAGGGTAGTAGGGTGAGGAGAAGTGGTGAGTTATGCCATAGGTGTTGCACAACTTGACCATCCGCTCGTTTTTGAATGGGGTGCCATTATCGGACACATGGTCTCTTGGAACTCCAAACCGAGCCAAGATATTCCTCCTAATGAAAGCCACCACATGTTGCCCCTGTACGTTGGTTAGGGAGATGGCTTCGACCCACTTGGAGAAGTATTCAGTGGCTGCTAAAATGAACCTATGCCCATTCGATGCCTTTGGAAATATCGGGCCTACGATATAAAACGCCCACATGGTAAATGGCCAGGGGTTGACCAAGGAATGCAATGATAATGAGGGGATATGAATGGCGTGCCCATGCACTTGACATGGATAACACTTCTTAACATCATCGTGGCAATCCTTTTTCAGGGTGGACCAAAAATAGCCCGCTCTAAGTATTTTCATCGCCATCATGTTGGCATTAACATGACCTCCCCATTCTCCATTATGGAATTCATGCATAATAGTCCTAGCCTCCTGTAAACACCTCGAAATCCCACGAACTTCTCAAATAAACCTAGTTTTATAAAAGCAGCCTTAAAGGGCTATTTTAAGTCTGGAAACCCAGGAGCCTTCCAGACAGACCCTGTACATATGTTTAAATGATATATGTTTTAAAATATGTATTATATGCTTTTAAAACCTTTTAAAACACATTTTAAAACCCCACGAAGCGGCCTAGCCTGATGAAAGCAAGACCAGAAGAGCTAAAGAGAGCCCGAAACCAGAACACATGTCGAGCCCGGCACAACAACTCTCGTGTTAGATCCACCCCTAGGATCTCGAACGTCCAAGTCCCTGTTATCAGTAAAAATCGTATGAAATCATCTCCGGAAGGTGAAAACAGAAGCAGACGACCATGTTGGCGAAGACCCAACGCAGACGGAGTACTGATGCTGTCAGACCCCACACAAACCATTCATTTCGAACATACCCTGAAGGAGTCAGAATTTAGTTTGGATTGGATCTGGACCATATATATCCAGATCCCAATCCAAACGTATGTGTGGATTTGGATTTGGATTTGGATTTGGATCCAGAGATCCAATCCAATATCCACATCTATGGCCCACATCACCTTCTCATAAATGGAGGTGGGGCCAAATTGAAATTCACGTGGGATTATGGGCATGAGAGAGAATGGGGAGGATAAGCATGAGGGGAATTGTATTAAGCTTGACTTGTGTGTCAAGTTTGGGGTTAATCATGTGGGTTAGCCTAATTAGTGTGGGTTTAAGCTTGTATGAGCCAAAACCTAACCTAGGGCTGTACCAACATGATGCAATGAAGTCTATGGGTTATGCAAAGGGAGCTTCCTAACCCAATCCTAAGCCAAAACCCCTAATCCTAGCCCTTTACCCTAATCCTAGCCTAATCACCTAACCCACTTCCCTAATCCCGGCCTAATCCCAACCTAATCACCTAACCAACCTCCCTAATCCTTTCCTAAACCTAGCCTAATTCCCTTAATCCTAACCTAATCCTAGCCTAAACACCTAACCCACCTCACTAAACCTCACCCCAAAACCAGCCCACCTAGCTAAGCACTAAACTACTAAACCACCCCACCTAAAACTTAGCACACCATATCCCTAAAACCACCTAAACTAAATATCTGGCCCCCTTAAATATCTAGCCCACCTTATCACTAACCCACCACCACCTAACCACTAAACCGCCCTTTCAAAACCAGCCCAAACCGACTTTTGAAAATCCTATAAACCCCCCCACTAGTGGGCGGGTTTTTCAACTTCTTCCCAACACCTTGGGCCAGCCGAGCCCTTCCTCTTCTCTCACCTGCTCCACTCCACGTCGCCACCAACTGCCTGGCCTGCACCATCCTACTCTGCCACCAACTGCCCGGCCAACTCCATCCACCTTACACTCGGCTGCCCTCCTTGGACACCAACCTCCCTCTCCTATCCGGTTAGTACACTACTCTAACTCCACCCTATCTTCTCTCCCCCTCCACTCTCAGCCACCCATACCACCACAACACCACACCAACACAACCGTCCTGCCACTCTTCCCCATTCGGCCAGACACAACCCATTACATCACCCGCTGCCCTACCTTTCCATCCTAAACACCCCTAACTACCCCAGCCACCTTACCTCTTTCCCTAGGACCTGCCCTTCCTCCCCTTTAACCATCCCATAGCCAACACCCTAGCTAACTCCCTCGCCATTGCTAAACACCCCTAGCTACCCCAGCCGACCACCACCTAACCTGCCCCCTAGTCGGCCAACCACAGCTGGCTACACCTTGTCACACCCGTAGCCTTCCATCCTCTCCTTCAAACCAGCTCCTAGACACCCCTAGCTCCACCTTCCCTGGTACTTGCCCTACACCTTAGTGACACTCCCTAACTACCTCAACACCAAGACACCACAACAGCACCCTCCTAGTAACCGTCAAGCCCCAAGGCGCCACATCTGCCACCCTTGCTTCACCCGGCCAATCACTTCCTTGCTGTGCCATTCTGAGGAGCTCCCTCTTGCAGCCCAAGGCGACGCCCAAGCCCAAGCTCAAGCAAGTCACGTCCGGACTAGCTATACGTAAGTGCCTAACTCGGTCCTTATTTGTAGACTTGCTTAAGTTAAATTAAATTTGATACGGGGTTGTAATTATGGAGCATTGTCTCCCCCCGCTTGTAATAACATGGCTTGGCACACCCACACACACGTGCACTTGAGCCTACCTCGCTCTTAGTCGTGCACGATTTTGAACACACACGGGCCTAATCAACCCTTAAGATATAAATTTATTTATATAATTTAAGTTGCGTGGGGTTTTGCTTAAGTTGTGTGTGTTGTCTTTCAATTCTCGCACTCACACACATTGAGCTTTCGCTCTTATTTGCAAGACCCAAGTAAGGGCCATGTTATATTTTCCCTTGGGTTTAATTTCATGTTGTGTGCGTAATACTTCAATTCTCGCACTCACACACATTGAGCTTTCGCTCTTACTCCCAAGACCTTAGTCAAGGGGTTTAATTTCATGTTGTGTGCGTAGTACTTCAATTCTCGCACTCACACACATTGAGCTTTCGCTCTTACTCCCAAGACCTTAGTTAAGGCCATATTGCAATTTATATTTGGGTTTCATTTAAGTCATGTGAGTTGTCTTTCAATATACACACAACACCCATGCAACACATTGGCGACCTTCGGGCCCATATATATTATAAGTATTTCCCTTTCGGCTATGTCTTTAAGATTTGGGTTTTAAGGTTCAGCAGTGTGCGTAGTCTTCACATATATACACGGCACACACTTGCACTATTGAGCCTTTCCGCTCTTAAGATATAGCCATATTTCCCTTCTGCAATTTCCCTTCGGCAATTTACATTACAAGTCATTTCTCTTCGGCATTGTCTTTCAATTTCGGGTTTTTCCTTGGGAGTTGCGTGAGTTTGCATTGCATATATGCCATACCACGAGTTAGGATGCATATTGCATCAAAGTAAACCCCATACTCCAGCTCAAAGTCGCCCCACTTAGGTTACGTGTTCATAACACACACCTAGTTGGCCCGAAAAGGGATAAAAAGAAAGACATAGGCACGTGCAAATCCACGTGAAATAAAATCTGAAAATCATACAAAAACAACCCGAGTCAAACACCTCAAAACGTTCTCTTAGATTCTCATACTTCAAAACTTGATTTTTAAGCGTATAGACTGACCCTTGCGCATCGGTGTAAGAAGGTCTGCGACGAAAAGAGCTTGCTTGCTCACAGTTGCCATGTTAGGAGTCAGATTTAAAAATTTCTCTTCGCTAGCTTAAGTAAGCTAGCTGGCACGTCCTTTTGCTTAATTAGAACTTAGACACACGAAAAGATTCGCTTCAGGCCTAAGAACCAGAAGCGGGAACTTTCTGCGTCTACAGGATTTGGCATGCCCGATGGGACGTGAGTCTTTTAAAAATCGAGTTACCTTAGGAATCTTGCGAAAATACTTTTTCCAAAAGGTGTTGTTTTTAACTCTTTCTTTATTTTACTTCATACGTAGGAAAATTTTGAAAAGCTTGAAAGCATGTCAAAATCCAACCCAAGTGAAGTGTCGAGCCAAGGCTCATGCGCATCAAGTTCTCACTCTAGGAGGATTTTGAAAAATAAAATCAAACTAGACGAGATAGAAGACTTGAGAAGGGAATTCGAGGCCAAAATCGATGCCCTCAGTGAAGAGGCTGAAGTAGGCGATTCATGTTCATCGAATGGTGAACAAAGGGCCAAGAAAAAAACTGAAAAACCTCGCAAGCACAAAGAGGCCTCCGTAATAGAAGGCAACCAATACCACGAGTCCTTCACACAAAAGGACCGTAAAGCCCTACAACAGCTGCTGAAAGGGCAAAATAAAGAGAAAAGGAGTTACGCCTTGTTTGATTTCCTTCCCATGGATTACGAAACAGACAGTGACGATGAAATACCAAACTTTCATCGGTATGATGGCATGGGAGACCCTAGGTCTCACTTGTAACTTTTCTCGCGTCGAGCCCATAAGAAAAAAAAGGACTCGATGAAATGGGTGTATTGGTTCCCTCTATCCCTTAAAGGCACAGCTGCCAAATGGCTGGCTTCCTACGATTTAAGCCAGTTCGCTACTTTTGAAGAGTTAGCGAACTGCTTCATGCAAAGATTTGCACATAACGTAGAAGTCACGCCGACTTTAAACACTTTAAGGGATACGAAGCAAGGCATGAACGAAGACGTACATGCCTTCATTATTCGATGGAGGTCCCTTTTGGGCCAAGTGCGAGAGCCAATATTCGAAGGATGCGCAGTCATGCTCATCTTGGATAATTTTAAAAGCGAGCTAAAGACCCTTCTCTCGCTCAATGAAATCTCAACTTTCCATAAGTTGATCAAAAAAGCATCCCTTTTCGAAACAAACCTGAAAAAGGGGATATACGATCATTTATGGAAAGGAAGTGTCGTTTCCAAAACTCGCTTGGAAAAGCCCATCACTTATGGGCTACCCACAATGGACAAAGGAGCAAAGCCCCATAAAATCACCAATGTCCGGGTGGATCCAGGTCTGGTGGGCACTTCAAAGAATTTTGAAAAATTAGAAAACAAAAGGGAGAGAAATTTCCAAAAGCCAATTGAAAAACGGGAGTACACACCGCTGGGGCAACCTGTGTCGGAGGTCCTAGACCTCCTACTTGCCCAAGGCATGATTGAACTTCCTGAAATCCCTGAGGGAGTCACTTCCAAAGGGGGATATTTAAACTGTTTTTGTAAGTATCATCGGCTCAAAGGCCATGATACCAAGCATTGTTTCTCCCTTTTAAACAAAATCGAGAACTTGATAGCAGAGGGCCGGCTCCAGGTCACTGCGGAACCTGAGCCAACTCAAGCTATCTTTAAAGAACCCTTTCCCAAGCATGTCAGTAGCAGTGGGAAAGGAAAGGAGGTATGTACCCTCACCTTTTCGAAAGATCTAGCGCATTCATCTGAGTCTGGTCGACCTACTTGTGCGTCTATGTAGACACGCGAAAATCTCCGCCTCTTCGCCTTTTTCAGGGCTTGGAGCGGATCCTCTCGTGTGTCTAAGGCCTATGTATGCAAATAGGGCGTGCCAGCTAGCTTACTTAAGCTAGCGAAGATATTTTTAACACTGACTTCTAAACGTGGCGACTGTGAGCAAGTAAGCTCTTGTCGTCGCAGACCTTCTTGCACCGATGCGCAAGGGTTAGTCTGTACGCTTTGCAAAAAATCGAGTTTTTGGAGAGAAAGTCTACGAAGTGGTTCGAGGTGTCTATTTCGGGTCTTTAAGATGCGATTGCATGTTTTAGATCACGTGGATTTGCACGTGCCTAAGTCTTTTCTTTTATCCCTTTTCGGGCCGCCTAGCTTGTGTGTTATGAACACTCCACTACATGGGCGAATTCGAGCGGGGCTTGCTTCGATGCAATATGCGTCCTACCTCGTGGTATGGCATAGATGCAATGCAAACTCACGCTACTCCAAAGGGAAAACCCGAAATGTAAAGACAATACTG
Source organism: Brasenia schreberi (assembly GCA_036023115.1). Taxonomy (NCBI): domain Eukaryota; kingdom Viridiplantae; phylum Streptophyta; class Magnoliopsida; order Nymphaeales; family Cabombaceae; genus Brasenia; species Brasenia schreberi. The sequence continues at coordinate 1,823,017 of JAYKKT010000039.1, forward strand.
AAGGGAAATGACTGAAGGGAAATAACCGAAGGGAAATAACTGAAGGGAAATAACCGAAGGGAGATATGTATATAGATTATGTATATGAGCCCTTACTCGGGTCTTGCAAATAAGAGCGAAGGCTCAATGTGGGTGCGTGCTGGAATTGAAAGACTTACACACACGACATGAAATTAAACCCAAATATAAATTGCAGTATGGCCTTGACTAAGGTCTTGGGAGTAAGAGCGAAGGCTCAATGTGTGTGAGAGTGCTTGAATTGAAGTACTACACACACGACATAAATGAAACCCAAATATAACTGCAATAAGGCCTTGACTAAGGTCTTGGGAGTAAGAGCGAAGGCTCAATGTGTGTGAAAGTGCTTGAATTGAAAGACTTACTCACACGACATGAAATGAAACCCAAAAAGTATAGGTCGGCCCTTACTTGGGTCTTTTAAATAAGAGCAAAAGCTCAATGTGTGTGAGAGTGCTTGAATTGAAAGACTTACTCACACGACATGAAATGAAACCCAAATAGTATAGGTCGGCCCTTACTTGGGTCTTTCAAATAAGAGCGAAAGCTCAATGTGTGTGAGTGCTTGAATTGAAAGACAACGCACCCAACTTAAACAAAACCCTTCGAAAATGAAAGTATATATATACACTTATGTATTAGGGGCTGATTAGGCCCGTGTGTGTTCAAAATCGTGCACGACTAAGAGAGTGCACGTGTGTGGTTGTGCCAAGCCACGTTATTACAAGTGGGGGGAGACTATGCTCCGTTATTACAACCCCGTATCAAATTGAATCTCAAGCAAGTATACAACCAAAGACCGAGTTTAGGCACTTACGAGTAGCTGGTCCATAGAGGCCTTGCTTGAGCGTGGGTTTGGCCTTCGCCTTGGGCTGCAAACGGGAGCTCTGCGAGGGTGGGTGAACAAAGGTGCTGGCCGGGTGCAAGTGGGGCGCGAGATAGGCGCCTCAAAGGTGGCCGATTGTAAGTGGGTGTCGCCTCGATGTGGGGGGTTAAAGGGGCTAGACCAAGTGAGTCTTAGGGGAAGGCCGAATGGGATAGGATGGTTAGGTAGTGGCCGGTAGTTTAGGTTATGCTAGGTTCGGCTAAGTGAAAAGGGTGGTGGCAAAGGGCTGAGATGATGATAGGGTAGGTGGCTAGGAGTGGAGAGGGAGTAGAGAAGGATTTAGGGAGAGTTGGGGAGTGCTTACCGAATGGGGAGAGGCGGTGGATGAAGAGAGAAGCAGCCGGATGTGGGAGCTCGGCTGGTTCGGTTGGGTGAAGGTGGTGGCGTCCGGTTGGGGATGGTGGTGGATGGAAGAGAGAAGGTGGCGGTGCAGGTAGAGCTGGTGGAGCAGGTGGAGAGTGGTCCGGTTGGGCTGGAAAAGGATGGTCCCGGCTGGGTGAGGTGAGGGCTCTAGCTTTTTTTAAAACCCACCCCCAAGGGGGGGGGGTTTAAATAGGGGATGGGTAGGTCGGTTAGGGTTGGGCTTGGGGTAGTGGTTAGGTGGTTTAGGTAGGGTGGTATGTAGATAAGGTGGGCTGGAAAGGGTTGGGCCAGATATTTTGAAAACTAGGGGTTTGGGTAGATTGTGGGCTAGGGGTGGTTTAGGGGTTTAGGGCTAGGTTAGGTGGTTGGGTTTTAGGGTGAGGTTTAGTGAGCTAGGTTAGGTGATTAGGCTAGGTTTAGGCTAGGATTAGGGAAATTAATCTAGGTTTAGGGAAGGATTAGGGAAGTGGGTTAGGTGATTAGGTTGGGATTAGGCCGGGATTAGGGAAGTGGGTTAGGTGATTAGGTTCAGATTAGGGGTGGATTAGGGGTTTAGGCTAGGATTAGGCGTTTCGGGTTAGGTTTAGGTGAAGGAGCTCCCTTAGCATGGCCCATAGACCTTGACCACTTCATGTTGGTGCAGCCCTAGGTTAGGTTTTAGCTAATTACAAGCTTAAACCCACTCAATTAGGCTAACCCACATGATTAACCCCAAACTTGACACACAAGTCAAGCTTAATTACTACACTCTTGATATTTTCCACCCCCACTCTCTCTCATGCCCAATATCCCACGTGAATTTCAAGTGGGCCCCACCTCCATTTATGAGAAGGTGATGTGGGCCATGGATATGGATATTGGATTAGATCTCTAGATCCAAATCCAAATCCAAGTCCACATATGGGTTTGGATTGGGATCTGGATATATATGGTCCAGATCCAATCCAAACTGAACTCTGACTCCTTCGAGCTGGGTTCGAAACGGACAATTTGTGCGGGGCTTGACAGCATCAGTACTTCGTCTGCGTTGGGTCTTCGCGAACATGGTCGTCCGCCTCCGTTTCTGCCTTCCGGAGATGACTTCAAATGATATTTTGATAAGAACAGGGTCTTGGACGTTCGAGATCCTGTGGGTGTGAATCGGATACAAGAGTTGCTGTGCCGGGCTCGACATGTGCTCCGGTTCCGGGCTCTTCTTAGCTCTCCTGGTCCTGTCTTGATCGGGCCAAGACACTTCGGGGTTTCAAAACATGTTTTAAAAGGTTTTCAAAAGCCATATCATATGTTTTTGAAAGATAAAGTTTAAAACATACATACAGGGGTGTCTGGAAGGCTCCTGGGTTTCCAGACTCAAAAATGGCCCTTTGGGGCTGCTTGTATAAAACCAGGTTGTTTTGAAGAAATTCGTGGGATTTCGGGGTGTTTACAGTCTACTCTTGTACTTTACAAGAAGCCCGCCCAAGTAGTCATCCGGGGACCACCAAGAGCTTAATCCCCGGCTAAACTAGTTTTAAAACTTCAAGGTGCTCCTAAACTCTCAATTAGAGCCAATTCAAGTACGAACCCTAGGTTGGTCATGGGGGAAGTGACTAGATCCGGAAGGATCTATCAACCCCCGCACCTACAAAGTGCTAAAAAGGTGGTTAGTGTGCCTGGCACCTCAAAAGCATGTATTCCTAGAGTTCAGCCGAAAGTAGACAATGGGAAAATCGTTTTAAACCCTTATGATTTCGAAAACCATCTTTCAAAGATTCCTATCCACATGTCCATCTTAGAGCTTATACAAACTTCGTCTAGGCATAGACTCGTGCTAGAGAAAATTCTAGAAAGAGCTAAGGTTAGTTCGAACATAAGTCCTGAATCCCTGTCTGACCAAGTGGCGTCAATAGGAGCAAAATCGCCCATCACTTTCTCGGAAGATGATGTAGATAGACCCTACGAGTCCCACAACCAGGCCTTGCACATCGAGGTGGTTCTGAATAACAACTCTCTGGACAGGTGCCTAGTCGATGGGGGAGGAGGGCTCAACATCCTTCCACTTTATGTGGCGTACCAAATCGGAGTCACCTTGACTTCTGTGAACCCAAGTCCCATCGTTATCACTGGATACGATGGGAATGCATCTAGACCTTTAGGATCGATCGAACTCTTGATCGAAATGGGAGGGATCACACACACGGGGGTGTTCCATGTCTTGGACATCCACCCCCATTATAACCTGCTGCTGGGAAGGCCTCGGATACACAGCTTGTGCACTATGCCATCCACCTTCCACAGGTGTGTCAAGATCCCTTTCAGGGACCAGGTCGTGGTAATCCTAGGTGAGAGTCACCCTCAGCTTCAGGAGATCATAAGCTCCCCTTGTTTGTCGAGCTCCTAGGCCCATAAGGCTAACCTGGGACAGACCATGGTCGAGCCACCAAGGCTCGTGTTAAACAACCCTAGGAAGGTTGTGTATGTGAAGAGGCCGCCCAAAGCAGGCCCCCTCCCAATCCTAACCCTTCTAGGAAGACCCAAACATCCCTTATTTCCAAAACCCCTGGACAAAAAGCCATACGAGCACAATATGGACGACAGCAAGTTCCAGGACCACGATTTGTATCATAATTTTTAAAAAAATAGAAAATCGTAGAACATGCTGTTGAACATGGGCTACATGCCCTATAAAAGTCTAGGGGTACAAAACCAGGGTCTCCTAGAGCCCATCCTTCCTAGGGCCAACCCAAGCCGATATGGGATCGGCTATACTCCCCAAATACCGCCAGAGCCACTCCCTGTGACCACCTGGGTCAAGGGTGCCCTAGAGCCTACCCTAGAAGAGACCTACGATTTAGACCTCTTATTCCGAGTCTAACCCATAGTATTTTCCCTTTGTAGGTATGATGGAAGATCCCTTTTATAAAAATACAAAAATATTTGAAAATTTTAAAATAAAAAAAATGGAAAATTTGCAAAAGCCAAAAACATTAGAAAATGAAAAACCCAAAAATAGGGTAGTTTGTATAGTTCCTAAAGTTCTTTTTTTGCAAAAACCCAAAAAAATCGAAAAATCTACAAAATACCAAAAAGATTTTGTATATAGCTACTCCTGGTAGGACTTAGGAAAAAGAAAAGGATTTCGAAAGGAACGTCGTCTGCATAGCCAGACCAAAAATTTCGAAATCAATTGAAAATCCAAGTATAAAACCAGGTCTTTTGAAAACTCACGCATTAAATTCCCTCGGGTCTAGAACCCATGAGAATGATCGAAGCCTAGAAATGGATCCCATTGAGGAATATCCACTTCTGAGCTCCCAAAATTTCATAAAATTCTCGATTTTGAAAGACCTTCCGATTCAGTAGGAGGAGATTTCATAGAGGTGAACCTAGGGAGTGATTCCAATCCCCAAACCATCAAGATAGGGGTATTTAAAGCTAAACATAGGAGATTTTAAAGGCTTAGGCTTTACAAAGTAAAGCTAAACCCTCAAAAATGTGTATTCGGGGTAGAGTCTGAAAGCTTCTAGGCTTTATGGTAAGCCAAAGGGGTATAGAAGTCGACCCCTCTAAGTGTTGAGCCATCATAGACATGGCCCCACCCTTCAATCTCACCCAAATTCGTAGCCTCTAGGGTCGATTACAGTTCGTTCGCCGATTTATATCAAATCTGGCGACTAGATGCGAACCCTTCAACAAGCTGTTGAGGAAGGGCACGAAATTCTTATGGGATGACGACTACCAGAAGTCCTTCGAGAGACTAAAGGCATACCTGGTTAATCCCCCCGTTTTGAATCCTCCGAAGCAAGGAAAACTGCTTTTACTTTACATTTCTGTGCATGCGAATGCTTTGGGAGCCCTATTGGCTCAATATGAGGATGACACCCATAAGGAGTATGCCATCTACTATATTTTGAAAACTCTTTTGGCTTATGAACGAAATTATCAAGCCATGGAGAAGACGTGCTTGGCCCTAGTCTGGGCCTGCCAGAAATTCAGACACTATTTCCTAGATCATGAGATCTGGATAGTGTCTAAGCTGGATCCAATCAAGCACTTGTTCGAAAAACCCATTCTCACGGGTAGATTGGGCAAATGGCAACTCCTTCTAATGGAGTATGACCTGAAATATCACTACCAAATCTCCATTAAGGGGCAAGCCCTAGCAGACTATGTGGCTGAGTTCCCCCTGGAGGACGCATATCCCACACTTGATGAAATGCCTGACGAAGGCATATTGCAAAACCATTTCCAAAACCACATTTTGGCAAACTCTTTCGAAAACCAAGTGTGGAAGATGCACTTCAATGGGGCACGAAACCAACGAGGGGCTGGTGTTGGGGTCATCCTCATCTCCCCTGAAAAGGGTGAGATTCCCATAGCAATTCGCCTAGATTTCGAATGTTCGAACAACATAGCTGAGTATGAAGCACTCATACAAGGCTTAAGAGTTTCGAAAACTCTAGGGGCATCATTCATCGAGGTCTTTGGAGATTTGCTCCTTGTTATAAACCAGGTTTTGAAAATTTGGCAAGTATGTAACGAAAAACTACTTCCATATCACGAGTTGGCCACTCGATTGGTTGAGTCATTCCAATCGTGTAAACTCACACACGTAGGAAGAGAGGACAATGGCATTGCCGATGCCCACTCCTCCTTGGGTTCATCCCTAAAGGTCGATCCCATTTCAGGGACCCGAACTTTAGAAATATGGCATGCGCCCAACCCATCCACACACGATTTGGATATTTACCAAAATAACCCAAATTCTGTTGAAAAACCTTGGTTTTATGACATCAAACATTTTCTAGAAAATGGGGGATTCGCCGAGGATGCCACATCCAAAGATAAGGCATTCAACCGTAAAATTTCGACCCGATACTCCATTCTGGGTGGGGTTCTATATAAGAAAAGTTTTACCGGCATCCTACTTAGGTGTATCGATCTAGAGGAGGCTAGGATAGTGATGCATGAGTTCCATGATGGAGAATGTGGAGGTCATGTAAACGCCAACATGATGGCAATGAAAATACTTAGAGCGGGCTATTTTTGGTCCACCCTAAAAAAGGATTGTCACCATCATGTTAGGAAGTGTCATCCATGTCAAGTGCATGGGTGCGCCATGCATATCCCCTCATCTGCATTACATTCCGTGGTCAGCCCCTGGCCATTTACCATGGGGGCGTTTGACATCGTAGGCCCTATATTTCCAAAAGCCTCGAATGGGCATCGATTCATTTTAGCTGCCACTGAATATTTCTCCAAGTGGGTGGAAGCCATTTTCCTGACCAACGTACTAGGGCAACATGTGGTGGCTTTCATTAGGAGGAATATCTTGGCTCGATTTGGGGTTCCACGAGACCTTGTGTCTGATAATGGCACCCCATTCAAGAATGAGCGGATGGTTAAGTTGTGCAACAGGTATGGCATAACTCACCACTTCTCTTCTCCCTACTACCCTCAAGGCAACGGCCAAGCCGAAGCCACAAACAAGACTCTCATTAGCATAATTGAGCAGACTTTAGAGAAGGGTAGGACGTGGCACGAGAAGCTGGATAAAGCCTTATGGGCTTATAGGACTTCCATCCGGACTCCCACGAATGCCACACTATTCAAATTGGTCTATGGCACAAACGCCATTCTTTCCATTCATACTCAATTGCATTCATTCCATACATCCATAGCACTCGACCTCCCCCTAGAGACGTTTCAGCATGCTAGGATGGCCGAACTAGATTTGTTAGATGAGAGGCGACTCCTTGCCATGGATCATGCTCGTGCATACTGGCTGTAAACACCCAAAAATTTTCAAATATTTTCAAAAACTCCTAAATTTTGAAAGCCAATTTAAAGCCTTTATGAACCTTTAAATTCAAAACCCCAAATTTTAAAGTTTAAGCCTTTTGGGGAATATTTCAAAATAAAGATTTTAAATTCAAACAACTCATGAGTTTTTGAAGCAGATAAACAGGTGAGACCCAATCTTGGATCCACATCGATTCCCAAAAAGCAAAGAAGATAAAGTTGGAGCATATCAGAATCAAGATCAAATTCTAAAGCTTATCCGAAACCAGGAGAAGATCGAGCTTATCCAGGACCCAGTTCAAGCTCATCCAATTCAAGAACATTTCAAGTTGAACTCGAGACCATGGTGAAGCCGTATGGAATCAAAATCAAAGTGGAGCCGGATCATTCAAAGAATCAAATACCAAATGAGGCATTGAATTGGAAGAGCCTAATTAGGCATACCCGGCCACTACTTGGTATCAAGTTCAATACATGCTAGGACAAAACATTAGACAAGCTTGAATCGGCTACACCCAAAGACTAAGTCGGCTGCAACTAGGCCCAGCCCACATGGGCTGGTTCAAGTCAACAAGAGGGACCACATATAGCTGGGCCAAATTGGATCAAGAACCAACAAGGAGCTGGTCCAATCCGCCCCATGGAAGGGGCTAGAAACCAGCCCCCTTGGCCTATAAAAGGGGCCAAGGGGGAGCAAGTTGGAGGAAGCTTGGGTTATCTTCATCTCTCATCAAAATTTTGGGAATTGGGGCTGGAAAAGAGGGCCTGCACAAGGGAAAATCGTGGGCTGCAAATGAAGGGAAAGAGAGGGGAAAAAGAGGGTAGACATAGGAGGGAGAGTGCGGAAGATAGAAGGAAGAAGAAGGGCTGGCCGGATTCCACTCTTGGAATTCCGGCCGATCGGAGACAAAAGTTGTAAGTACTTCTTCCTTTGTTGTTAAAACCTTCTTCCATATTAATTCAATTAAATTGGGGTTGTATTAATGGAGCAAAGTCTCCCCCCACGTTGTAATAGTGAGTAGATTTGATGCCCTCATTTTCATTTGCAGAATTTTCACTATTGCACATACGCACTCCACGTGTTTGCTTATATGCTTCTTCCCCAATATAATCTATAATCACTCTATATTCTCTACCCCCTCTATGCTTATGCCTATAAATATGATTTCCCTTCATTTCAATTCAGCAATTTAATTTGGGAATGTAGAGTTGTTGCATTTTAAATTCGGGTGAGTTTGCATCATTAGATTCTTAAAAACCGAAATCTGAACTTTCAGCATCTCTATATCTGATGATTGCAGCAATTTTAATTTCCGAACGGTTGATCCTTTTTATCTGAAATTTTGCACACTTATTATACACACCTTTGGGCACTCTGTATAAAATTGGCAAGATTTTAGGGCTGCTCAGCCACGTAATAAAAGCATATTAAGAACGACCAGATTTTTGCACTACTGTCTGTATAGTCAGATTTTCTGAAATAGAGGTTGGGTAAAAGTCCCATATCTCTGTCTACAGGAGTCCAAATTAGTTGATTTTTGATGCATTGGAAAGCTAACATCCATAGACTTCCAGCAACATCAAAATCATCAAAATCGGAGTCCTGAGCAGAGAGATACAGACTCATCTTTGAGTTTCTATATTTCTGAAACAGAACTGTTCCGAGTCAGTGAGGTGATTTGAGAAGATTATTTGTTTCTGATTCAATACTGCTCCAAATGCAGATTTGAAAAAGGCTATAGTCTCTCTACTACCAGCTTCGTCTGGTAAAATTTTGATAATTTTTGGAAGTCTGTGACGCCTTCAAAACTCCCCTAGAAAATAGCTCTAAAAACAGAATTCTCTATTTTCAGTAGCTTGTGTTTTTCCAAGTATTGAATCCGAGTGCACAAGTTCAACAAATTTTTCAAAGACACTTGTTTATGTAAAAGGAAGTCGTGTTTTGCTGTAAAATGAAGTTCTTAAGCGCTAAACACTGACCCTTGAGCATCGGCTCAAGAAGGTGTGAGTGAAAAGATCCCGCTTGTACACAATCGCCTAGAAGTCTTACAAACATTTGCTAGTTTTGAACTAGCTGGCACGCTCGCGCAAGCGTAGGGGTGGAAAGTTTCATTTCAAGTTTGTCTCATAAACTTTCTTTCAAAAAGTGAACTCCAAAAACTTTGCAAAAACTTAGTTTTTTTTTTTTTCAAACTTGTGCACAAATTTTGAAAACAATGGATGAAAGCAAGCCGAGGAAATCCTCATCGAAAGCTTCAAAGTGGTTTTCCAAATCCTCTAAAGCCCAAGAAGAGATGGCTACTATAAAGGAAATCTTTAGAAAGATCGATGCTCTAAGCCATGAGGCTAAGGCGCATCGATCACATGAAAGCTCATCTCGAACACATAGAGAGAAAAATCACGAAAGGAAAACCAAATCAAATCCAAAAGTCGATGAAGGATATGAGGCTGGAGATGAAGCCAGAGTGCGGATCAAGTCATCCAACCTTTCCAAGCACCCAAGCACCCCAAGTTCCAAGCAAAAACCAAAAAAACTTGAAAAACAAAAAGTTGAAATTCTGAAAGTCGGGAATGAAGTCCACATCCCTGGGCACACACACAGAGTAGGGCATGAGATCCACACTCAACACACCTTAAGAGTTTCACTAGAGGATGAGAGTCGTAAACACCCAGGATTGGAAACGAACAGGAAACGGGAGCTCAAAGCCACGCATGAGTCACTCGAAGACGAGACTTGCTCTCACCATGCAAAGGTAGACAAGCCGAAAAGAGGTGGTTCATACAAGCTTAAACCCACACTAATTAGGCTAACCCACATGATTAACCCGAAACTTGACACACAAGTCAAGCTTAATACATTTCCCTCATACTTAATCCTCCCCATTCTCTCTCATTCCCAAAATCCCACTTGAATTTCAAGTGGGCCCCACCTCCATTTATGAGAAGGTGATGTGTGCCATGGATGTGGATATTGGATTGGATCTTTGGATCCAATCCAAATCCAAATCCACATATATGTTTGGATTGGGATCTGGATATATATAGTCCAGATACAATCCAAACTGAATTTTGACTCCTTTAGGGTATGTTTGAAACGAACGGTTTGTGCGGGGCCTGACAACATCAGTACCCCGTCTTGCGTTGGGTCTTCGCCAACATGGTCGTCCGCTTCTATTTTCACCTTCCGGAGATGATTTCCAATGATTTTTGTTGATAACAGGGGCTTGGACGTTCGAGATTCTGGGGGTGGATCTAACACGAGAGTTGTTGTACCAAACTCGACATGTGCTCCGGTTTCGGGCTCTCTTTTGCTCTTTTGGTCCTACTTTCATCAGGCCAAGACGCTTTGTGGGGTTTCAAAATGTGTTTTTAGAGGTTTTAAAACTATACTATACATATTTTAAAACATGTAAGGTTTAAACATATGTACAGGATTTGTTTGGAAGGCTCCTGGGTTTTCAGACTCAAAATAGCCCTTTGGGGCTGCTTTTACAAAACCAGGTTATTTTGAGAAGTTCATGGGATTTCGGGGTGTTTACAGATGCCCCACTTTGGCATTGTCCAAATTGATTTGGATCCCCTTTCAATGTCTCCCTAGATCTAACCATGAAAATATGGGATCGTCCCAATGTTTAGTAAAATCTCACTTTTAACACCCTGGTAGGAGGAGATATCACGCTAAAGGGATATACAAAACAGTTTCTGGTCCTAAAATGGGATCAGGTTACGCAAATGTCTATGCGTGGAAATGCAAATGCATGACATGGGTGGGGTGCCAAGAGTGGCGACCTCCCAGAGACCAGATAGATGGTCGAACTCTTGAGACTTATAAGGCCTATTGTTCCAAGTGAGCAGATCCTATGCTGGTCGATGTTCGATTTTTCAAAATCTATTTACAAAAAGCTATTTACAAACAGGGACAACTGTCTTGAGTCTCAATCCTAAGGATCTCGAGCTCTTCGTGTTTGCCTTTGCTTGAGTCTTGACACTCGCTTATCTAGCGGAGGTTTTATAAGAAAACAAGCTATATTTCAAATTCCTACGTCTTACTCGAAATGTCGAATTCTCAAACAAAATGAAATTCAAGTAAGTAAATCCTATTTTTACTTTAGGATTCCTCGAAATGAACCATGTTTTAGCTTGGGATAGGCCAGGGATGGGAAAGAGATACCACGGTCCCTTCTGAAGCGTCCCGTGGTTTAAGGCATAGAAGGTGGAAAACTGCTCTTTTTGAGCTTTTTGTCCACTTTTTCCTTTTTTTCATAGAGGGTCTCCCTTTGGGAGTATTTTTTCTTTAATCCCTCCTATTTTTCACAAGAGAATCAATTTTTTCTTTTGGATTCTGGTTTCTTTCTTTTGGAAAGAGACTTTGGATGGGAACATTCCCTTTACTTGGGCCACATTTTCCTTTTGGAAGGAGAAGAGAAGAGGGGAGGACTTATCCCAAGCTCACACTCGATCCATTCCAGATCAGCCTATTTAGAAATAGCACGTACTAATTGCAAGTATCTTGCTATGTTGAACCAGGCCTTTCTTTGTAAGAAGAAGGATTTTGAAATGTAACCTCGATTTTGGAAGACTCCACTCTTTCACAAGTGCGAATTCTCTTACTCAGGGTCACACGATTTTGCCTTTGCACCTTACTTTCAAGTCTCAGGGCAGCTATCCCTAAAGGTTTTCGAAAATTGGAATTTAACCCAAATCCTACACATAATACTTCTTTAAGTATTGAATATTGATAGGATCTGCTAAATTCCTACCTTCTACATCGATCAACCAATACGAGTTGTTCGTGGTGGTTGCACGTACAACATAGAGTCCATCCCACTTGGGGCGCCACTTTCCAAGGGGATGTGGGCCACGATAGTGGATGATTTTCAAAACCAGATCTCCCACTTCAAAGTGGCGAGGTCTCATGTGTTTGCCATAGTATTGGGCTATCCTTTGCCGGTATGCACGAGGATGATCCATAGCAAGGAGTCGCCTCTCATCTAGCAAATCTAGTTCGGCCATCCTAGCATGCTGAAGCGTCTCTAGGGGGAGGTCGAGTGCTATGGATGTATGGAATGAATGCAATTGAGTATGAATGGGAAGAATGGCGTTTGTGCCATAGAACAATTCGAATGGTGTGGCATTCGTGGGAGTCCGGATGGAAGTCCTATAAGCCCATAAGGCTTCATCTAGCTTCTCGTGACACGTCCTACCCTTCTCTAAGGTTTTCTCAATTATACTAATGAGAGTCTTGTTTGTGGCTTCGGCTTGGCCGTTGCCTTGAGGGTAGTAGGGCGAAGAGAAGTGGTGAGTTATGCCGTACGTGTTGCACAACTTAACCATCCGCTCGTTCTTGAATGGGGTGCCATTATCAGACACAAGGTCTCGTGGAACCCCAAATCGAGCCAAGATATTCCTCCTAATGAAAGCCACTACATGTTGGCCCAGTACGTTACTCAGTGGCTGCTAAAATGAATCGATGCCCATTCGAGGCTTTTGGAAATATAGGGCCTACGATGTCAAACGCCCACATGGTGAATGGCCAGGGGCTGACCACGGAATGCAATGCAGATGATGGGATATGAATGGCGTGCCCATGCACTTGGCAAGGATGACACTTCCTAACATGATCGTGACAATCCTTTTTTAGGGTGGACCAAAAATAGCCCGTTCTAAGTATTTTCATTGCCATCATGTTGGTGTAAACACCCCGAAATCCCACGAATTTCTCAAATCAACCTGGTTTTGTAAAAGCAGCCCCCAAAGGGCCATTTTGAGTCTGGAAACGCAGGAGCCTTCCAGGCAACCCTATACAGATGTTTTGAACTTTTATATGTTTAAATATGTTAAAATATGTTTTGAAACCCCACAAAGCAAGATTGGCTTGAGCAAAGTAGGACCAGAAGAGCTATAGAGAGCCCGGAACCGGAGCACAAGTCGAGCCGTCATAGCAACTCTCGTATTCTATCCACCCCCAAGATCTCGAACGTCCAAGACCCTGTTATAATCAGACATCACTTGAAATCAGCTTCGGAAGGTGAAAACAGAAGCGGACGATCATGTTGGCGAAGACCCAACGCAGACGGAGCACTGATGCTGTCAGACCCCGCATAAACCGTTCGTTTTGAACACAGCCTGAAGGAGTCAGAATTCAGTTTGGATTGGATCTGGACCATATATATCTAGATCCCAATCCAAACCCATGTGTGGATTTGGATTTGGATTTGGATCCAGAGATCCAATCCAATATCCACATCCATGGCCCACATCACCTTCTCATAAATGGAGGTGGGGCCCACTTGAAATTCACGTGGGATTATTGTAGACGCGCGAAAATCCCCGCCTCTTCGTCCCTTCCGGGGGCTTGGAGTGGATCTTCTAGTGCGTCTAAGGCCTATGTATACAAATAGGGCGTGCCAGCTAGCTTACTTAAGCTAGCGAAGACATATTTAACACTGACTTCTAAACGTGGCAATTGTGAGCAAGTAAGCTCTTGTCGTCGCAGACCTTCTTGCACCGATGCGCAAGGGTCAGTCTGTACGCTTTTGCAAAAATCGAGTTTTGGAGAGAAAGTCCACGAAGCGGTTTGAGGTGTCTATTTCGGGTCTTTAAGATGCGATTGCATATTTTAGATCACGTGGATTTGCACGTGCCTAAGTCTTTTCTTTTATCCCTTTTCGGGTCGCCTAGTTTGTGTGTTATGAACACTCCACTACATGGGCAAATTCGAGCGGGGCTTGCTTCGATGCAATATGCGTCCTACCTCGTGGTATGGCAGAGATGCAATGCAAACTCACGCTACTCCAAAGGGAAAACCCGAAATGTAAAGACAATACTGAAGGGAAATAACAGAAAGGAAATAACCGAAGGGAAATAACCGAAGGGAGATATGTATATATCTTATGTATATGAGCCCTTACTCGGGTCTTGCAAATAAGAGCGAAGGCTCAATGTGGGTGCGTGCTTGAATTGAAAGACCTACACACACGACATGAAATTAAACCCAAATATAAATTGCAGTATGGCCTTGACTAAGGTCTTGGGAGTAAGAGCGAAGGCTCAATGTGTGTGAAAGTGCTTGAATTGAAAGACTTACTCACACGACATGAAATGAAACCCAAATAGTATAGGTCGGCCCTTACTTGGGTCTTTCAAATAAGAGCGAAAGCTCAATGTGTGTGAGAGTGATTGAATTGAAAGACTTACTCACACGACAAGAAATGAAACCCAAATAGTATAGGTCGGCACTTACTTGGGTCTTTCAAATAAGAGCGAAAGCTCAATGTGTGTGAGAGTGCTTGAATTGAAAGACAACGCACCCAACTTAAACAAAAACCCTTCGAAAATGAAAGTATATGTACACTTATATATCAGGGGCTGATTAGGCCCGTGTGTGTTCAAGATTATGCACGACTAAGAGAGTGCACGTGTGTGGTTGTGCCAAGCCACGTTATTACAAGCGGGGGGAGACTATGCTCAGTTATTACAACCCCGTATCAAATTGAATCTCAAGCAAGTGTACAACTATAGACCGAGTTTAGACACTTACGAATAGCTGGTCCGTAGAGGCCTTGCTTGGGCGTGGACTTGGCTTTGGGCTGCAAACGGGAGCTCCGCGAAGGTGGGTGATCAAGGGTGCTGGCCGGCTGCAAGTGGGGCGCGGGATAGGCGCCTCGGAGGTGGCCGGTGGCAAGTAGATGGCGCCTCAAGGTAAGGGGTTTAAATGTGCTGAACGAGTGAGGTATTAGGATCACTAGGGGTGTTGGGTACTTAGGGAAACTGGACCTAAAAGGTGAGCTGGTGGGAAAGGCCGAATGGGACACCTAGGGGAAGGCCGAATGGGAGATGATGGCTAGGTAGTGGTCGGCAGCTTGGGTTATACTAGGTTCGGCTAGGTTAAAATGGTGGTGGCAAGGGGGGCTGAGATGAAGGTAGGATGGGTGGCCAAGAGTGGAGAGGTGGAAGAGAGGGGCTTTGAGGGAGTTTGGGGCACTTACCGAATGGGGAGAGGTGGCGGATGAAATGGGAAGCAGGCGGGCAGGTGACTGTTGGTTGGTTCGGTTGGGTGGAGGTGGTGGCGTCCGGCTGAGGGATGGTGGTGGTGGAGGGAAGAGGGAAGGTGGCGGTGCAGGTGGTGGCTGGTGGAGCAGGTGGAGCTGTTGGGGAGTGGTCCCGGCTGGGTGAGAGATGGGAGAAGGAGAGGGCCCGGCTGGGTGGAATGGTGGTTCCTGTAGACACCCAAAATTTTCTTTTAATTCTTACTTTTTAGGAAAGTGTCCATTTTTGGTAATTTTGGGTTTTCGAAGGAAAAAGGCATTAAACGAGTTGTTTCGGTACCAAAATTTTATGAAAGCTTTAAAATGATGAAAGAATACTTTCCTTTCTGAAAAATTTGAATTTTGACAAAATTGGAAAAAATGACGATTTTGCCCCTGGCATGGAAAAGCTGGATTTCGTTTTCTTAAAAGATTTATGACAAAAACATATGTTGAAAGCTTGCCTTTTGAAAAGATACAGGCATTTATAAGACAATTTGACACCTGAAAAGGCAGGTGGGTTCCAAAAAAGGAGAGTAGGCATCAAAAAGGGAAAGTGAGCTTCCCAAAAAGAAAAGTTTATATTCTAAGAATCTGAAATTTTTCAGAAATCAAGAACTTAAACACAAATCTGAACTTTGGAAAATCTGGTTTTTCCTTTTTCGAATTAACGGATTCAAACAAATTTCAAGCGTCTAGGCTGACCCTTGAGCGCCGGTTCAAGAAGGCCTAAGTCAAAAAGATCTCACTTGTCCACAATCGTTCTAAGAAGTCAGAAAAACATAATTTGTTAGTTTTGGTAAACTAACTGGCACGCTCGCGCAACCCCATGTAGTTCGAGGGTTTGATTTCGAATCCCAAACGATTTGAAATAAAATCACGTCTACAGTTCCCACTTGGAAAACCCGCCCACAAGGAAGGGGGTTTAAATAGGGGATGGGTAGGTCGGTTAGGGCTGGGCTGTGGGTAGTGGTTAGGTGGTTTAGGTAGGGTGGTATGTAGATAAGGTGGGCTGGAAGGGGTTGGGCCAGATATTTTAAAACTAGGGGTTTGGGTAAATCGTGGGCTAAGGGTGGTTTAGGGGTTTAGGGCAAGGTTAGGTGGTTGGGTTTTAGGGTGAGGTTTAGTGAGCTAGGTTAGGTGATTAGGCTAGGTTTAGGGAAATTAATCTAGGTTTAGGGAAGGATTAGGGAAGTGGGTTAGGTGATTAGGTTGGGATTAGGACGGGATTAGGGAAGTGGGTTAGGTGATTAGGTTCAGATTAGGGGTGGATTAGGGGTTTAAGCTAGGTTTAGGCATTTTGGGCTAGGTTTAGGTGAAGGAGCTCCCTTAGCATGGCCCATAGACCTTGATCACCCCATGTTGGTGCAGCCCTAGGTTAGGTTTTAGCTAATTACAAGCTTAAACCCACTCAATTAGGCTAACCCACATGATTAACCCAAACTTGACACACAAGTCAAGCTTAATACAACACTCTTGATATTTTTCAACCCCACTCTCTCTCATGCCCAATATCCCACGTGAAACTCAAGTGGGCCCCACCTCCATTTATGAGAAGGTGATGTGGGCCATGGATATGGATATTGGATTGGATCTCTGGATCCAAATCCAAATCCAAGTCCACATATGGGTTTGGATTGGGATCTGGATATATATGGTCCAGATCCAATCCAAACTGAACTCTGACTCCTTCGAGCTGGGTTCGAAACGGACGATTCGTGTGGGGCCTGACAGCATCAGTACTCCGTCTGCGTTGGGTCTTCGCCAACATGGTCGTCCGCCTCCGTTTCTGCCTTCCGGAGATGACTTCAAATGATATTTTGGTAAGAACAGGGTCTTGGACGTTCGAGATCCTGGGGTGTGAATCAGATACAAGAGTTGCTGTGCCGGGCTTGACAGGTGCTCCGGTTCTGGGCTCTTCTTGGTTCTCCTGGTCCTGTCTTGATCGGGCCAAGCCACTTCGGGGTTTCAAAACATGTTTTAAAAGGGTTTTCAAAAGCCATATCGTATGTTTTTGAAAGATATAGTTTAAAACATATTTACAGGGTTGTTTGGAAGGCTCCTGGGTTTCCAAACTCAAAATGGCCCTTTGGGGCTGCTTGTATAAAACCAGATGGATTTTGAGAAATTCGTGGGATTTCGGGGTGTTTACAGATGCCCCTCTTTGGCCTTGTCCAAATAGATTTGGATAAGGGCAAAGATGACAAACACCCCTTTTAATGTCTCCCTAGATCTAGCCACGAAGAATATGGGATCGTCCCATTTTTAGCAAAAATCTCAATTTACAAACTCTGGTAGGAGGAGATATCACGCCAAAGGGTTTACTTATGGAATCTGGTCCTAAATGGGATCATGTTTATGCAAGTACCATGCGTGGAATGCAAATGACATGGGTGTGGTGCCAAGAGTGGTGACCTCCCAGAGACCAGGTGTGGTCGAACTCTAGAGACTTACAAGGCCTACTACTCCAAGTGAGCAAAAACCCTATGCTGTTCGATGTTCAGTTTTTAAAACTTATTTACAAAAGCTATTTACAAATGGGACAACTGTCTTGAGCCTCGATCCTAAGGATCTCGAGCTCTTCGTGCTTGCCCTTGTTTGAGTCTTAACACTCGCTTATCTAGCGGAGATTTTATAAGAAGGCAAGTTTCATTTCAAATTCCTACGCCTTACTCGAAACGTCGAATTCTCAAACAAGATGAAATTCAAGTAAGTAAATCCTATTTTTACTTTAGGATTCCTCGAAATGAACCATGCTTTAGCTTGGGATAAGCCAGGGATGGGAAAGAGATACCACGGTCCCTTCTGAAGCGTCCCGTGGTTTGAGGCATAGAAGGCGGAAAACTGCTCTTTTTGAGCTTTTTGGCCTCTTTTCCTTTTTTCATAGAGGGTCTCCCTTTGGGAGTATTTTTTCTTTAATCCCTCTTTTTCACAAGAGAATCGATTTTCCTTTTTGATTCTGGTTTCTTTCTTTTGGAAAGATACTTCAAAATGGGAAATTCCCTTTATTTGGGCCTTTGTTTTCCTTTTAGAAGTAGAAGAGAAGAGGGGAGGACTTATCCCAAGCCTATACTCGATCCATCCCAGATCAGCCTATTTAGAAATAGCACGTACTACTTGCAAGTATCTTGCTATGTTGAACTAGGCCTTTCTTTGTAAGAAGAAGGATTTTGAAATGTAACCACGATTTTGAAAACTCCACTCTTTCACAAGTGCGAATTCTCTTCACTTAGGTTCACACGACTTGCCTTTGCACCTTATTCACATGTCTCAGGGCAGCTATCCCTATAAGATTTTCGAAAATTAGAATTTAATCCAGATCCTACACATGATACTTCTTTAAGTATTGAATATTGATAGGATCTGCTAAATTCCTACCTTCTACATCGATCAACCAATACGAATTGTTCGTAGTGGTTGCTCGTACAACATAGGGTCCATCCCAGTTGGGGCGCCACTTACCTAGGGGGTGTGGGCCACGATGGTGGATGGTTTTCAAGACCAGATCTCCCACTTCAAAGTGGCGAGGTCTTATGTGTTTGCTATAATGTCGGGCTATCCTTTGCCGGTATGCGCGAGCATGATCCATGGCAAGGAGTCGCCTCTCATCTAGCAAATCTAGTTCGGCCATCCTAGCGTGCTGAAGCGTCTCTAGGGGGAGGTCGAGTGCAATGGATGTATGGAATGAATGCAGTTGGGTATGAATGGGAAGAATGGCGTTTGTGCCATAGACCAATTCGAATGGTGTGGCATTCGTGGGAGTCCGGATGGAAGTCCTATAAGCCCATAAGGCTTCATCCAGCTTCTCGTGCCACGTCCTACCCTTCTCTAAGGTTTTCTCAATAATACTAATGAGAGTCTTGTTTGTGGCTTCGGCTTGGCCGTTGCCTTGAGGGTAGTAGGGCGAGGAGAAGTGGTGAGTTATGCCATACGTGTTGCACAACTTAACCATCCGCTCATTCTTGAATGGGGTACCAATATCAGACACAAGGTCTTGTGGAACCCCAAATCGAGCCAAGATATTCCTCCGGATGAAAGCCACTACATGTTGCCCCATTACATTCGTTAGGAAAATGGCTTCCACCCACTTGGAGAAATACTCCGTGGCTGCTAAAATAAAACGATACCCATTCGAGGCTTTTGGAAATATGGGGCCTACAATGTCAAACGCCCACATGGTAAATGGCCAGGGGCTGACCACGGAATGCAATGCAGATGAAGGGATATGAATGGCGTGCCCATGCATTTGACATGGATGACACTTCCTAACATGATCGTGACAATCCTTTTTTAGGGTGGACCAAAAATAGCCCCCTCTAAGTATTTTCATTGCCATCATGTTGGCATTGACATGACCTCCACATTCCCCATCGTGGAACTCATGCATCACTATCCTAGCCTCCTCTAGGTCGATACACCTAAGCAGAATGCCGGTAAAACTCTTTTTGTATAAGACCCCACCCAGAATGGTGTATCGGGTCGAAATCTTACGAATGAATGCCTTATCTTTGGGCGTGGCATCCTCAGTGAATGCCCCATTTTCTAAAAATTATTTTATGTCATAGAACCAGGGTTTTTCAATAGACTCTGGGTTGTTTTGGCAAATATCCAAGTCGTGTGTGGATGGATGGGGCGCATGCCATATTTCCAAAGATCTGGTCCCTGAAATGGGATCGACCTTCAGGGCTGAGCCCAAGGAGGAGAGGGCATCGGCGATGCCATTGTCCTCTCTTCCTACGTGTGTGAGCTTACACGACTGGAAGGTTTGGACCAATCGAGTGGCCAACTCGTGATATGGAAGTAGTTTCTCATTACGTACTTGCCAAATTTTTAAAACCTGATTTATGACAAGGAGCGAATCTCCAAAGACCTCGATGCATGATGCCCCTAGAGTTTTCGAAATCCTTAAGCCTTGTATGAGTGCTTCATACTCAGCTATGTTGTTGGAACATTCGAAATCTAAGCGGATTGCTATGGGAATCTCGCCCTTTTCAGGGGAGATTAGGATGATCCCGGCACCAGCCCCTCGTTGGTTTCGTGCCCCGTTGAAGTGCATCTTCCACACTTGGTTTTCGAAAGAATTTGCCAAAATGTGGTTTTGAAAATGGTTTTGCAATATGCCTTCATCAGGCATTTCGACAAGAGTGGGATACGCGTCCTCTAAGGGGAATTCAGCCACGTAATCTACTAGGGCTTGCCCCTTAATGGAGATCTGGTGATGGTATTTCAGATCATACTCCATTAGAAGGAGTTGCCATTTGCCCAATCTACCCATGAGAATGGGTTTTTCGAACAAGTGCTTGATTGGATCAAGCTTGGACACTATCCAGATCTCATGGTCTAGGAAATAGTGTCTGAATTTCTGGCAGACCCAGACTAGGGCCAAGCACGTCTTCTCCATGGCTTGATAATTTCGTTCATAAGCCAAGAGGGTTTTCGAAATATAGTAGATGGCATACTCCTTATGGGTGTCATCCTCGTATTGAGCCAACAGGGCTCCTAAAGCGTTTACATGCACGGAGATGTATAATAAAAGTGGTTTTCCTTGTTTTGGAGGATTCAAAACGGGGGGATTAACCAAGTACGCCTTCAGTGTCTCGAAGGACTTTTGGCATTCGTCATCCCATAAGAATTTCGTACCCTTCCTCAACAGTTTGTTGAAGGGTTCGCATCTAGTTGCCAGATTAGATATGAATCGGCGCACAGACTGTAATCGACCCTGGAGGCTACGGACTTGGGTGAGATTGGAGGGTGGAGCCATGTCTATGATGGCTCGACACTTAGAGGGGGCGACTTCTATTCCCCTTTGGCTCACCATAAAGCCTAGAAGCTTCCCTGATTCTACCCCGAACACACATTTTTGAGGGTTTAGCTTTACTTTGTAAAGCCTAAGCCTTTCGAAAATCTTTTGTAAACATTCGATATGGGTGCATCGGGTTTTGGATTTTGCCAAGAGATCATCTACATACACTTCTACAAGCTCGTGAATTTGATCATGGAAGAACGTGTTCATGGCTCGTTGGTATGTTGCGCCGGCATTTTTCAAACCAAAGGGCATGACTGTATAGCAGTACGTGCCCCATGGGGTTGTGAAGGCGGTCTTACCCTGATCTCGTGGGCTTAGTTTGATTTGATTATAGCCTGAATAACCATCCATGAATGAAAACATTTCATGATTTGCAGTACTATCGACTATCAAATCTATGTTTGGTAAAGGATAATTATCCTTTGGAGTGGCTTTATTCAGGTTTCTGAAATCGATGCATATTCGAATTTTCCCATTGGTTTTTCGAACTACAACGATATTTGACAACCAATCAGAATACGCAATGGGTTTTATAAATCCGACTTTTAGCAGATCTTCTAAACCCTCTTTGACTTGCGTGTGTACATTCGGGTGTATTTTCCTAAGCTTCTGCTTTATGGGTTTTACACCTGTATCTAAGGGAAAACGATGCTCGACTATGCTGGGATCTATGCCCGGCATGTCTTCATACGTCCATGCAAACACATCTAAATAGGTTCGTAGAAATGCAATGAATGCTAACTTTTCAGTTTTATGCAAGCATGCGCCTATTTTGATGGTTTTGGGATTGGAATTATCCCCTAGGTTCACCTCTATGAAATCTCCTCCTACTGATTGGGAAGGTCTTTCAAAATCGAGAATTCTATGAAATTCTGGGAGCTCAGAAGTGGGATCTTCCTCAAGGGGATCCACTTCTGGGCTTTGATCATTCTCGTGGGCTATAGACCCGAGGGATTTGATGCGTGGTTTTCAAAATAACCTGGTTTTGTACTTGAATTTTCAAGTGACTTCGAAATTTTTGGTCTGGCTATGCAGACGACACTTCTTTCGAAATCCTTTTCTTTTGCCAAAGGCCTACCAGGAGCAGCTATGTACAAAATCTTTTTGGTATTTTCCAAATTTTCAATTTTTTTGGGTTTTTGTAAAACAAGAACTTTGGGAACTATACAAAGCACTCTTTTTTCGAGTTTTTGCTTTTCCATTGTTTTTGGTTTTTCTTGTTTTTCGATTTTTTTTTTTTGATTTTAAGTTTTCAAATGTTTTTGGTATTTTTAGAAAAAGGGATCTTCCGTCATACCTACAAAGGGAAAACACTACGGGTTAGACTCGGAATAGGAGGTCTAAATCGTAGGTCTCTTCTAAGGCAGGCTCCGGGGCACCCTTGACCCAGGTGGTCACAGGGGGTGGCTCCGGCGGTATTCGGGGAGTATAGCCGATCCCATATCGGCTTGGGTTGGCCCTAGGAAGGATGGGCTCTAGGAGACCCTGGTTTTGTGCCCCTAGACTTTTGTAGGGCGTGTAGCCCATGTTCAATAACATGTTCCACGACCTTTTGTTTTTTGAAAAGATGGGATATAGGTCGTGGTCCTGGAACATGCTATCGTCCATATTAGGCTCGTATGGCCTTTTGTCCAGGGGTTTTGGAAATAGGGAACGCTTGGGTTTTCCTAGGAGGATTAGAGTCGGGAGGGGGCCTGCTTTGGGTGGCCCCTTCACACATACAACCTTCCTAGGGTTGTTCAACACGAGCCGAGGTGGCTCAACCATAATTTGCCCCAGGTTAGCCTCATGGGCCTGGGAGCTCGATAAACAAGGGGAGTTTATGATCCCCTGAAGCTGTGGGTGACTCTCACCTAGGATCACTACGACCTGGTCCCTAAAAGGGATCTTGACACACCTGTGGAAGGTGGATGGCACAGCGCACAAATTGTGTATCCAGGGTCTTCCCAGCAACAGGTTATAATGGGGGTGGATGTCCAAGACATGGAACACCCCCGTGTGTTTGATCCCTCCCGTTTCCATTGGGAGTTCGATGGATCCTAAAGGCCTAGACGCATTCCCATCGTATCTAGTGATAACGATGGGGCTTGGGTTCACTAAAGTCAAGGTGACTCCGATTTTGTACGCCACGTGAAGTGGAAGGATGTTGAGCCCTCCTCCACCATCGACTAGGCACCTGTCCAGAGAGTGGTTGTTTAGAACCACCTCGATATGCAGGGCCTGGTTATGGGTTTCGTAGGGTCTATCATCTTCCGAAAAGGTGATGGGCGATTTTGCTCCTAATAAAGCCACTTGGGCAGACAAGGATTCTGGACTTATGTTCGAATCAACCTTGGCCCTTTCTAGAATTTTCTCTAAGACAAGTCTATGCCTAGGCGAGGTTTTGATAAGCTCTAGAATAGACATGTGAATAGGAATCTTTGAAAGGTGGTTTTCGAAATCATAAGGATTTAGGATGATTTTGTCCTTATCTGCTTTTGGCAGACCACTAGGGATACATGCTTTTGAGGGGCCAGGCACACTGACCACCTTTTGAGCACCTTGAAGGTGCGGGGGTTGGTAGATCCTCCCGGATCTAGTGACTTCCCCCACGACCAGCCTAGGGTTCGCGCTAAACTTGGCTCTAAGGATGAGCTGAGGAGAACCTTGGATTTTAAAAACTGGCTTTGCTGGGGTTTCCACTTTTGGTGGTCCCCGAATGACGACTGGGGCGGGCCTCTTGTATAATACAAGGATGGGCGCACAAGCAGGTCGACCAGGTTCGGGCTTTTGCGCTAGTTCCTTGGAAATGGTGAGGGTACATACCTCCTTTCCTTTCCCACTGCCACTGGCGTGTTTGGGAAAGGGTTCCTTGAAGATAGCTTGAGGTGGCTCAGGTTCCGCAGTGACCTGGAGCCGGCCTTCCGCTATCAAGTTCTCAATTTTATTTAAAAGAGAGAAGCATCGTTTGGTATCATGGCCTTTGAGCCGATGATACTTGCAAAATCGGTTTAAATACCCCCCTTTGGACGTGACTCCTTCGGGGATTTCAGGGAGTTCGATCATGCCCTGGGCAAGTAAGAGGTCTAGGACCTCCGACACAGGTTGCCCCAGCGGAGTGTACTCCCGTTTTTCAATCGGTTTTGAAAAATTGCGTTCTCTCTTATTTTCTATTTTTTCAAAATTTTTAGAAGTGCCTGCCATGCCTGGATCCACCTGGACATTGGCGATTTTGTGGGGCTTTGCCCCTTTGTCCGTCGTGGGCAGCCCATATGCAATGGGCTTTTCCAAACGGGTTTTTGGAACGGCACTTCCTTTCCATAAGTGGTCGTATGTCCCTTTTCGCAAGTTGGTTTCGAAAAGGGAGGCCTTTTTGATCAACTTATGGAAAGTTGAAATCTCATGGAGCGAGAGAAGGGTTTTTAACTCGTTTTTGAAATTATCCAGGATGAGCATTACTGCGCATCCTTCGGATATGGGCTCTCGCACTTGGCCCAAAAGAGACCTCCATCTTATAATAAAGGCATGCACGTCTTCGTTCATGCCTTGCTTTGTATCCCTTAAGGTATTCAGGGTTGGCGTGACTTCCACGTTGTGTGCAAATCTTTGCATGAAGCAGTTCGCTAATTCTTCAAAAGTAGCGAACTGGCTTAAGTCGTAGGAAGCCAGCCATTTGGCAGTTGTGCCTTTAAGGGATAGAGGGAACCAATACACCCATTTCATCGAGTCCTTTTTCTTCTTATGGGCTCGACGCGAGAAAAGCTGCAAGTGAGACCTAGGGTCTCCCATGCCATCATACCGATGGAAGTTCGGTATTTCATCGTCACTGTCTGTTTCATAATCTATAGGAAGGAAATCAGACAGGGCGTAGCTTCTTTTCTCTTTATTCTACCCTTTCAGCAGCTGCTGTAGGGCTTTACGGTCCTTTTGTGTGAAGGACTCGTGGTATTGGTTGCCTTCCATTACGGAGGCCTCTTTTTGCTTGCGAGGTTTTTCAGATTTCTTTTTGGGCCTTTGTTCACCGTTTGATGAACATGAATCGTCTACTTCAGCCTCTTGGCTGAGAGCATCGATTTTGGCCTCAAACTCCCTTCTCAAGTCCTCGATTTCATCTAGTTTTTTGTTTTTGAAAATCCTCCTAGAGTGAGAACTTGATGCGCATGAGCCTTGGCTCGACACTTCACTTGGATTGGATTTTGACATGCTTTTCAAGCTTTTTCAAAACTTCCTAAGTAAAAGCAAAAGAAAACAAGTTAAAACGACACCTTTATAAAATTTTCGCAAGACTTCTACAAGTAAACTCGATTTTTGAAAAGGCTCACGTCCCACCGGGCGTGCCAATCACTGTAGACGTGCGAAAATCCCCACCTCTTCGTCCCTTCCGGGGGCTTGGAGTGGATCTTCTCGTGCGTCTAAGGCCTATGTATACAAATAGGGCGTGCCAGCTAGCTTACTTAAGCTAGCGAAGACATATTTAACACTGACTTCTAAACGTGGCGACTGTGAGCAAGTAAGCTCTTGTCGTCGTAGACCTTCTTGCACCGATGCGCAAGGGTCAGTCTGTACGCTTTTGCAAAAATCGAGTTTTGGAGAGAAAGTCCACGAAGCGGTTTGAGGTGTCTATTTCGGGTCTTTAAGATGCGATTGCATATTTTAGATCACGTGGATTTGCACGTGCCTAAGTCTTTTCTTTTATCCCTTTTCGGGCCGCCTAGTTTGTGTGTTATGAACACTCCACTACATGGGCGAATTCGAGCGGGGCTTGCTTCGATGCAATATGCGTCCTACCTCGTGGTATGGCGGAGATGCAATGCAAACTCACGCTACTCCAAAGGGAAAACCCGAAATGTAAAGACAATACTGAAGGGAAATAACAGAAGGGAAATAACCGAAGGGAAATAACCGAAGGAAAATAACCGAAGGGAAATAACCGAAGGGAGATATGTATATATCTTATGTATATGAGCCCTTACTCGGGTCTTGCAAATAAGAGCGAAGGCTCAATGTGGGTGCGTGCTTGAATTGAAAGACCTACACACACGACATGAAATTAAACCCAAATATAAATTGCAGTATGGCCTTGACTAAGGTCTTGGGAGTAAGAGCGAAGGCTCAATGTGTGTGAAAGTGCTTGAATTGAAAGACTTACTCACACGACATGAAATGAAACCCAAATAGTATAGGTCGGCCCTTACTTGGGTCTTTCAAATAAGAGCGAAAGCTCAATGTGTGTGAGAGTGATTGAATTGAAAGACTTACTCACACGACAAGAAATGAAACCCAAATAGTATAGGTCGGCCCTTACTTGGATCTTTCAAATAAGAGTGAAAGCTCAATGTGTGTGAGAGTGCTTGAATTGAAAGACAACGCACCCAACTTAAACAAAAACCCTTCGAAAATGAAAGTATATGTACACTTATATATCAGG
This sequence comes from Brasenia schreberi, assembly GCA_036023115.1. Classification (NCBI taxonomy): domain Eukaryota; kingdom Viridiplantae; phylum Streptophyta; class Magnoliopsida; order Nymphaeales; family Cabombaceae; genus Brasenia; species Brasenia schreberi. The sequence goes on from JAYKKT010000039.1 coordinate 1,849,305, forward strand.
GGCTGATTAGGCCCGTGTGTGTTCAAGATTATGCACGACTAAGAGAGTGCACGTGTGTGGTTGTGCCAAGCCACGTTATTACAAGCGGGGGGAGACTATGCTCCGTTATTACAACCCCGTATCAAATTGAATCTCAAGCAAGTGTACAACTATAGACCGAGTTTAGACACTTACGAATAACTGGTCCGTAGAGGCCTTGCTTGGGCGTGGACTTGGCTTTGGGCTGCAAACGGGAGCTCCGCGAAGGTGGGTGATCAAGGGTGCTGGCCGGCTGCAAGTGGGGCGCGGGATAGGTGCCTCGGAGGTGGCCGGTGGCAAGTAGATGGCGCCTCAAGGTAAGGGGTTTAAATGTGCTGAACGAGTGAGGTATTAGGATCACTAGGGGAGTTGGGTACTTAGGGAAACTGGACCTAAAAGGTGAGCTGGTGGGAAAGGCCGAATGGGACACCTAGGGGAAGGCCGAATGGGAGATGATGGCTAGGTAGTGGTCGGCAGCTTGGGTTATACTAGGTTCGGCTAGGTTAAAATGGTGGTGGCAAGGGGGGCTGAGATGAAGGTAGGATGGGTGGCCAAGAGTGGAGAGGTGGAAGAGAGGGGCTTTGAGGGAGTTTGGGGCACTTACCGAATGGGGAGAGGTGGCGGATGAAATGGGAAGCAGGCGGGCAGGTGACTGTTGGTTGGTTCGGTTGGGTGGAGGTGGTGGCGTCCGGCTGAGGGATGGTGGTGGTGGAGGGAAGAGGGAAGGTGGCGGTGCAGGTGGTGGCTGGTGGAGCAGGTGGAGCTGTTGGGGAGTGGTCCCGGCTGGGTGAGAGATGGGAGAAGGAGAGGGCCCGGCTGGGTGGAATGGTGGTTCCCACTTGGAAAACCCGCCCACAAGGAAGGGGGTTTAAATAGGGGATGGGTAGGTCGGTTAGGGCTGGGCTGTGGGTAGTGGTTAGGTGGTTTAGGTAGGGTGGTATGTAGATAAGGTGGGCTGGAAGGGGTTGGGCCAGATATTTTAAAACTAGGGGTTTGGGTAAATCGTGGGCTAAGGGTGGTTTAGGGGTTTAGGGCTAGGTTAGGTGGTTGGGTTTTAGGGTGAGGTTTAGTGAGCTAGGTTAGGTGATTAGGCTAGGTTTAGGCTAGGATTAGGGAAATTAATCTAGGTTTAGGGAAGGATTAGGGAAGTGGGTTAGGTGATTAGGTTGGGATTAGGACGGGATTAGGGAAGTGGGTTAGGTGATTAGGTTCAGATTAGGGGTGGATTAGGGGTTTAAGCTAGGTTTAGGCATTTTGGGCTAGGTTTAGGTGAAGGAGCTCCCTTAGCATGGCCCATAGACCTTGATCACCCCATGTTGGTGCAGCCCTAGGTTAGGTTTTAGCTAATTACAAGCTTAAACCCACTCAATTAGGCTAACCCACATGATTAACCCAAACTTGACACACAAGTCAAGCTTAATACAACACTCTTGATATTTTTCAACCCCACTCTCTCTCATGCCCAATATCCCACGTGAAACTCAAGTGGGCCCCACCTCCATTTATGAGAAGGTGATGTGGGCCATGGATATGGATATTGGATTGGATCTCTGGATCCAAATCCAAATCCAAGTCCACATATGGGTTTGGATTGGGATCTGGATGTATATGGTCCAGATCCAATCCAAACTGAACTCTGACTCCTTCGAGCTGGGTTCGAAACGGACGATTCGTGCGGGGCCTGACAGCATCAGTACTCCGTCTGCGTTGGGTCTTCGCCAACATGGTCGTCCGCCTCCGTTTCTGCCTTCCGGAGATGACTTCAAATGATATTTTGGTAAGAACAGGGTCTTGGACGTTCGAGATCCTGGGGTGTGAATCAGATACAAGAGTTGCTGCGCCGGGCTTGACAGGTGCTCCGGTTCCAGGCTCTTCTTGGTTCTCCTGGTCCTGTCTTGATCGGGTCAAGCCACTTCGGGGTTTCAAAACATGTTTTAAAAGGGTTTTCAAAAGCCATATCGTATGTTTTTGAAAGATATAGTTTAAAACATATGTACAGGGTTGTTTGGAAGGCTCCTGGGTTTCCAAACTCAAAATGGCCCTTTGGGGCTGCTTGTATAAAACTAGATGGATTTTGAGAAATTCGTGGGATTTCGGGTTGTTTACAATTATGGGCATGAGAGAGAGTGGGGGAGGATAAGATTTGGGAGTGATTGTAATTAAGCTTGACTTGTGTGTCAAGTTTGGGGTTAATCATGTGGGTTAGCCTAATTAAACATGGGTTTAAGCTTGTATTAGCCAAAACCTAACCTAGGGCTGCACCAACATGATGCAACAAGGTCTATGGGTTATGCAAAGGGAGCTCCCTAACCCAATCCTAATCAAAAACCCCTAATCCTAGCCTTTTACCCTAATCCTGTTCTAAACCTAGCCTAATCACTTAACCCACTTCCCTAATCCCAACCTAATCACCTAACCCACTTCCCTAATCCTTTCCTAAACCTAGCCTAATTTCCTTAAACCTAACCTAATCCTAGCCTAATCACCTAACCCATCTCACTAAACCTCACCCCAAGACCAACGCACCTAGCCAAGCCCTAAACCCCTAAACCACCCCACCTAAACCTAGCACACCATCTACCTAAAACCCCTTGTATTAAAATATCTGGCCCCTCCTCAAAACCAGCCCACCTTATCACCACACCACCACCACCTAAACCACCTTACCACCTCCTCAAAACCAGCCCCAACCGCCCTTCACCAACCTATATAAACCCCCCCTTAAGGGGCAGGTTTTTCAATCCCTTCCAGCCCACCTTGGCCAACCTCCTCCCAGCCGAGCCTTCCACCTTGCTGCCCTCCTTCCACCTACGTCACCACTACCCCCGGCCAAGCTCCACCTACACCACCACTTCCATCCGGCCAGCTCCCCATCGCCACCACCTCCTGGCTGAATCCCATCCACCCAAAGCACCCGGCTGCCCTTCTTCCATCCGCCAACTCCTTCCCCTTTCGGTTAGTACCCTACACTTAGCTCCACCTCTTCTTCAATTCAAGCACTCACACACATTGAGCTTTCGCTCTTATTCCCAAGACCTTAGTTAAGGCCATACTGCAATTTATATTTGGGTTTAATTTCATGTTGTGTGCGTAGTACTTTGTAGATGCAGGAAAATCCCCGCTCGTCTGGCTTCTCAGGGCCTGGAGCGGATCCTCTCTTGCGTCTAAGGCCTATTTATATAAATAGGGCGTGCCAGCTAGCTTACCTAAGCTAGCAAAGATATATTTTAATCTGACTTCTAACGTGGCGACTGTGAGCAAGTGAGCTCTTGTCGTCGCAGACCTTCTTGCACCGATGCGCAAGGGTCAGTCTGTACACTTTTAAAAATCGAGTTTTGGGATAGAAAAAGCTTACGAAGCGGTTCGAGGTGTTTTGATTCGGGTCTTTAATATGATGGCAGATTTTAGATCACGTGAGTTTGTACGTGCCTAAGTCTTTCCTTTTATCCCTTTATGGGCCACCTAGGTGTGTGTTATGAACACTCCACTACATGGGGCGAATTTTGAGCGGGAGTACGGGGCTTGCTTCGATGCAATATACGTCCTACCTCGTGGTATGGCGTAGATGCAAGGCAAACTCACGCTACTCCAAAGGGAAAACCTGAATGTAAAGACAATGCCGAAGGGAAATAACCGAAGGGAAATAACCGAAGGGAAATGACTTGTAATGTAAATGCTGAAGGGAGATATGTATATAAGGTATATATATGGGCCCTTACTCGGGTCTTGCAAATAAGAGCGAAGGCTCAATGTGGGTGCGTGCTTGAATTGAAAGACTTACACACACGACATGAAATGAAACCCAAATAGTATAACACGGCCCTTACTTGGGTCTTTCAAATAAGAGCGAAGGTTCAATGTGTGTGAGTGCTTGAATTGAAAGACTTACACACACAACATGAAATGAAACCCAAATAGTATAGCTCGGCCCTTACTTGGGTCTTTCAAATAAGAGCGAAGGCTCAATGTGTGTGAGTGCTTGAATTGAAAGACTTACACACACGACATGAAATGAAACCCAAATAGTATAGCTCGGCCCTTACTTGGGTCTTTCAAATAACAGCGAAGGCTCAATGTGTGTGAGTGCTTGAATTGAAAGACTTACACACACGACATGAAATGAAACCCAAATAGTATAACACGGCCCTTACTTGGGTCTTTCAAATAAGAGCGAAGGCTCAATGTGTGTGAATGCTTGAATTGAAAGACAACACACCCAACTTAAGCAAAACCCTACGAAAGTTAAAGTAGATATATATATATATATATATATATATATATATATATATATATATATATTAGGGGCTGATTAGGCCCGTGTGTGTTCAAAATCGTGCACAACTAGGAGAGTGCACGTGTGTGTGGGTGTGCCAAGCCACGTTATTACAAGCGGGGGGAGACTATGCTCCGTTATTACAACCCCGTATCGAATTGAATTTTAAGCAAGTATACAACTAAGGACCGAGTTAGGCACTTACTAATAGCTGGTCCGAAGATGCCCTGCTTGAGCATGGGCTTGGCCTTCGCCTTGGGCTGCAAGAGGGAGCTCCGCGGAGTTGAACAGCAAGAGGGGCTGTTGGCCGGGTGTCTTAGGTACGTGGAGGGAGCGTCTTGAAGATGGCCGGCTACTAGGAATGGGCTGGTTTTGTGTGTTGGGCTAAAGTGCCTAAGTAGGGTCACTAGGGGAGGGTATAATGTTAGGAAGTATGGCACTAAGGGAGCCTAAGGGAGTACCTAAGGTTGGCGGGTGGCTGGCTGAATGGATGGGGAACAGCCGGTTGGAGTGGCCGACTAAAAGAGACTCGGTGGTGGCGGGCTGCTAGGGTGGCTATGGGTGGCTGGGTAGTGGTGGAGCAGGTGGAGCACGGTGGTGGCTGGTGGTGGTGCAGGTGGAAGAGCCGGCTGGGCTGGAAAGGAGGGTGGGAGATTATGATGGAAGATCGGCTGGGAAGGGAGGACCCAAAAGCTGAAAAACCCGCCCACTAGGGGGGGGTTTATAGCTTTTGTGAAGGGCGGTGGGGCTGGTTTTGAGGAGGTGGTAAGGTGGTCTAGGGGGTGGTGGTGTGGTGATAAGGTGGGCTGGTATTAGGGTAGGGCCAAATATTTTAAATACAAGGGGTTTTGGGTAGGTTGTGTGCTAGGTTTAGGTGGGGTGGTTTAAAGGTTTAGGGTTTAGCTAGGTGGGTTGGTTTTGGGGTGAGGTTTAGTGAGGTGGGTTAGGTGATTAGGCTAGGATTAGGACCGGATTAGGGTAAAAGGCTAGGATTAGGTGTTTTTGGTTAGGTTTAGATTAAGGAGCTCCCTTTGCATGACCCATGGACCCTAATCATATCATGTTGGTGCAGCCCTAGGTTAGGTTTTGGCTAATTACAAGCTTAAACCCATGTTAACTAGGCTAACCCACATGATTAACCCCAAACTTGACACACAAGTCAAGCTTAATTACAACACACCTTGATCTTATCCTCCCCCAGTCTCTCTCATGCCCATAATCCCACGTGAAATTCAAGTGGGGCCCACCTCTATTTATGAGAAGGTGATGTGGGCCATGGATATGGATATTAGATTGGATTTTTGAATCCAAATCCAAATCTAAGTCCATACATGGGTTTGGATTGGGATCTGGATATATATGGACCAAATCCGATCCAAACTGAATTCTGACTCCTTTGGGCTGTGTTCGAAACGAACGGTTTATGCGAGGTCTGACAGCATCAGTACTCCGTCTGCGTTGGGTCTTCGCCAACATGATCGTCTGCCTCTGTTTTTGCCTTTCGGAGATGACTTCAAATGATGTTTTGATGATAACAGGGTCTTGGACGTTCCAGATCCTGGGGATGGATTTGCTGTGCCGGGCTCTACATGTGCTCCGGTTCCGGGCTCTCCTTAGCTTTTCTGGTCCTATCTTGCTCGGGCCAAATTGCTTCGGGGTTTCAAAACATGTTTAAAAAGGTTTTTAAAGCCATATTATACATTTTTGAAATATGTAAAGTTCAAAACATATGTACAGGGTTGTCTGGAAGGCTCCTGGGTTTCCAGACTCAAAATGGCCCTCTGGGGATGCTTTTATAAAACCAGGTTGATTTGAGGAATTCGTGGGATTTCGGGATGTTTACAGATGCCCCTCTTTGGCCTTGTCCCAATCGATTTGGATAAGGGCAAAGATGACAAACACCCCTTTCAATGTCTCCCTAGATCTAGTCACGAAGAATATGGGATCGTCCCAATTTTAGCAAAATCTCAATTTACAAACCCTGGTAGGAGGAGATATCACGCCAAAGGGATATGTATGGAATCTGGTCCTAAATGGGATCATGTTTATGCAAGTGTCATGCGTGGAATGCTCATGCATGACATGGGTGTGGTGCCAAGAGTGGCGACTCCCAGAGACCAGAAGTGGTCGAACTCTAAAGACTTACAAGGCCAACTGCTCCAAGTGAGCAGATCCTATTGTAGACACCCAAAATTTCCTTTTAAAATTCTTACCTTTTTAGGAAAGTAGCTATTTTTGGTAATTTTGGGTTTTCGAAGGAAAAAGGCACTAAACGAGTTGTTTCGGTACCAAAATTTTACAGAAGCTTTAAAATGATGAAAGAATACTTTCCTTTCTGAAAATTTCGAATTTTGACAAGATTGGATGAAAATGATGATTTTGCCCCCGGCATGGAAAAAGCAGGATTTCGTTTCTTTAAAAGTTTTTTGTTGATAAATTTGTTTTAAATTTGCCATTTGAAAAGAAACAGGCATTTATAAGACAAGTTGATACCTGAAAAGGCAGGTGGGTGCCCAAAAAGGAGAGCGGGCGTCAAAAAGAGAAAGTGAGCTTCCCAAAAAAAAAAGTTCATATTCGGAAAGAAATCAGTTGCCCGAGGGGAAAGTTGGTATCACCAAAGAAAAGGAAAGATGGAAGCAAGAACGACAACTTCTGAAAACAAAGGTTTGGTATCGAACACCTCTCGTAACGTGTCCATGTTATGATTGGGTGTCGAGGTAATTAGTGTATTGATATGCATCAGTTTTGCATTGTCATATGTTACTGTTATATTACTTTTATGTTAAGAACAATGTTAATGTTTTTAATACTCATCGGGGAAATCTAGCGAGCATGAAAGTTGACTTTGAAAAACGTAACATGGGCTTGCTTAAACATCTGAAACTAGCTAAAAGCTGAAGTTCCAAGTGCTGCTACAAGCAATATGACGTCAGGAGCTTAAAGACTCGTATGCTATGAACTATGCCCAACTATTGAACAACTGGATATGGTGATGATGATCGGGACTTCCTTCTTTGAACCATGCTTGGTGTCCCTCCAAGACCACACGTTGAGGAAGGTACTCAAAAGGTGGTGAAGTTGACAAATGATGCTCCCAAAGTAAGTGCATCGTGTGCTGCAGAGGGTCTGCCCCAAGTGCACTGGAGGACCCAACCTCGAAAATTCCTGGAGGACTAACTGCTCCTGGTTTAGCTTCTAGTAAAGGGGATAGCTAGTTATTTGGCAGAAGCTGATTGGGTCATTCACCTTTCATCAATTTCCTTAAGGGAAAGTATCACGGAGTGTGTATTTGCAACGGTTGCAGTGGAAAAGGCCATTGAAGCTGTTGAAAGGCAAGGTCTTCTCCATGTTGTTGATGGAGAAGAGGACGAAGTTGTTTGCAAACTAATTGAGAAAGCTTCTAAAACGGCCAGGCAGACCACAAAGTTCCCTTAATTCGTATAAAGGTTGATTATACAGGATTTATGACAGTTAATCCTCAAAGATTTGGTCAAGAGTATGATGGGAAAGTGGCAAATTCACAGGACGTCTTACCATATCCTGACCAGCTGAATTCAACACCTTGACAAAGGCTAACTTCAACGACCTCAGCAGCTCCATATACCATAATCAATTCAGCATAAGTTCTAACCCATCCAAATAATTGGGCAGTCAGACATATACGATAAGTTCATTGAAGAACAAATTGCAGCTGGTCAGCAGAAGTCGGATTCTTCAAGAGCTCGCCATGCCTTTTCTGAGCAAAATTCCTATATCAGTCACCCGAATCCACTAAAAGAAAGCTAGGAACTACCGTGCTTGCTTTGGAGGCTGAGGTTACGATATGAAGGTTGGAGATTACTTGAAATAGCACCTGCAGAAAACGATGATGGGATCAACTACCAAAATAAGCAGCAACCCGCCATTCTGATTTCTGCAAGCAACCTCAACGTGAACAGCAAATGGGACCTTCTACTTACCATTCCGATTACAGCAAGAAGACACCAACTTGCCGATTCCAGCTCCACAGCAACACTTACCGATTCCAGCTCCACAACAGCACCAAACTTACCATTCAACGTGAATAACAGCTCCTTGACTTTCCAAGTTCCGATCTTTTGCAGCCATTGCTTGCCAAAACCCATGTTGCTCAGCAAGGCAATTTCCCTTGTCCAATGCTACACCTAAGAGGCATCTTTTGCCCTATAAAAGGAGCCTCAAGGATGCTGCAAAGGCATGAACCAGCCAAAGCAAAGTATCAGTCCGAAAATTGATCCTCCAGTCACCACAAAATATCAATCCGAAAGAACCAACACACAGGAACATTCAGTCCGAAAATTCAGAGAAATAGAGAGAGAGAGAGAGAAAGGAAGAGAAGAAGGAGAAGAAGGAAGTCCGGCCTGGTTCCGACGTCCGACGATCATCCAGTGAAGTGCTCCTACGTCCCCTCTCACTCACACAGGTTGGAATTCTTGCACAAATTGGTTTTAGTTCATGAGAATCTGAAAAAGCATAGATTCTGGAAATTTGTACATGAATCAAGGCTTTGAGCCCATGTTCTTCATTTATATCGATACAAACATGCATGATTCCTTCATGAACGACATTAAAATCCATGTTTAGATGATTTCCATGATTTATTAGGACTGATATAGGTTGAACTTCATTCTAGAATCACGTTAGGAACCTTCTGAAATTTTCTGTAAAACTGGTTTCTGAAACTGTCTGTGCATACGTGTATGATCACGAAATTTTTGTAGACAAACGGATAATCCAATTGCTTTGAAATTTTGCATGAATAATCTAGACATATTAGACGTTTTTAGATAAAAGTTTGAGGAATTGTTATGAACTGTTGCCTAGTCAATTAGATCCGTGAAGTTTATATAAAATCCAGATTGCGTTTTACAGAAACAGAATGTTCAGTAACAGACCTCTGTTCTTTTGCTCATATCTCTGCAACCACTGAATGAAATTGGATGAAATTTGATTTTATGGAAACCTAACATCCGTATCTTTCTAACACAATAAATTTTATCAAAATTGGATGACTGAGAGCTGAGATATCACTGTTTTTCTGAGCTTCTGATTCACAGAAACAGGACTGTTCTGAATTTTATAACAGTTTCTGATTCTGTATTTAATTCTCAGAAAATGAAGAACTAAATCATAAATATTTTTAAAAATTCAGAGAATAGGCCTGTGAAACTGAACAGGTTCTGCAAATCTAAGAATCTGAAATTTTTCAGAAATCAAGAACTTAAACACAAATCTGAAACTTTGGAAAATCTGGTTTTTCCTTTCTCGAATTAACGGATTCAAACAAATTTCAAGCGTCTAGGCTGACCCTTGAGCGCCGGTTCAAGAAGGCCTAAGTCGAAAAGATCTCACTTGTCCACAATCGTTCTTAGAAGTCAGAAAATCAGAATTTGTTAGTTTTGGTAAACTAACTGGCACGCTCGCGCAACCCGACGTAGTTCAAGGGTTTGATTTCGAATCTGAAACGATTTGAAATAAAATCACGTCTACACCTATGCTGTTCGATGTTCGATTTTTCAAAATCTATTTACAAAACTATTTACAAAAGGGACAACTGTCTTGAGTCTCGATCCTAAGGATCTCGAACTCTTCGTGCTTGCCCTTGTTTGAGTCTTAACACTCGCTTATCTAGCGGAGGTTTTATAAGAAAACAAGGCCTATTTCAAATTTCTATGCCTTACTCGAAACGTCGAATTCTCAAACAAGATGAAATTCAAGTAAGTAAATCCTATTTTTACTTTAGGATTCCTCGAAATGAACCATGCTTTAGCTTGGGATAAAACAGGGATGGGAAAGAGATACCACGGACCCTTCTGAAGCGTCTCATGGTTTAAGGCATAGAAGGCGGAAAACTGCTCTTTTTGAGCTTTTTGGCCTCTTTTTCATTTTCTTTCATAGAGGGTCTCCCTTTTGAATTATTTTTTCTTTAATCCTTCTTTTTCACAACAGAATCGATTTTTCTTTGGAATCTTGGTTTCTTTCTTTTGGAAAGATACTTTGAATGGGAAATTCCCTTTGTTTGGGCCGTGTTTTTCCTTTTGGAAGGAGAAGAGAAGAGGGGAGGATTTATCCCAAGCTCACACTCGCTCCATTCTAGATCAGCCTATTTAGAAATAGCAAGTACTACTTGCAAGTATCTTGCTATGTTGAACTGGGCCTTTCTTTGTAAGAAGAAGGATTTTGAAATGCAACCACGATTTTGAAGACTCCACTCTTTCACAAGTGCGAATTCTCTCACTCAGGGTCACACAACTTTGCCTTTGCCAATCTCTGTAGACGTAGGAAAATCCCCGCTCGTCTGGCTTCTCAGGGCCTGGAGCGGATCCTCTCTTGCGTCTAAGGCCAATTTATATAAACAGGGCGTGCCAGCTAGCTTACCTAAGCTAGCGAAGATATATTTTAATGTGACTTCTAACATGGCGACTGTGAGCAAGTGAGCTCTTATTGTCGCAGACCTTCTTATACCGATGCGCAAGGGTTAGTCTGTATGCTTTTAAAAATCAAGTTTTGGGATAGAAAAAGCTTACGAAGTGGTTCGAGGTGTTTTGATTCGGGTCTTTAATACGATGGCAGATTTTAGATCACGTGAGTTTGTACGTGCCTAAGTCTTTCCTTTTATCCCTTTATGGGCCACCTAGGTGTGTGTTATGAACACTCCACTACATGGGGCGAATTTTGAGCGGGAGTACGGGGCTTGCTTCGATGCAATATGCGTCCTACCTCGTGGTATGGCGTAGATGCAATGCAAACTCACACTACTCCAAAGGGAAAACCCGAATGTAAAGACAATGCCGAAGGGAAATAACCAAAGGGAAATAACCGAAGGGAAATAACCGAAGGGAAATAACTGAAGGGAAATGACTTGTAATGTAATTGCCTAAGGGAGATATGTATATAAGGTATATATATGGGCCCTTACTTGGGTCTTGCAAATAAGAGCGAAGGCTCAATGTGGGTGCGTGCTTGAATTGAAAGACTTACACACATGACATAAATGAAACCCAAATAGTATAACACGACCCTTACTTGGGTCTTTCAAATAAGAGCGAAGGCTCAATGTGTGTGAATGCTTGAATTGAAAGACAACACACCCAACTTAAGCAAAACCCTACGAAAGTTAAAGTAGATATATATATATATATATATATATATATATATATATATATATATATATATATATATATATATATTAGGGGCTGATTAGGCCCGTGTGTGTTCAAAATCGTGCACAACTAGGAGAGTGCACGTGTGTGTGGGTGTGCCAAGCCACGTTATTAAAAGCGGGGGGAGACTATGCTCCGTTATTACAACCCCGTATCGAATTGAATTTTAAGCAAGTATACAACTAAGGACCGAGTTAGGCACTTACTAATAGCTGGTCCGAAGATGCCTTGCTTGAGCGTGGGCTTGGCCTTCGCCTTGGGCTGTAAGAGGGAGCTCCGCGGAGTTGAACGGCAAGAGGGGTTGTTGGTCGGGTGTCTTAGGTGCGTGGAGGGAGTGTCTTGAAGATGGCCGGCTACTAGGAATGGGCTGGTTTTGTGTGTTGGGCTAAAGTGCCTAAGTAGGGTCACTAGGGGAGGGTATAATGTTAGGAAGTATGACACTAAGGGAGCCTAAGGGAGTACCTAAGGTTGGCGGGTGGCTGGCCGAATGGATCGGGGACAGCCGGTTGGAGTGGCCGACTAAAAGAGACTCAGTGGTGGTGGGCTGCTAGGGTGGCTATGGGTGGCTGGGGAGTGGTGGAGCAGGTGGAGCACGGTGGTGGCTGGTGGTGGTGCAGGTGGAAGAGCCGGCTGGGCTGGAAAGGAGGGTGGGAGATGATGATGGAAGATCGGTTGGGAATGGAGGACCCAAAAGCTGAAAAACCCGCCCACTAGGGGGGGGTTTATAGCTTTTGTGAAAGGCGGTGGGGCTGGTTTTGAGGAGGTGGTAAGGTGGTCTAGGGGGTGGTGGTGTGGTGATAAGGTGGGCTGGTATTAGGGTAGGGCCAGATATTTTAAATACAAGGGGTTTTGGGTAGGTTGTGTGCTAGGTTTAGGTGGGGTGGTTTAGAGGTTTAGGGTTTAGCTAGGTGGGTTGGTTTTGGGGTGAGGTTTAGTGAGGTGGGTTAGGTGATTAGGCTAGGATTAGGTTAGGTTTAGGGAAGGATTAGGGAAGTGGGTTAGGTGATTAGGTTAGGATTAGGCCGGGATTAGGGAAGTGGGTTAGGTGATGAGGCTAGGATTAGGCCGGGATTAGGGAAATGGGTTAGGTGATTAGGCTAGGATTAGGACCGGATTAGGGTAAAAGGCTAGGATTAGGTGTTTTTGGTTAGGTTTAGATTAAGGAGCTCCCTTTGCATGACCCATGGACCCTAATCATATCATGTTGGTGCAGCCCTAGGTTAAGTTTTGGCTAATTACAAGCTTAAACCCATGTTAACTAGGCTAACCCACATGATTAACCCCAAACTTGACACACAAGTCAAGCTTAATTACAACACACCTTGATCTTATCCTCCCCCACTCTCTCTCATGCCCATAATCCCACGTGAAATTCAAGTGGGCCCCACCTCTATTTATGAGAAGGTGATGTGGGCCATGGATATGGATATTAGATTGGATTTTTGAATCCAAATCCAAATCTAAGTCCATACATGGGTTTGGATTGGGATCTGGATATATATGATCCAGATCCGATCCAAACTGAATTCTGACTCCTTCGGGCTATGTTCGAAACAAACGGTTTGTGCGGGGTCTGACTGCATCAGTACTCCGTCTGCGTTGGGTCTTCGCCAACATGATCGTCTGCCTCTGTTTTCACCTTCCGGAGATGACTTCAAATGATGTTTTGATGATAACAGGGTCTTGGTCATTCGAGATCCTGGGGATGGATTTGATATGAGAGTTGTTGTGCCGGGCTCGATATGTGCTCCGGTTCCGGGCTCTCCTTAGCTTTTCTGGTCCTGTCTTGCTCGGGCCATACTGCTTCGGGGTTTCAAAACATGTTTAAAAAGGTTTTTAAAGCCATATTATACATTTTTGAAATATGTAAAGTTCAAAACATATGTACAGGGTTGTCTAGAAGGCTCCTGGGTTTCCAGACTCAAAATGGCCCTCTGGGGCTGCTTTTATAAAACCAGGTTGATTTGAGGAATTCGTGGGATTTCGGGGTGTTTACATACTTCAATTCAAGCACTCACACACATTGAGCTTTCGCTCTTATTCCCAAGACCTTAGTTAAGGCCATATTGCAAGTTATATTTGGGTTTCATTTCATGTCGTGTGTGTAGTACTTCAATTCTCGCATACACCCACATTGAGCCTTCGCTCTTATTTGCAAGACCCAAGTAAGGGCCCATATATACATTATATACGTATTTCCCTTTTGGCAATTTCCCTTCGGCAATTTCCATTACAAGTGATTTCCCTTCGGCAATTTCCATTACAAGTCATTTCCCTTCGGTCATTTCCCTTCGGCATTGTCTTTAAATTTGGGTTTTCCCTTTGGAGTAGCGTGGGTTTGCATTGCATATACGCCATACCACGAGTTAGGATGCATATTGCATCAAAGCAAACCCCATACTCCCGCTCAAAATCGCCACATTTAGTGGAGTGTTCATAACACACACCTAGGTGGCCCGTAAAGGGATAAAAAGAAAGACTTAGGCACGTGCAAATCCACGTGATCTAAAAATCTGAAAATCGTACAAACAAGACTCGAATCAAACACCTCGAACCGCTTTCGTAGGTCCTTATATCCAAAAACTCGATCTTTAAAAGCGTACAGACTGACCCTTGTGCATCGGTGCAAGAAGGTCTGCGACGACAAGAGCTTGCTTGCTCACAGTCGCCACGTTAGAAGTCAAGTTCTAGAATATATCTTCGCTAGCTTAGGTAAGCTAGCTGGCACGCCCTGTTTATTTAAATAGGACTTAGACACACGAAAAGGTTTGCTCCAGGCCTAAGAACTAGGAGGCGGAGATTTTTGGCGTCTACAGTTGGCATTAACATGACCTCCACATTCTCCATCATGGAACTCATGCATCACTATCCTAGCCTCCTCTAGAACGATACACCTAAGTAGGATGCCGGTAAAACTTTTCTTATATAGGACCCCACCCAGAATGGTGTATCGGGTCAAAATTTTACGGATGAAAGCCTTATCTTTGGATGTGGCATCCTCGGTGAATCCCCCATTTTCTAGAAAATGCTGAATCTGGATTATTTTGGCAAATATCCAAATCGTGTGCGGATGGGTTGGGCGCATGCCATATTTCTAAAGATCGGATCCCTGAAATGGGATCAACCTTTAGGGCTAAACCCAAGGAGGAGAGGGCATCGGCAATGCCATTATCCTCTCTTCCTACGTGTGTGAGTTTACATGATTGGAATGACTCAACCAATCGAGTGGCCAACTCGTGATATGGAAGTAGTTTTTCGTTACGTACTTGCCAAATTTTCAAAACCTAGTTTATAACAAGGAGTGAATCTCCAAAGACCTCGATGCATGATGCCCCTAGAGTTTTCGAAATCCTTAAGCCTTGTATGAGTGCTTCATACTTAGCTATGTTGTTGGAACATTCGAAATCTAGGCGGATTGCTATGGGAATCTTGCCCTTTTCAGGGGAGATGAGGATGACCCCAGCACCAACCCCTCGTTGGTTTCGTGCCCCATCGAAGTGCATCTTCCACACTTGGTTTTCGAAAGAGTTTGCCAAAATGTGGTTTTGGAAATAGTTTTGCAATATGCCTTCATCAGGCATTTCATGAAATGTGGGATATGCGTCCTCCAGGGGGAACTCAGCCACGTAGTCTGCTAGGGCTTGCCCCTTAATGGAGATTTGGTGGTGGTATTTCAGGTCATACTCCATTAGAAGGAGTTGTCATTTGCCCAATCTACCAGTGTCTAAATTTTTGGCAGGCCCAGACTAGGGCCAAGCACGTCTTCTCCATGGCTTGATAATTTCGTTCGTAAGCCAAGAGAGTTTTCGAAATATAGTAGATGGCATACTCCTTATGGGTGTCATCCTCGTATTGAGCCAATAGGGCTCCCAAAGCATTTGCATGCACGGAAATGTAAAGCAAAAGAGGTTTTCCTTGCTTTGGAGGATTCAAAACAGGGGGATTAACCAGGTATGCCTTTAGTCTTTCGAAGGACTTTTGGCAATCGTCATCCCATAAAAATTCCGTGCCCTTCCTCAACAGTTTGTTGAAGGGTTCGCATCTAGTCACCAGATTTGATATAAATCGGCGAACGGACTGTAATCGACCCTGGAGGCTATGAATTTGTGTGAGATTGGAGGGTGGAGCCATGTCTATGATGGCTCGACACTTAGAGGGGTCGACTTCTATACCCCTTTGGCTTACCATAAAGCCTAGAAGCTTTCCAGACTCTACCCCGAATACACATTTTTGAGGGTTTAGCTTTACTTTGTAAAGCCTAAGCCTTTCGAAAATCTTTTGCAAACATTCGATATGAGTGCATCGGGTTTTGGATTTTGCCAAGAGATCATCTACATACACTTCTACGAGCTCATGAATTTGATCATGGAAGATCGTGGTCATGGCTCTCTGGTATGTCGCGCCGGCATTTTTCAAACCAAAGGGCATGACTGTATAGCAGTACGTGCCCCACAGGGTTTTGAATCCGGTCTTACTCGGGGACTTAATTTAATTTGATTATAGCTTGAATAGCCATCCATTAACAAAAACATTTCGTGATTTGCAGTACTATCGACTATCAAATCTATGTTTGGTAAAGGATAGTTTTCCTTTGGAGTGGCTTTATTCAGGTTTCTGAAATCGATGCATATTCGAATTTTCCCATTGGTTTTTTGAACTACAACGATGTTTGACAACCAATCAGAATACGCAATGGGTTTTATAAATCCGGCTTTTAACAGATCTTCTAAACCCTCTTCAACTTGTGCATGTACATTCGGATGTATTTTCCTAAGCTTCTGCTTTATGGGTTTTACATCCGCATCTAAGGGAAGACGATGTTCGACAATGCTGGGGTCTATGCCCGGCATGTCTTCATACGTCCATGCAAACACATCTAAATAGGTTCGTAGAAATGCAATGAACGCTGATCTTTCATGCTCATGCAAACATGCGCCTATCTTGATGAGTTTGGGATTGGAATTACTCCCTAGGTTCACCTCTATGAAATCTCCTCCTACTGAATTGGAAGGTCTTTCAAAATCGAGAATTTTATGAAATTCTAGGAGCTCAGAAGTGGGATCTTCCTCAAGGGGATCCACTTCTGGGCTCAAAATCGAGAACTTTATGAAATTCTCGTGGGTTATAGGCCCAAGGGAATTTGATGCATGAGTTTTGAAAAGACCTGGTTTTACACTTGGAATTTCAATCGATTTCGAAATTTTTGGTCTAGCTATGCAGATGACGTTCCTTTCGAAACCCTTTTCTTTTTCCAAAGTCCTACCAGGAGCTGCTATGTACAAAATCTTTTTGGTATTTTGTAGATTTTTGATTTTTTTGGGTTTTTGCAAAACAAGAACTTTAGGAACTATACATGGAACACCCCCATGTGTGTGATCCCTCCCGTTTCCATAGGGAGTTCGATCGATCCTAAGGTTCTAGACGCATTCCCATCGTATCCAGTGATAACGATGGGACTTGGGTTCATAGAAGTAAAGGTGACTCCGATTTGATACGCCACATGAAGTGGAAGGATGTTGAGCCCTCCTCCCCCATCGACTAGGCACTTGTCCAGAGAGTGGTTATTCAGAACCACCTCGATATGTAGGGTCTGGTTGTGGAACTCGTAGGGTCTATCTACATCATCTTCCGAGAAAGTGATGGGAGACTTTGCTCCTATTGACGCCACTTGGGCAGACAAGGATTCAGGACTTATGTTCGAACTAACCTTAGCTCTTTTTAAAATTTTCTCTAGCACGAGTCTATGCCTAGGCGAAGTTTGTATTAGCTCTAGGATAGACATGTGGATAGGAATCTTTGAAAGATGGTTTTCGAAATCATAAGGGTTTAAAACGATTTTCCCATTGTCTGCTTTCGGCAGAACTCTAGGAATACATGCTTTTGAGGGGCCAGGCACACTGACCACCTTTTTAGCACTTTGTAGGTGCAGGGGTTGATAGATCCTCCCGGATCTTGTCACTTCCCCCACGACCAACCTAGGGTTTGCACTTAAACTAGCTCTAATCGTGAGTTTTGGAGCACCATGGATTTTTAAAACTGGTTTAGCCAGGGACTCAGCTCTTGGTGGTCCCCGAGTGATCACTTGGGTGGGCTTCTTATAAAGTACAAGGGTAGACGCACAAGTGGATCGACCAGACTAAGATGAATGCGCTAGATCTTTCGAAAAGGTGAGGGTACATACCTCCTTTCCTTTCCCACTGCTACTGGCGTGCTTGGGAAAGGGTTCTTTAAAGATAACTTGAGTTGGCTCAGGTTCTGCAGTGACCTAGAGCCGGCCCTCTGCTATCAAGTTCTTGATTTTGTTTAAAAGGGAGAAACAATGCTTTGTATCATGGCTTTTGAGCCGATGATACTTGCAAAGGTGGTTTAAATATCCCCCTTTGGAAGTGACTCCCTCGGGCATTTCGGGAAGTTCAATCATGCCCTGGGCAAGTAGGAGGTCTAGGACCTCTGACACAGGTTGCCCTAGCGGTGTGTACTCCCGTTTTTCAATAGGTTTTGGAAGTTTCTCTCCCTTTTGTTTTCTGATTTTTCAAAATTTTTTGAAGTGCTCGCTGAACCTAGATCCACCCAGACATTGGCGATTTTATGGGGTGTAGACGCAGAAAATCTCCGCCTCCTGGTTCTTAGGCCTGGAGCGAACCTTTTCGTGTGTCTAAGTCCTGTTTAAATAAACAGGGCGTGCCAGCTAGCTTACCTAAGCTGGCGAAGATATATTCTAGAACCTGACTTCTATCGTGGCGACTGTGAGCAAGCAAGCTCTTGTCGTCGTAGACCTTCTTGCACCGATGCGTAAGGGTCAGTCTGTACGCTTTTAAAGATCGAGTTTTGGATATAAGGACCTATGAAAGCGGTTCAACATGTTTGATTCGGGTCTTGTTTGTACGATTTTCAGATTGTAGATCACGTGGATTTGCACGTGCCTAAGTCTTTCTTTTTGTCCCTTTACGGGCCACCTAGGTGTGTGTTATGAACACTCCACTAAATGTGGCGACTTTGAGCGGGAGTATGGGGTTTGCTTTGATGCAATATGCGTCCTAACTCGTAGTATGGCGTATATGCAATGCAAACTCACACTACTCCAAAGGGAAAACCCGAATTTAAAAGACAATACCGAAGGGAAATGACTTGAAATGTAAATGCCGAAGGGAAATGAGTTGTAATGGAAATTGCCGAAGGGAAATTGCCAAAAGGGAAATATGTATATAATGTATATATGGGCCCTTACTCGGGTCTTGCAAATAAGAGCGAAGGCTCAATGTGGGTGTGTGCGAGAATTGAAGTACTACACACACGACATGAAATGAAACCCAAATATAACTTGCAATATGGCCTTAACTAAGGTCTTGGGAATAAGAGCGAAAGCTCAATGTGTGTGAGTGCTTGAATTGAAGTACTACGCATAAACCCAAATATAAATTGCAGTATGGCCTTAACTAAGGTCTTGGGAGTAAGAGTGAAAGCTCAATGTGTGTGAATGCTTGAATTGAAGTACTACGCACACAACATGAAATTAAACCCAAGGATAGTATCACACGGCCCTTACTTGGGTCTTACAAATAAGAGCGAAGGCTCAATGTGTGTGAGTGCGAGAATTTAAAGACAACACACCCAACTTAAGCAAAACCCTACGTAATTTAAAGTATATACATAAATTTATATCTTAGGGGCTGATTAGGCCCGTGTGTGTTCAAAATCGTGCACAACTAAGAGAGTGCACATGTGTGTGGATGTGCTAAGCCACGTTATTACAAGCGGGGGGAGACTATGCTCCGTTATTACAACCCCGTATCAAATTTAATTTAAGCAAGTCTACAACTAAGGGCCGAGTTAGGCACTTACTTATAGTTGGTCCGGAGGTGACTTGCTTGAGCGTAGGCTTGGCTTCACCTTGGGCTGCAAGAGGGAGCTCCTCGAAATGGAACGGCAAGGGGAGATGCTGGCCGGGTGACTTGGGTGCGTGGGAAGGGCGCCTTGAAGGTGGTCGGCTGCTAGGAAGGTGCTGCCTTGATGCTTTGGGCTAAGGTGACTAAGGAAGGTCACTAAAGGATGGGCTGGTATTAAGGAAGGTAGTGCTAAAGGGGAGCCTAAGGGAGTGCCTAAGGGAAATGTATGGCTGGCCGAATGGATTTGGTACAGTCGGTTGGAGTGGCCGACTAAGGGGAGCTTAGTGGTGGCCGGCTGCTAGGGTGGCTAGGGATATTATGGATGGGAAGGGAGCTAGCTAGGGTGTTGTGTGAGGTGGGACTAAGGGCTGGTGGAGAGTGGAAGGGGCAGGTCCTAGGGAACCAAGTAGGGTGGCCGGGTGTCACTAGGGGAAGTGGTTCAAGGCGGGTGATGTGAGGTGGAGGTCTGGCCGAATGGGTAGGGATGACGGGTAGGTGGTGTTGGCGGGAGGTTGTGGTGGTGTGGGTGGTTGAGAGTGGAGGGGGAGTGAAGAAGAGGTGGAGCTAAGTGTAGGGTACTAACCGGATGGTGAAGGAGTTGGCGGATGGAAGAAGGGAGGACGGGTGATGGAGTTCGGCCGGGAGGTGGTGGCGACGTGCAGTGGAGCTGGCTGGGAGGCAGTGGTAGCGTGAGGTGGAGCTGGTCTGGGGTGTGGTGGTGCAGGTGGAGCAAGGTGGAAAGCTCGGCTGGGAGGTGGCTGGCCAAGGTCGGCTGGGCCAAGGTGGAGAAAATTCATGGAAAACCGGCCCACTAGGGGGGGTTTATATAGGGTTAGAGATGGCGGTTGGGGCTGGTATTGGGAGGGTGGTAAGGTTATTTAGGTAGTGGTGGTGTGGTGATAAGGTGGGCTGATTTTGGGGAGGGGCCAGATATTTTAATACAAGGGGATTTAGGTAGATGGTGTGCTAGGTTTAGGTGGGGTGGTTTAGGGGTTTAGGGCTTAGTTAGGTGGGTTGGTTTTGGGGTGAGGTTTAGTGAGGTGGGTTAGGTGATTAGGCTAGGATTAGGCTAGGTTTAAGGAAATTAGGCTAGGTTTAGGGGAGGATTAGGGAAGTGGGTTAGGTGATTAGGTTGGGATTAGGCCGGGATTAGGGAAGTGGGTTAGGTGATTAGGCTAGGTTTAGGACAAGATTAGGGTAAAAGGCTAGGATTAGGGGCTTTTTATTAGGATTGGGTTAGGGAGCTCCCTTTGCATAACTGTAAACACCCCGAAATCCCACTGTAGACGCGCGAAAATCCCCGCCTCTTCGCCTCTTTCGTGGCTTGGAGTGGATCTTATCGTGCGTCTAAGGCCTATGTATACAAATAGGGCGTGCCAGCTAGCTTACTTAAGCTAGCGAAGATATATTTAACACTGACTTCTAAATGTGGCGACTGTGAGCAAGTGAGCTCTTGTCGTCGCAGACCTTCTTGCACCGATGCGCAAGGGTCGGTCTGTACGCTTTTGCAAAAATCGAGTTTTTGGGGAGAAAGTCTACGAAACGGTTCGAGGTATCTTATTTCGGGTCTTTAAGATGCGATTGCATGTTTTAGATCACGTGGATTTGCACGTGCCTAAGTCTTTTCTTTTATCCCTTTTTGGGTCGCCTAGTTTGTGTGTTATGAACACTCCACTACATGGGCGAATTCGAGCGGGGCTTGCTTCGATGCAATATGCATCCTACCTCGTGGTATGGCGTAGATGCAATGCAAACTCACGCTACTCCAAAGGGAAAACCCGAAATGTAAAGACAATACTGAAGGGAAATAACAGAAGGGAAATAATCGAAGGGAAATAACCGAAGGGAAATAACCGAAGGGAAATAACCGAAGGGAGATATGTATATATCTTATGTATATGAGCCCTTACTCGGGTCTTGCAAATAAGAGCGAAGGCTCAATGTGGGTGCGTGCTTGAATTGAAAGACTTACACACACGACATGAAATTAAACCCAAATATAAATTGCAGTATGGCCTTGACTAAGGTCTTGGGAGTAAGAGCGAAGGCTCAATGTGTGTGAGAGTGCTTGAATTGAAGTACTACACACACGACATAAATGAAACCCAAATATAACTGCAATAAGGCCTTTACTAAGGTCTTGGGAGTAAGAGCGAAAGCTCAATGTGTGTGAGAGTGCTTGAATTGAAAGACTTACTCACACGACAAGAAATGAAACCCAAATAGTATAGGTCGGCCCTTACTTGGGTCTTTCAAATAAGAGCGAAAGCTCAATGTGTGTGAGAGTGCTTGAATTGAAAGACTTACTCACACGACAAGAAATGAAACCCAAATAGTATAGGTCGGCCCTTACTTGGGTCTTTCAAATAAGAGCGAAAGCTCAATGTGTGTGAGAGTGCTTGAATTGAAAGACAACGCACCCAACTTAAACAAAACCCTTCGAAAATGAAAGTATATACACACTTATATATTAGGGGCTGATTAGGCCCGTGTGTGTTCAAAATGGTGCACGACTAAGAGAGTGCACGTGTGTGGTTGTGCCAAGCCACGTTATTACAAGCGGGGGGAGACTATGCTCCGTTATTACAACCCCGTATCAAATTGAATTTCAAGCAAGTGTACGACTAAAGACCGAGTTTAGACACTTACGAGTAGCTGGTCCGTAGAGGTCTTGCTTGAGCGTGGCCTTGGCCTTGGGCTGCAAACGGGAGCTCCGCGAAGGTATGTGATCAAGGGTGCTGAACGGCTGCAAATGGGGCGCGGGATAGACGCCTCGAAGGGGGCCGGTGGCAAGTAGGTGGCGCCTCCAAGTAGGGAGTTTAGAGTGGCTGAACAAATGGGTATTAGGATCACTAGGGAAGTTGGGTACTTAGGGAAACTGGACCTAAAAGGTGAGCTAGTGGGAAGGCCAAATAGGACACCTAGGGGGGGGTTGGCCGAATGGGAGATGGTGGCTAAGTAGTGGCCAGCAACTTGGGTTATCCTAGGTTCGGCTAGGTTTAGGTGGTGGCGGCAAAGGGGCTGAGCTGAAGGGAAGATGGGTGGCTAAGAGTGGAGAGGTGGTAGAGAGGGGCTTTGAGGGAGTTTGGGGTACTTACCGAATGGGGAGAAGGGGCGGCTGGAGTGGGAAAGTGGCGGGCAGGTGGCTGTCGGTTTGGGGGAAGATGATGGCGTCCGGCTGAGGGGTGGTGGTGGTGGACGGAAGAGGGAAGGTGGCGGAGCAGGTGGCGGCTGGTGGAGGCTGGTGGAGCTGCTGGGGGGTGGTCACGGCTGGATGAGAGATGGGAGAAGGAGAGGGCCCGGCTGGATGGAAGGGTGGTTCCCACTTGGAAAACCCGCCCACAAGGAGGGGGGTTTAAATAGGGGATGGGTAGGTCGGTTAGGGCTGGGCTGAGGGTAGTGGTTAGGTGGTTTAGGTAGGGTGGTATGTAGATAAGGTGGGCTGGAAGGGGTTGGGCCAGATATTTTAAAACTAGGGGTTTGGGTAAATCGTGGGCCAAGGGTGGTTTAGGGGTTTAGGGCTAGGTTAGGTGGTTGGGTTTTAGGGTGAGGTTTAGTGAACTAGGTTAGGTGGTTTAGGCTAGGTTTAGGCTAGGATTAGGGAAATTAATCTAGGTTTAGGGAAGGATTAGGGGAGTGGGTTAGGTGATTAGGTTGGGATTAGGCCGGGATTAGGGAGGTGGGTTAGGTGATTAGGTTCAGATTAGGGGTGGATTAGGGGTTTGGGTTAGGTTTAGGCATTTTGGGCTAGGTTTAGGTGAAGGAGCTCCCTTAGCATGGCCCATAGACCTTGATCACCCCATGTTGGTGCAGCCCTAGGTTAGGTTTTAGCTAATTACAAGCTTAAACCCACTCAATTAGGCTAACCCACATGATTAACCCAAACTTGACACACAAGTCAAGCTTAATACAACACTCTTGATATTTTTCAACCCCACTCTCTCTCATGCCCATGATCCCACGTGAAACTCAAGTGGGCCCCACCTCCCTTTATGAGAAGGTGATGTGGGCCATGGATATGGATATTGGATTGGATCTCTGGATCCAAATCCGAATCTAAGTCCACATACGGGTTTGGATTGGAATCTGGATATATATGGTCCAGATCCAATCCAAACTGAACTCTGACTCCTTCGAGCTGGGTTCGAAACGGACGATTCGTGCGGGGCCTGACAGCATCAGTACTCCGTCTGCGTTGGGTCTTCGCCAACATAGTCGTTCGCCTCCGTTTCTGCCTTCCGGAGATGACTTCAAATGTTATTTTGATAAGAACAGGGTCTTGGACGTTCGAGATCCTGGGGTGTGAATCAGATACAAGAGTTGCTGCGCCGGGCTCGACAGGTGCTCCAGTTCCGGGCTCTTCTTGGCTCTCCTGGTCCTGTCTTGATCGGGCCCAGCCACTTCGGGGTTTCAAAACATGTCTTAAAAGGGTTTTCAAAAGCTATATCATATGTTTTTGAAAGATAAAGTTTTAAACATATATACAGGGTTGTTTGGAAGGCTCCTGGGTTTCCAAACTCAAAATGGCCCTTTGGGGCTGCTTGTATAAAACCAGATTCGTTTAAGAAATTCGTGGGATTTCGGGGTGTTTACAGATGCCCCTCTTTGGCCTTGTCCAAATAGATTTGGATAAGGGCAAAGATGACAAACACCCCTTTTAATGTCTCCCTAGATCTAGCCACGAAGAATATGGGATCGTCCCATTTTAGCAAAAATCTCAATTTTTACAAACTCTGGTAGGAGGAGAAATCACGCCAAGGGGTTCACTTATGGAATCTGGTCCTAAATGGGATCATGTTCATGCAAGTACCATGTGTGGAATGCAGATGACATGTGTGGTGCCAAGAGTGGCGACCTCCCAGAGACCAGATGCGGTCGAACTCTAGAGACTTACAGGGCCTACTGCTCCAAGTGAGCAAAAACCCTATGTTGTTCGATGTTCGGTTTTCAAAACTTATTTACAAAAGCTATTTACAAAAGGGACAACTGTCTTGAGTCTCGATCCTAAGGATCTCGAGCTCTTCATGCTTGCCCTTGTTTGAGTCTTAACACTCGCTTATTTAGCGGAGGTTTTATAAGAAAACAAGCCTCATTTCAAATTCCTACGCCTTACTCGAAACGTCGAATTCTCAAACAAGATGAAATTCAAATAAGTAAATCCTATTTTTACTTTAGGATTCCTCGAAATGAACCATGCTTTAGCTTGGGATAAGCCAGGGATGGGAAAGAGATACCACGGTCCCTTCTGAAGCGTCCCGTGGTTTGAGGCACAGAAGGCGGAAAAACTGCTCTTTTTGAGCTTTTTGGCCTCTTTTTCCTTTTTTTTCATAGAGGGTCTCCCTTTGGGAGTATTTTTTCTTTAATCCCTCTTTTCATGAGAGAATCGATTTTTCTTTTAAACTCTGGTTTCTTTCTTGTGGAAAGAGACTTTGAATGGGAAATTCCCTTTTGTTTGGGCCTTTGTTTTCCTTTTGGAAGGAGAAGAGAAGAGGGGAGAACTTATCCCAAGCCTACACTCGATCTATTCCAGATCAGCCTATTTAGAAATAGCACGTACTACTTGCAAGTATCTTGCTATGTTGAACTAGGCCCTTCTTTGTAAGATGAAGGATTTTGAAATGCAACCACGATTTTGAAAACTCCACTCTTTCACAAGTGCGAATTCTCTTACTTAGGGTCACATGAGTTGCTTTTGCACCTTATTCACATGTCTCAGGGCAGCTATCCCTCTCAAATTTTTGAAAACTGGAATTTAATCCAGATCCTACACATGATACTTCTTTAAGTATTGAATATTGATAGGATCTGCTAAATTCCTACCTTCTACATCGATCAACCAATACGAATTGTTCGTAGTGGTTGCTCGTACAACATATGGTCCATCCCAGTTGGGGCGCCACTTGCCTAGGGGGTGTGGGCCATGATGGTGGATGGTTTTCAAGACCAGATCTCCCACTTCAAAGTGGCGAGGTCTTATGTGTTTGCTATAGTGTCAGGCTATCCTTTGCCGGTATGCACGAGCATGATCCATGGCAAGGAGTTGCCTCTCATCTAGCAAATCTAGTTCGGCCATCCTAGCATGCTGAAGCGTCTCTAGGGGGAGGTCGAGTGCAATGGATGTATGGAATGAATGCAGTTGGGTATGAATGGGAAGAATGGCGTTTGTGCCATAGACTAATTCGAATGGTGTGGCATTTGTGGGAGTCCGGATGGAAGTCCTATAAGCCCATAAGGCTTCATCCAGCTTCTCATGCCACCTCCTACCCTTCTCTAAGGTTTTCTCAATGATACCAATGAGAGTCTTGTTTGTGGCTTTGGCTTGGCCGTTGCCTTGAGGGTAGTAGGGCGAGGAGAAGTGGTGAGTTATGCCATACGTGTTGCACAACTTAACCATCCGCTCGTTCTTGAATGGGGTACCATTATCAGATACAAGGTCTCGTGGAACCCCAAATCGAGCCAAGATATTCCTCCGGATGAAGGCCACCACATGTTGCCCCATTACATTCGTTAGGGAAATGGCTTCCACCCACTTGGAGAAATACTCCGTGGCTGCTAAAATAAAACGATGCCCATTCGAGGCCTTTGGAAATATGGGGCCTACAATGTCAAACGCCCACATGGTAAATGGCCAGGGGCTGACCACGGAATGCAATGCAGATGAAGGGATATGAATGGCGTGCCCATGCACTTGACATGGATGACACTTTCTAACATGATCGTGACAATCCTTTTTCAGGGTGGACCAAAAATAACCCCCTCTTAGTATTTTCATCGCCATCATGTTGGCATTAACATGACCTCCACATTCTCCGTCGTGGAATTCGTGCATCACTATCCTAGCCTCCTCTAGGTCGATACATCTAAGCAGAATGCCGGTAAAACTCTTTTTGTATAAGACCCCACCCAGAATGGTGTATCGGGTCGAAATCTTACGAATGAATGCCCTATCTTTGGATGTGGCATCCTCGGTGAATCCCCCATTTTCTAAAAATTGTTTTATGTCATAGAACCAGGGTTTTTCAACAGACTCTGGGTTGTTTTGGCAAATATCCAAGTCGTGTGTGGATGGATGGGGCGCATGCCATATTTCCAAAGATCTGGTCCCTGAAATGGGATCGACCTTCAGGGCTGAACCCAAGGAGGAGAGGGCATCGGCAATGCCATTGTCCTCCCTTCCTACGTGTGTGAGCTTACACGATTGGAAGGTTCGGACCAATCGAGTGGCCAACTCGTGATATGGAAGTAGTTTCTCATTACGTACTTGCCAAATTTTTAAAACCTGGTTTATGACAAGGAGCGAATCTCCAAAGACCTCGATGCATGATGCCCCTAGAGTTTTCGAAATCCTCAAGCCTTGTATGAGTGCTTCATACTCAGCTACGTTGTTGGAACATTCGAAATCTAAGCGGACTGCTATGGGAATCTCGCCCTTTTCAGGGGAGATTAGGATGATCCCGGCACCAGCCCCCCGTTGGTTTCGTGCCCCGTCGAAGTGCATCTTCCACACTTGGTTTTCGAAAGAATTTGCCAAAATGTGGTTTTGAAAATGGTTTTGCAATATGCCTTCATCAGGCATTTCGACAAGAGTGGGATATGCGTCCTCCAAGGGGAAGTCAGCCACGTAATCTGCTAGGGCTTGCCCCTTAACGGAGATCTGGTGATGGTATTTCAGATCATACTCCATTAGAAGGAGTTGCCATTTGCCCAATCTACCCGTGAGAATGGGTTTTTCGAACAAGTGCTTGATTGGGTCAAGCTTGGACACTATCCAGATCTCATGATCTAGGAAGTAGTGTCTGAATTTCTGGCAGGCCCAGACTAGGGCCAAGCACGTCTTCTCCATGGCTTGATAATTTCGTTCATAAGCCAAGAGAGTTTTCGAAATATAGTAAATGGCATACTCCTTATGGGTGTCATCCTCGTATTGAGCCAACAGGGCTCCTAAAGCGTTTACATGCACGGAGATGTATAATAAAAGCAGTTTTCCTTGTTTTGGAGGATTCAAAACAGGGGGATTAACCAAGTATGCCTTTAGTCTCTCGAAGGACTTTTGGCATTCGTCATCCCATAAGAATTTCGTACCCTTCCTCAACAGTTTGTTGAAGGGTTCGCATCTAGTTGCCAGATTCGATATGAATCGGCGCACAGATTGTAATCGACCTTGAAGGCTACGGACTTGGGTGAGATTGGAGGGTGGAGCCATGTCTATGATGGCTCGACACTTAGAGGGGTCGACTTCTATTCCCCTTTGGCTCACCATAAAGCCTAGAAGCTTTCCTGATTCTACCCCGAACACACATTTTTGAGGGTTTAGCTTTACTTTGTAAAGCCTAAGCCTTTCGAAAATCTTTTGTAAACATTCGATATGGGTGCATCGGGTTTTGGATTTCGCCAAGAGATCATCTACATACACTTCTACAAGCTCGTGAATTTGATCATGGAAGATCGTGTTCATGGCTCGTTGGTATGTTGCGCCGGCATTTTTCAAACCAAAGGGCATGATTGTATAGCAGTACGTGCCCCATGGGGTTGTGAAGGCGGTCTTACCCTGATCTCGTGGACTTAGTTTGATTTGATTATAGCCTGAATAGCCATCCATAAATGAAAACATTTCATGATTTGCAGTACTATCGACTATCAAATCTATGTTTGGTAAAGGATAATTATCCTTTGGAGTGGCTTTATTCAGGTTTCTGAAATCGATGCATATTCGAATTTTCCCATTGGTTTTTCGAACTACAACGATATTTGACAACCAATCAGAATACGCAATGGGTTTTATAAATCCGGCTTTTAGCAGATCTTCTAAACCCTCTTTGACTTGCGTGTGTACATTCGGGTGTATTTTCCTAAGCTTCTGCTTTATTGGTTTTATACCTATATCTAAGGGAAGACGATGCTCGACTATGCTGGGATCTATGCCCGGCATGTCTTCATACGTCCATGCAAACACATCTAAATAGGTTCGTAAAAATGCAATGAATGCTAACTTTTCAGTTTCATGCAAGCATGCGCCTATTTTGATGGTTTTGGGATTGGAATCATCCCCTAGGTTCACCTCTACGAAATCTCCTCCTACTGATTGGGAAGGTCTTTCAAAATCGAGAATTCTATGAAATTCTGGGAGCTCAGAAGTGGGATCTTCCTCAAGGGGATCCACTTCTGGGCTTTGATCATTCTCGTGGGCTTTAGACCCGAGGGAACTTGATGCGTGGTTTTCAAAATAACCTGGTTTTGTACTTGGATTTTCAAGTGATTTCGAAATTTTTGGTCTGGCTATGCAGACGACGTTTCTTTCGAAATCCTTTTCTTTCGCCAAAGTCATACCAGGAGCAGCTATGTACAAAATTTTTTTGGTATTTTCTAAATTTTCGATTTTTTTGGGTTTTTGTAAAACAAGAACTTTGGGAACTATACAAAGCACTCTTTTTTCGAGTTTCTGTTTTTCCATTGTTTTTGGTTTTCTTGTTTTTCGATTTTTTTGATTTTAAGTTTTTCAAATGTTTTTGGTATTTTTTAGACAAAGGGATCTTCCGTCATACCTACAAAGGGAAAACACTATGGGTTAGACTCGGAATAGGAGGTCTAAGCCATAGGTTTCTTCTAAGACAGGCTCCGGGGCACCCTTGACCCAGGTGGTCATAGGGGGTGGCTCCGGCGGTATTCGGGGAGTATAGCCGATCCCATATCGGCTTGGGTTGGCCCTAGGAAGGATGGGCTCTAGGAGACCCTGGTTTTGTGCCCCTAGACTCTTGTAGGGCGTGTAGCCCATGTTCAATAACATGTTCCACGACCTTTTGTTTTTTGAAAAGATGGGATACAAGTCGTGGTCCTGGAACATGCTATCGTCCATATTAGGCTCGTATGGCCTTTTGTCCAGGGGTTTTGGAAATAGGGAACGTTTGGGTTTTCCTAGGAGGATTAGAGTCGGGAGGGGGCCTGCTTTGGGCGGCCCCTTCACAATACAACCTTCCTAGGGTTGTTCAATACGGGCCAAGGTGGCTCAACCATAATTTGCCCCAGGTTAGCCTCATGGGCCTGGGAGCTCGATAAACAAGGGGAGTTTATGATCCCCTGAAGTTGTGGGTGACTCTCACCTAGGATCACTACGACCTGGTCCCTAAAAGGGATCTTGACACACCTGTGGAAGGTGGATGGCACAGCGCACAAACTGTGTATCCAGGGTCTTCCCAGCAACAGGTTATAATGGGGGTGAATGTCCAAGACATGGAACACCCCCGTGTGTTCGATCCCCCCCGTTTCCATTGGGAGTTCGATGGATCCTAAAGGTCTAGACGCATTCCCATCGTATCCAGTGATAACGATGGGACTTGGGTTTACTGAAGTCAAGGTGACTCCGATTTTGTACGCCACGTGAAGTGGAAGGATGTTGAGCCCTCCTCCACCATCGACTAGGCACCTGTCCAGAGAGTGGTTGTTTAGAACCACCTCGATATGCAGGGCCTGGTTATGGGTTTCGTAGGGTCTATCTACATCATCTTCCGAAAAGGTGATGGGCGATTTTGCTCCTAATAAAGCCACTTGGGCAGACAAGGATTCCGGACTTATGTTCGAATCAACCTTGGCCCTTTCTAGAATTTTCTCTAAGACAAGTCTATGCCTAGGCGAGGTTTTGATAAGCTCTAGAATAGACATGTGAATTCTGTAAACACCCCGAAATCCCACGAATTTCTCAAAATCCATCTGGTTTTATACAAGCAGCCCCAAAGGGCCATTTTTGAGTTTGGAAACCCAGGAGCCTTCCAAACAAACCCTGTATATATGTTTTAAACTTTATCTTTCAAAAACATATAATATAGCTTTTGAAAACCCTTTTAAGACATGTTTTGAAACCCCGAAGTGGCTTGGCCCGATCAAGACAGGACCAGGAGAGCCAAGAAGAGCCCGGAACCGGAGCACCTGTCAAGCCCGGCGCAGCAACTCTTGTATCTGATTCACACCCCAGGATCTCGAACGTCCAAGACCCTGTTCTTACCAAAATATCATTTGAAGTCATCTCCGGAAGGCAGAAACGGAGGCGGACGACCATGTTGGCGAAGACCCAACGCAGACGGAGTACTGATGCTGTCAGGCCCCGCACGAATCGTCCGTTTCGAACCCAGCTCGAAGGAGTCAGAGTTCAGTTTGGATTGGATCTGGACCATATATATCCAGATTCCAATCCAAACCCATATGTGGACTTGGATTTGGATTTGGATCCAGAGATCCAATCCAATATCCATATCCATGGCCCACATCACCTTCTCATAAATAGAGGTGGGGCCCACTTGAAATTCACGTGGGATATTGGGCATGAGAGAGAGTGGGGGTGAAAAATATCAAGAGTGTTGTATTAAGCTTGACTTGTGTGTCAAGTTTGGGTTAATCATGTGGGTTAGCCTAATTGAGTGGGTTTAAGCTTGTAATTAGCTAAAACCTAACCTAGGGCTGCACCAACATGGGGTGATCAAGGTCTATGGGCCATGCTAAGGGAGCTCCTTCACCTAAACCTAGCCAAAAATGCCTAAACCTAGCCTAAACCCCTAATCCACCCCTAATCTGAACCTAATCACCTAACCCACTTCCCTAATCCCGGCCTAATCCCAACCTAATCACCTAACCCACTTCCCTAATCCTTCCCTAAACCTAGATTAATTTCCCTAATCCTAGCCTAAACCTAGCCTAAACCACCTAACCTAGCTCACTAAACCTCACCCTAAAACCCAACCACCTAACCTAGCCCTAAACCCCTAAACCACCCTTAGCCCACGATTTTCCCGAACCCCTAGTTTTAAAATATCTGGCCCAACCCCATCCAGCCCACCTTATCTACATACTACCCTACCTAAACCACCTAACCACTACCCACAACCCAGCCCTAACCGACCTACCCATCCCCTATTTAAACCCCCCTCATTGTGGGCGGGTTTTCCTCTACCATCCAGCCGGGCCCTCTCCTTCTCCCATCTTCCATCCAGCCGTGACCACTCCCCAGCAACTCCACCTGCTCCACCAGCCGCCACCTGCTCCGCCACCTTCACTCTTCCGTCCACCATCACTGCCCCCCCAGCCGGACACCACCACCTCACTCAGCCGAACTCCCATCAACACTCGGCTTCCCTCTTCATCCACTCGCCACTTCTCCCCATCCGGTAAGCCTTCTTTAACCCTACTTAAACCCTTCTCTACCACCTCTCCACTCCCAGCCACCCACCACACCATCACCTTACTCACCCAACAGCCCCTCACCGCCACCACTCCCACTCGGCCAAACCTTAGCCGCCTCAACCGTTTGCTTCCTACCTAACTCACATTAACTATACCCGGCCACCCTATCAGATTTCCTAAGACTTGCCCGTGGCACTACCTTAAACCCACTATTCCCACTATTACCTAGTCCCATCCCCTAACTGGCCACCTTCCCATACTCCAGCCTTAGTCACCCTAGCAGCCCGCCACCACCATTTTAACTTAGCCGAACCTAGCACAAACCAAACCGCCGGCCACTACTCCCCCCCCCTAGGTGTCCTCTTTGGCCTTCCCACTAGCTCACCTTTTAGGTCCAGTTTCCCTAAGTACCTAACTTCCCTAGTGACCCTAAGACCCACTTATTCAGCCACTCTAAACCCCCTACTTGGAGGCGCCACCTACTTGCCACCGGCCCCCTTCGAGGCGTCTATCCCGCGCCCCATTTGCAGCCGGCCAGCACCCTTGAGCACATACCTTCGCGGAGCTCCCGTTTGCAACCCAAAGCCAAGTCCACGCTCAAGCAAGACCTCTACGGACCAGCTACTCGTAAGTGTCTAAACTCGGTCTTTAGTCGTACACTTGCTTGAAATTCAATTTGATACGGGGTTGTAATAACGGAGCATAGTCTCCCCCCGCTTGTAATAACGTGGCTTGGCACAACCACACACGTGCACTCTCTTAGTCGTGCACGATTTTGACCACACACGGGCCTAATCAGCCCCTAATATATAAGTGTACATATATATTTCATTTTCAAAGGGTTTTGTTTAAGTTGGGTGCGTTGTCTTTCAATTCAAGCACTCTCACACACATTGAGCTTTCGCTCTTATTTGAAAGACCCAAGTAAGGGCCGACCTATACTATTTGGGTTTCATTTCTTGTCGTGTGAGTAAGTCTTTCAATTCAAGCACTCTCACACACATTGAGCTTTCGCTCTTATTTGAAAGACCCAAGTAAGGGCCGACCTATACTATTTGGGTTTCATTTCTTGTCGTGTGAGTAAGTCTTTCAATTCAAGCACTCTCACACACATTGAGCTTTCGCTCTTATTTGAAAGACCCAAGTAAGGGCCGACCTATACTATTTGGGTTTCATTTCTTGTCGTGTGAGTAAGTCTTTCAATTCGAGCACTTTCACACACATTGAGCCTTCGCTCTTACTCCCAAGACCTTAGTAAAGGCCTTATTGCAGTTATATTTGGGTTTCATTTATGTCGTGTGCGTAGTACTTCAATTCTACACTCACACACATTGAGCTTTCGCTCTTACTCCCAAGACCTTAGTCAAGGCATACTGCAATTTATATTTGGGTTTAATTTCATGTCGTGTGTGTAAGTCTTTCAATTCAAGCACGCACCCACATTGAGCCTTCGCTCTTATTTGCAAGACCCGAGTAAGGGCTCATATACATAAGATATATACATATTTCCCTTCGGTTATTTCCCTTCGGTTATTTCCCTTCGGTTATTTCCCTTCGGTTATTTCCCTTCGGTTATTTCCCTTCTGTTATTTCCCTTCAGTATTGTCTTTACATTTCGGGTTTTCCCTTTGGAGTAGCGTGAGTTTGCATTGCATCTACGCCATACCACGAGGTAGGACGCATATTGCATCGAAGCAACCCCCGCTCGAATTCGCCCATGTAGTGGAGTGTTCATAACACACAAACTTGGCGACCCAAAAAGGGATAAAAGAAAAGACTTAGGCACGTGCAAATCCACGTGATCTAAAACATGCAATCGCATCTTAAAGACCCGAAATAGACACCTCGAACCGTTTCGTAGACTTTCTCCCCAAAACTCGATTTTTGCAAAAGCGTACAGACTGACCCTTGCGCATCGGTGCAAGAAGGTCTGCGACGACAAGAGCTCACTTGCTCACAGTCGCCACGTTTAGAAGCCAGTGTTAAATATATCTTCGCTAGCTTAAGTAAGCTAGCTGGCACGCCCTATTTGTATACATAGGCCTTAGACGCACGATAAGATCCACTCCAAGCCACGAAAGAGGCAAAGAGGCGGGGATTTTCGCGCGTCTACAGAATAGGAATCTTTGAAAGGTGGTTTTCGAAATCATAAGGATTTAGGATGATTTTGTCCTTATCTGCTTTCGGCAGACCACTAGGGATACATGCTTTTGAGGGGCCAGGCACACTGACCACCTTTTGAGCACCTTGAAGGTGCGGGGGTTGGTAGATCCTCCCGGATCTAGTGACTTCCCCCACGACCAGCCTAGGGTTCGCGCTAAACTTGGCTCTAAGGATGAGCTGAGGAGAACCTTGGATTTTCAAAACTGGTCTTGTCGGGGTTTCCACTTTTGGTGGTCCCCGAATGATGACTTGGGCGGGCCTCTTGTATAATACAAGGATGGGCGCACAAGCAGGTCGACCAGGTTCGGGCTTTCGCGCTAGTTCCTTGGAAATGGTGAGGGTACATACCTCCTTTCCTTTCCCACTGCTACTGGCGTGTTTGGGAAAGGGTTCCTTAAAGATAGCTTGAGGTGGCTCAGGTTCCGCAGTGACCTGGAGCCGGCCCTCTGCTATCAAGTTCTCAATTTTGTTTAGAAGAGAGAAGCACCGTTTGGTATCATGGCCTTTAAGCCGATGATACTTGCAAAATCGGTTTAAATACCCCCCTTTGGACGTGACTCCTTCGGGGATTTCAGGGAGTTCGATCATGCCTTGGGCAAGTAAGAGGTCTAGGACCTCCGACACAGGTTGCCCCAGCGGAGTGTACTCCCGTTTTTCAATTGGTTTTGAAAAATTCCGTTCTCTCTTATTTTCTATTTTTTCAAAATTTTTAGAAGTGCCCGCCATGCCTGGATCCACCCGGACATTGGCGATTTTATGGGGCTTTGCCCCTTTGTCCGTTGTGGGCAGCCCATATGCGATGGGTTTTTCCACACGTGTTTTGGGAACGGCACTTCCTTTCCATAAGTGGTCGTATGTCCCTTTTCGCAAGTTGGTTTTGAAAAGGGAGGCCTTTTTGATCAACTTATGGAAAGTTGAAATCTCATGGAGCGAGAGAAGGGTTTTTAACTCGCTTTTGAAATTATCCAGGATGAGCATTACTGCGCATCCTTCGGATATAGGCTCTCGCACTTGGCCCAAAAGAGACCTCCACCTTATAATGAAGGCATGCACGTCTTCGTTCATGCCTTGCTTTGTATCCCTTAAGGTATTCAGGGTTGGCGTGACTTCCACGTTGTGTGCAAATCTTTGCATGAAGCAGTTCGCTAATTCTTCAAAAGTAGCGAACTGGCTTAAGTCGTAGGAAGCCAGCCATTTGGCAGCTGTGCCCTTAAGGGATAGGGGGAACCAATACACCCATTTCATCGAGTCCTTTTTCTTCTTATGGGCTCGACGTGAGAAAAGCTGCAAGTGAGACCTAGGGTCTCCCATGCCATCATACCGATGGAAGTTCGGTATTTCATCGTCACTGTCTGTTTCGTAATCCATAGGAAGGAAATCAGACAGGGCGTAGCTTCTTTTCTCTTTATTTTGCCCTTTTAGCAGTTGCTGTAGGGCTTTACGGTCCTTTTGTGTGAAGGACTCGTGGTATTGGTTGCCTTCCATTACGGAGGCCTCTTTTTGCTTGCGAGGTTTTTCAATTTTCTTTTTAGGCCTTTGTTCACCGTTTGATGAACATGAATCGCCTACTTCAGCCTCTTGGCTGAGAGCATCGATTTTGGCCTCAAATTCCCTTTTCAAGTCCTCGATTTCATCTAGTTTTATTTTGTTTTTGAAAATCCTCCTAGAGTGAGAACTTGATGCGCATGAGCCTTGGCTCGACACTTCACTTGGATTGGATTTTGACATGCTTTTCAAGCTTTTTCAAAATTTCCTAAGTAAAAGCAAAGAAAACAAGTTAAAAACGACACCTTTATAAAATTTTTGCAAGACTTCTACAAGTAAACTCGATTTTTGAAAAGGCTCACGTCCCACCGGGCGTGCCAATCTCCGTAGACGCGCGAAAATCCACGCCTCTTCGCCTCTTTCGTGGCTTGGAGTGGATCTTATTGTGCGTCTATGGCCTATGTATACAAATAGGGCGTGCCAGCTAGCTTACTTAAGCTAGCGAAGATATATTTAACACTGACTTCTAAACGTGGCGACTGTGAGCAAGTGAGCTCTTGTCGTCGCAGACCTTCTTGCACCGATGCGCAAGGGTCAGTCTGTACGCTTTTGCAAAAATCGAGTTTTTGGGGAGAAAGTCTACGAAACGGTTCGAGGTATCTTATTTCGGGTCTTTAAGATGCGATTGCATGTTTTAGATCACGTGGATTTGCACGTGCCTAAGTCTTTTCTTTTATCCCTTTTTGGGTCGCCTAGTTTGTGTGTTATGAACACTCCACTACATGGGCGAATTCGAGCGGGGCTTGCTTCGATGCAATATGCGTCCTACCTCGTGGTATGGCGTAGATGCAATGCAAACTCACGCTACTCCAAAGGGAAAACCCGAAATGTAAAGACAATACTGAAGGGAAATAACAGAAGGGAAATAACCGAAGGGAAATAACCGAAGGGGGAGATATGTATATATCTTATGTATATGAGCCCTTACTCGGGTCTTGCAAATAAGAGCGAAGGCTCAATGTGGGTGCGTGCTTGAATTGAAAGACTTACACACACGACATGAAATTAAACCCAAATATAAATTGCAGTATGGCCTTGACTAAGGTCTTGGGAGTAAGAGCGAAGGCTCAATGTGTGTGAGAGTGCTTGAATTGAAGTACTACACACACGACATAAATGAAACCCAAATATAACTGCAATAAGGCCTTTACTAAGGTCTTGGGAGTAAGAGCGAAAGCTCAATGTGTGTGAGAGTGCTTGAATTGAAAGACTTACTCACACGACAAGAAATGAAACCCAAATAGTATAGGTCGGCCCTTACTTGGGTCTTTCAAATAAGAGCGAAAGCTCAATGTGTGTGAGAGTGCTTGAATTGAAAGACTTACTCACACGACAAGAAATGAAACCCAAATAGTATAGGTCGGCCCTTACTTGGGTCTTTCAAATAAGAGCGAAAGCTCAATGTGTGTGAGAGTGCTTGAATTGAAAGACAACACACCCAACTTAAACAAAACCCATCGAAAATGAAAGTATATACACACTTATATATTAGGGGCTGATTAGGCCCGTGTGTATTCAAAATGGTGCACGACTAAGAGAGTGCACGTGTGTGGTTGTGCCAAGCCACGTTATTACAAGCGGGGGGAGACTATGCTCCGTTATTACAACCCCGTATCAAATTGAATTTCAAGCAAGTGTACGACTAAAGACCGAGTTTAGACACTTACGAGTAGCTGGTCCGTAGAGGTCTTGCTTGAGCGTGGCCTTGGCCTTGGGCTGCAAACGGGAGCTCCGCGAAGGTATGTGATCAAGGGTGCTGGCCGGCTACAAATGGGGCGCGGGATAGACGCCTCGAAGGGGGCCGGTGGCAAGTAGGTGGCGCCTCCAAGTAGGGAGTTTAGAGTGGCTGAACAAATGGGTATTAGGATCACTAGGGAAGTTGGGTACTTAGGGAAACTGGACCTAAAAGGTGAGCTAGTGGGAAGGCCAAATAGGACACCTAGGGGGGGGGTTGGCCGAATGGGAGATGGTGGCTAAGTAGTGGCCAGCAACTTGGCTAAGTAGTGGCGGCAAAGGGGCTGAGCTGAAGGGAAGATGGGTGGCTAAGAGTGGAGAGGTGGTAGAGAGGGGCTTTGAGGGAGTTTGGGGTACTTACCGAATGGGGAGAAGGGGCGGCTGGAGTGGGAAAGTGGCGGGCAGGTGGCTGTCGGTTGGGGGAAGATGATGGCGTCCGGCTGAGGGGTGGTGGTGGTGGACGGAAGAGGGAAGGTGGCGGAGCAGGTGGCGGCTGGTGGCGGCTGGTGGAGCTGCTGGGGGGTGGTCATGGCTGGATGAGAGATGGGAGAAGGAGAGGGCCCGGCTGGATGGAAGGGTGGTTCCCACTTGGAAAACCCGCCCACAAGGGGTTGGGTAGGTCGGTTAGGGCTGGGCTGAGGGTAGTAGTTAGGTGGTTTAGGTAGGGTGGTATGTAGATAAGGTGGGCTGGAAGGGGTTGGGCCAGATATTTTAAAACTAGGGGTTTGGGTAAATCGTGGGCCAAGGGTGGTTTAGGGGTTTAGGGCTAGGTTAGGTGGTTGGGTTTTAGGGTGAGGTTTAGTGAACTAGGTTAGGTGGTTTAGGCTAGGTTTAGGCTAGGATTAGGGAAATTAATCTAGGTTTAGGGAAGGATTAGGGGAGTGGGTTAGGTGATTAGGTTGGGATTAGGCCGGGATTAGGGAGGTGGGTTAGGTGATTAGGTTCAGATTAGGGGTGGATTAGGGGTTTGGGTTAGGTTTAGGCATTTTGGGCTAGGTTTAGGTGAAGGAGCTCCCTTAGCATGGCCCATAGACCTTGATCACCCCATGTTGGTGCAGCCCTAGGTTAGGTTTTAGATAATTACAAGCTTAAACCCACTCAATTAGGCTAACCCACATGATTAACCCAAACTTGACACACAAGTCAAGCTTAATACAACACTCTTGATATTTTTCAACCCCACTCTCTCTCATGCCCATGATCCCACGTGAAACTCAAGTGGGCCCCACCTCCCTTTATGAGAAGGTGATGTGGGCCATGGATATGGATATTGGATTGGATCTCTGGATCCAAATCCGAATCCAAGTCCACATACGGGTTTGGATTGGAATCTGGATATATATGGTCCAGATCCAATCCAAACTGAACTCTGACTCCTTCGAGCTGGGTTCGAAACGGACGATTCGTGCGGGGCCTGACAGCATCAGCTCCGTCTGCGTTGGGTCTTCGCCAACATAGTCGTCCGCCTCCGTTTCTGCCTTCCGGAGATGACTTCAAATGCTATTTTGATAAGAACAGGGTCTTGGACGTTCGAGATCCTGGGGTGTGAATCAGATACAAGAGTTGCTGCGCCGGGCTCGACAGGTGCTCCGGTTCCGGGCTCTTCTTGGCTCTCCTGGTCCTGTCTTGATCGGGCCCAGCCACTTCGGGGTTTCAAAACATGTCTTAAAAGGGTTTTCAAAAGCTATATCATATGTTTTTGAAAGATAAAGTTTTAAACATATATACAGGGTTGTTTGGAAGGCTCCTGGGTTTCCAAACTCAAAATGGCCCTTTGGGGCTGCTTGTATAAAACCAGATTCGTTTAAGAAATTCGTGGGATTTCGGGGTGTTTACACCCACGAATTTCTCAAATTCATCTGGTTTTGTAAAAGCAGCCCCAAAGGGCCATTTTGAGTCTGGAAACCCAGGAGCCTTCCAGACAACCCTGTACATATGTTTTGAACTCTGTATTTCGAAAACATACAATATGGCTTTTAAAACCCTTTTAAAAACATGTTTTGAAACCCCGAAGCAGCTTGGCCTAATCCAGACAGGACCAGGAAAGCTAAGAAGAGCCCGGAACCGGAGCACATGTCAAGCCCAGCACAGCAACTCTTGTATCAAATTCACACCCCCAGGATCTCGAACGTCCAAGACCCTGTAATCATCGAAACCTTGTTTGAAGTCATCTCCGGAAGGCGAAAACAGAGGCGGACGATCATGTTGGCGAAGACCCAACGCAGACGGAGCACTGATGCTGTCAGGCCCCGCACAAACCGTTCGTTTCGAATACAGCTCGAAGGAGTCAGAGTTCAGTTTGGATTGGATCTGGACCATATATGTCCAGATCCCAATCCAAACCCATGTATGGACTTGGATTTGGATTTGGATTCAAAAATCCAATCCAATATCCATATCCATGACCCACATCACCTTCTCATAAATGATGGTGGGGCCCACTTGAAATTCACGTGGGATTATGGGCATGAGAGAGAGTGGGGGGGGTGGATAAGATCAAGTGTGGTTGTAATTAAGCTTGACTTGTGTGTCAAGTTTGGGGTTAATCATGTGGGTTAGCCTAATGGAGTGGGTTTAAGCTTGTAATTAGCCAAAACCTAACCTAGGGCTGCACCAACATGATGTGGTTAAAGTCTATGGGCCATGAAAAGGGAGCTCCTTCACCTAAACCTAACCCAAAATACCTAATCCTAGCCTTCCACCCTAATCCACCCCTAATCTGAACCTAATCACCTAACCTACTTCCCTAATCCCGACCTAATCCCAACCTAATCACCTAACCCACTTCCCTAATCCTTCCCTAAACCTAGGTTAAATTCCCTAAACCTAGCCTAATCCTAGCCTAATCACCTAACCTAGCTCACTAAACCTCACCCTAGAACCCACCCACCTAACCAAACCCTAAACCCCTAAACCACCCCTAGCCCACAACCTACCCAAACCACTTGTATCTAAAATATCTGGCCCTACCCTTTCCAGCCCACCTTATCATCATACCACCCTACCTAAACCACCTAACCACTACCCCAAACCTAGCCCTAACCGACCTACCCAGCCCTATATAAACCACCCCCCCTTGGGGCCGGGTTTCGAAAACCAAGCCGCCTTCCCCAAGCCCAACCGGGTCCTCCACTTCCCCAAGCTCAGCCGCCTGCTCCACCTGCCCCACCTGCTCCACCTGCTCCACCTGCCACCACCACCTGCACCACCACCTACACCACCACCTTCCAACCGAACGCCACCGCTTGCCCAACTTCCTTCCAACCGAGCGCCACCCTCTTCTTCACCCGGTAAGCCCCCTACACCCTACCTTGCCACGTCTTCACTCCCTCTCCACTCTCAGCCACCTAATCCACTCCCATATCATCCTAACACTAGCCCGTCCACCTGTTGCCACCAGCCCCACTTAGCCGAACCCACAACACCCTAAATGCCCGCCACCACCGAACTCCCCTAGTCGGCCACTTCAACCGACTGTCATCCCCTTCATTCGGCCAGCCATCCGCCAGCCATCACCCTCTCCTTGCTAGCTCCTTCCCTTAGTGCCATATTCCCTTAGTGACCTTACTTAGGTCCTTTAACCCAACACACCAAAAACAACCCATCTCTAGAGGCCGGCCACGTTCAAGGCGCCTCTTCCGCGCACCAAGGACCTCCGGCCAGCACCTCCTCTTGCCGTTCAACCTCGCGGAGCTCCCTTTTGCAGCCCAAGGCGAAGGCCAAGCCCACGCTCAAGCAAGGTATCTTCAGACCAGCTATTAGTAAGTGCCTAACTTGGTCTTTAGTTGTATACTTGCTTGAGATTCAATTCGATACGGGGTTGTAATAATGGAGCATAGTCTCCCCCCGCTTGTAATAACGTGGCTTGGCACACCCACACACGTGCACTCTCTTAGTTGTGCACGATTTTGAACACACACGGGCCTAATAAGCCCCTAATACATAAGTATATACATATACTTTCATTTTTGTAGGGTTTTGCTTAAGTTGGGTGTGTTGTCTTTCAATTCAAGCACTCACACACATTGAGCCTTCACTCTTATTTGAAAGACCCAAGTAAGGGCCGACCTATACTATTTGGGTTTCATTTCATGTCGTGTGTGTAAGTCTTTCAATTCAAGCACTCTCACACACATTGAGCTTTCGCTCTTATTTGAAAGACCCAAGTAAGGGCCGACCTATACTATTTGGGTTTCATTTTATGTCGTGTGTGTAAGTCTTTCAATTCAAGCACTCTCACACACATTGAGCTTTCGCTCTTACTCCCAAGACCTTAGTCAAGGCCTATTGCAGTTATATTTGGGTTTAATTTCATGTTGTGTGCGTAGTACTTCAATTCAAGCACTCTCACACACATTGAGCTTTCGCTCTTATTCCCAAGACCTTAGTTAAGGCCATACTGCAATTTATATTTGGGTTCAATTTCATGTCGTGTGTGTAGGTCTTTCAATTCAAGCACGCACCCACATTGAGCCTTCGCTCTTATTTGCAAGACCCGAGTAAGGGCCCATATACATACTCTATATATATATCTCCCTTCGGCATTTACATTACAAGTCATTTCCCTTCGGTTATTTCCCTTCGGTATTGTCTTTACATTTTGGGTTTTCCCTTTGGAGTAGCGTGAGTTTGCATTGCATCTACGCCATACCACGAGGTAGGACGCATATTGCATCAAAGCAAGCCCCACTCGAATTCGCCCATGCAGTGGAGTGTTTATAACACACAAACTAGGTGGCCCATAAAGGGATAAAAGGAAAGACATAGGCACGTGCAAATCCACGTGATCTAAAATATGCAACCACATCTAAAAGACCCGAATTAGACACCTTGAACCGCTTCGTAGACTTTCTATCCCAAAACTCGATTTTTGCAAAGCGTACAGACTGACCCTTGCGCATCGGTGCAAGAAGGTCTGCGACGACAAGAGCTCACTTGCTCACAGTCGCCACGATTAGAAGTCAGTTTTAATATATCTTCGCTAGCTTAGGTAAGCTAGCTGGCACGCCCTGTTTACATAAATAGGCCTTAGACGCACGAGAGGATCCACTCCAAGCCCTGAAAAGGTGAGAAGCGGGGATTTTTCGTGCGTCTACAATAACCCATAGACCTTGTTGCATCATGTTGGTGCAGCCCTAGGTTAGGTTTTGGCTAATACAAGCTTAAACCCATGCTAATTAGGCTAACCCACATGATTAACCCCAAACTTGACACACAAGTCAAGCTTAATTACAATCACTCCCAAATCTTATCCTCCCCCACTCTCTCTCATGCCCATAATCCCACGTGAATTTCAAGTGGGCCCCACCTCCATTTATGAGAAGGTGATGTGGGCCATGGATGTGGATATTGGATTGGATCTCTGGATCCAAATCTAAATCCAAATCCACACATGGGTTTGGATTGGGATTTGGATATATATGGTCCAGATCCAGTCCAAACTGAATTCTGACTCCTTCAGGCTGTGTTCGAAACGAACGGTTTGTGCGGGGTCTGACAACATCAATGCTCCGTCTGCGTTGGGTCTTCGCCAACATGATCGTCCGCTTCTGTTTTCGCCTTCCGAAGCTGATTTCAAGTGATATCTGATTATAATAGGGTCTTGGACGTTCGAGATCCTGGGGGTGGATTCAATACGAGAGTTGTTGTGCCAGGCTCGACTTGTGCTCCGATTCCGGGCTCTCTTTAGCTCTTCTGGTCCTGCTTTGCTCAGGCCAAGCTTGCTTTGTGGGGTTTCAAAACATATTTTAACATATTTAAACATATAAAAGTTCAAAACATTTGTATAGGGTTGTCTGGAAGGCTCCTGGGTTTCCAGACTCAAAATTGCCCTTTGGGGCTGCTTTTACAAAACCAAGTTGTTTGAGAAGTTCGTGGGATTTCGGGGTGTTTATAGATGCCCCTCTTTGGCCTTGTCCAAATCGATTTGGATAAGGGCAAAGATGACAAACACCCCTTTCAATGTCTCCCTAGATCTAACCACGAAAATATGGGATCGTCCCAATGTTTAGCAAAATCTCAATTTTTAAAACCCTGGTAGGAGGAGATATCACGCCAAAGGGATATGTATGGAATCTGGTCCTAAATGGGATCTTGTTTATGTAAGTGCCATGCGTGGAATGCAGATGCATGACATGGGTGTGGTGCCAAGAGTGGCGACCTCCCAGAGACCAGATGTGGTCGAACTCTAGAGACTTACAAGGCCTACGGCTCCAAGTGAGCAAATCCTATGTTGTTCCATGTTCGACTTTTCAAAATCTATTTACAAAAGCTATTTACAAAAGGGACAACTGTCTTGAGTCTCGATCCTAAGGATCTCGAGCTCTTCATGTTTGCCCTTGTTTGAGTCTTAACACTCACTTATCTAAAGGAGGTTTTATAAGAAAACAAGCTATATTTCAAATTCCTACATCTTACTCGAAACGCCGAATTCTCAAACAAGATGAAATTCAAGTAAGTAAATCCTATTTTTACTTTAGGATTCCTCGAAATGAACCATGTTTTAGCTTGGGATAAGCCAGGGATGGGAAAGAGATACCACGGTCCCTTCTGAAGCGTCTCGTGGTTTAAGGCATAGAAGGCGGAAAACTGCTCTCTTTGAGCTTTTTGGCCTCTTTTTCCTTTTTTTCATAGAGGGTCTCCCTTTGGGAGTATTTTTTCTTTAATCCCTCTTTTTCACAAGAGAATCGATTTTTCTTTTGAATTCTGGTTTCTTTCTTTTGGAAAGATACTTTGAATGGGAAATTCCCTTTATTTGGGCCTTTGTTTCCCTTTTGGAAGGAGAAGAGAAGAGGGGAGGACTTATCCCAAGCTCACACTCGATCCATTCCAGATCAGCCTATTTAGAAATAGCACGTACTACTTGCAAGTATCTTGCTATATTGAACTAGGCCTTTCTTTGTAAGAAGAAGAATTTTGAAATGTAACCACGATCTTGAAGACTCCACTATTTCACAAGTGTGAATTCTCTCACTCAAGGTCACACGACTTTGCCTTTGCACCTTATTTTCATGTCTCAGGGCAGCTATCCCTAAAATTTTTGAAAACGGGGAATTTACTACAAATCCTACACATAATACTTCTTTAAGTATTGAATATTGATAGGATCTGCTAAATTCCTACCTTCTACATCGATCAACCAATATGAGTTGTTCGTGGTGGTTGCACGTACAACATAGGGTCCATCCCACTTGGAGCGCCACTTTCCAAGGGGATGTGGGCCATGATAATGGATGATTTTCAAAACCAGATCCCCCACTTCAAAGTGGCGAGGTCTCATGTGTTTGTCATAGTGTCGGGCTATCCTTTGCCGGTATGCACGAGCATGATCCATAGCAAGGAGTCGCCTCTCATCTAGCAAATCTAGTTTGGCCATCCTAGCATGCTGAAGCATCTCTAGGGGGAGGTCGAGTGCAATGGATGTATGGAATGAATGCAGTTGAGTATGA
The DNA here is from genome assembly GCA_036023115.1 of Brasenia schreberi. Taxonomy (NCBI): domain Eukaryota; kingdom Viridiplantae; phylum Streptophyta; class Magnoliopsida; order Nymphaeales; family Cabombaceae; genus Brasenia; species Brasenia schreberi. The sequence goes on from JAYKKT010000039.1 coordinate 1,893,721, forward strand.
ATGGGAAGAATGACGTTTGTGCCTGTAGACGCAGGAAAATCCCTGCCTCTGGCTTCTTAGGGCCTAGAGCGGATCCTCTCGTGTGTCTAAGGCCTATTTGTATAAATAGGGCGTGCCAGCTAGCTTACCTAAGCTAGCGAAGATATATTTTAATCTGACTTCTAACGTGGCGACTGTGAGCAAGTGAGCTCTTGTCGTCGCAGACCTTCTTACACCGATGCGCAAGGGTCAGTCTGTACGCTTTAAAAATCGAGTTTTAGGGGAGAAAAAGCCTACGAAGCGGTTCAAGGTGTTTGATTCGGGTCTTTTAGATACGATTGCAGTCTTTAGATCACGTGGATTTGCACGTGCCTAAGTCTTTCTTTTTATCCCTTTATGGGCCACCTAGGTGTGTGTTATGAACACTCCACTACATGGGTGAATTTGAACGGGAATACGGGGCTTGCTTCGATGCAATATGCGTCCTACCTCGTGGTATGGCATAGATGCAATGCAAACTCACGCTACTCCATAGGGAAAACCCGAATGTAAAGACAATGCCGAAGGGAAATAACCGAAGGGAAATGACTTGTAATGTAAATGCCGAAGGGAGATATGTATATAGGGTATATACGTGCCCTTACTTGGGCCTTGCAAATAAGAGCGAATGCTCAATGTGGGTGCGTGCTTGAATTGAAAGACTTACACACACGACATGAAATGAAAACCCAAATAATATAGCACGGCCCTTACTTGGGTCTTTCAAATAAGAGCGAAGGCTCAATGTGTGTGAGTGCTTGAATTGAAAGACTTACACACACGACATGAAATGAAAACCCAAATAGTATAGCTCGGCCCTTAATTGGGTCTTTCAAATAAGAGAGAAGGCTCAATGTGTGTGAGTGCTTGAATTGAAAGACTTACACACACGACATGAAATGAAAACCCAAATAGTATAGCTCGGCCCTTACTTGGGTCTTTCAAATAAGAGCGAAGGCTCAATGTGGGTGCGTGCTTGAATTGAAAGACAACACACCCAACTTAAGCAAAAACCCTACGTAAGTTAAAATATATATATATATATATATATTTATATACTAGGGGTTGAATAGGCCCGTGTGTGTTCAAAATCATGCACGACTAAGAGAGTGCACGTGTGTGTGGGTGTGCCAAGCCACGTTATTACAAGCGGGGGGAGACTATGCTCCGTTATTACAACCCCGTATCGAATTAAATTTTAAGCAAGTATACAACTAAGGACCGAGTTAGGCACTTACTAATAGCTGGTCCGAAGAAGCCTTACTTGAGCGTGGGCTTGGCCTTCGCCTTGGGCTGCAAGAGGGAGCTCCGCGGAGTTGAACGGCAAGAGGGACTGCTGGCCGGCTGGAAATGGGGCGCGGGAGAGGCGCCTTGAAGATGGTCGGCTGCTTGAGAGGGGCTGGTTTTGTGTGTGGGGCTAAGGTGACTATGTAGGGTCACTAAGGGAGGTTGTAAGGTTAGGGAGTATGGCACTAAGGGGGAGCCTAAGGGAGTGCCTAGGGGAAGGATATGGCTGCGGGTGACTTGGCCGAATGGGTGTATGGCAGTCGGTTGGAGTGGCCGATTGCTAGGGGGACTTGGTGGTGGCGGGCTGCTAGGGTGGCTAGGCAATGGTGGATGGGAAGGGAGCTAGCTAGGGTACGTGGTAAGGTGGAGTTAGGGGCTGAGGGGAAATGGTATGGGTAGGTCGTAGGGGGTTAAATGGAGTGGCCGGGTGTAGCTAGGGTGTCTAGGCAATGGCGGGTAGTTAGATTGGTTGAGGCTTGGTCAAATGGGAGTGGTGGCGGCAAGTGGCTGGTGTTAGGGTAAGATGGTGGTGGTGCAGGTGGCTGAGAGTGGAGGGGGAGTGGAGAAGAGGTGAGGTGAGGGATGGGATACTAACCGGCGATGATGGGAGGCGGCAAGTGGTTGAGGAGTAGCCGGATGTGGTGGAGTGACTGGTTCGGCCGGATGAAAAGGATGGCGACGGGTGGTTGGCCGGCTGGGGTGTGGTGGAGCAGGTGGAGCACGGTGGTGGCTGGTGGTGGTGCAGGTGGAAGAGCCGTCTGGGAGTGGTGCAGGTGGCTGGTTTGGTTGGGCTGGAAAGGGGGGGTGAGAGAGCTTGATGGAAGATGGGAAAAACCCACCCCTTAGGGGTGGGTTTATATAGGGCTGCAAGAGGCGGTTGGGGTTGGTATTAGGGTAGTGGTAAGGTGGTCTAGGGGTGGTGGTATGGTAGTAAGGTGGGCTAGTATTAGGGTAGGGCCAGATATTTTAAATACAAGGGGTTTTGGGTAGGTTGTGTGCTAGGTTTAGGTGGGGTGGTTTAGAGGTTTAGGGTTTAGCTAGGTGGGTTGGTTTTGGGGTGAGGTTTAGTGAGGTGGGTTAGGTGATTAGGCTAGGATTAGGTTAGGTTTAGGAAAATTAACCTAGGTTTAGGGAAGGATTAGGGAAGTGGGTTAGGTGATTAGGTTGGGATTAGGCCAGGATTAGGGAAGTGGGTTAGGTGATTAGGCTAGGATTAGGACCGGATTAGGGTAGAAGGCTAGGATTAGGTGTTTTTGGTTAGGATTAGATTAATGAGCTCCCTTTGCATGACCCATGGACCCTAATCGTATCATGTTGGTGCAGCCCTAGGTTAGGTTTTGGCTAATTACAAGCTTAAACCCATGTTAACTAGGCTAACCCACATGATTAACCCCAAACTTGACACACAAGTCAAGCTTAATTACAACACACTTTGATCTAATCTTCCCCCACTCTCTCTCATGTCCATGATCCCACGTGAAATTCAAGTGGGCCCCACCTCCATTTATGAGAAGGTGATGTGGGCCATGGATGTGGATATTGGATTGGATCTTTGGATCCAAATCCAAATCCAAGTCCACACATGGGTTGGGATTGGGATCTGGATATATATGGTCCAGATCCGATCCAAACTGAATTCTGACTCCTTCGAGCTGTGTTCGAAACGAACGGTTTGTGCGGGGTCTGACAGCATCAGTACTCCGTTTGCGTTGGGTCTTCGCCAACATGATCGTCCGCTTCTATTTTCGCGTTCTGGAGAGGACTTCAAATGATGTTTTGATGATAACAGGGTCTTGGACGTTCGAGATCCTAGGGGTGGATTCAATACGAGAGTTGCTGTGCCGGGCTCGACTTGTGCTCCGGTTCCAGGCTCTCTTTAGCTTTTCTGGTCCTATCTTGATCAGGCCAAGCCGCTTCGGGGTTTCAAAAACGTGTTTTAAAAGGTTTTTAAAGCCATATTATACATTTTTGAAATACAAAGTTCAAAACATATGTACAGGGTTGCCTGGAAGGCTCCTGGGTTTCCAGACTCAAAATGGCCCTTTAGGGCTGCTTTTACAAAACCAGGTTGTTTTGAGGAATTCGTGGGATTTCGGGGTGTTTATAGTGCCATAGACCAATTCGAATGGTGTGGCATTCGTGGGAGTCCGGATGGAAATCCTATAAGCCCATAAGGCTTCATCCAACTTCTCGTGCCACGTCCTACCCTTCTCTAAGGTTTTCTCAATTATACTAATGAGAGTCCTGTTGGTGGCTTCGGCTTGGCTGTTGCCTTGAGGGTAGTAGGGCGAAGAGAAGTGGTGAGTTATGCCATACGTGTTGCACAACTTAACCATCCGCTCGTACTTGAATGGGGTGCCATTATCAGACACCAGGTCTCGTGGAACCCCAAATCGAGCCAGGATATTCCTCCTAATGAAAGCCACCACATGTTGCCCCAGCACGTTGGTTAGGGAAATGGCTTCCACCCACTTGGAGAAATACTCAGTGGCTGCTAAAATGAATTGATGCCCATTCGAGGCTTTTGGAAATATTGGGCCTATAATGTCAAACGCCCACATGGTGAATGGCCAGGGGCTGACCACGGAATGCAATGCAGATGAGGGGATATGAATGGCGTGCCCATGTACTTGACATGGATGACACTTCCTAACATGATCGTGACAATCCTTTTTCAGGGTGGACCAAAATAGCCCCCTCTAAGTATTTTCATTGCCATCATGTTGGCATTAACATAACCTCCACATTCTCCATTGTGGAACTCATGCATTACTATCCTAGCCTCCTCTAGGTCAATACACCTAAGCAGGATGCCGGTAAAACTCTTTTTGTATAAAACCCCACCCAGAATGGTGTATCGGGTCGAAATCTTACGGATGAATGCCTTATCTTTGGATGTGGCATCCTCGGCAAATCCCCCATTTTCTAGAAATTGTTTTATGTCATAAAACCAGGGTTTTTCAGTAGAGTCTGGGTTATTTTGGCAAATATCCAAATCGTGTGTTGATGGGTTGGGCGCATGCCATATTTCTAAAGACCGGGTCCCTGAAATGGGATTGACCTTCAGGGCTGAGCCCAAGGAGGAGAGGGCATCGGCAATGCCATTATCCTCTCTTCCTACGTGTGTGAGTTTACACGATTGGAATGACTTAACCAATCGAGTGGCCAACTCATGATATGGAAGCAGTTTCTCGTTACGTACTTGCCAAATTTTCAAAACCTGGTTTATAACAAGGAGCGAATCTCCAAAGACCTCGATGCATGATGCCCCTAGAGTTTTCGAAATTCTTAAGCCTTGTCTGAGTGCTTCATACTCAACTACGTTGTTGGAACATTCGAAATCTAGGCGGACTGCTATGGGAATCCCGCCCTTTTCAGGGGAGATGAGGATAACCCCAGCACCAGCCCCTCGTTGGTTTTGTGCCCCATCGAAGTGCATCTTCCACACTTGGTTTTCGAAATTGTTTGCCAAAATATGGTTTTGGAAATGGTTTTGTAATATGCCTTCATGAGGCATTTCATCAAGCGTGGGATATGCATCCTCTAGGGGGAACTCAGCCACGTAATCTGCTAGGGCTTGCCCCTTAATGGAGATCTGGTGATGGTATTTCAGGTCATACTCCATTAGAAGGAGTTGCCATTTGCCCAATCTACCCGTGAGAATGGGTTTTTCGAACAAGTGCATGATTGGATCAAGCTTAGACACTATCCAGATCTCATGATCTAGGAAATAGTGTTTGAATTTCTGGCAGGCCCAGACTAGGGCCAAGCACGTCTTCTCCATGGCTTGATAATTTCGTTCATGTAAACACCCCAAATCTTCTATATTTCAAAAAACTCTCGAAAAAGCTCGTTTGAGCCAAAACGACAACTTGTTTTGAAATGTGAAAACAGGTATAGAAGGCAAAAGAAGACCCTAGGCCCGAAAAGGATTCAAGCCCAGAGCTTCAGAAGCCACTCCTTGATAAAAAACAAAAGAAAGTAGAGCCTGTTTGAAGAAAAAGTCAAAAACGGTGAAAACCAAGAAAAATGGAGTCCAGAACGGCGAGACGGAGTCCGGACGACAAAGTTGGGGAAAACCCAGCACCAGACGGAGCGCTGATGAAGCCAGTGCCCGCACAGATCGTTCGCCTCGAGAAGCCAAGAAGGACTGTCCGAAGAAATTTTGATTTGGATTTGGACCATAAATATCCAGATCCAAATCCATGTAATGAATAGTGTTTGGATTTGGGCCAATCCAAATAGTGTTTTGGTCGATCCAAATAGTGTTTAGATTTGGGTTGGATCCAAATAGTGTTTGGATTGGATCGGATCTGGACCAAAATATCCAGATCCGTATCCATAAAAATATTGGGTTTGGATCGGATACGGATCTCAAAATATCCAAGATCCAATATCCAAATCCAAATAGTGTTTGGATTTGGGTCTGGATCCAAACCCCGAACCCAAACCCAAATACCTTCGAGCCTTCATAGCCATCATTCTAGTGCAGGCCGGGCTTCCCCTCCTTTACCAAGGGCAGGGCCTGCCACTCGGCAGGCCGTTTCCTTGGGCCACCTACGTCTGGCCGTGACTCCACCCAGCCAGGCCGAGCCCTAGCTCAACCCTGGCCGGCCTGCCTTGGCCTTGACTGATTGAACCTAACCTAGTTAGGGTTTCCCCTAAAACATAACTCGAACCACCTTGGCTCGAGTCATCCTAAGGCACCCCCTTGCAAGGCAAAACCCCGGGCTGCACCAAGATAGCCCGAGTTGCCCCAAGCTCCCCTAGAACCCATCTCGAGTCATCCCAAACCAGGCCCATACAAAGCCTACTCAAACACCTCTCCCCAGTCCTCAAAGGTTCTCAAACACCTCCAAGCTAGCCGGTTCCACTTCCATGTGATCCGAGCTCCACACGCAAGGCGTACGCATCCTAGACACACCCCACATAGCGGGCTAGGTGAGTTGTAAGTCCTTACATTTGGTGTTTTATTAAATTTTGATACGGGGTTGTAGTAAAGGAGCTTCGTCTCCCCTGATTGTAATAAAGTGGTTTGACACACCCACACACACGCGCACTTGAGCCTTTTCGCTCTTAGTCGTACACTTCTCGCACACACACGGGCCTAACAAGCCCTTAATATATAGTTATATTTATATATTTTAAGTCAAGGGGGTTTTTAATTAAGTCGTGTGTGTTGTCTTTCCATTTTCCACACGCACACACATTGAGCCTTCACTCTTACTCCCAAGACCTTAGTAAAGGCCTTATTGCAGTTGTATTTGGGTTTCATTTATGTCGTGTGCGTAGTACTTCAATTCTACACTCACACACATTGAGCTTTCGCTCTTACTCCCAAGACCTTAGTCAAGGCTTACTGCAATTTATATTTGGGTTTCATTTCATGTCGTGTGTGTAAGTCTTTCAATTCAAGCACGCACACACATTGAGCCTTCGCTCTTATTTACAAGACCCAAGTAAGGGCCCCTACATATACTCTATATAAAGTATTTCTTTCGGCTACGTCTTTAAGATTCGGGTTTTAAGGTTCAAGTCGTGTGCGTTGTCTTTCAATATATACACGACACACACTTACACAATTGAGCCTTTCCGCTCTTAAGATATAGCCATATTTCCCCTTCCGCTATTTACTTTACAAGTCATTTCCCTTCGGGTATTTACTTTACAAGTCATTTCCCTTCGGTTATTTCCCTTCGGCAATTTTCCTTCGGCATTGTCTTTTAAATTCGGGTTTTCCCTTTGGAGTTGCGTGAGTTTGCATTGCATCTATGCCATACCACGAGGTAGGACGCATATTGCATCAAAGCAAGCCCCGTACTCCCGCTCAAATTCACCCCATATAGTGGAGTGTTCATAACACACACCTAGGTGGCCCATAAAGGGATAAAAAGAAAGACTTAGGCACGTGCAAATCCACGTGATCTAAAATCTGCAAATCATACAAAAACAACCCGAATCAATCATGCAAATATGCCAAGACTTAGGCTATTTCGATGCATGCACATCGTGCCTAAGTAGATTAAAAATTTGAAAGACTTAGGGTCGTCCAACCCTTACAAAGTCAAAATCGCCCAAATGCATGGTTTTCAAAAGGTTTTAAAACACTTCTTCATTCAAAATATATTTTTGAGTTAAACTTGTTTCAAAACGAAGTCTCTAAGCGTACAGACTGACCCTTGCGCATCGGTGCAAGAACGTTTGCGATGTAAAAATCCTGCTTGCCTACAATCGCCTTTCAAAAGTCAGATTGTTTTTCAAAACATACTTTGCTAGTTAAAGTAAACTAGCTGGCACGCCCATAAAGCGAATGTAGATTGCGAAAAGGTTCACTTCTGGCCTAAGAACCCGTAAGTGAAAATTTTCGGTGTCTACACTTATCCCCAAGGAAAAAGATTCAAATTTGCGAAAATCCTAAATTACGAATAAAATCGGCTTATTTGGATTTCATTTTGTTTGAGAACTCGACTCTGTTTTGTAGGAAATGGAACTTTGAAATGTTTTCCAAGTTTTCCTACCCAAAAAACCTCTACTAAGTAGCAGGTATCGAAACCCGAATGAAGGGAAGTATGAAAAATGGAAGTCCTTTTCGATACAAGTTAAAAGGAGTTCCTTTTCAAAAAAAGGAATTTTTGAAAAACCCACGAATGTCAAAAAGACAAGGGTACAACTTGCTTAGAGTAGACAGCCTCAAAAGGCTCTCTCTAAAGCTCGAAAACCCGAAAAATGTCGAGAAGACATGGGTAAAAACCTCCTCGAAGCAGCCAACCACAAAAGGCTCTCTTCGGGCTCAAAACCCAAAAATAAAATTTTTCTCATGCATGCATTCAGAGAGTCATTCGTGCATGATCATACATATAGGGAAATAGCTAGGAAAAGCCCCCTTTTGCTAAAAATCCCCACTTGTGGAAAAAGAAAACAGGGTTTTTTGCGAAATAAATGGTGTATTCTCGAGAAAATTTGAGTGGGAGTGATAAACCTAGCCATGTGGGTGGACCGATTGGAGGTGGCTGGACCTAGTGGGCTGCACCTAAGGTAAGCCTCAACTAAACCTAGCCCTTCTCTCTACCCTTCTAAACCTAACCCATATGAACCCACCTACACCTAACTGACCCTAAACCGCCCCAAGTAAGTCCAGCCAAGTGCTGGCCGAACTTCACAAAACCCCTTTCCCAACCAACCTGCCCTAGCTGGCCGAACCCCACCTCACCACCAACCAACATCCCTTAGTCGCCGTCCCCACCACCGGCCGCAACCTGGCCGAACCTACCTATCACCGCCTCAACCTAACCCCGCCTTGACCTGCACTACCTAAGCCTACCACCACCTGCCCTTAACCACCCAACTCCACCCGCACCTCACCTGCCCCGACTAGCCTACCACCACCTAAAAACCACCGCCCCTAACCTACCTTTAACCAAACCCCACTTCGCCACCATCCCTTGCCCCAAACCAAACCCAATGGCCTGCTCCTTGGAAGGCCATTCCCTTTAGTAAACCCAGCCAGGGCCTGCCACTCGGCAGGCCACTTCTTACCAAAAACCCGCAAAGGCCTGCCACTCGGCAGACCCTCTCCCTACAAGCCCACGGCCTGCTAGTGCAGGCCAGGCTTCCCCTCCTTTACCAAGGGCAGGGCCTGCCACTCGGCAGGCCACCTCTCCCTAGAGACCCCACGGCCTGCTAGTGCAGGCCGTGTCCCTTCCTTCACCCCCAAGCCCCACGGCCTGCTGGTGCAGGTCGTGTATCATCCCCACTACAAGAGCCCCCGGCCTGCCACAAAGCAGGCCGTTTCCTTGGGCCACTCACATCTGGCCGTGACTCCCCTTCAGCCAGCCCGCCCCCAAGACAACACACCTGGCCGACTTAACCTGGCTTCCCCTAGACCTACCTCAACCAAAATTCGACCAGCACCCAGCCAGGCCGAGCCCTAGCTTAGCCCTGGCCGGCCTGCCTTGGCCTTGACCGACTGAACCTAACCTAGTTAGGGTTTCCCCTAAAACCCAACTCGAGTCACCTAGGCTCGAGTCAACCTAAGGCACCCCCTGCAAGGCAAAACCCCGGGCTGCACCAAGACAGCCCGAGTTGCCCCAAGCTCCCCTAGAACCCAACTCGAGTCATCCCAAACCAGGCCCATATCAAGCCAAAAACCAGGCCCATACAAAGCCTAATCAAACACCTCTCCCAAGTCCTCAAAGGTTCTCAAACACCTCCAAGCTAGCCGGTTCCACTTCCATGTGATCCGGGCTCCACACACAAGGCGTACGCATCCTAGACACACCCCACATAGCGGGCTAGGTGAGTTGTAAGTCCTTACATTTGGTGTTTTATTAAATTTTGATACGGGGTTGTAGTAAAGGAGCTTTGTCTCCCCCCGATTGTAATAACGTGGTTTGACACACCCACACACACACGCACTTGAGCCTTTCCGCTCTTAGTCGTACACTTCTTGCACACACACGGGCCTAACAAGCCCTTAATATATAGTTATATTTATATATTTTAAGTCAAGGGGTTTTTTAATTAAGCCGTGTGTGTTGTCTTTCCATTTTCCACACGCACACACATTGAGCCTTCGCTCTTACTCCCAAGACCTTAGTAAAGGCCTTATTGCAGTTATATTTGGGTTTCATTTCAGGTCGTGTGTGTAAGTCTTTCAATTCAAGCACGCACACACATTGAGCCTTCGCTCTTATTTGCAAGACCCAAGTAAGGGCCCCTACATATACTCTATATAAAGTATTTCTTTCGGCTATGTCTTTAAGATTCCGGTTTTAAGGTTCAAGTCGTGTGCGTTGTCTTTCAATATATACACGACACACACTTACACAATTGAGCCTTTCCGCTCTTAAGATATAGCCATATTTCCCCTTTCGCTATTTACTTTACAAGTCATTTCCCTTCGGCTATTTACTTTACAAGTCATTTCCCTTCGGTTATTTCCCTTCGGCAATTTCCCTTCGGCATTTGTCTTTACATTCGGGTTTTCCCTTTGGAGTAGCATGAGTTTGCATTGCATCTACGCCATACCACGAGGTAGGACGCATATTGCATCGAAGCAAGCCCCGTACTCCTCAAATTCGCCCCATGTAGTGGAGTGTTCATAACACACACCTAGGTGGCCCATAAAGGGATAAAAAGGAAGACTTAGGCACGTGTAAATCCACGTCATCTAAAATCTGAAAATCATACAAAAACAACCCGAATCAATCGTGCAAATATGCCAAGACTTAGGCTATTTCGATGCATGCACATCGTGCCTAAGTAGATTAAAATTTGAAAGACTTAGGGTCATCCAACCCTTACAAAATCAAAATCGCCCAAATGCATGGTTTTTAAGAGGTTTTAAAACACTTATTCATTCAAAATATATTTTGAGTTAAACTTGTTTCAAAACGAGTTCTCTAAGTGTACAGACTGACCCTTGCGCATCGATGCAAGAAGGTCTGCGACATAAAAATCCCGCTTGCCTACAATCACCTTTCAAAAGTCAGATTATTTTCAAAACATACTTTGCTAGTTAAAGTAAACTAGCTGGTACGCCCATAAAGCGAATGTAGATTGCGAAAAGGTTCACTTCAGGCCTAAGAACCCGTAAGTGAAAATTTTCGGTGTCTACAGTTCATAAGCCAAGAGAGTTTTCGAAATATAGTAGATGGCATACTCCTTATGGGTGTCATCCTCGTATTGAGCCAACAAGGCTCCTAAAGCATTCGCATGCACGGAGATGTAAAGTAAAAGCGGTTTTCTTTGCTTTGGAGGATTCAAAACAGGGTGATTAACCAGGTATGCCTTTAGTCTCTCGAAGGACTTCTGGCATTCGTCATCCCATAAGAATTTCATGCCCTTTCTCAATAGTTTGTTGAAGGGTTCGCATCTAGTCTCCAGATTTGATATGAATCGGCGAACGGATTGTAATCGACCCTAGAGGCTACGAATTTGAGTGAGATTGGAGGGTGGAGCCATGTGTATGATGGGTCGACACCTAGAGGGGTCGACTTCTATACCCCTTTGGCTTACCATAAAGCCTAGAAGCTTCCCTGACTCTACCCCGAATACACATTTTTGAGGGTCTAGCTTTACTTTGTAAAGCCTAAGCCTTTCGAAAATCTTTTGCAAACATTCGATATGAGTGCATCGGGTTTTGGATTTTGCCAAGAGATCATCTATATACACTTCTACGAGCTCATGAATCTGATCATGGAAGATCATGGTCATGGCTCTTTGGTATGTCGCGCCGGCATTTTTCAAACCAAAGGGCATGACTGTATAGCAGTACGTGCCTCATGGGGTTGTGAAGGCGGTCTTACCCTGATCTCGTGGACTTAGTTTGATTTGATTATAGCCTTAATAGCCGTCCATAAATGAAAACATTTCATGATTTGTGGTACTATCGACTATCAAATCTATGTTTGGTAAAGGATAGTTATCCTTTGGAGTGGCTTTATTCAGGTTTCTGAAATCGATGCATATTCGAATTTTCCCATTGGTTTTTCGAACTACAACGATGTTTGACAACCAATTAGAATACGCAATGGGTTTTATAAATCCGGCTTTTAACAGATCTTCTAAACCCTCTTTGACTTGCGTGTGCACATTTGGGTGTATTTTCCTAAGCTTCTGCTTTATGGGTTTTACATTCGTATCTAAGGGAAGACGATGTTCAATAATGCTGGGGTCTATGCCCGGCATGTCTTCATACGTCCATGCAAACACATGTAAATAGGCTTGTAGAAATGCAATGAATGTTGATCTTTCATGTTCATGCAAGCATGCGCCTATTTTGATGGTTTTGGGATTGGAATCATCCCCTAGGTTCACCTCTATGAAATCTCCTCCTATTGATTGGGAAGGTCTTTCAAAATCGAGAATTTTATGAAATTCTGGGAGCTCAGAAGTGGGATCTTCCTCAAGGGGATCCACTTCTGGGCTTCGATCATTCTCATGGTCTATAGACCCGAGGGAATTTGATGCGTGATTTTCAAAAGACCTAGTTTTATACTCGGATTTTTAATTGATTTCAAAATTTATGGTCTGGCTATGCAGACGACGTTTCTTTCGAAATCTTTTTCTTTTGCCAAAGTCCTACCAGGAGCAGCTATATACAAAATCTTTTTGGTATTTTCCAAATTTTTGAATTTTTTGGGTTTTTGTAAAACAAGAACCTTAGGAACTATACAAAGCACTTTATTTTCGAGTTTTTGTTTTTCCATTGTTTTTGGTTTTTCCTCTTTTTCGATTTTTTTTATTTTAAGTTTTCCAAATGTTTTTGTATTTTTATGAAAGGGATCTTCCGTCATACCTACAAAGGGAAAACACTACGGGTTAGACTCGGAATAGGAGATCTAAATCATAGGTTTCTTCTAAGGCAGGTTCTAGGGCACCCTTGACCCAGGTGGTCATAGGGGGTGGCTCTGGCGGTATTCTAGGAGTATAGCAGATCCCGTATCGGCTTAGGTTGGCCCTAGGAAGGATGGGCTCTAGGAGACCCTGGTTTTGTGCCCCTAGACTTTTGTAGGGCGTGTAGCCCATATTCAACAACATGTTCCACCATTTTTTGTTTTTTGAGAAATTTTGATAAAGATCGTGGTCCTAGAACTTGTTGTCGTCCATATTGTGTTCGTATGGTTTCTTGTCCAGGGGCTTTGGAAATAGAGAACGCTTGGGTCTTCCTAGAAGGGTTAAGATCGGGAGGGGGCCTGCTTTGGGCGGCCCCTTCACATATACAACCTTCCTAGGGTTGTTTAACACGAGCCTTGGCGGCTCAATCACAGTCGTGTCTAAGGCCTATTTATATAAACAGGGCGTGCCAGCTAGCTTACCTAAGCTAGCGAAGATATTAAACTGACTTCTAATCGTGGCGACTGTGAGCTAGTGAGCTCTTGTCGTCGCAGACCTTCTTGCACCGATGCGCAAGGGTCAGTTTGTACGCTTTTGAAAAATTGAGTTTTTTGGGATAGAAAGCCTAAGAAGCAGTTCGAGGTGTTTAATTCGGGTCTTTTAGATGCGATTGCAGATTTTAGATCACGTGGATTTGCACGTGCCTAAGTCTTTCTTTTTATCCCTTTATGGGCCACCTAGTTTGTGTGTTATGAACACTCCACTACATGGGCGAATTTTGAGCGGGAATACAGGGCTTGCTTTGAAGCAATATGCGTCCTACCTCGTGGTATGGTGTAGATGCAATGCAAACTCATGCTACTCCAAAGGGAAAACCCGAAATGTAAAGACAATGCCGAAGGGAAATAACCGAAGGGAAATGACTTGCAATGTAAATGCCGAAGGGAGATATGTATATAGAGTATGTATATGGGCCCTTACTCGGGTCTTGCAAATAAGAGCGAAAGCTCAATGTGGGTGCGTGCTTGAATTGAAAGACTTACACACACGACATGAAATTAAACCCAAATATAACTTGTAGTATCGCCTTGATTAAGGTCTTGGGAATAAGAGCGAAAGCCCAATGTGTGTGAGTGCTTGAATTGAAGTACTACGCACACAACATGAAATTAAACCCAAATATTATAACACGGCCCTTACTTGGGTCTTTCAAATAAGAGCGAAGTCTCAATGTGTGTGAGTGCTTGAATTGAAAGACTTACACACACGACATGAAATTAAACCCAAATATAACTTGCAGTATGGCCTTGATTAAGGTATTGGGAATAAGAGCGAAAGCTCAATGTGTGTGAGTGCTTGAATTGAAGTACTACGCACACAACATGAAATTAAACCCAAATATTATAACACGGCCTTTACTTGGGTCTTTCAAATAAGAGCGAAGGCTCAATGTGTGTGAGTGCCTGAATTGAAAGACTTACACACACGACATGAAATAAAAACCCAAATAGTATAGGTCGGCCCTTACTTGGGTCTTTCAAATAAGAGCGAAGGCTCAATGTGTGTGAGTGCTTGAATTGAAAGACTTACACACATGACATGAAATGAAAACCCAAATAGTATAGCTCGGCCCTTACTTGGGTCCTTCAAATAAGAGCGAAGGCTCAATGTGTGTGAGTGCTTGAATTGAAAGACTTACACACCCAACTTAAGCAAAACCCTACGAAAATTAAAGTATATGTATATATTTATGTATTAGGGGCTGATTAGGCCCGTGTGTGTTCAAAATCGTGCACAACTAAGAGAGTGCACGTGTGTGGGTGTGCCAAGCCACGTTATTACAAGCGGGGGGAGACTATGCTCCGTTATTACAACCCCGTATCGAATTGAATCTTAAGCAAGTATACAACTAAGGACAGAGTTAGGCACTTACTAATAGCTGGTCCGAAGAAGCCTTGCTTGAGCGTGGGCTTGACCTTCGCCTTGGGCTGCAAAAGGGAGCTCCGCGGAGTTGAACGACAAAGGGAGGTGCTGGCCGGATGTCCTTGGTGCATGGAAGAGGCGCCTTGAAGATGGCCGGCTGCTTGAGAGGGGCTGGTTTTGGTGGGTTGGGCTAAAAGGCCTAAATAAGGTCACTAGGAAGGGTGTAGTGTTAGGGAGTATGGCACCAAAGGGGGAGTCTAAGGGAAGGTCTAATGGAGTGTCTAGGGTGAAAGGAGGTGGCTGGCCGAATAAAGGGGTGACAGTCGGTTGGAGTGGTCGACTAAGGGGACTTGGTGGCGACGGGCTGCTAGGGTGGCTAGGAGTGGTGGAAGGGAAGGGAACTAGCTAGGAGATGGGTTAAGGTAGTGGCAGGTGTGGTGGTATCATGGCCTTTGAGCCGATGATACTTACAAAATCGATTTAAATACCCCCCTTTGGAAGTGACTCCTTCGGGGATTTCGGGAAGTTCTATTATGCCTTGGGCAAGTAGGAGGTCTAGGACCTCTGACACAGGTTGCCCCAGCGGAGTGTACTCCCATTTTTCAATCGGTTTTTGAAAGGTTCGCTCCCTTTTGTTTTCTAGTTTTTCAAAATTTTTTGAAGTGCCTGCCATGCCTGGATCCACCCGAACATTGGCGATTTTATGGGGCTTTGCCCCTTTGTCCATCGTGGGTAGCCCATAAGTGATGGGCTTTTCCAAGCGGGTTTTAGAAGCGGCACTTCCTTTCGCGCCTACAAAGTACTACGCACACAACATGAAATGAAACCCAAATAGTATAACACGGCCCTTACTTGGGTCTTACAAATAAGAGCGAAGGCTCAATGTGTGTGAGTGCTTGAATTGAAAGACAACACACTCAACTCAAGCAAAACCCTACGTTAGTTAAAGTATATATATATTTATATATTAGGGGCTGATTAGGCCCGTGTGTGTTCAAAATCGTGCACGACTAAGCGAGTGCACGTGTGTGTGGGTGTGCCAAGCCACGTTATTACAAGCGGGGGGAGACTATGCTCCGTTATTACAACCCCGTTTCCAATTGAATTCAAGCAAGTATACGACTAAGGACCGAGTTAGGCACTTACTTAGAGCTGGTCCGAAGATGCCTTGCTTGAGCATGGGCTTGGCCTTCGCCTTGGGCTGCGAGAGGGAGCTCCTTGGAGTTGAACGGCAAGAGGGGCTGCTGGCCGAGTGCCTTAGGTGCGCGGGAAGGGCGCCTTGAAGGTGGCCGGCTGTTATGAAGGGGGCTGCCTTGGCGTGTGGGGCTAAGGTGACTAAGTAGGGTCACTAAGGGAGGGTGTAGTGTTAGGAAATATGGCACTAAGTGGGAGCCTAAGGGAGTGTCTAAGGGAGTATCTAAGGGAGTACCTAAGGCTGGCGGGCGGTTGGACGAGTAGATATGGAACAGTCGGTTGGAGTGGCCGACTAAGGGAGACTTGGTGGTGGCCGGCTGCTAGGGTGGCTATGGGTGTCGTGGATAGGAAGGAAGCTAGCTAGGGTATGGGGTAAGGTGGAGTTAGGGGCTGAGGGGAAGTGATATGGGTAGGTCTTAGGGAGTTAAGTGGAGTGGCCGGGTGTAGCTAGGGTGGCTAGGTAATGGCGGGTGGTTGAAGTGGCTAAGGTCTGGCCGAATGGGTAGGATGGCGGGCAGGTGGTGTTGGGGTGATATGGTGGTGGTGTAGGTGGTGGAGAGTGGAGGGGCAGTGAAGAAGAGATAGAATTAGGTTGAGACACTAACCGGGTGATGATGGGAGGCGGTGGATGGAAGAGGAGCAGCCGGGTGGTTGAAGTGGATGGTTCGGCCGGATGGGAATGGTGGCGACGGGTGGTTGGCCGATTGGGGTGTGGTGGAGTAGGTGGAGCAAGGTGGTGGCTGCTGTGGTGCAGGTGGAAGACTCGGCTGGGAGGGATGGCTGAGGTCGGCTGGGATCGGCTGGCTGGAAAAGAGATGGGAAAGGATGGAAAACCCGCCCATGGGGGGGGGGTTTATATAGGGCTGAAGAAGTCGGTTGGGGCTGGTATTAGGAGGGTGGTTAGGTGATTTAGGTAGGGGTGGTGTGGTGATAAGGTGGGCTGGTTTTGGGGAGGGGCCAGATATTTTGATACAAGGGGTTTTGGGTAGATGGTGTGCTAGGTTTAGGTGGGGTGGTTTAGGGGTTTAGGGTTTAGCTAGGTGGGTTGGTTTTGGGGTGAGGTTTAGTGAGGTGGGTTAGGTGATTAGGCTAGGATTAGGTTAGGTTTAGGGAAATTAACCTAGGTTTAGGGAAGGATTAGGGAAGTGGGTTAGGTGATTAGGTTGGGATTAGGCCGGGATTAGGGAAGTGGGTTAGGTGATTAGGCTAGGATTAGGACAAGATTAGGGTAAAAGGCTAGGATTAGGTGTTTTTGGTTAGGATTGGATTAAGGAGCTCCCTTTGCATGACCCATAGACCTTAATCACATCATGTTGGTGCAGCCCTTGTTTAGGTTTTGGCTAATTACAAGCTTAAACCCACTTTAGTTAGGCTAACCCACATGATTAACCCCAAACTTGACACACAAGTCAAGCTTAATTACAAACACACTCTAATCTTATCCTCCCCCACTCTCTCTCAAGCCCATAATCCCACGTGAAATTCAAGTGGGCCCCACCTCCATTTATGAGAAGGTGATGTGGGCCATGGATATGGATATTGGATTGGATCTCTGGATCCAAATCCACACATGGGTTTGGATTGGGATCTGGATATATATAGTCCAGATCCAATCCAAACTGAATTCTGACTCCTTCCGGCTGTGTTCGAAACGAACGGTTTGTGCGGGGTCTAACAGCATCAGTACTCCGTCTGTGTTGGGTCTTCGCCAACATGATCGTCCGCTTCTGTTTTCACCTTCGGGAGATGACTTCAAGTGATGTTTGATTATAACAGGGTCTTGGACGTTCGAGCTCCTGGGGGTGGATTCAATACGAGAGTTGTTGTGCCGGGCTCGACTTGTGCTCCGGTTCCGGGCTCTCTTTAGCTTTTCTGGTCCTGTCTTGATTAGGCCAAGCTGCTTCAGGGGTTTCAAAATGTGTTTTAAAAGGTTTTTAAAACCATATTATACATATTTAAAACATATAAAGTTTAAAACATATGTACAGGGTTGCTTGGAAGGCTCCTGGGTTTCCAGACTCAAAATGGCCCTTTGGGGCTGCCTTTACAAAACCAGGTTGGTTTGAGGAATTCGTGGGATTTTGGGGTGTTTACAGATTTCCCTCTTTGGCCTTGTCCAAATCGATTTGGATAAGGGCAAAGTTGACAAACACCCCTTTCAATGTCTCCCTAGATCTAGCCACGAAGAATATGGGATCGTCCCAAATTTTTAGCAAAATCTCAATTTAAAAACTCTGGTAGGAGGAGATATTACGCCAAAGGGAATATGTATAGAATCTGGTCCTAAACGGGATCATGTTTATGCAAGTGTCATGCGTGGAATGCTATGTCCCTTTTCTCAAGTTTGTTTCGAAAAGGGATGCCTTTTTTATCAACTTATGGAAAGTTGAGATCTCATGGAGTGAGAGAAGGGTTTTTAACTCGCTTTTAAAATTATCCAAGATGAGCATGACTTCTACGTTGTGTGCAAATCTTTACATGAAACAGTTCGCTAACTCTTCAAAAGTAGTGAACTGGCTTAAGTCGTAGGAAGCCAGCCATTTGACAGCTGTGCCTTTAAGGGATAAAGGGAACCAATACACCCATTTCATCGAGTCCTTTTTCTTCTTATGGGCTCAACGAGAGAAAAGTTGCAAGTGATACCTAGGGTGTCCCATGCCATCATACCGATGGAAGTTCGGTATTTCATCGCCACTGTCTGTTTCGTAATCCATAGGAAGGAAATCAGACAAGGCGTAACTTCTTTTCTCTTTATTTTGCCCTTTCAGCAGCTGCTATAGGGCTTTACGGTCCTTTTGTGTGAAGGACTCGTGGTATTGGTTGCCTTCCATTACGAAGGCCTCTTTGTGCTTGCGAGGTTTTTCAGATTTTCTTTTGGCCTTTTGTTCACCATTCGATGAACACGAATCACCTACTTCAGCCTCTTGGCTGAGAGCATCGATTTTGGCCTCGAATTCCCTTCTCAAGTCTTCTATCTTGTCTAGCTTGATTTTATTTTTCAAAATCCTCCTAGAGTGAGAACTTGATGCGCATGAGCCTTGGCTCGACACTTCACTTGGGTTGGATTTTGACATGCTTTCAAGCTTTTCAAAATTCCTACGTATGAAGTACAATAAAGAAAGAGTTAAAAATAACACCTTTTGGAAAATATTTTCGCAAGGTTCCTGGAATGACTCGACTTTTAAAAGACTCACATCCTACCGGGCGTGCCAATCTTCTGTAGACGCAGGAAATCTCCGCCTCCTGGTTCTTAGGCCTGGAGCGAACCTTTTCGTGTGTCTAAGTCCTATTTAAATAAACAGGGTGTGCCAGCTAGCTTACCTAAGCTAGCGAAGATATATTCTAGAACCTGACTTCTATCGTGGCGACTGTGAGCAAGCAAGCTCTTGTCGTCACAGACCTTCTCACATCGATGCGCAAGGGTCAGTCTGTACGCTTTTAAAGATCAAGTTTTGGATATAAAGACCTACGAAAGCGGTTCGAGGTGTTTGATTCGGGTCTTGTTTGTACGATTTTCAGATTTTAGATCACATGGATTTGCACGTGCCTAAGTCTTTCTTTTTATCCCTTTACGGGCCACCTAGGTGTGTGTTATGAACACTCCACTAAATGTGGCGACTTTGAGCGGGAGTATGGGGTTTGCTTTGATGCAATATGCGTCCTAACTCATAGTATGGCGTATATGCAATGCAAACTCATGCTACTCCAAAGGGAAAACCCGAATTTAAAGACAATACCGAAGGGAAATGACTTGAAATGTAAATGCCGAAGGGAAATGACTTGTAATGGAAATTGCCGAAGGGAAATTGCCAAAAGGGAAATACGTATATAATGTATATATGGGCCATTACTCGGGTTTTGCAAATAAGAGCGAAGGCTCAATGTGGGTGCATGCGAGAATTGAAGTACTACACACACGACATGAAATGAAACCCAAATATAACTTGCAATATGGCCTTAACTAAGGTCTTGGGAATAAGAGCGAAAGCTCAATGTGTGTGAGTGCTTGAATTGAAGTACTATGCACACAACATGAAATTAAACCCAAATATAAATTGCAGTATGGCCTTAACTAAGGTCTTGGGAGTAAGAGCAAAAGCTCAATGTGTGTGAGTGCTTGAATTGAAGTACTACGCACACAACATGAAATTTAACCCAAGGATAGTATCACACGGCCCTTACTTGGGTCTTACAAATAAGAGCAAAGGCTCAATGTGTGTGAGTGCGAGAATTTAAAGACAACACATCCAACTTAAGCAAAACCCTACGTAATTTAAAGTATATACATAAATTTATATCTTAGGGGCTGATTAGGCCCGTGTGTGTTCAAAATCGTGCACAACTAAGAGAGTGCACGTGTGTGTGGATGTGCCAAGCCACGTTATTACAAGCGGGGGGAGACTATGCTCCGTTATTACAACCCCGTATCAAATTTAATTTAAGAAAGTCTACAACTAAGGACCGAGTTAGGTACTTACTTATAGCTGGTCCGGAGGTGACTTGCTTGAGCGTAGGCTTGGCTTCGCCTTGGGCTGCAAGAGGGAGCTCCTCGAAATGGAACGGCAAGGGGAGACGCTGGCCGGGTGACTTGGGTGCGCGGGAAGGGCGCCTTGAAGGTGGTCGGCTACTAGGAAGGTGCTGCCTTGATGCTTTGGGCTAAGGTGACTAAGGAAGGTCACTAAAAGATGGGCTGGTATTAAGGAAGGTAGTGCTAAAGGGGAGCCTAAGGGAGTGCCTAAGGGAAATGTATGGCTGGCCGAATAGATTTGGTACAGTCGGTTGGAGTGGCCGACTAAGGGGAGCTTAGTGGTGGCCGGCTGCTAGGGTGGCTAGGGATATTATGGATGGGAAGGGAGCTAGCTAGGGTGTTGTGTGAGGTGGGACTAAGGGCTGGTGGAGAGTGGAAGGGGCAGGTCCTAGGGAACCAAGTAGGGTGGCCGGGTGTCACTAGGGGAAGTGGTTCAAGGCGGGTGATGTGAGGTGGAGGTCTGGCCGAATGGGTAGGGATGACGGGTAGGTGGTGTTGGCGGGAGGTTGTGGTGGTGTGGGTGGTTGAGAGTGGAGGGGGAGTGAAGAAGAGGTGGAGCTAAGTGTAGGGTACTAACTGGATGGTGAAGGAGTTGGCGGATGGAAGAAGGGAGGCCGGGTGATGGAGTTCGGTCGGGAGGTGGTGGTGACGTGCAGTGGAGCTGGATGCGAGGCAGTGGTGGCGTGAGGTGGAGCTGGCCGGGGGTGTGGTGGTGTAGGTGGAGCAAGGTGGAAAGCTCGGCTGGGAGGTGGCTGGCCAAGGTTGGCTGGGCCAAGGTGGAGAAAATTCATGGAAAACCCACCCACTAGGGGGGGTTTATATAGGGTTGGAGATGGCGGTTGGGGCTGGTATTAGGAGGGTGGTAAGGTGGTTTAGGTAGTGGTGGTGTGGTGATAAGGTGGGCTGGTTTTGGGGAGGGGCCAGATATTTTAATACAAGGGGTTTTAGGTTGATGGTGTGCTAGGTTTAGGTGGGGTGGTTTAGGGGTTTAGGGCTTAGCTAGGTGGGTTGGTTTTGGGGTGAGGTTTAGTGAGGTGGGTTAGGTGATTAGGCTAGGATTAGGTTAGGTTTAAGGAAATTAGGCTAGGTTTAGGGGAGGATTAGGGAAGTGGGTTAGGTGATTAGGTTGGGATTAGGCCGGGATTAGGGAAGTGGGTTAGGTGATTAGGCTAGGTTTAGGCCGGGATTAGGGTAAAAGGCTAGGATTAGGGGTTTTGGCTTAGGATTAGGTTAGGGAGCTCCCTTTGCATAACCCATAGACCTTGTTGCATCATGTTGGTGCAGCCCTAGGTTAGGTTTTGGCTAATACAAGCTTAAACCCATATTAATTAGGCTAACCCACATGATTAACCCCAAACTTGACACACAAGTCAAGCTTAATTACAATTACCCTCAAATCTTATCCCCCCCACTCTCTCTCATGCCCATAATCCCACGTGAATTTCAAGTGGGACCCACCTCCATTTATGAGAAGGTGATGTGGGCCATGGATGTGGATATTGGATTGGATCTTTGGATCCAAATCCAAATCCAAATCCACACATGGGTTTGGATTGGGATTTGGATATATATGGTCCAGATCCAATCCAAACTGAATTCTGACTCCTTCAGGCTGTGTTTGAAACGAACGGTTTGTGCGGGGTCTGACAGCATCAGTGTTCCGTTTGCATTGGGCCTTCGCCAACATGATCGTCCGCTTCTGTTTTCGCCTTTCGAAGCTGATTTCAAGTGATGTCTGATTATAACAGGGTCTTGGACGTTCGAGATCCTGGGGTGGATTCAATACGAGAGTTGATGTGCCAGGCTCGACTTGTGCTCCGGTTTCGGGCTCTCTTTAGCTCTTCTGGTCCTGCTTTGCTCAGGCCAAGCTTGCTTTGTGGGGTTTCAAAACATATTTTAACATATTTAAACATATAAAAGTTCAAAACATCTGTACAGGGTTGTTTGGAAGGCTCCTGGGTTTCCAGACTCAAAATGGCCCTTTGGGGCTGCATTTACAAAACCAGGTTGTTTGAGAAGTTCATGGGATTTTGGGGTGTTTACATGGGGCTTTGCCCCTTTGTCCATCGTGGGTAGACCATAAGTGATGGGCTTCTCCAAGCGGGTTTTGGAAATGGCACTTCCTTTCCATAGGTGATCGTATACCCCTTTTTTCAAATTGGTTTCGAAAAGGGATGCTTTTTTGATCAACTTATGGAAAGTTGAGATTTCATGAAGCGAGAGAAGGTTCTTTAGCTCACTTTTAAAGTTATCCAGGATGAGCATGACTGCGCATCCTTCAGATATTGGCTCTCGTACTTGCCCTAAAAGGGACCTCCATCGAATAATGAAGGCATGTACGTCTTCGTTCATGCCTTGCTTTGTACCCCTTAAAGTGTTTAAAGTCGACGTGACCTCTACGTTATGTGCAAATCTTTGCATAAAGCAGATCGCTAACTCTTCAAAAGTAGCAAACTGGCTTAAATCGTAGGAAGCCAGCTGTAGACACGCGAAAATCCCCGCCTCTTCGCCTCTTTCGTGGCTTGGAGTGGATCTTATCGTGCGTCTAAGGCCTATGCATACAAATAGGGCGTGCCAGCTAGCTTACTTAAGCTAGCGAAGATATATTTAACACTGACTTCTAAACGTGGCGACTGTGAGCAAGTGAGCTCTTGTCGTCGCAGACCTTCTTGCACCGATGCGCAAGGGTCAGTCTGTACGCTTTTGCAAACATCGAGTTTTGGGGAGAAAGTCTACGAAACGGTTCGAGGTGTCTATTTTGGGTCTTTAAGATGCGATTGCATGTTTTAGATCACGTGAATTTGCACGTGCCTAAGTCTTTTCTTTTATCCCTTTTTGGGTCGCCTAGTTTGTGTGTTATGAACACTCCACTACATGGGCGAATTCGAGCGGGGGTTGCTTCGATGCAATATGCGTCCTACCTCGTGGTATGGCGTAGATGCAATGCAAACTCACGCTACTCCAAAGGGAAAACCCGAAATGTAAAGACAATACTGAAGGGAAATAACAGAAGGGAAATAACCGAAGGGAAATAACCGAAGGGAAAT
This sequence comes from Brasenia schreberi, assembly GCA_036023115.1. NCBI lineage: Eukaryota > Viridiplantae > Streptophyta > Magnoliopsida > Nymphaeales > Cabombaceae > Brasenia > Brasenia schreberi. The sequence goes on from JAYKKT010000039.1 coordinate 1,917,055, forward strand.
AACCGAAGGGAGATATGTATATATCTTATGTATATGAGCCCTTACTCGGGTCTTGCAAATAAGAGCGAAGGCTCAATGTGGGTGCGTGCTTGAATTGAAAGACTTACACACACGACATGAAATTAAACCCAAATATAAATTGCAGTATGGCCTTGACTAAGGTCTTAGGAGTAAGAGCGAAGGCTCAATGTGTGTGAGAGTGCTTGAATTGAAGTACTACACACACGACATAAATGAAACCCAAATATAACTGCAATAAGGCCTTTACTAAGGTCTTGGGAGTAAGAGCGAAGGCTCAATGTGTGTGAAAGTGCTTGAATTGAAAGACTTACTCACACGACAAGAAATGAAACCCAAATAGTATAGGCCGGCCCTTACTTGGGTCTTTCAAATAAGAGCGAAAGCTCAATGTGTGTGAGAGTGCTTGAATTGAAAGTGTAAACACCCCAAATCTTCTATATTTCAAAAACTCTCAAAACACCAAAAAGCTCGTTTGAGCCAAAACGACGACCTGTTTTGAAATGTGAAAACAGGTACAGAAGGCAAAAGAAAACCCTAGGCCCAAAGAGGATTCAAGCCCAGAGCTTCAGAAGCCACTCCCTGAGAAAAAAACAAAAGAAAGCTGAGCCCGTTTGATGAAAAGCTCAACGGAGTCCAGAACGGCGAGACGGAGTCCGGACGACAAAGTTGGGGAAAACCCAGCACCAGACGGAGCGCTGATGAAGCCAGTGCCCGCACAGATCGTTCGCCTCGAGAAGCCAAGAAGGACTGTCCGAAGAAATTTTGATTTGGATCTGGACCATATATATCCAGATCCAAATCCATGTAATGAATAGTGTTTGGATTTGGGCCAATCCAAATAGTGTTTGGGTCGATCCAAATAGTGTTTGGATTTGGATTGGATCCAAATAGTGTTTGGATTGGATCAGATCTGGATCAAAATATCCATATCCGTATCCATAAAAATATTGGGTTTGGATCGGATACAGATCTCAAAATATCCGAGATCCAATATCCAGATCCAAATAGTGTTTGGATTTGGGTATGGATCCAAACCCCAAACCCAAACCCAAATCCAAGACCCACCTCAAATCTCTATAAATAGAGGTGAGGGGTCCATGTAAAGGGTTCATGCAAATATTTGGGAGGAGAGAGAGGGAGTGATAGACCTAGCCATGTGGGCTCATTGGGTGAGGTGGGTTCAAGCCATGTGGGCTAAGTGGGTCTAGACCAAGTGGCTGCAACCAAGGTGGGCTGGACCAAGTGGCTGCAACCGTGGAGACGTGGGCTCAAGCCAAGAAGGACCGGCTCCAAGAGGTAAACCTAACCCCAACCTAGCCTAGGCTCGAACCTACCTAACCCTAACTGAACCAACCTAACCCTAACTGAACCCTAACTAGACCTAACCTAACCCCAACCGCCTCAAACCATCCCTAACAAACCCCAACAACTTCACCCCGGCCGGCCGTGAGCAACCAGCGCCTGCCGCGTGCCCTGAGTCCTGCCGCGCGCCCCTGTTGCCTGCCGCGCCACGCGCCACAGCGCTCCCTGCTGCCTGCCGCGCGCCCCCTCGCCTGCCTGCACGCCCCGCGCCGCAGCGCGTCCTGCGCCACAGCGCGCCCCGCGCCACTGCAGCCGCGTCAGGCGCCCGTCTGCTGCGCCAGGCGCCCAACGGCCGCGCCAGCCACCCGACCACCTCCCTGCTGATTTGACCACCTTCCTGCCGACCCAACCTGCACCCTGGCCGTGACCTGTACCCTAGGACAGACCCTAGGACAGACCCTACACAGCCCCGTCTTGGCCGAACCTTAGTTCCCCTAAGACCCTAATCGTGCCCCATAGAACCTCTCTCAAAGCCACCTAGGATAACCCCCTCTTGGCTGCCCAAGGTGAACCGTGAGCCCACGTGCAAGCAAGTTGAACATGGACCAGCTATTTGTAAGTGTCTAAACTTGGTCTATTACATTAACTTGCTTTATATTCAATTAAATTTTGATACGGGGTTGTAGTAAAGGAGCTTCGTCTCCCCCCGATTGTAATAACGTGGTTTGACACACCCACACACATGTGCACTTGAGCCTTTCCGCTCTTAGTCGTACACTTTTTGCACACACACGGGCCTAACCAGCCCTTAATATATAGTTATATTTATATATTTTAAGTCAAGGGGGTTTTTAATTAAGTCGTGTGTGTTGTCTTTCCATTTTCCACACGCACACACATTGAGCCTTCACTCTTACTCCCAAGACCTTAGTAAAGGCCTTATTGCAGTTATATTTGGGTTTCATTTATGTCGTGTGCGTAGTACTTCAATTCTACACGCACACACATTGAGCCTTCGCTCTTACTCCCCAGACCTTAGTAAAGGCCTTATTGCAGTTATATTTGGGTTTCATTTATGTCGTGTGCGTAGTACTTCAATTCTACACTCACACACATTGAGCTTTCGCTCTTACTCCCAAGACCTTAGTCAAGGCATACTGCAATTTATATTTGGGTTTCATTTCATGTCGTGTGTGTAAGTCTTTCAATTCAAGCACGCACACACATTGAGCCTTCGCTCTTATTTACAAGACCCAAGTAAGGGCCCCTACATATACTCTATATAAAGTATTTCTTTCGGCTACGTCTTTAAGATTCGGGTTTTAAGGTTCAAGTCGTGTGCGTTGTCTTTCAATATATACACGACACACACTTACACAATTGAGCCTTTCCGCTCTTAAGATATAGCCATATTTCCCCTTCCGCTATTTACTTTACAAGTCATTTCCCTTCGGCTATTTACTTTACAAGTCATTTCCCTTCGGCAATTTCCCTTCGGCATTGTCTTTTAAATTCGGGTTTTCCCTTTGGAGTAGCGTGAGTTTGCATTGCATCTACGCCATACCACGAGGTAGGACGCATATTGCATCGAAGCAAGCCCCGTACTCCCGCTCAAATTCGCCCCATGTAGTGGAGTGTTCATAACACACACCTAGGTGGCCCATAAAGGGATAAAAAGAAAGACTTAGGCACGTGCAAATCCACGTGATCTAAAATCTGAAAATCGTACAAACCCGAATCAAATCGTGCAAGACTAAGGCTATTTCGATGCACGCCCATCGTGCCTAAGTAGATTAAAATTTGAAAGACTTAGGGTCGTCCAACCCTTACAAAGTCAAAATCGCCCAAATGCATGGTTTTCAAATGGCTTTAAAACACTTCTTCATTCAAAATATATTTTGAGTTAAACTTGTTTCAAAACGAAGTCTCTAAGCGTACAGACTGACCCTTGCGCATCGGTGCAAGAAGGTCTGCGACGTAAAAATCCCGCTTGCCTACAATCGCCTTTCAAAAGTCAGATTGTTTTCAAAACATACTTTGCTAGTTAAAGTAAACTAGCTGGCACGCCCATAAAGCGAAGTAGATTGCGAAAAGGTTCACTTCAGGCCTAAGAACCCGCAAGTGAAAATTTTCGGTGTCTACAGAAAGACAACTCACACGACAAGAAATGAAACCCAAATAGTATAGGCCGGCCCTTACTTGGGTCTTTCAAATAAGAGCGAAAGCTCAATGTGTGTGAGAGTGCTTGAATTGAAAGACAACTCACACGACAAGAAATGAAACCCAAATAGTATAGGTCGGCCCTTACTTGGGTCTTTCAAGTAAGAGCGAAAGCTCAATGTGTGTGAGAGTGTTTGAATTGAAGGACAACGCACCCAACTTAAACAAAACCCTTCGGAAATGAAATATATATGTACACTTATATATTAGGGGCTGATTAGGCCCGTGTGTGTTCAAAATTGTGCACGACTAAGAGAGTGCACGTGTGTGGTTGTGCCAAGCCACGTTATTACAAGCGGGGGGAGACTATGCTCCGTTATTACAACCCCGTATCAAATTGAATTTCAAGCAAGTGTACGATTAAAGACCGAGTTTAGACACTTACGAATAGCTGGTCCGTAGAGGTCTTGCTTGAGCGTAGGCTTGGCCTTGGGCTGCAAGTGGGAGCTCCGCGAAGGTAGGTGATCAAGGGTGCTGGCCGGCTGCAAGTGGGGCGCGGGGTAGACGCCTCGAAGGGGGCTGGTGGCAAGTAGGTGGCGCCTCTAAGTAGGGAGTTTAGAGTGGCTGAATGAGTGGGTATTAGGGCCACTAGGGAAGTTGGGTACTTAGGGAAACTGGACCTAAAAGGTGAGCTAGTGGGAAGGCCAAATAGGACACCTAGGGGGGTTGGCCGAATGGGAGATGGTGGCTAAGTAGTGGCCAGCCACTTGGGTTATCCTAGGTTCGGCTAGGCTTAGGTGGTGGCGGTGTAAACACCCCGAAATCCCACGAATTCCTTAAACGAATCTGGTTTTGATACAAGCAGCCCCAAAGGGCCATTTTTGAGTTTGGAAACCCAGGAGCCTTCCAAACAACCCTGTATATGTGTTTTAAACTTTATCTTTCAAAAACATAGGATATAGCTTTCGAAAACCCTTTTAAAACATGTTTTGAAACCCCGAAGTGGCTTGGCCCGATCAAGACAGGACCAGGAGAGCCAAGAAGAGCCCGGAACCGGAGCACCTGTCGAGCCCGGCACAGCATCTCTTGCATCTAATTCACATCCCAGGATCTCGAACGTCCAAGACCCTGTTCTTACCAAAATATCATTTGAAGTCATCTCCGGAAGGCAGAAACGGAGGCGGACGACTATGTTGGCGAAGACCCAACGCAGACGGAGTACTGATGCTGTCAGGCCCCGCACGAATCGTCCGTTTCGAACCCAGCTCGAAGGAGTCAGAGTTCAGTTTGGATTGGATCTGGACCATATATATCCAGATCCCAATCCAAACCCATATGTGGACTTGGATTTGGATTTGGATCCAGAGATCCAATCCAATATCCATATCCATGGCCCACATCACCTTCTCATAAATGGAGGTGGGGCCCACTTGAAATTCACGTGGGATATTGGGCATGAGAGAGAGTGGGGGTGATAAATATCAAGAGTGTTGTATTAAGCTTGACTTGTGTGTCAAGTTTGGGTTTAATCTTGTGGTTTAGCCTAATTGAGTGGGTTTAAGCTTGTAATTAGCTAAAACCTAACCTAGGGCTGCACCAACATGGGGTGATCAAGGTCTATGGGCCATGCTAAGGGAGCTCCATCACCTAAACCTAGCCAAAAATGCCTAAACCTAGCCTAAACCCCTAATCCCCTCCTAATCTGAACCTAATTACCTAACCCACTTCCCTAATCCCGGCCTAATCCCAACCTAATCACCTAACCCACTCCCCTAATCCTTCCCTAAACCTAGATTAATTTCCCTAATCCTAGCCTAAACCTAGCCTAAACCACCTAACCTAGCTCACTAAACCTCACCCTAAAACCCAACCACCTAACCTAGCCCTAAACCACCCTTAGCCCACGATTTTCCCAAACACCTAGTTTTAAAATATCTGGCCCAATCCCATCCAGCCCACCTTATCTACATACTACCCTACCTAAACCACCTAACCACTACCCACAACCCAGCCCTAACCGACCTACCCATCCCCTATTTAAACCCCCCCCATTGTGGGCGGGTTTTCCAAGTGGGAACCACACTCCACCACCCAGCCGGGCCCTCTCCTTCTCCCATCTCTCACCCGTCTTCCCAGCAGCTCCAGCCCCACCAGCCGCCACCTGCTCCGCCACTCTCCCTCTTCCGTCCACCATCACTCCCCCCAGCCGGACACCACCACCTCACTCAGCCGGGCCCTCTCCTTCTCCCATCTTCCACCAGCCGACAGCCACCTTTGCCGCCACTCCTTCCCATTCGGTAAGTCCCCTTAACTCCCTCAAAACCACTCTCTACCACCTCTCCACTCTTAACCACCCATCTTCCCCTTAGCTCCACCTTTTTGCCGCCACCACCTAAGCCTAGCCGAACCTAGGATAACCCAAGTGGCTGGCCACTACTTAGCCACCATTTCCCATTCGGCCAACCCCCCCCTAGGCGTCCTCTTTGGCCTTCCCACTAGCTCACCTTTTAGGTCCAGTTTCCCTAAGTCCCTAACTTCCCTAGTGACCCTAAGACCCACTTAGTCAGCTACTCTAAACTCCCTACTTGGAGGCGCCGCCCACTTGCCACCGGTCCCCTTCGAGGCGTCCATCCCGCGCCCCATTTGCAGCCGGCCAGCACTCTTGGTCACACACCTTCGCAGAGCTCCCGTTTGCAGCCCAAAGCCAAGGCCACGCTCAAGCAAGACCTCTACGGACCAGCTACTTGTAAGTTTCTAAACTCGGTCTTTAATCATACACTTGCTTGAAATTCAATTTGATACGGGGTTGTAATAACGGAGCCTAGTCTCCCCCCGCTTGTAATAACGTGGCTTGGCACAACCACACACGTGCACTCTCTTAGTCGTGCACAACTTTGAACACACACGGGCCTAATCAGCCCCTAATATATAAGTGTACGTATATATTTCATTTCCGAAGGGTTTTGTTTAAGTTGGGTGCGTTGTCTTTCGATTAAAACACTCTCACACACATTGAGCTTTCGCTCTTATTTGAAAGACCCAAGTAAGGGCCGACCTATACTATTTGGGTTTCATTTCATGTCGTGTGAGTAAGTCTTTCAATTTAAACACTCTCACACACATTGAGCTTTCGCTCTTATTTGAAAGACCCAAGTAAGGGCCGACCTATACTATTTGGGTTTCATTTCTTGTCGTGTGAGTAGTCTTTCAATTCAAGCACTTTCACACACATTGAGCCTTCGCTCTTACTCCCAAGACCTTAGTCAAGGCCATATTGCAGTTATATTTGGGTTTCATTTATGTCGTGTGTGTAGTACTTCAATTCAAGCACTCTCACACACATTGAGCCTTCGCTCTTACTCCCAAGACCTTAGTCAAGGCCATACTGCAATTTATATTTGGGTTTAATTTCATGTCGTGTGTGTAAGTCTTTCAATTCAAACACGCACCCACATTGAGCCTTCGCTCTTATTTGCAAGACCCGAGTAAGGGCTCATATACATAAAATATATACATATCTCCCTTCGGTTATTTCCCTTCGGTTATTTCCCTTCGGTTATTTCCCTTCGGTTATTTCCCTTCCGCTATTTCCCTTCAGTATTGTCTTTACATTTCGGGTTTTCCCTTTGGAGTAGCGTGAGTTTGCATTGCATCTACGCCATACCACGAGGTAGGACGCATATTGCATCGAAGCAACCCCCGCTCGAATTCGCCCATGTAGTGGAGTGTTCATAACACACAAACTAGGCGACCCAAAAAGGGATAAAAGAAAAAGACTTAGGCACGTGCAAATCCACGTGATCTAAAACATGCAATCGCATCTTAAAGACCCGAAATAGACACCTCGAATCGTTTCGTAGACTTTCTCCCTAAAACTCGATTTTTGCAAAAGCGTACAGACTGACCCTTGCGCATCGGTGCAAGAAGGTCTGCGACGACAAGAGCTCACTTGCTCACAGTCGCCACGTTTAGAAGTCAGTGTTAAAAATATCTTCGCTAGCTTAAGTAAGCTAGCTGGCACGCCCTGTTTGTATATCTAGGCCTTAGACGCACGATAAGATCCACTCCAAGCCACGAAAGGGGCAAAGAGGCGGGGATTTTCGTGCGTCTACAGAGATTGGCACGCCCGGTGGGACGTGAGCCTTTTTCAAAAAGTCGAGTTTACTTGTAGAAGTCTTGCGAAAATTTTATAAAGGTGTCGTTTTAACTTGTTTTCTTTGCTTTTACTTAGGAAATTTTGAAAAAGCTTGAAAAGCATGTCAAAATCCAATCCAAGTGAAGTGTCGAGCCAAGGCTCATGCGCATCAAGTTCTCACTCTAGGAGGATTTTCAAAAACAAAATAAAACTAGATGAAATCGAGGACTTGAGAAGGGGATTTGAGGCCAAAATCGATGCTCTCAGCCAAGAGGCTGAAGTAGGCGATTCGTGTTCATCAAACGGTGAACAAAGGCCTAAAAAGAAAATTGAAAAACCTCGCAAGCAAAAAGAGGCCTCCGTAATGGAAGGCAACCAATACCACGAGTCCTTCACACAAAAGGACCGTAAAGCCCTACAGCAGCTGCTGAAAGGGCAAAATAAAGAGAAAAGAAGCTACGCCCTGTCTGATTTCCTTCCTATGGATTACGAAACAGACAGTGACGATGAAATACCGAACTTCCATCGGTATGATGGCATGGGAGACCCTAGGTCTCACTTGTAGCTTTTCTCACGTCGAGCCCATAAGAAGAAAAAGGACTCGATGAAATGGGTGTATTGGTTCCCTCTATCCCTTAAAGGCACAGCTGCCAAATGGCTGGCTTCCTACGACTTAAGCCAGTTCGCTACTTTTGAAGAGTTAGCGAACTGCTTCATGCAAAGATTTGCACACAACGTGGAAGTCACGCCAACCCTGAATACCTTAAGGGATACAAAGCAAGGCATGAACGAAGACGTGCATGCCTTCATTATAAGATGGAGGTCTCTTTTAGGCCAAGTGCGAGAGCCTATATCCGAAGGATGCGCAGTAATGCTCATCCTGGATAATTTCAAAAGCGAGTTAAAAACCCTTCTCTCGCTCCATGAGATTTCAACTTTCCATAAGTTGATCAAAAAGGCCTCCCTTTTCGAAACCAACTTGCGAAAAGGGACATACGACCACTTATGGAAAGGAAGTGCCGTTCCCAAAACACGTGTGGAAAAACCCATCGCATATGGGCTGCCCACAACGGACAAAGGGACAAAGCCCCATAAAATCGCCAATGTCCGGGTGGATCCAGGCATGGCGGGCACTTCTAAAAATTTTGAAAAAATAGAAAATAAGAGAGAACGCAACTTTTCAAAACCAATTGAAAAACGGGAGTACACTCCGCTGGGGCAACCTGTGTCGGAGGTCCTAGACCTCTTACTTGCCCAGGGCATGATCGAACTCCCTGAAATCCCCGAAGGAGTCACGTCCAAAGGGGGGTATTTAAACCGGTTTTGCAAGTATCATCGGCTCAAAGGCCATGATACCAAACGGTGCTTCTCTCTTCTAAATAAAATTGAGAACTTGATAGCAGAGGGCCGGCTCCAGGTCACTGCGGAATCTGAGCCACCTCAAGCTATCTTCAAAGAACCCTTTCCCAAACACGCCAGTGGCAGTGGGAAAGGAAAGGAGGTATGTACCCTCACCATCTCCAAGGAACTAGCGCGAAAGCCCGAACCTGGTCGACCTGCTTGTGCGCCCATCCTTGTACTATACAAGAGGCCCGCCCAAGTCGTCATTCGGGGCCATCAAAAGTGGAAACCCCGGCAAAACCAGTTCTGAAAATCCAAGGTTCTCCTCAGCTCATCCTTAGAGCCAAGTTTAGCGCGAACCCTAGGTTGGTCGTGGGGGAAGTCACTAGATCCGGGAGGATCTACCAACCCCCACACCTTCAAGGTGCTCAAAAGGTGGTCAGTGTGCCTGGTCCCTCAAAAGCATGTATCCCTAGTGGTCTGCCAAAAGCAGATAAGGACAAAATCATCCTAAATCCTTATGATTTCGAAAACCACCTTTCAAAGATTCCTATTCACATGTCTATCCTAGAGCTTATCAAAACCTCGCCTAGGCATAGACTTGTCTTAGAGAAAATTCTAGAAAGGGCCAAGGTTGATTCGAACATAAGTCCGGAGTCCTTGTCTGCCCAAGTGGCTTTATTAGGAGCAAAATCGCCCATCACCTTCTCGGAAGATGATGTAGATAGACCCTACGAAACCCATAACCAGGCCCTGCATATCGAGGTGGTTCTAAACAACCACTCTCTGGACAGGTGCCTAGTCGATGGTGGAGGAGGGCTCAACATCCTTCCACTTCACGTGGCGTACAAAATCGGAGTCACCTTGACTTCAGTAAACCCAAGCCCCATCGTTATCACTGGATACGATGGGAATGCGTCTAGGCCTTTAGGATCCATCGAACTCCCAATGGAAACGGGAGGGATCGAACACACGGGGGTGTTCCATGTCTTGGACATCCACCCCCATTATAACCTGTTGCTGGGAAGACCCTGGATACACAGTTTGTGCGCTGTGCCATCCACCTTCCACAAGTGTGTCAAGATCCCTTTTAGGGACCAAGTCGTAGTGATCCTAGGTGAGAGTCACCCACAGCTTCAGGGGATCATAAACTCCCCTTGTTTATCGAGCTCCCAGGCCCATGAGGCTAACCTGGGGCAAATCATGGTTGAGCCACCTCGGCTCGTGTTAAACAACCCTAGGAAGGTTGTATGTGTGAAGGGGCCGCCCAAAGCAGGCCCCCTCCCGACTCTAATCCTCCTAGGAAAACCCAAGCGTTCCCTATTTCCAAAACCCCTGGACAAAAGGCCCTACGAGCCTAATATGGACGATAGCATGTTCCAGGACCACGACTTATATCCCATCTTTTCAAAAAACAAAAGGTCGTGGAACATGTTATTGAACATGGGCTACACGCCCTACAAAAGTCTAGGGGCACAAAACCAGGGTCTCCTAGAGCCCATCCTTCCTAGGGCCAACCCAAGCCGATATGGGATCGGCTATACTCCCCGAATACCGCCGGAGCCACCCCCTGTGACCACCTGGGTCAAGGGTGCCCCGGAGCCTGTCTTAGAAGAGACCTATGGTTTAGACCTCCTATTCCGAGTCTAACCCATAGTGTTTTCCCTTTGTAGGTATGACGGAAGATCCCTTTTTCTAAAAATACCAAAAACATTTGAAAACTTAAAATCCAAAAAAATCGAAAAACAAGAAAAACCAAAAACAATGGAAAAGCAAAAACTCGAAAAAAGTGTGCTTTGTATAGTTCCCAAAGTTCTTGTTTTACAAAAACCCAAAAAAATCGAAAATTTGGAAAATACCAAAAAGATTTTGTACATAGCTGCTCCTGGTTTAACTTTGGCAAAAGAAAAGAATTTCGAAAGAAACGTCGTCTGCATAGCCAGACCAAAAATTTCGAAATCACTTAAAAATCCAAGTACAAAACCAGGTTATTTTGAAAACCACGCATCAAGTTCCCTCGGGTCTATAGCCCACGAGAATGATCGAAGCCCAGAAGTGGATCCCCTTGAGGAAGATCCCACTTCGGAGCTCCCAGAATTTCATAGAATTCTCGATTTTGAAAGACCTTCCCAATCAGTAGGAGGAGATTTCGTAGAGGTGAACCTAGGGGATGATTCAAATCCCAAAACCATCAAAATAGGCGCATGCTTGCATGAAACTGAAAAGTTAGCATTCATTGCATTTCTACGAACCTATTTAGATGTGTTTGCATGGACGTATGAAGACATGCCGGGCATAGATCCCAGCATAGTCGAGCATCGTCTTCCCTTAGATATAGGTGTAAAACCAATAAAGCAGAAGCTTAGGAAAATACACCCGAATGTACACACGCAAGTCAAAGAGGGTTTAGAAGATCTGCTAAAAGCCGGATTTATAAAACCCATTGCGTATTCTGATTGGTTGTCAAATATCGTTGTAGTTCGAAAAACCAATGGGAAAATTCGAATATGCATCGATTTCAGAAACCTGAATAAAGCCACTCCAAAGGATAATTATCCTTTACCAAACATAGATTTGATAGTCGATAGTACTGCAAATCATGAAATGTTTTCGTTTATGGATGGCTATTCAGGCTATAATCAAATCAAACTAAGTCCACGAGATCAGGGTAAGACCGCCTTCACAACCCCATGGGGCACGTACTGCTATACAGTCATGCCCTTTGGTTTGAAAAATGCCGGCGCAACATACCAACGAGCCATGAATACGATCTTCCATGATCAAATTCACGAGCTTGTAGAAGTGTATGTAGATGATCTCTTGGCAAAATCCAAAACCCGATGCACCCATATCGAATGTTTACAAAAAATTTTCGAAAGGCTTAGGCTTTACAAAGTAAAGCTAAATCCTCAAAAATGTGTGTTCGGGGTAGAATCAGGAAAGCTTCTAGGCTTTATGGTGAGCCAAAGGGGAATAGAAGTCGACCCCTCCAAGTGTCGAGCCGTCATAGACATGGCTCCACCCTCCAATCTCACCCAAGTCCGTAGCCTCCAGGGTCGATTACAATCTGTGCGCCGATTCATATCGAATCTGGCAACTAGATGCGAACCCTTCAACAAACTGTTGAGGAAGGGTACGAAATTCTTATGGGATGACGAATGCCAAAAATCCTTCGAGAGAGTAAAGGCATACTTAGTTAATCCCCCCGTTTTGAAACCTCCAAAGCAAGGAAAACCGCTTTTGTTATACATCTCCGTGCATGTAAACGCTTTAGGAGCCCTGTTGGCTCAATACGAGGATGACACCCATAAGGAGTATGCCATCTACTATATTTCGAAAACTCTCTTAGCTTATGAACGAAATTATCAAGCCATGGAGAAGACGTGCTTGGCCCTAGTCTGGGCCTGCCAGAAATTCAGACACTACTTCCTAGATCATGAGATCTGGATAGTGTCCAAGCTTGATCCAATCAAGCACTTGTTCGAAAAACCCATTCTCACGGGTAGATTGGGCAAATGGCAACTCCTTCTAATGGAGTATGATCTAAAATACCATCACCAGATCTCCGTTAAGGGGCAAGCCCTAACAGATTACGTGGCTGACTTCCCCTTGGAGGACGCATATCCCACTCTTGTCGAAATGCCTGATGAAGGCATATTGCAAAACCATTTTCAAAACCACATTTTGGCAAATTCTTTCGAAAACCAAGTGTGGAAGATGCACTTCGACGGGGCACGAAACCAACGAGGGGCTGGTGCCGGGATCATCCTAATCTCCCCTGAAAAGGGCGAGATTCCCATAGCAGTCCGCTTAGATTTCGAATGTTCCAACAACGTAGCTGAGTATGAAGCACTCATACAAGGCTTAAGGATTTCGAAAACTCTAGGGGCATCATGCATCGAGGTCTTTGGAGATTCGCTCCTTGTCATAAACCAGGTTTTAAAAATTTGGCCAGTACGTAATGAAAAACTACTTCCATATCACGAGTTGGCCACTCGATTGGTCCAATCCTTCCAGTCGTGTAAGCTCACACACGTGGGAAGAGAGGACAATGGCATCGCCGATGCCCTCTCTTCCTTGGGTTCAGCCCTGAAGGTCGATCCCATTTCAGGGACCAGATCTTTGGAAATATGGCATGCGCCCCATCCATCCACACACGACTTGGATATTTGCCAAAACAACCCAGAGTCTATTGAAAAACCCTGGTTCTATGACATAAAACAATTTTTAGAAAATGGGGGATTCACTGAGGATGCCACATCCAAAGATAGGGCATTCATTCGTAAGATTTCGACCCGATACACCATTCTGGGTGGGGTCTTATACAAAAAGAGTTTTACCGGCATTCTGCTTAGATGTATCGACCTAGAGGAGGCTAGGATAGTGATGCACGAGTTCCACGATGGAGAATGTGGAGGTCATGTTAATGCCAACATGATGGCGATGAAAATACTTAGAGGGGGTTATTTTTGGTCCACCCTGAAAAAGGATTGTCACGATCATGTTAGGAAGTGTCATCCATGTCAAGTGCATGGGCACGCCATTCATATCCCTTCATCGGCATTGCATTCCGTGGTCAGCCCCTGGCCATTTACCATGTGGGCGTTTGACATTGTAGGCCCCATATTTCCAAAGGCCTCGAATGGGCATCGTTTTATTTTAGCAGCCACGGAGTATTTCTCCAAGTGGGTGGAAGCCATTTCCCTAACGAATGTAATGGGGCAACATGTGGTGGCTTTCATCCGGAGGAATATCTTGGCTCGATTTGGGGTTCCACGAGACCTTGTGTCTGATAATGGTACCCCATTCAAGAACGAGCGGATGGTTAAGTTGTGCAACACGTATGGCATAACTCACCACTTCTCCTCGCCCTACTACCCGCAAGGCAACGGCCAAGCCGAAGCCACAAACAAGACTCTCATTGGTATCATTGAGAAGACCTTAGAGAAGGGTAGGAGGTGGCATGAGAAGCTGGATGAAGCCTTATGGGCTTATAGGACTTCCATCCGGACTCCCACGAATGCCACACCATTCGAATTGGTCTATGGCACAAACGCCATTCTTCCCATTCATACCCAACTGCATTCATTCCATACATCCATTGCACTCGACCTCCCCCTAGAGACGCTTCAGCATGCTAGGATGGCCGAACTAGATTTGCTAGATGAGAGGCGACTCCTTGCCATGGATCATGCTCGTGCATACCGGCAAAGGATAGCCCGACATTATGGCAAACACATGAGACCTCGCCACTTTGAAGTGGGAGATCTGGTCTTGAAAACCATCCACCATCGTGGCCCACACCCCCTAGGCAAGTGGCGCCCCAACTGGGATGGACCCTATGTTGTACGAGCAACCACTACGAACAATTCGTATTGGTTGATCGATGTAGAAGGTAGGAATTTAGCAGATCCTATCAATATTCAATACTTAAAGAAGTATCATGTGTAGGATCTGGATTAAATTCCAGTTTTTCGAAAATTTGAGAGGGATAGCTGCCCTGAGACATGTGAATAAGGTGCAAAGGCGAACTCGTGTGACCCTAAGTGAGAGAATTCGCACTTGTTAAAGAGTGGAGTTTTCAAAATCGTGGTTGCATTTCAAAATCCTTCATCTTACAAAGAAGGGCCTAGTTCAACATAGCAAGATACTTGCAAGTAGTACGTGCTATTTCTAAATAGGCTGATCTGGAATGGATCGAGTGTAGGCTTGGGATAAGTCCTCCCCTCTTCTCTCCTCCTTCTAAAAGGAAAACAAAGGCCCAAATCAAAAGGGAATTTCCCATTTAAAAATCTCTTTCCAAAAGAAAGAAACCAGACTTGAAAAAGAAAAATCGATTCTCTTATGAAAAAGAGGGATTAAAGAAAAAATACTCCCAAAGGGAGACCCTCTATAAAAAAGGAAAAAGAGGCCAAAAAGCTCAAAAAGAGCAGTTTTCCGCCTTCTGTGCCTCAAACCACGGGACGCTTCAGAAGGGACCGTGGTATCTCTTTCCCATCCCTGGCTTATCCCAAGCTAAAGCATGGTTCATTTCGAGGAATCCTAAAGTAAAAATAGGATTTACTTACTTGAATTTCATCTTGTTTGAGAATTCGACGTTTCGAGTAAGGCGTAGGGATTTGAAATGAAGCTTGTTTTCTTATAAAACCTCCGCTAGATAAGCGAGTGTTAAGACTCAAACAAGGGCAAGCACGAAGAGCTCGAGATCCTTGGGATCGAGACTCAAGACAGTTGTCCCTTTTGTAAATAGCTTTTGTAAATAAGTTTTAAAAACCGAACATCGAACAGCATAGGGTTTTTGCTCACTTGGAGCAGTAGGCCTTGTAAGTCTCTAGAGTTCGACCACACCTGGTCTCTGGGAGGTCGCCACTCTTGGCACCACACCCATGTCATCTGCATTCCACGCATGGTACTTGCATGAACATGATCCCATTTAGGACCAGATTCCATAAGTGAAACCCTTTGGCGTGATATCTCCTCCTACCAGAGTTTGTAAAATTGGGATTTTTGCTAAAATGGGACGATCCCATATTCTTCGTGGCTAGATCTAGGGAGACATTAAAAGGGGTGTTTGTCATCTTTGCCCTTATCCAAATCGATTTGGACAAGGCCAAAGAGGGGCATCTGTAAACACCCCGAAATCCCACGAATTCCTTAAACGAATCTGGTTTTGATACAAGCAGCCCCAAAGGGCCATTTTTGAGTTTGGAAACCCAGGAGCCTTCCAAACAACCCTGTATATGTGTTTTAAACTTTATCTTTCAAAAACATAGGATATAGCTTTCGAAAACCCTTTTAAAACATGTTTTGAAACCCCGAAGTGGCTTGGCCCGATCAAGACAGGACCAGGAGAGCCAAGAAGAGCCCGGAACCGGAGCACCTGTCGAGCCCGGCACAGCATCTCTTGCATCTAATTCACATCCCAGGATCTCGAACGTCCAAGACCCTGTTCTTACCAAAATATCATTTGAAGTCATCTCCGGAAGGCAGAAACGGAGGCGGACGACTATGTTGGCGAAGACCCAACGCAGACGGAGTACTGATGCTGTCAGGCCCCGCACGAATCGTCCGTTTCGAACCCAGCTCGAAGGAGTCAGAGTTCAGTTTGGATTGGATCTGGACCATATATATCCAGATCCCAATCCAAACCCATATGTGGACTTGGATTTGGATTTGGATCCAGAGATCCAATCCAATATCCATATCCATGGCCCACATCACCTTCTCATAAATGGAGGTGGGGCCCACTTGAAATTCACGTGGGATATTGGGCATGAGAGAGAGTGGGGGTGATAAATATCAAGAGTGTTGTATTAAGCTTGACTTGTGTGTCAAGTTTGGGTTTAATCTTGTGGTTTAGCCTAATTGAGTGGGTTTAAGCTTGTAATTAGCTAAAACCTAACCTAGGGCTGCACCAACATGGGGTGATCAAGGTCTATGGGCCATGCTAAGGGAGCTCCATCACCTAAACCTAGCCAAAAATGCCTAAACCTAGCCTAAACCCCTAATCCCCTCCTAATCTGAACCTAATTACCTAACCCACTTCCCTAATCCCGGCCTAATCCCAACCTAATCACCTAACCCACTCCCCTAATCCTTCCCTAAACATAGATTAATTTCCCTAATCCTAGCCTAAACCTAGCCTAAACCACCTAACCTAGCTCACTAAACCTCACCCTAAAACCCAACCACCTAACCTAGCCCTAAACCACCCTTAGCCCACGATTTTCCCAAACACCTAGTTTTAAAATATCTGGCCCAATCCCATCCAGCCCACCTTATATCTACATACTACCCTACCTAAACCACCTAACCACTACCCACAACCCAGCCCTAACCGACCTACCCATCCCCTATTTAAACCCCCCCCATTGTGGGCGGGTTTTCCAAGTGGGAACCACACTCCACCACCCAGCCGGGCCCTCTCCTTCTCCCATCTCTCACCCGTCTTCCCAGCAGCTCCAGCCCCACCAGCCGCCACCTGCTCCGCCACTCTCCCTCTTCCGTCCACCATCACTCCCCCCAGCCGGACACCACCACCTCACTCAGCCGGGCCCTCTCCTTCTCCCATCTTCCACCAGCCGACAGCCACCTTTGCCGCCACTCCTTCCCATTCGGTAAGTCCCCTTAACTCCCTCAAAACCACTCTCTACCACCTCTCCACTCTTAACCACCCATCTTCCCCTTAGCTCCACCTTTTTGCCGCCACCACCTAAGCCTAGCCGAACCTAGGATAACCCAAGTGGCTGGCCACTACTTAGCCACCATTTCCCATTCGGCCAACCCCCCCCTAGGCGTCCTCTTTGGCCTTCCCACTAGCTCACCTTTTAGGTCCAGTTTCCCTAAGTCCCTAACTTCCCTAGTGACCCTAAGACCCACTTAGTCAGCTACTCTAAACTCCCTACTTGGAGGCGCCGCCCACTTGCCACCGGTCCCCTTCGAGGCGTCCATCCCGCGCCCCATTTGCAGCCGGCCAGCACTCTTGGTCACACACCTTCGCGGAGCTCCCGTTTGCAGCCCAAAGCCAAGGCCACGCTCAAGCAAGACCTCTACGGACCAGCTACTTGTAAGTTTCTAAACTCGGTCTTTAATCATACACTTGCTTGAAATTCAATTTGATACGGGGTTGTAATAACGGAGCCTAGTCTCCCCCCGCTTGTAATAACGTGGCTTGGCACAACCACACACGTGCACTCTCTTAGTCGTGCACAACTTTGAACACACACGGGCCTAATCAGCCCCTAATATATAAGTGTACGTATATATTTCATTTCCGAAGGGTTTTGTTTAAGTTGGGTGCGTTGTCTTTCGATTAAAACACTCTCACACACATTGAGCTTTCGCTCTTATTTGAAAGACCCAAGTAAGGGCCGACCTATACTATTTGGGTTTCATTTCATGTCGTGTGAGTAAGTCTTTCAATTTAAACACTCTCACACACATTGAGCTTTCGCTCTTATTTGAAAGACCCAAGTAAGGGCCGACCTATACTATTTGGGTTTCATTTCTTGTCGTGTGAGTAGTCTTTCAATTCAAGCACTTTCACACACATTGAGCCTTCGCTCTTACTCCCAAGACCTTAGTCAAGGCCATATTGCAGTTATATTTGGGTTTCATTTATGTCGTGTGTGTAGTACTTCAATTCAAGCACTCTCACACACATTGAGCCTTCGCTCTTACTCCCAAGACCTTAGTCAAGGCCATACTGCAATTTATATTTGGGTTTAATTTCATGTCGTGTGTGTAAGTCTTTCAATTCAAACACGCACCCACATTGAGCCTTCGCTCTTATTTGCAAGACCCGAGTAAGTAAGGGCTCATATACATAAAATATATACATATCTCCCTTCGGTTATTTCCCTTCGGTTATTTCCCTTCGGTTATTTCCCTTCCGCTATTTCCCTTCAGTATTGTCTTTACATTTCGGGTTTTCCCTTTGGAGTAGCGTGAGTTTGCATTGCATCTACGCCATACCACGAGGTAGGACGCATATTGCATCGAAGCAACCCCCGCTCGAATTCGCCCATGTAGTGGAGTGTTCATAACACACAAACTAGGCGACCCAAAAAGGGATAAAAGAAAAAGACTTAGGCACGTGCAAATCCACGTGATCTAAAACATGCAATCGCATCTTAAAGACCCGAAATAGACACCTCGAATCGTTTCGTAGACTTTCTCCCTAAAACTCGATTTTTGCAAAAGCGTACAGACTGACCCTTGCGCATCGGTGCAAGAAGGTCTGCGACGACAAGAGCTCACTTGCTCACAGTCGCCACGTTTAGAAGTCAGTGTTAAAAATATCTTCGCTAGCTTAAGTAAGCTAGCTGGCACGCCCTGTTTGTATATCTAGGCCTTAGACGCACGATAAGATCCACTCCAAGCCACGAAAGGGGCAAAGAGGCGGGGATTTTCGCGCATCTACAGGCGGCAAAGGGGCTGAGCTGAAGGGAAGATGGGTGGCTAAGAGTGGAGAGGTGGTAGAGAGGGGCTTTGAGGGAGTTTGGGGTACTTACCGAATGGGGAGAAGTGGCGGATGGAGTGGAAGAGTGGCGGGCAGGTGGCTGTCGGCTGGTGGAGTTGGGGGAAGATGGTGGCGTCCGGCTGGGGGGCAGTGGTGGTGGACGGAAGAGGGAAGGTGGCGGCTGGTGGAGCAGGTGGAGCTGCTGGGGAGTGGTCACGGCTGGATGAGAGATGGGAGAAGGAGAGGGCCCGGCTGGATGGAAGGGTGGTTCCCACTTAGAAAACCCGCCCACAATGAGGGGGGTTTAAATAGGGGATGGGTAGGTCGGTTAGGGCTGGGCTGTGGGTAGTGGTTAGGTGGTTTAGGTAGGGTAGTATGTAGATAAGGTGGGCTGGATGGGGTTGGGCCAGATATTTTAAAACTAGGTGTTTGGATAAATCGTGGGCTAAGGGTGGTTTAGGGGTTTAGGGCTAGGTTAGGTGGTTGGGTTTTAGGGTGAGGTTTAGTGAGCTAGGTTAGGTGATTAGGCTAGGTTTAGGCTAGGATTAGGGAAACTAATCTAGGTTTAGGGAAGGATTAGGGGAGTGGGTTAGGTGATTAGGTTGGGATTAGGCCGGGATTAGGGAAGTGGGTTAGGTGATTAGGTTCAGATTAGGGGTGGATTAGGGGTTTAGGCTAGGTTTAGGCATTTTGGGTTAGGTTTAGGTGAAGGAGCTCCCTTAGCATGGCCCATAGACCTTGATCACCCCATGTTGGTGCAGCCCTAGGTTAGGTTTTAGCTAATTACAAGCTTAAACCCACTCAATTAGGCTAACCCACATGATTAACCCAAACTTGACACACAAGTCAAGCTTAATACAACACTCTTGATATTTTTCACCCCCACTCTCTCTCATGCCCAATATCCCACGTGAATTTCAAGTGGGCCCCACCTCCCTTTATGAGAAGGTGATGTGGGCCATGGATATGGATATTGGATTGGATCTCTGGATCCAAATCCAAATCCAAGTCCACATATGGGTTTGGATTGGAATCTGGATATATATGGTCCAGATCCAATCCAAACTGAACTTTGACTCCTTCGAGCTGGGTTCGAGACGGACGATTTGTGCGGGGCCTGACAGCATCAGTACTCCGTCTGCGTTGGGTCTTCGCCAACATAGTCGTCCGCCTCCGTTTCTGCCTTCCGGAGATGACTTCAAATGCTATTTTGATAAGAACAGGGTCTTGGACGTTCGAGATCCGGGGGTGTGAATCAGATACAAGAGTTGCTGTGCCGGGCTTGACAGGTGCTCCGGTTCCGGGCTCTTCTTGGCTCTCCTGGTCCTGTCTTGATCGGGTCAAGCCACTTTGGGGTTTCAAAACATGTTTTAAAAGGGTTTTCGAAAGCTATATCATATGTTTTTGAAAGATAAAGTTTAAAACATATATACAGGGTTGTTTGGAAGGCTCCTGAGTTTCCAAACTCAAAAGGGCCCTTTGGGGGCTGCTTGTATAAAACCAGATTCGTTTAAGAAATTCGTGGGATTTCGGGGTGTTTACAGATGCCCCTCTTTGGCCTTGTCCAAATAGATTTGGATAAGGGCAAAGATGACAAACACCCCTTTTAATGTCTCCCTAGATCTAGCCACGAAGAATATGGGATCGTCCCATTTTAGCAAAATCTCGATTTTACAAACTCTGGTAGGAGGAGATATCACGCCAAAGGGTTCACTTATGGAATCTTGTCCTAAATGGGATCATGTTCATGCAAGTACCATGCGTGGAATGCAGATGACATGGGTGTGGTGCCAAGAGTGGCGACCTCCCAGAGACCAGGTGTGGTCGAACTCTAGAGACTTACAAGGTCTCTTGCTCTAAGTGAGCAAATCCTATGCTGTTCGATGTTCGGTTTTCAAAACTTATTTACAAAAACTATTTACAAAAGGGACAACTGTCTTGAGTCTCGATCCTAAGGATCTCGAGCTCTTCGTGCTTGCCCTTGTTTGAGTCTTAACACTCGCTTATCTAGCGGAGGTTTTTATAAGAAAACAAGCTTCATTTCAAATCCCTACGCCTTACTTGAAACGTCGAATTCTCAAACAAGATGAAATTCAAGTAATTAAATCCTATTTTTACTTTAGGATTCCTCGAAATGAACCATGCTTTAGCTTGGGATAAGCCAGGGATGGGAAAGAGATACCACGGTCCCTTCTGAAGCGTCCCGTGGTTTGAGGCACAGAAGGCGGAAACTGCTCTTTTTGAGCTTTTTGGCCTCTTTTTCCTTTTTTTTCATAGAGGGTCTCCCTTTGGGAGTATTTTTTTTCTTTAATCCCTCTTTTTATAAGAGAATCGATTTTTCTCTTTGAAGTCTGGTTTCTTTCTTTTGGAAAGAGATTTTAAATGGGAAATTCCCTTTTGATTTGGGCCTTTGTTTTCCTTTTGGAAGGAGAAGAGAAGAGGGGAGGACTTATCCCAAGCTTACACTCGATCCATTCCAGATCAGCCTATTTAGAAATAGCACGTACTACTTGCAAGTATCTTGCTATGTTGAACTAGGCCTTTCTTTGTAAGAAGAAGGATTTTGAAATGCAACCACGATTTTGAAAACTCCACTATTTCACAAGTGCGAATTCTCTCACTTAGGGTCACACGAGTTTGCCTTTGCACCTTATTCA
This sequence comes from Brasenia schreberi, assembly GCA_036023115.1. Classification (NCBI taxonomy): domain Eukaryota; kingdom Viridiplantae; phylum Streptophyta; class Magnoliopsida; order Nymphaeales; family Cabombaceae; genus Brasenia; species Brasenia schreberi. Next base: position 1,938,632 of record JAYKKT010000039.1, read on the forward strand.
CACGTCTCAGGGCAGCTATCCCCATAAAATTTTCGAAAACTGGAATTTAATCCAGATCCTATACATGATACTTCTTTAAGTATTGAATATTGATAGGATCTGCTAAATTCCTACCTTCTACATCGATCAACCAATACGAATTGTTCGTAGTGGTTGCTCGTACAACATAGGGTCCATCCCAGTTGGGGCGCCACTTGCCTAGGGGGTGTGGGCCATGATGGTGGATGGTTTTCAAGACCAGATCCCCCACTTCAAAGTGGCGAGGTCTCATGTGTTTGCTATAATGTCGGGCTATCCTTTGCCGGTATGCACGAGCATGATCCATGGCAAGGAGTCGCCTCTCATCTAGCAAATCTAGTTCGGCCATCCTAGCATGCTGAAGCGTCTCTAGGGGGAGGTCGAGTGCAATGGATGTATGGAATGAATGCAATTGGGTATGAATGGGAAGAATGGTGTTTGTGCCATAGACCAATTCGAATGGTGTGGCATTCGTGGGAGCCCGGATGGAAGTCCTATAAGCCCATAAGGCTTCATCCAGCTTCTCATGCCACCTCCTACCCTTCTCTAAGGTCTTCTCAATGATACCAATGAGAGTCTTGTTTGTGGCTTCGGCTTGGCCGTTGCCTTGAGGGTAGTAGGGCGAGGAGAAGTGGTGAGTTATGCCATACATGTTGCACAACTTAACCATCCGCTCGTTTTTGAATGGGGTACCATTATCAGACACAAGGTCTCGTGGAACCCCAAATCGAGCCAAGATATTCCTCCGGATGAAAGCCACCACATGTTGCCCCATTACATTCGTTAGGGAAATGGCTTCCACCCACTTGGAGAAATACTCCATGGCTGCTAAAATAAAACGATGCCCATTCGAGGCCTTTGGAAATATGGGGCCTACAATGTCAAACGCCCACATGGTAAATGGCCAGGGGCTGACCACGGAATGCAATGCAGATGAAGGGATATGAATGGCGTGCCCATGCACTTGACATGGATGACACTTTCTAACATGATCGTGACAATCCTTTTTCAGGGTGGACCAAAAATAACCCCCTCTAAGTATTTTCATTGCCATCATGTTGGCATTAACATGACCTCCACATTCTCCGTCGTGGAACTCGTGCATCACTATCCTAGCCTCCTCTAGGTCGATACACCTAAGCAGAATGCCGGTAAAACTCTTTTTGTATAAGACCCCACCCAGAATGGTGTATCGGGTCGAAATCTTACGAATGAATGCCCTATCTTTGGATGTGGCATCCTCGGTGAATCCCCCATTTTCTAAAAATTGTTTTATGTCATAGAACCAGGGTTTTTCAATAGACTCTGGATTGTTTTGGCAAATATCCAAGTCGTGTGTGGATGGATGGGGCGCATGCCATATTTCCAAAGATCTGGTCCCTGAAATGGGATCGACCTTCAGGGCTGAACCCAAGGAAGAGAGGGCATCGGCGATGCCATTGTCCTCTCTTCCCACGTGTGTGAGCTTACACGACTGGAAGGAGTGGACCAATCGAGTGGCCAACTCGTGATATGGAAGTAGTTTCTCATTACGTACTTGCCAAATTTTTAAAACCTGGTTTATGACAAGGAGCGAATCTCCAAAGACCTCGATGCATGATGCCCCTAGAGTTTTCGAAATCCTTAAGCCTTGTATGAGTGCTTCATACTCAGCTACGTTGTTGGAACATTCGAAATCTAAGTGGACTGCTATGGGAATCTCGCCCTTTTCAGGGGAGATTAGGATGATCCCGGCGCCAGCCCCTCGTTGGTTTCGTGCCCCGTCGAAGTGCATCTTCCACACTTGGTTTTCGAAAGAATTTGCCAAAATGTGGTTTTGAAAATGGTTTTGCAATATGCCTTCATCAGGCATTTCGACAAGAGTGGGATATGCGTCCTCCAAGGGGAAGTCAGCCACGTAATCTGCTAGGGCTTGCCCTTTAACGGAGATCTGGTGATGGTATTTCAGATCATACTCCATTAGAAGGAGTTGCCATTTGCCCAATCTACCCGTGAGAATGGGTTTTTCGAACAAGTGCTTGATTGGATCAAGCTTGGACACTATCCAGATCTCATGATCTAGGAAGTAGTGTCTGAATTTCTGGCAGGCCCAGACTAGGGCCAAGCACGTCTTCTCCATGGCTTGATAATTTCGTACATAAGCCAAGAGAGTTTTCGAAATATAGTAGATGGCATACTCCTTATGGGTGTCATCCTCGTATTGAGCCAACAGGGCTCCTAAAGCGTTTACATGCATGGAGATGTATAATAAAAGCGGTTTTCCTTGCTTTGGAGGATTCAAAACGGGGGGATTAACCAAGTATGCCTTCAGTCTCTCGAAGGACTTTTGGCATTCGTCATCCCATAAGAATTTCGTGCCCTTCCTCAACAGTTTGTTGAAGGGTTCGCATCTAGTTGCCAGATTCGATATGAATCGGCGCACAGATTGTAATCGACCTTGAAGGCTACGGACTTGGGTGAGATTGGAGGGTGGAGCCATGTCTATGATGGCTCGACACTTAGAGGGGTCGACTTCTATTCCCCTTTGGCTCACCATAAAGCCTAGAAGCTTTCCTGATTCTACCCCGAACACACATTTCTGAGGGTTTAGCTTTACTTTGTAAAGCCTAAGCCTTTCGAAATTTTTTTGTAAACATTCGATATGGGTGCATCGGGTTTTGGATTTTGCCAAGAGATCATCTACATACACTTCTACAAGCTCGTGAATTTGATCATGGAAGATCGTGTTCATGGCTCGTTGGTATGTTGCGCCGGCATTTTTCAAACCAAAGGGCATGACTGTATAGCAGTACGTGCCCCATGGGGTTGTGAAGGCGGTCTTACCCTGATCTCGTGGGCTTAGTTTGATTTGATTATAGCCTGAATAACCATCCATGAATGAAAACATTTCATGATTTGCAGTACTATCGACTATCAAATCTATGTTTGGTAAAGGATAATTATCCTTTGGAGTGGCTTTATTCAGGTTTCTGAAATCGATGCATATTCGAATTTTCCCATTGGTTTTTCGAACTACAACGATATTTGACAACCAATCAGAATACGCAATGGGTTTTATAAATCCGGCTTTTAGCAGATCTTCTAAACCCTCTTTGACTTGCGTGTGTACATTCGGGTGTATTTTCCTAAGCTTCTGCTTTATTGGTTTTACACCTACATCTAAGGGAAGACGATGCTCGACTATGCTGGGATCTATGCCCGGCATGTCTTCATACGTCCATGCAAACACATCTAAATAGGTTCGTAGAAATGCAATGAATGCTAACTTTTCAGTTTCATGCAAGCATGCGCCTATTTTGATGGTTTTGGGATTGGAATCATCCCCTAGGTTCACCTCTACGAAATCTCCTCCTACTGATTGGGAAGGTCTTTCAAAATCGAGAATTCTATGAAATTCTGGGAGCTCAGAAGTGGGATCTTCCTCAAGGGGATCCACTTCTGGGCTTTGATCATTCTCGTGGGCTATAGACCCGAGGGAACTTGATGCGTGATTTTCAAAATAACCTGGTTTTGTACTTGGATTTTCAAGTGATTTCGAAAATTTTGGTCTGGCTATGCAGACGACGTTTCTTTCGAAATCCTTTTCTTTCGCCAAAGTCATACCAGGAACAGCTATGTACAAAATCTTTTTGGTATTTTCTAAATTTTCGATTTTTTTGGGTTTTTGTAAAACAAGAACTTTGGGAACTATACAAAATATATTTTTTTCGAGTTTTTGTTTTTCCATTGTTTTTGGTTTTTCTTGTTTTTCGATTTTTTTGATTTTAAGTTTTCAAATGTTTTTGGTATTTTTAGAAAAAGGGATCTTCCGTCATACCTACAAAGGGAAAACACTATGGGTTAGACTCGGAATAGGAGGTCTAAACCATAGGTCTCTTCTAAGACAGGCTCCGGGGCACCCTTGACCCAGGTGGTCACAGGGGGTGGTTCCGGCGGTATTCGGGGAGTATAGCCGATCTCATATCGGCTTGGGTTGGCCCTAGGAAGGATGGGCTCTAGGAGACCCTGGTTTTGTGCCCCTAGACTCTTGTAGGGCGTGTAGCCCATGTTCAATAACATGTTCCACGACCTTTTGTTTTTTGAAAAGATGGGATACAAGTCGTGGTCCTGGAACATGCTATCGTCCATATTAGGCTCGTATGGCCTTTTGTCCAAGGGTTTTGGAAATAGGGAACGTTTGGGTTTTCCTAGGAGGATTAGAGTCGGGAGGGGGCCTGCTTTGGGCGGCCCCTTCACACATACAACCTTCCTAGGGTTGTTCAACACGAGCCGAGGTGGCTCAACCATAATTTGCCCCAGGTTAGCCTCATGGGCCTGGGAGCTCGATAAACAAGGGGAGTTTATGATCCCCTGAAGCTGTGGGTGACTCTCACCTAGGATCACTACGATTTGGTCCCTAAAAGGGATCTTGACACACTTGTGGAAGGTGGATGGCACAGCGCACAAACTGTGTATCCAGGGTCTTCCCAGTAATAGGTTATAATGGGGGTGGATGTCCAGGACATGGAACACCCCCGTGTGTTCGATCCCTCCCGTTTCCATTGGGAGTTCGATGAATCCTAAAGGCCTAGACGCATTCCCATCGTATCCAGTGATAACGATGGGGCTTGGGTTCACTGAAGTCAAGGTGACTCCGATTTTGTACGCCACGTGAAGTGGAAGGATGTTGAGCCCTCCTCCACCATCGACTAGGCACCTGTCCAGAGAGTGGTTGTTTAGAACCACCTCGATATGCAGAGCCTGGTTATGGGTTTCGTAGGGTCTATCTACATCATCTTCCGAAAAGGTGATGGGCGATTTTGCTCCTAATAAAGCCACTTGGGCAGACAAGGATTCTGGACTTATGTTCGAATCAACCTTGGCCCTTTCTAGAATTTTCTCTAAGACAAGTCTATGCCTAGGCGAGGTTTTGATAAGCTCTAGAATAGACATGTGAATAGGAATCTTTGAAAGGTGGTTTTCGAAATCATAAGGATTTAGGATGATTTTGTCCTTATCTGCTTTTTGCAGACCACTAGGGATACATGCTTTTGAGGGGCCAGGCACACTGACCACCTTTTGAGCACCTTGAAGGTGCGGGGGTTGGTAGATCCTCCCGGATCTAGTGATTTCCCCCACGACCAGCCTAGGGTTCGCGCTAAACTTGGCTCTAAGGATGAGCTGAGGAGAACCTTGGATTTTCAAAACTGTTCTTGTCGGGGTTTCCACTTTTGGTGGTCCCCGGATGACGACTTGGGCGGGCCTCTTGTATAGTACAAGGATGGGCGCACAAGCAGGTCGACCAGGTTCGGGCTTTCGCGCTAGTTCCTTGGAAATGGTGAGGGTACATACCTCCTTTCCTTTCCCACTGCCACTGGCGTGTTTGGGAAAGGGTTCCTTGAAGATAGCTTGAGGTGGCTCAGGTTCCGCAGTGACCTGGAGCCGGCCCTCCGCTATCAAGTTCTCAATTTTATTTAGAAGAGAGAAGCACCGTTTGGTATCATGGCCTTTGAGCCGATGATACTTGCAAAATCGGTTTAAATACCCCCCTTTGGACGTGACTCCTTCGGGGATTTCAGGGAGTTCGATCATGCCCTGGGCAAGTAAGAGGTCTAGGACCTCCGACACAGGTTGCCCCAGCGGAGTGTACTCCCGTTTTTCAATTGGTTTTGAAAAATTGCGTTCTCTCTTATTTTCTATTTTTTCAAAATTTTTAGAAGTGCCCGCCATGCCTGGATCCACCCGGACATTGGCGATTTTATGGGGTTTTGCCCCTTTGTCCGTTGTGGGCAGCCCATATGCGATGGGCTTTTCCCCACGTGTTTTGGGAACGGCACTTCCTTTCCATAAGTGGTCGTATGTCCCTTTTCGCAAGTTGGTTTCGAAAAGGGAGGCCTTTTTGATCAACTTATGGAAAGTTGAAATCTTATGGAGCGAGAGAAGGGTTTTTAACTCGCTTTTGAAATTATCCAGGATGAGCATCACTGCGCATCCTTCGGATATAGGCTCTCGCACTTGGCCTAAAAGAGACCTCCATCTTATAATGAAGGCATGCATGTCTTCGTTCATGCCTTGCTTTGTATCCCTTAAGGTATTCAGGGTTGGCGTGACTTCCACGTTGTGTGCAAATCTTTGCATGAAGCAGTTCGCTAACTCTTCAAAAGTAGCGAACTGGCTTAAGTCGTAGGAAGCCAGCCATTTGGCAGCTGTGCCTTTAAGGGATAGAGGGAACCAATACACCCATTTCATCGAGTCCTTTTTCTTCTTATGGGCTCGACGTGAGAAAAGCTGCAAGTGAGACCTAGGGTCTCCCATGCCATCATACCGATGGAAGTTTGGTATTTCATCGTCACTGTCTGTTTCGTAATCCATAGGAAGGAAATCAGACAGGGCGTAGCTTCTTTTCTCTTTATTTTGCCCTTTCAGCAGCTGCTGTAGGGCTTTACGGTCCTTTTGTGTGAAGGACTCGTGGTATTGGTTGCCTTCCATTACGGAGGCCTCTTTTTGCTTGAGAGGTTTTTCAATTTTCTTTTTAGGCCTTTGTTCACCGTTTGATGAACATGAATCGCCTACTTCAGCCTCTTGGCTGAGAGCATCGATTTTGGCCTCAAATTCCCTTCTCAAGTCCTCGATTTCATCTAGTTTTATTTTGTTTTTGAAAATCCTCCTAGAGTGAGAACTTGATGCGCATGAGCCTTGGCTCGACACTTCACTTGGATTGGATTTTGACATGCTTTTCAAGCTTTTTCAAAATTTCCTAAGTAAAAGCAAAGAAAACAAGTTAAAACGACACCTTTTATAAAATTTTCGCAAGACTTCTACAAGTAAACTCGATTTTTGAAAAGGCTCACGTCCCACCGGGCGTGCCAATCTCTGTAGACGCGCGAAAATCCCCGCCTCTTCGCCTCTTTCGTGGCTTGGAGTGGATCTTATCGTGCGTCTAAGGCCTATGCATACAAATAGGGCGTGCCAGCTAGCTTACTTAAGCTAGCGAAGATATATTTAACACTGACTTCTAAACGTGGCGACTGTGAGCAAGTGAGCTCTTGTCGTCGCAGACCTTCTTGCACCGATGCGCAAAGGTCAGTCTGTACGCTTTTGCAAACATCGAGTTTTGGGGAGAAAGTCTACGAAACGGTTCGAGGTGTCTATTTCGGGTCTTTAAGATGCGATTGCATGTTTTAGATCACGTGAATTTGCACGTGCCTAAGTCTTTTCTTTTATCCCTTTTTGGGTCGCCTAGTTTGTGTGTTATGAACACTCCACTACATGGGCGAATTCGAGCGGGGGTTGCTTCGATGCAATATGCGTCCTACCTCGTGGTATGGCGTAGATGCAATGCAAACTCACGCTACTCCAAAGGGAAAACCCGAAATGTAAAGACAATACTGAAGGGAAATAACAGAAGGGAAATAACCGAAGGGAGATATGTATATATCTTATGTATATGAGCCCTTACTCGGGTCTTGCAAATAAGAGCGAAGGCTCAATGTGGGTGCGTGCTTGAATTGAAAGACTTACACACACGACATGAAATTAAACCCAAATATAAATTGCAGTATGGCCTTGACTAAGGTCTTGGGAGTAAGAGCGAAGGCTCAATGTGTGTGAGAGTGCTTGAATTGAAGTACTACACACACGACATAAATGAAACCCAAATATAACTGCAATAAGGCCTTTACTAAGGTCTTGGGAGTAAGAGCGAAGGCTCAATGTGTGTGAAAGTGCTTGAATTGAAAGACTTACTCACACGACAAGAAATGAAACCCAAATAGTATAGGCCGGCCCTTACTTGGGTCTTTCAAATAAGAGCGAAAGCTCAATGTGTGTGAGAGTGCTTGAATTGAAAGACAACTCACATGACAAGAAATGAAACCCAAATAGTATAGGCCGGCCCTTACTTGGGTCTTTCAAATAAGAGCGAAAGCTCAATGTGTGTGAGAGTGCTTGAATTGAAAGACAACTCACACGACAAGAAATGAAACCCAAATAGTATAGGTCGGCCCTTACTTGGGTCTTTCAAGTAAGAGCGAAAGCTCAATGTGTGTGAGAGTGTTTGAATTGAAGGACAACGCACCCAACTTAAACAAAACCCTTCGGAAATGAAATATATATGTACACTTATATATTAGGGGCTGATTAGGCCCGTGTGTGTTCAAAATTGTGCACGACTAAGAGAGTGCACGTGTGTGGTTGTGCCAAGCCACGTATATTAGGGGTTCCCAGGCCCGCGTAGGGTTTATATCCCATATTCAGAATCATGTTCCAAGACTTTCTGCTTTTTGAAAAGTTTTGGTATAAATCATGGTCTTGGAACATGGAATCGTCCATGTTGGGGATATATACCCTTTTGGATATCGGGAGTTTGGATTCCGGGGTGATGGAAGACTTGGGCTAACATACAAACCTGGTTTGGGAGACTTTGCCCTCAAGGAAAGCCAAGCTTGGTTCCTTGAGGAGTTTTGGACATAGCAGGGTTATGGAAAACTTATGGTTCCATACCCCATTTTGGGAAAAATTTACTTCAAGGGGAGCCATGCAAGGTCCCTTGAAGTTTTTGACTTGGTCCCTAGGTTCAACTCGTGGTGCCCCTAGGGATTGATTTTTTTGTTTCAAAGCCATAGCCTTGGTTCCAGGGCACAAGACTAGGCTCGAAGAAGTGGGTTTTTCTATGGTAGGGTTATGAGCTCCTAAGATGTCGATGCATGCATTAGGGGTCTCCATGTCTACCATTTTTGGAACTTCTTTTTGTTTTTGAAATTCCTTTGAATGGTGCGCGACAGTTGGCGCACCTTGAAAGTCCTCAAGTTTTGGCACAGTTTGTGGGTTTGTGTGTGCATAGGGGTTATCCAATGCATCTGATGACCCTACATGAAGAAGAGAGTCTTGAGAAGGATGAGTTTCAGGCATACCTCTTTGTGGCTTGTCTACCTTTTCAGGGTGAGAGCAGGCCAATTTCCCGGGTAACTCTGTTTTGAGCCCCCGGGGTTTTACGAGGCGTTTCCTTTCGAAACCTTCCTGTTTTTCACTCTCGTTCCTTTGTAGGGTGTGGGTTTCATGTCCCACAGTGTGTGTGTGCCTAGATTTAGGACTTTCACTTGAATTTTTAGAAATTTCAAAATTTTTGTTTTTCAATTTTTTGGTCTTTTTCCAAATTTTCAAGATTTTTTTGGTTTTTTGAAATAGAAAAATCTTTTTTTGGTTTTCCTATGGATTTTGAAAAGCTTGAAGTTGTAGGAGTGGATGACTTATCCCTTTGTCGGGATTTGTCTTTAATCTCCAATTCTTCGTTGAGTTTGAGATCGGTTTTTAATTCACGATCCTTATCTGCCCTCGAAGAGCTGCTATGTGATCGATGGGCTTTAAGCTCCTTGCTTAAAGCATCCATCTTTTGAAATATTTTTGAAATGTCATCGAGCTCTTTTTGGGCTTTATCTGTTTTGAAAACCTCTTTTAGTTTACTCAACGAAGATTTTTGTAGCTTTCTATCCATTTTCATGCAATTTTCCTCAGTATGCACGATTTTTGAAAAAACACTCTTTTTTTCGAAAATTTGAGTATAACTCGTTTGTTTGAAGCCTGCTTAAGTCCCGGGTCCCACCGGGCATGCCAATTGTGTAGACACCGAAAATTTTTCACTTACGGGTTCTTAGGCCTGAAGTGAACCTTTTCGCAATCTACTTCGCTTTATGGGCGTGCCATCTAGTTTACTTTAACTAGCAAAGTAGGTTTTGAAAATAATTTGACTTTTGAAAGGCGATTATAGGCAAGCGGGATTTTTACGTCACAGACCTTCTTGCACCGATGCACAAGGGTCAGTCTGTACGCTTAGCGACTTCGTTTTTAAAACAAGTTTAACTCAAAATATATTTTAAATGAAGAAGTGTTTTAAAACCTTTTAAAAACCAAGCATTTGGGCGATTTTGATTTTGTAAGGGTTGGACGACCCTATGTCTTTCAAATTTTAATCTACTTAGGCACGATGTGCATGCATCGAAATAGCCTAAGTCTTGGCGTGTTTGCACGATTGATTCGGGTTGTTTTTGTATGATTTTCAGATTTTAGATCACGTGGATTTGCACGTGCTTAAGTCTTCCTTTTTATCCCTTTATGGGCCACCTAGGTGTGTGTTATGAACACTCCACTACACGGGGTGAATTTGAGCGGGAGTACGGGGTTTACTTCGATGCAATATGCGTCCTAACTCGTGGTATGGCGTAGATGCAATGCAAACTCACGCTACTCCAAAGGAAAAACCCGAATGTAAAGACAATGCCGAAGGGAAATAACCGAAGGGAAATGACCGAAGGGAAATGACTTGTAATGTAAATGCCGAAGGGAGATATGTATATAAGGTATATATATGGGCCCTTACTCGGGTCTTGCAAATAAGAGCGAAGGCTCAATGTGGGTGTGTGCTTGAATTGAAAGACTTACACACACGACATGAAATAAAACCCAAATATAACTTGCAATATGGCCTTAACTAAGGTCTTGGGAATAAGAGCGAAAGCTCAATGTGTGTGAGTGCTTGAATTGAAGTACTACGCACACAACATGAAATTAAACCCAAATATAAATTGCAATATGGCCTTAACTAAGGTCTTGGGAGTAAGAGCGAAGGCTCAATGTGTGTGCATGTGGAAAATGGAAAGACAACACACACGACTTAATTAAAACCCCCACAACTTAAAGTATATAAATACAACTATATCTTAGGGGCTGGTTAGGCCCGTGTATGTGCAAGAGGTGTACGACTAAGAGCGAGGTAGGCTCAAGTGCACGTGTGTGTGGATGCAGGTCAGGTCGGTAGGAAGGTGGTCAGGTCGGCAGGAAGGTGGTTGGGTCGACAGGAAGCAGTTGGGTGGCTGGCACGGCCGTCGGGTGACTGGCGCAGCAGTCGGGTGGCCTGGCGCTAGGGGGTGCCGCAGGGGCACGCTGGGGGGTTCCTGGTGCTAAAGGGGCGGCAGGGCGCTTAGGGGCGCCGCAGTGGCGCGGGGCACGCGGCAGGCGCGGTAGGGGGTTCGGGTGACGCGCAGGGCGCGGTCCGGTTAGATTTAGGTCGGTTCGAGTCTAGGGTTAGGTTTGGTCGAACCTAGGCTGGGTTAGGGTTAGGTTTAGTTGGGGTTAGGTCCAGTTGGGGTTAGGTAGGCTCGAGCCTAGCCTAGGTTGGGGGTTAGGTTTAGAGGGGTGTAGAGAGAATGGCTAGGTTAGGTTAGGCTTACCTCTTGGTGTCGGTCCAGCCCATGTCCAAGCTTGGTTGCAGCCACTTGATCCAGCCCACCTCTTGGTTCCAGCCCCTTGGTCTAGACCCACTTAGCCCACATGGCTAGGTCTATCACTCCCTCTCTCTCCTCCCAAATATTTGCATGAACCCTTTACATGGACCCCCTCACCTCTATTTATAGACATTTGAGGTGGGTCTTGGATTTGGGGTTTGGATCCAGACCCAAATCCAAACACTATTTGGATCTAGATATTGGATCTCGAATATTTTGAGATCTGTATCCGATCCAAACCCAACATTTTTATGGATATGGATCTGGATATTTTGATCCAGATCCGATCCAATCCAAACACTATTAAATCCAATCCAAATCCAAACACTATTTGGATTGGCCCAAATCCAAACACTAATCATTACATGGATTTGGATTTGGATATATATGGTCCAGATCCAAATCAAAATTTCTTCGGACAGTCCTTCTTGGCTTCTCGAGGTGAATGATCTGTGTGGGCACTAGCTTCATCAACGCTCCGTCTGGTGTTGGGTTTTCCCCAACCTTGTAGTCCGGACTTCGTCTCGCCGTTCTAGACTTCATTGAGCTTTTCATCAAACGGGCTCTCCTTTCTTTTGTTTTTTTATCAGGGAGTGGCTTCTGAAGCTCTGGGCTTGAATCCTCTTCGGGCCTAGGGTCTTCCTTTGCCTTCTGTACCTGTTTTCACATTTTAAAACAGGTTGTCGTTATATCTCAAACGAGTTTTTTGGTGTTTTTGAGAGTTTTTGAAATATAGAAGATTTGGGGTGTTTACAGGTACCAACCGGAGAGAAAGGGGAAGGTGGCGGGTGTCCAAGGTAGGCAGCCGGTTGGAAGGAGTGGAGTTAGTCGGGTGGAAGGAGTGGCGTGAAGTGGAGCTGGCTGGGAGATTGTGGTGGCGCGGAGTGGAGCTGGCCGGGAGGTGGTGGTGGAGCAAGTGAGAGAAGAGAGCAAGGGGTGAGAGAGGAGAGGAAGGGCTCGGCTTGCCCAAGGTGGAGCTGAAAAATATGAAAAACCCGCCCACTAGGGGGGGGGGTTTATAGGATTTCAAGAGGGTCGGTTGGGCTGGTTTTGAGGGGGTGGTTTAGTGGTTAGGTGGTGGTGGTTTGGGGATAATGTGGGCCAGATATTTAGGGGGGGGGGCAGATATTTAGTTCAGGTGGTTTTAGGGATATGGTGTGCTAGGGTTTAGGTGGGGTGGTTTAGTGGTTTAGGGCTTAGCTAGGTGGGTGGGTTTTAGGGTGAGGTTTAGTGAGGTGGGTTAGGTGTTTAGGCTAGGATTAAGGGAATTAGGCTGGATTTAGGGAAGGATTAGGGAGGTGGGTTAGGTGATTAGGTTGGGATTAGGGAAGTGGGTTAGGTGATTAGGCTAGGATTAGGCCAGGATTAGGGCAAATGGCTAGGATTAAAGGTTTTGGCTTAGGATTGGGTTAGGAGCATCCCTTTGCATAGCCCATGGACTTCATTGCATCATGTTGGTGCAGCCCTAGGTTAGGTGTAGGTTCATACAAGCTTAAACCCACACTAATTAGGCTAACCCACATGATTAACCCGAAACTTGACACACAAGTCAAGCTTAATACATTTCCCTCATACTTAATCCTCCCCATTCTCTCTCATGCCCAAAATCCCACGTGAATTTCAAGTGGGCCCCACCTCCATTTATGAGAAGGTGATGTGGGCCATGGATGTGGATATTGGATTGGATCTTTGGATCCAAATCCAAATCCAAATCCACATATACGTTTGGATTGGGATCTAGATATATATGGTTCAGATCCAATCCAAACTGAATTCTGACTCCTTCAGGGTATGTTCGAAACGAACGATTTGTGCGGGGCCTGACAGCATCAGTACCCCATCTTGCGTTGGGTCTTCGCCAACATGGTCGTCCGCTTCTGTTTTCACCTTCCGGAGATGATTTCCAATGATTTTTGTTGATAGTAGGGGCTTGGACGTTCGAGATTCTGGGGGTGGATCTAAAACGAGAGTTGCTGTGCCGGGCTCGACATGTGCTCCGGTTCTGGGCTCTCTTTTGCTCTTCTGGTCCTGCTTTCATTAGGCCAAGCCGCTTTGTGGGGTTTCAAAACGTGTTTTTAGAGGTTTTAAAACTATATTATACATATTTTAAAACATGTAAGGTTTAAACATATGTATAGGGTTTGTCTGGAAGGCTCCTGGGTTTCCAGACTCAAAATAGCCCTTTGGGGCTGCTTTTACAAAACCAGGTTATTTTGAGAAGTTCGTGGGATTTCGGGGTGTTTACAGCATCAAGTTCTCAATCTCGAAGGTTTTCGAAAAAACAAGAGATTGAAGATTTGAGAAGGGACTTCGAGGCCAAAATCGCCGCTCTTAGCCAAGAGGTTGAAGCAGGCGATTCATGTTCGTCCAATGGCGAACCAAAGGCCAAGAAAAAATTTGAAAAACCTCGAAAACACAAGGAGACTTCCGCAATAGAAGGTAACCAATACCATGAGTCCTTCACACACAAGGACCGTAAAGCCCTTGTAAACACCCCGAATTTTCCAAAAATCAAAAACTCTCAAAAATACAAAAAAAGCTCGTTTGAGCCAAAACGACAACCTGTTTTAAAATATGAAAACAGGTACAAAATGAAAAAGAAAAGCCCAGGCAAGAAGAGGATTCGAGCCCAGAATTTCAGAAGCCACCCCCTGTTCAAAAACGAAAGAAAAAAGAGCCCGTTTGGAGAAAAGCCCGACAAAAGGGCAAAAATGTAATTTGGGTCAAAGAAAAAGCGCAAAGCAGCTCCAAAATACAGAAAGAAGCCCAGTACCTGAGGAAGTCGACAGAAGTCTGAGACACGTCCCGTCAGAATGAAGAACGGAATCCGTGCGGCAATCTGAGTTCGATATCAATAGGAATCGGCCAAAAACCAAAACGGCGGACTGAAACAAACATCGAAAAAGTCCTGAAAAGCAGAACATCGGTTGGAAGAAAGACTTGGGGAAGACCCAGGCAAGAGTTGGGCCTCCGATGAATCGAAGCCCGCTCAAAACCGATGGTGAAAAGCACCAGAAAGGACCAGAAAACCAAGGAGCAGAAGAAAAAGTTCGAACTGGATCTGGACCCAAAATATCCAGATCCAGATCCAAATTGTGTCTGGATTGGATCTGGATCTCAAAATCCAAGATCCGAGATCCAAACCCAAATAAATATTTGGACTGGATCTAGATCTCAAAAATATCCGAGATCCATGATCCAGATCCAAACAGGGTTTGGATTGGATCCAGATAGCCGGACCCAAATCCAAGACCCAAGATCCAAGACCCACTTAAAACCTCTATAAATAGAGGTGAGTGGGCTGGAAAAAATAGAGCGTGAAGTCCAGATAGGGAGAAGTGCTTCACGTGAAAGAAAGGGGGGGGATGAGAGAGAAAGTGGCCCATTGGCCCAAAATACTTTTTGTTTAAAGATGGGGATTGGCCAAGGGCTGCACCAATGGTAGAAGCCTCTTCTTCAAAGCTGGGAATGTTGCATGGTGGAGCTTGGTGGCGTGAGTGGTGGCTGGAGCGGAGCTGCACCCTAGGTAAGCCTTAAAAACCTAATCTAACCCACCTCTTCCCTAACCTCTCTAGACCACCCATCAACCACCAAGAACCGCCCCTAAAAACACTACATAAACAGCCAAGTCCTGACCGGTTTTTCCAAAACATCTATCCTAGACAACCACCTAGCTAGGCTGCTCCAAGACCTAAACCTAGTTCGGCCACCACTTGGCCGAACTCCCCCCTTCAACCCAACCAAGTTCGGCCAGCTTTGGCCGAACTTCAACCAAACTCGAGCCACTTTGGCTCGAGTCCTTTTTCCCCAAAAACCCATGTCCTGCACCAGCAGTCCGTGTCCCCTTTTCCTACCCAAGGTGGCCTGCCCTAAAGGGAGGACAACTACCTAAAAACCAGCCTAGCCCGTGGCTGGTTTTCCCCCTCCAACTACCTAAAACAGCCCGGCCAACGGTGGCCGAGCTTCCTTGTTTTTCTTGCCAAAAACCTAGCCGGCCTTAGCCAGCCCACCTACCTAAGACCCACGGCCTGCTAGAGCAGGCCGTGTCCCACCTAAAATCAACTAAGGCCTGCCCTAAAGGCAGGCCATCCCAGCCCAAAACCTTAGGCTAAGGGCTGGCCGTGAACCAGCCCCTAAGCTCACCTTGGCAACCTAGTGAACCCTACCTAAACCTGGCCATCTATCATCCCTAGCTTAACCGTGTCCCATCTTCAGCACCTAGACTAGGACCAACTACACCCTAATACCACTCTTACTCGAGCCACCTTGGCTCGAGTTTCACAAGATCTAAACCAAGGCCAAATGTTGGCCGAACCCTAGAGCAAACAACTACCACTCGAGCCACTTTGGCTCGAGTTTCACAAGACCTAAACCATATCCTATCACTTGAGCCACCTTGGCTCGAGTCATAACTAATACCAGGTCCAAAACATGACCTAAACCAAGGCCAAGTGCTGGCCTAATCCTAAGCTTAAATACGACCTAAACCAAGGCCAAGTGCAGGCCTAATCCTAAGTCTAAACCTCACTAAACCTAAGGCCAAATGCTGGCCAAATCCTAAACCAAAAAGCCTATCACTCGAGCCAAGGTGGCTCGAGTCATCCCTTACCCAAACCAGCCCCAAGCGGCCCTAAACCCGGTATAATTTGCAGCTCTCGGAACTCCAAGTCTCCCCAAGCTCTCAAGCTCTCCGGCTTCGCTCCCACGTGCCCCAGACTCCATGTAATGATGATGGACTCGCCTCTTGTACGAGCATAACTCAAGAATCTGGAAAATATGAGTTTATTTTGATATATATATCAAGTTGTTTTTCGTATTCAATTCAATTTGATACGGGGTTGTAATAACGGAGCATCGTCTCCCCCCGGATGTAATAACAGTGTTGGACACATGTACACTCGAGCCTTTTCGCTCTTATCTCGTACACAAGCACCACGTACACAATTGAGCCTTTTCGCTCTTATTATACGTATGTATTTCAATTAAGCTGGGTTGTTACATTAAGTCGTGTGAGTTTGTTTTTCAATTACACACTCGCACCCAAGAAACACCCGAGCGTTTGCTCAAACACTTCACGCACATTTTGGCCTCAGAAGCCGCTAAGATATAGCCATATCTATATACTTTCTGCTGCGTGAGTTTTCCCGGTTCAGTTGTGTACGCATTTCAATTCTGGGTTTTAAATTCAGTCATGTGTGTTGTCTTTCAATTTACACACATACACACGCACCACAATTGAGCCTTTCCGCTCTTACATATATCTATATCTCCCTTCTGCTGCGTTTTACGGTTCAGTTGCGTGTGTTGCATTTCAATTTATACACAACACCCATGCACACATTGAGCCTTTCCGCTCTTAAGATATAGAGATATTTGAATTTCTGCAATTTACATTCAAGTCGTGTGAGTTGCATTCAATTTGGGTTTTTCCTTCTGTTAAGTCTTTAAATTTTGGGTTTTACATTCAAGTTGTGTGAGTTGCATTGCATACTCGCCATACTCGAGCTAGGTTGCATACCTGCATCGAACAAACCCGAATAAATCGTGCAAAACGCCCATCTTAGGCACTTGATGCACACACTCCACGCCTAAAGGCAGATAAATTTCAAAGACTTAGGGTCGCCCAAAACTAGTAAAAGCAAAAACTCACCAAATGCATGCTTTCTGAAGTTTTCAAACACCTGTTCATTCAAAAATTGAATTTGAGTTTAACTTGTTTCAAACGAAGTCTCTAAGCGTACAAACTGACCCTTGAGCATCGGTTCAAGAAGGTTTGCGACGAAAATCCACAATTGCCTTTCAAAAGTCAGATATTTCAAAAACTACTTCACTAGTTTGAGTAAGCTAGCTGGCACACCCTAAAAGCGAACGTAGATTGCGAAAAGATTCGCTCCAGGCCTAAGAAACCCGGAGTCGAGGATTTTCCGTGTCTACAGCCCTATAGTAGCTGCTGAGAGGGCAAAATAAAGAGAAAAGGAGCTACGCCTTGTCTGATTTCCTACCTATCGATTATGAAACAGATAGTGATGATGAAATACCGAACTTCCATCGGTATGATGGCATGGGAGACCCTAGGTCTCACTTGCAACTTTTCTCTCGTCGAGCCCATAAGAAAAAGGACTTGATGAAATGGGTGTATTGGTTCCCTCTATCCCTCAAGGGCACAACTACCAAATGGCTGGCTTCCTACGATCTTAGCCAGTTCACAACTTTTGAAGAGTTAGCGAACTGCTTTATGTAGAGATTCTCTCATAACGTAGAAGTCACGCCGACTTTAAACACTTTGAGGGATACAAAACAAGGTGTGAACGAGAACGTACATACGTTCATCGTTCGATGGAGGCCTCTCTTGGGTCAAGTGCGAGAGCCCATATCAGAAGGATGTGCAGTCATGCTCATCCTCGATAATTTTAGAAATGAGCTGAAAACCCTTCTCTCGCTTCATGAAATCTCTACTTTCCATAAGTTAATAAAAAAAGCATCCCTTTTCGAAACAAATTTGAAAGAGGGGGTGTACGACCACTTATGGAAAGGAAATCCAATTGCGAAAACTCGCTTGGAAAAGCCCATCAACTATGGGCCATCCACCGCGGACTGTAGATGTAGAAAGTTCTCGCTTCTGGTTCTTAGGCCTGAAGCGAATCTTTTCATGTGTCTAAGTCCTATTTAAGCAAAAGGGTGTGCCAGCTAGCTTGTTTAAGCTAGCGAAGAGATATTTTGAAATCTGACTCCTAACGTCGTGACTGTGAGCAAGCAAGCTCTTTTCGTCGCAGACCTTCTTGCACTGATGCGCAAGGGTCAGTCTGTACGCTTAGAAAATTGAGTTTTTAAATATGAGAACCTACGAAAATGTTTGAGGTGTTCGATTCGGGCTGTTTTTGTATGATTTTCAAGTTTTATTTCATGTGGATTTGCACGTGCCTATGTCTTTCTTTTTATCCCTTTTCGGTCCAACTAGGTGTGTGTTATGAACACGTGACCTAAGTGGGGCGAGTTTGAGCGGGAGTATGGGGTTTTCTTTGATGCAATATGCGTCCTAACTCGTGGTATGGTGTATATGCAATGCAAACTCACGCAACTCCAAAGGGAAGACCCAAATTGAAAGACAATGCGGAAGGGAAATGACTTGAAATGTAAATTGCAAAAGGGAAATTGCAAAAGGGAAATATGGCTATATCTTAAGAGCGGAAAGGCTCAATTGTGCAAGTGTGTGTCATGTATATATGTAAAGACTACGCACACTGCTGAACCTTAAAACCCAAATCTTAAAGACAAAGCCGAAAGGGAAATACTTATAATATATATGGGCCCGAAGGTCGCCAACGTGTTGCGTGGGTGTTGTGTGTATATTGAAAGACAACTCACACGACTTAAATGAAACCCAAATAGAAATTGCAATATGGCCTTAACTATGGTCTTGGGAGTAAGAGCGAAAGCTCAATGTGTGTGAGTGTAGAATTGAAGTACTACGCACACGACATGAAATTAAACCCAAATATAAATTGCAATAGGCCTTGACTAAGGTCTTGGGAGTAAGAGCGAAAGCTCAATGTGTGTGAGTGTAGAAATGAAATACTACGCACACGACATGAATTTAAACCCAAGGGAAATTATAACACGACCCTTACTAGGGTCTTGAAAATAAGAGCGAAAGCTCAATGTGTGTGAGTGTGAAAATTGAAAGACAACGCACACAACTTAAGCACAACCCCACGCAACTTAAATTATATAAGTAAGTCTATATCTTAAGGGCTGATTAGGCCCGTGTGTGTTCAAAATCGTGTGCAGCTAAGAGCGAGATAGGCTCAAGTGCAAGTGTGTGTGGGTGTGCCAAGCCACGTTATTATAAGCGGGGGGAGACAATGCTCCGTTATTACAACCCCGTATCAAATTTAATTAAGCATAGCAAGTCAATATAACAAAGACCGAGTTAGGCACTTACGGATAGCTGGTTCGGGCGTGACTTGCTTGCGCTTGGGCTGGTATATCGCCTTGGGCTGCAAGAGGGAGCTCCTCGGAAAGGCGCGGCAAAGGGGTGCTGGCCGGGTGACAAGGGTGTAGCGGGTGTGGCGCCTTGGCGCTAGCCGAACAGAGCGGGTGCTGCTACCTTGGCTGGGGTAGTTAGGGGGTGCTTAGGAAAGGAAGGGGAGCTAGGGTGTGTGTCACTAAGGAGTGGGGGCTGTCTAAGGAAAAGGTATGGTGGCTGGGGACTAGCTAGGGGCTGTCTAAGGGAGAGGTAAGGTGGCGGGTGGTGCAGTCGGGTAGAGGTTGTCCAACTGGTGGAAGGTGGCAAGTGGTGGCCAGCTGGATGAAGTGGAGGTTAGGCTAAGGAAGGGTGGTATGTGGTGGCTGAGAGTGGAGGGGGAGTGAAGAGAGGGTGATGTTAGGATGGGGTACTAATCGGAGAGGAAGGTGAAGGTGGCGGGTGTCCAAGGGAGGCAGCCGAACAGTGGCAGGTTGGTGCAGTTGGGTGGCGTGGAGTGGAGCTGGCAAGGAGATGATGGTGGCGGGTTCCAAGATGGAGCAGGTGAGAGAAGAGTGAAAGGGGTGAGAGAGGAGAGGGGGCTCGGCTGGCCCAATAAAGCTTGAAAAACCCGCCCACTAGGGGGGGGGTTTATAGGATTTGGGTGGGTCGGTTTAGGCTGGTTTTGGGGCGATGATTTAGTGGTTAGGTGGTGATGGTTTGGGGATAAGGTGGGCCAGATATTTAGGGAGGGCCAGATATTTAGGTTAGGTGGTTTTAGGGATATGGTGTGCTAGGGATTAGGTGGGGTGGTTTAGTGGTTTAGGGCTTAGCTAGGTGGGTTGGTTTTAGGGTGAGGTTTAGTGAGGTGGTGTAAACACCTTGAAATCCCACGAACTTCTCAAATCAACCTGGTTTTGTAAAAGCAGCCCCAAAGGGCTATTTTGAGTCTAGAAACCCAGGAGCCTTCCAAACAAACCCTGTACAGATGTTTTAAACTGTTATATGTTTTAAATATGTATAATATGCTTTAAAAACTGTTAAAATATTGTAGACGCACAAAAATCCCCGCCTCTCACCTTTTCAGGGCTCGGAGCGGATCCTCTCGTGTGTCTAAGGCCTATGTATGCAAACAGGGCATGCCAGCTAGCTTACCTAAGCTAGCGAAGATATTTTTAACACTGACTTCTAAACGTGGCGACTATGAGCAAGTAAGCTTTTGTCGTCGCAGACCTTCTTGCACCGATGCGCAAGGGTCAGTCTGTACGCTTTGCAAAAATCGAGTTTTGGGATAGAAAGTCTACGAAGCGGTTCGAGATGTCTAATTCGGGTCTTTTAGATGAGATTGCATGTTTTAGATCACGTGGATTTGCACGTGCCTAAGTCTTTTCTTTTATCCCTTTTCGGGCCACCTAGTTTGTGTGTTATGAACACTCCACTACATGGGCGAATTCGAGCGGGGCTTAAATTGATACAATATGCGTCCTACCTCGTGGTATGGCGTAGATGCAATGCAAACTCACGCTACTACAAAGGGAAAACCTGAAATGTAAAGACAATACTGAAGGGAAATGACTTGTAAAGTAAGTGCCGAAGGGAGATATGTATATAGAGTATGTATATGAGCCCTTACTTGGGTCCTGCAAATAAGAGCGAAGGCTCAATGTGGGTGCGTGCTTGAATTGAAAGACTTACACACACGACATGAAATGAAACCCAAATAGTATAGGTCGGCCCTTACTTGGGTCTTTCAAATAAGAGCGAAAGCTCAATGTGTGTGAGAGTGCTTGAATTGAAAGACTTACACACACGACATGAAATGAAACCCAAATAGTATAGGTCAGCCCTTACTTGGGTCTTTCAAATAAGAGCGAAGGCTAAATGTGTGTGAGTGTTTGAATTGAAAGACAACACACCCAACTTAAGCAAAACCCTACAAAAATGAAAGTATATGTATATACTTATGTATTAGGGTCTGATTAGGCCCGTGTGTGTTCAAAATCGTGCACGCTAAGAGAGTGCACGTGTGTGGGTGTGCCAAGCCACGTTATTACATGCGGGGGGAGACTATGCTCTGTTATTACAACCCCGTATCAAATTGAATCTCAAACAAGTATACAACTAAAGACCGAGTTAGGCACTTACTAGTAGCTGGTCCGTAGAGGCCTTGCTTGAGCGTGGGCTTGGCCTTCGCCTTGGGCTGCAAACGGGAGCTCCGCGAGGGTGAACGACAAAGGGTGCTGGCCGGCTGCAAGTGGGGCGCGGGATAGGCGCCTTGATGGTGGCCGGCTGCAAGCAAGGGTGTCGCCTTGGTGTGGGGGATTAAAGGGGCAGGGCCAAGTGAGTATGTAGGGTCACTAGGAGAGTATAGAGTGTTAGGGAGTATGGACCTAAGGGGAGCTTAAGGGAAGGTCGAATGGGACACCTAGGGGAAAAGAGATGGCTGGCCGGGTGTAGCTAGGGTAGCTAGGTAGTGGCGAAGGGCTAGGGCGGCTAAGGCTTGGCCGAGTGTAGGGGTGACGGCAAGTGGTGGTGGGATGGAAAGTAGGTGGTGGTATGGTGGGTGGCTGGGAGTGGAGAGGGAGTAGAGAAGGAGCTAGGTAGAGTGTGGGGTACTTACTGAATGGAGAGAAGGTGGCGCTCGGCTGGAAGGAAGCTGGGCAGGTAGTGAGGCTCGACCAGGAGGTGGTGGAGATGGCGGTGCAATTGGTGGTGGGATGGAGAGTAGGTGGTGGTGCAGGCGGAGCAGGTGGAGCAGGTGGAGCAGTTGGGGAAGTGGAGGAAAGAGAGGGCCCGGCTGGGATGGGTGATGGGTTCTAGCTGGAAAACCCGCCCCAAGAGGGGGGGTTTATATAGGGAGTTGGGTAGGTCGGTTAGGGCTGGGTTTGGGATAGTGGTTAGGTGGTTTAGGTAGGGTGGTATGAAGATAAGGTGGGCTGGAAAGGGTAGGGCCAGATATTTTAAATACTAGTGGTTTGGGTAGATTGTGGGCTAGGGATGGTTTAGGGGTTTAGGGTTGGGTTAGGTGGTTGGGTTCTAGGGTGAGGTTTAGTGAGCTAGGTTAGGTGATTAGGCTAGGATTAGGCTAGGTTTAGGGAAGGATTAGGGAAGTGGGTTAGGTGATTAGGTTGGGATTAGGCCAGAATTAGGGAAGTGGGTTAGGTGATTAGGTTGGGATTAGGGGTGGATTAGGGTAGAAGGCTAGGATTAGGTGTTTTGGGTTAGGTTTAGGTGAAGGAGCTCCCTTTGCATGGCCCATAGACCTTAACCACCTCATGTTGGTGCAGCCCTAGGTTAGGTTTTGACTAATTACAAGCTTAAACCCACTCAATTAGGCTAACCCACATGATTAACCCCAAACTTGACACACAAGTCAAGCTTAATTACAACACACTTGACCCTAGGTCTCACTTGCAGCTTTTCTCACGTCGAGCCCATAAGAAGAAAAAGGACTCAATGAAATGGGTGTATTGGTTCCCTTTATCCCTTAAAGGCACAGCTGCCAAATGGCTGGCTTCCTACGATTTAAGCCAGTTCGCTACTTTTGAAGAATTAGCGAACTGCTTCATGCAAAGATTTGCACAAACGTAGAAGTCACGCCAACTCTAAACACTTTAAGGGATACGAAGCAAGGCATGAACGAAGACGTACATGCCTTCATTATTCGATGGAGGTCATTTTTGGGCCAAGTGCGAGAGC
Source organism: Brasenia schreberi (assembly GCA_036023115.1). Lineage (NCBI taxonomy): Eukaryota > Viridiplantae > Streptophyta > Magnoliopsida > Nymphaeales > Cabombaceae > Brasenia > Brasenia schreberi. The sequence goes on from JAYKKT010000039.1 coordinate 1,961,570, forward strand.
CCATATCCGAAGGATGCGTAGTCATGCTCATCCTGGATAATTTTAAAAGTGAGTTAAAGACCCTTCTCTCGCTCCATGAGATCTCAACTTTCCATAAGTTGATCAAAAAAGCATCCATTTTCGAAACAAACATGAGAAAAGGGACATACGATCACTTATGGAAAGGAAGTGCCGTTTCTAAAACCCGCTTGGAAAAGCCCATCACTTATGAGCTACCCACGATGGACAAAGGGGCAAAGCCCCATAAAATCTCCAATGTCCGGGTGGATCCAGGCGTAGCGGGCACTTCCAAAAATTTTGAAAAGCTAGAAAATAAAAGGGAGAGGAATTTCCAAAAACCGATTGAAAAATGGGAATACACACCGTTGGGGCAACCTGTATCGGAGGTCCTAGACCTCCTACTTGCCCAAGGCATGATCGAACTTCCAAAATCCCCGAAGGAGTCACTTCCAAAGGGGGGTATTTAAATCATTTTTACAAGTATCATCGGCTCAAAGGCCATGATACCAAACGCTGTTTCTCCCTTTTAAATAAAATCGAGAACTTGATAGCGGAGGGCCGGCTCCAGGTCATTGCAGAACCTAAGCCAACTCAAGCTATCTTCAAAGAACCCTTTCTCAAGCACGCCAGTAGCAGTGGGAAAGGAAAGGAGGTATGTACCCTCACCTTTTCAAAAGAACTAGTGCAAAATTCTTAGTCTGGTCGACCCACTTGTGCGCCCACTCTTGTACTATGCAAGAAGCCCGCCCAAGTCATCATCCGGGGACCACCAAAAGCTGAATCCCCGGCTAAACCAGTTTTGAAACTTTAAGGTGCTCCTCAACTCATAATTAGAGCCAATTTTAGTGCGAACCCTAGGCTGGTCGTGGGGGAAGTGACTAGATTCAGGAGGATCTATCAACCCCCGTACCTACAAAGTGCTAAAAAGGTGGTCAGTGTGCCTGGCCCCTCAAAAGCATGTATTCCTGGAGTTCTGCCAAAAGCAGACAATGGAAAAGTCGTCCTAAATCCTTATGATTTCGAAAACCATCTTTCAAATCCACATGTCTATCCTAGAGCTTATACAAACTTCGCCTAGGCATAGACTCGTGCTAGAGAAAATTCTAGAAAGAGTCAAGGTTGATTCGAACATAAGTCCGGAATCCCTGTCTGACCAAGTGGCCTTAATAGGAGCAAAATCGCCCATCACTTTCTCGGAAGATGATGTAGATAGACCCTACGAGTCCCACAACCAGGCCCTACATATCGAGGTGGTTTTGAAAAACCACTCTCTGGAGAGGTGCCTAGTCGATGGGGGAGAAGGGCTCAACATCCTTCCACTTTATGTGGCGTACCAAATCTGAGTCACCTTAACTTCTGTGAACCCAAGCCCCATCATTATCACTGGATACGATGGGAATGCGTCTAGGCCATTAGGATCGATCAAACTCCCGATAGAAACGGGAGGGATCACACACATGGGGGTGTTCCATGTCTTGGACATCCATCCCCATTATAACCTGTTGCTGGGAAGGCCCTGGATACACAGCTTGTGTGCTGTGCCATCCACCTTCCACAGGTGTGTCAAGATCCCTTTCGGGGACCAGGTCGTGGTGATCCTAGGTGAGAGTCACCCTCAGCTTCAGGGGATCATAAACTCCCCTTGTTTGTCGAGCTCCCAACTCCATGAGGCTAACCTGGGGCAGACTGTGATTGAGCCGCCAAGGCTCGTGTTAAACAACCCTAGGAAGGTTGTGTATGTGAAGGGGCCGCCCAAAGCAGGCCCCCTCCAGATTTTAACCCTTATAGGAAGACCCAAGCATCCCCTATTTCCAAAACCCCTAGACAAGAAGCCATATGAGCACAATATGGACGAAAGCAAGTTCCAGGACCACGATTTATACTCTAAATTTTTAAAAAATAGAAAATCGTGGAACATGTTGTTGAATATGGGCTACACGCCCTACAAAAGTCTAGGGGCACAAAGCCAGGGTCTCCTAGAGCCCATCCTTCCTAGGGCCAACCCAAGCCGATATGGGATCGGCTATACTCTCAAAATACCACTAGAGCCACCCCCTGTGACCACTTGGGTCAAGGGTGCCCTGGAGCCTATCCTAGAAGAGACCTACGATTTAGACCTCCTATTCCGAGTCTAACCCGTAGTGTTTTCCTTTTGTAGGTATGATGGAAGATCCCTTTCATAAAAATACAAAAACATTTGGAAAACTTAAAATAAAAAAATCGAAAAAGAAGAAAAACCAAAAATAATGGAAAAACAAAAACTCGAAAATAGAGTGCTTTGTATAGTCCCTAAGGTTCTTGTTTTACAAAAACCCAAAAAAATCGAAAATCTAGAAAATACCAAAAAGATTTTGTATATAGCTGCTCCTGGTAGGACTTTGGAAAAAGATTTCGAAAGGAACGTCATCTGCATAGCCAGACCAAAAATTTTGAAATCAATTGAAAATCCAAGTACAAAACCAGGTCTTTTGAAAAATCACGCATCAACTTCCCTCGGGTCTATAACCCACGAGAATGATCGAAGCCCAGAAGTGGATCCCCTTGAGGAAGATCCCACTTCTGAGCTCCCAGAATTTCATAAAATTCTCGATTTTGAAAGACCTTCCAATTCAGTAAGAGGAGATTTCATAAAGGTGAACCTAGGGAGTGATTCCAATCCCAAAACCATCAAAATAGGCACATGCTTGCATGAACATCAAAGATCAGCATTCATTGCATTTCTACGAACCTATTTAGATGTGTTTGCATGGACGTATGAAGACATGCCGGGCATAGACCCCAGCATTGTCGAACATCATCTTCCCTTAGATGCGAATGTAAAACCCATAAAGCAGAAGCTTAGAAAAATACACCCGAATGTACACACGCAAGTCAAAGAGGGTTTAGAAGATCTGTTATAAGTCGGATTTATAAAACCCATTGCATATTCTGATTGGTTGTCAAACATCGTTGTAGTTCGAAAAACCAATGGGAAAATTTGAATATGCATCGATTTCAGAAACCTGAATAAAGTCACTCCAAAGGATAACTATCCTTTACCAAACATAGATTTGATAGTCGATAGTACCACAAATCATGAAATGTTTTCATTTATGGATGGCTATTAAGGCTATAATCAAATCAAACTAAGTCCACGAGATCAGGGTAAGACCGCCTTCACAACCCCATGGGGCACGTACTGCTATACAGTCATGCCCTTTGGTTTGAAAAATGCCGGCGTGACATACCAGAGAGCCATGACCACGATCTTCCATGATCAGATTCATGAGCTCGTATCGAATGTTGACAAAAGATTTTCGAAAGGCTTAGGCTTTATAAAGTAAAGCTAAACCCTAAAAAATGTGTATTCGGGGTAGAATCAGGGAAGCTTCTAGGCTTTATGGTGAGCCAAAGGGGTATAGAAGTCGACCCCTCTAAGTGTCGAGCCATCATAGACATGGCTCCACCCTCCAATCTCACTCAAATTCGTAGCCTCTAGGGTCGATTACAGTCAGTTCGCCGATTCATATCAAATCTGGCAACTAGATGTGAACCCTTCAACAAGCTGTTGAGGAAGGGCACGAAATTCTTATGGGATGATTGTAGACGCGCGAAAATCCCCGCCTCTTCGCCTCTTTCAGGGCTTGGAGCGGATCCTCTCGTGTGTCTAAGGCCTATGTATGCAAACAGGGCGTGCCAGCTAGCTTACTTAAGCTAGCGAAGATCTTTTTAACACTGACTTCTAAACGTGGCGACTGTGAGCAAGTAAGCTCTTGTCGTCGCAGACCTTCTTGCACCGATGCGCAAGGGTCAGTCTATACGCTTTGCAAAAATCGAGTTTTTGGAGAGAAAGTCTATGAAGCGGTTCGAGGTGTCTATTTCGGGTCTTTAAGATGCGATTGCATATTTTAGATCACGTGGATTTGCACGTGCCTAAGTCTTTTCTTTTATCCCTTTTCGGGCCACCTAGTTTGTGTGTTATGAACACTCCACTACATGGGCGAATTCGAGCGGGGCTTGCTTCGATGCAATATGCGTCCTACCTCGTGGTATGGCGTAGATGCAATGCAAACTCATGCTACTCCAAAGGGAAAACCCGAAATGTAAAGACAATACTGAAGGGAAATAACCGAAGGGAAATAACCGAAGGGAAATAACCGAAGGGAGATATGTATATAGATTATGTATATGAGCCCTTACTCGGGTCTTGCAAATAAGAGCGAAGGCTCAATGTGGGTGCGTGCTTGAATTGAAAGACTTACACACACGACATGAAATTAAACCCAAATATAAATTGCAGTATGGCCTTGACTAAGGTCTTGGCAGTAAGAGCGAAGGCTCAATGTGTGTGAAAGTGCTTGAATTGAAGTACTACACGCACAACATAAATGAAACCCAAATATAAATTGCACTATGGCCTTGACTAAGGTCTTGGGAGTAAGAGCGAAGGCTCAATGTGTGTGAAAGTGCTTGAATTGAAGTACTACACGCACAACATAAATGAAACCCAAATATAACTGCAATAAGGCCTTTACTAAGGTCTTGGGAATAAGAGCGAAGGCTCAATGTGTGTGAAAGTGCTTGAATTGAAAGACTTACTCACACGACATGAAATAAAACCCAAATAGTACAGGTCGGCCCTTACTTGGGTCTTTCAAATAAGAGCGAAAGCTCAATGTGTGTGAGAGTGCTTGAATTGAAAGACTTACTCACACGACATGAAATAAAACCCAAATAGTATAGGTCGGCCCTTACTTGGGTCTTTCAAATAAGAGCGGAAGCTCAATGTGTGTGAGAGTGCTTGAATTGAAAGACTTACTCACACGACATGAAATTAAACCCAAATAGTATAGGTCGGCCCTTACTTGGGTCTTTCAAATAAGAGCGAAAGCTCAATGTGTGTGAGAGTGCTTGAATTGAAAGACAACGCACCCAACTTGAACAAAAACCCTTCGAAAATGAAAGTATATATATACACTTATGTATTAGGGGCTGATTAGGCCCGTGTGTGTTCAAAATCGTGCACGACTAAGAGAGTGCACGTGTGTGGTTGTGCCAAGCCACGTTATTACAAGCGGGGGGAGACTATGCTTCGTTATTACAACCCCGTATCAAATTGAATCTCAAGCAAGTATACAACTAAAGACCGAGTTTAGACACTTACGAGTAGCTGGTCCGTAGAGGTCTTGCTTGAGCGTGGGCTTGGCCTTCGCCTTGGGCTGCAAACGGGAGCTCCGCGAAGATAGGTGATCAAAGGGGTTGGCCGGCTGCAAGTGGGGCACTGGATAGGCGCCTCAAAGGTGGCCGGTGGCAAGTGGATGTCGCCTCGAGGTGGGGGGTTAAAGGGGCTGAACAAGTGGAGAGTTTGTGGGAAGGCCGAATGGGACACCTAGGGGAATGGTGATGACTGGCCGAATGAAGGAATAGTCGGTTGGAGTGGCCGACTAGGAAGATGTGGTGGTGGCGGGCTGCTAGGGTGACTAAGGTTGGAGTATGGGAAGGTAGCTAGTTAGGTGATGGGGATAGTAGGTTTAAGGGAGTGTTATGGGCAGGTCTTAGGAAATCTAATAGGGTGGCCGGGTGTAGTTGAGGGGATTTTGGTAGGGGCAAACGGCTGGGGCGGCTAAGGTTTGGCCGAGTGGGAGTGGTGGTGGCGAAGGGCTGTTGTGTAGGTGAGGTGATGGTATGGTGGGTGGCTGGGAGTGGAGAGGGAGTAGAGAAGGAGCTAGGTAAAGTTAGAGAGTGCTTACCGGATGGGGAGAAGTGGCGGATGGAAGAGAGAAGCCGGGTGTGGATGGGAGCTCGGCTGGTTCGGTTGGGTGAAGGTGGTGGCGTTCGGCTGGGTGAGGTGGTGATGGATGGAAGAGGGAAGGTGGCGGTGCAGGTAGTGTTGGTGGAGAGGGGTCCCGGCTGGGCTGATGGAGAGTGGTCCCGGCTAGGCTGGAAAAGGGTGGTCCCGGCTGGGTGAGATGAGGGCTCCTTTTTCCAAACCCGCCCCCAAAGGGGAGGGGTTTAAATAGGGGATGGGTAGGTCGGTTAGGGCTGGGCTTGGGGTAGTGGTTAGGTGGTTTAGGTAGGGTGGTATGTAGATAAGGTGGGCTGGAATGGGTTGGGCCAGATATTTTGAAACTAGGGGTTTGGGTAGATTGTGGGCTAGGGGTGGTTTAGGGGTTTAGGGCTAGGTTAGGTGGTTGGGTTTTAGGGTGAGGTTTAGTGAGCTAGGTTAGGTGATTAAGCTAGGTTTAGGCTAGGATTAGGGAAATTAATCTAGGTTTAGGGAAGGATTAGGGAAGTGGGTTAGGTGATTAGGTTGGGATTAGGACGGGATTAGGGAAGTGGGTTAGGTAATTAGGTTCAGATTAGGGGTGGATTAGGGGTTTAGGCTAGGATTAGGCATTTTGGGTTAGGTTTAGGTGAAGGAGCTCCCTTAGCATGGCCCATAGACCTGTGGAAGGTGGATGGCACAACACACAAACTGTGTATCCAGGGCCTTCCCAGCAACAGGTTATAATGGGGGTGGATGTCCAAGACATGAAACACCCCCGTGTGTTCGATCCCTCCCGTTTCCATTGGGAGTTCGATGGATCCTAAAGGTCTAGACGCATTCCCATCGTATCCAGTGATAACGATGGGGCTTGGGTTTACTGAAGTCAAGGTGACTCCGATTTTGTATGCCACATGAAGTGGAAGGATGTTGAGCCCTCCTCCACCATCGACTAGGCACCTGTCCAAAGAGTGGTTGTTTAGAACCACCTCGATATGCAGGGCCTGGTTATGGGTTTCGTAGGGTCTATCTACATCATCTTCCGAAAAGGTGATGGGCGATTTTGCTCCTAATAAAGCCACTTGGGCAGACAAGGATTCAGGACTTATGTTTGAATCAACCTTGGCCCTTTCTAGAATTTTCTCTAATACAAGTCTATGCCTAGGCGAGGTTTTGATAAGCTCTAGGATAGACATGTGAATAGGAATCTTTGAAAGGTGGTTTTCGAAATCATAAGGATTTAGGATGACTTTGTTCTTATCTGCTTTTGGCAGACCACTAGGGATACATGCTTTTGAGGGGCCAGGCACACTGACCACCTTTTGAGCACCTTGAAGGTGTGGGGGTTGATAGATCCTCCCAGATCTAGTGACTTCCCCCACGACCAACCTAGGGTTTGCGCTAAACTTGGCTCTAAGGATGAGCTGAGGAGAACCTTGGATTTTCAAAACTGGTTTTACCGGGGTTTCCACTTTTGGTGGTCCCCGAATGACGACTTGGGCGGGCCTCTTGTATAGTACAAGGATGGGCGCACAAGTAGGTCGACCAAGTTCTGGCTTTTGCGCTAGTTCCTTGGAAATGGTGAGGGTACATACCTCCTTTCCTTTCCCACTGCCACTGGCGTGTTTGGGAAAGGGTTCCTTGAAGATAGCTTGAGGTGGCTCAGGTTCCGCAGTGACCTGGAGCCGGCCTTCTGCTATCAAGTTCTCAATTTTATTTAGAAGAGAGAAGCAGCGTTTGGTATCATGGCCTTTGAGCCGATGATACTTACAAAATCGATTTAAATATCCCCCTTTGGAAGTGACTCCTTCGGGGATTTCAGGGAGTTCGATCATGCCCTGGGCAAGTAAGAGGTCTAGGACCTCTGACACAGGTTGCCCCAGTGGAGTATACTCCCGTTTTTCAATCGGTTTTTGAAAATTGCGTTCTCTCTTATTTTCTAATTTTTCAAAATTTTTGGAAGTGCCCGCCATGCCTGGATCCACCCGGACATTGGCAATTTTATGGGGCTTTGCCCCTTTGTCCGTCGTGGGCAGCCCATATGCGATGGGCTTTTCCAAACGGGTTTTTGGAACGGCACTTCCTTTCCATAAGTGATCGTATGTCCCTTTTCGCAAGTTGGTTTCGAAAAGGGAGGCCTTTTTGATCAACTTATGGAAAGTTGAAATCTCATGGAGCGAGAGAAGGGTTTTTAACTCGCTTTTAAAATTATACAGGATGAGCATTACTGCGCATCCTTCGGATATGGGCTCTCACACTTGGCCCAAAAGCGACCTCCATCTTATAATGAAGGCATGTACGTCTTCGTTCATGCCTTGCTTTGTATCCCTTAAGGTATTCAGGGTTGGCGTGACTTCTACGTTGTGTGCAAATCTTTGCATGAAGCAGTTCGCTAACTCTTCAAAAGTAGCGACCTGGCTTAAGTCGTAGGAAGCCAGCCATTTGGCAGCTGTGCCTTTAAGGGATAGAGGGAACCAATACACCCATTTCATCGAGTCCTTTTTCTTCTTATGGGCTCGACATGAGAAAAGCTGCAAGTGAGACCTAGGGTCTCCCATGCCATCATACCGATGGAAGTTCGGTATTTCATCGTCACTGTCTGTTTCGTAATCCATAGGAAGGAAATCAGACAGGGCGTAGCATCTTTTCTCTTTATTCTGCCCTTTCAGCAGCTGCTGTAGGGCTTTACGGTCCTTTTGTGTGAAGGACTCGTGGTATTGGTTGCCTTCCATTACGGAGGCCTCTTTTTGCTTGCGAGGTTTTTCAGATTTCTTTTTAGGCCTTTGTTCATCGTTCGATGAACATGAATCGCCTACTTCAGCCTCTTGGCTGAGAGCATCGATTTTGGCCTCAAACTCCCTTCTCAAGTCCTCGATTTCAACTAGTTTTATTTTGTTTTTGAAAATCCTCCTAGAGTGAGAACTTGATGCGCATGAGCCTTGGCTCGATACTTCACTTGGATTGGATTTTGACATGCTTTTCAAGCTTTTTCAAAATGTCCTAAGTACAAGCAAAGAAAAACCAGTTAAAACGACACATTTTTACAAAATTTTCGCAAGACCTCTACTTTAAAACTCGATTTTTGAAAGGCTCACGTCCCACCGGGCGTGCCAATCTCTGTAGACGCGCGAAAATCCCCGCCTCTTCGCCTTTTTCAGGGCTTGGAGCGGATCCTCTCGTGTGTCTAAGGCCTATGTATGCAAACAGGGCGTGCCAGCTAGCTTACCTAAGCTAGCGAAGATATTTTTAACACTGACTTCTAAACGTGGCGACTGTGAGCAAGTAAGCTATTTTCGTCGCAGACCTTCTTGCACCGATGCGCAAGGGTCAGTCTGTACGCTTTGCAAAAATCGAGTTTTTGGAGAGAAAGTCTACGAAGCGGTTCGAGGTGTCTATTTCGGGTCTTTAAGATGCGATTGCATGTTTTAGATCACGTGGATTTGCACGTGCCTAAGTCTTTTCTTTTATCCCTTTTCGGGCCACCTAGTTTGTGTGTTATGAACACTCCACTACATGGGCGAATTCGAGCGGGGCTTGCTTCGATGCAATATGCGTCCTACCTCGTGGTATGGCGTAGATGCAATGCAAACTCACGCTACTCCAAAGGGAAAACCCGAAATTAAAAGACAATACTGAAGGGAAATGACTGAAGGGAAATAACCGAAGGGAAATAACCGAAGGGAAATAATCGAAGGGAGATATGTATATAGATTATGTATATGAGCCCTTACTCGGGTCTTGCAAATAAGAGCGAAGGCTCAATGTGGGTGCGTGTTGGAATTGAAAGACTTACACACACGACATGAAATTAAACCCAAATATAAATTGCAGTATGGCCTTGACTAAGGTCTTGGGAGTAAGAGCGAAGGCTCAATGTGTGTGAGAGTGCTTGAATTGAAAGACTACCCACACGACATAAATGAAACCCAAATATAACTGCAATAAGGCCTTTACTAAGGTCTTGGGAGTAAGAGCGAAGGCTCAATGTGTGTGAAAGTGCTTGAATTGAAAGACTTACTCACACGACATGAAATAAAACCCAAATATTATAGGTCGGCCCTTACTTGGGTCTTTCAAATAAGAGCGAAAGCTCAATGTGTGTGAGAGTGCTTGAATTGAAAGACTTACTCACACGACATGAAATGAAACCCAAATAGTATAGGTCGGCCCTTACTTGGGTCTTTCAAATAAGAGCGAAAGCTCAATGTGTGTGAGAGTGCTTGAATTGAAAGACAATGCACCCAACTTAAACAAAACCCTTCGAAAATGAAAGTATATATATACACTTATGTATTAGGGGCTGATTAGGCCCGTGTGTGTTCAAAATCGTGCACGACTAAGAGAGTGCACGTGTGTGGTTGTGCCAAGCCACTTTATTACAAGCGGGGGGAGACTATGCTCCGTTATTACAACCCCGTGTCAAATTGAATCTCAAGCAAGTATACAACTAAAGACCGAGTTTAGGCACTTACGAGTAGCTGGTCCGTAGAGGCCTTGCTTGAGCGTGGGCTTGGCCTTCGCCTTGGGCTGCAAACGGGAGCTCCGCGAGGATAGGTGACCAAAGGTGCTGGCCGGCTGCAAGTGGGGCGCGGGATAGGCGACTCGAAGGTGGCCGGCTGCAAATGGGTGTCGCCTCGATGTGGGGGGTTAAAGGGGCTGAACAAGTGAGTTTTTAGGGTCACTAGGAGAGTCGAGTGTTTAGGGAAACTGGACCTAAAGGGGAGTTTATGGGAAGGCCGAATGGGACACCTAGGGGAATGGTGATGACTGGCCGAATGAAGGAATAGTCAGTTGGAGTGGCCGACTAGGAAGATGTGGTGGTGGCGGGCTGCTAGGATGACTAAGGTTGGAGTATGGAAAGGTAGCTAGTTAGGTGATGGGGCTAGGTGATAGTGGGGATAGTAGGTATAAGGGAGTGTTATGGGCAGGTCTTAGGAAATCTAATAGGGTGGTCGGGTTTAGTTGAGGGGAGTTAGGTAGGGGCAAATGGCTGGGGCGGCTAAGGTTTGGTTGAGTGGGAGTGGTGGCGGCGAGGGGCTGTTGTGTAGGTAAGGTGATGGTATGGTGGGTGGCTGGGAGTGGAGAGGGAGTAGAGAAGGAGCTAGGTAAAGTGGAGGGTACTTACCGAATGGGGAGAGGCGGTGGAAGGCAAAGAGAGAAGCCGGGTGTGGATGGGAGCTCGGCTGGCTCGGTTGGGTGAAGGTGGTGGAGTCCGGTTGGGTGAGGCGATGGAGAGTGGAAGAGGGAAGGTGGCGGTGCAGGTAGAGCTGGTGGAGCAGGTGGAGCAGGCGGAGGTGATGGAGAGTGGTCCCGGCTAGGTGAGGAAATGGGAGAAGGAGAGGGCCCGGCTAGGTGAGGTGAGGGTTCCAGCCTTTTAAAACCCGCCCCCAAGGGGGGGGTTTAAATAGGGGATGGGTAGGTCAGTTAGGGCTGGGCTTGGGGTAGTGGTTAGGTGGTTTAGGTAGGGTGGTATATAGATAAGGTGGGCTGGAAAGGGTTGGGCCAGATATTTTGGAAACTAGGGGTTTGGGTAGATTGTGGGCTAGGGGTGGTTTAGGGGTTTAGGGCTAGGTTAGGTGGTTGGGTTTTAGGGTGAGGTTTAGTGAGCTAGGTTAGGTGATTAGGCTAGGATTAAGGAAATTAATCTAGGTTTAGGGAAGGATTAGGGAAGTGGGTTAGGTGATTAGGTTGGGTTCGGGATTAGGGAAGTGGGTTAGGTGATTAGGTTGGATTAGGGGTGGATTAGGGGTTTAGGCTAGGATTAGGCGTTTTGGGTTAGGTTTAGGTGAAGGAGCTCCCTTAGCATGGCCCATAGACCTTGACCACCTCATGTTGGTGCAGCCCTAGGTTAGGTTTTAGCTAATTACAAGCTTGAACCCGCTCAATTAGGCTAAACCACATGATTAACCCCAAACTTGACACACAAGTCAAGCTTAATACAACACTCTTGATATTTTCCATCCCCACTCTCTCTCATGCCCAATATCCCACGTGAATTTCAAGTGGGCCCCACCTCCATTTATGAGAAGGTGATGTGGGCCATGGATATGGATATTGGATTGGATCTGTGGATCCAAATCCAAATCCAAGTCCATATATGGGTTTGGATTGGGATCTGGATATATATGGTCCAGATCCAATCCAAACTGAATTCTGACTCCTTCGAGCTGGGTTCGAAACGGACGATTCGTGCGGGGCCTGACAGCATCAGTACTCCGTCTGCGTTGGGTCTTCGCCAACATAGTCGTCCGCCTCTGTTTCTGCCTTCCGGAGATGACTTCAAATGCTATTTTGATAAGAACAGGGTCTTGGACGTTCGAGATCCTGGGGGTGTGAATCAGATACAAGAGTTGCTATGCCGGGCTTGACGTGTGCTCCGGTTCCGGGCTCTTCTTAGCTCTCCTGGTCCTATCTTGATCGGGCCAAGCCGCTTCGGGGTTTCAAAACATGTTTTAAAAAGGTTTTAAAAGCTATATTGTATGTTTTCGAAATATAGAGTTGAAAACGTATGTACAGGGTTGTCTGGAAGGCTCCTGGGTTTCCAGACTCAAAAATGGCCCTTTGGGGGCTGCTTTTGCAAAACCAGATGAATTTGAGAAATTCGTGGGATTTCGGGGTGTTTACACCCATTTTTCGAAAATTTTAGGGATAGCTGCCCTGAGACCTGAAAATAAGGTGCAAAGGCAAAATTGTGTGACCCTGAGTGAGAGAATTCGCACTTGTGAAAGAGTGGAGTCTTCAAAATCATGGTTACATTTCAAAATCCTTCTTCTTACAAAGAAAGGCCTAGTTCAACATAGCAAGATACTTGCAAGTAGTACGTGCTATTTCTAAATAGGCTGATCTGGAATTGATCGAGTGTGAGCTTGGGTAAGTCCTCCCCTCTTCTCTTCTCCTTCCAAAAGGAAAACAAAAGCCAAATAAAGGGAATTTCCCATCCAATGTCTCTTTCCAAAAGAAAGAAACCAGAATTCAAAAGAAAAATCGATTCTCTTATGAAAAAGAGGGATTAAAGAAAAAATACTCCCAAAGGGAGACCCTCTTTGGAAAAAAGGAAAAAGAGGCTAAAAAGCTCAAAAAGAGCAATTTTCTGCCTTCTAGGCCTTAAACCACGGGACGCTTCAGAAGAGACCGTGGTATCTCTTTCCCATCCCTAGCTTATCCCAAGCTAAAACATGGTTCATTTCGGGAAATCCTAAAGTAAAAATAGGATTTACTTACTTGAATTTCATCTTGTTTGAGAATTCGACATTTCAAGTAAGGTGCAGGAATTTGAAATATAGCTTATTTTCTTATAAAACCTCCGCTAGATAAGCGAGTGTCAAGACTCAAGCAAGGGCAAACACGAAGAGCTCAAGATCCTTAGGATTGAGACTCAAGACAGTTGTCCCTTTGTAAATAGCTTTTGTAAATAAAATTTTGAAAATCGAACATCGAACAGCATAGGATTTGCTCACTTGGAGCAGCAGGCCTTGTAAGTCTCTAGAGTTCGACCACATCTGGTCTCTGAGAGGTCGCCACTCTTGGCACCACACCCATGCCATGCATCTGCATTCCACGCATGACACTTGCATAAACATGATCCCATTTAGGACCAGAAGACGTTTGTATTATCCCTTTGGCGTGATATCTCCTCCTACCAGGGTTTTAAAAGTGAGATTTTGCTAAAGATTGGGACGATCCCATATTCTTCGTGGTTAGATCTAGGGAGACATTGAAAGGGGTGTTTGTCATCTTTGCCCTTATCCAAATCAATTTGGACAAGGCCAAAGAGGGGCATCTATAAACACCCCAAAATCCCACGAACTTCTCAAATCAACCTGATTTTGTAAAAGCAGCCCCAAAGGGCTATTTTGAGTCTGGAAAACCAAGAGCCTTCCAGACAAACCCTGTACAGATGTTTTAAACTTTTATATATTTTAAATATGTATAATATGGTTTAAAAACTGTTAAAATATGTTTTGAAACCCCACAAAGCAAGCTTGGCCTGAGTAAAGCAGGACCAGAAGAGCTAAAGAGAGCCCGAAACCGGAGCACATGTCAAGCCCGATACAGCAACTCTCGTGTTGAATCCACCCCCAGGATCTCGAACATCCAAGACCCTGTTATCAGCAAACATCACTCGAAATCATCTCCGAAAGGTGAAAACAGAAGCGGAGGATCATGTTGGCGAAGACCCAACGCAGACGGAGTACTGATGTTGTCAGACACCGCACAAACCGTTCGTTTTGAACACAACCTGAAGGAGTTAGAATTCAGTTTGGATTGGATCTGGACCATATATATCCAGATCCCAATCCAAACCCATGTGTGGATTTGGATTTGGATTTGGATCCAGAGATCCAATCCAATATCCACATCCATGGCCCACATCACCTTCTCACAAATGGAGGTGGGGCCCACTTGAAATTCACGTGGGATTATGGGCATGAGAGAGAGTGGGGGGGATAAGATTTGAGGGTAATTGTAATTAAGCTTGACTTGTGTGTCAAGTTTGGGGTTAATCATGTGGGTTAGCCTAATTAATATGGGTTTAAGCTTGTATTAGCCAAAACCTAACCTAGGGCTGCACCAACATGATGCAACAAGGTCTATGGGTTATGCAAAGGAAGCTCCCTAACCTAATCCTAAGCCAAAACTCCTAATCCTAGCCTTTTACCCTAATCTCGGCCTAAACCTAGCCTAATCACCTAACCCACTTCCCTAATCCCGGCCTAATCCCAACCTAATCACCTAACCCACTTCCCTAATCCTCCCCTAAACCTAGCCTAATTTCCTTAAACCTAACCTAATCCTAGCCTAATCACCTAACCCACCTCACTAAACCTCACCCCAAAACCAACCCACCTAGCTAAGCCCTAAACCCCTAAACCACCCCACCTAAACCTAGCACACCATATCCCTAAAACCCCCTTTAAACAAAATATCTGGCCCCTCCTCTAAACCAGCCCACCTTATCACCACACCACCACCACCTAAACCACCTTACCACCTTCCAAATACCAGCCCCAACCGCCATTTCAAAACCTATATAAACCCCCCCCTAGTGGGCGGGTTTTGAATCTTTTTCCACCTTGGGCCAGCCGACCTTGGCCAACCACATCCCAGCCGAACCTTCCACCTTGCTCCACCTGCACCACTTCCATCCGGCCAAGCTCCACCTCGTGCCACCACTGCCTCCCAGCCTGCTCCACTCCACGTCGCCACCACCTCCCGGCCGAACTCCATCTTCCTTCATCACCCAGCTACCCTTCTTCCACGCACCAACTCCTTCACCATTCGGTTAGTACCTCAACCTAACTCTACCTCCTCTTCACTCCCCCTCCACTCTCAACCACCCATACCACCACTACATCACCCCATCACAGCCACCCGCCACCCTTACCCATTTGGCCAGACCTAAACCATTTACACCATCCGACCCTTTACCTTCTCCCCTAGTGACACCCGACCACCCTACTTGGCTCCCTAAGACCTGCCCCTTCCACTTTCCACCAACCTTTAGCCCCACCTTCCACAGCAACCTAGCTAGCTCCCTTCCCATCCATAAGATCCCCACTATCCCAGCCAGCCACCACTAAAACTCCCCTTAGTCGGCCAGTCATAGCCGACTGCACCCAACCTATTCGATCAGCCACCCCATTTCCCTTAGGCATTCCCTTTAGGCTCCCCTTTAGCACCACCTTCCATAGTGCCAACCTATCCCTTAGTGACCCTCCTTAGACAACTCAGCCCTTAAAGTCATGGTAGCCCCCTCCTAGGGGCCGGCAAGCACCAAGGCACCTCACCCGTGCTTTCTTGTCACCCAACCACACATCTTTGTCGTTCCACTCCGAGGAGCTCCCTCTTGCAGCCCAAGGAGAAGCCAAGCCCACGCTCAAGCAAGTCACCTCCGGACCAGCTATAAGTAAGTGCCTAACTCGGTCCTTAGTTGTAGACTTGCTTAAATTAAATTAAATTTGATACGGGGTTGTAATAACGGAGCATAGTCTCCCCCCGCTTGTAATAACGTGGCTTGGCACACCCACACACACGTGCACTTGAGCCTACCTCGCTCTTAGTTGTGCACGATTTTGAACACACATGGGCCTAATCAGCCCCTTTAGATATAAGCTATGTATATACTTTAAGTTACGTAGGGTTTTGCTTGAGTTGGGTGTGTTGTCTTTAAATTCTCGCACTCACACACATTGAGCTTCCGCTCTTATTTGCAAGACCCAAGTAAGGGCCGTGTTATACTATCCTTGGGTTTAATTTCATGTTGTGTGCGTAGTACTTCAATTCTAGCACTCACACACATTGAGCTTTCGCTCTTACTCCCAAGACCTTAGTTAAGGCCATATTGCAATTTATATTTGCGTTTAATTTCATGTTGTGTGAGTAGTACTTCAATTCTAGCACTCACACACATTGAGCTTTCGCTCTTATTCCCAAGACCTTAGTTAAGGCCATATTGCAATTTATATTTGGGTTTCATTTGATGTTGTGTGTGTTGTCTTTACAATTTCACACGCACCCACATTGAGCCTTCGCTCTTATTTGTAAGACCCAAGTAAGGGCTCATATTTGGGTTTCATTTTGAACGCCTGCCGGTTTGGCTCCTCGCATCAGACTCTTAAAGTGTATATGTTTATATGTAAAAGAATTCCGCAAGATGATATACTCTCTAATCGCTTAAGAAGTTCATTTTTGCTTGCTTTTGTATTATTATAGTATATAAACACCTTTTGTTTTTTTCTTGATCAATTATGGTAGACAATCGATGGTTATGATTTGAGGGTATATCATTTGTGACTCTAACATATATATATATATATAAAGAGAGAGAGAATTTAGATTTAGGAAACCCACAAAATATAGACCCAAAAAGACCTACCGTGACTGTTTGAGATCTGGATATATCATGAGATACCCTTTATATATTATGAGAGTATATTTTAGGGATAGCTGCCCTGAGACCCAAAAAGATCCAATAAGTAGATTCACCTTCTCACAAATGAAGATCACATATATATTATTAGGCTCGTGCTCCCAAAATGCAATGGTTAGAAACGAGTGAAAAACCTTAATGATATATAATGATTAATCGCTATATATATAATATTTTGAAAAAGTAAAGTTTTCACTACGATTTATGCTTAGGGAATTAGATTTTCTATTCTTTTGAACAAACTGGTTGTGTTCAGCTCATCTAACTCGCCTCATATTCATTTCATGTTTGTGTTGGCTCAACTCAAGCACACTACCAAGCCAAACACGAACATTATCTTGGGTTGAGGAACTACAAACCATAAACGACCCTTGTTCGGCTCATCTACTAGACCGATCCGGATCATTTTAGTGTTCCGAGGGTCCTACCAAAAGACAGGAAAAGGACTGTGAGGATGAATGAAACGCTGAATTTGGTGGTGCAGCCTGGGTGCGGTGGGTCCTGTAAGGAGGGACCAGGCGACCCCTAGTTGGCTCCTAGTTCTTAGGCCTGAAGGTGGGTTAGGTGTTTAGGCTAGGATTAGGGTGAGGTTAGGGGAATTAGGCTATGTTTAGGGGAGGATTAGGGAAGTGGGTTAGGTGATTAGGTTGGGATTAGGCCAGGATTAGGGAAGTAGGTTAGGTGATTAGGTTGGGATTAGGCCGGGATTAGGGCAAAATGGCTAAGATTAGGGGTTTTGGCTTAGGATTGGGTTAGGAGCATGCCTTTGCATGGCCCATGGACTTCATTGCATCATGTTGGTGCAGCCCTAGGTTAGGTGTAGGTTCATACAAGCTTAAACCCACACTAATTAGGCTAACCCACATGATTAACCCAAAACTTGACATATAAGTCAAGCTTAACACATTTCCCTCAAATCTTATCCTCCCCATTCTCTCTCATGCCCAAGATCCCACGTGAATTTCAAGTGGGCCCCACCTCCATTTATGAGATGGTGATGTGGGCCCTAGATGTGGGTATTGGATTGGATCTTTGGATCCAAATCCAAATCCACATATATGCTTGGATTGGGATCTGGATATATATGGTCCAGATCCAATCCAAAGCCGAATTTTGACTCCTTTGGGGTATGTTCAAAATGAACGGTTTGTGCGGGGCCTAACAACATCAGTACTCCGTCTTGCGTTGGGTCTTCGCCAACATGGTCGTCCGCTTCTGTTTTTACCTTTTAGAGATGATTTTGAATGATTTGTTTAACAACAGGGGCTTGGATGTTCGAGATTTTGGGGATGAATCTAACACGAGAGTTGCTGTGCCGGGCTCGACATGTGCTCCGGTTCTAGGCTCTCTTTTGCTCTTCTGGTCCTACTTTCATCAGGCCAAATCGCTTTGTGGGGTTTCAAAAACACCTTTTTAAAGGTTTTAAAACTATATTATACATATTTTAAAAATATATAGTTTAAAGCATATGTATAGGGTTTGCCTGGAAGGCTCTTGGGTTTCTAGACTCAAAATAGCCCTTTGGGGCTGCTTTTACAAAACCAGGTTATTTGAGAAATTCGTGGGATTTCTGGGTGTTTATACGGACAAAGGGGCAAAACCCCATAAAATCGCCAATGTCCGGGTGGATCCAAGCTCGGCAAGTGCTTCAAAAGCTTTTGAAAAAGCTGAAAATAAAAAGGAGAGGAGTTTTCAAAAACCCTTCGAAAGACGGGAGTATACTCCGCTAGGGCAACCTGTGACGGAGGTCCTAGACCTCTTACTTGCCCAAGGCATGATCGAACTCCCCGAGATTCTCGAGGGAGTCACTTCGAAGGGAGGGTTTTTAAACAAGTACTGCAAGTATCATCGGCTCAAAGGCCATGATACAAGGCGGTGCTTCTCCCTCCTTAACAAAATTGAGAACTTGATAGCAGAAGGCCGGCTCCAGGTCGCTGAAGAACCTTAGCCTGCCCAAGCTATCTTTAAAGAACCCTTCCCCAAGCATGCAAGTACCAGTGGGAAGGGAAAAGAGGTATGTGCTCTTTCAATTTCAAAGAATCTAGCGCATGCATGTGAGTCTAGTTCACCTACTTGTGCGTCTACTCTCATACTGTATAAGAAATCCGCCCAAGTAGTCATCCGGGGACCACCAAGAGTTTCTTCCCCGGTCAAACCAGTGTTAATCATTCAAGGTGCTCCTAATCTCTCGATTAGAGCCATGATTAGTACGAAACCTAGGTTATGATGGGGGAGGTGACAAGATCCGGGAGGATCTACCAACCCCCACATCTACAAAGTGCTAAAAAGGTGGTCAGTGTGCCTGGCCCCTCAAAAGAATGTATTCCTAGAGTTCCATAAAAAATGAACAAAGAAAATGTTGTTTTAAAAGTGTATGATTTCGAAAACCATCTTTCAAAGATTCCTATCAATATGTCCATCCTAGAGCTAATACAAACTTCGCCTAGGCATAGACTAGTGTTAGAGAAAATTCTAGAAAGAGCAAGGGTTAGTTCGAACATTACCCTTGAGTCTTTGTCCAACCAAGTGGCCTCTATAGGAGCGAAATCGCCCATTGTATTCTCTGAAGACGATGTAGATAGACCCTACGAAACCCATAACCAGGCCCTGCATATCGAGGTGGTTCTGAATAACCACTCTCTAGACAGGTGCCTTGTCGATGGGGGAGGAGGGCTCAACATCCTTCCACTTCATGTGGTGAATCAAATTGGAGTCACCTTGACATCCGTTCATCCCAGTCCCATCGTTATCACTGGATACGATGGGAATACGTCTAGACCCATAGGATCTATCGAACTACCCATGGAAATGGGAGGGATAGCACACACGGGGGTGTTCCATGTCCTGGACATCCACCCCCATTATAACCTGTTGTTGGGAAGGCCTTGGATACACAGCTTGTGCGTTGTGCCATCCACCTTCCACAGGTGTGTCAAGATCCCTTTTAGGGACAAAGTCATTGTGATCCTAGGAGAGAGTCACCCTAAACTTCAGGGGGTCATAAATTCCCCCTGCTTGTCAGGCTCCCAGACCCATGAGGTAAAACTGGGGTAAATCATGCTTGAGCCAGTAAGGCTCATGTTAAACAAACCTAGGAAGGTCGTGTATGTGAAGGGGCCGCCCAAGGCTGGCCCCCTCAAAGTTCTGACCCTTCTAGGAAGACCCAAACATCCCTTATTTCCAAAACCCCTAGACAAGAAGCCCTATGTCCACGACATAGACGACAGTAAGTTCTAGGACCACGATTTGTAACCTAACTTTTCAAAAAACAAAAAATCATGGAACATGCTGTTGAACATAGGCTATACGCCCTATAAAAGTCTAGGGGCACAAAACCAGGGTCTCCTAGAGCCCATCCTTCCTAGGGCCAACCCAAGCCGATACGGGATCGGCTACACTCCCAAAATACCGCCAGAGCCACCCCCTATGACCACCTGGGTCAAGGGTGCCCTGGAGCCTACCCTAGAAGAAACCTACGATTTAGACCTCTTATTCTAAGTCTAACCCGTAGTGTTTTCCCTTTGTAGGTATGATGGAAGATCCCTTTCATAAAAATACAAAAACATTTGAAAAACTTAAAATTGAAAAAATTGAAAAAATGCAAAAACCAAAAACATTAGAAAATCAAAAGCTCGAAAATAGAGTAGTTTGTATAGTTCCTAAAGTTCTTGTTTTGCAAAAACCCAAAAAAATCCAAAATCTACAAAATACCAATAAGATTTTGTACATAGTTGCTCCTGGTAAGACTTTGGAAAAAGGAAAAGATTTCAAAAGGAACGTCGTCTGCATAGCCAGACCAAAAATTTTGAAATCAATTGAAAATCCAAGAATAAAACCAAGTCTTTTGAAAACTCACGCATCAAATTCCCTTGGGTCTATAACCCACGAGAATGATCGAAGCCCAGAAGTGGATCCCCTTGAGGAAGATCCCACTTCTGAGCTCCCAGAATTTCATAAAATTCTCGATTTTGAAAGACCTTCCAATTCAGTAGGAGGAGATTTCATAGAGGTGAACCTAGGGAGTGATTCCAATCCCAAATTCATCAAGATAGGCGCATGTTTGTATGAGCATGAAAGATCAGCATTCATTGCATTTCTACGAACCTACTTACATGTGTTTGCATGGACGTATGAAGACATGTCGGGCATAGACCCCAGCATTGTCGAACATCATCTTCCCTTAGATGTGGATGTAAAACCCATAAAACAAAAGCTTAGGAAAATACATCCAAATGTATACGCATAAGTCAAAGAGGGTTTAGAAGATCTGCTAAAAGCCGGATTTATAAAACCCATTGCGTATTCTGATTGGTTATCAAACATCGTTGTGGTTCGAAAAACCAATGGAAAAATTTGAATATGCATCGATTTCAAAAACCTGAATAAAGCCACTCCAAAGGATAATTATCCTTTACCAAACATACATTTGATAGTCGATAGTATTGCAAATCATGAGATGTTTTCGTTTATGGATGGCTATTCAGGATATAACTGTAAACACCCCGAAATCCAAAAATTTTGCAAAACCAAATGCTTGGTTCGAAAATCAGCTCAAAAAAAGCCAAGTTCAGAATTTTCGAAAACCCAAGAACTCAAATACTTCAAACCTCCGTTTTCCAACCCTGTCGGAACATAAATTCTTGAAAATGGACGAAAGTCCCATTTTGGCAAAAGCCCAGATGAACAGGTAAGACCTGGCCCAAAGCAGTTGCAACAGAGATTCGAAAAGTTCAAAGAGCAAGCCCAGCCCGATGAAAAGCCAAAT
This sequence comes from Brasenia schreberi, assembly GCA_036023115.1. Classification (NCBI taxonomy): domain Eukaryota; kingdom Viridiplantae; phylum Streptophyta; class Magnoliopsida; order Nymphaeales; family Cabombaceae; genus Brasenia; species Brasenia schreberi. The sequence continues at coordinate 1,983,008 of JAYKKT010000039.1, forward strand.
TCAAGGACAAAAGAAGAGCCCTGGCCGCAAATGGACTTCAAGCCGGAAGCATCGGAGGCCAAGCCAACAGTGCCCCTGAAATCACGAACAATTCGAGTCAAAAACAACAAAAATCAGTTGAAATAGAGTCCAGAAAGGTGAAAAGGAGCTTGGACGACGAAATTGGGAAAAACCCAGCATAAGACGGAGCGTTGATGAACTCAGGGCCCGCACAAGACATCCGCACAAGACATCACACAAGACAAGACTTGGATTGGATCCGGATTTCAGAATCAATCCAGGATCCATACCCAAATAAGAAGTCTATAAAAGGGCGTGAGGGGCTGATTCATGAAGGCTGCAAATTTTTTTTCACGCCTCTTTCCTTGGGTAGGAGAGAGAGAGAGAGAGAGGGTGTAGACGGGCGAAAATCCCCGCCTCTTCGCCCCTTTCGTGGCTCGGAGTGGATCTTATCGTGCGTCTAAGGCCTATGTATACAAACAGGGCGTGCCAGCTAGCGAAGATATATTTAACACTGACTTCTAAACGTGGCGACTGTGAGCAAGTGAGCTCTTGTCGTCGCAGACCTTCTTGCACCGATGCGCAAGGGTCAGTCTGTACGCTTTTGCAAAAATCAAGTTTTTGGGGAGAAAGTCTACGAAACGGTTCGAGGTGTCTATTTCGGGTTTTTAAGATGCGATTGCATGTTTTAGATCACGTGGATTTGCACGTGCCTAAGTCTTTTCTTTTATCCCTTTTTGGGTCGCCTAGTTTGTGTGTTATGAACACTCCACTACATGGGCGAATTCGAGCGGGGGTTGCTTTGATGCAATATGCGTCCTACCTCGTGGTATGGCGTAGATGCAATGCAAACTCACGCTACTCCAAAGGGAAAACCCGAAAATGTAAAGACAATGCTGAAGGGAAATAACAGAAGGGAAATAACAGAAGGGAAATTACCGAAGGGAAATAACAGAAGGGAAATAACCGAAGGGAAATATGTATATATCTTATGTATATGAGCCCTTACTCGGGTCTTGCAAATAAGAGCGAAGGCTCAATGTGGGTGCGTGCTTGAATTGAAAGACTTACACACACGACATGAAATTAAACCCAAATATAAATTGCAGTATGGCCTTGACTAAGGTCTTGGGAGTAAGAGCGAAGGCTCAATGTGTGTGAGAGTGCTTGAATTGAAGTACTACACACACGACATAAATGAAACCCAAATATAACTGCAATAAGGCCTTTACTAAGGTCTTGGGAGTAAGAGCGAAGGCTCAATGTGTGTGAGAGTGCTTAAATTGAAAGACTTACTCACACGACAAGAAATGAAACCCAAATAGTATAGGTCGGCCCTTACTTGGGTCTTTCAAATAAGAGCGGAAGCTCAATGTGTGTGAGAGTGTTTAATCGAAAGACAACGCACCCAACTTAAACAAAACCCTTCGGAAACGAAATATATATGTACACTTATATACTAGGGGCTGATTAGGCCCGTGTGTGTTCGGAAATGGTGCACGACTAAGAGAGTGCACGTGTGTGGTTGTGCCAAGCCACGTTATTACAAGCGGGGGGAGACTATGCTCCGTTATTACAACCCCGTATCAAATTGAATTTCAAGCAAGTGTATGACTAAAGACCGAGTTTAGACACTTACGAGTAGCTGGTCCGTAGAGGTCTTGCTTGAGCGTGGCCTTGGCTTTGGGCTGCAAATGGGAGCTCTGCGAAGGTGTGTGACCAAGGGTGCTGGTCGGCTGCAAATGGGAGCTCCGCGAAGGTGTGTGACCAAGGGTGCTGGCCGGCTGCAAATGGGGCGCGGGATGGACGCCTCGAAGGGGACCAGTGGCAAGTGGGCGGCGCCTCCAAGTAGGGAGTTTAGAGTGGCTGACTAAGTGGGTCTTAGGGTCACTAGGGAAGTTAGGGACTTAGGGAAACTGGACCTAAAAGGTGAGCTAGTGGGAAGGCCAAAGGGGACACCTAGGGGGGTTGGCCGAATGGGAGATGGTGGCTAAGTAGTGGCCAGCCACTTGGGTTATCCTAGGTTCGGCTAGGCTTAGGGGGTGGCGGCAAAGAGGTGGAGCTAAGGGGAAGATGGGTGGCTAAGAGTGGAGAGGTGGTAGAGAGTGGTTTTGAGGGAGTTAGGGGGACTTACCGAATGGGAAGGAGTGGCGGATGGAGTGGGAGAGTGGCGGGCAGGTAGCTGTCGGCTAGTGGAGTTGGGGGGAAGGTGGTGACGTCCGGCTGGGGGCAGTGGTGGTGGACGGAAGAGGGAAGGTGGCGGAGCAGGTGGCGGCTGGTGGAGGAGCTGGAGCTGCTGGCTGTCGGCTGGTGGAAGATGGGAGAAGGAGAGGGCCCGGCTGAGTGTGGAGAGTGGTTCCCACTTGGAAAACCCGCCCACAATGAGGGGGGTTTAAATAGGGGATGGGTAGGTCGGTTAGGGCTGGGTTGTGGGTAGTGGTTAGGTGGTTTAGGTAGGGTAGTATGTAGATAGATGGGGTTGGGCCAGATATTTTAAAACTAGGGGTTTGGGAAAATCGTGGGCTAAGGGTGGTTTAGGGGTTTAGGGCTAGGTTAGGTGGTTGGGTTTTAGGGTGAGGTTTAGTGAGCTAGGTTAGGTGGTTTAGGCTAGGTTTAGGCTAGGATTAGGGAAATTAATCTAGGTTTAGGGAAGGATTAGGGGAGTGGGTTAGGTGATTAGGTCGGGATTAGGCCGGGATTAGGGAAGTGGGTTAGGTGATTAGGTTCAGATTAGGGGTGGATTAGGGGTTTAGGCTAGGTTTAGGCATTTTTGGCTAGGTTTAGGTGAAGGAGCTCCCTTAGCATGGCCCATAGACCTTGATCACCCCATGTTGGTGCAGCCCTAGGTTAGGTTTTAGCTAATTACAAGCTTAAACCCACTCAATTAGGCTAAACCACAAGATTAAACCCAAACTTGACACACAAGTCAAGCTTAATACAACACTCTTGATATTTATCACCCCCACTCTCTCTCATGCCCAATATCCCACGTGAATTTCAAGTGGCCCCACCTCCATTTATGAGAAGGTGATGTGGGCCATGGATATGGATATTGGATTGGATCTCTGGATCCAAATCCAAATCCAAGTCCACATATGGGTTTGGATTGGAATCTGGATATATATGGTCCAGATCCAATCCAAACTGAACTCTGACTCCTTCGAGCTGGGTTCGAGACGGACGATTTGTGCGGGGCCTGACAGCATCAGTACTCCGTCTGCGTTGGGTCTTCGCCAACATAGTCGTCCGCCTCCGTTCTGCCTTCCGGAGATGACTTCAAATGCTTTTATGATAAGAACAGGGTCTTGGACGTTCGAGATCCTGGGGTGTGAATCAGATGCAAGAGTTGCTGTGCCGGGCTTGACGGGTGCTCCGGTTCCGGGCTCTTCTTGGCTCTCCTGGTCCTGTCTTGATCGGGTCAAGCCACTTTGGGGTTTCAAAACATGTTTTAAAAGGGTTTTCAAAAGCTATATTATATGTTTTTGAAAGATAAAGTTTAAAACACATATACAGGGTTTGTTTGGAAGGCTCCTGGGTTTCCAAACTCAAAAATGGCCCTTTGGGGCTGCTTGTATAAAACCAGATTTGTTTAAGAAATTCATGGGATTTCGGGGTGTTTACAAATGCCCCTCTTTGGCCTTGTCCAAATGGATTTGGATAAGGGCAAAGATGACAAACACCCCTTTTAATGTCTCCCTAGATCTAGCCACGAAGAATATGGGATCGTCCCATTTTTAGCAAAAATCTCAATTTTACAAACTCTGGTAGGAGGAGATATCATGCCAAAGGGTGCTACATGGAATCTGGTCCTAAATGGGATCATGTTTATGCAAGTACCATGCGTGGAATGCAAATGACATGGGTGTGGTGCCAAAAGTGGCGACCTCCCAGGGACCAGATGTGGTCGAACTCTAGAGACTTACAAGGTCTATTGCTCCAAGTGAGCAAATCCTATGCTGTTCGATGTTCGGTTTTCAAAACTTATTTACAAAAGCTATTTACAAAAGGGACAACTGTCTTGAGTCTCGATCCTAAGGATCTCAAGCTCTTCGTGCTTGCCCTTGTTTGAGTCTTAACACTCGCTTATCTAGCGGAGGTTTTATAAGAAAACAAGCTTCATTTCAAATTCCTACGCCTTACTCGAAACGTCGAATTCTCAAACAAGATGAAATTCAAGTAAGTAAATCCTATTTTTACTTTAGGATTCCTCGAAATGAACCATGCTTTAGCTTGGGATAAGCCAGGGATGGGGAAGAGATACCACGGTCCCTTCTGAAGCGTCCCGTGGTTTAAGACATAGAAGGCGGAAAACTGCTCTTTTTGAGCTTTTTGGCCTCTTTTTCCTTTTTTTCATAGAGGGTCTCCCTTTGGGAGTATTTTTTCTTTAATCCCTCTTTTTCCTAAGAGAATCGATTTTTCTTTTCAAGTCTGGTTTCTTTCTTTTGGAAAGAGATTTTAAATGGGAAATTCCCTTTTGATTTGGGCCTTCGTTTTCCTTTTGGAAGGAGAAGAGAAGAGGGGAGGACTTATCCCAAGCCTACACTCGATCCATTCCAGATCAGCCTATTTAGAAATAGCACGTACTACTTGCAAGTATCTTCCTATGTTGAACTAGGCCTTTCTTTGTAAGAAGAAGGATTTTGAAATGCAACCACGATTTTGAAAACTCCACTCTTTCACAAGTGCGAATTCTCTCACTTAGGGTCACACGAGTTCGCCTTTGCACCTTATTCACACGTCTCAGGGCAGCTATCCCTTTAAAATTTTCGAAAACTGGAATTTAATCCAGATCCTACACATGATACTTCTTTAGGTATTGAATATTGATAGGATCTGCTAAATTCCTTCCTTCTACATCGATCAACCAATACGAATTGTTCGTAGTGGTTGCTCGCACAACATAGGGTCCATCCCAGTTGGGGCGCCACTTGCCTAGGGGGTGTGGGCCACGATGGTGGATGGTTTTCAAGACCAGATCTCCCACTTCAAAGTGGCGAGGTCTCATGTGTTTGCTATAATGTCGGGCTATCCTTTGCCGGTATGCACGAGCATGATCCATGGCAAGGAGTCGCCTTTCATCTAGCAAATCTAGTTCGGCCATCCTAGCATGCTGAAGCGTCTCTAGGGGGAGGTCGAGTGCAATGGATGTATGGAATGAATGCAGTTGGGTATGAATGGGAAGAATGGCGTTTGTGCCATAGACCAATTCGAATGGTGTGGCATTCGTGGGAGTCCGGATGGAAGTCCTATAAGCCCATAAGGCTTCATCCAGCTTCTCATGCCACCTCCTACCCTTCTCTAAGGTTTTCTCAATGATACCAATGAGAGTCTTGTTTGTGGCTTCGGCTTGGCCGTTGCCTTGAGGGTAGTAGGGCGAGGAGAAGTGGTGAGTTATGCCATACGTGTTGCACAACTTAACCATCCGCTCGTTCTTGAATGGGGTACCATTGTCAGACACAAGGTCTCGTGGAACCCCAAATCGAGCCAAAATATTCCTCCGGATGAAAGCCACCACATGTTGCCCCATTACATTCGTTAGGGAAATGGCTTCCACCCACTTGGAGAAATACTCCGTGGCTGCTAAAATAAAACGATGCCCATTCGAGGCTTTTGGAAATATGGGGCCTACAATGTCAAACGCCCACATGGTAAATGGCCAAGGGCTGACCACAGAATGCAATGCAGATGAAGGGACATGAATGGCGTGCCCATGCACTTGACATGGATGACACTTTCTAACATGATCGTGACAATCCTTTTTCAGGGTGGACCAAAAATAACCCCCTCTAAGTATTTTCATTGCCATCATGTTGGCATTAACATGACCTCCACATTCTCCATCGTGGAACTCGTGCATCACTATCCTAGCCTCCTCTAGGTCGATACACCTAAGCAGAATGCCGGTAAAACTCTTTTTGTATAAGACCCCACCCAGAATGGTGTATCGGGTCGAAATCTTACGAATGAATGCCCTATCTTTGGACGTGGCCTCCTCGGTGAATCCCCCATTTTCTAAAAATTGTTTTATGTCATAGAACCAGGGTTTTTCAATAGACTCTGGGTTGTTTTGGCAAATATCCAAGTCGTGTGTGGATGGCTGGGGCGCATGCCATATTTCCAAAGATCTGGTCCCTGAAATGGGATCGACCTTCAGGGCTGAACCCAAGGAAGAGAGGGCATCGGCGATGCCATTGTCCTCTCTTCCCACGTGTGTGAGCTTACACGACTGGAAGGAGTGGACCAATCGAGTGGCCAACTCGTGATATGGAAGTAGTTTCTCATTACGTACTTGCCAAATTTTTAAAACCTGGTTTATGACAAGGAGCGAATCTCCAAAGACCTCGATGCATGATGCCCCTAGAGTTTTCGAAATCCTTAAGCCTTGTATGAGTGCTTCATACTCAGCTATGTTGTTGGAACATTCGAAATCTAAGCGGACTGCTATGGGAATCTCGCCCTTTTCAGGGGAGATTAGGATGATCCCGGCACCAGCCCCTCGTTGGTTTCGTGCCCCGTCGAAGTGCATCTTCCACACTTGGTTTTCGAAAGAATTTGCCAAAATGTGGTTTTGAAAATGGTTTTGCAATATGCCTTCATCAGGCATTTCGACAAGAGTGGGATATGCGTCCTCCAAGGGGAAGTCAGCCACGTAATCTGCTAGGGCTTGCCCCTTAACGGAGATCTGGTGATGGTATTTTAGATCATACTCCATTAGAAGGAGTTGCCATTTGCCCAATCTACCCGTGAGAATGGGTTTTTCGAACAAGTGCTTGATTGGATCAAGCTTGGACACTATCCAGATCTCATGATCTAGGAAGTAGTGTCTGAATTTCTGGCAGGCCCAGACTAGGGCTAAGCACGTCTTCTCCATGGCTTGATAATTTCGTTCATAAGCCAAGAGAGTTTTCGAAATATAGTAGATGGCATACTCCTTATGGGTGTCATCCTCGTATTGAGCCAACAGGGCTCCTAAAGCGTTTACATGCACGGAGATGTATAATAAAAGCGGTTTTCCTTGTTTTGGAGGATTCAAAACGGGGGGATTAACCAAGTATGCCTTTAGTCTCTCGAAGGACTTTTGGCATTCGTCATCCCATAAGAATTTCGTACCCTTCCTTAACAGTTTGTTGAAGGGTTCGCATCTAGTTGCCAGATTCGATATGAATCGGCGCACAGATTGTAATCGACCCTGGAGGCTACGGACTTGGGTGAGATTGGAGGGTGGAGCCATGTCTATGATGGCTCGACACTTAGAGGGGTCGACTTCTATTCCCCTTTGGCTCACCATAAAGCCTAGAAGCTTTCCTGATTCTACCCCGAACACACATTTTTGAGGGTTTAGCATTACTTTGTAAAGCCTAAGCCTTTCGAAAATCTTTTGTAAACATTCGATATGGGTGCATCGGGTTTTGGATTTCGCCAAGAGATCATCTACATACACTTCTACAAGCTCGTGAATTTGATCATGGAAGATCGTGTTCATGGCTCGTTGGTATGTTGCGCCGGCATTTTTCAAACCAAAGGGCATGACTGTATAGCAGTACGTGCCCCATGGGGTTGTGAAGGCGGTCTTACCCTGATCTCGTGGATTTAGTTTGATTTGATTATAGCCTGAATAGCCATCCATAAATGAAAACATTTCATGATTTGCAGTACTATCGACTATCAAATCTATGTTTGGTAAAGGATAATTATCCTTTGGAGTGGCCTTATTCAGGTTTCTGAAATCGATGCATATTCGAATTTTCCCATTGGTTTTTCGAACTACAACGATATTTGACAACCAATCAGAATACGCAATGGGTTTTATAAATCCGGCTTTTAGCAGATCTTCTAAACCCTCTTTGACTTGCGTGTGTACATTCGGGTGTATTTTCCTAAGCTTCTGCTTTATTGGTTTTACACCTATATCTAAGGGAAGACGATGCTCGACTATGCTGGGATCTATGCCCGGCATGTCTTCATACGTCCATGCAAACACATCTAAATAGGTCCGTAGAAATGCAATGAATGCTAACTTTTCAGTTTCGTGCAAGCATGCGCCTATTTTGATGGTTTTGGGATTGGAATTATCCCCTAGGTTCACCTCTACGAAATCTCCTCCTACTGATTGGGAAGGTCTTTCAAAATCGAGAATTCTATGAAATTCTGGGAGCTCAGAAGTGGGATCTTCCTCAAGGGGATCCACTTCTGGGCTTTGATCATTCTCGTGGGCTATAGACCCGAGGGAACTTGATGCGTGTTTTTCAAAATAACCTGGTTTTGTATTTGGATTTTCAAGTGATTTCGAAATTTTTGGTCTGGCTATGCAGACAACGTTTCTTTCGAAATCCTTTTCTTTCGCCAAAGTCATACCAGGAGTAGCTATGTACAAAATCTTTTTGGTATTTTCCAAATTTTCGATTTTTTTGGGTTTTTGTAAAACAAGAACTTTGGGAACTATACAAAGCACACTTTTTTCGAGTTTTTGTTTTTCCATTGTTTTGGTTTTTCTTGTTTTTTTTCGATTTTTTTTTTATTTTAAGTTTTCAAATGTTTTTGGTATTTTTAGAAAAAGGGATCTTCCGTCATACCTACAAAGGGAAAACACTATGGGTTAGACTCGGAATAGGAGGTCTAAACCATAGGTTTCTTCTAAGACAGGCTCCGGGGCACCCTTGACCCAGGTGGTCACAGGGGGTGGCTCCGGCGGTATTTGGGGAGTATAGCCGATCCCATATCGGCTTGGATTGGCCCTAGGAAGGATGGGCTCTAGGAGACCCTGGTTTTGTGCCCCTAGACTTTTGTAGGGCGTGTAGCCCATGTTCAATAACATGTTCCACGACTTTTTGTTTTTTGAAAAGATGGGATATAAGTCGTGGTCCTGGAACATGCTATCGTCCATATTAGGCTCATATGGCCTTTTGTCCAGGGGTTTTGGAAATAGGGAACGCTTGGGTTTTCCTAGGAGGATTAGAGTCGGGAGGGGGCCTGCTTTAGGCGGCCCCTTCACACATACAACCTTCCTAGGTTTGTTCAACACGAGCCGAGGTGGCTCAACCATAATTTGCCCCAAGTTAGCCTCATGGGCCTGGGAGCTCGATAAACAAGGGGAGTTTATGATCCCCTGAAGCTGTGGGTGACTCTCACCTAGGATCACTACGACTTGGTCCCTAAAAGGGATCTTGACACACTTGTGGAAGGTGGATGGCACAGCGCACAAACTGTGTATCCAGGGTCTTCCCAGCAACAGGTTATAATGGGGGTGGATGTCCAAGACATGGAACACCCCCGTGTGTTCGATCCCTCCCGTTTCCATTGGGAGTTCGATGGATCCTAAAGGCCTAGACGCATTCCCATCGTATCCAGTGATAACGATGGGGCTTGGGTTTACTGAAGTCAAGGTGACTCCGATTTTGTACGCCACGTGAAGTGGAAGGATGTTGAGCCCTCCTCCACCATCGACTAGGCACCTGTCCAGAGAGTGGTTGTTTAGAACCACCTCGATATGCAGGGCCTGGTTATGGGTTTCGTAGGGTCTATCTATATCATCTTCCGAAAAGGTGATGGGCGATTTTGCTCCTAATAAAGCCACTTGGGCAGACAAGGACTCCGGACTTATGTTCGAATCAACCTTGGCCCTTTCTAGAATTTTCTCTAAGACAAGTCTATGCCTAGGCGAGGTTTTGATAAGCTCTAGGATAGACATGTGAATAGGAATCTTTGAAAGGTGGTTTTCGAAATCATAAGGATTTAGGATGATTTTGTCCTTATCTGCTTTCGGCAGACCACTAGGGATACATGCTTTTGAGGGGCCAGGCACACTGACCACCTTTGAGCACCTTGAAGGTGCGGGGGTTGGTAGATCCTCCCGGATCTAGTGACTTCCCCCACGACCAGCCTAGGGTTCGCGCTAAACTTGGCTCTAAGGATGAGCTGAGGAGAACCTTGGATTTTCAAAACTGGTTTTGCCGGGGTTTCCACTTTTGATGGTCCCCGAATGACGACTTGGGCGGGCCTCTTGTATAGTACAAGGATGGGCGCACAAGCAGGTCGACCAGGTTCGGGCTTTCGCGCTAGTTCCTTGGAAATGGTGAGGGTACATACCTCCTTTCCTTTCCCACTGCCACTGGCGTGTTTGGGAAAGGGTTCCTTGAAGATAGCTTGAGGTGGCTCAGGTTCCGCAGTGACCTGGAGCTGGCCCTCCGCTATCAAGTTCTCAATTTTATTTAGAAGATAGAAGCACCGTTTGGTATCATGGCCTTTGAGCCGATGATACTTGCAAAATCGGTTCAAATACCCCCCTTTGGACGTGACTCCTTCGGGGATTTCAGGGAGTTCGATCATGCCCTGGGCAAGTAAGAGGTCTAAGACCTCCGACACAGGTTGCCCCAGCGGAGTGTACTCCCGTTTTTCAATTGGTTTTGAAAAATTGCGTTCTCTCTTATTTTCTATTTTTTCAAAATTTTTAGAAGTGCCCGCCATGCCTGGATCCACCCGGACATTGGCGATTTTATGGGGCTTTGCCCCTTTGTCCGTTGTGGGCAGCCCATATGCGATGGGCTTTTCCACACGTGTTTTGGGAACGGCACTTCCTTTCCATAAGTGGTCGTACGTCCCTTTTCGCAAGTTGGTTTCGAAAAGGGAGGCCTTTTTGATCAACTTATGAAAAGTTGAAATCTCATGGAGCGAGAGAAGGGTTTTTAACTCGCTTTTGAAATTATCCAAGATGAGCATTACTGCGCATCCTTCGGATATAGGCTCTCGCACTTGGCCTAAAAGAGACCTCCATCTTATAATGAAGGCATGCACGTCTTCGTTCATGCCTTGCTTTGTATCCCTTAAGGTATTCAGGGTTGGCGTGACTTCCACGTTGTGTGCAAATCTTTGCATGAAGCAGTTCGCTAACTCTTCAAAAGTAGCGAACTGGCTTAAGTCGTAGGAAGCCAGCCATTTGGCAGCTGTGCCTTTAAGGGATAGAGGGAACCAATACACCCATTTCATCGAGTCCTTTTTCTTCTTATGGGCTCGACGTGAGAAAAGCTGCAAGTGAGACCTAGGGTCTCCCATGCCATCATACCGATGGAAGTTCGGTATTTCATCGTCACTGTCTGTTTCGTAATCCATAGGAAGGAAATCAGACAGGGCGTAGCTTCTTTTCTCTTTATTTTGCCCTTTCAGCAGTTGATGTAGGGCTTTACGGTCCTTTTGTGTGAAGGACTCGTGGTATTGGTTGCCTTCCATTACGGAGGCCTCTTTTTGCTTGCGAGGTTTTTCAATTTTCTTTTTAGGCCTTTGTTCACCGTTTGATGAACACGAATCGCCAACTTCAGCCTCTTGGCTGAGAGCATCGATTTTGGCCTCAAATTCCCTTCTCAAGTCCTCGATTTCATCTAGTTTTATTTTGTTTTTGAAAATCCTCCTAGAGTGAGAACTTGATGCGCATGAGCCTTGGCTCGACACTTCACTTGGATTGGATTTTGACATGCTTTTCAAGCTTTTTCAAAATTTCCTAAGTAAAAGCAAAGAAAACAAGTTAAAACGACACCTTTATAAAATTTTCGCAAGACTCCTACAAGTAAACTCGATTTTTGAAAAGGCTCACGTCCCACCGGGCGTGCCAATCTCTGTAGACGCGCGAAAATCCCCGCCTCTTCGCCCCTTTCGTGGCTCGGAGTGGATCTTATCGTGCGTCTAAGGCCTATGTATACAAACAGGGCGTGCCAGCTAGCTTACTTTAAGCTAGCGAAGATATATTTAACACTGACTTCTAAACGTGGCGACTGTGAGCAAGTGAGCTCTTGTCGTCGCAGAGACTTCTTGCACCGATGCGCAAGGGTCAGTCTGTACGCTTTTGCAAAAATCGAGTTTTTGGGGAGAAAGTCTACGAAACGGTTCGAGGTGTCTATTTCGGGTTTTTAAGATGCGATTGCATGTTTTAGATCACGTGGATTTGCACGTGCCTAAGTCTTTTCTTTTATCCCTTTTTGGGTCGCCTAGTTTGTGTGTTATGAACACTCCACTACATGGGCGAATTCGAGCGGGGGTTGCTTTGATGCAATATGCGTCCTACCTCGTGGTATGGCGTAGATGCAATGCAAACTCACGCTACTCCAAAGGGAAAACCCGAAAATGTAAAGACAATGCTGAAGGGAAATAACAGAAGGGAAATAACAGAAGGGAAATTACCGAAGGGAAATAACAGAAGGGAAATAACCGAAGGGAAATATGTATATATCTTATGTATATGAGCCCTTACTCGGGTCTTGCAAATAAGAGCGAAGGCTCAATGTGGGTGCGTGCTTGAATTGAAAGACTTACACACACGACATGAAATTAAACCCAAATATAAATTGCAGTATGGCCTTGACTAAGGTCTTGGGAGTAAGAGCGAAGGCTCAATGTGTGTGAGAGTGCTTGAATTGAAGTACTACACACACGACATAAATGAAACCCAAATATAACTGCAATAAGGCCTTTACTAAGGTCTTGGGAGTAAGAGCGAAGGCTCAATGTGTGTGAGAGTGCATAAATTGAAAGACTTACTCACACGACAAGAAATGAAACCCAAATAGTATAGGTCGGCCCTTACTTGGGTCTTTCAAATAAGAGCGGAAGCTCAATGTGTGTGAGAGTGTTTAATCGAAAGACAACGCACCCAACTTAAACAAAACCCTTCGGAAACGAAATATATATGTACACTTATATACTAGGGGCTGATTAGGCCCGTGTGTGTTCGGAAATGGTGCACGACTAAGAGAGTGCACGTGTGTGGTTGTGCCAAGCCACGTTATTACAAGCGGGGGGAGACTATGCTCCGTTATTACAACCCCGTATCAAATTGAATTTCAAGCAAGTGTATGACTAAAGACCGAGTTTAGACACTTACGAGTAGCTGGTCCGTAGAGGTCTTGCTTGAGCGTGGCCTTGGCTTTGGGCTGCAAATGGGAGCTCCGCGAAGGTGTGTGACCAAGGGTGCTGGCCGGCTGCAAATGGGAGCTCCGCGAAGGTGTGTGACCAAGGGTGCTGGCCGGCTGCAAATGGGGCGCGGGATGGACGCCTCGAAGGGGACCGGTGGCAAGTGGGCGGCGCCTCCAAGTAGGGAGTTTAGAGTGGCTGACTAAGTGGGTCTTAGGGTCACTAGGGAAGTTAGGGACTTAGGGAAACTGGACCTAAAAGGTGAGCTAGTGGGAAGGCCAAAGGGGACACCTAGGGGGGTTGGCCGAATGGGAGATGGTGGCTAAGTAGTGGCCAGCCACTTGGGTTATCCTAGGTTCGGCTAGGCTTAGGGGGTGGCGGCAAAGAGGTGGAGCTAAGGGGAAGATGGGTGGCTAAGAGTGGAGAGGTGGTAGAGAGTGGTTTTGAGGGAGTTAGGGGGACTTACCGAATGGGAAGGAGTGGCGGATGGAGTGGGAGAGTGGCGGGCAGGTAGCTGTCGGCTAGTGGAGTTGGGGGGAAGGTGGTGACGTCCGGCTGGGGGGCAGTGGTGGTGGACGGAAGAGGGAAGGTGGCGGAGCAGGTGGCGGCTGGTGGAGGAGCTGGAGCTGCTGGCTGTCGGCTGGTGGAAGATGGGAGAAGGAGAGGGCCCGGCTGAGTGTGGAGAGTGGTTCCCACTTGGAAAACCCGCCCACAATGAGGGGGGTTTAAATAGGGGATGGGTAGGTCGGTTAGGGCTGGGTTGTGGGTAGTGGTTAGGTGGTTTAGGTAGGGTAGTATGTAGATAAGGTGGGCTGGATGGGGTTGGGCCAGATATTTTAAAACTAGGGGTTTGGGAAAATCGTGGGCTAAGGGTGGTTTAGGGGTTTAGGGCTAGGTTAGGTGGTTGGGTTTTAGGGTGAGGTTTAGTGAGCTAGGTTAGGTGGTTTAGGCTAGGTTTAGGCTAGGATTAGGGAAATTAATCTAGGTTTAGGGAAGGATTAGGGGAGTGGGTTAGGTGATTAGGTCGGGATTAGGCCGGGATTAGGGAAGTGGGTTAGGTGATTAGGTTCAGATTAGGGGTGGATTAGGGGTTTAGGCTAGGTTTAGGCATTTTTGGCTAGGTTTAGGTGAAGGAGCTCCCTTAGCATGGCCCATAGACCTTGATCACCCCATGTTGGTGCAGCCCTAGGTTAGGTTTTAGCTAATTACAAGCTTAAACCCACTCAATTAGGCTAAACCACAAGATTAAACCCAAACTTGACACACAAGTCAAGCTTAATACAACACTCTTGATATTTATCACCCCCACTCTCTCTCATGCCCAATATCCCACGTGAATTTCAAGTGGGCCCCACCTCCATTTATGAGAAGGTGATGTGGGCCATGGATATGGATATTGGATTGGATCTCTGGATCCAAATCCAAATCCAAGTCCACATATGGGTTTGGATTGGAATCTGGATATATATGGTCCAGATCCAATCCAAACTGAACTCTGACTCCTTCGAGCTGGATTCGAGACGGACGATTTGTGCGGGGCCTGACAGCATCAGTACTCCGTCTGCGTTGGGTCTTCGCCAACATAGTCGTCCGCCTCCGTTTCTGCCTTCCGGAGATGACTTCAAATGCTTTTATGATAAGAACAGGGTCTTGGACGTTCGAGATCCTGGGGTGTGAATCAGATGCAAGAGTTGCTGTGCCGGGCTTGACGGGTGCTCCGGTTCCGGGCTCTTCTTGGCTCTCCTGGTCCTGTCTTGATCGGGTCAAGCCACTTTGGGGTTTCAAAACATGTTTTAAAAGGGTTTTCAAAAGCTATATTATATGTTTTTGAAAGATAAAGTTTAAAACACATATACAGGGTTTGTTTGGAAGGCTCCTGGGTTTCCAAACTCAAAAATGGCCCTTTGGGGCTGCTTGTATAAAACCAGATTTGTTTAAGAAATTCGTGGGATTTCGGGGTGTTTACAGAGGGAAAAGTCAACAAAGGGTGCTGGTTTCCCCCTTTGCCTTTTGTAATAGGTGGGCTGGTTTTGTAAGCCAAGAAGCTTCTCCATTTCACGCCAAGTATTGTTTGCTGCTCAAGTGGATCCGGCAGCCATGGATGGTCCACTCGTTGTGAAGAAAGGATGCATGGAAAACACTAAAACCGTGGCCAAGGTGAGTCCCTAGAACCCACCTAAACCGCTCTCCCTTTTGCCTCTCTAAACCACCCAATACCACCTTTGAAAACCCAGCAAAGTCCAGCCAAGGAGCTGGCCGAACTCCACTAAAAACTAATCTAGTTTCACTCAAGTCCGTCCCCACCTAAGACTATCCCAAGCTCGGCCATTGGCTGGCCGAGTTCACCCTAGATCTGCCCCATTTAGCACCTAAAGCCTAACTTTCTAAACCACCTAGCCTTCTCGAGAAAATCCAGCAAGTTCGACCAAACATATGCTGGTCGAACCTTGCAAAAACCGCACCTAGACTCTACCCAAAACCGTCCCCACCCAAGCCCATACCAAGCTCGGCCAATAGCTGGCCGAGCTCACCCTAGGTCTGTCCTATTGGGTCCCCCAAATCCCAACCTAAACTAAATCCCAAGTTGTCCAGCTCGGCCACCTTTGGCCGAGCCATTCCCTTTAGCTATTTCATCCCAAAATCTCAACCTAAACTAAACCCAAGCCGCCCAGCTCGGCCACCCTTGGCCGAGCCATTTCTTTTAGCAACCTCACCCCAAGGCCTAACCTAGACTAACCCTAAGACTTGTCCAGCTCGGCCACCCTTGGCCGAGCCATTCCTTTAGGACTCACCCTAGGACTATCTCCAAAACATCAAACAAGTTCGGCCACCACTTGGCCGAGTATTCCTTTAGGACCCTTTCCAAATCCGCACTAGGACCATCACCTAACTTGGACCCTAGCTGGTCGCCCATCGCCTTAGGACTTAGACTCAAACCTACCTAAGCCCCTCACCTTAGATCCCCTACACCTTGCCTTAGGCTCGATCGAATCCCACCCAAAACTCCACGCATCGGATCGGTTCACAGCGAGAGGACCATCCATCGGTTATATCCAAGGTCGGATCCCACTGATAAAGAAAAGCCCGAGCAGGCGACGTGTAAGTGCTCGAACTTGACTCTCTTACATTACTTTAAACTTAATTCAATTTGATACGGGGTTGTAATAATGGAGCGTAGTCTCCCCCCGAGATGTAATATTATGGTTTGAAACATGAATCACACACGTACACTCGAGACTTTCCGCTCTTATCTGCACACCTTTGCACATAAACGGGCCTCAACAGCCCATAGGATATAGCTCTATTTATATACATTCAGCTGGGTTTTAAGGTTTAAGTCGTGTGAGTTGTCTTTCATTTTATACACTCAAAGCACTCAATCACATTGAGCCTTTCTGCTCTTACATATATATACGTATTTCCCCTTCAGCTGGGTTTTTAAGGTTCAAGTTGCGTGAGTTGTCTTTCAATTTATACACTTAAAAGCACTCACTCACATTGAGCCTTCTCGCTCTTAAGATATAGCTATATATTTTCTTTCCGCATCTAAGATATAGCCATATTTTCCCTTCTGCAATTTCCCTTCTGCTATGTCCTTAAATTCTGGGTTTTTCCTTCAAGTTGTGTGAGTTGCGTTGCATATACACCACACTCGAGATAGGGAGCATATTTGCATCGAACAATCCCAAGCAAACTCGTGTAGAATCTTATAAAATCGAGCAGTTGATGCACACAATCACATGCCAAAATTTGCTAAAACCCGAGAGACATAGGAGCGCATAGATCCCATGTATAAAAGTTGCAAATTTGACAAAACCAATCGATAAAACACTTTCAAGTTTTCAAAAGAGTCCTGTTTGTTTAAAATCGAGTTTTCCTAAGTGTACAGACTGACCCTTGCGTGCCGGTGCAAGAAAGTCTGCGACGAAAAGAACCCACTTGTCCACAGTCGCCCCAAAAGTCAGATATTTTCAAAACTTACTTCGCTAGTTTGAGAAAGCTAGTTGGCACGCCTTTTAAAGCGACGTAAGCACGAAAAGATTTGCTTCAGGCCTAAGAACCCGGAGACGAGGATTTTCTGTGTCTACAATAACCAAATCAAATTAAGTCCACGAGATCAGGGTAAGACCGCATTCACAACCCCATGGGGCACGTACTGCTATACAGTCATGCCCTTTGGTTTGAAAAATGCCGGCGCAACATACCAGAGAGCTATGACCACGATCTTCCATGATTAGATTCATGAGCTCATAGAAGTGTATGTAGATGATCTCTTGGCAAAATTCAAACCCGATGCACTCATATCGAATGTTTGCAAAAGATTTTCGAAAGGCTTAGACTTTACAAAGTAAAGCTAAACCCTCAAAATTGTGTATTTGGGGTAGGGTCCAGAAAGCTTCTAGGCTTTATGGTGAGCCAAAGGGGTATAGAAGTCGACCCCTCTAAGTGTCGAGCCATCATAGACATGGCTCCACCCTCCAATCTCACACAGATTCGTAGCCTCCAGGGTCGATTACAATCCATTCGCCGGTTTATATCAAACCTGGCGACTAGATGCGAACCCTTCAACAAACTGTTGAGGAAGGGCACTAAATTTTCATGGGATGATGACTACCAAAAGTCCTTCGAAAGACTAAAGGCATACCTAGTTAATCCCCCTGTTTTGAATCCTCCAAAGCAAGGAAAACCTCGTTTGCTTTACATTTCCGTGCATGCGAATGCCTTGGGAGCATTGCTAGCTCAATACGAGGATGACACCCATAAGGAGTATGCCATCTATTATATTTTGAAAACTCTCTTGGCTTACGAAAGGAATTATCAAGCCATGGAGAAGACGTGCTTGGCCCTAGTTTGGGCCTGCCAGAAATTTTGATACTATTTCCTAGATCATGAGATCTGGATAGTGTCCAAGCTCGATGCAATCAAGCATTTATTCCAAAAACCCATTCTCACTGGTAGATTGGGCAAATGGCAACTCCTTCTAATGGAGTATGACCTGAAATAACATCACCAGATCTCCATTAAGGGGCAAGCCCTAGCAGACTACGTGGCTGAGTTCCCCCTGGAAGACGCATATCCCACATTTGATAAAATGCCTAATGAAGGCATATTGCAAAACCATTTTCAAAACCACATTTTGGCAAACTCTTTCGAAAACCAAGTGTGGAAAATGCACTTCGATGGGGCATGAAACCAATGAGGGGCTGGTGTTGGGGTCATCCTCATATCCCCTGAAAAGGGTGAGATTCCCATAGCAATCCGCCTAGATTTTGAATGTTCCAACAACATAGCTGAGTATGAAGCACTCATACAAGGCTTAAGGGTTTCGAAAACTCTAGGGGCATCATGCATCGAGGTCTTTCGAGATTTGCTCCTTGTTATAAACCAGGTTTTGAAATTTTGGCAAGTACGTAACGAAAAACTACTTCCATATCACGAGTTGGCCACTCGATTGGTTGAGTCATTCCAATCGTGTAAACTCACACACGTAGGAAGAGAGGATAATGGCATTGCCGATGCCCTCTCCTCCTTGGGCTCAGCCCTAAAGGTCGATCCCATCTCAGGGACCCGATCTTTAGAAATATGGCATGCGCCCAACCCATCCACACACGATTCAGATATTTGCCAAAATAACCCATCATGTTGGGATTCGTCGAGGATGCCACATCCAAAGATAAGGCATTCATCCGAAAAAATTCTACTCGATACACCATTCTGGGTGGGGTTTTATACAAAAAAAGTTTTACCGGCATCCTACTAAGATGTGTCGATCTAGAGGAGGCTAGGACTATTATATATGAGTTCCACGATGGAGAATGTGGAGGTCATGTTAATGCCAACATGATGGCAATGAAAATACTTAGAGCGGGCTATTTTTGGTCCACCCTGAAAAAGGATTGTCACGATCATGTTAGGAAGTGTCATCCATGTCAAGTGCATGGACACGCCATTCATATCCCTTCATCTTCATTGCATTCCGTGGTCAGCCCCTGGCCATTTACCATGTGGGCGTTTGATATCGTAGGCCCGATATTTCCAAAGGCATCGAATGGGCATAGATTCATTTTAGCAGCCACTAAGTATTTCTCCAAGTCGGTGGAAGCCATCTCCCTGACCAACGTACAGGGGCAACATGTGGTGGCTTTCATTAGGAGGAATATTTTGGCTCTATTTGGGGTTTCAAGAGACCTTGTGTCCGATAATGGCACCCCATTCAAAAACGAGCGGATGGTTAAGTTGTGCAACATGTATGGCATAACTCACCACTTCTCCTTGCCCTACTACCCTCAGGGCAACGGCCAAGCCGAAGCCACGAATAAGACTCTCATTAGCATAATTGAGAAGACTTTAGAGAAGGGTAGGACGTGGCACGAGAAGCTGGATGAAGCCTTATGGGCTTATAGGACTTCCATCCGGACTCCCACAAATGCCACACCATTCGAATTGGTCTATGGCACAAATGCCATTCTTCCCATTCATACGCAATTGCATTCATTCCGTACATCCATTGCGCTCGACCTCCCCCTAGAGACGCTTCAGCATGCTAGGATGGCTGAACTAGATTTGCTAGATGAGAGGCAACTCCTTGCTATGGATCATGCTCGTGCATACCGGTAAAGGATAACCCGACATTATGGCAAACACATGAGACCTCGCCACTTTGAAGTGGGAGATCTGGTTTTGAAAATCATCCACTATCGTGGCCCACATCCACTTGGAATGTGGCGCCCCAAGTGGGATGGACCCTATGTTGTACGTGCAACCACCACGAATAACTCATATTGGTTGATCGATGTAGAAGGTAGGAATTTAGCAGATCCTATCAATATTCAATACTTAAAGAAGTATTATGTGTAGGATTTGGGTTAAATTCCCCATTTTCGAAAACCCTTAGGGATAGCTGCTTTGAAGCTTCGAAAGTAAGGTTCAAAGGCAAATTGTGTGACCTTGAGTGAGAGAATTCGCACTTGTGAAAGAGTGGAGTCTTCCAAACACGTGGTTACATTTCAAAATCCTTCTTCTTACAAAGAAAGGCCTAGTTCAATATAGCAATATACTTGCAAGTAGTACGTGCTATTTCTAAATAGGCTGATCTGGAATGGATCGAGTGTGACCTTGGGATAAGTCCTCCCCTCTTCTCTTCTCCTTCCAAAAGGAAAATGGCCAAAACAAAGGGAATTCCCCGTCAAAAGATCTCTTTCCCAAAGAAAGAAACTAGAACCAAAGAGAAAAATTCGATTCTTTTATGGAAAAGAGGGATTAAAGAAAAAATACTCCCAAAGGGAGACCCTCTATGAAAAAAAAGGAAAAAAGGCCAAAAAGCTCAAAAAAGAGCAGTTTTTCGCATTCTATGCCTTAAACCACGGGACGCTTCAGAAGGGATCGTGGTATCTCTTTCCCATCCCTGGCTTATCCCAAGTAAAGCATGGTTCATTTTGAGGAATCCTAAAGTAAAAATAGGATTTACTTACTTGAATTTCATTTTGTTTGAGAATTCGACGTTTCGAGTAAGACGTAGGAATCTTGAAATGTAGCTTGTTTTCTTATAAAACCTCCGCTAGAGTAGCGAGTGTCAAGACTCAAGCAAAGGCAAACACGAAGAGCTCGAGATTCTTAGGATTGAGGCTCAAAGCAGTGTTCCCTTTTTGTAAATAGATTTTGAAAAATCGAACATCAAGCAGCATAGGGTCTGCTCACTTGGAGCAACAGGCCTTGGTAAGTCTCAAGAGTTCGACCATATATGGTCTCTAGGAGGTCGCCATTCTTGGCGTCCCATCCATATCATGCATCTGCATATCCACACATGGACACCTGCATAACATGATCCCGTTTAGGACCAGATTCCATACATATCCCTTTGGCATGATATCTCCTCCTATCAGGGTTTAAAAGAGAGATTTTGCTAAAAATTGGGACGATCCCATATTTTCGTGGATAGATCTAGGGAGACATCGAAAGGGGTGTTGTCGTCTTTGCCCTTATCCAAATAAATTTGGATAATGCCAAAGAGGGGCATCTGTAAACACCCCAAAATCCCACGATTTTCCGAAAACACCTGGTTTTACAAAAGCTACCCCAAAGGGCTATTTTAAGTCTAGAAACCCAGGAGCCTTCCAGGCAACCCTGTACATATGTTTAAACTATACATGTTTTAAAATATGTATTATATAGTTTTAAAACCTTTAAAAAGGTGTTTTGAAACCCCGCAAAGTAACTTGGCCTGATGAAAGCAGGACCAGAGGAGCGAAAGAGAGCCCAGAATTGGAGCATATGTCGAGCCCGGCACATCAACTCTCGTATCAGAATCATCCCTGAAATCTCGGACATCCAAGCCCCTGTTATTCACAAATCTATCGAAATGATCTTCGGAAGCTGAAAAGAGGAGCGGATGATAATGTTGGCGAAGACCCAACGCAAGACGGAGTAGTGATGATGTCAGGCCCCACACAAACCGTTCGTTTCAAACATACCATGAAGGAGTTAGAAATTCAGATTTAGATCGGATCTGGACCATATATATCCATATCCAAATCCAAACATGTATATGGATTTGGATTTGGATTTGGATCCAAAGATCCAATCCAATATCCACATCCATGGCCCACATCACCTTCTCATAAATGGAGGTGGGGCCCACAAGAAATTCACGTAAAAAGCTTGGGTATGAGAGAGAATGGGGGATGAAATATGAGTGAGAATATGATAGGCTTGACTTCTGTGTCAAGTTTTGGGTTAATCATGTGGGTTTAGCATAATGAGTGTGGGTTTAAGCTTGTAT
Source organism: Brasenia schreberi (assembly GCA_036023115.1). Classification (NCBI taxonomy): domain Eukaryota; kingdom Viridiplantae; phylum Streptophyta; class Magnoliopsida; order Nymphaeales; family Cabombaceae; genus Brasenia; species Brasenia schreberi. The sequence continues at coordinate 2,004,684 of JAYKKT010000039.1, forward strand.
GCACCTACACCTAACCTGGGGCTGCACCAACATGCTGCAACTAGGTCCATGGGTCGAAGGCAAAGGGATGCTTCTAAACCTAACCCCAAGCTAACCCACCTTACCTAGCCGTTCCCCCCTAAACCCGATCCATTCCTAGCCTAATCCCCCTAACCTCACCCTAATCCTAGCCTAAACACCTAACCCACTTCCTTAATCCTTCCCTAATCCTAGCCTAATCACCTAACCCACTTTCTTAATCCTTCCCTAAACCTAGCCTAATCCCCCTAACCTCACCCTAATCCTAGCCTAAACACCTAACCCACCTAACTAAGCCCTAAACCACTAAACCAACCCACCTAAATGCCTAGCACACCATATCCCCAAACCACCCAAAACAAATATCTGGCCCACCTAAATATCTAGCACACCATACCCCCAAAGCACCACCACCAAACCAGCCCAACCGACCCCCAATACCATCCTAGCCACCGACCCCATTAAACCTATAAATACCCCTCCCATGCATGCGGGTTGGAGGTCTTTGGCTCCCAAAAATCTGGGATTTCTTCCCCCCCTTGGTCCTACCTTCTCCCCTCTTGGAACTCGGCCAACACCACTCCACGCCACCTTCCACCTGCTGCACCCGGCCAACACCATTCCATGCCACCAGCCTTTCCATTCGGCCAGGCCTCTTCCACCCGCCACCTTCACTCATCCGGCCAGCTTCCTTCCACGGTTTCCCTTAGGTAAGCCTCACCTCTCACTCTCCCCTCCTCCTCCATCTCATCCCCTAGGCCGACTCCACCAGCACCTCCACCTTCTCTCGCCACCCCACAACATCTACCACTCCAACCGGCTGCACCACCTGCCCCTCTTCCCTTAGCCAGCCGTGCCTTACAACCACCTTACCTTTCCCTAAGACCTACCCCAAGCCTTAGTGACAGCCCCTAGCTAACACCCTAACCTCCCTCAACTCACTCCACATCCCCCTTTTGTTGCGCCTTATACCCGAACTTCTCCCATTCGGCCAACACCAACACATCACACCCGGCCAGCACCTCCCACTCACCGCGCCCATCCAAGGAGCTCCCTCTTGCATCCCAAGGCGACTCACTAGGCCAAAGCCAAGCAAGTCACACCCGGACCAGCTATACGTAAGTGCCTAACTCGGTCCTTGTTATAGACTTGCTTATGCTTAATTAAATTTGATACGGGGTTGTAATAATGGAGCATTGTCTCCCCCCGCTTGTAATAATGTGGTTTGGCACACCCACACACACGTGCACTTGAGCCTATTCCGCTCTTAGCTGCATACGATTTTGATACACACACGAGCCTAATCAGCCCTTAAGATATAGCTATACTTATGTATATTTAAGTTGCGTGGGTTTTATTAAGTTGTGTGTGTTGTCTTTCAATTTTCACACACACACATTGAGCTTTCGCTCTTATTCCCAAGACCCTAGTAAGGGCCGTATTGCAATTTCATTTTGGGGTGTTTAAATTCATGTCGTGTGCGTAGTATTTCAATTCTACACTCACACACATTGAGCTTTCGCTCTTACTCCCAAGACCTTAGTCAAGGCCTATTGCAATTATATTTGGGTTTCATTTAAGTTGTGTGCATAGTATTTCAATTCTACACTCACACACATTGAGCTTTCGCTCTTATTCCCAAGACCTTAGTCAAGGCCTATTGCAATTATATTTGGGTTTCATTTAAGTTGTGTGCATAGTATTTCAATTCTACACTCATACACATTGAGCTTTCGCTCTTATTCCCAAGACCTTAGTCAAGGCCTATTGCAATTATATTTGGGTTTCATTTAAGTTGTGTGCGTAGTATTTCAATTCTACACTCACACACATTGAGCTTTCGCTCTTACTCCCAAGACCTTAGTCAAGGCTATATTGCAATTATATTTGGGTTTCATTACAAGTCGTGTGAGTTGTCTTTCAATATACACACAACACCCATGCACACATTGGCGACCTTCGGGCCCATATATATTATAAGTATTTCCCTTCGGCTATGTCTTTTAGATTTGGGTTTTAAGGTTCAGCAGTGTGCGTAGTCTTTACATATATACACTACACACACCTGCACAATTGAGCCTTTCCGCTCTTAAGATATAGCCATATTTTCCTTTTGCAATTTCCCTTTTGCAAATTTACATTAAGTCATTTCCCTTCCACATTGTCTTTCAATTCGGGTTTTCCCTTTGGAGTTGTGTGAGTTTGCATTGCATATACGCCATACCATGAGTTAGGATGCATATTGCATCAAAGCGAACCCCACACTCCCGCTAAAAAATATCCCAACTTAGGTCACTTGCGCACACACCTAGTTGGCCCGAAAAGAGATAAAAAGAAAGACATAGGCACGTGCAAATCCCACGTGTAATAAAATCTGAAAATCATACATACAAAGCCCCCAAACACTTAGGGTATTTTTCTAAGAGGTTTACATGCTAAAAGACTTTGCCAAGCGTACAGACTGACCCTTGCGCATCGGTGTAAGAAGGTCTGCGACGAAAAGAGCTCACTTGCTCACAGTCGCCCCGATAAAAGTCATATTTTAAAAACTTATTTCACTAGCTTAAGCAAGCTAGCTGCATGCCCTTTTGCTAAAATATGACTTAGACACACAAAGAGATTCGCTTTGGGCCTAAGAACCAGAAGCGAGGATTTTTCGTGTCCACAATATCCCTCAAGGTATTTAAAGTCGGCATGACTTCTACGTTATGCGAGAATCTCTACCGAAAGCAGTTCGCTAACTCTTCAAAAGTTGCGAACTGGCTAAGGTCGTAGGAAGCCAACCATTTGGCAGTTGTGCCCTTGAGGGACAAAGGGAACCAATACACCCATTTCATCGAGTCCTTCTTTTTCTTATGGGCTCGACGAGAGAAAAGTTGCAAGTGAGACCTAGGGTCTCCCATGCCGTCATACCGATGGAAGTTCGATATTTCATCTTCACTGTCTGTTTCATAGTCCACAGGCAAGAAATTAGATAGGGCGTAACTCCTTTTCTCTTTATTTTGCCCTCTCAGCAGTTGTTGTAGGGCTTTATGGTCCTTGTGTGTGAAGGACTCATGGTATTGGTTACCTTCCATTGCGGAAGTCTCTTTGTGTTTGCGAGGTTTTTCAAACTTTTTCTTGGCCTTTGGTTCGCCATTTGACGAACATGAGTCACCTACTTCAGCCTCTTGGCTAAGAGCAGCGATCTTGGCCTCGAAATCCCTTCTCAAATCCTCAATCTCTTCTAGTTTGTTTTGTTTTTTCGAAAACCTCCTAGAGTGAGAACTTGATGCGCATGAGTCGTGGCTAGATACCTCTTGAGAGCCTGGACTCGACATGCTTCAATGCTTTTTCAAAATTCCTAAATATGAAATGCAACAAACAAAGTTAAAACACTTTCTTTGAAAAAAAAATTCAAGATGTTTTTCTACATGAACTGACTCTACACAAGGCCCAACTCCCACCGGGCGTGCCAAAACCTGTAGACACGAAAAATTCTCACTTCTGGTTCTTAGGCCCGAAGTGAACCTTTTCGTGTGTTTAAGTCGTTTTTATAACAAGGGCGTGCCAGCTAGCTTACTCAAGCTAGCGAAGTAAGTTTTCAAAATCTGACTCTTTCGGGGAAACTGTGAGCAAGTGAGCTCTTTTCGTCGCAGACCTTCTTGCGCCGATGCGTAAGGGTCAGTCTGTATGCTTGGAAAAGTTGTTTTAAATAGATAACCTCTTTGAAAATATCCGAAGTGTTTGGGTTTTGTGTTTGTTTGTTTGCAAGTTTTATTTCACGTGGGATTTGCACGTGCCTATGTCTTTCACTTTTATGCTTTTTAGGGCCAACTAGGTGTGTGCGCAAGTGACCTAAGTTGGGTGATTTTTGCACGGGAGTGGGGTTTGCTTTGATGCAATATGCGTCCTAACTCGTGGTATGGTGAATATGCAATGCAAACTCACACAACTCCAAGGGAAATCCCGAATTGAAAGACAATGCTTAAGGGAAATTGCGTAATGTAAATTGCAAAAGGGAAATTGCAAAAGGGAAATATGGCTATATCTTAAGAGCGGAAAGGCTTAATTGTGTAAGTGTGTGTTGTGTATATATGGAAAGACTACTCACACAGCTGAACCATAAAACCCAAATCTTAAAGACATAGCGGAAGGGAAATACGTATAATATATATGGGCCCGAAGGTCGCCAATGTGTGCGTGGGTGTTGTGTATATATGTAAAGACAACTCACACAACTTGTAATGTAAAACCCAAATATAATTGCAATATGGCCCTTACTAGGGTCTTCGGAATAAGAGCGAAAGCTCAATGTGTGTGAGTGTAGAATTGAAAGACCACGCACACGACTTGAAGGAAAACCCAAATAAAATTGCAATATGGCCCTTACTAGGGTCTTGGGAATAAGAGCGAAAGCTCAATGTGTGTGAGTGTGGAATTGAAAGACCACGCACACGACTTGAAGGAAAACCCAAATAAAATTGCAATATGGCCCTTACTAGGGTCTTGGGAATAAGAGCGAAAGCTCAATGTGTGTGAGTGTGGAATTGAAAGACAACACCCACGACTTGTAATGGAAAACCCACGCAACCGAATATATATAAATATAACTATATCTTAGGGGTTGTCAAGGCCCGTGTGTGCCAAAAAGAGTGTGCAGCTAAGAGCGGAAAGCCTCAAGTACACGTGTGTGTTGGTGTGTCAAAACCACATTATTACAATCGGGGGGAGACAACGCTCCATTATTACAACCCTGTATCAAAATTTAATTAAATATAAGCAAGTTCATATAATGGACCGAGTTAGGCACTTACGTGTAGCTGGTCCGTGTTCAACCTGCTTGGCTTTGGCCTCATGAGTCACCTTGGGCAGCCGAAGGGGAGCTCCTTAGGTGGATGTGGGCGACATATAGGGGTGCTGGCCGGGTGGTATCTTGATGTTGGCCGAGTGGAAGGAGCGGCAGGTAGGGGTGCTGGCCGAATGGAAGGTGTTGGCTGAATGGATGGAAGATGGTGTTGGGGAGTGGTGAAGGCAGGCTGGGAAGTGGATGACTAAGGGAGGTGTTGATCTAGGAGCTAAGGTGGGTGGTATTGAGGGAAGGTAGTGTGGTATGGTGTAGGTCGGCCGGGTGTATGGGAGAAGGGAAGGATGAAGGTTGGCGAATGGATGGGAGTGTGCGGCTGGGAAAGAAGGAGGTGAAGGGTTAGATGGGGTTGAGGTGGGGTACTAACCGTGAATGGAGGTGGTGCTGGTGGATGGAAGTGGTGGTTGGCTGGTAGTGGAAGAAGAGTGGCAGCCGAAGGGTGGAGCTCCTCGCCGAAGATGGAAGATGGTGGAGTCAGTTGAAGTGGAGAGGTGGTGGTTGGGTGGAAGGAGTGGCGGTGGAATAGCAGGTCTTTGGAGCTTGGAGGGAGTGGGGGTGAGAGTGCAGGAGAGAGAGTGGAATCCGCAAGGAAGGGGGGTCTTTATAGGCTAGAAATGGGATGGGTCAGTTAGGGGGGTATGGGTCAGATATTTGTAATAAGATGGGCATGGGAAGTGGTTTGGGGTAGGTCGGTTAGGGGGGGCTGGTTAGTGGTTTAGGGTAGGTCGGTTAGGTGGGCTGGGACTTAGTGGTTAGGGGTTTAATTAGGTGCACTAAGGTGGGTTTAGGCTTAGTTGGTTAGGGTCTAGGTGGTCTAGCTAGGTGAGGTTGGGGCGGTTTTGGGTGAGAATGGCTAGGTTTGGGTTAGGTTTTTAGGGGAGATGGCTAGGTGAGGTGGGCTAGCTTAGGGCTAGGTTTAGGAACCCTCCTTAGCGCAGGTTCCTTGCTCCATTTGCAGCCATGCCCAAGTTGGTGCAGCCCCAGGTCAGGTGTAGGTACATACAAGCTTAAACCCACACTCTAGGCTAAACCCACAAGGTTAACCCACCCTTGACCAAAAGTCAAGCCTACCAACTTTCTCACTCATACTTTATCACCCTTTTTCTCTCTCTATCCAAGCTTTTCACGTGAAATGGTGTGGGCCCCTCACCTCCATTTATGAGAAGGTGATGTGAGCCATGGATGTAGATATTGGATTTGGATCTTGGGATCCAAATCCAAATCCAAATACATGTTGGGTTTGGATCTGGATATATATGGTCCAGATCCGGCCCAAATCTGATTTTTTGATTCCTTCATGGCATTTCGAAACTAACGGTTTGTGCGGGGCCTGACTTCATCAGTACTCCGTCTTGCGTTGGGTCTTCGCCGACATTGTCGTCCGCTCTTCTTCTCACCTTCCGGAGTTCATTTTGAACAAATTTCTGATATCTGGGGCTTGGATGTCTGAGAATTTGGGGATGATTTTGATACGAGAGTTGATGTGTCGGGCTTGAAGTATGCTCCGGGTCCGGGCACTCCTTTGCCTTTTCGGTCCTACTTTCGTCAGGCCAGGCTGCTTTCGGGGTTTCAAAACACCTTTTTAGGTCTAAAACTATATGTATACAGTTTTAAAACGTATATATGGTTTCAACATATGTACAGGGTTATCTGGAAGGCTCTTGGGTTTCCAAACTCAAAATAGCCTTTTGGGGCTGCTTTTGCAAAACCAGGCATATTTGAGAAAATTGTGGGATTTTTTGGTGTTTACAAGATGACATCCACATATTTCCAACAAGACCAAATTCACTAAATTTAGAATTCTAAGCACCGAGATATAAGCTCATCTTTGAGCCTCTGTATTTTTATGATAGAATAGTTCCGAGTGTCTGAGCAGAGGCAATTCTTTGAATTAATTCTGCAACATCATAATCATGAATGTAAATCTGAAAAATGTCCTAGACTCTCCACATCTCAGGATTAGTCATGTAAAATTTTGGTGATTTTTTGAGGTTTTTAAGGTATTCCAAGAGATTCGGAAAACAAGTCTTGAAAACAAAATTTTTTGTTTTTCAGAACTTATACATTTTGAACTTGAAAACTAAATGTACTAGTTTGTTACTTTGCAACACCTTGTTTTCATGTGAGTTTGAAATATCACCTACCTATTTGGAATCCTTAAGCACTTAGGCTGACCCTTGAGCACCAGTTTAAGAAGATTGTAAACACCAAAAATAAAAATATTTTCAAAACTCCCAAATTCGAAAATCAATTTAAAACCTTTATGACCTTCCAATTCGAAAATCCCAACTTTTAAAAGTTTAAGTCTTTTGGGAACATTTCAAAATAAAGGTTTTAAATTCAAGTTAAAAAGCCCATGGATTTCAAAGCAAATCAGACGAACAGGTGAGACCCAATCCAAATCCACATCGAGACCAATTCCAAAAGCGAATGATGGACTGAGTGAGGAGCCTATCCTATCCAAATAAAGCAAGCAGATCAAATAGGATATGAAGATCAAAGTTGGATAAGAAGATCAAGACTAACAGATGGATAAGATTAGACTGAGATTATGGATAGGATTCACATGATGGATCACTTCAAATCATGAAGGCAATTCAAGTTCAAATCAAGGGCTAAGATGGATCATCCTTCATCAAATGAATTGGGTTTTAAAATGTTAAATTTGAAGAACTACCAAGGCTACATCTAGCCCATAAGGTGAATCAAGTCAATGGTCTACACCATCCCTAGTTGGCCAAGAGGGTGCACCTGGTTGAGCCTAGACAAGGCCGAATGAACTCAAGGAACCAGCCCACATGGGGCTGGTCTATATCATCACAAGGGGACCACTCAACCTTGGATCAAGGGCTAACATCTTGCATTTTGTGGAAGCTTGCCTATCTTGGGGAGTTAGTGAGAGAGGGAATCGGAAGTTTAGCAAGGAGGTGTTGTACCTTCCTTAGGTCGTGGGCTGCAAGGGAGTGAAGTAAGAGAGGGGAGAGTGGGGTAGGTCTAGGCTAAAGGCTGCACATTGACTGTGAGTGAGATTGAGTCAAGGAAGAAGGGAGTGCCGAATTCCTCTTCTCCTTTAATTCAATTTGAAAGGGGTTGTATTAATGGAGCCTTGTCTCCCCCATTGTTGTAATAATGATTAGATTTGTTGATTTTTCATTCTCACATATGCAGTCCATGTGTTTGTTTATGCGATTCTTCCCCAATGTATTCTATAGAACACTTTATACTCTATATCCCTCTATGCTTAAGCTTATATACATATTTCCCTTCAGCAATTTTAATTCATCATGTTGTGCTGTTGCAATTTCAATTCGTGTGAATTTGCATCATGTATGTTTCTAAAAATCTGAAAACTGGTTTTCATCATCTCCGTATACGTTGATTGCTTTATTTTTAATTCTCGAACCTCTACTCCAATTGCTCTGAACTTTGCATACATAATCTAGACATATAGGCCCACTTCTAATAAAATTTACAAGAATTTTAGGGTCGTCCAACCTCATAATTAAAATTATGCAAAATTGAAACAATTTGTGCAAATTGTCTGTTCAACTAGTTTTCCTACAACAAATCTTGGGTTTTCATCCCATAACTCTATTTGTAGGTCTCCAAAATCGATGAATTTTGATTCATTGGAAAGCTGATATCCATAGCTTTCCATCAAGATCAAATTCATTAAATTTGGAACTCTGAGTACTTAGATACAGGCTCATCTTTGATTCTCTATATTTCTATGACAGAACAGTTCTGGGTGCCTGAGTAGAGGCCATTTACATATTTAATTTTGCATCAATACAACTCCGAATCACGATCTTAAAATTGCTACAGACTTTCCCATCTCATGATTAGTCCTGTTAAATTTTGATGATTTTAGAAGATCTGTAAGGCACTGAAAACGATTCGGGAAGCAAGTCCTGAAAATAGAACTTTCTGTTTTTCAGAACTTGTTCATTTCAAAGCTTTAAATCAAGTGCACTCATTCTTTCTTGAACATACACTTCATCTTCATGTGAATTGGAGTATATCATCTTTAAATTTGAAGTTTCTAAGCACTTAGGCTTACCCTTGAGCGTCGGTTCAAGAAGGCCTAAAGCGAAAAGAGTTCGCTTAGCCCAATCGCCAATTGAAGTCAGATTTGTTTATACTTTGCCAGTTTTTGAAAACTAGATAGCACGCTTGCACAAGAGTAGATTGGAAATTATCATTTCAAGTCTCTACATAGGCTTGGAGTGAAAATTTCGTGTCTACATAATTGGCACGCCCGATGGGACTGGAGCCTTGAGAAACTTCAAACTTAGGTGAAAAATCTCCAATTCAAAGCTTTTTAAAATCGTGGTGTTCATAGCTCTTTTGTGCATAAATTGGTTTCAAAAACAGTGTCAAGCATGGATGATTCATCTGAAAACAAGCCGAGGAAATCCTCATCACATGTCTTAAAACTATTTTCCAAATCTTCTAAAACCCGAGATGAAGAACTTGCTTCCCTAAGGGAAATAATGAGGGAAATGGAGAGAAAAAATCGATGCCCTAAGCCAAAAGGCCAAGGCACATAGATCACATGAAAATCCATCTCGGGTACATAGAGAGAAAAAGCATACTTGGAAAACCAAATTGAGCTCAGAATCCGATGAAGGAAATGCAGCAAGTGCTGAGATTGAATAATCTAACCTTGCCCATCCTCCAAGCATCCCATTTTTCATTGAAAAACAAAAAAAAGTTTTTTATGTTTTGAAAGACCAAAAAAAATTGGAAAATCTTCGAAAATAAAAAAAACTTGAAAATAAAAAATTTGAAATTCCAAAAATTGAAAATGAAGTCCACATTTTCGAGCACACAAGTAGAGTGGAGCGTGAGCTATTGCCACCTCGGGATGCCTGCAAGGATGCTTGCTCTCACCATGAAAAGGTAGAAAAGCTTGAAAAAGGTATGTTCGAATCTCATTCCCCCATAAACTTCCTACTCGATACTCTCCTTCTTAGTGTAGGATCGAAAATTCATTTATATACATTTGATGCATCGAATCACACTCATGTACCTACAAACCCACTCAATGATTCCCAGAATGTGGATTTTCAAGGTGCGCCGAATGTCCTACACCAAGAAAAGGAATTTCAACAAGAAATACAAAATAAAGTTCAAAATATGGTAGATATGGTTACTCCTAAGGCATGCATCGACATCCTAGGTATACTTAACCCTACCATGCATAAACAAGTCTCCTCGAGCCTAGGCTTGTATCATGAACCTGAGCCTATGGCCATAAACCTTCATAAGTCCACCAAGGGACCGATCATGGTTTCTCTTGGAATCCCTACCTCTCCAAAGTGCAAGGGATCAAGCATGTTTTCCCTTTGCACTCAAATAAACACAAGTTGTCCACCCCTAGGGGCACCATGGGTTGCACTTAGGATCAATCCCAAGCTGTCTAGGGTCACATATACCCTAGGGGCACCCAAGTCCAATCCATCCAAACCTAGGGTCGTGTGTCCCCTAGGGAAGCCCAAGTCATCCCCAACCCCTATCTATAAGACCCTAGCAAAGTCAAAACATGTGTACAAACCTGACATGGATGACACCAAGTTCCAAGGCCATCCGCTTTACAAAAAATTTTCAAAACTCAAGAAGCCTTGGAACATGATGTTAAACATAGGACAACACCCTATCAAGGCCTAGGAACCCATAACCAAGGTCGTTTAGAACCAATTTTACCAAGTCCAAACCCAAGTCGATATGGAGTGGGCTATACCCCATCCATGCCCCCTGAGCCACCACCTAAGACCACTTGGGTCAAGGGTGCCCTAGGACCTCCTAAAATCGAGACCTATGACTTAAACCTCTTGTTTAGAGCCTAATTCATAGTGTTTTCTTTGTAAGTTTGATGGAAGACCCCTCCATATCCAAAAACCCAAAAAAATATATATTTGCAAAAGCCAAAAAAATTTTGAAAATCCTCAAAACCCAAAAACATTTGAAAAATCTGAAAATTTCAAAAAGATATGGTTTATGTTCCTTCTCCTAGCCTTTGTTTACAAAAAGCCAAAAAAATCGAAAACTTCAAAAATTCCAAAAAGAATATGGTTTATGTTCCTTCTCTTTGTTTGCAGAAAACCAAAAAAATTGAAAAATTTGAAAATCCCAAAAAGAGAGTCTTCTACATTCAGCCTTCTAGTTCTCATTTCAAAAAAAACAAAAAAATTGAAAAATTTGAAAATTCCAAAAATATTGGCCATGTACAAAGCCCATTTTAGAGTTATTCAAAAATTGTACATATCCCTAAACTAAAATCGTGCATCCACAACTACACTAACAATTCTCTAGAAATTAAAGTGCTTGAGAATGATCAAAGCAAGGAGGAAGATCCTCTCATCCATGAGGAAGATCAAGCTTCCGAGCTTCCTGAATTTCATAGAATCATTGACTTCGAAAAACCTTCAAAATCCGTAGGAGGGGATTTTGTAAAAATCAACCTAGGGAGTGAGTCTAATCCAAAGTGTGTCAAGACAGGTGCATGTTTGCATGAGCATGGAAAAGCATCATTCATTGCATTCTTGAAATCCTATGTTGATGTATTTGCATGGACCTATGAAGACATGCCGGGTTTAGACCCAAGAGTCGTAGAAAATCATCTACCCTTAGAACCCAATGTAAAACCAGTGAAACAAAAGCTTAGAAAAATCCATCCCAATGTTCACTCCCAAGTAAAAGAGGGTTTATAAGATCTTTTAAAAGCTAGATTTATAAAACCCATTGCTTATTTGGAATGGCTTTCAAATGTTGTTGTGGTTTGAAAAGCCAATGGGAAAATTCAAATTTGCATTGATTTTAGAAATTTGAACAAAGCTACTCCAAAAGATAATTTTCCTCTTCCAAACATTGATTTGATAGTGGATAGCACTATTGTAAATACCCCAAAATCAAATGATTTTTCAAAACAAACACCTGGTTTGAAAATCCATTTCAAAAACAAGTGTGAGTTTTCGAAAACCCAAGAGTTCCAAAAGCTTTAAACTTCTGTTAAAAACCCTTTCGAAGTATGAATTTCTTAAACTCGGGCCAAGTCCCAATTTTGTAAATAGCCAAGTCAAACAGGTGGAGCCTGATCGAAAAGCAGCTCCAAAAGCAGGTCCAAAAGCCTAGAATTCAACCTAGCCTGATGAAAGCAGGATCAAAAAGCAAAAGGAGAGCCCAAGCCAGAAGCAAACTTCAGCCCTAAAGTATGAAAAGCAAAGCCAAAACACCAAATAAAATCATCAGAAATCCAAGCCAAAGCTTGAAATTCCAAAAATCAGACAAAATGAAGTCAAGAAGGTGAGAAGGAGATCGGACGAAAAGGTTGGGGAAAACCCAGCCCAAGACAGAGCATTAATGAAGCTAGGGCCCGCGAAAACCGTCTGTCTCGAAACGCTAAGAAGGATTGAAGAAACGAAAATTTGGATTGGATCTAGACATAAATATCCAGATCTAGATCTAAATAGTGTTTGGATCGGATTTGGAACTCAAGATCCAAATCCAAAGTCCAAACCCAAGACCCAACCCCTTGCCTATAAATAGAGGTGAGGGGGGTACAATCTCACGTGAACTTCAAGTGGAGGCTTGGGGAGAGAGAGTGCATAAAGTAGGAGAGAGAAAAATGATGGGCTTGATATTTTCAAGTGGGTTAGCCTTGTGGGTTTGATCAAGGGTGTGGGTTCAAGCCATGTATGGACCTAGACCTAACCAAAGGGTTGCACCAACATGAAGAACGACTGCAAAATGGCGTGGATCAAGGATGGGGTGCACATGGTGGACCGACTCCAAGAGGTAGGTCTCTCAACCTCACCCTAACCTAGCCCACTTCACCTAACCGACCACACTAAACCTAACCCAAACCTAACCTAGACTTAACCCCTTTCACCTAAACCGACCTAGACTTCACCAAACCGACTCCCTTAAAACCCACCTAAACCTAACTCAAACCGCACCCTAGCTGGACCATCCTCACCCCAAAACCCACCTACCTAACCCACGGCTAAACCTAGTCCAGCCACCCCCTAACCGACCTAACCTAATTCTAACCGAGTGCAGCCAGCACTCAGTTTTTGCATCACGTTTCCTTAGCCAACAACCGGCCTGCACCTGGTGCAACGCCATATCCCTAACCACTCACGCCCCATACTCCCTACCTGCCACCCGCACCTTGTCACCCGCACTCGTCTGCCGCTACACACCCCGGCTACCCCAACTCCCGCACCATCTTCTAGCCCCAGCCACTCGTCATATCCCTAGCCACACTATTGTACACTCCTGCCTGCCACCGTCCCACGACCCAGCCTGCTACTTTCCCTTGCCTTCTCCCTACCGCCTGCCATCCCCCAACCATAACATCTCGCCTGCCACACCCCATATCCCAGCTGAACCACCCTTCATCCCCCTAGCAGCTCCCGCACCATCTTCTAGCTGCAACCAACACCCGTTGCGCCCCAACACCCCACTGTCCTGAATCCACCTGCTGCAGTGCCCCGGCGCCCCTACTGCACACGCCATCTGCCTCGCCTTGCGCGATGCCCCAAGCCAGCACCCTACTTCCCTAGCACCACACTAACACCCCAACCCACCTTAGCCGTGACCCACCTAACTCCCATCCCACTTGACCTAATACACCTCCCACGGCCCAAACTAACCTAGACCTAACTAGGACCATACCCATAGTGAACTTGGCCGAACTAAGCCCATCCTAAACCCCCAAGCACTTGGCTACCCCAAGCAAAACCCAAGCCTAAACTCTCACGTCTAGACCCACTTAGGGAGACCTATCTATTGGCTGCCATGGAGGACGGACCCGAGCAACTTGAGAGGAAAAGCCGACCACGTGTAAGTGTTTAAATTTGGTTTTTACCTTACTCATTTGATATTAAATTCAATTCGATATGGGGTTATAATAATGGAGCGTAGTCTCCCCCCGAAATGTAATATTTGTGCTTGATACACAAGACACACACGTACACTTGAGCCTTATCGTTCTTAATCATACACAAGGGACACCCACGTGCACTTGAGCCTTTCCGCTCTTAATTGCACACGATTGCACACACATTGAGCCTTTTCGCTCTTAAGCTAAAGTATATATTTCCATTCGGGAATTTACTTTTGTGAAAGCTGTGTGAGTTGCAATTCAATTTGGGTTGTTACATTCAAGTCGTGTGAGTTTGTCATTTAAATTTCACACTTACACACACATTGAGCCTTTCTGCTCTTAAGCTAAAGTATATATTTCCCTTTAGGTATTTACTTTAGTGCAAGTCGTGTGAGTTTGTCATTTAAATTTCACACTTACATACAAAAGCACTCGAGCCTTTCCGCTCTCCACTCTCACACACATTTTGAGCCTTTGTTGCTCATAGGATATAACATACTTATATATTTTCAAGTTGTGTGAGTTTACTTCACGTCGAGCTGCATTTCCCTTTGTGTGGATTTACATTAAGTTGTGTGAGTTGCTTTCAATTCGAGCCTAGCTCACATCATCATCTCAAAACCCAAAAATATTTGTGCATCTTTTCATTCGTTAGCTTCCAAAAGTGCCCCGAATCTATGCACAAACCACGTTGAAAATAGGTCACTTGTACACACATATCCGGCCTAAAAAGCTAAAAACTCAAAAACTTAGGTGCATCCAAAGTCGTAATAAAACTTGCAAACTAGGCATACATTGAATTTTCAAACACTGATCTTGCAAAGTTTTGTAAAAACAAAGTTTTAAGCGTTTAAACTGACCCTTGAGCATCGGTTCAAGAAGGTTTAAACGAAAAGATCTCGCTTCCATACAATCGCTCAAAAAGTCAGATATTTCAAAATCTTCGCTAGCTTAAGAAAGCTAGCTGGCATGCCCTTAGAAACGATGTAGGCAAGAGAAGGTTCATTTCAGGTCTTAAAAACCCGAAGTGAAAATTTTCATGTTTACAACTGCAAATCATGAAATGTTTTCTTTCATGGATGGCTATTTGGGTTATAATCAAATCAAGTTAGCACCAAAAGATTAGGCAAAAACTATTTTTACCATACCTTGGGGCACATACTGTTACATGGTTATGCCATTTGGTTTGAAAAATATCGGTGCCACATACCAAAGAGCCATGACTACCATTTTCCATGATCAAATCTATGAGCTCTTGGAAGTATATGTGGATGACCTTTTGGTAAAATAAAAAACCCGATGCACACACATTGAATCTTTGCAAAAGGTTTTCGAAAGACTTAGGCTTTATAAAGTGAAGCTAAACCCTCAAAAATGTGTCTTTGGAGTGGAATCGGGCAAGCTCTTAGGATTTATGGTAAGATAAAGGGGCATTGAAGTCGACCCCTCTAAGTGTCGAGCCATCATAGACATGCCTCCACCCCCCAGCTTGACCCAAATCCGAAGCCTCTAAGGTCGACTCCAAGTTATTAGGAGATTTATCTCCAATCTAGCAACAAGATACGAACCTTTTAATAGGCTTTTGAGAAAAGGGGTGAAATTTGAATGGGATGATGATTGTCAAAAAGCTTTCGAAAGATTGAAAACTTATTTGATAAATCTTTCGATTTTAAAACCTCCAAAGCAAGGAAAACCATTATTACTTTACATTTCCATACATGAGAATGCATTGGGTGCTTTACTTGCTCAATATGAGGATGATAGCCATAGGGGGTATGTTATTAACTACATTTCGAAAACTCTATTGGTATATGAAAGAAATTATCAAGCCATGGAGAAAACATGCTTGGCATTGGTATGGGCTTGCCAAAAGTTTAGACATTATTTCCTAGATCATGAAATATGAATAGTGTCTAAGCTCGATCCAATCAAGCACTTGTTTGAAAAACCTATCTTAATGGGTAGGCTTGGTAAATGGCAGCTCCTCTTAATGGAGTATGATTTAAAGTTTCATCATCAAACCTCCATTAAGGGGCATGCCCTAGCCAATCATGTGTCTGAATTGCCTTTTGAAGATACATATCCCATACTTGATGAAATGCCCGATAAAGGCATATTTACAAACAAATTTCAAAACCATGTCTTAGCAAATTGTGTTAATGAAAATCAAGTATGGAAAATGTATTTTGATGGGGCAAGGAATTGTAGACACAAAATTTTTTACTTCAAAGCTTATGTAGAAACTTGAAGCAAAAATTTCTTATCTACTTGATTGCGCGAGCGTGCCAGCTAGTTTGTAAAACTAGCAAAGTTTTTGAAAAATCTGAGTTCTTTGGCGATTGTGGGCAAGCGAACTCTTTTTGCTTTAGACCTTCTTGAACCGATGCTCAAGGGTCAGTCTAAGCACTTAGGAATTTCAATTTTGGAAAAGGGTGAACTCCAATTCACGTGAAGACTTGGTGTTTTTGAAAGAAGTAATATGTGTACTTTGATTCAAGACTTGTGAAATGAATAAGTCTTGAAAAACAGAATGTCCTGTTTTCAAGGCTTGTTTCCCAAATAGATTTGAACATCTTACAGACCTCCAAAAATCATTAAAATTTTATCAAGCATAGCTATGGTATGGAGGATCTGTAGCACTTTACAGATCTCAATTCAGAGTTGTTTTAAAGCAAAATTAAATCAATGAATCAACCTTGCTCATGTGCCTGGAACTGTCTTGTTACAAAAATACAGAGACTCGAAGATGAGTTTGTATCTCGGTGATATGAGTTCTAAATTTGGTGAATTTGATATTATTGAAAATCTATTGATGTCAGCTTTCTAATGAATCAAAATTCAACCAATTTGGAGAACTACAGTAGAGTTATGGGATAAAAACCCAGGTTCTATTGTAGGAAAACTGAATGTGCAGACAGTGGATAGGTTTCTACTCGATTTTGCCCAATTTTATTTATGTGGCTGCACGACCCTAAAGTTCTTAAAAATTTTATTTAGAGTGGGCTTGCGTATATAGAATGAGTGAACAAAATTTCAGATGAGTGGGAGCAAGGATTCGAGAATTAAAATTGCAACAAACAACATATGAAGAGATGCTGAAAATTCAGTTTAAGGTTTTTAAGAATATACATGATGCAAACTCACACGAGTTGAAATTGCAACAACTCTACATCTCGAATTAAACTCACACGAATTGAACTTGCAACAACTTTACATTACGAAGGAAATGAAGGAAAATATTTATATAAGCTTAAGCATAGAGGGGGTAGAGAGTATAGAGTGTTTATAGATTATATTAGGGTAGAAACACATAGAGTGCGTGTGTAATAATGAAAATTCAGCAACATAATTGAAATACATCAAATCTAATCACTATTATAACGTGGAGAGAGAGAATGCTACATTAATACAACCTCAATTTAATTGAATTAAAGGAAGGAGAAGAGATTTGAGATTGAATTAGGAATGTTACTTACACGATGGAATAGGATTGGCCGGTGATTCAAGAATGAATCCGGCCAATTGATATTCTTCCTCCAAGCTTCTTTGGCACTCACCTAGCTACCCTTCTTCCCCAAGTACATGCAGCTCACCACCCTCTTGTGTAGACCCACTTGCTGGAAACTTTCCCCTAACTAGTCTCTCACCTAGTGTAGAAGCCTCACCCTCTCTCCAATTTTTCCAAGATGGGGAACCCGCCCCCCCTTGGCCCCTTTTATAAGCCAAGGGGCTGGTTTCTAGCCCCTTCCATGGGGCAGGTTGGACCAACTCCTTAATCCTTCTTGATCCACTCCAAGTAGTCCCTTCCTTGGTGACTTGGACCAGCCCCATGTGGGCTGGTCTTTGGTGTAGCCAACTTGGACTTGATCCACCCGGTCCTAGTATGTCTTGAGTCTTCTTACAACTTGACTCAAGCTATTTTGTCTTAGCCGTATACTTTTGCATAGGCCCTTTCAATTTGATAAATTCAGCCATAATTTGCATTTGAATTTGATTGTATTTGGTCTTAATTGGTTCGGCTCCACCTTGATCTTGAGTTGAATTCCATTTTGAATTAACATATGGCCCTATCTTGATCCCGAACTTGGTTTCATTTCACTTAGGTAAACTTGGTCTTCATCTTGATTGGATACGCTTGAGCTGGATCTTGATTTGACTAGCTTAATCCTCATCTTGATTGAATAAGCTTGGACTTGATCTTGATAAGCTTGAATTTGATCTTGGTAAGCTTGAATTTAATCGGGTTTTGGTAAACTTGATCTTCTACCTGATCTTATCTTAGCTCAATCCCCTGTTTGAATTCGAACTTTAACTTGAACTTGATCTTCTTTGGGCCTTGATCCGGGTTCCAACTTGAATCAAGTCTGTTTGCTCATGGAAGAGATTTAAAACTTTTTGTTCTGAAAACCTTTAAAATTTGGGGTTTTCAACTTGAAAAATCACAAAGGTTTTAAAATTGGCCTTTGGGAAATTTTGAAAATATTTTTATTTCGGGTGTTTACAGATGCCCCTCTTTGGCATTAATCCAAATTTATTTAGATAATATCAAAGAAGAAAACACCCTTTTGTTCTTTTTTTTTCCCAAACTTCTCTTGAGAATGTGGATCACCATAATTTTCAATAAATCCTTTCCTTTATGCTAGATAAGAGGGGATTCAAACCAAAGGTGACTTGGCCTAGAATGGGTTCTAGTCCTAAGTATGATCATGTACCAAATGACTTTGAATGCATGCATGGACATGAGTGATATGAGTGGGTGATATGGGTGTTGTGTATGGAGTGTAACACTTTAGAGACTTAAGTACACAATGAATGAACTTGGGGAGAGGCTCATGAAGGCCGGCTGCCCCAAGTGTGATGATCTTATGTTGTTTGATGTCTTGAGCTTTTCGAAATTCATTTTAAAAAAGGGGAGTCCTTTTAGCTTCAATCACAAGGATTTCCAACTTTTCGTGTTTTCCCTTATTTGGGTCTTGTAGACGCGCGAAAATCCCCACCTCTTCGCCTTTTTCAGGGCTTGGAGCGGATCCTCTCGTGTGTCTAAGGCCAATGTATGCAAACAGGGCGTGCCAGCTAGCTTACCTAAGCTAGCGAAGATATTTTTAACACTAACTTCTAAACGTGGCGACTGTGAGCAAGTAAGCTCTTGTCGTCGCAGACCTTCTTGCACCGATGCGCAAGGGTCAGTCTGTACGCTTTGCAAAAATCGAGTTTTTGGAGAGAAAGTCTACGAAGCGGTTCGAGGTGTCTATTTCGGGTCTTTAAGATGCGATTGCATGTTTTAGATCACGTGGATTTGCACGTGCCTAAGTCTTTTTATTTATCCCTTTTCGGGCCACCTAGTTTGTGTGTTATGAACACTCCACTACATGGGCGAATTCGAGCGGGGCTTGCTTCGATGCAATATGCGTCCTACCTCGTGGTATGGCGTAGATGCAATGCAAACTCACGCTACTCCAAAGGGAAAACCCGAAATTAAAAGACAATACTGAAGGGAAATGATTGAAGGGAAATAACCGAAGGGAAATAACCGAAGGGAAATAACCGAAGGGAAATAACCGAAGGGAGATATGTATATAGATTATGTATATGAGCCCTTACTCGGGTCTTGCAAATAAGAGCGAAGGCTCAATGTGGGTGCGTGCTGGAATTGAAAGACTTACACACACGACATGAAATTAAACCCAAATATAAATTGCAGTATGGCCTTGACTAAGGTCTTGGGAGTAAGAGCGAAGGCTCAATGTGTGTGAGAGTGCTTGAATTGAAAGACTACCCACACGACATAAATGAAACCCAAATATAACTGCAATAAGGCCTTTACTAAGGTCTTGGGAGTAAGAGCGAAGGCTCAATGTGTGTGAAAGTGCTTGAATTGAAAGACTTACTCACACGACATGAAATAAAACCCAAATATTATAGGTCGGCCCTTACTTGGGTCTTTCAAATAAGAGCGAAAGCTCAATGTGTGTGAGAGTGCTTGAATTGAAAGACTTACTCACATGACATGAAATGAAACCCAAATAGTATAGGTCGGCCCTTACTTGGGTCTTTCAAATAAGAGCGAAAGCTCAATGTGTGTGAGAGTGCTTGAATTGAAAGACAACGCACCCAACTTAAACAAAACCCTTCGAAAATGAAAGTATATATATACACTTATGTATTAGGGGCTGATTAGGCCCGTGTGTGTTCAAAATCGTGCACGACTAAGAGAGTGCACGTGTGTGGTTGTGCCAAGCCACTTTATTACAAGCGGGGGGAGACTATGCTCCATTATTACAACCCCGTATCAAATTGAATCTCAAGCAAGTATACAACTAAAGACTGAGTTTAGGCACTTACGAGTAGCTGGTCCGTAGAGGCCTTGCTTGAGCGTGGGCTTGGCCTTCGCCTTGGGCTACAAACGGGAGCTCCGCGAGGATAGGTGACCAAAGGTGCTGGCCGGCTGCAAGTGGGGCGCGGGATAGGCGACTCGAAGGTGGCCGGCTGCAAATGGGTGTCGCCTCGATGTGGGGGGTTAAAGGGGCTGAACAAGTGAGTTTTTAGGGTCACTAGGAGAGTCGAGTGTTTAGGGAAACTGGACCTAAAGGGGAGTTTATGGGAAGGCCGAATGGGACACCTAGGGGAATGGTGATGACTGGCCGAATGAAGGAATAGTCGGTTGGAGTGGCCGACTAGGAAGATGTGGTGGTGGCGGGCTGCTAGGATGACTAAGGTTGGAGTATGGAAAGGTAGCTAGTTAGGTGATGGGGCTAGGTGATAGTGGGGATAGTAGGTATAAGGGAGTGTTATGGGCAAGTCTTAGGAAATCTAATAGGGTGGTCGGGTTTAGTTGAGGGGAGTTAGGTAGGGGCAAATGGCTGGGGCGGCTAAGGTTTGGCCGAGTGGGAGTGGTGGCGGCGAGGGGCTGTTGTGTAGGTAAGGTGATGGTATGGTGGGTGGCTGGGAGTGGAGAGGGAGTAGAGAAGGAGCTAGGTAAAGTGCAGGGTACTTACCGAATGGGGAGAGGCGGTGGAAGGCAAAGAGAGAAGCCGGGTGTGGATGGGAGCTCGGTTGGGTGAAGGTGGTAGCGTCTAGCTGGGTGAGGCGATGGAGAGTGGAAGAGGGAAGGTGGCGGTGCAGGTAGAGCTGGTGGAGCAGGTGGAGCAGGCGGAGGTGATGGAGAGTGGTCCCGGCTAGGTGAGGAAATGGGAGAAGGAGAGGGCCCGGCTGGGTGAGGTGAGGGTTCCAGCCTTTTAAAACCCGCCCCCAAGGGGGGGGTTTAAATAGGGGATGGGTAGGTCGGTTAGGGCTGGGCTTGGGGTAGTGGTTAGGTGGTTTAGGTAGGGTGGTATATAGATAAGGTGGGCTGGAAAGGGTTGGGCTAGATATTTTGGAAACTAGGGGTTTGGGTAGATTGTGGGCTAGGGGTGGTTTAGGGGTTTAGGGCTAGGTTAGGTGGTTGGGTTTTAGGGTGAGGTTTAGTGAGCTAGGTTAGGTGATTAGGCTAGGTTTAGGCTAGGATTAGGGAAATTAATCTAGGTTTAGGGAAGGATTAGGGAAGTGGGTTAGGTGATTAGGTTGGGATTAGGACGGGATTAGGGAAGTGGGTTAGGTGATTAGGTTCAGATTAGGGGTGGATTAGGGGTTTAGGCTAGGATTAGGCGTTTTGGGTTAGGTTTAGGTGAAGGAGCTCCCTTAGCATGGCCCATAGACCTTGACCACCTCATGTTGGTGCAGCCCTAGGTTAGGTTTTAGCTAATTACAAGCTTGAACCCGCTCAATTAGGCTAAACCACATGATTAACCCCAAACTTGACACACAAGTCAAGCTTAATACAACACTCTTGATATTTTCCATCCCCACTCTCTCTCATGCCCAATATCCCACGTGAATTTCAAGTGGGCCCCACCTCCATTTATGAGAAGGTGATGTGGGCCATGGATATGGATATTGGATTGGATCTTTGGATCCAAATCCAAATCCAAGTCCATATATGGGTTTGGATTGGGATCTGGATATATATGGTCCAGATCCAATCCAATCTGAATTCTGACTCCTTCGAGCTAGGTTCGAAACGGACGATTCGTGCGGGGCCTGACAACATCAGTACTCCGTCTGCATTGGGTCTTCACCAACATAGTTGTCCGCCTCCGTTTCTGCCTTCTGGAGATGACTTCAAATGCTATTTTGATAAGAACAGGGTCTTGGACGTTCGAGATCCTAGGGGTGTGAATCAGATACAAGAGTTGCTGTGCTGGGCTTGACGTGTGCTCCGGTTCCGGGCTCTTCTTAGCTCTACTGGTCCTGTCTTGATCGGGCCAAGCCGCTTCGGGGTTTCAAAACATGTTTTAAAAAGGTTTTAAAAGCTATATTGTATGTTTTCGAAATATAGAGTTCAAAACGTATGTACAGGGTTGTCTGGAAGGCTCCTGGGTTTCCAGACTCAAAAATGGCCCTTTGGGGGCTGCTTTTGCAAAACCAGATGAATTTGAGAAATTCGTGGGATTTCGGGGTGTTTACAGGTCTTAATACCTACTACTTAGCAGAGGTTTTTGTAGGAAAACTTTGGAAAACATTTCAAAATTCTATTTCCTACACAACAAAGTCTAATTCTCAAACAAAATGAAATTCAAATAAGTAGATCATATTCCTGCTCTAGGATTTTCCTAGATAAATCTTTCTCCATTGGGATAAGTTATAGGGGTATGGGAAAGAGTTACCACGGTCTCTTTTGAAGTGTCCCGTGGTTTAAGGCATGGAGATGAAAAATTGCTCTTTTGAGCTTTCGATATTTTTCTTTTCTTTCATAGAGGGCCTCTGATTTCTTTTTGGAGGAATTTTTTTCTTTTCTTTTCTTTTTCAATTGAGGACATAATCTCCTTTGGAAGAATTTTTGGTATTCCTTCTTTCTATTTGAAGAAAATCCTTTTTGAAGGAATTTTTGTATCCTCTTTTTCTTATTTTTGCCAAAATTTTCTTTTTTGGAAGAGAAGTGAAATGGGGAGAAACTTATCCCAATGGTTTACTCGATTTATCTAAGATCATCCTATTTCATAATAGCATTTACTACTTGAAAATATTTTGCTATATTGAACAAGGTCCTATTTTGTAAGCCAAAGATTTTTGAAATGTAACCAATTGATTTTGAAAACTCTACTTTTCATAAAGCATCAATCTCCTTATTCAGGGTCATACGATCAACCTTGATCATTCTTTCGAGAAGTTCAAAGGAGACCCATTTCAAAATCTTTTCAAAATGGCTTAGCATAGACCCTATACATGATATTTTTTTAAATATTGAGCATTTATAGGGTCTACTAAATTCTTACCCTCAACATCAATTAACCAATATGCATTGTTGGTAGTGGTTCCACGTACAACATAAGGACCATCCCACTTGGCCTGCCACTTTTCAAGGGAGTGGGGGCCACGGTGATGGATGATTTTCAAAACAAGGTCTCCTACTTTGAAGTGGCGAGCCTTCATCTGCTTGTCATAATGTCGAGCTACCCTTTGCCTATATGCATGTGCATGATCCATAGCAAGGAGCCTTTTTTCATCTAATAAATCATTCTAGCATGCCGTAGAGTCTCTAATGGAAGATTTAGTGCAAGTGATGTATGGAATGAATGCAACTTTGTATGAATGGGGAGTATGGAATTTGTACGTGTAAATACCGCAAAATCCCACGATTTTAAGAAAACAAATCCCTAGTTTGCAAATCAACCCAAAAGGCCATTTTGCATTTTCGAAAACCCAGGAGCTTCCAAAAGCTTGTAAATACTGTGTTGAACCTCATATCCAGTATGAATGCCTTAAACTCGGGCTAAGCCCCATTTTTCCAAAAAGTCAAAGACGAACAGGTGAAGCAGGGAAGACGACACCTGATCGAGAAGCAGCTCAGAAAACATCCCACGAAGGCCAAATCAAAGGCAGCCTCAAAAGCACGTGTAGAAGCCCAAAAGCAGCCTGGCATGATAAGGGTCAGGGTCAAAAGGCGAAAGGAAGGCCCAGGCTCGATGCAGAACAAGCGAAACTCTTGAAATTTTGTTGAAAAAAGTATTTAACTCTTTGCCTTTTATGCATTTCATAGTTGGTTTTTTGAAAAGCATCGGAGTCATATCGAGTTCAGACTCCAATGAAGTGTCCAACCATGTCTCGCGCACATCAAGTTCTCACTCTAAGAGATTTTCGAAAAATCGAAATAGGAGAAATGACATTGAGGATTTGCAAAAAGATCTTGAGGCCAAGATCGCTGCCCTTAGCCAAGAGGCTGAAGCAGCTGATTCATGTTCGTCTCATGGCGAACCGATAAAGGCCAAAAAGAAGGTTGAAAAAACTTGAAAACCCAAGCAGACCTTCGCCATGGAGGGAAACAAATACCACGAGTCCTTCACTCACAAGGACCGTAAAGCCCTATAACAGCTGCTGAAAGGGCAGAATAAAGAGAAAAGAACGTACGCCCTGTCTTATTTCCTTCCCTTGGATTATGAAACAGACAGTGATGACGAAATACCGAATTTCCATCTGTATGATGGCAAGGGGGATCCTTGATCCCACTTGCAACTCTTTTCTCGTCGAGCCCACAAGAAAAAGGACTCGATGAAGTGGATTTATTGGTTTCCCCTTTCCCTCAAAGGCCCAGCTTCAAAATGGCTGGCTTCCTACGATCTAAGTCAGTTTGCAACTTTTAAAGAGTTAGCGAACTGCTTTATGCAAAGATTTTCGCATAATGTAGAAGTCACACCCACTTTAAATACTTTGAGGGATACGAAACAAGCTAAAAATGAAGATGTGCATGCATTTATAGTTCGATGGAGGTCCCTACTTGGGCAAGTAAGAGAGCCGATATCCGAAGGTTGCGCAGCAATGCTCATCCTGGATAATTTCAAAAGTGAGTTGAAAACCCTTCTCTCCTTACACGAAATCTCGACTTTCCACAAGTTGATTAAAAAGGCATCCCTTTTTAAAACAAATTTGAAGAAAAGCGCCTACGATCACTTGTGGAAAGGGAGTATTGTTTCAAAAACTCGCTTGGAAAAACCCGGAACTTACGGGTTACCCACAATGGACAAAGCCCCACAAAGTTGCAAACGTCCGAGTGGATCCAAGCTTTGCGAGCACTTCTAAAAATTTTGAGAATTTTGAAAATAAAAAAGTCAAAAAAATACAAAAACCTTTTGAAAAACGGGAGTATACTCCATTGGGGCAACTTGTGTCGGAGGTCCTTGACCTCCTACTTGCCCAAGGAATGATCGAACTCCCTGAGATTCCCGAGGGAGCTACTTCCAAAGGGAGGTTCTTAAATCGATTTTGCAAGTATCATTGGCTCAAAGGCCATGATACAAAGCAATGTTTTTCCCTACTCAACAAGATTGAGAACTTGATAGCTGTAAACACCCCAAATTTCAAAATCTCAAAAACTTTCAAAAAACACAAAAAGCTCATTTGAGCCAAAACGACAATCTGTTTTAAAATATGAAAACAGGTACAAAAGGCAAAAGGAGAGCCCCAACAAGAAGAGGAAATCGAGCACGAAATTTCAGAAGCCACCCCCTGCTCAAAAATAGAAGAAAAGAGAGTCCGTTTGGAGAAAAGCCCAATAAAAGGGTAAAAGCATAATTTGGGTCAAAGAAAAAGCGCAAAGCAGCTCCAAAATGTAGAAAGAAGCCCAGTACCTGAGGAAGTCGACAGAAGTCTAAGACACGTCCTGTCAGAATGAAGAACGGGATCCGTGCGGCAATCTGAGTTCGATAACAACAGGAACTGGCCAGAAACCAAAACGGCAGACCGAAACGAACGCTGAAAAGGTCCTGAAAAGCAGAACACCGATTGGAAGAAAGACTTGGAGAAGACCCAGGCCAGAGTTGGGCCTTTGATGAATCGAAGCCCGCTCGAAACTAACAGTGAAAAGCATCAAAAAGGACTAGAAAACCAAGGAGCAGAAGAAAAGTTTGGATTGGGTCTGGACCCAAAAATATCCAGATCCCGATCCAAATAGTGTTTGGATTGGATCTCGATCTCAAAATATTCGATATTCGAGATCCGAGATCCAAACCCAAATAAATATTTGGACTGGATCCGAATCTCAAAATATTCGAGATCCGCGATCCAGATCCAAATAGGGTTTGGAATGGATCCGGATAGCCATACCCAAATCCAAGACCCAATATCCGAGATCCATTTAAAACCTCTATAAATAGAGCTGAGTGGGCTGAAAAAAGAGGATTCACGTGAACTCCAGGGAAGCTCTTCATGTGAACTAAAAGGAGGGGATGAGAGAGAAAGGCCCTATTGGCCAAAACGTTTTTGTTTGAGAGCTTGGGATTGGCCCATGGAGGCAAGGGCTGCACCAACAAGGTGGCGTCTCCTTCAAGCTAGAGTGGAGCGTTGCATGGTAGAGCTTGGCAGCTTGGAGGCGACCGGGAGTGGAGTTGCACCCTAAGGTGAGTCCCCTAAGCCCTAACCTAACCCACTTCTTCCCCTAATCCTCTAGACCACCCAACCTAAAACTAGCCAAACCAGCCCCCTAAAAACATAATTAAAACAACCAAGTTCTGGCCGGTTTTCACCAAGACTTCTACCCTAGACCACCACCTAACCAAGCTACCCCAAGGCCTAACCCAGTTCGGCCACCACCTGGCCGAACTCCCCCTTTGAACTCAGCCAAGTTCGGCCACCACCTGGCCGAACTCCCCCTTTGAACTCAGCCAAGTTCGGCCACCACCTGGCCGAACTTCCCCTTTGAAACACCCCTAGCTCGAGCCACCTTGGCTCGAGCCTTCCCTAAGACCCACGGCCTGCACCAGCAGGCCGTGTCCCATCCCTTTTTACCCAAGGTCTGGCCTGCCCTAAAGGCAGGCCACCTACCCTAAAAATCGCCCAGCCATTGGCTGGGTTTTCCCTACCTACCTACCTAAAACAGCCCGGCCAAAGGTGGCTGGGCTTCCTTGCTTCTTTGCCAAAACCTGGCCTGCTTTAAGGCAGGCTACCTAAACCTAAACACACGACCAAATCAGGCCATGTGCTCTCCCTTTTAAAACCCATACCAGGCCTGCCTTAAGGCAGGCCATTCATCCCAACAGGACCTACCATTCGGCAGGTCACTCAGCCTAAGCCCCACGGCCTGCTACAAGGCAGGTTGTATCTTATTTTCAGCCCCAAAC
The DNA here is from genome assembly GCA_036023115.1 of Brasenia schreberi. Lineage (NCBI taxonomy): Eukaryota > Viridiplantae > Streptophyta > Magnoliopsida > Nymphaeales > Cabombaceae > Brasenia > Brasenia schreberi. The sequence continues at coordinate 2,031,586 of JAYKKT010000039.1, forward strand.
ACACGGCCATGTTGGCCGTGTACCAGTTCCTTGGCCAGCCCTAGCTTAACCGTGTCTCCTACAACTACCCTAAGTCCCTTGGCCAGCCTTAGTTGGCCGTGACTAACCTAGGATCAGCCCCAACTACAACCGAGTTCACTCAACCCACTTTTGGCTCGAGTCTCACAAGACCAAACAAAGGCCATAAACCTTGGCCAAAATCTCAAAACTTCAACCAATACCTAATCTAGGACCAGCCAACTCTATCCTATACCTAAACCAAGGCCAAATGCTGGCCGAATCCTAAACCAAACCCTATCACTTGAGCCACCTTGGCTCGAGTCATGCCTTACCCAAATCAGCCCCAAGTAGCCCGGAACCTAGTATAATTTGCAGCTCCCGGAACTCCAAGTCTTTCCAAGCTCTCAAGCTCTCCAGCTTCGCTCCCACACGACTCGAATGCCATAAGAAGATGCTGGACTCGTCCCTTGCACAATCCTAACTCAAGAACCCGGAAAGTGTAAGTTGATTTCGATATATATCAAATCCCTTTCCATTCAATTCAATTCGTCATACGGGGTTGTAATAACGGAGCATCGTCTCCCCCCGGAATGTAATAACGGTGCTAGACACATGAGACACACATGTACACTTGAGCCTTTCCGGTCTTATCTCGTATACAAGCACCACGTACACAATTGAGCCTTTTCGCTCTTATCATATATATACGTATTTCAATTCAGCTGGGTTGTTACATTAAGTCGTGTGAGTTTGTCTTTCAATTACACACTCGCACCCAAGAAACACCCGAGCGATTGCTCAAACACCTCACGCACATTTTTGACCTCAGAAGCCACTAAGATATAGCCATATCTATATATTTTCTGCTGTGTGAGTTTTCCTGGTTCAGCTGTGTACGCATTTCAATTCCGGGTTTTAAATTCAGTCATGTGTATTGTCTTTCAATTTATACATACACACACACGCCACAATTGAGCCTTTTCGCTCTTATATATATCTATATCTCCCTTCTGTTGCGTTTTACAGTTCAGTTGCGTGTGTTGCATTTCAATTTATACACAACACCCATGCACACATTGAGCCTTTCCGCTCTTAAGATATATATATATTTAAATTTTTGCAATTTACATTCAAGTCGTGTGAGTTCCATTCAATTTGGGTTTTCCCTTCTGTTATGTCTTTCAAATTCGGGTTTTACATACAAGTTGTGTGAGTTGCATTGCATACTCGCCATACTCGAGCTAGAGTGCATACCTGTATCGAACAAACCCCGAACAAAATCGTGCAAGACGCCCAACTTAGGCCACTTTGCACACACTCCACGCCTAAGTGGTTGAAACTAAAAGACTTAGGGTCGCCCAAATAAAAAATCGCCAAAGTGCATGATTTCCAAAGTTTTCAAACACCTATTTGTTCAAAAATCAAATTTGAGTTTAACTTGTTTCAAACGAAGTCTGTAAGCGTACAAACTGACCCTTGAGCATCGGTTCAAGAAGGTTTGCGATGAAAAGATCTCGCTTGCCTATAATTGCCTTTTAAAAGTCAGATATTTCAAAACATACTTTGCTAGTTTGAGTAAGCTAGCTAGCATGCCCTAAAAAACAACGTAGATTGTGAAAAGGTTCTCTTCAGGCCTAAGAACCCGTAAGTGAAAATTTTCCGTGTCTACAGAATTGGCACGCCCGGTGGGACCTGGGACTTAAATAGACTTCAAACAAACAAGTTACACTCAAATTTTTCAAAAAAAAGGTGTTTTCCAAAAATTGTGCATACTTAGAAAAGTTGCAGAAAATGGAGCGAAAACCAAAATCCTGGTCGAGTAAATCAAAAGAGGTTTTCAAATTAGCCAAAGAACAAGAAATGCTAGTCGATATACGGGCAATTTTTCAAAGAATAGAAGTTTTAAGCAAAGAGCTTAAAACCCATAAATCCCATAGCAACTCTTCTCGGGCGCACAAAGATTGTGAAAAGAAAACCAATTTCAAAATCGACGAAGGAATTGAGGTAAAAGGCCAAACCCCAGAAAGGGGCGAATCCTCCACTCCCACACTTCCAAATTCTCGAAAATCAAAAGAAAAATCTGAAAAAGATGTTTTTGTTTCAAAAAATAAAAAAAATCTTGATAACTTTTAAAAAGACAAAAAAATTGAAAAACAAAACTTTGAAATTTTGAAAAATTCAAGTGAAATTTCTAAATCTAGGCACACACAAATTGTGGGACATGAAACCCACACCCTACAAAGAGACGAGAGTGAAAAACAAGAAGGTTTCGAAAAGGAACACCTCGTGAAGCCCCGGGGGCTCAAAACAGAGTTACCCGGGAAAACGACCTCCTCTCACCTTGAAAAGGTAGACAAGCCACAAAGAGGTATACCTGAAACCTATCCTTCTCAAAACCCTCTTCTTCATATAGGGTCATTAGATGCATTGGATAACCCCTATGCACACACAAACCCATAAATTGTGCCAAAATTTGAGGATTTTCTAGGTGCGCCAAATATCCCGCACCACCCAAAAGAATTTCAAAAACAAAAAGAAGTTAAAAAAATGGTAGACATGGAGACCCCTAATGCATGCATCGACATCTTAGGAGCTCATAACCCTAAGAACAAAATCTTCCAAAATGGGGTTATCTGGAACCATAAGTCTTCCAAAACCCCGAAATATCCAAAATCCTTCGAGGAAACAAGCTTGGCTTCCCTTGAAGAAAAATTCTCCCAAAAGCAGGTTGTGTGGAAGCCCGAGTCTTCCACCATCCTGAAAAATCCAAAGTCTCTTGAAGGACCCAACCTGGTTTCCCTTGAAGACAAAATCTCCCAAACCCAGGTCGTGTGGAAGCTCAAGTCTTCCCTTGTCCTGAAACATCCAAAGTACTTCAAAGGGCCAAGCTGGGCTTCCTTTGAAGAAAAACCCTCCCAAAACAGGGTTGTATGGAAGCCCAAGTCTTCCATCACCCCTGAATCCAAACTCCCAATAACCAAAAGGGTAAATATCCCTGACATGGATGATTCCATGTTCCAAGATCATGATTTATACCAAAACTTTTCGAAAAGCAAAAAGTCTTGGAACATGATTCTGAATATGGGATATAAACCCTACGCGGGCCTCGGAACCTGAAACCAAGGTAGGCTAGAACCTGTCCTACCTAGAGACAATAGGGAACGATATGGACTGGGCTACAGCCCACCCATACCCCTAGAGCCGCCACCTAAGACCATTTGGGTCAAGGGTGCCCTGTAGAACCTCTAAAACCCAAAACCCATGTCTTAGACATATTGATTAGAGTCTGATTCATGAATGTTTTCTTTGTAGGTTCATGGGAAGATCCCTACCTTTTGAAAAATCAAAAAAATCAGATATTTGCCAAAAACCAAAAACAAATGAAAAAAAATCACAAAATCTCAAAAACATTTGGAAAACTGAAAATTCCAAAAAGAAATTTGTTTCAAAAGACTTTGGCCATTGTAGACACAGAAAATCCTTGACTCCGGGTTTCTTAGGCCTGGAGTGAATCTTTTCGCAATCTACGTTCGCTTTTAGGGCGTGCCAGCTAGCTTACTCAAACTGGCGAAGTAGTTTTTAAATATCTGACTTTTGAGGCGATTGTAGGCAAGCGAGATCTTTACGTCACAGACCTTGTTGCACCGACGCACAAGGGTCAGTCTATACGCTTAGAGACTTCGTTTGAAACAAGTTAAACTCAAAATCGATTTTTGAATAAACAGGTGTTTGAAAACTTTGGAAATCATGGACTTGGCGAGTTTTTGCTTTTACTGGGCTTGGGCGACCCTAAGTCTTTCAATTTTAATCACTTGGGCGTGTTTTGCACGTTTTGTTCGGGTTTGTTCGATGTAGGTATGCACTCTAGCTCGAGTATGGCGAGTATGCAATGCAACTCACACAACTTGAATGTAAAACCCGAAATTTAAAGACTTAGCAGAAGGGAAAACCCAAATTGAATGCAACTCACACAACTTGAATGTAAATTGCAGAGTTTTAAATATATCTATATCTTAAGAGCAGAAAGGCTCAATGTGTGCATGGGTGTTGTGGATAAATTGAAATACAACCCACGCAACTGAACCGTAAAACGCAGCAGAAGGGAGATATAGATATATATAAGAGCGGAAAGGCTCAATGTGAGTGAGTGCTTTGAGTGTATAAATTAAAAGGCAACTCATGCAACTTGAATTTAAAGCCTAGCTGAAAGGGAAATATGTATATATACGTAAGAGCAGAAAGGCTCAATGTGAGTGAGTGCTTTGAGTGTATAAAATGAAAGACAACTCACACGACTTGAACCTTAAAACCCAGCTGAATGTATATAAATAGAGCTATATTCTATGGGCTGTTGAGGCCCGTTTGTGTGCAAAAGTGTGCAGATAAGAGCGGAAAGGCTCGAGTGTACGTGTGTGTGTTTTGCATCAAGCACATATATTACATCCGGAGGGAGACGATGCTCCGTTATTACAACCCCGTATCACGAATTTAATTGAATGGAAAAGAAACTTGATATATATCAAAACGACTTACACTTTTCCAGGTTCTTGATTTGGGATTGTACAAGGAGCGAATCCACCTTCTTCTTATGGAGTCCAGGGCACATGGGAGCAAAGCCAGAGAGCTTGAGAGCTTGGAGAGACTTGGAGTTCCGGGAGCTGCAAGCTACAATGGGTTTGGGGCTACTTGGGGCCTGTTTGGGCAAGGTAAGACTCGAGTCACCTTGGCTCGAGTGATTGGGTTTTTGTATGGGATTCGGCCAACACTTGGCCTTGGTTTAGGTATAGGATAGAGTTAGGATTCGGCCAGCATTTGGCCTTAGGTTTTGGTCTTGTGAAACTCAAGCCAAGGTGGCTCGAGTGAAGTGATTTCCTTTAGGGTTTGGCCAACACTTGGCCTTAGGTTTACTTGTGTAACTCGAGCCAAAGGTGGCTCGAGTGAACTTGGTTTAGGGTAGAGTCAATCCGGCCAGCCTTTGGCCTTGGGTTTGGTATAGGATAGACTTGCTATTAGGCATGACTCGAGCCAAGGTGGCTCGAGTGATAGGATTTGGTTTAGATCTTGTGAAACTCGAGCCAAGGTGGCTCGAGTAGGGGGGTTTTAGGATAGAGTTTGGGTTGGGTTCTAGGCGAGGGCCAAGGTGAGCTTAGGGGTTGTCTTGGGTCTTTGGTAAGGGACCATGGCCAAGGTGAGCTTAGGACTGGTACATGGCCAGCACTTGGCCATGTGCTTAGGGAAAGATGGCCTGCCTAAGGAAGGTCGGGTTATGGCAAAGGAGTAAGGAAGCCCGGCCAAGTGGCCGGGCTGTTTTAGGTGGGTGGGGGAGGAAAAACCCAGCCGGTGGCTGGGTGGTTTTTAGGGTAGATGGTCTGCCTCAAGGCAGGCCAAAAATTTAGGTAGAAAGTGTGGGACACGGCCTGCTTTGCAGGCCGTGGGTCTTAGGAAAAAGGCTCGAGCCAAGGTGGCTCGAGCTAGGTATTTTCAAAGGAAAGTTCGGCCAGCACTTGGCCGAACTTTAGGTGGTTTAGGGAGGTTGTTTAGGGTGGTGTTTAGGGTAGAGTTTAGGTGGTGGTCTTAGGTAGGAGACTTGGTGAAAAATGGCCAGCACTTTGCTGGTTTGGTGGTGGTTTTAGGGGCAGGTTTGGCTAGGATGGGTGGTCTAGAGACCCTATACATGATATTTTTTCAAATATTGAGCATTTATAGGGTCTACTAAGTTCCTACCCTCAACATCAATTAACCAATAAGCATTGTTAGTGGTAGTTCCACGTACAACATAAGGACCATCCCACTTGGGCCGCCACTTTCCAAGGGGGTGGGGGCCTTGGTGGTGAATGGTTTTGAGCACTAGGTCTCCCACTTTGAAGTGGCAAGCCTTCATGTTTTTATCATAGTGTTGGGCTATCCTTTGCCTATATGCATGTGCATGATCCATAGCAATGAGCCTTTTTTCATCTAACAAGTCAAGTTCAATTATTCTAGTATGCTGAAGGGTCTCTAATGGAATATCTAATGCAAGTGATGTATGAAATGAATGAATCTTGGTATGAATGGGGAGTATGGCATTCGTGCCATAGACCAACTCGAATGGGGTGGCATTTGTGGGGGTTCGGATGGAAGTTCTATAAGCCCACAAGGCTTCATCGAGCTTCTCATGCCATGTCCTACCCTTTTCTATGGTTTTCTCAATGATGCTTATGAGGCTTTTGTTTGTAGCTTCGGCTTGGCCGTTGCCTTGGGGGTAGTAGGGCGATGAAAAGTGTTGAGTCATGCCATATGTAACACACAGCTTTTTCATCTTCTCGTTCTTGAATGGGGTACCATTATCGGACACTAGGTCCCTTGGAACTCCAAATCGGGCCCAAATATTTCCCTTAATGAATGCCACTACATGTTGTCCTTGGACGTTAGCCAAGGATATAGCTTCAACCCATTTAGAGAAATATTCGGTGGCTGCTAGGATGAACCTATGTCCATTGGATGCACTCGGGGATATGGGTCCTACGATGTCAAATGCCCACATGGCAAAAGGCCATGAGCTTATGATGGAATGTAAAGTGGATGATGGGGTATGAATGATATGCCCATGTATTTGACATTGATGACATTTTCTAACATGGTCATGGCAATCTTGTTTTAGGGTGGACAAAAAATAACCGGCTCTAAGTATCTTCATGGCTATCATATTTGCATTGACATAGCCTCCACACTCTCCATTGTGGAACTCATGCATTATGGTCATAGCCTCTTCAAGGTCCACACATCGAAACAAGATGCCCGTAAAATTTTTCTTGTAAAGCACTCCTCCCAAAATTACATACCGGGTTGCAATTTTTCTAATAAAAGCTTGATCTTTTGAAGAAGCATATTCGGGAAATCCTCTATTTTCTAAAAAGTTTTTAATGTCAAAAAACCAAGGTTTGTCATTTGAATTTTGGTCATTTTGGCAAATCTCTAAATCGTGTGTGGATGGAATGGGTGAGTGCCATATCTCTAAGTATCGGGTTCCCAAGGTAGGATCGACCCTTAAAGCATATCCTAAGGAGGAGAGGGCATCTGCTATGGTGTTGTCCTCTCTTCTTATGTGAGTGATGTAGACGCGCGAAAATCCCCGCCTCTTTGCCTCTTTCGTGGCTTGGAGTGGATCTTATCGTGCGTCTAAGGCCTATGTATACAAATAGGGCGTGCCAGCTAGCTTACTTAAGCTAGCGAAGATATATTTAACACTGGCTTCTAAACGTGGCGACTGTGAGCAAGTGAGCTCTTGTCGTCGCAGACCTTCTTGCACCGATGCGCAAGGGTCAGTCTGTACGCTTTTGCAAAAATCGAGTTTTGGGGAGAAAGTCTACGAAACGGTTCGAGGTGTCTATTTCGGGTCTTTAAGATGCGATTGCATGTTTTAGATCACGTGGATTTGCACGTGCCTAAGTCTTTTCTTTTATCCCTTTTTGGGTCGCCTAGTTTGTGTGTTATGAACACTCCACTACATGGGCGAATTCGAGCGGGGGTTGCTTCGATGCAATATGCGTCCTACCTCGTGGTATGGCGTAGATGCAATGCAAACTCACGCTACTCCAAAGGGAAAACCCGAAATGTAAAGACAATACTGAAGGGAAATAACAGAAGGGAAATAACCGAAGGGAAATAACCGAAGGGAAATAACCGAAGGGAAATATGATATATCTTATGTATATGAGCCCTTACTCGGGTCTTGCAAATAAGAGCGAAGGCTCAATGTGGGTGCGTGCTTGAATTGAAAGACTTACACACACGACATGAAATTAAACCCAAATATAAATTGCAGTATGCCTTGACTAAGGTCTTGGGAGTAAGAGCGAAAGCTCAATGTGTGTGAGTGTAGAATTGAAGTACTACGCACACGACATAAATGAAACCCAAATATAACTGCAATAAGGCCTTTACTAAGGTCTTGGGAGTAAGAGCGAAGGCTCAATGTGTGTGAAAGTGCTTGAATTGAAAGACTTACTCACACGACAAGAAATGAAACCCAAATAGTATAGGTCGGCCCTTACTTGGGTCTTTCAAATAAGAGCGAAAGCTCAATGTGTGTGAGAGTGCTTGAATTGAAAGACTTACTCACACGACAAGAAATGAAACCCAAATAGTATAGGTCGGCCCTTACTTGGGTCTTTCAAATAAGAGCGAAAGCTCAATGTGTGTGAGAGTGCTTGAATTGAAAGACTTACTCACACGACAAGAAATGAAACCCAAATAGTATAGGTCGGCCCTTACTTGGGTCTTTCAAATAAGAGCGAAAGCTCAATGTGTGTGAGAGTGCTTGAATTGAAAGACAACGCACCCAACTTAAACAAAACCCTTTGAAAATGAAATATATATGTACACTTATATATTAGGGGCTGATTAGGCCCGTGTGTGGTCAAAATCGTGCACGACTAAGAGAGTGCACGTGTGTGGTTGTGCCAAGCCACGTTATTACAAGCGGGGGGAGACTATGCTCCGATATTACAACCCCGTATCAAATTGAATTTCAAGCAAGTGTACGACTAAAGACCGAGTTTAGACACTTACGAGTAGCTGGTCCGTAGAGGTCTTGCTTGAGCGTGGACTTGGCTTTGGGCTGCAAACGGGAGCTCCGCGAAGGTATGTGCTCAAGGGTGCTGGCTGGCTGCAAATGGGGCGCGGGATAGACGCCTCGAAGGGGGCCGGTGGCAAGTAGGTGGCGCCTCCAAGTAGGGGGTTTAGAGTGGCTGAATAAGTGGGTCTTAGGGTCACTAGGGAAGTTAGGTACTTAGGGAAACTGGACCTAAAAGGTGAGCTAGTGGGAAGGCCAAAGAGGACACCTAGGGGGGGGGGGAGTAGTGGCCGGCGGTTTGGTTTGTGCTAGGTTCGGCTAAGTTAAAATGGTGGTGGCGGGCTGCTAGGGTGACTAAGGCTGGAGTATGGGAAGGTGGCCAGTTAGGGGATGGGACTAGGTAATAGTGGGAATAGTGGGTTTAAGGTAGTGCCACGGGCAAGTCTTAGGAAATCTGATAGGGTGGCCGGGTATAGTTAATGTGAGTTAGGTAGGAAGCAAACGGTTGAGGCGGCTAAGGTTTGGCCGAGTGGGAGTGGTGGCGGTGAGGGGCTGTTGGGTGAGTAAGGTGATGGTGTGGTGGGTGGCTGGGAGTGGAGAGGTGGTAGAGAAGGGTTTAAGTAGGGTTAAAGAAGGCTTACCGGATGGGGAGAAGTGGCGAGTGGATGAAGAGGGAAGCCGAGTGTTGATGGGAGTTCGGCTGAGTGAGGTGGTGGTGTCCGGCTGGGGGGGCAGTGATGGTGGACGGAAGAGTGAAGGTGGCGGAGCAGGTGGCGGCTGGTGGAGCAGGTGGAGTTGCTGGGGAGTGGTCACGGCTGGATGGAAGATGGGAGAAGGAGAGGGCCCGGCTGGATGGTAGAGTGGTTCCCACTTGGAAAACCCGCCCACAATGAGGGGGGTTTAAATAGGGGATGGGTAGGTCGGTTAGGGCTGGGTTGTGGGTAGTGGTTAGGTGGTTTAGGTAGGGTAGTATGTAGATAAGGTGGGCTGGATGGGGTTGGGCCAGATATTTTAAAACTAGGGGTTCGGGAAAATCGTGGGCTAAGGGTGGTTTAGGGGTTTAGGGCTAGGTTAGGTGGTTGGGTTTTAGGGTGAGGTTTAGTGAGCTAGGTTAGGTGGTTTAGGCTAGGTTTAGGCTAGGATTAGGGAAATTAATCTAGGTTTAGGGAAGGATTAGGGAAGTGGGTTAGGTGATTAGGTTGGGATTAGGCCGGGATTAGGGAAGTGGGTTAGGTGATTAGGTTCAGATTAGGGGTGGATTAGGGGTTTAGGCTAGGTTTAGGCATTTTTGGCTAGGTTTAGGTGAAGGAGCTCCCTTAGCATGGCCCATAGACCTTGATCACCCCATGTTGGTGCAGCCCTAGGTTAGGTTTTAGCTAATTACAAGCTTAAACCCACTCAATTAGGCTAACCCACATGATTAACCCAAACTTGACACACAAGTCAAGCTTAATACAACACTCTTGATATTTTTCACCCCCACTCTCTCTCATGCCCAATATCCCACGTGAATTTCAAGTGGGCCCCACCTCTATTTATGAGAAGGTGATGTGGGCCATGGATATGGATATTGGATTGGATCTCTGGATCCAAATCCAAATCCAAGTCCACATATGGGTTTGGATTGGAATCTGGATATATATGGTCCAGATCCAATCCAAACTGAACTCTGACTCCTTCGAGCTGGGTTCGAAACGGACGATTCGTGCGGGGCCTGACAACATCAGTACTCCGTCTGCGTTGGGTCTTCACCAACATGGTCGTCCGCCTCCGTTTCTGCCTTCCGGAGATGACTTCAAATGATATTTTGGTAAGAACAGGGTCTTGGACGTTCGAGATCCTGGGGTGTGAATCAGATACAAGAGTTGCTGCGCCGGGCTTGACAGGTGCTCCGGTTCTGGGCTCTTCTTGGCTCTCCTGGTCCTGTCTTGATCGGGCCAAGCCACTTCGGGGTTTCAAAACATGTCTTAAAAGGGTTTTCAAAAGCTATATTATATGTTTTTGAAAGATAAAGTTTAAAACATATATACAGGGTTTGTTTGGAAGGCTCCTGGGTTTCCAAACTCAAAAATGGCCCTTTGGGGCTGCTTGTATAAAACCAGATGGATTTTGAGAAATTCGTGGATTTCGGGGTGTTTACAGATGGCCCTCTTTGGCCTTGTCCAAATAGATTTGGATAAGGGCAAAGATGACAAACACCCCTTTTAATGTCTCCCTAGATCTAGCCACGAAGAATATGGGATCGTCCCATTTTAGCAAAATCTCAATTTTACAAACTCTGGTAGGAGGAGATATCACGCCAAAGGGTTTTACTATGGAATCTGGTCCTAAATGGGATCATGTTCATGCAAGTACCATGCGTGGAATGCAGATGACATGGGTGTGGTGCCAAGAGTGGCGACCTCCCAGAGACCAGGTGTGGTCGAACTCTAGAGACTTACAAGGCCTACTGCTCCAAGTGAGCAAAAACCCTATGCTGTTCGATGTTCGGTTTTTAAAACTTATTTACAAAAGCTATTTACAAAAGGGACAACTGTCTTGAGCCTCGATCCTAAGGATCTCGAGCTCTTCGTGCTTGCCCTTGTTTGAGTCTTAACACTCGCTTATCTAGCGGAGGTTTTATAAGAAAACAAGCTTCATTTCAAATTCCTACGCCTTACTCGAAACGTCGAATTCTCAAACAAGATGAAATTCAAGTAAGTAAATCCTATTTTTACTTTAGGATTCCTCGAAATGAACCATGCTTTAGCTTGGGATAAGCCTGGGATGGGAAAGAGATACCACGGTCCCTTCTGAAGCGTCCCGTGGTTTGAGGCATAGAAGGCGGAAAACTGCTCTTTTTGAGCTTTTTGGCCTCTTTTTCCTTTTTTTCCATAGAGGGTCTCCCTTTGGGAGTATTTTTTCTTTAATCCCTCTTTTTCATAAGAGAATCGATTTTTCTTTTTAAAGTCTGGTTTCTTTCTTTTGGAAAGAGACTTTAAATGGGAAATTCCCTTTTGATTTGGGCCTTTGTTTTCCTTTTGGAAGGAGAAGAGAAGAGGGGAGGACTTATCCCAAGCCTACACTCGATCCATTCCAGATCAGCCTATTTAGAAATAGCACGTACTACTTGCAAGTATCTTGCTATGTTGAACTAGGCCTTTCTTTGTAAGAAGAAGGATTTTGAAATGTAACCACGATTTTGAAAACTCCACTCTTTCACAAGTGTGAATTCTCTCACTTAGGGTCACACGAGTTGCTTTTGCACCTTATTCACACGTCTCAGGGCAGCTATCCCTATAAAATTTTCGAAAACTGGAATTTAATCCAGATCCTACACATGATACTTCTTTAAGTATTGAATATTGATAGGATCTGCTAAATTCCTACCTTCTACATCGATCAACCAATACGAATTGTTCGTAGTGGTTGCTCGCACAACATAGGGTCCATCCCAGTTGGGGCGCCACTTGCCTAGGGGGTGTGGGCCACGATGGTGGATGGTTTTCAAGACCAGATCTCCCACTTCAAAGTGGCGAGGTCTCATGTGTTTGCTATAATGTCGGGCTATCCTTTGCCGGTATGCACGAGCATGATCCATGGCAAGGAGTCGCCTCTCATCTAGCAAATCTAGTTCGGCCATCCTAGCATGCTGAAGCGTCTCTAGGGGGAGGTCGAGTGCAATGGATGTATGGAATGAATGCAGTTGGGTATGAATGGGAAGAATGGCGTTTGTGCCATAGACCAATTCGAATGGTGTGGCATTCGTGGGAGCCCGGATGGAAGTCCTATAAGCCCATAAGGCTTCATCCAGCTTCTCATGCCACCTCCTACCCTTCTCTAAGGTCTTCTCAATGATACCAATGAGAGTCTTGTTTGTGGCTTCGGCCTGGCCGTTGCCTTGAGGGTAGTAGGGCGAGGAGAAGTGGTGAGTTATGCCATACGTGTTGCACAACTTAACCATCCGCTCGTTCTTGAATGGGGTACCATTATCAGACACAAGGTCTCGTGGAACCCCAAATCGAGCCAAGATATTCCTCCGGATGAAAGCCACCACATGTTGCCCCATTACATTCGTTAGGGAAATGGCTTCCACCCACTTGGAGAAATACTCCGTGGCTGCTAAAATAAAACGATGCCCATTCGAGGCCTTTGGAAATATGGGGCCTACAATGTCAAACGCCCACATGGTAAATGGCCAGGGGCTGACCACGGAATGTAATGCAGATGAAGGGATATGAATGGCGTGCCCATGCACTTGACATGGATGACACTTCCTAACATGATCGTGACAATCCCTTTTCAGGGTGGACCAAAAATAGCCCCCTCTAAGTATTTTCATCGCCATCATGTTGGCATTAACATGACCTCCACATTCTCCATCGTGGAACTCGTGCATCACTATCCTAGCCTCCTCTAGGTCGATACACCTAAGCAGAATGCCGGTAAAACTCTTTTTGTATAAGACCCCACCCAGAATGGTGTATCGGGTCGAAATCTTACGAATGAATGCCTTATCTTTGGACGTGGCATCCTCGGTGAATCCCCCATTTTCTAAAAATTGTTTTATGTCATAGAACCAGGGTTTTTCAATAGACTCTAGGTTGTTTTGGCAAATATCCAAGTCGTGTGTGGATGGATGGGGCGCATGCCATATTTCCAAAGATCTGGTCCCTGAAATGGGATCGACCTTCAGGGCTGAACCCAAGGAAGAGAGGGCATCGGCGATGCCATTGTCCTCTCTTCCCACGTGTGTGAGCTTACACGACTGGAAGGAGTGGACCAATCGAGTGGCCAACTCGTGATATGGAAGTAGTTTCTCATTACGTACTTGCCAAATTTTTAAAACCTGGTTTATGACAAGGAGTGAATCTCCAAAGACCTCGATGCATGATGCCCCTAGAGTTTTCGAAATCCTTAAGCCTTGTATGAGTGCTTCATACTCAGCTACGTTGTTGGAACATTCGAAATCTAAGCGGACCGCTATGGGAATCTCGCCCTTTTCAGGGGAGATTAGGATGATCCCGGCACCAGCCCCTCGTTGGTTTCGTGCCCCGTCGAAGTGCATCTTCCACACTTGGTTTTCGAAAGAATTTGTCAAAATGTGGTTTTGAAAATGGTTTTGCAATATGCCTTCATCAGGCATTTCGACAAGAGTGGGATATGCGTCCTCCAAGGGGAAGTCAGCCACGTAATCTGCTAGGGCTTGCCCCTTAACGGAGATCTGGTGATGGTATTTTAGATCATACTCCATTAGAAGGAGTTGCCATTCGCCCAATCTACCCGTGAGAATGGGTTTTTCGAACAAGTGCTTGATTGGATCAAGCTTGGACACTATCCAGATCTCATGATCTAGGAAGTAGTGTCTGAATTTCTGACAGGCCCAGACTAGGGCCAAGCACGTCTTCTCCATGGCTTGATAATTTCGTTCATAAGCCAAGAGAGTTTTCGAAATATAGTAGATGGCATACTCCTTATGGGTGTCATCCTCGTATTGAGCCAACAGGGCTCCTAAAGCGTTTACATGCACGGAGATGTATAATAAAAGCGGTTTTCCTTGTTTTGGAGGATTCAAAACGGGGGGATTAACCAAGTATGCCTTTAGTCTCTCGAAGGACTTTTGGCATTCGTCATCCCATAAGAATTTCGTGCCCTTCCTCAACAGTTTGTTGAAGGGTTCGCATATAGTTGCCAGATTCGATATGAATCGGCGCACAGATTGTAATCGACCTTGAAGGCTACGGACTTGGGTGAGATTGGAGGGTGGAGCCATGTCTATGATGGCTCGACACTTAGAGGGGTCGACTTCTATTCCCCTTTGGCTCACCATAAAGCCTAGATGCTTGCCTGATTCTACCCCGAACACACATTTCTGAGGGTTTAGCTTTACTTTGTAAAGCCTAAGCCTTTCGAAAATCTTTTGTAAACATTCGATATGGGTGCATCGGGTTTTGGATTTTGCCAAGAGATCATCTACATACACTTCTACAAGCTCGTGAATTTGATCATGGAAGATCGTGTTCATGGCTCGTTGGTATGTTGCACCGGCATTTTTCAAACCAAAGGGCATGACTGTATAGCAGTACGTGCCCCATGGGGTTGTGAAGGCGGTCTTACCCTGATCTCGTGGGCTTAGTTTGATTTGATTATAGCCTGAATAGCCATCCATAAATGAAAACATTTCATGATTTGCAGTACTATCGACTATCAAATCTATATTTGGTAAAGGATAATTATCCTTTGGAGTGGCTTTATTCAGGTTTCTGAAATCGATGCATATTCGAATTTTCCCATTGGTTTTTCGAACTACAACGATATTTGACAACCAATCAGAATACGCAATGGGTTTTATAAATCCGGCTTTTAGCAGATCTTCTAAACCCTCTTTGACTTGCGTGTGTACATTCGGGTGTATTTTCCTAAGCTTCTGCTTTATTGGTTTTACACCTATATCTAAGGGAAGACGATGCTCGACTATGCTGGGATCTATGCCCGGCATGTCTTCATACGTCCATGCAAACACATCTAAATAGGTTCGTAGAAATGCAATGAATGCTAACTTTTCAGTTTCATGCAAGCATGCGCCTATTTTGATGGTTTTGGGATTGAAATCATCCCCTAGGTTCACCTCTACGAAATCTCCTCCTACTGATTGGGAAGGTCTTTCAAAATCGAGAATTCTATGAAATTCTGGGAGCTCAGAAGTGGGATCTTCCTCAAGGGGATCCACTTCTGGGCTTCGATCATTCTCGTGGGCTATAGACCCGAGGGAACTTGATGCGTGATTTTCAAAATAACCTGGTTTTGTACTTGGATTTTTAAGTGATTTCGAAATTTTTGGTCTGACTATGCAGACGACGTTTCTTTCGAAATCCTTTTCTTTCGCCAAAGTCATACCAGGAGCAGCTATGTACAAAATCTTTTTGGTATTTTCCAAATTTTCGATTTTTTTGGGTTTTTGTAAAACAAGAACTTTGGGAACTATACAAAGCACACTTTTTTCGAGTTTTTGCTTTTCCATTGTTTTGGTTTTTCTTGTTTTTCGATTTTTTTTTTTGATTTTAAGTTTTCAAATGTTTTTGGTATTTTTAGAAAAAGGGATCTTCCGTCATACCTACAAAGGGAAAACACTATGGGTTAGACTCGGAACAGGAGGTCTAAACCATAGGTTTCTTCTAAGACAGGCTCCGGGGCACCCTTGACCCAGGTGGTCACAAGGGGTGGCTCCGGCGGTATTCGGGGAGTATAGCCGATCCCATATCGGCTTGGGTTGGCCCTAGGAAGGATGGGCTCTAGGAGACCCTAGTTTTGTGCCCCTAGACTCTTGTAGGGCGTGTAGCCCATGTTCAATAACATGTTCCACGACCTTTTGTTTTTTGAAAAGATGGGATACAAGTCGTGGTCCTGGAACATGCTATCGTCCATATTAGGCTCGTATGGCCTTTTGTCCAGGGGTTTTGGAAATAGGGATCGTTTGGGTTTTCCTAGGAGGATTAGAGTCGGGAGGGGGCCTGCTTTGGGTGGCCCCTTCACACATACAACCTTCCTAGGGTTGTTCAACACGAGCCGAGGTGGCTCAACCATAATTTGCCCCAGGTTAGCCTCATGGGCCTGGGAGCTCGATAAACAAGGGGAGTTTATGATCCCCTGAAGCTATGGGTGACTCTCACCTAGGATCACTACGACTTGGTCCCTAAAAGGGATCTTGACACACTTGTGGAAGGTGGATGGCACAGCGCACAAACTGTGTATCCAGGGTCTTCCCAGCAACAGGTTATAATGGGGGTGGATGTCCAAGACATGGAACACCCCCGTGTGTTCGATCCCTCCCGTTTCCATTGGGAGTTCGATGGATCCTAAAGGCCTAGACGCATTCCCATCGTATCCAGTGATAACGATGGGGCTTGGGTTCACTGAAGTCAAGGTGACTCCGATTTTGTACGCCACGTGAAGTGGAAGGACGTTGAGCCCTCCTCCACCATCGACTAGGCACCTGTCCAGAGAGTGGTTGTTTAGAACCACCTCGATATGCAGGGCCTGGTTATGGGTTTCGTAGGGTCTATCTACATCATCTTCCGAAAAGGTGATGGGCGATTTTGCTCCTAACAAAGCCACTTGGGCAGACAAGGATTCCGGACTTATGTTCGAATCAACCTTGGCCCTTTCTAGAATTTCTTCTAAGACAAGTCTATGCCTAGGCGAGGTTTTGATAAGCTCTAGGATAGACATGTGAATAGGAATCTTTGAAAGGTGGTTTTCGAAATCATAAGGATTTAGGATGATTTTGTCCTTATCTGCTTTCGGCAGACCACTAGGGATACATGCTTTTGAGGGGCCAGGCACACTGACCACCTTTTTAGCACCTTGAAGGTGCGGGGGTTGGTAGATCCTCCCGGATCTAGTGACTTCCCCCACGACCAGCCTAGGGTTTGCACTAGACTTGGCTCTAAGGATGAGCTGAGGAGAACCTTGGATTTTAAAAACTGGCTTTGCCGGGGTTTCCACTTTTGATGGTCCCCGAATGACGACTTGGGCGGGCCTCTTGTATAATACAAGGATGGGCGCACAAGCAGGTCGACCAGGTTTGGGTTTTTGCGCTAGTTCCTTGGAAATGGTGAGGGTACATACCTCCTTTCCTTTCCCACTGCCACTGGCGTGTTTGGGAAAGGGTTCCTTGAAGATAGCTTGAGGTGGCTCAGGTTCCGCAGTGACCTGGAGCCGGCCCTCCGCTATCAAGTTCTCAATTTTATTTAGAAGAGAGAAGCACCGTTTGGTATCATGGCCTTTGAGCCGATGATACTTGCAAAATCGGTTCAAATACCCCCCTTTGGACGTGACTCCTTCGGGGATTTCAGGGAGTTCGATCATGCCCTGGGCAAGTAGGAGGTCTAGGACCTCCGACACAGGTTGCCCCAGCGGAGTGTACTCCCGTTTTTCAATTGGTTTTGAAAAATTGCGTTCTCTCTTATTTTCTATTTTTTCAAAGTTTTTAGAAGTGCCCGCCATGCCTGGATCCACCCGGACATTGGCGATTTTATGGGGCTTTGCCCCTTTGTCCGTCGTGGGCAGCCCATATGCGATGGGCTTTTCCACACGTGTTTTGGGAACGACACTTCCTTTCCATAAGTGGTCGTATGTCCCTTTTCGCAAGTTGGTTTCGAAAAGGGAGGCCTTTTTGATCAACTTATGGAAAGTTGAAATCTCATGGAGCGAGACAAGGGTTTTCAACTCGCTTTTGAAATTATCCAGGATGAGCATTACTGCGCATCCTTCGGATATAGGCTCTCGCACTTGGCCTAAAAGAGACCTCCATCTTATAATGAAGGCATGCACGTCTTCGTTCATGCCTTGCTTTGTATCCCTTAAGGTATTCAGGGTTGGCGTGACTTCTACGTTGTGTGCAAATCTTTGCATGAAGCAGTTCGCTAACTCTTCAAAAGTAGCGAACTGGCTTAAGTCGTAGGAAGCCAGCCATTTGGCAGC
The DNA here is from genome assembly GCA_036023115.1 of Brasenia schreberi. NCBI lineage: Eukaryota > Viridiplantae > Streptophyta > Magnoliopsida > Nymphaeales > Cabombaceae > Brasenia > Brasenia schreberi. The sequence continues at coordinate 2,049,602 of JAYKKT010000039.1, forward strand.
TGTGCCTTTAAGGGATAGGGGGAACCAATACACCCATTTCATCGAGTCCTTTTTTTTCTTATGGGCTCGACGTGAGAAAAGCTGCAAGTGAGACCTAGGGTCTCCCATGCCATCATACCGATGGAAGTTCGGTATTTCATTGTCACTGTCTGTTTCGTAATCCATAGGAAGGAAATCAGACAGGGCGTAGCTTCTTTTCTCTTTATTTTGCCCTTTCAGCAGTTGCTGTAGGGCTTTACGGTCCTTTTGTGTGAAGGACTCGTGGTATTGGTTGCCTTCCATTACGGAGGCCTCTTTTTGCTTGCGAGGTTTTTCAATTTTCTTTTTAGGCCTCTGTTCACCGTTTGATGAACACGAATCGCCTACTTCAGCCTCTTGGCTGAGAGCATCGATTTGGCCTCAAATTCCCTTCTCAAGTCCTCGATTTCATCTAGTTTTATTTTGTTTTTGAAAATCCTCCTAGAGTGAGAACTTGATGCGCATGAGCCTTGGCTCGACACTTCACTTGGGTTGGATTTTGACATGCTTTTCAAGCTTTTTCAAAATTTCCTAAGTAAAAGCAAAGAAAACAAGTTGTAGACAACGAAAATTTTCACTTATGGGTTCTTAGGCCTGAAGTGAACCTTTTCGCAATCTACTTCGCTTTATGGGCGTGCCAGCTAGTTTACTTTAACTAGCAAAGTATGTTTTGAAAACAATCTGACTTTTGAAAGGCGATTGTAGGCAAGCGGGATTTTTACGTCGCAGACCTTCTTGCACCGATGCGCAAGGGTCAGTCTGTACGCTTAGAGACTTCGTTTTGAAACAAGTTTAACTCAAAATATATTTTGAATGAAGAAGTGTTTTAAAACCTTTTGAAAACCATGCATTTGGGCGATTTTGACTTTGTAAGGGTTGGACAACCCTAAGTCTTGCACGATTTGATTCGGGTTTGTACGATTCTCAGATTTTAGATCACGTGGATTTGCACGTGCCTAAGTCTTTCTCTTTATCCCTTTATGGGCCACCTAGGTGTGTGTTATGAACACTCCACTACATGGGGCGAATTTGAGCGGGAGTACGGGGCTTGCTTCGATGCAATATGCGTCCTACCTCGTGGTATGGCGTAGATGCAATGCAAACTCACGCTACTCCAAAGGGAAAACCCGAAATGTAAAGACAATGCTGAAGGGAAATAACCGAAGGGAAATGACTTGTAAAGTAAATAGCGAAAGGGGAAATATGGCTATATCTTAAGAGCGGAAAGGCTCAATTGTGTAAGTGTGTGTCGTGTATATATTGAAAGACAACGCACACGACTTGAACCTTAAAACCCGAATCTTAAAGACGTAGCCGAAAGAAATACTTTATATAGAGTATATGTAGGGGCCCTTACTTGGGTCTTGTAAATAAGAGCGAAGGCTCAATGTGTGTGAGTGTAGAATTAAAGTACTACGCACACGACATAAATGAAACCCAAATATAACTGCAATAAGGCCTTTACTAAGGTCTTGGAAGTAAGAGCGAAGGCTCAATGTGTGTGCGTGTGGAAAATGGAACGACAACACACACGACTTAATTAAAAACCCCCTTGACTTAAAATATATAAATATAACTATATATTAAGGGCTGGTTAGGCCCGTGTGTGTGCAAAAAGTGTACGACTAAGAGCGGAAAGGCTCAAGTGCGCGTGTGTGTGGGTGTGTCAAACCACGTTATTACAATCGGGGGGAGACGAAGCTCCTTTACTACAACCCCGTATCAAAATTTAATAAAACACCAAATGTAAGGACTTACAACTCACCTAGCCCGCTATGTGGGGTGTGTCTAGGACGCGTACGCCTTGCGTGTGGAGCCCGGATCACATGGAAGTGGAACCGGCTAGCTTGGAGGTGTTTGAGAACCTTTGAGGACTTGGGAGAGGTGTTTGAGTAGGCTTGGTATGGGCCTGGTTTTGGATGACTCGAGTTGGATTCTAGGGGAGCTTGGGGCAACTCGGGCTGTCTTGGTGCAGCCCGGGGTTTTACCTTGCAAGGGAGTGCCTTAGGATGACTCGAGCCAAGGTGGTTCGAGTTAGGTTTTTAGGGGAAACCCTAACTAGGTTAGGTTCAGTCAGTCAAGGCCAAGGCAGGCCGGCCAGGGCTGAGCTAGGGCTCGGCCTGGCTGGGTGGAGTCATGGCTAGAGGTAGGTGGGTTCAAGGAAACGGCCTGCCTTGTGGCAGGCCGGGGCTTTAGTGATGTGGATGATACACGGCCTGCACCAGCAGGCCGTGGGCTTGGGGGTGAAGGAAGGGACACGGCCTGCACTAGCAGGCCGTGGGGTTTCTAGGGAGATGTGGCCTGCCGAGTGGCAGGCCCTGCCCTTGGTAAAGGAGGGGAAGCCCGGCCTGCACTAGCAGGCCGTGGGCTTGTAGGGAGAGGGCCTGCCGAGTGGCAGGCCTTTGCGGGTTTTTGCTAAGAAGTGACCTGCCGAGTGGCAGGCCCTGGCTGGGTTTAGATGAGGCACGGCCTGCACCCGCAGGCTGTGGGTTTACTCAAGGGAATGGCCTGCCAAGGAGCAGGCCATTGGGTTTGGTTTGGGGCAAGGGATGGTGGCGAAGTGGGTTTCGGTTAAAGGCAGGTTAGGGGCGGCGGTTTGTAGGTGGTGGTAGGCTAGTCGGGGTAGGTGAGTTGTAGGTGGAGTTGGGTGGTTAAGGGCAGGTGGTGGTAGGCTTAGGTAGTGCAGGTCAGGGTGGGTTTTGGTTGAGGCGGTGATAGGTAGGTTCGGCCAGGCTGCGGCCGGTGGTGGGGGCGGCGACTAAGGGATGTTGGTTGGTGGCGAGGTGGGGTTCGGCCAGCTAGGGCAGGTCGGTTGGGAAAGGGTTTTTTGTGAAGTTCGGCCAGCACTTGGCTGGACTTACTTGGGGTGGTTTAGGGTCAGTTAGGTGTAGGTGGGTTCATATGGGTTAGGTTTAGAAGGGTAAGGAGAAGGGGTAGGTTTAGTTTGAGGCTTACCTTAGGTGCAGCCCACTAGGTCCAGCCACCTCCAATCGGTCCAGCCCACTTCCACGCCCGCGGTCCACCTCTTGGTGCAGCCAGGCTCGAGTTGGTGCAGCCCCCTTGATCTAGCCTTGGCCAACATGGCTCAAGCCCACTTCACTCATGAGCCCACATGGCTAGGTTTATCACTCCCTCTCTCTCCTCCCAAGTATTTGCATGAACCCTTTACATGGACCCCCTCACCTCTATTTATAGAGATTTGAGGTGGGTCTTGGATTTGGGTTTGGGTTTGGGGTTTGGATCCATACCCAAATCCAAACACTATTTGGATCTGGATATTGGATCTCGGATATTTTGAGATCTGTATCCGATCCAAACCCAATATTTTTATGGATACGGATCTGGATATTTTGTTCCAAATCCGATCCAATCCAAACACTATTTGGATCCAATCCAAATCCAAACACTATTTGGATCGACCCAAACACTATTTGGATTGGCCCAAATCCAAACACTATTCATTACATGGATTTGGATCTGGATATATATGGTCCAGATCCAAATCAAAATTTCTTCGGACAGTCCTTCTTGGCTTCTCGAGGCGAACGATCTGTGCGGGCACTGGCTTCATCAGCGCTCCGTCTGGTGCTGGGTTTTCCCCAACTTTGTCGTCCGGACTCCGTCTCGCCGTTCTGGACTCCGTTGAGCTTTTCATCAAACGGGCTCAGCCTTCTTTTGTTTTTTTATCAGGGAGTGGCTTCTGAAGCTCTGGGCTTGAATCCTCTTCGGGCCTAGGGTCTTCTTTTGCCTTCTGTACTTGTTTTCACATTTCAAAACAGGTCGTCGTTTTGGCTCAAACGAGCTTTTTGGTGTTTTGAGAGTTTTTGAAAAATAGAAGATTTGGGGTGTTTACAGATGCCCCTCTTTGGCATTATCCAAATGTATTTGGATAATGGCAAAGAAGAAACACCCCGTTCTCTCAAATTTTCTCGAGAATACACCATTTATTTTGCAAAAACCCTGTTTTCTTTTTCCACAAGTGGGGATTTTCAGCAAAAGGGGGCTTTTCCTAGCTATTTCCCTATATGTATGATCATGCACGAATGACTCTTTGAATGCATGCATGAGAAAAATTTTATTTTTTGTTTTTGAGCCCGAAGAGAGCCTTTTGAGGCTGGTTGCTCCGAGCAGGTTTTTACCCATGTCTTTTTGACATTCATGGGTTTTTCGAAAATTTCTTTTTGAAAAGGAACTCCTTTTAACTTGTATCGAAAAGGACTTCCATTTTTCATACTTCCCTTCATTCGGGTTTCAATACCTGCTACTCAGTAGAGGTTTTTGGGTAGGAAAACTTGGAAAACATTTCAAAGTTCCATTTCCTACAAAACCGAGTCGAGTTCTCAAACAAAATGAAATCCAAATAAGCCGATTTTATTCGTACTTTAGGATTTTCGCAAATTTGAATCTTTTTCCTCGGGGATAAGCCGTAGGGATATGGGAAAGAGATACCACGGTCCCTTCTGAAGCGTCCCGTGGTTTTAGGCAAAGAATCGGAAAATCGCTCTTTGGAGCTTTGGCTTTTTGTTTCTTTTTCATAGAGGGTCTCCCTTTGGGAGTATTTTTTCATTAATCCCTCTTTTCTTTAAAGGAGAGCAGCTCTTTGGAGGAGTTTTTGTATTCCCTGTTTATGAAGGGAAGACCTCTTTGGGAGGAGTGTTTTTATATCTCCTTTTTCTTTTGAACGAGAAGACCTCTTTCGGAGGAGTTTTTGTATTCCCTGTTTATGAAGGGAAGACCACTTTCGGAGGAGTTTTTGTATTCTCGATTTTTTTCTCTTTCTTTTGAAAATAGCCAATTTTCCTTTTCGGAGAGAAAGTAGGATGGGGGAGGGCTTATCCCTTTGGTTACTCGATTCAAACGAGATCGTCCTATTTCTTAATAGCATCTGCTATTCGAAAATATTTTGATATTTTGAACAAGGCTTAATCTTGTAAGCCAGGGTTCTTTGAAATATAGCCAATTCATTTTTGGAAGACTCTACTTTTCAAAAAGTATAGATTCCTCCATTCGGGGTTATACAATCTACTTCGATCCTTCTTCGAAGAAGTTTCAAAGGAGTTCGATTTTTTTCAAAATCCTTTTGAAAAAGAATTCAACATAAACCCTTTTGAATATTCGGGCATCTTTGGGGTTTTGCTAATTTCTACCCACAATATCAACAAATTTCTAATTTTTGTTGCCCTTTTGAAGACATGGGGATATTTCTACTCGAGTTTGCCATAATTTTGGGCTTTCTTCGGGGTGATATGATGCATGCTATGCACTCCATGTGATTTTAAAATGGAAATACATGTTTTTATGCAACCATGAACACATGAAATGTATCTCACAAATCACGAAGGAGATGCATTCGCTTATCCATGGAAAGTGTCTAGGGGCTGTGTTTAAAAATGCCCCTAGCTTGATGGGAATTTCGCATGGCCATATGGTGAAGGGCCATGGTTTTTCAAAGGGATTTTGGATGGACAATGGTATGTTCATGTCCATGCACTTCCATGGTTTTTCTAACATGATCATGATACTTTTTGCTCAAGGATGGGAAACATAACCAGCCCTAAGTGATCGTCATGGCCATCAGGTGTTAGTTTTGACATGGTCTCCATATTTCATCGTGAGATTCATGTTCTTTATCCTAACACAATCAAGGTTTTTATATAAACCAGAAGTTGAAGAAAGTCTTTCTTTTCAAAGCCATGAAAGGTTTTTGTGAAATGTGTAACCCTTTTTCAAGATTCTCATTTCCTTTTTTAAAATTTGCCTCGAAGGTGTTGGTTTTGATTTGTATGGAGACATGCCTATGAAGGCTCGATACTTAGGGGGTCGACTCTTATTGCCCCTTTGGTTTTGCAAAACCCTGAATTCGATTTCTAGAATGATGTCTAGACTCGATGCATATGAATGATTTCAAAGTGTAATGCATGATGCTTATGCACACACTATGGGTTAACTTATTTCTAAAAATCCCCAATTTTCCATAAGTTAAGGATTTTTGCGAAGTTCAGGAAGCTTGGAGGTGTTTATTCCTCCTTGCTTTGGTGATTCTCGAGCTTTTCATTTTTGAAAAAGCTCTAGGCAAAAGGGTAGATAGGACCAGCTTTTTGCACACTTGGTTTCAGGGTGTATATACAATTTTCGAAAGCATTTTTACAATTTTTCGAAAATGGGCTTTGTACATGGCCAAAGGCTTTTGGAAATAAATTTCTTTTTGTAATTTTCGTTTTTCCAAATGTTTTTGAGATTTTGAGAGTTTTCAACTTTTTTTTGTTTTTTTCAAAAGTAGGGATCTTCCATTGAACCTTCAAAGAAAACATTCATGAATCAGACTCTAATCAGATAGGTCTAAGACATGGGTTTCGGTTTTAGAGGTTCTACAAGGCACCCTTGACCCAGATGGTCTTAGGTGGCGGCTCTGGTGGTATGGGTGGGCTGTAGCCCAGTCCATATCGTTCCCTATTGGTTTTAGGTAGGACAGGCTCAAGCCTACCTTGGTTTCGGGTTCCCAGGCCCGCGTAGGGTTTATATCCCATATTCAGAATCATGTTCCAAGACTTTTTGTTTTTTGAAAAGTTTTGGTATAAATCATGGTCTTGGAACATGGAATCGTCCATGTTGGGGATATATACCCTTTTGGATATCGGGAGTTTGGATTCCGGGGTGATGGAAGACTTGGGCTTCCATACAAACCTGGTTTGGGAGACTTTGCCCTCAAGGAAAGCCAAGCTTGGTTCCTTGAGGAGTTTTGGACATAGCAGGGTTATGGAAAACTTATGGTTCCATACCCTATTTTGGGAAAAATTTACTTCAAGGGGAGCCATGCAAGGTCCCTTGAAGTTTTTGACTTGGTCCCTAGGTTCAACTCGTGGTGCCCCTAGGGATTGATTTTTTTGTTTCAAAGCCATAGCCTTGGCTCCAGGGCACAGGACTAGGCTCGAAGAAGTGGGTTTTTTTATGGTAGGTTTATGAGCTCCTAAGATGTCGATACATGCATTAGGGGTCTCCATGTCTACCATTTTCGAAACTTCTTTTTGTTTTTGAAATTCCTTTGAATGGTGCGCGATAGTTGGCGCACCTTGAAAATCCTCAAGTTTTGGCACAGTTTGTGGGTTTGTGTGTGCAAAGGGGTTATCCAATGCATCTGATGACCCTACATGAAGAAGAGAGTCTTGAGAAGGATGGGTTTCAGGCATACCTCTTTGTGGCTTGTCTACCCTTTCAGGGTGAGAGCAAGCCGATTTTCCGGGTAACTCTGTTTTGAGCCCCCGGGGTTTAACGAGGCGTTTCCTTTCGAAACCTTCCTGTTTTTCACTCTCGTTCCTTTGTAGGGTGTGGACTTCATGTCCCACTGTATGTGTGTGCCTAGACTTAGGACTTTTACTTGAAGTTTTCGAAATTTCAAAATTTTGTTTTTCGATTTTTTGGTCTTTTTCCAAATTTTCAAGATTTTTTTGGTTTTTTGAAATAGAAAAATCTTTTTTTGGTTTTTCTATGGATTTTGAAAAGCTTGAAGTTGTAGGAGTGGACGACTTATCCCTTTGCCGGGATTTGTCTCTAATCTCCAATCCTTCATTGAGTTTGAGATCGGTTTTCAATAAACGATCTATATGTGCCCAAGAAGAGCTGCTATGTGTTCGATGGGCTTTAAGCTCCTTGCTTAAAGCATCCATCTTTTGAAATATTTTTTCAATCTCATCGAGCTCTCTTAGGGCTTTATCTGATTTGAAAACCTCTTTTAGTTTACTCAACGAAGATTTTTGTAGCTTTTTATCCATTTTCATGCAATTTTCCTAAGTATGCACGATTTGTGAAGAAAACACTTTTTTCCAAAAATTTGAGTATAACTCGTTTGTTTGAAGTCTGCTTAAGTCCCGGGTCCCACCGGGCGTGCCAAATTGTAGACAACGAAAATTTTCACTTATGGGTTCTTAGGCCTGAAGTGAACCTTTTCGCAATCTACTTCGCTTTATGGGCGTGCCAGCTAGTTTACTTTAACTAGCAAAGTATGTTTTGAAAACAATCTGACTTTTGAAAGGCGATTGTAGGCAAGCGGGATTTTTACGTCGCAGACCTTCTTGCACCGATGCGCAAGGGTCAGTCTGTACGCTTAGAGACTTCGTTTTGAAACAAGTTTAACTCAAAATATATTTTGAATGAAGAAGTGTTTTAAAACCTTTTGAAAACCATGCATTTGGGCGATTTTGACTTTGTAAGGGTTGGACAACCCTAAGTCTTGCACGATTTGATTCGGGTTTGTACGATTCTCAGATTTTAGATCACGTGGATTTGCACGTGCCTAAGTCTTTCTCTTTATCCCTTTATGGGCCACCTAGGTGTGTGTTATGAACACTCCACTACATGGGGCGAATTTGAGCGGGAGTACGGGGCTTGCTTCGATGCAATATGCGTCCTACCTCGTGGTATAGCGTAGATACAATGCAAACTCACGCTACTCCAAAGGGAAAACCCGAAATGTAAAGACAATGCTGAAGGGAAATAACCGAAGGGAAATGACTTGTAAAGTAAATAGCGAAAGGGGAAATATGGCTATATCTTAAGAGCGGAAAGGCTCAATTGTGTAAGTGTGTGTCGTGTATATATTGAAAGACAACGCACACGACTTGAACCTTAAAACCCGAATCTTAAAGACGTAGCCGAAAGAAATACTTTATATAGAGTATATGTAGGGGCCCTTACTTGGGTCTTGTAAATAAGAGCGAAGGCTCAATGTGTGTGAGTGTAGAATTAAAGTACTACGCACACGACATAAATGAAACCCAAATATAACTGCAATAAGGCCTTTACTAAGGTCTTGGAAGTAAGAGCGAAGGCTCAATGTGTGTGCGTGTGGAAAATGGAACGACAACACACACGACTTAATTAAAAACCCCCTTGACTTAAAATATATAAATATAACTATATATTAAGGGCTGGTTAGGCCCGTGTGTGTGCAAAAAGTGTACGACTAAGAGCGGAAAGGCTCAAGTGCGCGTGTGTGTGGGTGTGTCAAACCACGTTATTACAATCGGGGGGAGACGAAGCTCCTTTACTACAACCCCGTATCAAAATTTAATAAAACACCAAATGTAAGGACTTACAACTCACCTAGCCCGCTATGTGGGGTGTGTCTAGGACGCGTACGCCTTGCGTGTGGAGCCCGGATCACATGGAAGTGGAACCGGCTAGCTTGGAGGTGTTTGAGAACCTTTGAGGACTTGGGAGAGGTGTTTGAGTAGGCTTGGTATGGGCCTGGTTTTGGATGACTCGAGTTGGATTCTAGGGGAGCTTGGGGCAACTCGGGCTGTCTTGGTGCAGCCCGGGGTTTTACCTTGCAAGGGAGTGCCTTAGGATGACTCGAGCCAAGGTGGTTCGAGTTAGGTTTTTAGGGGAAACCCTAACTAGGTTAGGTTCAGTCAGTCAAGGCCAAGGCAGGCCGACCAGGGCTGAGCTAGGGCTCGGCCTGGCTGGGTGGAGTCATGGCTAGAGGTAGGTGGGTTCAAGGAAACGGCCTGCCTTGTGGCAGGCCGGGGCTTTAGTGATGTGGATGATACACGGCCTGCACCAGCAGGCCGTGGGCTTGGGGGTGAAGGAAGGGACACGGCCTGCACTAGCAGGCCGTGGGGTTTCTAGGGAGATGTGGCCTGCCGAGTGGCAGGCCCTGCCCTTGGTAAAGGAGGGGAAGCCCGGCCTGCACTAGCAGGCCGTGGGCTTGTAGGGAGAGGGTCTACCGAGTGGCAGGCCTTTGCGGGTTTTTGGTAAGAAGTGACCTGCCGAGTGGCAGGCCCTGGCTGGGTTTAGATGAGGCACGGCCTGCACCCGCAGGCCGTGGGTTTACTCAAGGGAATGGCCTGCCAAGGAGCAGGCCATTGGGTTTGGTTTGGGGCAAGGGATGGTGGCGAAGTGGGTTTCGGTTAAAGGCAGGTTAGGGGCGGCGGTTTGTAGGTGGTGGTAGGCTAGTCGGGGTAGGTGAGTTGTAGGTGGAGTTGGGTGGTTAAGGGCAGGTGGTGGTAGGCTTAGGTAGTGCAGGTCAGGGTGGGTTTTGGTTGAGGCGGTGATAGGTAGGTTCGGCCAGGCTGCGGCCGGTGGTGGGGGCGGCGACTAAGGGATGTTGGTTGGTGGCGAGGTGGGGTTCGGCCAGCTAGGGCAGGTCGTCGGTTGGGAAAGGGTTTTTTGTGAAGTTCGGCCAGCACTTGGCTGGACTTACTTGGGGTGGTTTAGGGTCAGTTAGGTGTAGGTGGGTTCATATGGGTTAGGTTTAGAAGGGTAAGGAGAAGGGGTAGGTTTAGTTTGAGGCTTACCTTAGGTGCAGCCCACTAGGTCTAGCCACCTCCAATCGGTCCAGCCCACTTCCACGCCCGCGGTCCACCTCTTGGTGCAGCCAGGCTCGAGTTGGTGCAGCCCCCTTGATCTAGCCTTGGCCAACATGGCTCAAGCCCACTTCACTCATGAGCCCACATGGCTAGGTTTATCACTCCCTCTCTCTCCTCCCAAGTATTTGCATGAACCCTTTACATGGACCCCCTCACCTCTATTTATAGAGATTTGAGGTGGGTCTTGGATTTGGGTTTGGGTTTGGGGTTTGGATCCATACCCAAATCCAAACACTATTTGGATCTGGATATTGGATCTCAGATATTTTGAGATCTGTATCCGATCCAAACCCAATATTTTTATGGATACGGATCTGGATATTTTGATCCAAATCCGATCCAATCGAAACACTATTTGGATCCAATCCAAATCCAAACACTATTTGGATCGACCCAAACACTATTTGGATTGGCCCAAATCCAAACACTATTCATTACATGGATTTGGATCTGGATATATATGGTCTAGATCCAAATCAAAATTTCTTTGGACAGTCCTTCTTGGCTTCTCGAGGCGAACGATCTGTGCGGGCACTGGCTTCATCAGCGCTCCGTCTGGTGCTGGGTTTTCCCCAACTTTGTCGTCCGGACTCCGTCTCACCGTTCTGGACTCCGTTGAGCTTTTCATCAAACGGGCTCAGCCTTCTTTTGTTTTTTTATCAGGGAGTGGCTTCTGAAGCTCTGGGCTTGAATCCTCTTCGGGCCTAGGGTCTTCTTTTGCCTTTTGTACCTGTTTTCACATTTCAAAACAGGTCGTCGTTTTGGCTCAAACGAGCTTTTTGGTGTTTTGAGAGTTTTTGAAAAATAGAAGATTTGGGGTGTTTACACAAGTTAAAACGACACCTTTATAAAATTTTTCGCAAGACTTCTACAAGTAAACTCGATTTTTGAAAAGGCTCACGTCCCACCGGGCGTGCCAATCTCTGTAGACGCGCGAAAATCCCCGCCTCTTTGCCTCTTTCGTGGCTTGGAGTGGATCTTATCGTGCGTCTAAGGCCTATGTATACAAATAGGGCGTGCCAGCTAGCTTACTTAAGCTAGCGAAGATATATTTAACACTGGCTTCTAAACGTGGCGACTGTGAGCAAGTGAGCTCTTGTCGTCGCAGACCTTCTTGCACCGATGCGCAAGGGTCAGTCTGTACGCTTTTGCAAAAATCGAGTTTTGGGGAGAAAGTCTACGAAACGGTTCGAGGTGTCTATTTCGGGTCTTTAAGATGCGATTGCATGTTTTAGATCACGTGGATTTGCACGTGCCTAAGTCTTTTCTTTTATCCCTTTTTGGGTCGCCTAGTTTGTGTGTTATGAACACTCCACTACATGGGCGAATTCGAGCGGGGGTTGGTTCGATGCAATATGCGTCCTACCTCGTGGTATGGCGTAGATGCAATGCAAACTCACGCTACTCCAAAGGAAAAACCCGAAATGTAAAGACAATACTGAAGGGAAATAACCGAAGGGAAATAACCGAAGGGAAATAACCGAAGGGAAATAACCGAAGGGAAATAACCGAAGGGAAATAACCGAAGGGAAATATGTATATATCTTATGTATATGAGCCCTTACTCGGGTCTTGCAAATAAGAGCGAAGGCTCAATGTGGGTGCGTGCTTGAATTGAAAGACTTACACACACGACATGAAATTAAACCCAAATATAAATTGCAGTATGCCTTGACTAAGGTCTTGGGAGTAAGAGCGAAAGCTCAATGTGTGTGAGTGTAGAATTGAAGTACTACGCACACGACATAAATGAAACCCAAATATAACTGCAATAAGGCCTTTACTAAGGTCTTGGGAGTAAGAGCGAAGGCTCAATGTGTGTGAAAGTGCTCGAATTGAAAGACTTACTCACACGACAAGAAATGAAACCCAAATAGTATAGGTCGGCCCTTACTTGGGTCTTTCAAATAAGAGCGAAAGCTCAATGTGTGTGAGAGTGCTTGAATTGAAAGACTTACTCACACGACAAGAAATGAAACCCAAATAGTATAGGTCGGCCCTTACTTGGGTCTTTCAAATAAGAGCGAAAGCTCAATGTGTGTGAGAGTGCTTGAATTGAAAGACTTACTCACACGACAAGAAATGAAACCCAAATAGTATAGGTCGGCCCTTACTTGGGTCTTTCAAATAAGAGCGAAAGCTCAATGTGTGTGAGAGTGCTTGAATTGAAAGACAACGCACCCAACTTAAACAAAACCCTTTGAAAATGAAATATATATGTACACTTATATATTAGGGGCTGATTAGGCCCGTGTGTGGTCAAAATCGTGCACGACTAAAAGAGTGCACGTGTGTGGTTGTGCCAAGCCACGTTATTACAAGCGGGGGGAGACTATGCTCCGTTATTACAACCCCGTATCAAATTGAATTTCAAGCAAGTGTACGACTAAAGACCGAGTTTAGACACTTACGAGTAGCTGGTCCATAGAGGTCTTGCTTGAGCGTGGACTTGGCTTTGGGCTGCAAACGGGAGCTCCGCGAAGGTATGTGCTCAAGGGTGCTGGCCGGCTGCAAATGGGGCGCGGGATAGACGCCTCGAAGGGGGCCGGTGGCAAGTAGGTGGTGCCTCCAAGTAGGGGGTTTAGAGTGGCTGAATAAGTGGGTCTTAGGGTCACTAGGGAAGTTAGGTACTTAGGGAAACTGGACCTAAAAGGTGAGCTAGTGGGAAGGCCAAAGAGGACACCTAGGGGGGGGGAGTAGTGGCCGGCGGTTTGGTTTGTGCTAGGTTCGGCTAAGTTAAAATGGTGGTGGCGGACTGCTAGGGTGACTAAGGCTGGAGTATGGGAAGGTGGCCAGTTAGGGGATGGGACTAGGTAATAGTGGGAATAGTGGGTTTAAGGTAGTGCCACGGGCAAGTCTTAGGAAATCTGATAGGGTGGCCGGGTATAGTTAATGTGAGTTAGGTAGGAAGCAAACGGTTGAGGCGGCTAAGGTTTGGCCGAGTGGGAGTGGTGGCGGTGAGGGGCTGTTGGGTGAGTAAGGTGATGGTGTGGTGGGTGGCTGGGAGTGGAGAGGTGGTAGAGAAGGGTTTAAGTAGGGTTAAAGAAGGCTTACCGGATGGGGAGAAGTGGCGAGTGGATGAAGAGGGAAGCCGAGTGTTGATGGGAGTTCGGCTGAGTGAGGTGGTGGTGTCCGGCTGGGGGGGCAGTGATGGTGGACGGAAGAGTGAAGGTGGCGGAGCAGGTGGCGGCTGGTGGAGCAGGTGGAGTTGCTGGGGAGTGGTCACGGCTGGATGGAAGATGGGAGAAGGAGAGGGCCCGGCTGGATGGTAGAGTGGTTCCCACTTGGAAAACCCGCCCACAATGAGGGGGGTTTAAATAGGGGATGGGTAGGTCGGTTAGGGCTGGGTTGTGGGTAGTGGTTAGGTGGTTTAGGTAGGGTAGTATGTAGATAAGGTGGGCTGGATGGGGTTGGGCCAGATATTTTAAAACTAGGGGTTCGGGAAAATCGTGGGCTAAGGGTGGTTTAGGGGTTTAGGGCTAGGTTAGGTGGTTGGGTTTTAGGGTGAGGTTTAGTGAGCTAGGTTAGGTGGTTTAGGCTAGGTTTAGGCTAGGATTAGGGAAATTAATCTAGGTTTAGGGAAGGATTAGGGAAGTGGGTTAGGTGATTAGGTTGGGATTAGGCCGGGATTAGGGAAGTGGGTTAGGTGATTAGGTTCAGATTAGGGGTGGATTAGGGGTTTAGGCTAGGTTTAGGCATTTTTGGCTAGGTTTAGGTGAAGGAGCTCCCTTAGCATGGCCCATAGACCTTGATCACCCCATGTTGGTGCAGCCCTAGGTTAGGTTTTAGCTAATTACAAGCTTAAACCCACTCAATTAGGCTAACCCACATGATTAACCCAAACTTGACACACAAGTCAAGCTTAATACAACACTCTTGTTATTTTTCACCCCCACTCTCTCTCATGCCCAATATCCCACGTGAATTTCAAGTGGGCCCCACCTCTATTTATGAGAAGGTGATGTGGGCCATGGATATGGATATTGGATTGGATCTCTGGATCCAAATCCAAATCCAAGTCCACATATGGGTTTGGATTGGAATCTGGATATATATGGTCCAGATCCAATCCAAACTGAACTCTGACTCCTTCGAGCTGGGTTCGAAACGGACGATTCGTGCGGGGCCTGACAGCATCAGTACTCCGTCTGCGTTGGGTCTTCGCCAACATGGTCGTCCGCCTCCGTTTCTGCCTTCCGGAGATGACTTCAAATGATATTTTGGTAAGAACAGGGTCTTGGACGTTCGAGATCCTGGGGTGTGAATCAGATACAAGAGTTGCTGCGCCGGGCTTGACAGGTGCTCCGGTTCCGGGCTCTTCTTGGCTCTCCTGGTCCTGTCTTGATCGGGCCAAGCCACTTCGGGGTTTCAAAACATGTCTTAAAAGGGTTTTCAAAAGCTATATTATATGTTTTTGAAAGATAAAGTTTAAAACATATATACAGGGTTTGTTTGGAAGGCTCCTGGGTTTCCAAACTCAAAAATGGCCCTTTGGGGCTGCTTGTATAAAACCAGATGGATTTTGAGAAATTCGTGGGATTTCGGGGTGTTTACAAGTGAGTGTGCATGACTTGAAAGAATCGACCAACTTGGTGGCCAACTCATGGTATGGAACGAGTTTTTTGTTTGACTTGTCAAATTTTTAAACCTTGGTTCACAACTAGTAAGGAGTCTCCAAAGTCTTCAATGCATGATACCCTAGATTTTTCAAAACTTTTTGGTCTTGTATGAGAGCCTCATATTCAGCCACATTATTTGAACGGTCAAAATCTAGACAAATTGCAATGGGGATCTCTCCCTTTTCGGGGGATATGAGAATGACTCCAACACCTGCCCCTTGTTGGTTACGTGCCCCATCAAAGCACATTTTTCATACTTGGTTTTCATTAAAACAGTTTGTTAAAACATGGTTTTGAAAATCGTTTGCAAATATGCCTTCACCGGGCATTTCATCAAGTATGGGATATGTTTCTTCCAAGGGGAACTCGGCCACATGATCAGTTAGGGCTTGTTTCTTAATGGAGGTTTGGTAGTGATATTTCAAGTCATACTCCATTAGGAGGAGTTGCCATTTACCAAGCCTACCCGTTAGGATAGGTTTTTCAAACAAGTGCTTGATCGGATCAAGCTTAGACACTATCCATATCTCATGGTCTAGGAAATAATGTCTAAACTTTTGGCAAGCCCATACCAATGCCAAGCACGTTTTCTCCATGGCTTGATAATTCCTTTCATATGCCAATAGAGTTTTCGAAATGTAATAAATGGCATACTCTTTGTGGCTATCATCCTCATATTGAGCTAACAAAGCACCCAATGCATTTGTATGTATGAAAATGTAAAGTAGTAAAGGTTTTCCTTGCTTTGGAGGTTTCAAAATTGGAGGATTTACCAAATAAGTTTTCAATCTTTCGAAAGCTTTTTGATATTCATCATCCCACGAAAATTTTACCCCTTTTCGCAAAAGTTTGTTGAAAGGTTCGCATCTTGTTGCTAAGCTTGAAATGAACCTCCTAATAGCTTGGAGGTGACCTTGGAGGCTTCGGATTTGGGTCAAGTTGGATGGTGGAGGCATATCTATGATGGCTCGACACTTAGAGGGGTCTACTTCAATGCCCCTTTGGCTCACCATAAAGCCTAAAAGCTTACTTGATTCTACCCCGAATACACATTTTTGAGAGTTTAGTTTCACTTTGTAAAGCCTAAGTCTTTTGAAAACTTTTTCAAAGATTTAGTGTGAGTAAATCGGGTTTTTGATTTTACCAAAAGATCATCCACATATACTTCCAAGAGCTCATGAATTTGATCATGAAAGATAGTAGTCATAGCTCTTTGGTATGTAGCACCAGCGTTTTTCAAACCAAATGGCATCACCGTGTAGCAGTATGTGCCCCAAGGTGTAGTAAAAGCAGTTTTTGCCTGATCTTTTGGTGCTAACTTAATTTGATTATAACCCGAATAGCCATCCATGAAAGAAAACATTTCATGATTTGCAGTGCTATCCACTATCAAATCAATGTTTGGTAAAGAAAAATTGTCTTTTGGTCAAAAATCAATGCAAATCCGAATTTTCCCATTAGATTTCCGAACCACAACAATATTTGAAAGCCATTCAGAGTACGCAATGGGTTTTATAAATCCAGCTTTCAAAAGATCTTCCAAACCCTCTTTCACTTGTGCGTGCACATCGGAGTGAATCTTTCTAAGCTTTTGCTTTATGGGTTTAGCATTCGGTTCTAGGGGAAGACGATGCTCTACTACTATTGGGTCTAAACCCGGCATGTCTTCGTAGGTCCATGCAAACACATCTACATATGACTTGAGGAATGCAATGAATGAGGTCTTTTCATGCTCATGCAAACATGCACCTATTTTAACATGCTTGGGATTAGACTCACTCCCTAGATTTACTTCCACAAAATCCTCTCATACAGAATTTGAAGGCTTTTCTAAGTCAAGGATTTTATAAAACTCGAGAAGCTTGGAGGCTTGATCTTCCTCATGGATGAGGGGATCTTCCTCCTTGTTTTGATCACTCTCGAGAATTTTGGGTTCTATGGAAGTGCTAGGCAAAGCACACGATTTTAGAGTATTTACAATTTTCAAATGACTAAGGCTTTTCACAAAGGCAATATTTTTGAGTTTTTTGAAATTTTCAATTTTTTTGAGTTTTTCAAAATCCATCTTTGGAGATGGAATGCACAAAACTTTGTTTTTGGTATTTTCAGGCTTTTTGATTTTTTTTGGCTTTTTATAAACACAAGGAATGAACAAAAACCATATTCTTTTTGGGATTTTCAAAATTTTCGATTTTTTTGACTTTTTGCAAAGAAATGGAAGGAACAAAAACCACATTCTTTTTTGGGCTTTTCAAAATTTTTGATTTTTTTGGCTTTTTGCAAAGAAATGGAAGGAACAAAAGCCACATTCTTTTTGGGATTTTGAAATTTTCTATTGTTTTTGGGTTTTGGGGGTTTTCTAAATGTTTTTGGATTTTGTAAATTTTTTATTTTTTTGGATTTTCGAATGTGGTGGGATCCTCCATCAAACCTACAAACAAAACACCATGAATTAGGCTCTAAACAAGAGGTCTAAGTCATAGGTTTTGGTGTTATAAGGTTCTAGGGCACCCTTGACCCAAGTGGTCATGGGTGGAGGTTTAGGTGGTATGGATGGGGCGTAGCCTATCCCATACCAGTTTGGGTTTGGGTTTGACACTATGGGTTTTAGACACCCTTGGTTTTGGTTCCCTAAGCCTTGATAAGGCATGTAACCCATGTTCAACATCATGTTCCAAGGCTTCTTTAATTTTGAAAATGTTTTATAAAGGGGATGGCCTTGGAACTTGGTGTCGTCCATGTCATGACCAAACCTTTTTTTATTCATGGACTTGGGGAGTATTTTGGCTTTGGTTATTCCTAGGTTTGAGATGGCCTTGGGTGGGCAAGCCTTGGGCTGCCCCTTTATGCATACGACACACTTAGGTTTTAGGACGAACTTGGGAAGGTCAACCAATGATTTACCTAAATTTGACTCATGGGTTTGGTGACTTAATAAGCATGAGAAATTTTGAACTCCCCTAAGTTGAGGGTGGTTTTCTCTCAGAATTACCATGACTTGATTTTCGAGGGGAACCTTGACACACCTATGGAAAGTGGATGGCACGGCCCGAAGCTTGTGTATCCATGGTCTTCCTAGGAGCAGGTTGTAATGGGGGTGTATGTTTAAGACATGGAACACCCCTGAGTGGTTTATACCCCTATAGGCGTGAAAATTTTCACTCCTGGTTTTTTAGACCGGAAATGAACCTTTTCGCACCTAAGTCATTTCTGCGAGCATGCCAGCTAGCTTACTCAAACTAGCGAAGGTTTTTTTGAAAATATTCTGACTTTCTGGCGATTGTGGAAAAGCGGGATCTTTTCGCTTAAATCTTCTTGAACCGATGCTCAAAGGTCAGTTTAAACGCTTAGAAACTTCATTTTTACAAAACTTTGAAATATCTGTGTTTTATGAATTCGATATATGCCTTGTTTGCAAATTTTATTATGACTTTCAGACGACCCTAAGTCTTTGGAGTATTAGCTATTTAGGCCTGATATGTGTGTGAATATGTGGCCTATTTTCAATGTGGTTTGTGCGAGGATTCGGGGGCTTTTGAAAGTGAGCGAATGCAAGGATGCAGAAATCTTTTTCAGGTTTTGAAAGTGATAATGTGAGCTAGGCTCGAATTGAAAGGGCAACTCACACAACTTTCACTAATGTAAATACCCGAAATTGAAGTGCAACTCACGCAACTTTCACCAATGTAAATACTTGAAATGTAAGGCAACTCACGCAACTTAAATGTAAATCCACACAAAGGAAAATGCAACTCGACTTGAAGTAAACTCACACGACTTGAAAATATATAAATATGTTGTATCCTAAGAGCGAAAAGGCTCAATGTGTGTGAGTGTAAAGAGCGGAAAGGCTCGAGTGCTTGTGCATGCTTCTCGTGTGAAATTTAAATGACAACTCACACGACTTTCAATAAAGTAAATACCCAAATTAAAATATATACTTTAGCTTAAGAGCGGAAAGGCTCAATGCATGTGTGTGGTTGTGTGGAATTGAAATGATAACTCACACGACTTTCACTAAAGTAAATACCCGAATTGAAATATATACTTTAGCTTAAGAGCGGAAAGGCTCAATGCACGTTGTAGATACGGAAAATCTTCGACTCTGGGTCTCTTAGTCCTGGAGTGAATCTTTTCGCAATCTACGTTCGCTTTTAAGGCGTGCCAGCTAGCTTACTCAAACTAGCGAAATATGTTTTGAAAATATCTGACTTTTAAAAGGCAATTGTAGGCAAGCGGGATCTTTTCGTCGCAGACCTTCTTGCACCGACGCGCAAGGGTTAGTCTGTACGCTTAGAGACTTCGTTTGAAACAAGTTTAAACTCAAATTCGATTTTTGAACAAACAAGTGTTTGAAAATCCTTTTGAAATCATGCACTTGGCGAGTTTTTGATTTGGGCGACCCTAAGTCTTTCAGTTTTGTAGACATGGAAAATCTTCGACTCCGGGTTTCTTAGGCTTGGAGTGAATCTTTTCGCAATCTACGTTCACTTTTAGGGCGTGCCAACTAGCTTACTCAAACTAGCGAAGTATGTTTTGAAAATATCTGACTTTTAAAAGACAATTGTAGGCAAGCAGGATCTTTTCGTCGCAGACCTTCTTACACCAACGCGCAAGGGTCAGTCTGTACGCTTAGAGACTTCGTTTGAAACAAGTTTAAAATCAAATTCGATTTTTGAACAAACAGGTGTTTGAAAATCCTTTTGAAATCATGCACTTGGCGAGTTTTTGATTTGGGCGACCCTAAGTCTTTCAGTTTCAACCACTTAGGCGTGGAGTGTGTGCAATGTGGCCTAAGTTGGGCATCTTGCACGATTTTGTTTGGGATTTGTTCAATGCAGGTATGCACTCTAGCTCGAGTATGGCGAGTATGCAATGCAACTCACACAACTTGTATGTAAAACCCGAAATTTAAAGACTTAGCAGAAGGGAAAACCCAAATTGAATGCAACTCACACGACTTGAATGTAAATTAATGAAATTTAAATATATCTTAAGAGTGGAAAGGCTCAATGTGTGCATGGGTGTTGTGTATAAATTGAAATGCAACACACGCAACTGAACCATAAAATGCAGCAGAAGGGAGATATAGATATATATAAGAGCGAAAAGGCTCAATTGTGGCGTGTGTGTATGTATAAATTGAAAGACAACACACACGACTGAATTTAAAACTTGGAATTGAAATGCATACAGAGCTGAACCGAGAAAACTCGCACAGCAGAAAATATATAGATATGGCTATATCTTAGTGGCTTCTGAGGCCAAAATGTGCATGAGGTGTTTGAGCAATCGCTCGGGTGTTTCTTGGGTGCGAGTGTGTAATTGAAAGACAAACTCACATGACTTAATGTAACAACCCAGCTGAATTGAAATACGTATGTATATCTGTAGACACCCAAAATTTTCTTTTAAAATTCTTACCTTTTTAGGAAAGTGGCCATTTTGGCAAATTTTGGGGTTTTTGAAGGAAAAAGGCACTAAACGAGTTTGTTTTGGTACCAAAATTTTATGGAAGCTTTAAAATGATAAAAGAATGCTTTTCTTTCTGAAAATTTCGAATTTTGACAAAATTGGGGAAAATGACGATTTTGCCCTTAACACTGGAAAAGCAGGATTTCGTTTTCTTAAAAGATTTATGATGAAAAGTATGTTGAAAGCTTGCCCTTTGAAAAGATACAGGTATCAAAAAGACAAATTGACACCTGAAAAGGACGGTGGATGCCTAGAAAGGGAAAACGAGCATTAAAAAGGGAAAATGAGCTTCCTAGAAAGAAAAGCTCACATTTAGAAAGAAATCAATTTCTAAAGGGTAAGGTCGGTATTATCAAAAGAAAGAAAAGGTAGAAGCAAGAACGAAAGCCTCTGAAAACGAAGGTTTGGTATCAAACGCCTTTCGTAACGTGTCTACGTTATGTTTGGGTATCGAGGTAATTAGTATTGATATACATCAATTTGCATCGTCATTTGTTACTGGTATGCTATTGATATGTTATGATAAGAGCAATTTTAATATCCCAACACTCGTGGAAAGGATTGAATGAGCATGATAGTTGATTTTCAAAAACGTAACATGGGCCTTACTTAACAATTTCATAATAGGTAGGCATGAACATAATCACTTTTCACAGCAGATGCGCAAATAATGGGGGATTGTTTGAATGCTCTTATACGTGTAATATTAAGAGATTCGGTTGAAATCATCATGTGAAATCATCAGCTCCTTAGAAGTGGTTATCAATAGTGTTTTGCTTATGTTACGTGTTCAGTTTCATCATGGTGAATTTCCAAATTGGCCTTGTTACGTAACAAAAATGTTTTCACCAAAATCAAAATGAATTTCAAAGAGCTACTATGCTACGGCTCCACCTTGGTACGTGCAGTGAAATCGAGGACTTGAGAAGGGAGTTTGAGGCCAAAATCGATGCTCTCAGCCAAGAGGCTGAAGTAGGCGATTCATGTTCATCGAACAGTGAACAAAGGCCTAAAAAGAAATCTAAAAAACCTCGCAAGCAAAAAGAGGTCTCCGTAATAGAAGGCAACCAATACCACGAGTCCTTCACACAAAAGGACCGTAAAGCCCTACAGCAGTTGCTGAAAGGGCAGAATAAAGAGAAAAGAAGCTACGCCCTGTCTGATTTCCTTCCTATGGATTACGAAACAGACAGTGACGATGAAATACCGAACTTCCATCGGTATGATGGCATGGGAGACCCTAGGTCTCACTTGCAGCTTTTCTCACGTCGAGCCCATAAGAAGAAAAAGGACTCGATGAAATGGGTGTATTGGTTCCCTCTATCCCTTAAAGGCACAGCTGCCAAATGGCTGGCTTCCTACGACTTAAGCCAGTTCGCTACTTTTGAAGAGTTAGCGAACTGCTTCATGTAAAGATTTGCACACAATGTAGAAGTCACGCCAACCCTGAATACCTTAAGGGATACAAAGCAAGGCATGAACGAAGACGTACATGCCTTCATTATAAGATGGAGGTCGCTTTTGGGCCAAGTGCGAGAGCCCATATCCGAAGGATGCGTAGTAATGCTCATCCTGGATAATTTTAAAAGCGAGTTAAAAACCCTTCTCTCGCTCCATGAGATTTCAACTTTCCATAAGTTGATCAAAAAGGCCTCCCTTTTCGAAGCCAACTTGCGAAAAGGGACATACGACCACTTATGGAAAGGAAGTGCCGTTCCAAAAACCCGTTTGGAAAAGCCCATTGCATATGGGCTGCCCACGACGGACAAAGGGGCAAAGCCCCATAAAATCGCCAATGTCCGGGTGGATCCAGGCATAGCGGGCACTTCTAAAAATTTTGAAAAATTAGAAAATAAGAGAGAACGCAATTTTCAAAAACCGGTTGAAAAACGGGAGTATACTCCGCTGGGGCAACCTGTGTCGGAGGTCCTAGACCTCTTACTTGCCCAGGGCATGATCGAACTCCCTGAAATCCCCGAAGGAGTCACTTCCAAGGGGGGGTATTTAAACCGATTTTGTAAGTATCATCGGCTCAAAGGCCATGATACCAAACGCTGCTTCTCTCTTTTAAATAAAATTGAGAACTTGATAGCAGAAGGCTGACTCCAGGTCACTGCGGAACCTGAGCCACCTCAAGCTATCTTCAAGGAACCCTTTCCCAAACACGCCAGTGGCAGTGGGAAAGGAAAGGAGGTATGTACCCTCACCATTTCCAAGGAACTAGCGCAAAAGCCAGAACCTGGTCGACCTACTTGTGCGCCCATCCTTGTACTATACAAGAGGCCCGCCCAAGTCGTCATTCGGGGACCACCAAAAGTGGAAACCCCGGTAAAACCAGTTTTGAAAATCCAAGGTTCTCCTCAGCTCATCCTTAGAGCCAAGTTTTGACAACGACGAAGAGAAGCACAGTACCAAATGCATTTGGCCGAGATGAAAGCAGTTAAAGCAGGGATTCCAGTTGTTTTTGTAAACCATGGGAATGCTGAAGATGGTGGAGGTGCTAAAGATATTCACATGGAGAACTTCAGCATTTCTGTTGGAGGACATGTTCTCATAGAGGAAGTTGAGTTTAACTTCTATGAGAAAGATGGAGGAAGCCCTCTCAATCAATCAGATCGTGTTTTTATCAATCCAACAACTTCCCATGCTATTGATGATTTTTTTTGGAGATGGTCTTGTTACAGAGTCAGCTGATAACAGTTTTTAGGCGAACGGGAGTGACCCATTTTCTGTTGTGTCATTTCACACAAATGAAATAACTCGCGAGGAACATGCAAATGACTTATTTTCTGGATTGGTTGTTGATGATAAACAAAGTGATACTAAGGTGAATGAATCAAAGAATGTTAATCAATTGGGATCCTTTGACATTTTGGTGGCAACTTTGTTGATGTCACAAAAGATTCACCCAGCCGTGAAAAAAATTTGGGTGATTTAATGGCCAGCTTCTCTATGAAAGACAATGTTGCAGGGCACCAAGCACATGTTATTGGAGGACCTTTTGCTGAAACAACAACTTTGCGGCTCAACAATTCACAAGGTCTCCTTACTGAAAATTCTAACAAGGAGATTCAGATTCCTCTCGGTGTGCAGGGCTCTCTCTACCAGTGTGCCTGTTAATCATAAGAACTTTGATCAGCAAAACGGCAATAATGGAAGACTTCTGCAGAGCCGAATCAGAGAAAGTGCAGATGATTGTCCTACAAATAGTGTAGATGTTGATACACATAAGACTGATGCCCTTGATGCTTCATCAGTGAATGGCTCCATTTCTTTTGATGCCCAACAGAATCATCTTCAAGCCGTCATCAGGAAAACGGGATCTTCAGAAAATACTATGGGTCTAGGCGACAATGAGGTTCCTAAAGGTGAAGGAGCAGGTAAGCAGATCGGTGGAAGATCAGTCTCTGAGAAGAACTACTTTGAGGGCGATCTATGCCTTCACCATTGAAATGCCTTCTGTTCGTGTCCTACCATAACCTGGAGCAGAGGCATATTGAGTCACCATTTGCCAGATAGACCCTCAACAGCCTTCAACGATTTCCAACTGAATGTTGTAACAACTTCTAGCCACAACGATTCATCCATATCTGCAACAGATGGATGAAGGCTATGAAGATCACGTTCAAGGATATCCAAGGCAGATGAAATCAAATACAAATAACGTTCAACAAAGGATTATGCCTATCAAATGGAGATCACGTTCCAGATAAGATGAAACCAATTCAGATAAGATTTTATCAACACAATCAAAACCGAACTTATCCAAATCACAGCCAGAGCCTATAAAAAGGCTCTCCCAGGTCCTGCAAGGATCATCAACCAGCAACCATCAACCAACGAGCATCAAGAGGTTCAGTCCGAAAATTCAGAGAAATAGAGAGAGAGAGAGAGAAAGGAAGAGAAGAAGGAGAAGAAGGAAGTCCGGCCTGGTTCCGACGTCCGACGATCGTCCGGCGAAGTGCTCCTACGTCCCCTCTCACTCACACAGGTTGGAATTCTTGCACAAATTGGTTTTAATTCATGAGAATCTGAAAAAGCACAGATTCTGGAAATTTGTACGTGAATCAAGGCCTTGAGCCCATGTTCTTCATTTATATCGATACAAACATGCATGATTCCTTCATGAACGGAATTAAAATCCATGTTTAGATGATTTTCATGCATCATTAGGACTGATACAGGTTGAATTTCGTTTTAGAATCACGTTAGGAACTTTCTGAAATTTTCTGCAAACTTGGTTTCTGAAACTGTCCGTGCACATGCGTCTGATCACGGAATTTTTATAGACAAACGGATAATCCAATTGCTTCGAAATTTTGCATGAATAATCTAGACATATCAGACGTTCTTAGATAAAATTTTGAGGAATTTTTATGAACTGTTGCCTAGCCAATTAGATCCGTCAAGTTTATACAAAATCCAGATTGCGTTTTACAGAAACAGAACGTTCAGTAACAGACCTATATTCTTTTGCCCATATCTCTTCAACCACTGAATGAAATTGGATGAAATTTGATTCTTCGGAAACCTAACATCCGTATCTTTCTAACACAACAAATTTTATCGAAATTGGATGACTGAGTGCTGAGATATTGCTGTTTTTCTGAGCTTCTGATTCACAGAAACAGGGCTGTTCCGAATTTTATAACAGTTTCTGATTCTGTATTTAATTCTCAGAAAATAAAGAACAAAATTATAAAATAAAAATATATTCTGATTCTACACACACGTGTCTCTATTCTGTAAAAGTTTTAGAATTTTTGGAGAATCAAAAGTATTTTTAAAAATTCGAAGAACAGGTCTTTGGAACTGAACAGATTCTGCAACTTTCAGAATTTGAAAATTTTCAGAAATCAAGAACTTAAACACAAATCTGAAACTATTGAAAAATCTGGTTTTTCCTTTCTCGAATTAACGGATTCAAACAAATTTCAAGCGTCTAGGCTGACCCTTGAGCGCCGGTTCAAGAAGGCCTAAGTCGAAAAGATCTCACTTGTCCACAATCGTTCTTAGAAGTCAGAAAATCAGAATTTGTTAGTTTTGATAAACTAACTGGCACGCTCGCGCAACCTGACGTAGTTCGAGGGTTTGATTTCGGATCCCACGATTTGAAATAAAATCACGTCTACAATATCATAAGAGCAAAAAGGCTCAATTGTGTACATGGTGCTTGTGTACGAGATAAGAGCAGAAAGGCTCAAGTGTATGTGTGTGTCTCGTGTGTCCAGCACCATTATTACATTCCGGGGGGAGACGACGCTCCGTTATTACAACCCCGTATCACGAATTGAATTGAATGGAAAAGAGACTTGATATATATCAAACGACTTACACTTTTCTAGGTTTTTGATTTGGGATTGTACAAGAAGCGAATCCACCTTCTTCTTATGGAGTCTAGGGCACATGGGAGCGAAGCCAGAGAGCTTGAGAGCTTGGAGAGGCTTGGAGTTCCGAGAGCTGCAAGCTATAATGGGTTTGGGGCTACTTGGGGCCGATTTGGGTAAGGCATGACTCGAGCCACCTTGGCTCGAGTGATAGGGTTTAGGTTTAGGATTCGGCCAGCACTTGGCCTTGGTTTAGGTGTGGTTTAGACTTGGTATTAGGCCAGCATTTGGCCTTGGTTTAGGTATGGTTTAGACTTAGGATTCGGCCAGCACTTGGCCTTGGTTTAGGTATGGTTTAGACGTAGGATTCAGCCAGCACTTTGGCCTTGGGTTTAGCTTGTGGGACTCGAGCCAAAGTGTTTCGAGTAGGGGGGTTTTAGGATAGAGTTTGGGCTGGGTTCTAGGCGAGAGCCAAGGTGGCTGTCCTGGGTTAGGTTGCAGCTGGTTATCCTAGGTAAGTCAAGGTTGAGTTTTAAGGTATACATGATTTTGGTAGGTGAATGGCCTGCCACTATGGCAGGCCTTGGGGCTTTTGAGGAGGACACGGCCTGCTCTTGCAGGCCGTGGTCTTAGGCTTGAATGGCCTGCCTTTAGGGCAAGCCTTGGATGTTTTTAAGTGGGACACGGCCTGCACTTGTGGGCCGTGGGTTTAGGAAAAGGCTCGAGCCAAGGTGGCTCGAGCTAGGTTGTTTCAAAGGGAAGTTCGGCCAAGGTTGGCCGAACTTGATGGGGTTCAAGGTGGAGTTCGGCTAGCACTTGGCCGAACTGGTTTAGGTCTTAGGATAGTTTGTTTAGGTGGTGGTCTAGGGTAGAAGTCATGGTGAAAACCGGCTAGAACTTGGCTGGTTTAGTGGTGTTTTTAGGGGCTGGTTTGGCTAGGATGGGTGGTCTAGAGGATTAGGGGAAGAAGTGGGTTAGGTTAGGGCTTAGGGGATCTACCTTGTTGCAGCACCACTCCAAGCCACTGCTCAAGCCGCCAAGCTCCACCATGCAACGCTCCCAGCTAGCTTGAAGGAGACACCAAGTTGTTGGTGCAGCCCTTGGCTCCATGGGCCAATCCCAACTCAAACCAAAACTCACCTTGGCCAATAAGGCCTTTTCTCTCTCTTCCCCCCCCCCCCCTTTATTTCACGTGAGGAGCTTCCCTAGAGATTTCACCCGTATCATTTTCCAGCCCACTCACCTCTATTTATAGAGGTTTTAATTGGATCTTGGATTTGGGTCTTGGATTTGGGTCTGGCTATCCAGATCCAATCCAAACCCTATTTGGATCTGGATCACGGATCTCGGATATTTTGAGATCCAGATCTAGTCCAAATATTTATTTGGGTTTGGATCTCGGATCTTGGATTTTTGAGATCCAGATCCA
This sequence comes from Brasenia schreberi, assembly GCA_036023115.1. NCBI lineage: Eukaryota > Viridiplantae > Streptophyta > Magnoliopsida > Nymphaeales > Cabombaceae > Brasenia > Brasenia schreberi. Next base: position 2,076,834 of record JAYKKT010000039.1, read on the forward strand.
ATCCAAACACTATTTGGATCTGGATATAGATATTTTTGGTTCCAGACCCAATCTAGACTTTTCTTCTGCTCCTTGGTTTTCTGGTGCTTTTCACCGTCGGTTTTGAGCGGACTTCGATTCATCAGAGGCCCAACTCTGGCCTGGGTCATCCCCAAGTCTTTCTTCCAACCGGTGTTTTGCTTTTCAGGACTTTTTCGGCATTCATTTCGGTCCACCGTTTTGGTTTCTGGCCAGTTCCTATTGATATCGAACTCAGATTGCCGCACGGATTCCATTCTTCATTCTGATGGGACGTGTCTCAGACTTCTGTCGACTTCCTCAGGTACTGTGCTTCTTTCTGCATTTTGGAGCTGCTTTGCGCTTTTTCTTTGACCCAAATTATATTTTTACCCTTCTGTCTGGCTTTTGTCTGAATGGGCTCTCTCTTTTCTTCCGTTTTTGAGCAGGGGGTGGCTTTTGAGACTTCGGGCTCGATTTGCTCTTCTTGTCGGGGCTCTCCTTTTGCCTTTTGTACCAGTTTTCACATTTTAAAACAGGTTGTCATTTTGGCTCAAACGAGCTTTTTGTGTTTTTGAGAGTTTTTGATTTTTGGAAAATTTGGGGTGTTTACAGATGCCCCTCTTTGGCATTATCCAAATTGATTTAGATAATGGCGAAGAAGATAACACCCCATTTTGGTTTTCCTCTCAATTTTTCTCGAGAATACACCATTTTTATTTCGCAAAACCTTGTTTTCTTTTACCACAGGTGGGGATTTTTAGCAAAAGGGGACTTTTCCTAGGTTTCCCTATGTATGATCATGCATGGATGATTTTTTGGATGCATGCATGAGAAAAACGTTTTTGTTTTTGGGGTTTTGAGCCCGAAAAGTGCCTTTTGAGGCAGGCTGCTCCGAGCAGGTTTCACCCATGTCTTCTAAACGTTTTCGAGCTTTGGAGAGAGCCTTTTGAGGCTGTCTGCTCCAAGCAGGTTCTACCCTTGTCTTTTTGACATTCATGGGATTTTTTTTTTTAAATTTCTTTTTGAAAATGAACTCCTTTTAGCCTGTATCGAAAAGGACTTCCATTTTGCATACTTCCCTTCATTCGGGTTTCAATACCTGCTACTCAGTAGAGGTTTTTGGGTAGAAAAACTTGGAAAACATTTCAAAGTTCCATTTCCTACAAAACAGAGTCGAGTTCTCAAACAAAATGAAATCCAAATAAGCCGATTTTATTCGTACTTTAGGATTTTCGCAAATTTGAACCTTTTTCCTCGGGGATAAGCCGTTGGGATATGGTAAAGAGATACCACGGTCCCTTTTGAAGCGTCCCGTGGTTTTAGGCAAAGAATCGAAAAATTGCTCTCTTTGGAGCTTTAGCTTTTTGTTTCTTTTTTTTACAGAGGGTCAACCTTTGGGAGTATTTTTTCATTAATCCCTCTTTTCTTTAAAGGAGAGTAGCTCTTTGGGTTCCCTGTTTATGAAGGGAAGAACTCTTTGGGAGGAGTTTTTTTATATCTCCTTTTTCTTTTTGAACGAGAAGACCTCTTTCGGAGGAGTTTTTGTATTCCCTATTTGTGAAGGGAAGACCACTTTCGGAGGAGTTTTTGTATTCTCTGAATGGGCTCTCTTTTCTTCTGTTTTTGAGTAGGGGGTGGCTTTTGAGACTCCGGGCTCAATTTGCTCTTCTTGTCGGGGCTCTCCTTTTGCCTTTTGTACCTGTTTTCACATTTTAAAACAGGTTGTCGTTTTGGCTCAAACGAGCTTTTTGTGTTTTTGAGAGTTTTTTATTTTTGGAAAATTCAGGGTGTTTACAAGTTTCAACCACTTAGGCGTGGAGTGTGTGCAATGTGGCCTAAGTTGGGCGTCTTGCATGATTTTGTTCGGGGTTTGTTCGATGCAGGTATGCACTCTAGCTCGAGTATGGCGAGTATGCAATGCAACTCACACAACTTGTATGTAAAACCCAAAATTTAAAGACTTAGCAGAAGGGAAAACCCAAATTGAATGCAACTCACACGACTTGAATGTAAATTGCAGAAATTTAAATATATCTATATCTTAAGAGTGGAAAGGCTCAATGTGTGCATGGGTGTTGTGTATAAATTGAAATGCAACACACACAACTGAATCGTAAAATACAGCAGAAGGGAGATATAGATATATATAAGAGCGAAAAGGCTCAATTGTGGCATGTGTGTATGTATGAATTGAATGACAACACACATGACTGAATTTAAAACCCGGAATTGAAATGCATACACAGCTGAACTGGGAAAACTCGCACAGCAGAAAATATATAGATATGGCTATATCTTAGTGGCTTTTGAGGCCAAAATGTGCGTGAGGTGTTTGAGCAATCGCTCGGGTGTTTCTTGGGTGCGAGTGTGTAATTGAAAGACAAACTCACACGACTTAATGTAACAACCCAGCTGAATTGAAATACGTATGTATATGATAAGAGCGAAAAGGCTCAATTGTGTACGTGGTGCTTGTGTACGAGATAAGAGCGGAAAGGCTCAAGTGTACGTATGTGTCTCGTGTGTCCAGCACCGTTATTACATTTCGGGGGGAGACGATGCTCCGTTATTACAACCCCGTATCACGAATTGAATTGAATGGAAAAGAGACTTGATATATATCAAACGACTTACATTTTTCCAAGATCTTGAGTTAGGATTGTACAAGGGACAAGTTCATCATCATCTCATGGCATCCGAGGTGTGTGGGAGCGAAGCCGGAGAGCTTGAGAGCTTGGAGAGACTTGGAGTTCCGGGAGCTGCAAGCTTATACTGGGTTTGGGGCCACTTGGGGCTGGTTTGGGCAAGGCATGACCTTGCCACCTTGGCTCGAGTGATAGGGTTTAGGTTTAGGATTCGGGCAGCATTTGGCCTTGGGTTTAGTGAGGTTTACACTTGAGATTAGGCCAGCATTTGGCCTTTGTTTAGGTGTGGTTTAGAGTTGGGATTAGGCCAGCATTTGGCCTTGGTTTAGGTGAGGTTTAGAATTGGGATTAGGCCAGCATTTGGTCTTGGTTTAGGTATGGTTTAGACTTGGTATTAGGCATGACTCGTGCCTGTAGATGCGCGAAAATCCCCGCCTCTCACCTTTTCAGGGCTCGGAGCGGATCCTCTCGTGTGTCTAAGGCCTTATTTATGCAAACAGGGCGTGCCAGCTAGCTTACCTAAGCTAGCGAAGATATATTTAACACTGACTTCTAATCGTGGCGACTGTGAGCAAGTGAGCTCTTGTCGTCGCAGACCTTCTTGCACCGATGCGAAAGGGTCAGTCTGTACGCTTTGCAAAAATCGAGTTTTGGGAGAGAAAGTCTACAAAGCGATTCGAGGTGTCTAATTCGGGTCTTTTAGATGCGATTGCATGTTTTAGATCACGTGGATTTGCATGTGCCTAAGTCTTTTCTTTTATCCCTTTTCGGGCCACCTAGTTTGTGTGTTATGAACACTCCACTACATGGGCGAATTCGAGTGGGGCTTGCTTTGATGCAATATGCGTCCTACCTCGTGGTATGGCGTAGATGCAATGCAAACTCACGCAACTCCAAAGGGAAAACCTGAATGTAAAGACAATACTGAAGGGAAATAACCGAAGGGAAATGACTTGAAATATAAATGCCGAAGGGAGATATGTATATAGAGTATGTATATGAGCCCTTACTCGGGCTCAATGTGGGTGCGTGCTTGAATTGAAAGACTTACACACACGACATGAAATTAAACCCAAATATAAATTGCAGTATGGCCTTAACTATGGTCTTGGGAATAAGAGCGAAAGCTCAATGTGTGTGAGTGCTTGAATTGAAGTACTACGCACACAACATGAAATTAAACCCAAATATAACTGCAATAAGGCCTTTACTAAGGTCTTGGGAGTAAGAGCGAAGGCTCAATGTGTGTGAGAGTGCTTGAATTGAAAGACTTACACACACGACATGAAATTAAACCCAAATAGTATAGGTCGGCCCTTACTTGGGTCTTTCAAATAAGAGCGAAAGCTCAATGTGTGTGAGTGCTTGAATTGAAAGACAACGCACCCAACTTAAGCAAAACCCTTCAAAAATGAAAGTATATGTATATACTTATGTATTAGGGGCTGATTAGGTCCGTGTGTGTTCAAAATCGTGCACAACTAAGAGAGTGCACGTGTGTGGGTGTGCCAAGCCACGTTATTACAAGCGGGGGGAGACTATGCTCCGTTATTACAACCCCGTATCAAATTTAATCTCAAGCAAGTATACAACTAAAGACCGAGTTAGGCACTTACTAGTAGCTGGTCCGTAGAGGCCTTGCTTGAGCGTGGGCTTGGCCTTCGCCTTGGGCTGCAAACAGGAGCTCCGCGAGGTTGAGCGACAAGGGGTGCTGGCCGGCTGCAAATGGGGCGCGGGAGAGGCGCCTTGAAGGTGGCCGGATGCTAGGGATGGTGTCGCCTTGACGTGTGAGATTTAAGGGGCTGGGCAAGGTGAGTATATAGGGTCACTAGGAGAGGATATAGTGTTAGGGAGTATGGCCCTATGGGGAGCCTAAGGGAAGATCGAATGGGACACCTAGGGGAAAAGAGGTGGTTGGCCGAATGGAATGGATAGTCGGTTGGAGTGGCCGACTAGGGTAATTTGGTGGTGGCGGGCTGCTAGGATGGCTAGGGGTGGAGTATGGGAAGGAAGCTAGCTAGGTGATGGGGCTACGTGGTAGTGGGTGTAGTGGGTGTAAGGGAGTGCTATGGGCAGGTCTTAGGAAATCGGATAGGGTGGCCGGGTGTAGCTAGGGTGACTAAGGCATGGCCGAGTGGGAGTGGTGGCGGCTAGTGGCTGATATTAGGGTAAAGTGGTGGTATGGTGGGTGGCTGGGAGTGGATTGGTTGGTTGAGAAATGGAGAGGGAGTGAAGAGGGAGTAAGGTGGAAGGTAGGGCACTTACCGAGTGAAGAGGAGGTGGCACTCGGCTGGAAGGGAGTTGGGCAAGTGGTGATGTTCGGCTGGGAGGTGGTGGTGTAGGTGACGGGGCAGGTGGAGCCGGTGGAGCAGGTGGGGAAGTGGAGGATTCAGCTGGACTTGGGGAAGGAGAGGACCCGGCTGGGATCTAGGTGGGCTTCTAGATAGGAAAACCCGCCCCCAAGGGGGGGGTTTATATAGGGATGGGTAGGTCGGTTAGGGCTGGGTTTGGGGTAGTGGTTAGGTGGTTTAGGTAGGGTGGTATGAAGATAAGGTGGGCTGGAAAGGGTAGGGCCAGATATTTTAAATACTAGTGGTTTGGGTAGATTGTGGGCTAGGGGTGGTTTAGGGGTTTAGGGTTTGGTTAGGTGGTTGGGTTCTAGGGTGAGGTTTAGTGAACTAGGTTAGGTGATTAGGCTAGGATTAGGCTAGGTTTAGGGAAATTAACCTAGGTTTAGGGAAGGATTAGGGAAGTGGGTTAGGTGATTAGGTTGGGATTAGGCCGGGATTAGGGAAGTGGGTTAGGTGATTAGGCTCAGATTAGGGGTGGATTAGGGTGGAAGGCTAGGATTAGGTATTTTGGGTTAGGTTTAGGTGAAGGAGCTCCCTTTGCATGGCCCATAGACCTTAACCACTTCATGTTGGTGCAGCCCTAGGTTAGGTTTTGGCTAATTACAAGCTTAAACCCACTTAACTAGGCTAAACCACATGATTAACCCCAAACTTGACACACAAGTCAAGCTTAATTACAACACACTTGATCTTATCCACCCCCACTCTCTCTCATGCCCATGATCCCACGTGAATTTCAAGTGGGCCCCACCTCCATTTATGAGAAGGTGATGTGGGCCATGGATATGGATATTGGATGGGATCTCTGGATCCAAATCCAAATCCAAGTCACATATGGGTTTGGATTGGGATCTGGATATATATGGTCCAGATCCGATCCAAACTGAACTCTGACTCCTTCGAGCTGTGTTCGAAACGAACGGTTTGTGCGGGGTCTGACAGCATCAGCACTCCGTCTGCGTTGGGTCTTCGCCAACATGATCGTCCGCCTCCGTTTCTGCCTTCCGGAGATGACTTCAAATGACATTTTGATAATAACACGGTCTTGGACATTCGAGATCCTGGGGGTATGGATGTGATACAAGAGTTGCTGTGCCGGGCTCGACATGTGCTCCGGTTCCGGGCTCTCTTTGACTTCGCTGGTCCTGTCTTGATTAGGCCAAGCTGCTTTGGGGTTTCAAAAATGTGTTTTAAAAGGTTTTCAAAAGCTATATTATATATTTTTGAAATATGAAGTTTAAAACATATATACAAGGTTGTCTGGAAGGCTCCTGGGTTTCTAGACTCAAAATAGCCCTTTGGGGCTGCTTGTACAAAACCAGGTTTGTTTAAGAAATTCGTGGGATTTCGGGGTGTTTACAGTGCCAAGGTAGCTCGAGTAGGAGTGACTTTAGGGTGTGGTTGGGGCTGATCCTAGGCAAACCACGGCTAGGTTAGGTGCTACACTTAAGAGGGACGTGGGCTGGGATTAGGTAGTAGCTGGTCCTAGTCTAGGTTTAGGTTTAGTTGAGTCCTAACTAGGTTAGGTTTGGATTGAGTTTTGATGGCAGGCGGCCAGCCAAAGGGCGGCCTGGTTGTTGTTTGAATAAGGGGTGCACGGCCGGGTTAGGCCGTGGGTTTTTGGGTAAAGGTGGCTTGCCTCAAGGCAGGCTAGGCTATGTCAAAAGGGAGGGAACACATGGCCTGGTTTGGCCGTGTGTTTAGGTTTAGGTGGCCTGCCTCAAGGCAGGCCAAGTCTCTTGGTGAAAACAAGGAAAGCCTGGCCACCTTTGGCCGGGCTGTTTTGGGTATGTGGTAAAGGGAACCCAGCCAAAGGCTGGGCTGGTTTTTAGGTAGTTGGCCCGCCTTTAGGGCAGGCCAAAACTTGGGTAGAAAACGGGACACAGCCAAAAGGGCTGATTAGGCCCGTGTGTGTTCAAAATCGTGCACAACTAAGAGAGTGCACGTGTGTGTGGATGTGCCAAGCCACGTTATTACAAGCGGGGGGAAACTATGCTCCGTTATTACAACCCCGTATCAAATTTAATTTAAGCAAGTCTACAACTAAGGACCGAGTTAGGCACTTACATATAGTTGGTCCGGAGGTGACTTGTTTGAGCGTAGGCTTGGCTTCGCCTTGGGCTGCAAGAGGGAGCTCCTCGAAATGGAACGGCAAGGGGAGATGCCGGCCGGGTGACTTGGGTGCGCGGGAAGGGCACCTTGAAGGTGGTCGGCTGCTAGGAAGGTGCTGCCTTGATGCTTTGGGCTAAGGTGACTAAGGAAGGTCACTAAAGGATGGGCTGGTATTAAGGAAGGTAGTGCTAAAGGGGAGCCTAAGGGAGTGCCTAAGGGAAATGTATGGCTGGCCGAATGGATTTGGTACAGTCGGTTGGAGTGGCCGACTAAGGGGAGCTTAGTGGTGGTCGGCTGCTAGGGTGGCTAGGGATATTATGGATGGGAAGGGAGCTAGCTAGGATGTTGTGTGAGGTGGGACTAAGGGCTGGTGGAGAGTGGAAGGGGCAGGTCCTAGGGAACCAAGTAGGGTGGCCGGGTGTCACTAGGGGAAGTGGTTCAAGGCGGGTGATGTGAGGTGGAGGTTTGGCCGAATGGGTAGGGATGACGGGTAGGTGGTGTTGGCGGGAGGTTGTGGTGGTGTGGGTGGTTGAGAGTGGAGGGGGAGTGAAGAAGAGGTTGAGCTAAGTGTAGGGTACTAACCGGATGGTGAAGGAGTTGGCGGATGGAAAAAGGGAGGCCGGGTGATGAAGGGAGATGGAGTTCGGCCGGGAGGTGGTGGCGACGTGCAGTGGAGCTTGGCCGGGGGCAGTGGTGGCGCAGGTGGAAGGAGGGCAGCAAGGTGGAAGGCTCGGCTGGGAGGAGGTTGGCCAAGGTCGGCTGGGCCAAGGTGGGCTGGAAGGGATTGAAGAACCCGCCCCTTAGGGGGGGGGGTTATATAGGTTGGTGAAGGGCGGTTGGGGCTGGTTTTGAGGAGGTGGTAAGGTGGTTTAGGTGGTGGTGGTGTGGTGATAAGGTGGGCTGATTTTGAGGAGGGGCCAGATATTTTAATACAAGGGGTTTTAGGTAGATGGTGTGCTAGGTTTAGGTGGGGTGGTTTAGGGGTTTAGGGCTTAGCTAGGTGGGTTGGTCTTGGGGTGAGGTTTAGTGAGATGGGTTAGGTGATTAGGCTAGGATTAGGTTAGGTTTAAGGAAATTAGGCTAGGTTTAGGGAAGGATTAGGGAAGTGGGTTAGGTGATTAGGTTGGGATTAGGCCGGGATTAGGGAAGTGGGTTAGGTGATTAGGCTAGGTTTAGGACGGGATTAGGGTAAAAGGCTAGGATTAGGGGTTTTTTATTAGGATTGGGTTAGGGAGCTCCCTTTGCATAACCCATAGACCTTGTTGCATCATGTTGGTGCAGCCCTAGGTTAGGTTTTGGCTAATACAAGCTTAAACCCATGTTTAATTAGGCTAACCCACATGATTAACCCCAAACTTGACACACAAGTCAAGCTTAATTACAATCACTCCCAAATCTTATCCTCCCCCACTCTCTCTCATGCCCATAATCCCACGTGAATTTCAAGTGGGCCCCACCTCCATTTATGAGAAGGTGATGTGGGCCATGGATGTGGATATTGGATTGGATCTCTGGATCCAAATCCAAATCTAAATCCACACATGGGTTTGGATTGGGATCTGGATATATATGGTCCAGATCCAATCAAAACTGAATTCTGACTCCTTCAGGCTGTGTTCGAAACGAACGATTTGTGCGGGGTCTGACAGCATCAGTGCTCCGTCTGCGTTGGGTCTTCGCCAACATGATCGTCCGCTTCTGTTTTCGCCTTCCGAAGCTGATTTCAAGTGATGTCTGATTATAACAGGGTCTTGGACGTTCGAGATCCTGGGGGTGGATTCAATACGAGAGTTGTTGTGCCGGGCTCGACTTGTGCTCCGGTTCCGGGCTCTCTTTAGCTCTTCTGGTCCTGCTTTGCTCAGGCCAAGCTTGCTTTGTGGGGTTTCAAAACATATTTTAACATATTTAAACATATAAAAGTTCAAAACATCTATACAGGGTTGTTTGGAAGGCTCCTGGGTTTCCAGACTCAAAATGGCCCTTTGGGGCTACTTTTACAAAACTAGGTTGTTTGAGAAGTTCGTGGGATTTCGGGGTGTTTACACTTACATCCTTCATTGAGTTTAAGATCGGTTTTCTTTTCACGATCTTTATGTGCCCTAGAAGAGCTGCTATGAGATCAATGGGCTTTTAAAACATTCATCTTTTGAAACATTTTTTGAATATCATCGAGCGCTCTTTGGGCTTTATCTGTTTTCATAGTCTTTCTTAGTTCACTCAATGAGGATTGTATCTTTTCATCCCTTTTCTTGCAATTTTCCAAAGTATGCATGATTTTTTTGGAAAAAACACTTTTTTTCAAAAATTTTGAGTGGGACTTGTTTGTTTGAAGTCTGCTTAAGTCTCGAGTCCCACCGGGCGTGCCAAATCTATAGACACGAAAAATCTTTGACTCAGGGTTTCTTAGGCCTGGAGTGAATCTTTTCGCAATCTACGTTCGCTTTTAGAGCGTGCCAACTAGCTTACTCAAACTAGCGAAGAATGTTTTGAAAATATCTAACTTTTAAAAGGCAATTATAGGCAAGCGAGATCTTTTTGTTGCAGATCTTCTTGCACCGACACGCAAGGGTCAGTCTGTACGCTTAGAGACTTCGTTTGAAACAAGTTTAAACTCAAATTCGATTTTTGAACAAACAGGTGTTTGAAAATCCTTTTGAAATCATGCACTTGGCAAGTTTTTTATTTGGGCGACCCTAAGTCTTTCAGTTTCAACCACTTAGGCGTGGAGTGTGTGCAATGTGGCCTAAGTTGAGCATCTTGCATGATTTTGTTCGGGGTTTGTTTGATGCAGGTATGTACTCTAGCTCGAATATGGCGAGTATGCAATGCAACTCACACAACTTGTATGTAAAACCCGAAATTTAAAGACTTAGCAGAAGGGAAAACCCAAATTGAATGCAACTCACACGACTTGAATGTAAATTGCTGAAATTTAAATATATCTATATCTTAAGAGCGGAAAGGCTCAATGTGTGCGTGGGTGTTGTGTATAAATTGAAATGCAACACACGCAACTGAACCATAAAACGCAGCAGAAGGGAGATATAGATATATATAAGAGCGAAAAGGCTCAATTGTGGCGTGTGTGTATGTATGAATTGAAAGATAACACACACGACTGAATTTAAAACCCGGAATTGAAATGCGTACACAGTTGAATTGGGAAAACTCACACAGCAGAAAATATATAGATATGGCTATATCTTAGTGGCTTTTGAGGCCAATATGTGCGTGAGGTGTTTGAGCAATCGCTCGGGTGTTTCTTGGGTGCGAGTGTGTAATTGAAAGACAAACTCACACGACTTAATGTAACAACCCAACTGAATTGATATACGTATGTATATGATAAGAGTGAAAAGGCTCGATTGTGTACGTGGTGCTTGTGTACGAGATAAGAGCGGAAAGGCTCATGTGTACGTGTGTGTCTCGTGTGTCCAGCACCGTTATTACATTCCGGGGGGAGACGATGCTCCGTTATTACAACCCCGTATCATGAATTGAATTGAATGGAAAAGAGACTTGATATATATCAAACGACTTACACTTTTTTTAGGTTCTTGAGTTAGGATTGTACAAGGGACAAGTTCATCATCATCTCATGGCATCCGAGGTGTGTGGGAGCGAAGTCGAAGAGCTTGGAGAGACTTGGAGTTCATCATCATCATCCCATTTTCTACCCAAGTTTTGGCCTGCCCCAAATGCAGTCCAACTACCTAAAAACCAGCCCAGCCTTTGGCTGGTTTCCCTTTCCCACATACCCGAAACAGCCCGACCAAAGGTGGCCGGGCTTTCCTTATTTTCACCAAGAGACTTGACCTGCCTTGAGGTAGGCCACCTAAACCTAAACACACGGCCAAACCAGGCCGTGTGTTCCCTCCCTTTTGACATAGCCTGGCCTGTCTTGAGACAGGCCACCTTTACCCAAAAACCCACGGCCTAACCAAGTCGTGCACCCCTTATCCAAACAACAACCAGGCCGCCCCTTTGGTTGGCCACCTGCCACCAAAACTCGATCCAAACCTAACCTAGTTAGGACTCAACTAAACCTAAACCTAGACTAGGACCAGCTGCTACCTAATCCCAGCCCACGTCCCTCTTAAGTCTAGCACCTAACCTTGCCATGGTTTGCCTAGGATCAGCCCCAACCACACCCTAAAGTCACTCCTACTCGAGCTACCTTGGCTCGAGTCGTGCCTAATACCAAGTCTAAACCATACCTAAACCAAGGCCAAATGCTAGCCTAATCCCATGTCTAAACCACACCAAAACCAAGGCCAAATGCTAGCCTAATCTCAAGTCTAAACCTCACTAAACCCAAGGCCAAATGCTGGCTGAATCCTAAACCTAAACCCTATCACTCGAGCCAAGGTGGCTCGAGTCATGCCTTGCCCAAACCAGCCCCAAGTGGCCCCAAACCCAGTATAAGCTTGCAACTCCCGGAACTCCAAGTCTCTCCAAGCTCTCAAGCTCTCCAGCTTCGCTCCCACATGCCTCGGATGCCATGAGATGATGATGAACTCGTCCCTTGTACAATCCTAACTCAAGAACCTGGAAAAGTGTAAGTCATTTGATATATATCAAGTCTCTTTTCCATTCAATTCAATTCGTGATACGGGGTTCTAATAACGGAGCATCGTCTCCCCCCAGAATGTAATAACGGTGCTGGACACACGAGACACACACGTACACTTGAGCCTTCCGCTCTTATCTCATACACAAGCACCACGTACACAATCGAGCCTTTTCGCTCTTATCATATACATACGTATATCAATTCAGTTGGGTTGTTACATTAAGTCATGTGAGTTTGTCTTTCAATTACACACTCGCACCCAAGAAACACCCGAGCGATTGCTCAAACACCTCACGCACATTTTGGCCTCAAAAGCCACTAAGATATAGCCATATCTATATATTTTCTACTGTGTGAGTTTTCCTGGTTCAGCTGTGTACGCATTTCAATTCCGGGTTTTAAATTCAGTCGTGTGTGTTGTCTTTCAATTCATACATACACACACGCCACAATTGAGCCTTTCCGCTCTTATATATATCTATATCTCCCTTCTGTTGCGTTTTACAGTTCAGTTGCGTGTGTTGCATTTCAATTTATACACAACACCCATGCACACATTGAGCCTTTCCGCTCTTAAGATATCGATATATTTAAATTTCTGCAATTTACATTCAAGTCATGTGAGTTGCATTCAATTTGGGTTTTCCCTTCTGCTAAGTCTTTAAATTTCGGGTTTTACATACAAGTTGTGTGAGTTGCATTGCATACTCGCCATACTCGAGCTAGAGTGCACACCTGCATCGAACAAACCCTGAACAAAATCATGCAAGATGCCCAACTTAGGCCACATTGCACACACTCCACGCCTAAGTGGTTGAAACTAAAACACTTAGGGTCGCCCAAATCAAAAACTCGCCAAGTGCATGATTTCAAAAGGATTTTCAAACACTTGTTTGTTCAGAAATCGAATTTGAGTTTAAACTAAGAAACCCGGAGTCAAAGATTTTTCGTGTCTACAGATTTGGCACGCCCGGTGGGACTCGGGACTTAAGTAGACTTCAAACAAACAAGTCACACTCAAAATTTTTGAAAAAAAGTGTTTTTTCCAAAAGAATCATGCATACTTTGGAAAATTGCAAGAAAAGGGATGAAAAGATACAATCCTCATTGAGTGAACTAAGAAAGACTTTGAAAACAGATAAAGCCCAAAGCGAGCTCGATGATATTCAAAAAATGTTTCAAAAAATGAATGCTTTAAAAGCCCATCGATCTCATAGCAGCTCTTCTAGGGCACATAAAGATCATGAAAAGAAAACTTATCTTAAACTCAATGAAGGATATAAGGTAAAAGGCCAAACCCAAGAAAGAGGCGAGTCCTCCACTCCCATATTTCCAAAATCCCACAAATCCAAAGAAAATTCGAAAACAGACTGTTTTGCTTCAAAAAATCAAAAAAATCTTGAAAACTTTCAAAAAGACAAAAAAATTGAAAAACAAAACTTTGAAATTTCAAGAAATTCATGTGAAAAACCTAAGTCTACACACACACACAGTGGGACATAAAACCCACACACCACAAAGAGACGAGAGTGAAAAATAGGTAGGTTTCGAAAAAGAACGGCTCGTGAAACCCCGGGGGCTCAAAACAGAGTTACCCGGGAAAATGGCCTGCTCTCACCCTGAAAAGGTAGACAAGCCACAAAGAGGTATGCCTGAAACCCATCCTTCTCAAAACTCTTTTCTTCATATAGGGTTATCAGATGCATTGGATAACCCCTATGCACACACAAACCCACAAATTGTGCCACAATTTGAGGATTTTCAAGGTGCGCCAAATATCCCGCACCAGCCAAAAGAATTTCAAAAACAAAAACAAAAACAAAAACAAACTCAAAAAATGGTAGACGTGGAGAACCCTAATGCATGCATCGACATCTTAGGAGCTCATAACCCTACCATAGAAAAACCCACTTCTTCAAGCCTAGTCTTGTACCCTGGAACCAAGATTAGGACTTTGAAACAAAAAAAATCCATCCCTAGGAGCATCACGAGTTGCACCTAGGGAATAGGTCGAAAATTTCAAGGGAGCAAGCTTGGCTTCCCTTGAAGAATATGTCTCCAAAATCCAGGTTGTGTGGAAGCCCGAGTCTTCCACCATCTTGAAAAATCCAAAGTATCTCAAGGGACCAAGCATGGTTTCCCTTGAAAACAAAATCTCCCAAACCCAGGTTGTGTGGAAACTCGAGTTTTCCACCATCCTAAAAAATCCAAAGTCTCTCGAAGGACCAAGTCTGGTTTCCCTCGAAAGACACATCTCCCAAACCTGGGATGCGTGGAAGCCCAAGTCTTCCATCATCCCGAAATATCCAAAGCCTCTTAAAGAACCAAGCATGGTTTTCTTTGAGAGACATGTTTCCCAAACTAGGTTTGCATGGAAGCCCAAATCTTCCATCACCCCAGAATCCAAATTCCCAATATCCAAAAGGGTATATATCCCTGACATGGACGATTCCATGTTCCAAGGCCATGATTTATACAAAAACTTTTCAAAAAACAAGAAGTCTTGGAACATGATTCCAAATATGGGATATAAACCCTACCAGGGCTTGGGAACCCAAAACCAAGGTAGGCTTGAACCTGTCCTACCTCAGGCCAATCAACAAAAGTATGGATTGGGCTATAGACCACCCATACCCCCAAAGCCGCCACCTAAGACCATCTGGGTCAAGGGTGCCCTGTAGAACCTCTAAAACCGAAACCCATGTCTTAGACCTATCTGATTAGAGTCTGATTCATGAATGTTTTCTTTGTAGGTTCAATGGAAGATCCCTACTTTTGAAAAAAAAAAAACCAAAAAAATCAGATATCTGCCAAAAACCAAAAAAATTGAAAACCCACCAAAACTCAAAAAACATTTTAAAAATTGAAAATTCCAAAAAGAAATTTGTTTTCAAAAGCCTTTTAGCCATGTACAAAGTGCATTTTCGAAAATTGTAAAAAGCTTTTTCGAAAACTGTATATACTCCCAAAACCCAAGTATCCAAAAGTTGATCCTGTTCATCTTTTGCCTAGAGCTTTTTCAAAACTGAAAAGTTCAAGAATCATCAAAGCCAGGAGGAATAAAAAAAACCTCTGAACTTCCTAAAATTCGCAAGATCCTTGACTTATGCAAAGATTGGGGATTTTTAGAAACAAGCCTAACCCATAGTGTGTGCATAAGCATCATGCATTACACTTTGAAATCATTCATATGCATCGAGTCTAGACATCATCCTAGAACTCGAATTCAGGGTTTTGAAAAACCAAAGGGGCAATGAAAGTCGACCCCCTAAGTATCGAGCCTTCATAAGCAGGTCTCCATACAAATCAAATCCAACACCTTCAAGGCAAATTTCAAAAAGAAATGAGAATCTTGAAAAAGGGTTAGCATTTCACAAAAGCCTTTTCAAAATTCTTTTGATAAAAACCTTCCATGCATTGCAAGTCATGCATTGTCTGCTTGACTTGATCAAATGAAGATGTTATTCATACTAGATGTGCCATGCATTTCGAAAACTCTATTGGCATGTGAAAGGAACCACTAAGCCAAAAGAAAAATCGTGCTTGGCCTTGCTGTAGGCTTTCAAAATTCGAGACATCATCTCCCATGTCATGGAAAGGGGAATGATGTTCATTAAAGCACTCATTTTTAAAATCCTATCTCAATAGGTAGGCAAAATGGCAGCCCCTTTCAACAGAGTATGAGTTCAAAACTCAAGACTCAATTTAAGGGACAAGCCCTGCATCGTGCGGTTGAAGTGCCTCTTTGAGACACATTCCCCATACTTGATCAAATGCCCCATAAAGGCATGAACTTTCAAAATGAATTCCAAAACCATGCTTGACCAAAATCAAGTGTAGGAAACATATTTCGATCAAAAGGGCTGGTATAAGACCATCTTCATATAGAAAGGGAGGATTTCCCAAAATTGCTTTCTCAAAAGGGATCAAAATTTAGAAAATTTTAACCCTACATATGGCTTTGAAAAGAAAGATTTTTCAACTTCTGGTTTATATGAAAACCTTGATTGTGTTGGGATAAAGAACATGAATCTCACAATGAAATATGGAGACCATGTCAAAACTAAAACCTGATGGCCATGACGATCACTTAGGGCTGGTTATGTCTCCCATCCTTGAGCAAAAGGTATCATGATCATGTTAGAAAAACCATGGAAATGCATGGACATGAACATACCATTGTCCATCCAAAATCCTTTTGAAAAGCCATGGCCCTTCACCATATGGCCATGCGAAATTCCCATCAAGCTAGGGGCATTTTTAAATACAGCCCCTAGACACTTTCCATGGATAAACGAATGCATCTCCTTCATGATTCGTAAGATACATTTCATATGTTCATCGTTGCATATAAACATGAATTTTGAAAAAGGGTGGCAAACTCGAGTAGGAATGTCCCCATGTCTTCAAAAGGGGAACAAAAATCGGAAATTTGTTGATATTGTGGGTCGAAATTAGCAAAACCCCGAAAATGCCCAAATATTCAAAAGGGTTTATGTTAAATTTTGTTTCAAAAAGATTTTGAAAAATCGAACTCCTTTAAAACTTCTTGAAAGAAGGATCAAAATTGATTGTATAACCCTGAATGGAGGAATTTATACTTTGCGAAAGGTAGAGTCTTCCAAAAACAAATTGGCAACATTTCAAAAATCCCTGGCTTACAAGATTAAGCCTTGTTCAAAATATCAAAATATTTTCGTATAGCAGATGCTATTAAGAAATAGGACGATCTCGTTTGAATCGAGTAACCAAAGGGATAAGCCTTCCCCCATTCTACTTTCTCTCCAAAAAGGAAAA
This sequence comes from Brasenia schreberi, assembly GCA_036023115.1. Taxonomy (NCBI): domain Eukaryota; kingdom Viridiplantae; phylum Streptophyta; class Magnoliopsida; order Nymphaeales; family Cabombaceae; genus Brasenia; species Brasenia schreberi. The sequence continues at coordinate 2,093,312 of JAYKKT010000039.1, forward strand.
TTGGTTGTGTTCAAAAGAAAAAGGAAAAAAATGAGAATACAAAAACTCCTCCGAAAATGGTCTTCCCTTCATAAACAGGGAATACAAAAACTCCTCTGAAAGAGGTCTTCTCGTTCGAAAAGAAAAAGGAGATATAAAAAAACTCCTCCCAAATAGGTCTTCCCTTCATAAACAGGGAATACAAAAACTCCTCCAAAGAGCTGCTCTCCTTTAAAGAAAAGAGGGATTAATGGAAAAATACTCCCAAAGGGAGACCCTCTGTAAAAAAAAGAAACAAAAAGCCAAAGCTCCAAAGAGCGATTTTCCGATTCTTTGCCTAAAACCACGGGACGCTTCAGAAGGGACCGTGGTATCTCTTTCCCATATCCCTACGGCTTATCCTAGAGGAAAAAGGTTCAAATTTGCGAAAATCCTAAAGTACGAATAAAATCAGCTTATTTGGATTTCATTTTGTTTGATAACTCGACTCTATTTTGTAGGAAATGGAACTTTGAAATGTTTTCCAAGTTTTCCTACCCAAAAACCTCTACTGAGTAGCAGCTATTGAAACCCGAATGAAGGGAAGTATGAAAAACGGAAGTCCTTTTCGATACAAGCTAAAAGGAGTTCGTTTTCAAAAAGAAAATTTTCAAAAAAAAAAAAACCCACAAATGTCAAAAAGACAAGAGTAGAACCTGCTTGGAGGAGACAGCCTCAAAAGGCTCTCTCCAAAGCTCGAAAACCCGAAAATGTCTAGAAGACATGGGTAAAACCTGCTCGGAGCAGCCTGCCTCAAAAGGTACTCTTCGGGCTCAAAACCCCAAAAAACAAAAACATTTTTCTCATGCATGCATCCAAAAAATTGTCCATGCATGATCATACATAGGGAAAATTAGGAAAAGTCCCCTTTTGCTAAAAATCCCCACCTGTGGTAAAAGAAAGCAGGGTTTTGCGAAATAAAAATAGAGAATTCTCGAGAAAATTGGAGAGAAAAACCAGAATGGGGTGTTTCTTCTTTGCCATTATCCAAATCCATTTGGATAATGCCAAAGAGGGGCATCTGTAAACACCCTGAATTTTTCAAAAATCAAAAACTCTCAAAAACACAAAAAGCTCGTTTGAGCCAAAATGACAACCTGTTTTAAAATATGAAAACAGGTACAAAAAGGCAAAAGGAGAGCCCCGACAAGAAGAGCAATTCGAGCCCGGAATCTCAGAAGCCACCCCCTGCTCAAAAATAGAAGAAAAGAGAGCCCGTTTGGAGAAAAGCTCGATAAAAGGGTAAAAGCATAATTTGGGTCAAAGAAAAAGAGCAAAGAAACTCCAAAATGCATAAAGAAGCCCAGTACCTGAGGAAGCCGACAGAAGTCCGAGACACGTCCCGTCAGAATGAAGAATGGAATCTGTGCGGCAATCTGAGTTCGATATCAATAGGAACCGATCAAAAACCAAAACGGCAGATCAAAACGAACGCCAAAAAAGTCCTGAAAAGCAGAACACCGGTTGGAAGGAAGACTTGGGGAAGACCCAGGCCAGAGTTGGGCGTCCGATGAATCGAAGCTCGCTCAAAACCGACGGTGAAAACACCAAAAATGATCAGAAAACCAAGGAGCAGAAGAAAAGTCTAGATTGGGTCTGGACCCAAAAATATCCAGATCCAAATAGTGTTTGGATTGGATCTAAATATCAAAATATCTGAGATCCGAGATCCAAACCCAAATAAATATTTGGAGTGGATCTGGATCTCAAAATATCCGAGATCCGAGATCCAAATCCAAATAGGGTTTGGATTGGATTCGGATACCCGGACCCAAATCCAAGACCCATTTGAAACCTCTATAAATAGAGATGAGGGGGCTTGAAAAATCCTAGACGTGAGGCTCAAAGGGGAGAGGCCTTTCACGTGAAAAAGAGGGGGATGAGAGAGAAAGGCCTTATTGGCCAAAGTGTTTCTATTTGAGTGCTTGGGATTGGCCCATGGAGCCAAGGGTTGCACCAACAAGGTGGTGTCTCCTTCAAGCTGGAGTGGAGCGTTGCATGGTGGAGCTTGGCGGCTTGAGCGGTGGCTGGAGTGGTGCTACAACTTGAGGTAAGTACCTAAGCCCTAACCTAACCCACTTCTTCCCCTAATCCTCTAGACCACCCATCCTAGCTAAACCAGCCCCCTAAAAACACCACTAAACCAGCCAAGTTCTGGCCGGTTTTCACCAAGATTCCTACCCTAGATCACCACCTAACTAAGCTACCCTAAGACACAAGCCAAGTTCGGCCACCACCTAGCCGAACTCTCCCTTGAACCCAACCAAGTTCGGCCAGCTTTGGCCGAACTTCCCACTTGAAACAAACCCAACTCGAGCCACCTTGGCTCGACCCCTTTCCCTAAAACAAGGAAAGCCCGTTTTCTACCCAAGTTCTGGCCTGCCCTAAAGGCAGGCCAACTACCTAAAAACTAGCCCAGCCTTTGGTTGGTTTCCCTTTCCCACATACCCAAAACAGCCCGGCCAAAGGTGGCCGGGCTTTCCTTGTTTTCACCAAGAGACTTGGCCTGCCTTGAGGCAGGCCACCTAAACCTAAACACACGGCCAAACCAGGCCGTGTGTTCCCTCCCTTTTGACATAGCCTGGCCTGCCTTGAGGCAAGCCACCTTTACGCAAAAACCCACGGCCTAACCAGGCCGTGCACCCCTTATCCAAACAACAACCAGGCCACCCCTTTGGCTGGCTCCCTGCCATCAAAACTTGATCCAAACCTAACCTAGTTAGGACTCAACTAAACCTAAGCCTAGACTAGGACCAGCTGCTACCTAATCCCAGCCCACCTCCCTCCTAAGTCTAGCACCTAACCTAGTTGTGGTTTGCCTAGGATCAGCTCCAACCACACCCTAAAGTCACTCCTACTCGAGCTACCTTGGCTCGAGTCATGCCTAATACCAAGTCTAAACCATACCTAAACCAAGGCCAAATGCTGGCCTAATCCCAAGTCTAAACCACACCTACACCAAGGCCAAATGCTACCCTAATCCCAAGTCTAAACCACACCTAAGCCAAGGCCAAATGTTGGCCTAATCTCAAATCTAAACCTCACTAAACCCAAGGCCAAATGCTAGCCGAATCCTAAACCTAAACCCTATCACTCGAAACAAGGTGGCTCAAGTCATGCCTTGCCCAAACCAGCCCCAAGTGGCCCCAAACCCAGTATAAGCTTGCAACTCCCGGAACTCCAAGTCTCTCCAAGCTCTCAAGCTCTCCGGCTTCGCTCCCACACACCTCGGATGCCATGAGATGATGATGAACTCGTCCCTTGTACAATCCTAACTCAAGAACCTGGAAAAGTGTAAGTCGTTTGATATATATCAAGTCTCTTTTCCATTCAATTCAATTTGTGACACCGGGTTGTAATAACAGAGCATCGTCTCCCCCCGGAATGTAATAACGGTGCTGGACACACGAGACACACACACTTGAGCCTTTCCGCTCTTATCTCATACACAAGCACCACGTACACAATTGAGCCTTTTCGCTCTTATCATATACATACGTATTTCAATTCAGCTGGGTTATTACATTAAGTCATGTGAGTTTGTCTTTCAATTACACACTCGCACCCAAGAAACACGCGAGCGATTGCTCAAACACCTCACGCACATTTTGGCCTCAAAAGCCACTAAGATATAGCCATATCTATATATTTTCTGCTGTGTGAGTTTTCCCAGTTCAGCTGTGTACGCATTTCAATTCCGGGTTTTAAATTCAGTCGTGTGTGTTGTCTTTCAATTCATACATACACACACGCTACAATTGAGCCTTTCCACTCTTATATATATCTATATCTCCCTTCTACTGCGTTTTACGGTTCAGTTGCGTGTGTTGCATTTCAATTTATACACAACACCCATGCACACATTGAGCCTTTTTGCTCTTAAGATATAGATATTGTAGACGTGATTTTATTTCAAATCATGGGATTCGAAATCAAACCCTCGAACTACGTCGGGTTGCACGAGCGTGCCAGTTAGTTTATCAAAACTAACAAATTCTGATTTTCTGACTTCTAAGAACGATTGTGGACAAGTGAGATCTTTTCGACTTAGGCCTTCTTGAACCGGCGCTCAAGGGTCAGCCTAGACGCTTGAAATTTGTTTGAATCCGTTAATTCAAGAAAGGAAAAACCAGATTTTCCAAAGTTTCAGATTTGTGTTTAAGTTCTTGATTTCTGAAAATTTTCAGATTCTGAAGGTTGCAGAATCTGTTTAGTTCCAAAGACCTGTTCTCCAAATTTTTTAAAAATACTTCTGATTCTCCAAAAATTCTAAAACTTTTACAGAATAGAGACAAGTGTGTGTAGAATCAGAATATATTTTTATTTTATAATTTAGTTCTTTATTTTCTGAAAATTAAATAAAGAATCAGAAACTGTTATAAAATTTGGAATAGTCCTGTTTCTATGAATCAGAAGCTCAGAAAAATAGCAATATCTCAGCACTCAGTCATCCAATTTCAATAAAATTTGTTGTATTAGAAATATATGGATGTTAGGTTTCCAAAGAATCAAATTTCATCCAATTGCATTCAGTGGTTGCAGAGATATGGGCAAAAGAACAGAGGTCTGTTACTGAACGTTCTGTTTCTGTAAAACGCAATCTGGATTTTGTATAAACTTCACGGATCTAATTGGCTAGGCAACAGTTCATAACAATTCCTCAAAATTTTATCTAAGAACGTGTGATATGTCTAGATTATTCATGCAAAATTTCGAAGCAATTGGCTTATCCGTTTGTCTATAAAGATTCCATGATCAGACGCGTGTGCACGGACAGTTTCAGAAACCAAGTTTGCAGAAAATTTCAGAAAGTTCCTAACGTGATTCTAAAATGAAATTCAACCTGTATCAGTCCTAATGATGCATGGGAATCACCTAAACATGGATTTTAATTTCGTTCATGAAGGAATCATGTGTGTTTGTATCGATATAAATGAAGAATATGAGCTCGAGGCCTTGATTCATATACAAATTTCCAGAATCTGTACTTCTTCAGATTCTCATGAATTAAAACAACTTTGTACAAGAATTCCAACCTGTGTGAGTGAGAGGGGACGTAGGAGCACTTCGCCGGATGATCGTCGGATGTCGGAACTAGGCCGGACTTCCTTCTTCTCCTTCTTCTCTTCCTTTCTCTCTCTCTCTCTATTTCTCTGAATTTTCGGACTGAACCTCTTGATGCTCGTTGGTTGATGCCTTCTGTAGCACCTGGGGGAGCCTTTTTATAGGCTCTGGCTGTGATTTGGATAAGCCTGGTGGTTAGGATTTGGATGAGTTCGGTTTTGATTGTGTTGATAAAATCTTATCTGAATTGGTTTCATCTTATCTAGAACGTGATCTCCATTTGATAGGCATAATCCTTGTTGTCTTTCATCTTGTCAAGCTCAAAAGGAAAAGCATCTAAGACATCAAGAGCAGTGTCTTCTGCAGATTCCAGCAGCAGAACAAACCCATTAACAATGTCCTCTGTGGAAAACAACTCAATATGAAGTGCGGAAAGAAGAACAGAAGCCATCTCCTTCTCATGATTTTTTTTTCTGTTTTGTTAAGGTAGATTCTTCGTTGGAAACATCAGGAAGAGCACACTACAGCTCTTCACATTTCTTCTTTGCTGATCTTGATGATATCTGCATTATCCCATATGCTGAGGATTCCTTCTCTTGCACTCTCTGCTTATTGAATGTTGGTCTGCACAAAGTTCTGCATACACTCCCATGGCATTGTCATCATAAACGTCCCATAATCCATCCTTGAGCATACCATCAACAAGAGTTCCATGTGAAAAATGGATTCCCTTCCTTGAATCCGGAAGATAGTGAGGGGTGTTTGACATGCTTTCCATGCCACCAGCCACAGCAACATCATTGTTGATGGTGCTTGTAGCAAACAGTAGGTAAGGAAGACAGCAATCATTGCCCAGACACCCCTTGTTACAGATGTGGCATCATCATGGACAGCATCCTCGCGTGGGCCAAGAACTCCACTGGACCCGCACCAAGTATGTGGATATCTGTGACAGCTTTTGATCATCAAATCTTGTCTATATAGAGTAGAACATGAAAAAATCATAGAGCAACTCTGTCCGTCCTATCATTTTCAGACAATGAAACCATTGTAGCCTTTATCCACTGCATATTAACTATTTTGCAAGTCAAAGTACTCAAAACAAATTCCAGTGATTATTGCCTTTCCCAATTATATTAGGTTGCCGACTTAGTTCCACCCATTCATATGTTTTCCCATCGAAGTATCGAATCAGTGTGCATTCCTTCTTCAAGTCATGACTGACAACAAGCAATGTCAATTTCTTTTCAGATTCTTCGGTAACTTCACAACATCAGCCCATGTTGTGAATTAGCAAACTACATGTTTGCGGTGAAAGTGGTTATGCACATCCATGTTCCATGCCTACCTATTATGAAAGTGTTAAGCAAGCCCATGTTACGTTTTTGAAAACCAACCATCATGCTCGTTAGATTTCTTTCCATGAGTGTTGGGATATTAAAATTGCTCTTATCATAACATATCAATAGCATACCAGTAACAAATGACGATGCAAATTGATGCATATCAATACTAATTACCTCGATACCCAAACATAACGTAGACACGTTACGAAAGGCGTTTGATACCAAACCTTCGTTTTCGGAGGCTTTCGTTCTTGCTTCCACCTTTCCTTTCTTTTGATAATACCGACCTTACCCTCTAGAAATTGATTTCTTTCCAAATGTGAGCTTTTCTTTCTAGGAAGCTCACTTTTCCTTTTTAGTGCCCGTTTTCCCTTTCTGGGCGTCCACCGTCCTTTTCAGGTGTCAACTTGTCTTTTTGATACCTGTATCTTTTCAAAAGGCAAGCTTTCAACATACTTTTTGTCATAAATCTTTTAAGAAAACGAAATCCAGCTTTTCCATGCTGGGGGCAAAATCGTCATTTTCCCCAATTTTGTCAAAATTCAAAATTTTCAGAACGGAAAGCATTCTTTCATCATTTTAAAGCTTTCATAAAATTTTGGTACCAAAACAAACTCGTTTAGTGCCATTTTCCTTCAAAAACCCCAAAATTACTAAAAATGGCCACTTTCCTAAAAAGGTAAGAATTTTAAAAGAAAATTTTGGGTGTCTACAGATATATTTAAATTTTTGCAATTTACATTCAAGTCGTGTGAGTTGCATTCAATTTGGGTTTTTCCTTCTGCTAAGTCTTTAAATTTTGGGTTTACATACAAGTTATGTGAGTTGCATTGCATACTCGCCATACTCGAGCTAGAGTGAATACCTACATCGAACAAACCCCAAACAAAATCGTGCAAGACGCCCAACTTAGGCCACATTGCACACACTCCACGCCTAAGTGGTTGAAACTGAAAGACTTAGGGTCGCCCAAATCAAAAACTCGCCAAGTGCATGATTTCAAAAGGATTTTCAAATACCTGTTTGTTCAAAAATCGAATTTGAGTTTAAACTTGTTTCAAACGAAGTCTCTAAGCATACAGACTGACCCTTATGCGTAGGTGCAAGAAGTTCTGCGATGAAAAGATCTCGCTTACCTACAATTGCCTTTTAAAAATCAGATATTTTCAAAACATACTTCGCTAGTTTGAGTAAGCTAGCTGGCACGCCCTAAAAGCGAACGTAGATTGCGAAAAGATTCACTCCAGGCCTAAGAAACCCAGAGTCGAAATTTTTTCGTGTCTACACACATGTGTGGTTGTGTGGAATTGAAATGACAACTCACACGACTTTCACTAAAGTAAATACCCAAATTGAAATATATACTTTAGCTTAAGAGCGGAAAGGCGCAATGCACGTGTGTGGTTGTGTGGATTTGAAATGACAACTCACACGACTTTCGCTAAAGTAAATTCCCAAATTGAAATATATACTTTAGCTTAAGAGCGGAAAGGCTGAATGCACGTGTGTGTACGTGTGGAATTGAAATGACAACTCACACGACTTTAACTAAAGTAAATACCCAAATTGAAATATATACTTTAGCTTAAGAGCGGAAAGGCTCAATACACATGTGTGTATGTGTGAAATATAAGAGTGAAACAGCTCAAGTGTACGTGTGTGGCTATGTTTCATCCACAAATATTACATTTCGGGGGGAGACTTCGCTCCATTATTACAACCCCGTATCGAATTGAATTTAACTTTAACGAGTAATGTAAAACCGAATGTAAATTACACTTATAAGTGGTCGGTGTTTCCTCTCGAGTCGCTCGGGTCCATCCTTCTTGGCAACCACAAGGTAAGTCCCTTTAGGTTGGTTTCGACGTGAGGCTTGGGTGTGGACTCACTTGGGTGTAGCCAAGTGGGTTTGAGCCTAGTCTGGGTTGGGTTTGGCCAAGGTGTCTAGGTTTAGGATATGGTGGGTATGGTCTTAGCTAGGTCTAGGCTTTGGTTTAGGAAGAGGGGAATGAGCTAGACTAGCCAAAGGTAGGCCAGTTGGGTGGTTTGAAGGTTGGTGCACGACCAACAAGTCTTGGTCGAGTGCTAGGTGCACTCGGCTGGTTTAGGGGCAGGACTTAGGTGGGACACGGCAAGGTTCGTAGGGCAAAGGTGTGGCCAGGGGCGCAGCAGGCGCACGTCAAGGGCACTGCAAGCTGTGCAGGCCGGGGTGCAGCTAGGTTTAGGGACCTACCTCTTGGAGCCGAGTCCACCTTGCGCAGCCCATGTCCACGCCGTTTGTAGCCGAGTTGTTGCAGCCCCAAGCTAGGTCTTGATCAACAAGGCTTGAACCCACCTCATCCTTAGTTGAGCCCATATGGCCATAGCCCACCAATGTTGACTTTTGCACCCACTCACTCTCTCTCTTCCCAAGGCTCCCAAGCAAGTTCACGTATGCTTTTTACCCAATAGGACCAAGGGGTGGGTCTTGGGTTTGGATCTTGGATTTGGTTTTTGAGATCCAAATATGATCCAAACACTATTTGGGTCTGGATCTAGATATTTATGTCTAGATCCAATCCAAAATCTTCTTTCTTCAGTCCTTCTTGGTGTTTTGAGACGGACAGTTTTACACGGGCCCTAGCTTCCTCAACGCTCCATTTTGTGCTGGGTTTTTCCCAGCCTTCTTATCGACCAGCGCTTCGTATTTCACATTCTGGGGCTGAAGTCTGCTTCTGGCCTGGATGTTCCTTTTGTTTTTTGGCCTTGTTTTCATCCGGTCGGGCTGAACTTTGGCTTTTTGACCTATTTTGGAGCTACTTTTCGATCAGGCTTCACTTGCTTGATTTAGCTGCTTAACAAAATTTGGGTTTTTGCCTAGGTTTAAGAACCTTTATTTTGAAGGATTTTTAGACAAAAGTTTAAAACTTTACAACTCCGGGGTTTTTAAAGTTCAAAATTGGTTTTAAAATGGTTTTTGCAAACCAGGTGCTTTGTTTGAAAATAAATTCATTTTGGGGTGTTTACAACCCCCTACTTCTATCGGTAACTCTATGACTCCTAAAGGTTTGGATACATTTCCATCGTATCCTGTGATCATGATGGAACTTGGGCTTAGGGAAGTTAAGGTAACTCCAATTTTATAGGCTATTTGTAATGGAAGTATATTTAGACCTCCTCCCCCATCAACCAAATACTTGTCTAGAGGATGGTGATTCAATACCACCTCTATATGCAAGGCTTGGTTATGGGTTTGATATGGTCGTTCTAGCTCATCTTCCAAGAACACAATGGGGGTCTTAGCATAAATGGGTGAGACTAGGAAGTATAGGGACTCAGGGGTTATGGTTGAGTTAACCTTGGCCCTTTCTAAGATTTTTTCTAAGACATGTCTATGCCTAGAGGATGTTTGGATGAGTTCTAGGATAGACATGTTTATGGGAATCTTAGCAAGGTGATTTTTGAAATCATATGGGGTTAACACATTGTTTTTACCCATGAGATGCAATGCTTTGGGAATGCATGATTTTGAAGGGTCGGGGACAACGACCACTTCCTTGCTAGCATCTTTTGCTAAGTGTAGGGGTTGGTAGATCCTTCCAGACTTACTGACCTCATCCACACCCTCCCTTTGGCTCGTTCCTAAGTGTAAACACCCCGAAATCCCACGAATTTCTCAAATTCATCTGGTTTTGTAAAAGCAACCCCAAAGGGCTATTTTGAGTCTGGAAACCCAGGAGCCTTCCAAACAATCCTGTATATATGTTTTAAACTTCGTATTTCAAAAATATATAATATGGCTTTTAAAAACCTTTTAAAACACGTTTTTGAAACCCCAAAGCAGCTTGGCCTAATCAAGACAGGACCAGCAAAGTCAAAGAGAGCCCGGAACCGGAGCACATGTCAAGCCCGGCACCGCAACTCTCGTATCAAATCCATACCCCCAGGATCTCGAATGTCCAAGACCCTGTTATTATCAAAATGTCATTTGAAGTCATCTCCAGAAGGCAGAAACGGAGGCGGACGACCATGTTGGCGAAGACCCAACGCAGACGGAGTGCTGATGCTGTCAGACCCCGCACAAATCGTCCGTTTCGAACACAGCTCGAAGGAGTCAGAGTTCAGTTTGGATCGGATCTAGACCATATATATCCAGATCCCAATCCAAACCCATATGTGGACTTGGATTTGGATTTGGATCTAGAGATCCAATCCAATATCCATGTCCATGGCCCACATCACCTTCTCATAAATGGAGGTGGGGCCCACTTGAAATTCACGTGGGATCATGGGCATGAGAGAGAGTGGGGATGGATAAGATCAAGTGTGTTGTAATTAAGCTTGACTTGTGTGTCAAGTTTGGGGTTAATCATGTGGGTTAGCCTAATTGAGTGGGTTTAAGCTTGTAATTAGCCAAAACCTAACCTAGGGCTGCACCAACATGATGTGGTTAAGGTCCATGGGTCGTGCAAAGGGAGCTCCTTCACCTAAACCTAACTCAAAACACCTAATCCTAGCCTTCCACCCTAATCCACCCCTAATCTGAGCCTAATCACCTAACCCACCTCCCTAATCCCAACCTAATCACCTAACCCACTTCCCTAATCCTTCCCTAAACCTAGGTTAATTTCCCTAAACCTAGCCTAATCCTAGCCTAATCACCTAACCTAGCTCACTAAACCTCACCCTAGAACCCAACCACCTAACCAAACCCTAAACCCCTAAACCACCCCTAGCCCACAATCTACCCAAACCACTAGTATTTAAAATATCTGGCCCTACCCTTTCCAGCCCACCTTATCTTCATACCACCCTACCTAAACCACCTAACCACTACCCCAAACCCAGCCCTAACCGACCTACCCATCCCTATATAAACCCCCCCCCTTTGGGGGCGGGTTTTCCTATCTAGGAGCCTTCCCCAAGCCCAGCCGGGTCCTCTCCTTCCTCCACTTCCCCAAGATCCACCTGCTCCACATCCCACCACCACCAGCACCACTATTCCAGCCGAAGCCCCCTCCATCGTCATCCTCTTCACCCGACCGAACCAGCCGAGCCCCTACATCCGGCTGCTCCTCAACCACCCGCCGCCTCTTCATCCGGTTAGTACCCCACACTCTACCTAGCTCCTTCTCCACTCCCTCTCCACTCCCAGCCACCCACCATACCACCACCTTACCCTAATATCAGCCACTTGCCGCCACCACTCCCACTCGGCCAAGCCTTAGTCACCCTAACTACCCGCCACTACCTAACTACCCTAGCTACACCCAGCCACCCTATTAGACTTCCTAAGACCTGCCCATAGCACTCCCTTACACCCACTACCCCCACTACCACCTAGCCCCATCACCTAGCTAGCTTCCTTCCCATACTCCACCCATAGCTATCCTAGCAGCCCGCCACCACCATATTTCCCTAGTCGGCCACTTCAACCGACTATCCCTTCCATTCGGCCAGCCACCTCTTTTCCCCTAGGTGTCCCATTCAATCTTCCCTTAGGCTCCCCTTAGGGCCATACTCCCTAACACTATATACTCTCCTAGTGACCCTACATACTCACCTTGCCCAACCCCTTTTATCCCCCACATCAAGGCGACAGCCTTGCTTGCAGCCGGCCACCTTCAAGGCGCCTCTCCCGTGCCCCATTTGCAGCCCGACCAGCACCTCTTGTCGTTCACCCTCGCGGAGCTCCCTTTTGCAGCCCAAGGCGAAGGCCAAGCCCACGCTCAAGCAAGGCCTCTACGGACCAGCTACTAGTAAGTGCCAAACTCGGTCTTTAGTTGTATACTTGCTTGAGATTCAATTCGATTCGGGGTTGTAATAACGGAGCATAGTCTCCCCCCGTTTGTAATTACGTGGCTTGGCACACCCACACACGTGCACTATCTTAGTTGTGCACGATTTTGAACACACACGGGCCTAATCAGCCCCTAATATATAAGTATATACATATACTTTCATTTTTGAAGGGTTTTGCTTAAGTTGGGTGCGTTGTCTTTCAATTCAAGCACTCACACACATTGAGCTTTCGCTCTTATTTGAAAGACCCAAGTGAGGGCCGACCTATACTATTTGGGTTTCATTTCATGTCGTGTGGGTAAGTCTTTCAATTCAAGCACTCTCGCACACATTGAGCTTTCGCTCTTATTTGAAAGACCCAAGTAAGGGCCGACCTATACTATTTGGGTTTCATTTCATGTCGTGTGTGTAAGTCTTTCAATTCAAGCACTCTCACACACATTGAGCCTTCGCTCTTACTCCCAAGACCTTAGTAAAGGCCTTATTGCAGTTATATTTGGGTTTCATTTATGCCGTGTGCGTAGTACTTCAATTCAAGCACTCACAAACATTGAGCTTTCCCTCTTACTCCCAAGACCTTAGTCAAGGCCATACTGCAATTTATATTTGGGTTTAATTTCATGTCGTGTGTGTAAGTCTTTCAATTCACGCACGCACCCACATTGAGCCTTCGCTCTTATTTGCAAGACCCGAGTAAGGGCTCATATACATACTCTATATACATATCTCCCTTCGGCACTTACTTTACAAGTCATTTCCCTTCGGTTATTTCCCTTCGGTTATTTCCCTTCAGTATTGTCTTTACATTCGGGTTTTCCCTTTGGAGTAGCATGAGTTTGTATTGCATCTACGCCACACCACGAGGTAGGACGCATATTGCATCAAAGCAAGCCCCGCTCGAATTCGCCCATGTAGTGGAGTGTTCATAACACACAAACTAGGTGGCCCGAAAAGGGATAAAAGAAAAGACTTAGGCACGTGCAAATCCACGTGATCTAAAACATGCAATCGCATCTAAAAGTCCCGAATTAGACACCTCGAACCGCTTCGTAGACTTTCTCTCCCAAAACTCAATTTTTGCAAAGCGTACAGACTGACCCTTGCGCATCGGTGCAAGAAGGTCTTCGACGACAAGAGCTCACTTGCTCACAGTCACCACGATTAGAAGTCAGTGTTAAATATATCTTCGCTAGCTTAGGTAAGCTAGCTAGCATGCCCTGTTTGCACAAATAAAGCCTTAGACGCACGAGAGGATCCGCTCCGAGCCCTGAAAAGGTGAGAGGCGGGGATTTTTCGTGCGTCTACAGAGATTGGCACGCCCGGTGGGACGTGAGCCTTTCAAAAATCGAGTTTTTAAGTAGAAGTCTTGCGAAAATTTTTGTAAAAGGTGTCATTTTAACTTGTTTTCTTTGCTTGTACTTAGGACATTTTGAAAAAGCTTGAAAAGCATGTCAAAATCCAATCCAAGTGAAGTGTCGAGCCAAGGCTCATGCGCATCAAGTTCTCACTCTAGGAGGATTTTCAAAAACAAAATAAAACTAGACGAAATCGAGGACTTGAGAAGGGAGTTTGAGGCCAAAATCGATGCTCTCAGCCAAGAGGCTGAAGTAGGCGATTCATGTTCATCAAACGGTGAACAAAGGCCTGAAAAGAAATCTGAAAAACCTCGCAAGCACAAAGAGGCCTCCGTAATGGAAGGCAACCAATACCACGAGTCCTTCACACAAAAGGACCGTAAAGCCCTACAGTAGTTGCTGAAAGGGCAAAATATAGAGAAAAGAAACTATGCCCTGTCTAATTTCCTTCCTATGGATTACGAAACAGACAGTGACGATGAAATACCGAACTTCCATCGGTATGATGGCATGGGAGACCCTAGGTCTCACTTGCAGCTTTTCTCACGTCGAGCCCATAAGAAGAAAAAGGACTCGATGAAATGGGTGTATTGGTTCCCTTTATCCCTTAAAGGCACAGCTGCCAAATGGCTGGCTTCCTACGACTTAAGCCAGTTTGCTACTGTAGACGCGTGAAAATCCCTGCCTCTCGCCTTTTCAGGGCTCGGAGCGGATCCTCTTGTGTGTCTAAGGCCTATGTATGCAAACAGGGCGTGCCAGCTAGCTTACTTAAGCTAGCGAAGATATTTTTAACACTGACTTCTAAACGTGGCGACTGTGAGCAAGTAAGCTCTTGTCGTCGCAGACCTTCTTGCACCGATGCGCAAGGGTCAGTCTGTACGCTTTGCAAAAATCGAGTTTTGGAGAGAAAGTCTACGAAGCGGTTCGAGGTGTCTATTTCGGGTCTTTAAAATGCGATTGCATGTTTTAGATCACGTGGATTTGCACGTGCCTAAGTCTTTTCTTTTATCCCTTTTCGGGCCACCTAGTTTGTGTGTTATGAACACTCCACTACATGGGTGAATTCGAGCGGGGCTTGCTTTGATGCAATAGGCGTCCTACCTCGTGGTATGGCGTAGATGCAATGCAAACTCACGCTACTCCAAAGGGAAAACCCAAAATGTAAAGACAATACTGAAGGGAAATAACCGAAGGGAAATAACCGAAGGGAGATATGTATATAGATTATGTATATGAGCCCTTACTCGGGTCTTGCAAATAAGAGCGAAGGCTCAATGTGGGTGCGTGCTTGAATTGAAAGACTTACACACACGACATGAAATTAAACCCAAATATAAATTGCAGTATGGCCTTGACTAAGGTCTTGGGAGTAAGAGCGAAGGCTCAATGTGTGTGAGTGCTTGAATTGAAGTACTACACACGACATAAATGAAACCCAAATATAACTGCAATAAGGCCTTTACTAAGGTCTTGAGAGTAAGAGCGAAGGCTCAATGTGTGTGAGTGCTTGAATTGAAAGACTTACACACACGACATGAAATGAAACCCAAATATAACTGCAATAAGGCCTTTACTAAGGTCTTGGGAGTAAGAGCGAAGGCTCAATGTGTGTGAGAGTGCTTGAATTGAAAGACTTACACACACGACATGAAATGAAACCCAAATAGTATAGGTCGGCCCTTACTTGGGTCTTTCAAATAAGAGCGAAAGCTCAATGTGTGTGAGAGTGCTTGAATTGAAAGACTTACTCACACGACATGAAATGAAACCCAAATAGTATAGGTCGGCCCTTACTTGGGTCTTTCAAATAAGAGCGAAAGCTCAATGTGTGTGAGTGCTTGAATTGAAAGACAACGCACCCAACTTAAGCAAAAACCCTTCGAAAATGAAAGTATATATATATACTTATGTATTAGGGGCTGATTAGGCCCGTGTGTGTTCAAAATCGTGCACAACTAAGAGAGTGCACGTGTGTGGGTGTGCCAAGCCACGTTATTACAAGCGGGGGGAGACTATGCTCCGTTATTACAACCCCGTATCAAATTGAATCTCAAGCAAGTATACAACTAAAGACTGAGTTAGGCACTTACTAGTAGCTGGTCCGTAGAGGCCTTGCTTGAGCGTGGACTTGGCCTTCGCCTTGGGCTGCAAACGGGAGCTCCGCGAGGTTGAGCGACAAGGGGTGCTGGCCGGCTGCAAATGGGGCGCGGGATAGGCGCCTTGAAGATGGCCGGCTGCAAGTGGGTGTCGCCTTGATGTGGGGAATTAAAGGGGCTGGGCCAAGTGAATATGTAGGGTCACTAAGAGAGTGTAGAGTGTTAGGGAGTATGGACCTAAGGGGAGTTTAAGGGAAGGCCGAATGGGAGTCTTAGGGGAATGTGGTGGTAGCGGGCTGCTAGGATGACTAGGTTCGGCTGAGTGAGAAGGGTGGCAGCAAAGGGGAATGGCTGGTGGTAGGGTGTTGTGGTAGGGTGTTGTGGTAGGGTTTAGGTGGCTGAGAGTGGAGAGGGAGTAGAGAAGGTGAGACGAAGTAAAGGGGTACTAACCAAATGGAATGAAGATGGCGCTCGGTTGGAAAGAAGCTGGGCAGGTAGTGAGGCTTGGCCGGGAGGTGGTGGAGATGGCGGTGCAAGTGGTGGTGGGATGGTGGTGGTGCAGGCGGAGCAGGTGGAGCAGGTTCGGCTGGGCTGGGAAGTGGGGGCTCGGCTGGGCTTGGGGATGGCGGCCAGATAGGAGAACCCGCCCCCAAGGGGGGGGGGTTTATATAGGGATGGGTAGGTCGGTTAGGGCTGGGTTTGGGGTAGTGGTTAGGTGGTTTAGGTAGGGTGGTATGAAGATAAGGTGGGCTGGAAAGGGTAGGGCCAGATATTTTAAAAACTAGTGGTTTGGGTAGATTGTGGGCTAGGGGTGGTTTAGAGGTTTAGGGCTAGGTTAGGTGGTTGGGTTTTAGGGTGAGGTTTAGTGAGCTAGGTTAGGTGATTAGGCTATTAGGCTAGGTTTAGGGAAATTAACCTAGGTTTAGGGAAGGATTAGGGAAGTGGGTTAGGTGATTAGGTTGGGATTAGGCCGGGATTAGGGAAGTGGGTTAGGTGATTAGGCTCAGATTAGGGGTGGATTAGGGTGGTAGGCTAGGATTGGGTGTTTTGGGTTAGGTTTAGGTGAGGGAGCTCCCTTTGCATGGCCCATAGACCTTAACCACCTCATGTTGGTGCAGCCCTAGGTTAGGTTTTGGCTAATTACAAGCTTAAACCCACTCAATTAGGCTAACCCACATGATTAACCCCAAACTTGACACACAAGTCAAGCTTAATTACAACACTCTTGATATTATCCATCCCCACTCTCTCTCATGCCCATAATCCCACGTGAATTTCAAGTGGGCCCCACCTCCATTTATGAGAAGGTGATGTGGGCCATGGATATGGATATTGGATTGGATTTTTGAATCCAAATCCAAATCCAAGTCCATACATGGGTTTGGATTGGGATCTGGATATATATGGTCCAGATCCAATCCAAACTAAACTCTGACTCCTTCGAGCTGTATTCGAAACGGACGATTTGTGCGGGGCCTGACAGCATCAGTACTCCATCTGCGTTGGGTCTTCGCCAACATGGTCGTCCGCCTCCATTTCTGCCTTCCGGAGATGACTTCAAATGACATTTTGATAAGAACAGGGTCTTGGACGTTCGAGATCCTGGGGGTATGGATGTGATACAAGAGTTGTTGTGTCGGGCTCGACATGTGCTCCGGTTCCAGGCTCTTCTTAGCTCTCCTGGTCCTATCTTGATCGAGCGAAGCCACTTCGGGGTTTCAAAAACGTGTTTTAAAAGGTTTTCAAAAGCCATATTATATATTTTTGAAATACAAAGTTTAAAACATATGTACAAGGTTGTCTGGAAGGCTCCTGGGTTTCCAGACTCAAAATGGCCCTTTGGGGCTGCTTTTACAAAACCAGGTTTGCTTAAGAAATTCGTGGGATTTCGGGGTGTTTACAGCTACTTTTGAAGAGTTAGCGAACTGCTTTATGCAAAGATTTGCACACAACGTAGAAGTCATGCCGACTCTGAATACCTTAAGGGATACAAAGCAAGGCATGAATGAAGACGTACATGCCTTCATTATAAGATGGAGGTCGCTTTTGGGCCAAGTGCGAGAGCCCATATCCGAAGGATGCATAGTAATGCTCATCCTGGATAACTTTAAAAGCGAGTTAAAAACCCTTCTCTCGCTCCACGAGATTTCAACTTTCCATAAGTTGATCAAAAAGGCCTCCCTTTTCGAAACCAACTTGCGAAAAGGGACATACGATCACTTGTGAAAAGCAAGTGCCGTTCCAAAAACCCGCTTGGAAAAGCCCATCGCATATGGGCTGCCCACGACGGACAAAGGGGCAAAGCCCCATAAAATCGCCAATGTCCGGGTGGGTCCAGGCGTGGCAGGCACTTCCAAAAATTTTGAAAAATTAGAAAATATGAGGGAGCGAAATTTTCAAAAACCAGTTGAAAAACGGGAGTATACTCCACTGGGGCAACCTGTGTCGGAGGTCCTAGACCTCCTACTTGCCCAGGGCATGATAGAACTCCCTGAAATCCCCGAAGGAGTCACTTCCAAAGGGGGGTATTTAAACCGATTTTGTAAGTATCATCGGCTCAAAGGCCATGATACCAAACGCTGCTTCTCCCTCTTAAATAAAATTGAGAACTTGATAGTAGAAGGCCGGCTCCAGGTCACTGCGGAACCTGAGCCACCTCAAGCTATCTTCAAGGAACCCTTTCCCAAACACGCCAGTGGCAGTGGGAAAGGAAAGGAGGTATGTATCCTCACCATTGCCAAGGAACTAGCACAAAAACCAGAACCTGGTCGACCTACTTGTGCGCCCATTCTTGTACTATACAAGAAGCCCACCCAAGTCGTCATTCGGGGACCACCAAAAGTGGAAACCCCGGTAAAACCAGTTTTTAAAATCCAAGGTTCTCCTCAGCTCATCCTTAGAGCCCAATTTAGCACGAACCCTAGGCCGGTCGTGGGGGAAGTCACTAGATTCGGGAGGATCTATCAACCCCCGCACCTTCAAGGTGCTCAAAAGGTGGTCAGTGTGCTTGGCCCCTCAAAAGCATGTATCCCTAGTGTTTTGCCAAAAGCAGATAAGGACAAAGTCATCCTAAATCCTTATGACTTCGAAAACCACCTTTCAAAGATTCCTATTCACATGTCTATCCTAGAGCTTATAAAAACTGTGCCTAGGCATAGACTTGTATTAGAGAAAATTCTAGAAAGGGCCAAGGTTGATTCGAACATAAGTCCAGAATCCTTGTCTGCCCAAGTGGCTTTATTAGGAGCAAAATCGCCCATCACTTTCTCAGAAGATGATGTAGATAGACCCTACAAAACCCATAACCAGGCCCTGCATATCGAGGTGGTTCTAAACAACCACTCTCTGGACAGGTGCCTAGTCGATGGTGGAGGAGGGCTCAACATCCTTCCACTTCATGTGGCGTACACAATCGGAGTCACCTTGACTTCAGTGAACCCAAGCCCCATCGTTATCACTGGATACGATGGGAATGCGTCTAGACCTTTAGGATCCATCGAACTCCCAATGGAAACGGGAGGGATCGAACACACGGGGGTGTTCCATGTCTTGGACATCCACCCCCATTATAACCTGTTGTTGGGAAGGCCCTGGATACACAGTTTGTGCGCTGTGCCATCCACCTTCCACAGGTGTGTCAAGATCCCTTTTAGGGACCAGGTCGTAGTGATCCTAGGTGAGAGTCACCCACAGCTTCAGGGGATCATAAACTCCCCTTGTTTATCAAGCTCCCAGGCCCATGAGGCTAACCTGGGGCAAATTATGGTTGAGCCACCTCGGCTCGTGTTAAACAACCCTAGGAAGGTTGTATGTGTGAAGGGGCCGCCCAAAGCAGGCCCCCTCCCGACTTTAATCCTTCTAGGAAAACCCAAGCGTTCCCTATCTCCAAAGCTCCTGGACAAAAGGCCATATGAGCATAATATGGACGATAGCATGTTCCAGGACCACGACTTGTATCCAACTTTTTCGAAAAACAAAAAGTCGTGAAACATGTTGTTGAACATGGGCTACACGCCCTACAAGAGTCTAGGGGCACAGAACCAGGGTCTCCTAGAGCCCATCCTTCCTAGGGCCAACCCAAGCCGATATGGGATCGGCTATACTCCCCGAATACCGCCGGAGCCACCCCCTGTGACCACCTGGGTCAAGGGTGCCCCAGAGCCTGCCTTAGAAGAGACCTACGATTTAGATCTCCTATTCCGAGTCTAACCCGTAGTGTTTTCCCTTTGTAGGTATGACGGAAGATCCCTTTTTCTAAAAATACAAAAACATTTGAAAAGCTTAAAATCAAAAAAATCAAAAAACAAGAAAAACCAAAAACAATGGAAAAACAAAAACTCGAAAAAAGAGTGCTTTGTATAGTTCCCAAGGTTCTTGTTTTACAAAAACCCAAAAAAATCGAAAATTTAGAAAATGCCAAAAAGATTTTGTACATAGCTGCTCCTGGTAGGACTTTGGCAAAAGAAAAGGATTTCGAAAGGAATGTTGTCTGCATAGCCAGACCAAAAATTTCGAAATCACTTGAAAATCTAAGTACAAAACCAGGTCATTTTGAAAACCACGCATCAAATTCCCTCGGGTCTATAGCCCATGAGAATGATCAAAGCCCAGAAGTGGATCCCCTTGAGGAAGATCCCACTTCTGAGCTCCTAGAATTTCATAAGATTCTCGATTTTGAAAAACCTTCCCAATCAGTAGGAGGAGATTTCATAGAGGTGAACCTAGGGGATGATTCCAATCCCAAAACCATCAAAATAGGCGCATGCTTGCATGAAACTGAAAAGTTAGCATTCATTGCATTTCTACGAACCTATTTAGATGTGTTTGCATGGACGTATGAAGACATGCCGGGCATAGATCCCAGCATTGTCGAGCATCATCTTCCCTTAGATGCAGGTGTAAAACCCATAAAGCAGAAGCTTAGGAAAATATACCCGAATGTACATACGCAAGTCAAAGAGGGTTTAGAAGATCTGCTAAAAGCCGGATTTATAAAACCCATTGCGTATTCTGATTGGTTATCAAATATCGTTGTAGTTCAAAAAACCAATGGGAAAATTCGAATATGCATCGATTTCAGAAACCTGAATAAAGCCACTCCTAAGGATAATTATCCTTTACTAAACATAGATTTGATAGTCGACAGTACTGCAAATCACGAAATGTTTTCATTCATGGATGGCTATTCAGGCTATAATCAAATCAAACTAAGTCCACGAGATCAGGGTAAGACCGCCTTCACAACCCCATGGGGCATGTACTGCTATACAGTCATGCCCTTTGGTTTGAAAAATGCCGGCGCAACATACCAACGAGCCATGACCACGATCTTCCATGATCAAATTCATGAGCTTGTAGAAGTGTATGTAGATGATCTCTTGGCAAAATCCAAAACCCGATGCACCCATATCGAATGTTTACAAAAGATTTTCGAAAGGCTTAGGCTTTACAAAGTAAAGCTAAACCCTCAAAAATGTGTGTTCGGGGTAGAATCAGGGAAGCTTCTAGGCTTTATGGTGAGCCAAAGGGGAATAGAAGTCGACCCCTCTAAGTGTCGAGCCATCATAGACATGGCTCCACCCTCCAATCTCACCCAAATCCGTAGCCTCCAGGGTCGCTTACAATCCGTTCGCCGATTCATATCGAATCTGGCAACTAGATGCGAACCCTTCAACAAACTGTTGAGGAAGGGCACGAAATTCTTATGGGATGACGAATGCCAAAAGTCCTTCGAGAGACTGAAGGCATACTTGGTTAATCCCCCCGTTTTGAATCCTCCAAAGCAAGGAAAACCGCTTTTATTATACATCTTCGTGCGTTCAAATGCTTTAGGAGCCCTGTTGGCTCAATACGAGGATGACACCCATAAGGAGTATGCCATCTACTATATTTCGAAAACTCTCTTGGCTTATGAACGAAATTACCAAGCCATGGAGAAGACGTGCTTGGCCCTAGTCTGGGCCTGCC
This sequence comes from Brasenia schreberi, assembly GCA_036023115.1. Taxonomy (NCBI): domain Eukaryota; kingdom Viridiplantae; phylum Streptophyta; class Magnoliopsida; order Nymphaeales; family Cabombaceae; genus Brasenia; species Brasenia schreberi. The sequence continues at coordinate 2,114,939 of JAYKKT010000039.1, forward strand.
AGAAATTCAGACACTATTTCCTAGATCATGAGATCTGGATAGTGTCCAAGCTTGATCCAATCAAGCACTTGTTCGAAAAACCCATTCTCACGGGTAGATTGGGCAAATGGCAACTCCTTCTAATGGAGTATGATCTGAAATACCATCACCAGATCTCCATTAAGGGGCAAGCCCTAGCAGATTACGTGGCTGAATTCCCCTTAGAGGATGCATATCCCACTCTTGTCGAAATAGCTGATGAAGGCATATTGCAAAACCATTTTCAAAACCACATTTTGGCAAACTCTTTCGAAAACCAAGTGTGGAAGATGCACTTCGATGGGGCACGAAACCAATGAGGGGCTGGTGCCGGGGTCATCCTAATCTCCCCTGAAAAGGGCGAGATTCCCATAGCAGTCCGCTTAGATTTCGAATGTTCCAACAACGTAGCTGAGTATGAAGCACTCATACAAGGCCTAAGGGTTTCGAAAACTCTAGGGGCATCATGCATCGAGGTCTTTGGAGATTCGCTCCTTGTCATAAACCAGGTTTTTTCAAAATTTGGCAAGTACGTAATGAGAAACTACTTCCATATCATGAGTTGGCCACTCGACTGGTCCAATCCTTCCAGTCGTGTAAACTCACACACATAGGAAGAGAGGACAATGGCATCGCCGATGCCCTCTCCTCCTTGGGTTCAGTCTTGAAGGTCGATCCCATTTCAGGGACCAGATCTTTGGAAATATGGCATGCGCCCCACCCATCCACACACGACTTGGATATTTGCCAAAACAACCCAGAGTCTATTGAAAAACCCTGGTTTTATGACATAAAACAATTTTTAGAAAATGAGGGATTCACCGAGGATGCCACATCCAAAGATAAGGCATTCATTCGTAAGATTTCGACCCGATACACCATTCTGGGTGGGGTTCTATACAAAAAGAGTTTTACTGGCATTTTGCTTAGGTGTATCGACCTAGAGGAGGCTAGGATAGTGATGCACGAGTTCCACGATGGAGAATGTGGAGGTCATGTTAATGCCAACACGATGGCGATGAAAATACTTAGAGGGGGCTATTTTTGGTCCACCCTGAAAAAGGATTGTCACGATCATGTTAGGAAGTGTCATCCGTGTCAGGTGCATGGGCACGCCATTCATATCCCTTCATCTGCATTGCATTCCGTGGTCAGCCCCTGGCCATTTACCATGTGGGTGTTTGACATCGTAGGCCCAATATTTCCAAAGGCCTCGAATGGGCATCGATTTATTTTAGCAGCCACGGAGTATTTCTCCAAGTAGGTGGAAGCCATTTCCCTAACCAATGTAATGGGGCAACATGTGGTGGCTTTCATCCGGAGGAATATCTTGGCTCGATTTGGGGTTCCACGAGACCTTGTGTCTGATAATGGTACCCCATTCAAGAACGAGCGGATGGTTAAGTTGTGCAACACGTATGGCATAACTCACCACTTCTCCTCGCCCTACTACCCTCAAGGCAACGGCCACGCCGAAGCCACAAACAAGACTCTCATTAGTATTATTGAGAAAACCTTAGAAAAGGGTAGGACGTGGCACGAGAAGCTGGATAAAGCCTTATGGGCTTATAGGACTTCCATCCGGACTCCCACGAATGCCACACCATTCGAATTGGTCTATGGCACAAACGCCATTCTTCCCATTCATACTCAACTGCATTCATTCCATACATCCATAGCACTCGACCTCCCTCTAGAGACGCTTCAGCATGCTAGGATGGCCGAACTAGATTTGCTAGATGAGAGGCGACTCCTTGCCATGGATCATGCTCGTGCATACCGGCAAAGGATAGCCCGACATTATAGCAAACACATGAGACCTCGCCACTTTGAAGTGGGGGATCTGGTTTTAAAAACTATCCATCATCGTGGCCCACACCCCCTAGGCAAGTGGCGCCCCAACTGGGATGGACCCTATGTTGTACGAGCAACCACTACGAACAACTCGTATTGGTTGATCGATGTAGAAGGTAGGAATTTAGCAGATCCTATCAATATTCAATACTTAAAGAAGTATCATGTGTAGGATCTGGATTAAATTCCATTTTTCGAAAATTTTTAGGGATAGCTGCCCTGAGACATGTGAATAAGGTGCAAGAGCAAACTCGTGTGAACCTAAGTGAGAGAATTCGCACTTGTGAAAGAGTGGAGTTTTCAAAATCGTGGTTACATTTCAAAATCCTTCTTCTTACAAAGAAAGGACTAGTTCAACATAGCAAGATACTTGCAAGTGGTACGTGCTTTTTCTAAATAGGCTGATCTGGAATGGATCGAGTGTAGGCTTGGGATAGGTCCTCCCCTCTTCTCTTCTACTTCTAAAAGGAAAACAAAGGCCCAAACAAAAGGGAATTTCCCACTCAAAGTCTCTTTCCAAAAGAAAGAAACCAGAATTCGAAAGAAAATCGATTCTCTTATGAAAAAGAGGGATTAAAGAAAAAATACTCCCAAAGGGAGACCCTCGATGAAAAAAAGGAAAAAGAGGCCAAAAAGCTCAAAAAGAGCAGTTTTCTGCCTTCTGTGCCTCAAACCACGGGACGCTTCAAAAGGGACCGTGGTATCTCTTTCCCATCCCTGGCTTATCCCAAGCTAAAGCATGGTTCATTTCGAGGAATCCTAAAGTAAAAATAGGATTTACTTACTTGAATTTCATCTTGTTTAAGAATTTGACATTTCGAGTAAGACGTAGGAATTTGAAATAAAGCTTGTTTTCTTACAAAACCTCCGCTAGATAAGAGAGTGTTAAGACTCAAAGAAGGGCAAACACGAAGAGCTCGAGATCCTTAGGATCGAGGCTCAAGACAGTTGTCCCTTTTATAAATAGTTTTGTAAATAAGTTTTGAAAAGTCGAACATCGAACAGCATAGGATTTTGCTCACTTGAGCAGTAGGCCTTATAAGTCTCTAAGAGTTCGACCACATCTGGTCTCTGGGAGGTCGCCACTCTTGGCGCCACACCCATGTCATCTGCATTCCACGCATGGCACTTGCATAAACATGATCCCATTTAGGACCAGATTCCATAGAACAAAACCCTTTGGCGTGATATCTCCTCCTACCAGAGTTTGTAAATTGAGATTTTTGCTAAAAATTGGGACGATCCCATGTTCTTCATGGATAGATCTAGGGAGACATTGAAAGGGGTGTTTGTCATCTTTGCCCTTATCCAAATCTATTTGGACAAGGCCAAAGAGGGGCATCTGTAAACACCCCGAAATCCCACGAATTTCTCAAATTCATCTGGTTTTGTAAAAGTAGCCCCAAAGGGCTATTTTGAGTCTGGAAACATAGGAGCCTTCCAGACAACCCTGTATATATGTTTTAAACTTCATATTTCAAAAATATATAATATGGCTTTTAAAAACCTTTTAAAACACGTTTTTGAAACCCCAAAGCAGCTTGGCCTAATCAAGACAGGACCAGCAAAGTCAAAGAGAGCCCGGAACCGGAGCACATGTCGAGCTCGGCACAGTAACTCTCTTATCAAATCCATACCCCCAGGATCTCGAACGTCCAAGACCCTGTTATTATCAAAATGTCATTTGAAGTCATCTCCGGAAGGCAGAAACGGAGGCGGACGACCATGTTGGCGAAGACCCAACGCAGACAGAGTGCTGATGCTGTCAGACCCCGCACAAATCGTCCGTTTCGAACACAGCTCGAAGGAGTCAGAGTTCAGTTTGGATCGGATCTGGACCATATATATCCAGATCCCAATCCAAACCCATATGTGGACTTGGATTTGGATTTGGATCCAGAGATCCAATCCAATATCCATGTCCATGGCCCACATCACCTTCTCATAAATGGAGGTGGGGCCCACTTGAAATTCACGTGGGATCATGGGCATGAGAGAGAGTGGGGATGGATAAGATCAAGTGTGTTGTAATTAAGCTTGACTTGTGTGTCAAGTTTGGGGTTAATCATGTGGGTTAGCCTAATTGAGTGGGTTTAAGCTTGTAATTAGCCAAAACCTAACCTAGGGCTACACCAACATGATGTGGTTAAGGTCCATGGGTCGTGCAAAGGGAGCTCCTTCACCTAAACCTAACTCAAAACACCAAATCCTAGCCTTCCACCCTAATCCACCCCTAATCTGAGCCTAATCACCTAACCCACCTCCCTAATCCCAACCTAATCACCTAACCCACCTCCCTATTCCCAACCTAATCACCTAATCCACTTCCCTAATCCTTCCCTAAACCTAGGTTAATTTCCCTAAACCTAGCCTAATCCTAGCCTAATCACCTAACCTAGCTCACTAAACCTCACCCTAGAACCCAACCACCTAACCAAACCCTAAACCCCTAAACCACCCCTAGCCCACAATCTACCCAAACCACTAGTATTTAAAATATCTGGCCCTACCCTTTCCAGCCCACCTTATCTTCATACCACCCTACCTAAACCACCTAACCACTACCCCAAACCCAGCCCTAACCGACCTACCCATCCCTATATAAACCCCCCCCCTTTGGGGGCGGGTTTTCCTATCTAGGAGCCTTCCCCAAGCCCAACCGGGTCCTCTCCTTCCTCCACTTCCCCAAGCTCCACCTGCTCCACCTGCTCCACATCCCACCACCACCAGCACCACCACCGCCACCACCATTCCAGCCGAAGCCCCCTCCATCGTCATCCTCTTCACCCGACCAAACCAGCCGAGCCCCTACATCCGGCAGCTCCTCAACCACCCGCCACCTCTTCATCCGGTTAGTACCCCACACTCTACCTAGCTCCTTCTCCACTCCCTCTCCACTCCCAGCCACCCACCATACCACCACCTTACCCTAATATCAGCCACTTGCCGCCACCACTCCCACTCGGCCAAGCCTTAGTCACCCTAACTACCCGCCACTACCTAACTACCCTAGCTACACCCGGCCACCCTATTAGACTTCCTAAGACCTGCCCATAGCACTCCCTTACACCCACTACCCCCACTACCACCTAGCCCCATCACCTAGCTAGCTTCCTTCCCATACTCCACCCATAGCTATCCTAGCAGCCTGCCACCACCATATTTCCCTAGTCGGCCACTTCAACCGACTATCCCTTCCATTCGGCCAGCCACCTCTTTTCCCCTAGGTGTCCCATTCGATCTTCCCTTAGGGCCATACTCCCTAACACTATATACTCTCCTAGTGACCCTACATACTCACCTTGCCCAGCCCCTTTTATCCCCCACATCAAGGCGACACCCTTGCTTGCAGCCGGCCACCTTCAAGGCACCTCTCCCGCGCCCCATTTGCAGCCCGGCCAGCACCTCTTGTCGTTCACCCTCGCGGAGCTCCCTTTTGCAGCCCAAGGCGAAGTCCAAGCCCACGCTCAAGCAAGGCCTCTACGGACCAGCTACTAGTAAGTGCCTAACTCGATCTTTAGTTGTATACTTGCTTGAGATTCAATTCGATTCGGGGTTGTAATAACGGAGCATAGTCTCCCCCTGCTTGTAATAACGTGGCTTGGCACACCCACACACGTGCACTCTCTTAGTTGTGCACGATTTTGAACACATACGGGCCTAATCAGTCCCTAATACATAAGTATATACATATACTTTCATTTTTGAAGGGTTTTGCTTAAGTTGGGTGCGTTGTCTTTCAATTCAAGCACTCACACACATTGAGCTTTCGCTCTTATTTGAAAGACCCAAGTAAGGGCCGACTTATACTATTTGGGTTTCATTTCATGTCGTGTGGGTAAGTCTTTCAATTCAAGCACTCACACACACATTGAGCTTTCGCTCTTATTTGAAAGACCCAAGTAAGGGCCGACCTATACTATTTGGGTTTCATTTCATGTCGTGTGTGTAAGTCTTTCAATTCAAGCACTCTCACACACATTGAGCCTTCGCTCTTACTCCCAAGACCTTAGTAAAGGCCTTATTGCAGTTATATTTGGGTTTCATTTATGTCGTGTGCGTAGTACTTCAATTCAAGCACTCACACACATTGAGCTTTCGCTCTTGCTCCCAAGACCTTAGTCAAGGCCATACTGCAATTTATATTTGGGTTTAATTTCATGTCGTGTGTGTAAGTCTTTCAATTCAAGCACGCACCCACATTGAGCCTTCGCTCTTATTTGCAAGACCCGAGTAAGGGCTCATATACATACTCTATATACATATCTCCCTTCGGCACTTACTTTACAAGTCATTTCCCTTCGGTTATTTCCCTTCAGTATTGTCTTTACATTCGGGTTTTCCCTTTGGAGTAGCGTGAGTTTGCATTGCATCTACGCCATACCACGAGGTAGGACGCATATTGCATCAAAGCAAGCCCCGCTCGAATTCGCCCATGTAGTGGAGTGTTCATAAGACGCAAACTAGGTGGCCCGAAAAGGGATAAAAAAAAAGACTTAGGCACGTGCAAATCCACGTGATCTAAAACATGCAATCGCATCTAAAAGACCCGAATTAGACACCTCGAACCGCTTCATAGACTTTCTCTCCCAAAACTCGATTTTTGCAAAGCGTACAGACTGACCCTTGCGCATCGGTGCCAGAAGGTCTGCGACGACAAGAGCTCACTTGCTCACAGTCGCCACGATTAGAAGTCAGTGTTAAATATATCTTCGCTAGCTTAGGTAAGCTAGCTGGCACGCCCTGTTTGCTCAAATAAAGCCTTAGACGCACGAGAGGATCCGCTCCGAGCCCTGAAAAGGTGAGAGGCGGGGATTTTTCGTGCGTCTACACTAAGTGAGTTCTAGTTTGATGCTTCAGAGTACCTCAAATCTCTAGTAATGCTCTAGCTAGGGGCGGGACTCTAAGCGCTCCCTGGATCACTACTTGTTTGACTTTTTTTATTATGACCAGTGGTGTGTGACAAGTAGTGAGATCCGTATGTCATACATGTTCCAAACCATTCAGGGGAGTTGAGAAAGCATATACCTCTTTATCCTTCCCGCTAGTGCTTGCATGGTTGGGGAAGGGCTCCTTGAGCACAGCTTGGGCAAGCTCCGGTTCCTTGGTGACCTGGAGCCAGCCGTACTCTATCAAGTCCTCTATTTTATTCAAAGGCATGTAGCATTTGTTTGTATCATGGCCCTTGAGCCTATGATACTTGCAAAATTTATTCAAAAACTTCCCCTTTGAGGGTGTCCCCTCGGGTACATCGGGGAGTGTGACCATGCCTTAGGAAAGCAAGAGGTCGAGGACTTTCAAGATCGGTTGTCCTAACGGTGTGTACTCCTTTTTTTCGAAAGATTTTTGAATTTTTTTGTCATGTTCGGGTTTAGCTTTCTTAGAAGTGCCAGTTGGGCTTGATTCTACTCGGACATTTGCAACTTTTTGGGGTTTTGCCCCATTGTTCGCAGTAAATGGCCCGTAAGCCCCGGGCTTTTCAAAACGTGTTTTCAAAAAGATCTTTCCTTTCCACAAGTTGTCATAGACCCCCTTTTTCATGTTTGCTTCGAATAGAAAAGCCTTCTTGATTAGCTTGTGGAAAGTGGAAATCTCGTGAAGTGAAAGAAGCTTTTTTAACTCGGGTTTGAAATTTTCAAGGATAAGCATTACTGCACATCCTTTAGAAATGGCCTCTCTTACCTGCCCAAGGAGGGACCTCCATCGAACGATGAATGCGTGAGCATCCTCATTCGATGCTTGCTTAGTGTCACTTAGGGTGTTCAAAGTTGGCGTTACCTCCACATTATGAGAAAATCGTTGCATGAAACAATTCGCTAACTCTTCAAAAGTCGTGAATTGGCTCAAATCATACGATGCCAACCACTTTGAAGTCGTTCCCTTAAGGGAGAGGGGGAACCAGTAAATCCATTTGGCAGAGTCTTTCTTTTTCTTATAAGCTCTGCGGAAAAAGAGTTGGAGGTGGGATCTAGGATCTCCCGTCCCGTCATACCGATGGAAATTCGGTATGTCATCGTCGCTATCTGTTTGATAGTCAGAAGGAAGGAAATCGGATAGGGTATATGACCCCTTTTCTTTTGTTTGGCCTCTTAGCAATTATTGAAGGGCCTTGCGATCTTTCAAAGTGAAAGACTCATATTCTTTATCCCCCTCTACGATGGAGGTCTCATTGGGCCTCCTAGACTTACTCGTCTTCTTTTGAGCCCTAGTTTGTTTTTCGTGAGACGAGCAAGATTTGACCGCTTCAACCTCTTCGCTAAGTGCGGCGATTCTTGCTTCGAACTCTTTTCTCAAATCTTCAAGCAATTCTTTCTTACTTTTGAAATTTGGTTTTGAAAGTCTTTTGAAAAACGGACTTGACGAGCACGAAGCCCAGCTCAACACCTCATAGGAATTATCTGAACTTGACATGGTTTATAGTCTTTGAAATCCTACACGTGCATAAGTTTACCAAAGTTAAAACACGTTTTTGAAAGCTTTCTTGGAGTTTTACTTGCTTGAAATGAAATTTCTCAAGACCCGAGTCCCACCGGGCATGCCAATTCTGTAGACATGAAAATTTCTACTCTCAAGTTTATGAAAAACTTGAAATGAAAGTTTCCGTATCTACGCTTGCGCGAGCGTGCCAGCTAGTTTAAAACTAGCAAATATTTTGAAAACATTAGACTTCTATGTGATTGTAAGCAAGCAGGATCTTTTCACTCAAACCTTCTTAAACCGATGCTCAAGGGTCGGTATTGAGCGCTTAGAAATTTCATTTTTACAGCAAATGCAACTCTATTTCATATGAATAAGTGTTTTTGAAAGAGTTTTGAGTTGTGCACTTTGATTCAATACTTGAAATGTACAAGCTGCTGAAAACAGAGAATTCTATTTCTAGAGCTTGTTTCTAAAATAGATTTGAATATGTTACAAGCTTCCAAAATCTTTCAAATTTTTTCAAACCAAGCTGGTAGTATGAAGAGACTGTAGCCATTTACAAATCTAAATTCGGAGTAGTATTGAATCAGAATTAAATATTTGAATCAGACTAACTCATTGACTCATAACAGTTCTGTTTCAGAAATACAAACACTCAAAGATGAGCCTGTATCTCCCTACCTAGAATCCGATTTTGATGATTTTGATGTTGATGGAAATATATGGATGTTAAATTTCTAATGCATCAAAAATAAAATTGATTGGATTCTTGTGGACTGAGATATGAAACTTTTACCCAACCTCTATTTCAAGAAATCCGACTATGCAACAGAAGTGCAGAAACTGAGTTGGTCTTTATCCAATTTTATTATGTTGTTGCACGGTCCTAAAATTCTTGAAAATTTTATCTCTAAGACCTTGGTGTGTCATAGGGTGCTCCTAAAATTTCAAATCGTTTAGATCACGGAGTAAAGAATTAAAAATACAGCAATGAGAGATGTAGATGCAGAAAACGAGTTTCAATTTTTACAGAAAATACGTGCAAATGTAAAACTCACACCAAAGCAAATTGTAACAACACTTAACTCCGAATTTAAATTGCTAAAATGTAAAGGAATTGAAATTATTTTATAGCTTATGCATAGAAGGGATTAGAAGTATATAGGGTCCATAGTATATAGGAAGGAAGAAGCATATAAACAAACATCTAGCGTGCGTGTGTGTGTATGGTGTTTCATCCATGAAATAAAACTTGCAGCAACTCTAGATTATTACAACTTGGAGGGAGATGAAACTCCATTATTACAACCCCATTTAATGAATCAAATGAAGAGAATTGAAATTGGGATTGAGCAAAAGAAGTCTTACACGGTTTTGGAATGTAACCAAACCGAAGGCTTGGAAGTCTTCCTTCAAGCTCCCATGATCTCCCCTAGCTTCCCTCTTCTTCTTCACCCTCTAATAGATGTTCCCTCTTGCTGGAACTCCTAGCTAACCTAGCACACAACCCTTTAGGCAGCCTTACTTCTCTATCCTCTTCTCACGCCTCTGTAGACATGAATATTTCCGCTCCCAAGTTTATGAAAAACTTGAAATGAAAGTTTCCATATCTACGCTTGCGCGAGCGTATCGGCTAGTTGAAAACTAGCAAATATTTTGAAAACTTTAGACTTCTGGGCAATTGTAAGCAAGCGGGATCTTTTCACTCAAACCTTCTTCAACGCATGCTCAAGGGTCGGTATTGAGCGCTTAAAAATTTCAATTTTACAGTAAATGCAACTTCATCTCAAGTCAACAAGTGTTTTTGAAAGAGTTTTGAGTTGTGCACTTTGATTTAATACTTGAAATTTACAAGCTGTTGAAAAAAGAGAATTCTGCTTACAAAGCTTATTTCTAAAATGGATTTGAATATGTTACTTGCCTCCAAAAATCTTTCAAATTTTATCAGACCAAGCTGGTAGTATGGAGAGCTTTTAGCCTTTTACAAATATGAATTCAAATAGTATTGAATTAGAATTAAATATTTGAATCAGACTGACTCACTAATTCGGAACAGTTCTATTTCAAAAATACAAAGACTCAAAGATGAGCCTATATCTTCCTACCTAGAACTTTGATTTTGATAATTTTGATGTTACTGGAAAGATATGGATGTTTGATTTCCAATGCATCAAAAATCAAATTTATTGGATTCTTATAGAGTGAGATATGGAACTTTTACCCAACCTCTATTTCAAGAAATCTGATTATGCAACAAAAGTAAAGAAATTGAGTCGGTCTTTATCCAATTTTATTACATGGCTGCACGGTCCTAAAATTCTTGAAAATTTTATCTCTAAGACCTTTATGTGTGGATAGGGTGCTCCTAAAATTTTAGCCCATTTGGATCACGGAGTAAAGAATTAAAAATACAGCAATGAGAGATGCAGGTGTAGAAAACGAGTTTCAGTTTTTACAGAAAATGCGTGCAAATGCAAAACTCACTCCAAAGCAAATTGCAACAAAACTTAACTCCGAATTTAAATTACTGAAATGTAAAGGAATTGAAATTATTTTATAGCTTATACATAGAAGGGATTAGAAGTATAGAGGGTCTATAGTATATAGGAAGGAAGAAGCATATAAACAAACATCTAGCATGCGTGTGTGTATGGTGTTTCATCCATCAAATAAAACTTGTAGCAACTCTATATTATTACAACTTGGGGGGAGATGAAACTCCATTATTACAACCCCATTTAATGAATCAAATGAAGATAATTGAAATTGGGATTGAGCAAAAGAAGTCTTACATGGTTTTGGAATGTAACCAAACCGAACTTCAAGAATGAAGTCGGCCAAGGCTTGGACGTCTTCCTTCAAGCTCCCATGATCTCCCCTAGCTTCCCTCTTCTTCTTCACCCTCTAATGGATGTTCCCTCTTGCTGGAACTCCTAGCTAACCTAGCATACATAGGTAGCCTCACTTCTCTTTCTTTTTCCAAGATAGCCTCTCACGCCCCCCCCTTTGGCCCCTTTTTATAGGCCAAGGGGGGCTGGTTCTAGGAGACTCCATGGGGCGGGTTTTGGACCAGCTCCTTAGGGCTCCTTGATCCACTTGGTCCCATGTGCAAGTGGTCCCCTTTGTGGACTTGGACCAGCCCCATGTGGGCTGGTCTTGGTGCAGCCGGTTTGGGACTTGGCTTGGTCCTTGGCCCGATTTCTTAGCCATGTACCGATTGAGTCTTCACCAAGTTGTGGCCGGGTATGCCTAGGTAAGCTTTTTTCATCTTCATAAGTTCAACCACTTTGCATTTAATTCTTGAATGATTCATCTCCCACCTTGATGTAGCTCAACTCCTCCTTGATTCATCATGGTTTTGGGCTTGATTTGGTCGTGATCGTCGGTTCCATGTTGGCCCCATCTTTGATCGGCCAAGCTTGATTATGGCTTGATCTTATGTTGATGAATTACTTCCAATCTTAGTCGTATGGGTTGATCTTTGAAATACTTCCCTCCCATGTGTGTGCCTTTTGGAGAAGTAGTCCTTTGACGTGCATTGATGTTTCAACTTGTATTGGTCATGTCAAAACTCCTCCTTTGGTCCTTGGAGTGGGACTTGATGTTGGGTTGCTTCGAGCTCCTTGTATGATGTAATCCCAGCTTGATGTTTTTGAAATTAAACTTTGGTTCAAAACCCGAGCTTTTGAATTGATTGAAATTTGAAATTCTGAACAAGTTTGCATTTCACGTTTGTAGACACGGAAAATCTTCGACTCCGGGTTCTTAGACCTGAAATGAACCTTTTCGAATCTATGTCGGTTTTAAAGGGCGTGCCAGCTAGCTTACTCAAGCTAGCGAAGTAAGTTTTGAAAATATCTGACTTATGTGGCAACTGTGGACAATTGGGATTTTTTTTGTCGCAGACCTTCTTGAACCGATGCTCAAAGGTCAGTCTGTACGCTTAGAAAAACTCGATTTTGAACAAATATGACCTTTTTGAAAAGTATGAAAGTGTTTGATCAATTGGCTTTCGTCAATTTGCAGATTTTATTCATGGGATTTACAGGTTCCTATGTCTTTGGGTTTTGGCCAATTTAGGCGTGTAGTTGTGTGCATCAAGTGCTCGATTTTGGCAAGTTCTACATGATTTTGCTCAGGATGGTTTGATGCAAGTATGCTCCCTATCTCGAGTGTGGCGTATATGCAATGCAACTCACATAACTTGAAGGAAAAACCCAAAATTTAAAGACATAGAAGAAGGGAAATTGCAGAAGGGAAAATATGGCTATATCTTAGGTGCGAAAAGAAAATATATAGTTATATCTTAAGAGTAGAAAGGCTCAATGTGAGTGAGTGCTTTGAGTGTATGAATTGAAAGGCAACTCACGCAACTTGAATTTAAAACCCAGTTGAAAAGGAAATTTTATATATATATACGTAAGAGCGGAAAGGCTCAATGTGAGTGAGTACTTGGAGTGTGTAAAATGAAAGACAACTCACGCAACTTTAATGTAAAACCCAGCTGAATTTATATAAATAGAGCTATATCTTAGGGGTTGTCAAGACCCGTTTGTGTGCAAAAGTGTGCAGCTAAGAGCGGAAAGGCTCAAGTGCACGTGTGTGTTCGTGTATCAAGCACATATATTACATCCGGGGGGGAGACAAGCTCCGTTATTACAACCCCATATGAATTTAATTGAACTTGAAGTAATGTAAAAGACCAGATTCAAACACTTACACGTCGTCTGCTTGGGATTTCTTTATCACTGAGATCCGACCTTGGGTACAACTGTTGGATGGGCCTCTCATTGCGAATTGATCGGCTGCGTTTGGTGTTGACCCTAGTTTAGATCTAGGCTAGGTCGGTATATGGAGATGTTATGGTTTTGGGCAAGACACGGACATATCTAGGGGAGATGCAAGGGATCTAGGCCAGGTCTAAAGGGATCGTCTTAGGTAAGGTTCAAGTGTGGCTCCTAAGGGGGTACTCGGCCAGCTAATGGCCGAGTTAGGTGGTGTTTTGTGGGTGGTCTTAGGCGAGATCCTAAAGGAATGTTCTAAGGGAATGCTCGGCCAAAGGGTGGCCGAGCTGGGTAGGTTTTAGGGGATTTGTTTCAAGTGAGGTTCAAGTGGGATCCTAAGGGAAAGGCTCGGCCAGATTTGTGTCCGAGCAGGGTAGTTTTAGGAGTTAGTTTGAGGTAGGATTCTAAACTAAGGTCTTAGACAATGTTCGGCCAGCACTTTGGCCGTGCTTTTGTGGTTTTTAGGGGATCGGGTTTAGGTAGGATTCAAGTGGGATCTTAAGGGAAAGGCTCGTCCAGATTGTGGTCGAGCTGGGTAGTTTTAGGAGTTAGTTTGAGGTAGGATCTAGCTAAGGTAAATGGTTAGGATTTAGGATCTAAATGGGGGGGTTTAAGTGGGGCTCGACCAGCACTTTGGCCGAGCTTAACAAGTTTTGAAAAAGACAGATTTTTCAGCAAGGTTCGGCCAGTATTTTGGTCGAACTTGGGGTGGGATTAAAGGTGGTTTTGGGTAGCCTAGAGGGTTATGGGAAAAGGTGGTTTAGAGAGGATCTGGGGACTGACTTTGGTGTCGATTCAAGCCAGCTCCCATGCAGTTCCTTGCAGCCGATCTTCAAGCATCAAGTGACCCATCCAAGCTGCCGGATCTCCAAGTTGCTGCAGCACTTATGCGTGAATGAACCTGGCCCACAATATCCCAACCCACCATTTACAAAAAGGGGTAGGTCCAGCCCCTTTTGTTGACCTCCCTCTTAGCTCTCTCTCTCTCTCCCCAAAAGCAAGACGTGAAAAAAAAAAATCCAGCCACTCACTTGAGACCCCTCACGTCCTTTTATAGACCATGAGTTTGGATACGGATCTTGGGTTGGTTCTGAAATTTGGATCCAATCCAAACCATATTTGGATCTGGATCTTGGATCTAGATTTGGATATTTGGATCCAAATTTGATCCAAATTTTTCTCTTCTTCAGTCCTTCTTGGCGTTTCGAGCCGGATGATTTGTGTGGGCCCTGACTTCATCAACGCTCCGTCTTATGTTGGGTTTTTCCTAATTTCGTCGTCCGAGCTCCTTTTCACCTTTCTGGACTCCGTTTCAACTGATTTTCACTGTTTCAGATTTGGATTGCTTATGATTTCTGGGTTGCTTTTGGCTTGGCCTTCGATGCTTCGGGCTTGAAGTCCGCTTGTGGCCTGGGCTCCTCTTTTGTCTTCGAAATTTGCTTTTGATTGGGTTGGGCTTGATTTTTGAGCTTTTGGACCTCTTTTGAAGCTGTTTTGGGCCAGGCTTCACCTGTTCGTCTGGCTTTTGCAAAAATGGGACTTTCGTCCATCTTTGATAAATTCATGTTTTAAATGGGGTTGGAAAACAGAGGTTTGAAGTATTTGAGCTCCTGGGTTTTCGAAAATTCAAAACTTGGCTTTTTGAGCTGATTTTCGAACCAGGTGTTAGTTTTTGCAAAATCTTTGGATTTCGTGGTGTTTACAGATGCCCCTCTTTGGCATTATCCAAATTGATTTTGATAATGGCGAAGAAGATAATACCTCTGTTTGTTTTCTCCCTGGATTTGAACACGAGAATATGGGATCATCCCAATTTTTTAGAAAACATCTTCTTTTAAGCCCGGTAGGAGGAGATTTTCGTCAAAGGGGACTTTCCTATGGGTTCCAGTCCTAATTGGGATCATGTATGGAGTGTTTATGCATGAATATGCAAGTGAATGGTATGAATGGTACGCCTGAAAGGGCGACTTCCTAGAGACCAGATCGAATGGTCGAACCTTCGAGTCTTATGAAGACCTGCTGCTCCAAGTGAGCGGGCCTTATGTTGCTCGATGTTGGAGTTTTTGAAATTCATTTTAAGAGGGAAACTCCTTTTAGACTCGATCCTAAGGACCTTTAGCTCTTTGTATTTGCCTTTACTTGAGTCTTAACACTCGCTAATCTAGTGGAGGTTTTATAAGAAAACAAGCTAAATTTCAAAACTCCTACACCTTACTCGAAACGTTGAATTCTCAAACAAGATGAAATTCAAGTAAGTAAATCCTATTTTTACTTTAGGATTCCTTGAAATGAACCATGTTTTACTTGGGATAAGTCACAAGGATGGGGAAAGAGATACCACGGTCCCTTCTGAAGTGTCCCGTGGTTTGAGGCAAAGAAGCGGAAAAACTGCTCTTTTTTGAGCTTTTTGGCCTTTTCTTTCTTTTTTTCATAGAGGGTCTCCCTTCGAGAGTATTTTTTCTTTATTCCCTCTTTTCAATAGAGGAATCGATTTTCTATTTCTGATTCAGCTTTCTTTCTTTGGGAAAGAGATTAAGATAGGGATTTCCCTTTGTTTTGGCCAAATTTTCCTTTTGGAAGGAGAAGAGAAGAGGGGAGGACTTATCCCAAGGTCATACTCGATCCATTCTAGGTCAGCCTATTTAGAAATAGCACGTACTACTTGCAAGTATCTTGCTATATTAAACTAGGCCTTTCTTTGTAAGAAGGAGAATTTTGAAATGTAACCACGTATTTTTGGAAAGCTCCACTTTTTCGAAAGTGTCGATTCTCTCGTATAGGGTTACACAATTTGCCTTTGATCCTTGGTTTCGAAGTTTCAAAGCAGCTTTCCCTAAAACATTTTGCAAAATGGGAATTTAAACTCAGACCCTACACATGATACCTTTTCAAATACTGAATATTGATAGGATCTGCTAAATTCCTACTTTCGACATCGATTAACCAATAAGAATTGTTCGTGGTGGTTCCACGCACAACATAAGGGCCATCCCACTTGGGCCGCCACTTTCCAAGTGGATGTGGGCCACAATGGTAGATGATTTTTAAAACGAGATCTCTCACTTCAAAATGGCAAGGTTTCATATGTTTCTCATAGTGTCGGGCAATCATTTGCTGGTATGCATGAGCATGATCCATAGCAAGGAGTCGCCTCTCATCTAATAGATCTGGTTCGGCCATCCTAGCATGCTGAAGCGTCTCTAGGGGAAGGCTGAGTGCAATGGATGTATGAAATGAATGCAGTTTTGTGTGAATGGGGAGAATGGCGTTTGTGCCATAGACCAACTCAAATGGCGTGGCATTTGTGGGAGTTCGGATGGAAGTCCTATAAGCCCATAAGGCTTCATCCAGCTTCTCATGCCACATTCTACCCTTCTCTAAGGTTTTCTCAATAATGCTAATGAGAGCCTTGTTGGTGGCTTCAGCTTGGCCGTTGCCTTGAGGGTAGTAAGGCGATGAGAAGTGGTGAGTTATGCCATACGTGTTGCACAACTTGACCATCCGCTCGTTTTTGAATGGGGTGCCATTATTGGACACTAGGTCTCTTGGAACTCCAAATCGAGCCAAGATATTCTTTCTAATGAAAGCCACCACATGTTGCCCCTGGACATTGGTCAGGGAGGTGGCTTCGACCCACTTGGAAAAGTACTCAGTGGCCGCTAAAATGAACCTATGCCCATTCGATGCCTTTGGAAATATTGGTCCTACAATATCAAACGCCCACATGGTAAATGACCAGGGGCTGACCATGGAATGCAATGATGATGAGGGGATATGAATGGCGTGCCCATGCACTTGACATGGATGACACTTCCTAACATGATCGTGGCAATCTTTTCTCAGGGTGGACCAAAAATAACCCGCTCTAAGTATTTTCATCGCCATCATGTTGGTATTGACATGACCTCCACATTCTCCATTGTGGAATTCGTGCATAACAGTCCTAGCCTCCTCTAGGTTGACGCATCTTAGTAAGATGCCGGTAAAACTCTTTTTGTACAGAACCCCACCCAAAATCGTGTATCGGATAGAAATCTTTCAGATGAATGCCTTATCTTTAGATGTGGCATTTTCAGCAAATCCCCCATTTTCTAGAAAGCACTTTATGTCGTAAAACCAAGGTTTTTCATTAGAATCAGGGTTATTTTTGCAAATTTCCAAATCGTGTGTGGATGGAGTGGGTGCATGCCATATTTCCAAGGATCGGGTTCCCAAAGTGGGATCGACCTTTAGGGCTGAACCCAAGGATGAGAGGGCGTCGGCACTGCCGTTATCCTCTCTTCCTACGTGTGTGAGTGTGCACGATTAGAAGGATTCGACCAATCGAGTGGCCAACTTGTGATATGGAAGAAGCTTTTTGTTTCTAACTTGCCAAATTTTTAAAACTTGGTTTATAACGAGTAATGAATCTCCAAAGACCTCAATGCATAATGCCCCTAGAGTTTTCGAAATTTTTAAGCCTTGTATGAGTGCTTCATACTCGGCTATGTTGTTGGAACACTCAAAATCTAGGCGAATTGCTATGGGGATCTCTCCCTTTTCAGGGGATATGAGGATGACCCCGGTACCAGCCCCTCGTTGGTTTCGTGCCCCATCGAAGTGCATCTTCCATACTTGGTTTTCAAAAGAATTTGCCAAGATGTGGTTTCGAAATTGGTTTTGTAATATGCCTTCATCAGGCATTTCATCAAGTGTGGGATACACATCTTCTAAGGGAAACTCAACCACATAGTCTGCTAGGGCTTGCCCCTTAATGGAGATATGATGATGGTATTTTAGGTCATACTCCATTAGGAGGAGTTGCCATTTGCCCAATCTAATAGTGACAATGGGTTTTTCGAACAAGTGCTTGATTGGATCAAGCTTAGACACTATCCAGATCTCATGATCTAGGAAATAGTATCGAAATTTCTGGCAGGCCCAAACTAGGGCCATGCACGTCTTCTCCATGGCTTGGTAATTCCTTTCGTAAGCCAGGAGAGTTTTTGAAATATAATAGATGGCATACTCCTTGTGGGTGTCATCCTCGTATTGAGCTAACAAAGCTCCCAAGGCATTCGCATGCACGGAAATGTAAAGCAGAAGAGGTTTTCCTTGCTTTGGAGGATTTAAAACAGGGGGATTAACTAAGTATGCCTTTAGCCTTTCAAATGATTTTTGACAATCGTCATCCCATAAAAATTTCGTACCCTTTCTCAACAACTTGTTGAAGGGTTCGCATCTAGTTGCCAGGTTTGAGATAAACCTGCGAATGGATTGTAATCGACCTTGGAGGCTACGAATCTGCGTGAGATTGGAGGGTGGAGCCATGTCTATGATGGCTCTACATTTAAAGGGATCGACTTCTATGCCCCTTTGGCTTACCATAAATCCTAAAAGCTTACCAGATTCTACCCCGAACACGCATTTTTGAGGGTTTAGCTTTACTTTATAAAGTCTAAGCCTTTCGAAAATCTTTTGCAAACATTCAAGATAAGTGCATCGAGTTTTTGACTTAGCCAGGAGATCATCTATATATACCTCTACGAGCTCATGAATCTGATCATGAAAGATCGTGGTCATATCTCTCTGGTATGTGGCGCCAGCATTTTTCAAACAAAAGGGCATGACTGTATAGCAGTACGTGCCCCATGGGGTTGTGAAAGTTGTCTTAGCCTGATCTCGTGGGCTTAGTTTGATTTGGTTATACCCTGAATAGCCATCCATGAATGAAAACATCTCATGATTTGCAGTACTATCGACTATCAAATCAATGTTTGGTAAAGGGAAATTATCCTTGGGCGTGGCTTTATTCAGGTTTCTGAAATCGATGCATATTCGAATTTTCCCACTGGTTTTTTGAACAACAACTATATTGGACAACCAATCAGAATACGCAATGGGTTTTATAAATCCAGCTTTTAACAGATCTTCTAAACCCTCTTTGACTTGTGAATGCATGTTCGGATATATTTTCCTAAGCTTTTGTTTTACGGGTTTTGTATCTGAATCTAAGGGAAGATGATGTTCTACAACATTCGGGTCTATACCCGGCATGTCTTCATATGTCCATGCAAATACATCAACGTAGGTTTTCAAAAATGCAATGAATGATACTCTTTCATGCTCATGCAAACATGCACCTACCTTAATGAGTTTTGGCTTTGAATCACTCCCTAAGTTTATCTCTATGAAATCTCCTCCTAGTGATTTCGAAAGTTTTTCAAAATCGAGAATTTTATGAAATTCTGGGAGCTCATAAGTGGGATCTTCCTCGAGGGGATCTACTTCTGGCCTTTGATCATTCTCGAGGACTCTAAATCCTAGGAAATTCAGACTTGACGCACAGTTTTCGCAAACGCCTGGTTTTTGTTTTGGATTTTCTGTAGGTTTTGAAGATTTTGGTCCTTTTATGAAGAGGACTTTCTTTTCGAAATCCTTGGCTTTTTCAAAACCTTTACCAGGAGCTGCTAAATACAGGACTTTGTTTTTGGTATTTTGCAAATTTTTGATTCTTTTGAATTTTTGTAAGGAAAGAACTTTGGGAACTATACAAACAACTCTCTTTTCGAGTTTTTCATCTTTTTCAAATGTTTTTAGTTTTTGGGATTTTTCAATTTTTTGAATTTTGAGTTTTTCAAATGTTTTTGTGTTTTTGATTGAGGGATCTTCCATCATACCTATAAAGGAAAACGCCATAAGTTAGACTCTAAATAAGAGGTCTAAATCATAGGTTTCTACTTGGGTAGGTACTAGGGCACCCTTGACCCAGGTGGTCACAGGGGGTGGTTCTGGTGGTATTTTGGGAGTATAGCCGATCCCATGTCGGCTTTGGTTGGCCTTGGGTAATATGGGTTCTACGAGACCCTGGTTTTGTGCCCCTAGACTCTTGTATGGTATATACCCCATGTTTAATAACATGTTCCACGATTTTTTGTTTTTGGAAAAGTTTTCATATAATTCGTGGTTCTGGAACTTGCTATCGTCCATGTTATGCACATAAGGATTTCTGTCCAAGGGTTTTGGAAATAGTTGACACTTGGATTTTCCTGGGATGGTTAATGTTTTGAGTGGGCCAGCCTTGGGCAGCCCCTGGATAAACACGACCTTCCTAGGTATCTAAAGTGTGAGCTTTGGTGGCTTGACCATGGTTTGCCCCGGGTTGGCCTCGTAGGCTTGGGAACTTGACAAACATGGGGAATTCTAGATTCCCTGAAGCTGTGGGTGACTCTCACCTAGGATTACAACGACTTGATTTTCAAAAGGGATTTTGACATACCTATGGAAGGTGGACGGCACAGCATGCAGGCTGTGTATCCAAGGCTTTCCCAGCAATAGGTTGTAGTGGGGGTGGATGTCCAAAACATGGAATACCCCCATGTGAGCTATCCCTCCTCAATGGATCCTAAGGGTCTAGACGCATTTCCATCGTATCCAGTGATTACGATTGGGCTTGGATTCATGGAAGCCAAGGTGACTCCAATTTGATATGCTATGTGAAGTGGAAGGATGTTGAGCCCTCCTCCTCCGTCAACTAGGCACCTATCCAGAGAGTGGTGATTCAATACCACCTTGATATGTTGGACCTGATTATGGGATTCGTAGGGTCTTTCGAGATCCTCTTCCGAAAACACGATAGGCATTTTTACACCTATGGATGCCACTTGGTCGGATAGGGATTCTGGGGTTATGTTCGAACTAACCTTTGCTCTTTCTAGAATTTTCTCTAACATGAGTCTATGCCTAAGCGAGGTTTATATCATCTCTAGGATGGACATGTTAATGGAAATCTATGAAAGATGGTTTTCGAAATCATACAAGTTTAAAACGACTTTTCCTTTATCCGCTTTCAGCGAAACTCTAGGAATACATGTTTTTGAAGGGCCAGTCACACTGACCACTTTTTTAGCATTTTGCAGATATGGGGGTTGATAGATCCTCCCGGATCTTGTCACCTCCCCCACGATCAACCTAGGGTTCGCACCTAACATGCCTCTAATCGAATGTTTTGGGACACCTTGAATTTTCAAAACTGGTTTAACCGGGGATAGAACTCTTGGTGGTCCCCGAATCACTACTTGGGCGGGTTTCCTATGAAGGACGAGAGTAGATGCACAAGTAGAAAAACCAGACTCATATGCATGCGCTAGACTCTTCAAAATTGTGAGAGCACATACCTCTTTGCCCTTCCCACTGGTACTTGAGTGCTTGGGGAAGGGTTCTTTGAAAATAGCTTGGGCAAGCTCTAGTTCCTCAATGACTTGGAGTCAGCCCTCTGCTATCAAGTTCTCAATTTGGTTAAGGAGGGAAAAACAATGTTTCGTATCATAGCCTTTGAGCCGATGATACTTGTAGAATCTATT
The DNA here is from genome assembly GCA_036023115.1 of Brasenia schreberi. NCBI lineage: Eukaryota > Viridiplantae > Streptophyta > Magnoliopsida > Nymphaeales > Cabombaceae > Brasenia > Brasenia schreberi. Next base: position 2,136,357 of record JAYKKT010000039.1, read on the forward strand.
CAAAAACCTCCCTTTGGAAGTGATTTCCTCAAGAATTTCAGGGAGTTCGATCATCCCTTCGGCAAGTAGGAGGTCTAGGACCTCCGACACAGGTTGTCCCAACGGAGTATTCTCCCGTTTTTCGAAAGGTCTTTGCATTTTTTTGTCTTTTCTGTTTTCGAAACTCTCAAAATTCTTTGAAGTGCTTGCCAGTCTTGGATCTACCCAGACATTGGCGACCTTGTGGGGTTTTGGCCCTTTGTCCGTGGTGGGTAGCCCGTAATTGCCGGGCTTCTCCAAGCGAGTTTTTGAAATCACGCTCCCTTTCCACAAATGGTCGTAAATCCCTTTTTTCAAATTTGTTTCAAAAAGAGATGCTTTTTTAATCAGTTTATGGAAAGTAGAGATTTCGTGTAGAGAAAGAAGGGTTTTCAACTCAATTTTAAAATTATCCAAGATGAGCATTACTGCGCATCCTTCGAATATGGGTTCTCGCACCTACCCAAGGAGGGACCTCCATCGAACGATAAATGTATGCACATCTTCGTTCATACCTTGCTTTGTATCCCTCAAAGTGTTTAAAGTAGGCGTGACTTCTACATTATGTGAAAATCTTTGCATAAAGCAGTTCGCTAACTCTTCAAAAGTTGCGAACTGGCTCAGATCGTAGGAAGCCAGCCATTTGAAAGTTGTGCCTTTGAGAGATAAAGGGAACCAATACACCCATTTCATCGAGTCCTTCTTTTTCTTGAAGGCTCGATGAGAGAAAAGTTGCAAGTGAGACCTAGGGTCTCCCGTGCCATCATACCGATAGAAATTCGGTATTTCGTCGTCACTGTATATTTCATAGTCTAAAGGGAGAAAGTCAGACAAGGCGTACGTTGTTTTCTCTTTATTTTGCCCCTTCAGCAGCTACTGTAGGGCTTTATGATCCTTGTGAGTGAAGGAGTCATGGTATTAGTTGCCTTCCATCGCGGAGGCCTCCTTGTGTTTGCGAGTTTTTTCAAACCTCTTTTTGGCCTTCATTGGTTCACCATGTGATAACACGAATCAGCTGCTTCAGCTTCTTGGCTAAGAGCAGCGATCCTGGCCTCGCACTCCCTTCTTATCTCTTCCTCTCTTTGTTTTCGAGTTTTCAAAGATTTCCTAGAATGAGAACTTGAGGTGCATGAGGCACGGCTAGACACTTCATTGGAGTCTAAACTCGACATGACTCCGATGCTTTAAAATCCAAATGTGAAATGCAAAAGACAAAGAGTTAAAACACTTTTTTTTGAAAACAAATTTTCAAGAGATCTGTTTGTTTGTATCGATTTTTCCTTAAGAACCAGGTCCCACCGGGCGTGCCAAACCTGTAGACACAGAAAATCTTCGACTCCGAGTTCTTAGACCTGAAATGAACCTTTTCGAATCTACGTCGCTTTTAAAGGGCATGCCAGCTAGCTTACTCAAGCTAGCGAAGTAAGTTTTGAAAATATCTGACTTATGTGGCGACTGTGGATAAGTGGGATTTTTTTCGTCGCAGACCTTCTTGAACCGATGCTCAAGGGTCAGTCTGTACGCTTAGAAAAACTCGATTTTGAACAAATATGACATTTTTAAAAAGTATGAAAGTGTTTGATCAATTGGCTTTCGTCAATTTGCAGATTTTATTCATGGGATTTACACGTTCCTATGTCTTTGGGTTTTGTCCAATTTAGGCGTGTAGTTGTGTGCATCAAGTGCTCGATTTTGGCAAGTTCTACACGATTTTGCTCAAGATGGTTTGATGCAAGTATGCTCCCTATCTCGAGTGTGGCGTATATGCAATGCAACTCACACAACTTGAAGGAAAAACTCGAAATTTAAAGACATAGCAGACGGGAAATTGCAGAAGGGAAAATATGGCTATATCTTAGGTAAGGAAAGAAAATATATAGCTATATCTTAAGAGCGGCAAGGCTCAATGTGAGTGAGTGCTTTGAGTGTATGAATTGAAAGGCAACTCACACAACTTGAATTTAAAACCCAGCTAAAAGGGAAATTTTATATATATATATATGTAAGAGTGGAAAGGCTCAATGTGAGTGAGTGCTTGGAGTGTGTAAAATGAAAGACAACTCACGCAACTTTAATGTAAAACCCAGCTAAAGTTATATAAATAGAGCTATATCTTAGGGGCTATCAAGGCCTGTTTGTGTGCAAAAGTGTGCAGCTAAGAGCGGAAAGGCTCAAGTGCACGTGTGTGTTCGTGTATCAAGCACATATATTACATCCGGAAGGGAGACAAGCTCCGTTATTACAACTCCATATGAATTTAATTGAACTTGAAGTAATGTAAAAGACCAGATTCGAACACTTACACGTCGTCTGCTTGGGATTTCTTTATCACTGAGATCTGACCTTGGGTACAGCTGTTGGATGGGCCTCTCGTTGCGAATCGACCGGTTGCGTTTGGTGTTGACCCTAGTTTAGATCTAGGCTAGGTCGGTATATGGAGATGTTATGGTTTTGGGCAAGACACGGACAGATCTAGGGTAGATGCAAGGGATCTAGGCCAGGTCTAAAGGGATCGTCTTAGGTAAGGTTCAAGTGTGGCTCCTAAGGGGGTGCTCGGCCAGCTAATGGCCGAGTTAGGTGGTGTTTTGTGGGTGGTCTTAGGCGAGATCCTAAAGGGATGTTCTAAGGGAATGCTCGACCAAAGGGTGGCCAAGCTGGGTAGGTTTTAGGGGATTTGTTTCAAGTAAGGTTCAAGTGGGATCCTAAGGGAAAGACTCGACCAGATTGTGGCCGAGCTGGGTAGTTTTAGGAGTTAGTTTGAGGTAGGATTCTAAACTAAGGTCTTAGACAATGCTCAGCCAGCACTTTGGCCGTGCTTTTGTGGTTTTTAGGGGATCGGGTTTAGGTAGGATTCAAGTGGGATCTTAAGGGAAAGGCTCGGCCAGATTGTGGCCGAGCTGGGTAGTTTTAGGAGTTAGTTTGAGGTAGGATCTAGCTAAGGTAAATGGTTAGGATTTAGGATCTAAATGGGGGGGTTTAAGTGGGGCTCGACCAGCACTTTGGCCGAGCTTAACAAGTTTTGAAAAAGATAGATTTTTCAGCAAGGTTCGGCCAGTATTTTGGCCGAACTTGGGGTGGGATTAAAGGTGGTTTTGGGTAGCCTAGAGGGTTATGGGAAAAGGTGGTTTAGAGAGGATCTAGGGACTGACCTTGGTGTCGATTCAAGCCAACTCTCATGCGATTCCTTGCAGCCGATCTTCAAGCATCAAGTGACCTATCCAAGCTGCCGGATCTCCAAGTTGTTGCAGCACTTATGCGTGAATGAACCTAACCCACAATATCCCAGCCCACCATTTACAAAAAGGGGTAGGTCCAGCCCCTTTTGTTGACCTCCCTCTTAGCTCTCTCTCTCTCTCCCCAAAAGCAAGACGTGAAAAAAAAAATCCAGCCACTCACTTGAGACCCCTCACGTCCTTTTATAGACCATGAGTTTGGATATGGATCTTGGGTTGGTTCTGAAATTTGGATCCAATCCAAACCATATTTGGATCTAGATCTTGGATCTAGATCTGGATATTTGGATCCAAATTTGATCCAAATTTTTCTCTTCTTCAGTCCTTCTTGGCGTTTCGAGCTGGATGATTTGTGCGGGCCCTGACTTCATTAACACTCCGTCTTATACTGGGTTTTTTCCAATTTCGTCGTCCGAGCTCCTTTTCACCTTTCTAGACCCCGTTTCAACTGATTTTCACTGTTTCAGATTTGGATTGCTTATGATTTCAAGGGTGCTTTTGGCTTGGCCTTCGATGCTTCGGGCTTGAAGTCCGCTTGTGGCCTGGGCTCCTCTTTTGTCTTCAAAATTGCTTTTCATTGGGCTAGGCTTGATTTTTGAGCTTTTGGACCTCTTTTGAAGCTATTTTGGGCCAAGCTTCACTTGTTCATGTTGTCTTTTTGAAAAAATGGGACTTTCGTCCGTCTTTAAGAAATTCATGTTTTAAACGGGGTTGGAAAATAGAGGTTTGAAGTATTTGAGCTCCTGGGTTTTCGAAAATTCAAAACTTGGCTTTTTGAGCTGATTTTCGAACCAAGTGTTGGTTTTTGCAAAATCTTTGGATTTCTTGGTGTTTACAAGGTTCTTAACTTCTTAAAAAGGGTATTCAAGAATTGAACTTAAGATTTTGCTGAAAAACCTTTTATTTCAAAATTTTATTTTTCGGGTGTTTACAAAAGCCCAGATCAAATCAAGGATAAGAGCAAATCAGGATGGGAGCGAGGATCACGGCGACAGTTGTGTCAAGCCCAGGACCAAGCTCATTCATCAAACCAGAATGGACAAAGGCCAAGTCAAATCCCGAAGCAAAGCAAGCACCAGTCTAGCCCAAGTTGGCTAGGCCAAGCCACTCCCAAGATCGAGCACGGTTAGTAGGGTCTTTTGCATCAAAGGCTACAACAAGTGGCACAAGTCATAGCCGAATTACACCAAAGGCTGGATCAATCCAAGCTATGCTTATTGGGGACGACACCTAGCTCATACACTTGAAGAAGCTAGGGATGATTGTGACTCACTTGGCTCAAAGAGCACTCCTCAACGATGACCTTGACCAAACAACATTGGCTAAACCTTGACCGAATTTAGCTTGAACCATCTTCACCGAATGTGCCTTGGCCGAACCACACTAGCTAAGCCTAACACCTAGACCTAGCCTACCTTGGTTGGACAAGGAGCCATGCTTCACCATGACCCAGCCCCTTAGGAGCCGACTGAACTCACCTAAGGTGGGCAGCCAGCCACCTAGCCAATTAGACACAAACTTGCCTAGCCGATGGGACCAAAACCATGTTGGCTCAAGCCATGGCCAACCTACTTAAGTCAAGGGTTGCATGGGCTGGACTCCTCTTAACCTAGGGGACCACAAGACCATGTGCAGCTGGATCTCTTTGGATTGGAGCCAAGAAGAGATCCATTGACACACATCATGGAAGGGTCTAGCAGCCCCCTCAAGCTAAGGGGGGAGCTCAATTCAAGCATTGGAGGGTTTGGAAAGGCATTGGAGGACGTGTAGGAATGGGTCTAGGAGAGAAAGGAGTTGTTGAACCAAGTGACAGAGAGAGAGAAAGAGAGAAAAGAGAGAGTGAGAGGAGAAGAAGGGGATGACTTTCTTCTCTAATCTGTGTACCATTGGAGGTCGGTAAGTAAGTGTTCTTCTTCTTTTGCTGGTCTTGATTCTTTTTCTCATATTTAATTTGAAAAGGGGTTGTATTAATGGAGCTTGAGTTTCCTCCCATGTTGTAATAGCAAGTAGAAATGCTATCCATTTCATTTCGTGTATGTTTATGCACTCTACTTGTTTGCTTTCGTGATTCTCTACCCCTCTATATTCTATACACTCTTATAACTCTTAATCCCCTCTATGCTTAAGCTAAAATATATATTTACATTCATTTCCCTTCAGTCATGTACTTTAATTTTGTGGATGGCTCTTAAATTCAGAAGGATGTATGCATATATATTCTAAAATTGAAACTATGTTTTTCTACATCCTGCACATGTCTATTGTTTCATTTTTTATTGCTAAACAGTTGCTAGACACCAAATCTACACACACAATCCCACTAGAAATAAAATTATCAAGAATTTTAAGGTCGTGTAGGCTCATGAATAAAACTAGAAAATATCTGTCAATTCAGATTATGTTTCTGCACAGTCTGTTTTCCTGCAATAGGGGTTGGATAAAAGTCTCATAACTCTGTTTGTAGTAAACCAAAATTGATAAAATGAGTCTCATTAGAAATCTGATATCCATAGCTTTCCAAGAAGACTAAAATCATATAATTTGAAGTGCACCGAGATATAGAGGTTTCTTTAGGCCTCTGTGTTTCTGTAACAGAATATCCTGAAACACCTGAGGAGTGGTCTGTTCCGGATTTAATTCTACAAATCCACAACACCAAAGCATAAAATAAAAATAGACTTTGAATCTCTACATTCTATTCTATGTTATATAAATGTTTCATGAATTTTGGAGATCTCTAAGTCATCCAAAAAAAATTTGGAAACAAGCTCTGAAAACATAATTAGTTTCTGTTTTTCAGAACTTGAAAGTCTTTAATCTCTAGACTAAGTACACGAGTTTGATTTGATTCAAAACCATCTTTCAAAGTGAATTTTAGAAACATACACTAGCACAAATAAATTATCAAAGTGTCTAGGCTAACCCTTGAGCATCGGTTCAAGAAGGCCTAAGACGAAAAGATCCCGCTTAGCCACAATCGCCTCACAAAGTCTCTACATAGGCTTTGGAATAAAATTTTCACATCTACAATTTCTAAGTACAACTTTATGTCTTTATTGCTTACCATGAAAGATATAATATAATTTTAAGTAAAACAATAACAAATAATGTGAAATTTTACCTACTTTAGTCTAATAAATATCTATTATGACTTATTGAATATAGATAATAGATCCTCCCACCATCTCTACCTTCAAAATTCATTACATCACAATGAGCAATGACATTCACTCCCACTTGATAACCAACTTTTATTGATTATAGGCATATAGATCCCACTTTTAACTGACAAATAGTCGCTATTTATGATGATCATATGATATTGATAATCACATGTCATAAATGTATTTCTTGAAAATCCCAACTAAGTCTCATAGTTCATCAATAAGATAGAGAGGTATTGAATGATTGTGGTCAAATGGATCAAGCAAATGAGATATGGCCTAAGGCTGTTCTCTGAAAACTATTAAGCTCTTCATAAAAAATCGGATACATGGCTAAATTTCAAAATGTGATGAGTGCCAAGCACATATCAAACAGACATTAGGTTAATTTTCAGAAGTGTTTGTTATGCAACAATTATAAAGTAGAACAACAATCAATTTTGAAAGATAGATTGAAGGATTATTTTAGATTTTGCTCAAACCAAATGATAAACTCAATAAAACATTTTAAAAGAACTATGTTGTACCTATGCCAATAAAGTACAAGTTCGCATGTTGTTCCTAATTGACAAGAACACATTCTTCAACTATTGTGCAGTAGGCCAAACAAAAAAGAAATGATTTAGAATTGCAACAAGTAAAAGGTAGTTACTGTGTTGTTCATAATATATCAAGCACTACAACAAAGACCGAATGTTTGTCACACAGAGCAGACACAACCACATAAATGGAACATTACCTGGAATATCAATCACATTCTATGGAAATAAGTATAAGATAGCCAGAAAATAGGGTCCAAAAAAAAGGTTGGAATCTGGTCTAGTGGTCGGAGGCAATGGTGTTAGTGGTTCTGCTAAGATTTCATTTGTGCATCTTCAGAGAGAGAATGGAAGGACGTCGAGGTTAAAATGCAATGGAGAGAGAGAAGCTGGTACCTTATCCTTGTGCATGATATCTGCAAAGAGGGAGAGAGAATCCATCAACATGAGTAGGTTTGAGAGAGAGAGACCAAGAGAGAAAGAAAGAGAGAAGCTGGGGACTAGAGCGAGCCATGGGAGAAAGAAAAGAAAAGGAGAGAAATTCCCATAGACAATAAAACTTATTCCAGCTGTTGGGAAAACACTTATATGATTATAGCAATCAAAGAAGATAAATTGTTATTTGTCAATATCTGGAATAAGCCCTTTTTCAGGTTGTGTTACACCATTTTGGTATGTATGTCTCGTGTCAAAATGTGGCATTTCTCTCCAATTCTTGTAATTTATGTCGTGAGGGTCTATGAGGTTGATAATACTCTTAATTCTCTTTGTGCATTAGAGTGTTCCATTAGGTAATCACATTTGAAGCAATGAAGTAAATTCAATTTCAGTCTCTTGTCCTCTATTTTTTTTTCTCTTCCACAATTATAACTAAACAAAATATTGGAAAAACTGTCGGAATTATATGAAGTCCAAGGATTGACTACTCTAATAGCAATTGATGATCTTAGTAGTGAAAGGTGAAGCATCAAGTATTCAATTGAACGATCTGACTACATTCTTATTGAATTTGAATGCTTATAAGAACAAGAGAACACATTAGCTCTAGGAGAATGTCATAGCTGATGCTTATCCCATCTCTGTCGTTTCAAAAAAGTGCTTTGATTCATCTCCTTTTGGATAACGACTTAGACTTTGAGAAGAATTAAATCTACAGCCAAATGCAAAACTCCAACAACAGAGAAATAGGAAAAGAGAACGGCACCTTCTTGAGAAAATAGTTCTCAACCAATGCTAGATGAAGAGCTTATGTAAAGATATTCACAGTCATAGTCAAAGATCCTATGCATAAAGGACCCCTATGTATAAAAAGGAATCCTCGTTTAGATAAAATTCTTATTTTATTGAAACACTATCTAAACCAAAATCACATGCGTTACCTAGATATGACAACAATATACGTCTGCTAGGAGACAATAGGTATTGTTTGATCCCTTGGCCACTATATGGAAGCCCAACTCTCCACCGTCACAATATGCCTCTTGGAAGTAAATATTAAAATTTTAGCATCCTCTTAGAGAGTTGGATCTTGTGATGCTTGGATCTAGAGTGTCAAATCTAGGTCTCTAACATGTGCTAGTCGTGATGTGTGTTTGACACCAACAATGAGAAAAAGAGGGCCATTGAGCGTGTGAGAGCTTCTTTGATGAAGTGGGTGTGAGAAGGAATCAGAAAATGTTGTGATAGGCCAGATTTTGTGAGGTAATGTGACAGCATGTTTCCCTTTTGTTTTTCGCCCAAATTATCATCCATATGTCATGTTTTTGACCAAGGAGGAAAACGGAAGGGGATTCTAGCGACCTTCATTGGCTCTTCCATTTCCCCTCTTTTCCTTTGAAAATCTGTCCAAAACATTGCCTCTCGGCTTTGTAGTAGGAAGGGTTGGCAAGGTGACGCTAACCATGGCCGAGCCTTGCTTGCGGTGAAATGCCATCGTAAATGGTAGTTTTTCCGACGAAAACAAGAATAGAACTCACTACGTCGGGACTGTTTCATGTCCAAACTTATTGTGTCGTGTCAAGTCAGGTCGAACACACACTGTGTAACCTATGTGCTATAGTGATACCAAGTTGGAAATGGATTAAACTAGATCAAGTGAATGTAGTAGGTAAAGGTCCAGTTTGGTTAAAATGGATCCAAACATGTTCAAGTTGATTCACATATGGTTCTTGGACCGTTAGGTGGGCATTTATGATATATTCTATTGCAATTTGAAGCATCTTGTTAGTAATAGAATAATCTCTAAAATTTGAATGCTTTTATAATGATGTAGGCAACAAATCAAGTGACTTTCGAGTGATAAAGTTTTATCTAAGGTTTTTATTTAGATGTTATCTCATTCACCCATGTTTGGACTCGATTTCAGGTTTGGTTTGAATTATTGGTCTTGTTATTGAGTAGAACATAATCTTAATAATGGTTTTATGGTTATTTAGGTACAAAACGAGATGAGTGGGAGATGGTTTGCTTTTTAGGAATTGGATCTAACTTGTTCTTTAGGTAGGTGGATGTGTTCTTTCTTCAAATGCATGCTAAGGATAGTTTTGCTGTATTTAAGTGATGTATGTAGAGCTTTGAAATTATATATGGTTGATAATTAGGCTGTACTTGAATGATTTTACTACTAGCATTGAGCATAAAGTGATTGTATGAGTACGAGTAAAACATTATTTGGTATGAATCTACTTGTTTCACGGTGGTATAGGACATGATCAAATGGTTGATGGACAAGTTAGTGCATAACTTGTGGGTCCATATAGGTGAGACATCAATCATTGTGGAGTTGTAGATGAGTCGCATCATAAGGGCAATGCAGATTTGTGGGTGTATGTATTAGGTAACGCAAATCCGGTGGCTACTTCATTAGTCACACTACCATTACTTGGAGCCACGATTGCCCGTTCATGTTATACTTTACATTATGCCTTGTAGGGCTTTTTGTGCCAATGTGAGTAAACTAGTGGGAGTAGTGACTATTTTGAAACATAATTGTTTTGACATTTATTGGTTATATGATACTTTATTAATATGTATAGATTATGATTGAGATGTATTCCCTAATTGATGGATATGAGAGATTCTATTTGTAAATATAATGGAAGAAAGTTTGACCTAGAGATTGTTTTTGCTATAGTACTAAGTGAGTATTTGTCATGCCTATAATATTTGGTAATGTGGCGACAGAGCTCCGATTAAGTAATGTCAAACATATCTATAGCAGCTAGTTATTGTATTTTATAATATTTGATTGAAATTTGAATCTAGGACTTGTGATTCAAAGAATTTTAGAATGGGCTGTTTGGCGGATTCCTCCATGCATTGATAAATGTTAAATATTTCGACTTTAGCAATAAAAAGTTTTCCATTTACTTGTTCGGGATTATGTTGGCTGGGACTTTTCTTCATCTTAGTATTCTGGTGGAAAGCCGTCGGATTGGCCGAAGGAGTGGTGACCATCTAGTATGGCCCCTGGCTCAGGGCATGACAAATCTATTACCAAGTAAAATCAGTGCCCTGTAGCAGGTCACATGATGAAAGTAGCCTCTGGGTTCTATATTGCTAAGGGAGAATGCAAATTATCTGCATGGGTCTGGCACATATGACGTTGTACATGTTATAAGGATGACATGTTGGTTTTAGGAGATTATGTAAAGTGTTGTAGTACTAGACAACGATCTCCCATTCACCTGATCCAACTTCTCATGGGAACAACATCATTCTCTTAATTTGGATGCTCAGTTTATTTTATAAAAAAGGATTAATGATATAAAACAAGTTTCTCATAGAGTCCATAAAACGGGAAAATTATCAAAAATTTTAAGGCTGATGCTTTCTACTGCTTTAAAATTTGACTGTGAATTTTTATTTAATAATGCGTTCAAATTGTGGGATTGAAAATTTTGTCCACACACACGAATAGAGTCAAATTGAATTGACCAATGGGTCTTAACATTTTATCGGCTTAAAATATTACCATAAAGCTTGTGCAATCTATCGGATCATACAAATATCCCTTCAACATAGGTCATAGAAAGGATCTCAGATGACCCACCAAAACCGAAAAGCCGAGATATGATGCATAACCCTCTTTGAGGTAAACTTCAGGTGGGGACAGGATCACAAGTCCTTACATTCCCACCTGATGGAGCTACACAAGCACATGCCATGGCTGATCAAAGGCTGAAAAATGTTGCCATCGATTTTTCCCCACTTTTGCTATATATCACTGAAGAAGAATGACCCTATAAAAGGTGAACCGAGATTAAAACCAAGGGTATCAATGAGCTAGCAAGTATTCGATCCATGCATTTGAAAGAAAAGGCTTCTTCCAAACCATACTTTTCCCATAACACGCAAGTTTGAACCTTCTCCTGAGTCGCAATAAATTATGACAATTGAAAGATGCGGTAGTACCTACGTATGGACATTTCTATCAGCGTCTCGAACTCGCGATTGACACTCTGACACTTGACATCGGCACCTCTCCGATATCCAACTAAACACTGTCTATTTTACATTATTCAAAGTCATTCCAGTAAGCACTTCACAAACATTGACCAGTTACTACTTTATCACTGAATTAACTTATTATTTTAAATTGTCAGATGGATTCAATGGCACATTAATGTTTTCTGTTTTACGTGACAATCGCCTGTAAATTTGTGAGATACTATAAATTATATATTTATAAAATATAAATTTATACATAATATAGTCGTGTTCTACCCAGGAATTTTGGAAAAAAATTGCCATGTTCCACACCTGCATCCACCACCAGCTTCGCAGCGGGGCCGATATGACAGCGTAGTAACCATCTGCATAGAGTCTGCAAATTTGCTGAAACTTCAACTTATAAGAAACATTGTATTTAGTTGGTCACGTGGTTTTCGTTGGAGATCTTTTTTTCCTACTAGAATTTGGTATTACTTGCAGATCATGTACGAGTCCCTTATATTATTAATGTTTGCTTTTTGTCCTGGGAAAAGAAGAGCCAATATTCCCTAAGAGAAAACACCTCTTGTATTTATAAACTCGGTCTCTCAATTTCCTGGTAGCAAAGTGTCACCACTCCCCATGCATCTCCCTCTTATCTCGTGTCATCTTCAGCAAAAGAGGCATGTTAGAGAGAGCAATGGGGCTATCACAGCCTAACACCGGTGGAGAGGCAAGTGTCTTTCCTGGGGATGGCCCATCCAGTATGTATGACCATACGTACGAAAGCACAAACATCACTCTTTAATGTCGCCATCGAATCAACTGTATCATCGGCTTTGAAGCTATGCATGGTGGTGATTGTGACTCTCATGCCCATGTAGACTCTCTGCCACATTATGGCATCCCACATGGTTGACATGTGTCATCGTCGAGCATGCATGAAGATTTGGCATGCAATGACCAATTCTTGCACGCCACTGTAAGAGTCTCCATTAAGCAAGCTAAACTGCAGTTGCATCTTCTTCACAAGGAGTCCTTATCAATTATTGACATCACATGGTTTACATAGCGCTACGAGCATCATGCTGATATTTTCAACGGCACTAAAGCCTGAGCCCACAAGTGACAATATCGTGAATCATTTGAGGAATCATAGAATTGTATGCATGGCTTAAAGATGCTGTTCTGACAGCCAAAAGGAAACTATTTCAAAAGCTTTAATATGCGCAAGATAGCGATGTGCGCTTTGAAAAACACGGTTCCAAATGGACATCATAATGCACGTAAAGTGTAGAATTGAAGGTAACTTGTACCGTTCTCCTTTATATTTCAGTGTTGCGGGTGGCGAAAAAATTGCCCTTCATGGCATAGAATCCTGGGGAGAAAAGGAAAAGCAAGACATTTCTCTAACTTGCTTTAGAGATGAGACATTTCTCTAACTGTAAAGCAACATACCACTTTGGATTTCAATTGATTTTGACAATTTGTTTGGAAATAAAGTGTTCCGTAGTTTGGTCGTAAGCCTATGCTCCTACCTTGGTGCTTAAATATATTAACGATCTTGCTACTTTTATGAAAATTGGACTTGTAAGCGAAAATTATAACCTTTAACTGAACTTAATCTGGAGTCAATAACCTTTTTGCATGTAAATCATCAAGTTTTGAAGTTTGCCTAACTTGTGCTGATTTGTTGGGCCAGGGTGAGTTTGCATAAAGAAGTCATCCACTCTTCAGTACCAGAAAGAGAAAATTTAGCTTCTAGAGTTGCCGACCAGAATTTCACGAGCATTGTTATCCTGGCTGTGGCTAATTTAAAATATGTTACAATGAGCTAACATTGACAATGTTTGTTAAAATAATTGCATGTAAGTTTAGGAGTCACCAACCATAGACCACACGCAATCTACACTTTGACACCAATAATTTTGCAGCTCCTCCTTAACTAATAGGAGCCCTCTTGGAAATGCCGGAGGCAGCTTTAGTATTTCACAATTAAGTAATCAGAATTTCTGGCTTCCTTTTCCGACCGGTTTGGCTCCTGTCATTACACTAAGCAGAACCTTACTCATCTTTTCGTTAAAGAAACCAAAGTAACTCTTGTCTAGTTTTGTCCCCAACAAGGAACAAGGGAACAAAATATGATTGCAATACAAACAAGGGGAGCAACAGAAGATGGTAAATCACGGCCTAAGCTCCTATGCTGCCTCCTCACAGCAACGACCAGGCCATTTCACGACACTAGTACTGAGATTTACATAGACAGTCAAATCAAGGCATAACAATGCACGATAAATCTTCGATGTCAAATAGTTTGGCATGACCAACTGTAATGTGTTGTGGTAATCATCTGTTTCTACCTATCCGTTTTCCATTCTAGTGTGAATCGTGAAAAGCTTTTGCACGAACACAATAATCCAGGATAGGCTTGGTTCAGTTCAGACAATTTTCCTCTTCCTTTATTTGTTTTAGGAAACTGCCCTTGTCTCGGTCTTAATATGAATGACTAAGATGATCCGCTGCCTAGATATAGGAAAGCATGGCGATCTTGATAGGACATACGTACTATAACCAAAGCCTTTTCAACTCAGCTTTAGGCATTTGTTTAGGTATGTATGCCCCCGGTACCGAACTCACAACCTTTATTTTGTGAGTCGAGTCCTCTGTCAAGAAATGACCTTTAAGCTTTGCTTGTTTCATTTGAAACACCCCACTGGTTTTAAGGCCATAGCTATCAGCACAAGCGGATAAACGTTGGGACGATGTGAAACTAATAAACTTCTTAATTAACATTATGCCTTCTTAAATCAAATGAAATCAAGCTAATTAAGTAGGTAGGGAGCTTCTCATGGAGACCCCATCCACCTCCTAAACTGATATGTATGAGGAAATAAGTCTGCTTTAAGCGAAACCTTCTCCGGACAGCACACAGATGCAGTTCTCCGAATTCCACTTTTGTTGAGGAGAATTCAAGAATTACACAAAGGTGCCCTTCTGCTATGGAGAATTTCAGTGTACCAGTGGAAACCTCAGTGCTATCTGATCAGTTTTCTGACCAATTAATAGGTTCATGACTCCTACAGCTTAGGGGCAAACAAAATTATAGGTTTTTTGAAAAAAAAATTATAGAATTTAGAAGCTTCAAAAATGTGGGGGACCTTAAAGTTTGGCCCCTACACCTCTGATATCTGGAGGCAGTGGTGGGGGGCACACCTTTTAGGGCCTGGAGCTCTCGGGCTGCTCCTACTTTACTTCTTAGGGTTAAAAATCCACAAAATCTGACACTGTTCATTAAAATATTAACCAATCATTCAATGATGCATAACAAGATAGCAACAGCAACATATCCGTGTACATTACAAAAATATTAGAAAAAATTATAATTAAAAATCTCGATGAAGTTCAAATGAAAGTATTGTTTCTAGTAGCTAGTGCAACAATGTCACCGAAAAGACCAGCATAATTAAACTCATCGTATAGAAATGATTACATATTGTTATTCATCTCGGCATCAGATGATATATATGTACAAGGGAAAACAAAATAGTGGAAGTATGTCTTGAAAAGAACTCGAGCGATTCCTATTTTACAAACAGCGATTAATTAAATATATAAAAACCATGATGGGAATGTCCACAAAGTTTGTGTATTTTCACGTGTGCCTCTGTATGTATTTGTACAAGTTTCTATGTGTCTTAGCTTCAACCAGCAGTCTCCCTTCCAATCCTTTAGCGTTCAGTGCAAGTTAATGCCCAACTGATTTGACAAAAAAATAATTGCTTCCAACATAATTGAGCTTTAACTGCTGCTGGATCGCAAATCAACTTTAGGAAAATAATAATTCTTGGAGTGGCTGTACATCCAAATGAGTATAAAAGTGATGAAGCTGGTAAGCAACATAGACGATTGATTTGTACAGAGGTCAAAGAGAAGCAATTTTTTCAAGCAAAAGTGGGCAGACTCTTAATTCGAAGGTGGTGATGAGTACAATTCCTTGGACCTGCGTGCATGGTGTGTGTTCGGTTCGGCTTCCCGTCGTGACACCCCTCCGCACAAAAGAAAAAAGTGAATGTTGACAGGTACTGTTGACTGTTCATACTGCTATCAAAATCGGATCTGGGATCAGACCTGGCTCAATAGATTTATAGTGTAGAGAAAAGGCTCTTGGAAAACTCACTATTGCACGATAATTTATCTATATCTATATATTATTGAGTGTGTGAAATAGGAGATATACTGGCAGAAACAAATTTATATGGGTATGGACGTATGGATGTGACCGGAATACCAACAACCTTTTAACGCGCTTGAGTAATTAATGTGTGTATCTATGTATATCTTGAGAAGGAACTACGAGGGATACCTGATTGACCGTATATTCACTCATGATTTCCAAAATATCACCACCATGATCCAACAGTAATGGAAGAGAGGGACATCAGATTTCGGAAGCAAGTGGTAACAAAACAAGGGTTCAGTTGCTCCATGTCACATATTTCCATTATTGCTAAGTATATGGGTATCAATATTCATATGTCGTACCTTCTCATATGATAGAGCACGATACTTTGTTTATTTATTTAAGAAATAAAATAATCAAAACAATTGACAAGAGAAAAATTTGTAAATGTCATAATTGTATCATATGATATACACCATATAATAAGATGAAATCTGATGAACAGGCAGTCGGGCTATGTATATATATATATATATATATATATATATAATATATGTGCGTGTGTGTGCATGTGTGTATGTATGTTTTTATGCATATATATATATATATATATGCATAAACGATGAGAATGTATAACATAGGTTATTAGACAAATTTAACGGCATAAGACAATAGATGTATTTGATTGTTGAACAACGAGAATAACAACCAAGCCATTTCCCCGTACTAGGCAGGAATAGCTCCATGGATTTTGACGACATAAAGCTCAATCATATGTCAAATTAATAGTCAATTCCAAAAAAGATTGAGCATATTTTGGCAAATTATTTGAAAGAAGCATTCATTAATCAAGTTGGTAGGGTATAGTGAAAAGGAATGACCATGTATGAAAGGTAGGTGAGTGCCTGCATGTATCGAGCAAGTAATATGGGCAAATTATGTGGTGATTGTTTGAGCTGTCGTGTTAGGCACACTAAATCCTATGAATAGCTCAATAACTGCAAAGGTTCTTTTAACTAGTGTTTCCAGAAGCTGTTAGAACTAACCTACTTATCAACTGATGCTAATGTAGAGTAAAAAATCAGATATTTTTCAGAGTATTTCTAGTTCTTTAGTAGTTGTTGGATGAATAAGATTATTGCGGAAATGGAAAGATTTAAGAAAGAGGCCATAAACGTAACCATGTCTAATAAAATATTTTCAGCCTTTAATGTGTCAATTGGTCAATTACGATCGGTCAGTAGTTTTCCTTTTCTTTTGGTAAGAGGAATGAAAGACGACCACTGTTCATATGTGTTTATATATGATTGGAGCCCTTTCTTTATTATTTGCAATAAATTCAGACTGAGTAAGAATCACATTAACAAAATCCTGTATAACTTGAACGGAAGGCTTCTAGTTTTATTAAACTAACGAAAGAACGGAAGCCAAAAAATTCTCGAACCGGACAGTTTCACCTCTCTACAAAGCAAAGAAGCACCTCGAGGTTCATTTTATTTGTGTGTGTATGTGAGAGAGAGAGAGAGCTTATGTGAAAATACGATTTCTGCAAGTTTCAGTATGATATGTAAATGAAGTATGATCATGCAAAGTAAACAAAAGATAAATGGAATCCATTGAAAAGAAAACAGGTTACAACTTTGTTGATCACTCAAAGTCAATATAATGGTATCTGTTTTCTAGCTTTTCCTTTTTTAGATAAACAACTAGCGGTTTCCTCCAGATTTACAATTCAGTGAGGTGGGAAAAGTACAAAGCCAAATTTCAACTGGAATATATTATGTCCACTGAAAATTGGCTTATTTATTCTTTTTATATCTCTAAGTGTATACTATCTTTTTAAATGGAATTCAAAAGAAGCCGCTTTCAGTTAGTTCTACTCGGTGAATCGTAAGATCTCATCTTTGAAGTTATTTTCTTGATCAATCGTCTTTACTTTGGAACCAAGTTTGAGGAAGTAATTAAGAAACATGAGTGTCTGAATGGAAGTTCATATACAAATTGGGTTTGTTAACAAATTGTTAAAATGTTTACAGTTTGTCGCTCTCTGTAGGAACATGCCTATATATGTGCATGAACATACATACATATTGCTACCACTCGAAATTTCGCCACACGTTTCGACAAAAGGAGATGTCACATGCATTACTTTAGTAAAAAGATCAGCAAAATTGTACGACGACGGTAAATGAAAGGAGCTACAACTGCCGAATGCGGGTTAGGGCGAAATAGGATCTCACTCGTATGGCCTGTAGGCCAAAGTCTACTTCGACGCCACAAACAAAACACTGCAAAACACCGTGCCGGAGTAGCTTGGGTGATATTGCGCTGGCATGGTAGGTCGTCTTGGCTGACGGAAAAATCACCGAGCCACCTTGGTGAAATAGATGAGTGGGTAGTACTCTCTATCAGCCCGGTTTTCCCAAGATTGGAAAATGCATGCAAAACCACTCAAGGAAGAAGATAAAGGCAGCTACGAACACAGTTGCAACATCTATACACTCATGTGAGCCGTTATGCATGCGCAATTCTTCCATGGTTGTAACCGGTGGATATGATATAAAAAAGAGTGAACAAGAGTGAAAAGGGGATCCTCCGCAACGGCAATTCTTTCGAAATAAATTTTTGACTTTCCAAAAGTGCTTCTAGTTACTTTGACTTAAGATTCGTAGTTCACGGCCTTCCTGGAGTCTTCCACATGCTGCTTGTACTTCTGAAACTCAAAGTAGTTTATTGGGGAACAACTAACTCCTTTTCCATTGTTGTCTACACTGTGCGAGCTCCTATAGCCCGATCCAGCTTTTTAGAGATCGACTTGCTCCTAGCCGAGAGGTCATGTATCTCTTGACTGGACCAACTTCTAAGGTTGGTTAGGAACCTTAACATCGCTTGATCAAGAGAACTCTGCGATCCTTAGCGCGCGAACCGAGGCTCTACAATATGTTTGCTGATTTATCAGTTTGAGCCCGGGGGTTGTAGCATGTGCCGGCCCAATTGCACCTCTTCGCACACTGCAACAACTCAAAAGCGCTGCCAGCTAGAGCTAGGTGCCGACCCAAATCAAGTCATTTTGTTTTCAATTTTGAATAAATCCAAGACGAAGAAATACGATACTTTTACTGGGCCTCTATCTACGTTAACAGACTAAAGACTGTGACGCTGGACCTGTGTACCCGATACTTAGGCAACCGTATCAATACTAGCGTTGGTAATATGCCTACGGTGGACCCAAATCTGCCTCTGGGGAACCCACACCAGATCCATGACATCAAATCGAGAGTGCCATTTTCTTCTAGATCTTAAATTTCCCTTCATCCCTCCTCTCTCTCTTTCTCTCACACACACACACTTAAACACACTTCACACTTGTGTCCTAGTATCCATACTTTATAATTTGCTACACCCATACTCGATGCCAGCGCCACACTAGCCTCCCATAACATAGGTCTCAGCTAACACCCTTAAGTTGGGTTTTTCAGTGAATCGGGATAATGACCTCAACTATAGACAAAGGTGGAGGAAATAGGTATAACAGGCTATAGTATTGTGTAGGTATCACCTCCTCCTAGATGGACTTGTACCTGGTACTTTTGTTGTTTACTTGAATCAAATCTAGACCCAGGGTCCAAAAAAGATACGCGTTTGCAGGTTAGAAAAAGGAGTATTGGTTTATGCTGATCATGATGGGTGTTTAATTGCGAAAACTCGACTCCACCGGATTAATATATTATTCAAGAAGAGAATGGTGTCTTAGCATAGATTTCCAAAATTTGGTCTTTTGTGTGGCGTTCATAACCCTGTGTTGAACCAATATAGGTTTTCAAAAGGTTTCCCAACATAGATTTCCAAAGGCTCAGAGAGTCAAGGCTGATATGATGTCCAATGAGGAAATAGGATCTCGCTACACGTCGTTGAACTCAGGAGATGTAGCTCCTGAAAGATTGATTAGGAGAGAACTGATACAACTCTTACTGCCAGGTGCTATACTCGGCTTTGGATTAGGAAAGACATAATGCTCACTAAATGAAAACATTAGCATGCATAAGAGAAATTTGGAAGAAGAGATCATGGTTGTAACGATCCCGGGTCTATTCATAAAAGTCTATGATGATCTTTCAATCCTTTGGACGCTCAAATTTTTGAGTTCCAAGTAAAGGATACTGTTGTGCATGATCTTGGTAGGATCTCAACCTCGATGTTGGGATTCTTAGGACCCAACATGCGATCAAGAGCATTTCATCATGCATAAGTAGTAATTATGTACTTATTCCAGGATCTTGTGCTTTATGCCCACAAAACAATCATTCCAAATGTGTCATCAATCATCTCAGTTGTCTATAAAAAAGATGTATAGTTGATATTAAAATGTAATAGACAAAATACTCATTACGTTTAAGTGTTGTACTTGAATCAAAAGGCAAGTTGTCGTTGTTTCCTTTTTAATTTCAACCTTCTATCTCTTTTATTAGACCATTAGAATCATTCAGGAAAATTTAGCAAGATAGTTTAGGGTTCATAAACCACAAACTCCTTATTTAGGATGAAAGCCTAATTAATTTAGTCAATACAAATTGCATTGCATGGATCATATGATAAATTGATAACATTAGGAAATTACGTGAGAATGGACCATATGTCAAAGATGTTTTTAAACTATTCTTTGTGATATAAATTGTATGATTCTTGTTAATTATGTCTAAAGGAATGGTAGTTTTAAGTAAAGGAAATTGGAGGTAAAAATATAATCTTTAAGATCTAGAATTAATGTCACTATCCTCGACCCTTGAAATAGGTTGATTCTATGAACTTGACAACCTTGCTGTAAACCCCCTCCCATCATGCTAGTAGAGGAAAGACATACTTTCTATTTAATAACATGAGAATAAAACATTTATTTCTTTGATTAGCAAGGCGGTTTGACAGAGTTCAACATGATGCATACCTTACATATAGTGACCTCCTTCAACTTGAAGGCTTTTACATGGACCCACACACCAAGTGACCCATTCCTTAAAAGCAATTAGAAAGAATAAAAGTTGAAGAAAGGATCCAGTCCTATACTATAGATCCAGACTGAACATGGTTTCCCATAGTCTCTTAGTTCATCTTTTCTATCTAATGCAGCAGAATGGATTTTCAGAAAACTTAAGGGTAGCTTTTGAGACAAACACTACATGAAGGATCCGAAAGAAATTTTCGGCAATCATATGAGTGCTCGGCTACTGTCTATCTTTACGGAAAAAGGTTCAAAGTCTAAACTTGACCATTCAAACCCGAGTCTCCCCCACACGCAGCCCACACTGATGCTTAAACGTGTGCCTTGTTAGGTTTTTGTTCTCCCTAAATCTCCTCCCACTTAGACTTCTACTCTTATTACGCGTCTCCGCACGCCACGCTACTCTCTCTCTACACTCCGTTCCTTTAAATATGACTCTTCTCCCTTCCTTCCCTGCATTACTCTCTTCCTCACTGCTATCAAATACAATATTTTCTACCTTCCTCACCTGAAAATGTTCACACCCGTCTTCCCCTTTCTTCTCCTTCACCTCACTCTTCTCTTAGTAGTTTCCCTCTCTTCTTCCTTTGCAGACAATAACCGCCACGAAACAAGCCTTCCCCTGCCCTTTCTCTCCACCAGCTCCGACCTCTCCCACCTCAGGGCCTTAGACCTTTCTGGACGATTCGAATTCAATGACGTCTGGAGTGCCGGCACGGATTTCGGCCACCTTCACACGTCGATCCCATCTGCAGTTCTCTTCCCAGATACTGTGGCTGATATTGCCAAGACGGTGAGGCTCGTCTTTGAGCTAGGCCAATCCTCCAACCTCACCATTGCTGCTAGAGGCCACGCTCACTCCCTGCAAGGCCAGGCACAGGCAGCCGGCGGAATCGTCATGAATATGGAATCCGTGAGGTCACCAGGGATTCAGATTCTCCGTGAAGGCGGCACTCCGATGGTGGAGGCGGCCGGCGGGGAATTGTGGGTTAATGTCCTTAAAGAGACGCTTAAGCAGGGATTAGCGCCGAGGTCTTGGACGGATTATCTCCATCTAACAGTAGGTGGGACCCTCTCCAACGCTGGGATTAGCGGCCAAGCCTTCCGCTATGGCCCACAGATCAGCAATGTCCATTGGCTGGAGGTCGTTACAGGTCAGATGATTCCCCATCAAGCCAATGGTGCAATACCAGGGGTGCTTTGGTCTTTTTTGGAGCCGACATTAAGGGTTCTTTGGTGTCTTCTGATTTTAAAGCTCTTGCACCTCACTGGGGAAATTCCAATTATAAAAAGCAATTTTCGAAAAGTTGGCAGGCGAAGGTTAACCAAGTTAAAAAATTTATGAAGTTTTGCAGTTTTTGGTGGTTTAGGTAATGCATTCTTGACGCCACTAGGAGCAATATCGCTATATTTTTTCCTTCGAAAATTTTAATATTATGGCTTTGAACACATCGATTTCAAGTCTTAACGTTTTACTGCTACAAGCCCTGATTGCAATTAATCCCACTATACCAATTTCCCCCTTGGCCTAGCTCTTGTTGACATGCAACGTTTTCCCTCCCCCCCTCTATGTATATATATGTGTATATATAATATATATATTCCATGCCGAGACTTCCTTGGGCCTAATTAACCAATAAAAGGTGATTGATATGGCTCTTTGATAAAATCAACGGCCTTTATTTAAAAAATATTTTGGGTGCGTCTTGCATTTCGTTAACAATAAAGATCGCGTTTTATACAGAACACCATATTTAGGTCACTCTGAAATCAAGAAAATGGTATTATATCAAACATGATTAACTTGCAAAAGTTTGTATTTTGAAAGCAAGTCCGCCAAAACTTGACGTAATTCAAACATCGGTAAACTGCGTAAGAGGGCGTTTTACCTTATATCTAGGTGTGAAAATCGTGACTTCGATTATGAATGTGTTTAAGAAGCCTTATATAATCGACCGGTGCTCTTTCCAGTAGCGCTTTCACGCACACACACACACGCACACAAAGAAATACAACTTTTTGATAAGGCCAAATAAATTTCAAAAGTATCCTGATATTTTCCTTCTGACTTTACATATGAAAGTTTCTTAGATACATCGAGAAGCAGTTTCGTTGTGTTGGTCTAAAAGGAGAAATATGAGCAAGTGAAGCTTAATTGTCATGAACCCGGTGAGATGGTACGCAGTGGGTGCTGCTAGGGTGTCGCATATTTTTGTGTGCATGGAGTGCTTAATCTATTTGCATGTTGCAGATGCCGTGGGGATTTGGAGACCCCATCGCGTGATTTGTGGGCCTCACCCTCCGCCCATCTCCCACGGCCAAAGGTCGGCGACCCCTCTAATGGACGGCGCAGATCTTGCCAACGTCCTTCTCCTTCCAGAATCTAAGACGAATCTCGATAGGGCCTCTTGATTAGATGACAAATCATATTGACAACGAGATTTAGAGGATACTTAACAATTTTCCAATAATTCTATGATTCGCTTGTATTTGTATCCGATGCACGCAGGCATATATATATATATATATATATATATATATATATATATATATATATATATATATATATATGTTAGATGTCACTGTTCAAAAAGGAGGCTGTTTGATATGAAATAGATGGGATGGACCAATTAAGCATCAGTGACAAGGACATGAATTGTATAAAATTTGATGGTTAAATTGCTGTTGTGCAGGGAGAGGAGAGGTGGTAACCTGCTCGGAGAAGCAGAATGCTGACTTGTTTCACGCCGTGCTAGGAGGATTAGGCCAGTTTGGAATCATCACTAGGGCTCGAATCACTCTTGAGCCTGCTCCCCAAATGGTTAGTCTTCTTTAAAATAAAACATTAAGTAGTACGATAATAATATTTATCATTACTAATATCGCTATCCCCTTGCTTTAAAGGGGAAAGGAACATCTCTCTGTCACGGTAATGGAAGATTTTCGTTTTCCCGTTGAATTTATACAATTTCTTGTTGATATTTGAAACCTTTTATGTGGTTTCCTCCTAATAGTCTCCTTTCCAATGGGCCCCATTATCCTCGCCTTCCTCATGCAGCCACCTCCAGAATCCTGATGTCTTCATCATTAATTATTTTGTGATAGACAGAATAACTTCCTTTAGAAATATACCTTTATTTTTTATATATTTGTACAAGGTAGCAAGATGCTGATCGACATTACCTTAGAGATTTCATATGCTACTATATTTACAGGTGAAATGGATTAGGGTTCTCTACACGGACTTTGCTGCATTTACAAGAGATCAAGAGCTGCTGATTTCTGAAGAGGATAAGACATTTGATTATGTTGAAGGCTTTGTGATCATCAATAGAGCAAGCCTACTGAGCAACTGGAGGTCTTCATTTAACCCCAGGGATCCAGCTCAAGCAAGCCTGTTTGAGAGCCATGGAAAGACTCTCTTCTGCTTGGAGATGACCATGAATTTCAACCATGAAGAAGCAGATGCCGTAAACCTGGTAAGATTTCAATCATATAATCTACATTTTCACTATAGTTCAGTATTACTCAAATCTCAATTCTTCTCATGAAGTAATGCTAGTTTTCCTAAAGCCTAAATGTATAGGATGAGTTCATGAATATATATATATATATATATATATATATATATATATATATATATATATATATATATATATATATATATATATATATATACATACATATAATATGTATGTATATGTATAAGTGTGTGTATATATATATGTCTCTATATAGATCATTTGACACATTATTACGTGGCAATGAATGAGTCCCAAAAATAAGATTTGGGAAATTGAATGGATATTTCGATGATTAGCCTCACGCATGCTCCACACAGAGGAAGATAAGGCGACACAACATACACACGTAATAATGCATGAAGCTTGTTTCTAGTGAAACAAAATACATGCTTTTCTGTAAGGATACTCGGGCTTGGAATGCAAAAGGAAATAGAGATACAAGCCAGTTAATCAAATCTAAACATTTTGCAATAATTGGGTGCATATGTTGCAGGAAGTGGACAGGTTGATGGCAAAAATGAGCTTCATTCCATCTACAACGTTCATATCGGAGGTGCCATACATAGACTTCCTTGACCGTGTCCACGCCTCAGAGGTAAAGCTCCGAGCCCAGGGCCTGTGGGAAGTCCCACACCCATGGCTCAATCTCCTCATACCCAGATCCAAAATCAGTCTCTTTGCAAAGGGGGTGTTTGGCAAAATCATCACCGATGGCAGCAATGGCCCAATCCTTATCTATCCACTAAACAAATCAAGGTAATCAATAATTAATTTCCTTAATACTTACTGTATTTATTTTTAGAGTCATTTCATTAGCAAGAAGTGGCTGTAGGGAAGTTGACATCAAACTTAAGGCTAGTTACACTTGAATTCCTGATGCAATCTGACCAACATAACCAGGGATAGTGGCTATCCCGCCCATGACACTAAACTTGGTAGTACCTCACCATCTACTTCACTTGCCAAAAAAGTCAAAAGTTAGTTGACCCAAGTCAAAGTCATCTGCTTTTAGGACTAATGAATTAAAATTTGACCACCACACTCATTTCAGGACTTAGGCTCATCGGCATCGCATACACGTGTATATATATATATATATACACGTGTGACGTGTGACGTGTGAGAGAGTAACTCCGGGCACGTTCTTTGTTTGTTTCTGAAGCATGTGAAAAACGAAAACTTTCGTTTGGAAAAGTGCATCAGTAAATGGAGGTGCGTACGCACTGACGACCTCAAAGAGTGTCCAAATAAAGATGTGGCATGTAACCCGCGACAGGACAAGTGCTTTCAATCGGATGTAGCTTTTTTAAGCTGCACCCCACACTCCACCAACTATGAAAATGAGGCATCCACACAGAGCTTAAATGGGATAGTCAAATGAGGGACAATATAGAAGAGGGCAACTTGTTGCTCGAGGTGCCCCAGTTGAGCCAATGAGAAAAGTTCTTTATATAAATACACACACTTACAGAGAGAGAGAGAGCTTTACCAAACAGAGTGTCGTATGGGCCTCGCCATACTACTGGCACCAATTATAGTGATAGAGCATGAGGCATCTGCCGTTGAAATCAAGTGTTCCTGACTCAGAAAATCGAGTCAACGAGAGTGAATCATCCTTGACATGTAGCAACTATTCGAGTGTAATGCGGTCAGCATATTCT
Source organism: Brasenia schreberi (assembly GCA_036023115.1). Lineage (NCBI taxonomy): Eukaryota > Viridiplantae > Streptophyta > Magnoliopsida > Nymphaeales > Cabombaceae > Brasenia > Brasenia schreberi. The sequence continues at coordinate 2,162,103 of JAYKKT010000039.1, forward strand.
TTTATTTTTTTCCGCTCTCACATGGTATGAAGGAAATATGCATCATATACCGATCTACCCTATCTTGCAAAGTGTATCATACCAAAGATGGAGATACTCATGACGGCCACTAGCTGGTGCGATGTGAACTTCCGAAAAAGTGCAGTCAACTCTAGCACGACCTGAAGGAATGAGCCATTAGCAGGCCCAAGTCAGCGAGTCAACATGACACGTACTTCTAGTTGATCAGCTTAAATTCGAAAAGCTTGTAAGAAATACAAGCTCATTAATGGAGCATTTAAATGCCATACGTACTGATTCAGGCCCCATCAGCTGGACGCTTGGAAATGGTGGGATCTGAATTCAGCTTCAATGTGAGATTCCCGACTTCCATCTTGCATTTTCCCGTCCTTTGCTCTGCAAACCAAATCCAACTTTATATATCTATCTCCGGATTATAGCTTTTTCTGATACTAATAAGTAGGTTTTGGCAAGTCATTGATGTCATCTGGTTAGGTGAGGGTTCTAACTCGCAGAATCAAGAGTTTTATCCTGAAATTTTCCAATATAAAGAATAGTCACGCAAGATTTATTGATTGTTTGACGATTAAAATGCATGCATTGTAGGTGGGACAGTAGAACGTCAGCTGTTACTCCAGATGAGGATATCTTCTATTTGGTGGCTTTCCTATCATCTGCTTCAGCAATTCCTGATGGGCCAAACGGGGTGAAAAGTGTGTTATCTCTCAATAGGAAGGTATTAAGGTTTTGCAAAGAGGCAGGAATTGGAATGAAACAGTATCTTCCGTACTATAACCAGCAGTCTGAGTGGAAAGCTCATTTCGAGCAGAGATGGGAGGAGTTTGTTAGAAGGAAGATGGCGTATGACCCACTAGCCGTCCTTGCCCCCGGCCAAAGAATTTTCCAGAAAGAAAACCCTTTCTCTTAACAGCAATTTATGCACATAAGCAATGGAGAGTAGCTTCATTGTGATGATTAATATAAAAGAAAAGAGGTATTTATATGCTATGTAATGTAAGTGTACATAAAATGGAAAAGCTTCTCTTCCATGATGGTTCTTGATAACAACGTACGCGCATACACAAACCTGGGAAAGGATTCAATAATTTATTTGAAAACTAACTTTGGAATGATTTAAGGATAACCAAACACATCTTTTTGCTTTCATGAAAAGGAAATATCAGCATTCTGGATACATGCAAACCCAATGCATCTGGACTGTCCTGATTGGAAGTAGGAAAACTGCTATCTCGTGCAAGGGAAATAAATCATCCCCTTTCAACAAATGTGTTCACGCACACACACAACCATATATATATATATATGTGTGTGTGTGTGTCATATATATATACATATATATCTAAATATATACATATATACATACATATATATATATATATATACATATACATATACATATACATATATATATATATATATATATACATATATATATACATATATATATTCTGTCTGCCCACTGCCGACGACTCCACCCTGCTTTCGCTCCCTCATACATATATTTGAAAACTAACCGAAGCAACCAAAACCAGGTGATGAGGCACGAGCAACACATGGAGTACCTAGTTTTTGCTTCTCAGGAAAAAGAGAACTATCAGTGAGCCTTAAAAACACTTACTCCTAAGTAAAAGAGAATACAAGAGTGAAGCTCTTACAGATGAAGTATCGGCTAGGGCACAACGTGCTATGACACAAAGAACCACGCCCGCAGACCCACATACACATAATGCTTTCTCCTTTAAATGAACAAGCTACTATACGTATTACTTCGCTGCATTATCTTAAGATTGATAATGGTCAGGTTCTGATATGCCCACATGCATTCCATACCATTACGGATTCCAATGAAAACTACTAGTGTTGTTTGCTAGTTTGAAACACGCGGTTGGTGCAGAATGCCATGAGGTATGATGCTTGTCGGGAATGAACTTGACGACTGAACCCTTGAAAGGTGTTGAGATTTCAGCAGTACCCCAGGGATTTGATAGGTTCAGGCCATGCGGTTTCCTAGGCTTCCATGCCAGAGTCCGCTCTAGATCGAGTCAATCAATCTCTAAAGTCTGATGGGAATGGGGATTGAATGGAAGGGAAACTCTATGTGAGATAGCCCAGAGGTTTATCTCAAGGTGGATGACGACACCTAGGAGTATTCCGGTGGTCGTGACAGGGAAATGAAGAATCTCTGTTTGGAGTAGCCTAGGGCATGACCAAGCGAGGAAGGAAGGCGAAGCTATTGCGAGTAGCTTAAAAGTGACACAAGGAAGAAGATGAAACTAACTTAAGCTAGAGAAGAAACTAGGAAAGCAAGTACGTTAAGTTGTATGGAAAAGTAAAATCTACATAAAATTGAATGTGGTTGAAAGGAACTTTGTTATTGACGTAAACTTCGCTTATATAGGGGGAAGACGATGCAGCAGATAAACTTGAAGCAAAGACAAAGCATCATATTCTCCCTAATCATGATCATTGATGTTAGGGTTTTATTGATGGATGGCCTTAGTTGAGTTCTTGCTAAATCGCTTACCCTAGATCAAATTTAATTCCTAATGGGATTAGGGAGGTCGGGTTCTTAAATATTCTCCCTTTGGTTTATAGTCTACGGGTTCCTGTACTACCCTTACTTCTGTGATATAACTTCTACCATGTTCCTACCGAGTCATCTTACCCCCATGCGTAACCGAGTAGAGGGACACGACGCAATATTCGTGGGCTCCGAGTCTTCATTTAAACCCAGTACTTTCCTGAGTTGTTAACGCTAAGTAACGTGGCCCAGAGAACAAGGTCTTCATACGGAAGGGCAAGAAGCTGCAAAAAGGCCCAAGTGAAAGGGGGAAGTGGCTATAGACCCGCACGATGTGGCCTGACAATGGGCACAGTCCACTGGGAGAAAGTCGATATGAAGACACCGTACAAGCCAAGAAAGCTGACGGGAACTCCGAAAGGCAGGGGCACCCTAGTGACCCGAATAAGAGAAAGCGGGCCACAATGACATGGCAGGAAATATTGTGAACCCTCGAACGTGGATCAAAGTAGTTGGCTACTTCGCACGAGGCGAACAACCTGTGGCAAAAGTTGCGAAGGACGGGATCCGTTACACGGATCAGGTGATTAGGCGCTCAACTAAGGGGAGATGTCCATCCGGGAGGTTCCCTAGATCAAGGGCTGCAAGCAGGGCTGACATGACTATCCCTCGTCCTTCTCTCTCGCTTTTGTGCTTTCTTGTAGCTTCTTCAACCTTCTTTCCTTCCTCTATAACAGATAAGCTAAGCATTGTAATAAAGATACTAAAGCAATCAATCATAAACTTGTCTCTTGCTTTTAGTATATGTGCTGTTTACGTTTTTTATCTTTTAAATTGAAGTCCTATTTTCATTTCCACTAAGGTCTCTTCCAAGTTTACTTTCACACTTCTTGTCGGAAATGACGATAAATTTACTTTGATACTGTTGTTGTCGGAAGTAGCCTTGCAATTTTAATAGCATTTACAGAAACTTGTTGGTGGAGCTACATGTGATACGGGTCATGTGAGAGAACTTTGACCCTCATTGGTATTATGTGTTGGGAGTAAGAAAAGAATCGAGACAAACAATAAAAAATACTACCATATTGAAGGTAAAGTCAGTACAAAGCCAAGTTAACACTACTTTTGCAAAAAACTTGAACAACTAAGAACAAAAAAGAGTTAATAGTGTGACTGATTGGATCTCTTATTTGACGAATTCATCCACTATTTATAAGTTTTTTCAAGGCATTAATAGTTGAATCCATCTTTCATTCTCGTGTGTATGATTTTCAACAACTTCTCACTTGCCTCGTTTCTACTACCTTTATGCTATAATGTTAGGTGTATATCTCGACTCATTCGCTTGCTATTACTACCATTACTTTGTACCTCGAGGTTTTTGTATAACATAGGCTTAAACCGATGTCCCCTTTCAAGCCCATATGGAGCTATCACATCCCCTTGATTTTTGGTGTCAACACATAATCATGTGGCTTTATGTCCGAAGCTACTATTAAGGACGTAATTCATACTCTATCGACTCAAAACACCGAAAATCTTCTAAAGAATCTACATGATGTGATTCTCGAGATTCTTTTCCTTTTGAGGTATCATCTGGGGCTTGTAGACGTGAATTTTGATTCCAAAGTCTATGTAGAGACTTAAAATTAAATTCCCAAACTACATCGTGTGTGTGAGCATGCCATCTAGTTTGTTCAAACTAGCAAAGATTGATTTCTGATTTCCATGTAGTGATTGTAGATAAGTGAGTTCTTTTTGACGTAGGCCTTCTTGAACTGATGCTCAAGGGTTAGCCTAGACACTTTGAAAATCATTCGAGATCTGATAAGTTTTCAAAAACAAAATTCCAATTTCAAAGGTTTGATAAAATCGTGATTTTGACTAAAAAACATTCCATGTCTTGAAAAACATAAACTTGTTATGTTTTGAAATGCTTGTTTCTGATTTTTTTGGAATAGTTCTAAATCTCTAAAAATTCTAAAATTTTTATAGAAGATATATCTTTTATATGCAGATTCAGAAAATATTTTTATTTTTATTTTATTTGTTGTAAATTTATATTATTAAATCTGAGAACATATCCCACTCAGACATTCGGGACAAACCTATACTAGAAAGTCAGAGGTTTAGAAAAACTATTGTATTTCCATGCTCAGAACTCTGATTTCTATAAAATTGATCTTATTGGAAAGCTATAGATTTCAACTTTCCAATGAGACCATTTAAAATCAAATTGGTTTATTTTGTACAAAGATATTGGGTAATAACCCAACCTCTGTTGCAGGAACTTCTGGTTTCTCATAATTTGTTCCAATTTTAATAAAACTTCTCTGATTTTATTGGTCATATTTCATAAACCTAAAATTTTTAAAAATTTTATTAAAAGTGTATTGTGTGTGTAGATTATATGTGAAGTTTTAGAACATTCAGAGTATGGGATATTGAAATAAAATTTGTTTATCAGACATATATAGAGTGAAGAAAAATAGGTTTTCAGATTTTCAAATTCGTGCATGTATTTTCGTCTGAATTAAAATTTAATCTACAACTATTCAAAATAAATAAAATCCTAATTATCATGTGAGCATAGGGGATTAAGAGGTATATAATCTTTTATTATATTATGGAGTAGAAAGAATCAAAATTAAAATATATAACGAATAACATATGAATGAAAGAGAGGCGGGGCAACGTACGAACCTTGATTAATACATCATAATGGAAACATGAGCTCCTTAATTACAACCCCATAAAGCTTAATAAAAGAAGAGATATAATTATAAAAAAATAAAGGAATAATGAACCTGTGGCAGAAAGATTAGAGGATGGCCAATGGTTAGTAGTGGTGTACCTTCTTCTTCCTCTCTTCCTCTTTCTCTCTCTTTCTCCCTTTCTCTCCCTCTCTTTCTCTCTCTATTTCTAGGTTGTGGGATACTGGATGGCTGGATGTTTTTGGATGGGATGACTGAACTCAGTTTGACGCTTTGTAGCCCCCTTAAGGCCCCTTTTATTGGCCAAGGGCTGCTTCTTTGTTGCAGTTTTTTCTAAGGCAAGTTGCCTTATTAAGGATGGTTGCACTTGGCAAGTGAATGCTGACCTTTCTTGCGAAACCTGCTCCTTTGGATATGGTAAGTGAAATGTTTGACACTTCTTGCCAAAAACCTGCTCCGTCTGATATGGTAAGTGCAACTGCTCATTTGATGAAGCTTGATAAGGTAAGTTGCTTAATCCTTTGATGCTGAACTCTGAAATGGGCAAGTTTTCTCTTAGTGGCTTACCAAATTAAACATCACTACTGCCAAATCGAGCATTACACCTGTAAACACCCCAAAATCCCACGAACTTCTCAAACAACCTGGTTTTGTAAAAGCAGCCCCAAAGGGCCATTTTGAGTCTAGAAACCCAGGAGCCTTCCAAACAACCCTGTACAGATGTTTTAAACTCTTATATGTTTTAAATATGTAATACGTTTTAAAACTGTTAAAATATGTTTTGAAACCCCACAAAGCAAGCTTGGCCTGATCAAGATAGGACCAGAAGAGCTAAAGAGAGCCCGGAATCGGAGCACAAGTCGAGCCCGGCACAACAACTCTTGTATTGAATCTACCCCTAGGATCTCGAACGTCCAAGACCCTGTTATCATCAAACATCACTTGAAATCATCTCCAGAAGGTGAAAACAGAAGCGGACGATCATGTTGCCGAAGACCCAACGCAGACGGAGTATTGATGCTGTCAGACCCTGCACAAACCGTTCGTTTCGAACACAGCTTAAAGGAGTCATAATTCAGTTTGGATTGGATCTGGACCATATATATCTAGATCCCAATCCAAACCCATGTGTGGACTTGGATTTGGATTTGGATCTAGAGATCCAATCCATGACCCACATCACCTTCTCATAAATGGAGGTGGGGTCCACTTGAAATTCACGTGGGATTATGGGCATGAGAGAGAGTGGGGGAGGATAAGATTTGGGAGTGATTGTAATTAAGCTTGATTTGTGTGTCAAGTTTTGGGGTTAATCATGTGGGTTAGCCTAATTGACATGGGTTTAAGCTTGTATTAGCCAAAACCTAACCTAGGGCTGAACCAACATGATGCAACAAGGTCTATGGGTTATGCAAAGGGAGCTTCCTAACCCAATCCTAATCAAAAAACCCTAATCCTAGCCTTTTACCCTAATCCCGTCCTAAACCTAGCCTAATCACCTAACCCACTTCCCTAATCCTTCCCTAAACCTAGCCTAATTCCCTTAAACCTAACCTAATCCTAGCCTAATCACCTAACCCACCTCACTAAACCTCACCCCAAAACCAACCTACCTAGCTAAGCCCTAAACCCCTAAACCACCCCACCTAAACCTAGCACACCATCTACCTAAAACCCCTTGTATTAAAATATCTGGCCCCCCCTCAAAACCAGCCCACCTTATCACCACACCACCACCACCTTACCACCCTCCCAATACCAGCCCCAACCGCCATCTCCAACCCTATATAAACCCCCCCTAGTGGGCGGGTTTTCCATGAATTTTCTCCACCTTGGCCTAGCCGACCTTGGCCAGCCACCTCCTAGCCGAGCTTTCCACCTTGCTCCACCTGCACCACCACACCCCCGGTCAGCTCCACCTCGCGCCACCACTGCCTCCCAGCCAGCTCCACTGCACGTCGCCACCACCTCCCGGCCAAACTCCATCTCCCTTCATCACCCGGCCTCCCTTCTTCCATCCGCCAACTCCTTCACCATCCGGTTAGTACCCTACACTTAGCTCCACCTCTTCTTCACTCCCCCTCCACTCTCAACCACCCACACCACCACAACCTCCCGCCAACACCACCTACCCGTTATCCCTACCCATTCGGCCAGACCTCCACCTCACATCACCCGCCTTGAACCACTTCGCCTAGTGACACTCAGCCACCCTCCTTGGCTCCCTAGGACCTGCCCCTTTCACTATCCACCAGCCCTTAGTCCCACCTCACACAACACCCTAGCTAGCTCCCTACCCATCCATAATATCCCTAGCCACCCTAGCAGCCGGCCACCACTAAGCTCCCCTTAGTCGGCCACTCCAACCGACTGTACCAAATCCATTTGGCCAGCCATACATTTCCCTTAGGCATTCCCTTAGGCCCCCTTTTAGCACTATCTTCCTTAATATCAGCCCATCCTTAGTCACCTTAGCCCAAAGCATCAAGGCAGCACCTTCCTAGCAGCCGGCCACCTTCAAGGCGCCCTTCCCGCGCACCCAAGTCACCCGGCCAGCATCTCCCCTTGCCGTTCCAGTTCGAGGAGCTCCCTCTTGCAGCCCAAGGCGAAGCCAAGCCTACGCTCAAGCAAGTCACCTCCGGACCAGCTATAAGTAAGTGCCTAACTCGGTCCTTAGTTGTAGACTTGCTTAAATTAAATTTGATACGGGGTTGTAATAACGGAGCATAGTCTCCCCCCGCTTGTAATAACGTGGCTTGGCACATCCACACACACGTGCACTCTCTTAGTTGTGCACGATTTTGAACACACACGGGCCTAATCAGCCCCTAAGATATAAATTTATGTATATACTTTAAATTACGTAGGGTTTTGCTTAAGTTGGGTGTGTTGTCTTTAAATTCTCGCACTTGTAGAGACCCAAAATTTTCTTTTAAAATTCTTACCTTTTTAGGAAAGTGGTCATTTTAGCAATTTTGGGGTTTTTGAAGGAAAAAGGCACTAAACGAGTTTGTTTTGGTATCAAAATTTTATGGAAGCTTTAAAATGATAAAAGAATGCTTTTCTTTCTGAAAATTTCGAATTTTGACAAAATTGGGGAAAATGATGATTTTACCCTTAACACTGGAAAAGCAGGATTTCGTTTTCTTAAAAGATTTATGACAAAAAAATATGTTGAAAGCTTGCCTTTTGAAGAGATACAGGCATTTATAAGACAATTTGACACTTGTAAAGGCAAGTGGGTGCCCAAAAAGGAGAGCGAGCATCAAAAAGGGAAAGTGAGCTTCCCAAAAAGAAAAGTTCATATTCGAAAAGAAATCAGTTGCTCGAGGGAAAATTTGATGTTATCAAAGGAAAGGAAAGATGGAAACAAGAACGATATCTTCCGAAAAGCAAGGTTTGGTATCGAACACCTTTCGTAACATGTCCATGTTATGCTTGGGTGTCGAGGTAATTAGTGTATTGATATGCATCAGTTTTGCATTGTCATATGTTACTGTTATGTTACTTTTATGTTAAGAACAATGTTAAAGTTTTTAACACTCATGAGGGAAATCTAGTGAGCATGATGGTTGGTTTTCAAAAATGTAACATGGGCTTACTTGAAGGCTTTTGTAGTAAAGCATGTAATATGGATTTGCATAACTACTTTCACAGCAAATGTGCAGTTATGTTCTCAAAGTGCAAGCAGACTGAACGAGTGACTCTTGGATGGAGCCACCTCTGAAATGCTGCAAGGCCAGATAGCTCCTTCTTCAGGATCTTTTACCAATTACCAATGTTATGGATGATGCAATGGATGATATTGTTCGACAGACAAAGGAGTTGGACCCGATCTAGTAACTTATAACATCATGTCGTCTGCTCTAAAGAATGGTGCTCAGTACCCAAAGGCAATTTCATACTTTGAACTCATGAAGGGTACACATATTCGACTAAATACAGTTACATATAATATAAACACCCATTTAAAATTGGGAAGCGTGCTAAAACAGTGGATATATTCAATTCAATGAGATTGAGAAAGGAAGGTTGCAGTCCCGATATTGTGACATTCACCAGCAGTAAGATGATGGAGCAACCAGACCTCTCTGACCAAGATGTTACATTTGTCACCAAGTTCAGCGAGAAGTTCCAATTCAATACATCAAAAACAGCAGTTGCTTGTGTGGCAGCAGATGACAAAAATAAATCTATGCACGGATGTGTAAAAGTCTGGTTGCCGATACAGAAGCTACTTCTCCAGCAGAATTCTTAGTTTGGTAACCTGCCATATCGTGTATTGCATGGTTTGGTAAGTAAGCGCAGCAGACATCGGCTTGGTTTGGAAGGCACGTACAACATCCTACCTACCTAAACTCGAATGGGCAAGAATGGCCAGCATCTACTCCTTCCATAAGTGAATAAAGATGCTGTGGCTTGATTCAAAAAGCCATGCACTCTTGCCTAATGCTAAACGAGCTCAACAAGAGTACTGTGATTCCGATTGGGAAAGTCATCCAACTTTCTGGACTAATTCAGCAACAAAGGAAGATCAAGTGAATCAATTTTGGCAAGAAGAGAACTTGCCGATCACAGCAGCTGCACTTGCCAATCAGCTTCCACAGCCAACACTACTTACCGTATTTCACCAAAATGGTACAAGGCAGGTTGCCTTATGGATGACAGTACCAAAGAGGCATCCTTTGGCCTATAAAAGGAGCCTCAAAGGTGTTGCAAAGGGGATCCTCCGGTGACCACAAAACCTCAATCCGGGAAAACCAAGAAAACAGGAACAGTCACTCCGAAAATTTAGAGAAATAGAGAGAGAGAGAGAGAGAAAGGAAGAAAAGAAGGAGAAGAAGGAAGTCCAGCCTGGTTCCGACGTTCGGCGATCGTCCGGCGAAGTGCTCCTACGTCCCCTCTCACTCACACAGGTTGGAATTCTTGCACAAATTGGTTTTAATCCATGAGAACCTGAAAAAGCACAGATTCTGGAAATTTGTACATGAATCAAGGTTTTGAGCCCATGTTCTTCATTTATATCGATACAAACATGCATAATTCCTTCATGAACGAAACAAAAATCCATGTTTGTATGATTTCCATACTTTATTAGGACTGATACAGGTTGAACTTTGTTCTAGAATCATCTTAGGAACCTTCTGAAATTTTCTGTAAAACCGGTTTCTGAAACTGTCTGTGCACATGCATCTGATCACGGAATTTTTATTGACAAACGGATAAGCCAATTGCTTCGAAATTTTGCATGAATAATCTAGACATATCAGACGTTCTTAGATAAAATTTTGAGGAATTGTTATGAAATTTTGCCTAGCCAATTATATCCGTGAAGTTTATACAAAATCCAGATTGCGTTTTACAGAAACAGAATGTTCAGTAACAGACCTCTGTTCTTTCTCCCATATCTCTGCAACCACTGAGTGAAATTGGATGAAATTTGATTCTTTGAAAACCTAACATCCGTGTCTTTCTAACACAATAAATTTCATCGAAATTGGATGACCGAGCACTGAGATATTGTTGTTTTTCTGAGCTTCTGATCTACAGAAAGAGGGCTGTTCTGAATGTTATAACAGTTTCTGATTCTGTATTTAATTCTCAGAAAATAAAGAACTAAATTATAAAATAAAAATATATTCTGATTCTACACATACGTATATCTATTCTGTAAAAGTTTTAGAATTTTTGGAGAATCAGAAATATTTTTAAAAATTCAGAGAACAGGCCTCTGAAACTGAACAGGTTCTGCAAATCTAAGAATCTGAAATTTTCCAGAAATCAAGAACTTAAACACAAATCTGAACTTTGGAAAATCTGGTTTTTCCTTTTTCGAATTAACGGATTCAAACGAGTTTCAAGCGTCTAGGCTGACCCTTGAGCGCCGGTTCAAGAAGGCCTAAGTCGAAAAGATCTCACTTGTCCACAATCGTTCTAAGAAGTCAGAAAAACATAATTTGTTAGTTTTGGTAAACTAACTGGCACGCTCGCGCAACCCGATGTAGTTCGAGGGTTTGATTTCGAATCCCAAACGATCTGAAATAAAATCACGTCTACAGAATTGGCACGCCCGGTGGGACCTGAGTCTTAGAAACTTGTTCGAATCCGTGATACTAACTAAATTTTCAGATTTGTGATAAGATTTTCTCACAGGTTGATCATGTCGAGCTCAGAAGGATCTTGCGAGGTATCCAGTCGGGTCTCCCGCTCTACCAGCCGCTGCTCGAACAAAATTTCAAAATGCTTTTCAAAAGGAGACAGGTTCGCTGCCCTAAGGGAGGGAATAAAGGTACTAAGAGAAGAAATCGACGCTTTAAGCCAAGAAGCTGAAGTAATCGAATCCTGCTCTTCCCATGATAGGAAAACCAAAACGAATAGGAAATCGAACCACTCTAGGAAGCCTAGGGTCGTTTCCAAAAGTGGAGAAGAACTTGAGCCTGAATCCTTTACCATGAAAGATCGAAAGGCTCTACATCAACTTTTGAAAAACCAAAAACATGAAAAAAAGTCCTATGCCTTATCAAATTTCCTGCCTTTCGACTACCAAACCGATAGTGATGATGAGATACCCAGCTTCTACCGTTATGATGGAAATGGAGACCCTAGGTCTCATCTCCAACTTTTGTCCCGAAGTGCCTATAAAAAGAAAAAAGACTCCTCTAAGTGGGTCTATTGGTTCCCTCATTCTCTAAAAGGAAGTGCTGCAAAATGGTTGGCCTCTTATGACTTAAGCCAGTTTACTGATTTTGAAGAATTAGCCAACTGTTTTATGCAAAGATTTTCTCATAATGTTGAAGTTACTCCCACTTTAAATACATTGAGGGACACCAAACAAGGCCCTAACGAAGACGCCCACGTGTTCATCGTTAGATGGAGATCAATCCTGGGGCAAGTCAAAGAACCTATCTCTGAAGGGTGTGCAGTGATGCTCATCCTAGACAATTTCAAAACTGATTTGAAAATCCTCCTTTCCTTACATGAGATTTCTACTTTCCAAAAATTGATCAAGAAAGCTTCCCTCTTCGAGACTAATTTGAAAAAGGGAACTTATGAAGATTTATGGAAAGGAAAAAGTTTTCCAAAAAAGTTTGAAAAACCTGGGGCATATGGGCCACATGCACCAGAGGGAGGAATAAAAGTACCAAAAGTGGCTAATGTTCGAGTAGAGCAAGGTTTAGCAGGACCCTCAAAACCTTCAGGGCAAAAAGATTTCGAAAAGAACCAAAAAAATAAAAAGAGATTTGAAAGGAGGGAGTACACTAACCTAGGACAACCACTCACAGAGGTCCTAGACATCCTATTGGCACAAGGTCTCACAACACTCCCAGAGATTCCCGAAGGGGCACCACCCCAAGGAAAGTTTTTAAACAAGTTTTGTAAATATCATAGGCTCAAGGGCCATGATACCCAACACTGCTACGCCCTGAAGAATAGGATAGAGGATTTGATCGAGCAAGGTAAGCTGCACGTGTCTGAAGAACCGGAGTCACCCCAGGCCATTTTTAAAGAACCCTTCCCTAACCACGCCAGTACGAGTGGGAAGGAAAAAGAGGTATGCTCCCTATCACCCTCTAATCATGCAGTGCATATCGTGCATCCCACACCTCACACACCACACTTTCCCGAAATAAAAAATGCCCAAGCAATAGTGATCCGAGGAGCGCTTAGAAACCCGCCCTCGGCTAGAGCCTTGGTAGTGATTCGAGGTGTCCCGAGACACCAAGTTAGAGCCAAAATAGGAACGAGCCCTAGGGATAGTGTAGAGGAAGTGACTAGATCCGGGAGGATCTATCAACCCCCACACTTAGCAAAACAAACAAGCAAGGGAGTTGTCGTTCTACCAGGTCCCCCACAAGCATGCATACCAAACTCATCCCAGAGTGTTGATAAAAAGGGTGTGGTAATAAACCCCTATGACCTAGAAATGCATCTTTCTAAACTACCCATAAACATGTCTATCTTGGAATTGATAAGAATTTCTTCCAAGCATAGACGAGTCTTAGAGGAGATTTTAGAGAAGACTAGAGTCGACACCACCATATCCCCTGAATCCCTATCTACCTTGGTTTCCCCCGTCTTCGCAAAAACTTCCATTGTATTCACGGAGAATGATTTGGGAAAGTATGATGTGATCCATAACCAAGCACTCCATATAGAAGTTGTGTTAAACGGCTACCCTATTAGTAAATGCCTAGTCGATGGAGGAGGAGGCCTTAATATCCTCCCTCTCCATGTGGCTTTCCAAATAGGAATCCCTACCTCTATGCTTGAACCGAGTCCCATAACCATTACAGGATATGATGGGAACCCATCCAACCCCTTAGGATCCATAAAATTACCCATGAAAGTCGGACAAATACCTCACGAGGGATTGTTCCATGTCTTGGATATAAATCCCCATTACAACCTATTATTGGGAAGACCATGGATACACTCTCTTAGAGCCGTCCCATCCACCTTCCACAGATGTCTCAAAATCCCATGGAAAAATCGGGTAGTGGTTGTTTTTGGAGAAGACCATCCCCAATTAAATGGAATACAAACATTTCCTTGTATATCAGGAGAACCAAATCAGGAAGTAAAGACCAATCGGGAAACTGCCAAAATAAGCCTCCCTGAAATAGCCAAACCTTCCAAAATGAGAGTAGTCCGTATTTTAGGCAAGTCAAAACCTTCCAAATCCCTCCATCTTCCCAAAAGAATCATTAGGATAAGTAAACCTGCCATAGATAATTCATCTTTCCAAAATCATCCTCTATATCAAAAATTTTCAAAATTCAAAAAACCTTGGAAGATGTTGCTAGATATGGGATATACTCCTTACCAAGGATTGGGGGTTCAAGGCCAAGGAAAACTAGAGCCTATTATACCTATGCCCAATATAGGACGCCATGGTTTAGGATATAGCCTATCCATACCACCCGAGCCACCACCCGAAACCAATTGGGTTAAGGGTGCCTTAGAACCCGCTAAAACCGAGACCTATGGTTTAGACATCTTATTTGGAGTCTAATTCATAGCGTTTTCTTTGCAGGTTTGATGGAAGATCCCTCTTTGGAGAAAAATACAAAAAAAAGTATATATTTCCAAAAACCAAAAAAATCTAGAAAAACCCAAAAACCCAAAAAAATGTTTGATTTCCAAAGATTTAGTTGTTTCCCCTTTTGTTATTTATGGTGAAAATTATCAAAAATCCAAAAAAATGTTGGTTTCCCCTTTTGTTTGTTTTCAAAAATCTAAAAAAATAGAAAATTATGAAAACTCAAAAAAAAAAGTTTATTTCCCAAAAACAGAAAGGTTTAGATTCAAAAATGTCTTCTTTTGATACTTCCCTAGAAAACAAGAACTTGAGAGTGATCAAAGCAAGGAGGAAAGTCCCCTCATCCATGAGGATGGTCAAGCCTCCAAGCTTTCTAAATTCCATAAAATCGTTGATTTGGAAAATGCTTCAAAGTGTGTAAGTAGGAGTTTCCTAGAAATGCATTAGAGAGTTAACCTACCCAAAATACATCCAAGGATCATATCATGTATCGCCAAGACTTAGGTTGTGCATATCTTTCATGCATCACATTGAAAAACAGTCATATTGTATAGAGATCTGCCATAATATGTGAATTCTCATGCCATTTCCTCCGAACTAGGGGCATTGAGATGTTATTCCTTAAATACATTTCATAAAAATTGAGTGTATTCATCATATCATAAAGCATGCATTATCATTGTATTATAGGAATGCACCTTGCATAACGTAATGCATCCACAAGAAGCCCGTACTCCATTTGAAGATGGCAGCCCACAAGGATGGTCACTATGTTGCAAAGGGGCATCATCAATATTGGTAAGTTGATGTTAAGGAAGGAAAATTAGTAGATTCTATAAATGCCCCATACTATGTGTGGGGTCTACTTTAAATTCCATTTGAAAAGATTTTGAAAATAGAACTCTTTGAATTTCTGGAAAGAAGGACCAAAGATGGATTATGTGACTCTAAATTAGGGAATTGATACTTTATGAAAAGTGGAGTTTTCAAAAATTATTTGGTAACATGGCAAAAATCTTTTACTTACCAAATGAGACTTAATTCAAAATAGCAAGGTGCTTTTAAATGGTAGGTGCTATTAGGAAATAGGATAATCTTGGCTGAATTGATTATCTAAAGGGATGAGTTATTCCCCATTTCGCTTCTCTCCAAAAAAGGAAAATTGGCAATATTCAAAAGAAAAAGAAAAAGAGAATACAAAAACTCCTCGAAAAAGAAGTCTTCCCCGAATAGACCGAGGGAATACAAAAACTTCTTAAAAAGGAGTCTTCTCTTTGAAAGAAAAGGAAAAGGGAATACAAAAACTTCTTCAAAAGAGGTCTTCTCTTGAAAAAGAAAAAAAAGAAAAAAGAAAGAAAGAAAAAGGAAAAGCCAAAGCTCAAAAGAGCAATTTTCCGTCTCTTTGCCTTAAACCCCGGGACACTTCAGAAGGGACCGCGGGTAATTCTTTCCCAAATCCCCATAGCTCATCCCGATGGAGAAAAGTTCACCTTGAAAGTCCTAGAGTAGGAATATGACCTATTTCATTTGAATTCATGTTGTTTGAGAATTAGAATTCGTTAGGTAAGAAAGGGAGCTTTGAAATGTTATTCAAATCTTCCATAAAACCTCTACTTATTTATGAGTATTAAAACCTAAGTGAAGGGAAATATGAGAAATTGTAAGTCCTTTTTGATAGAAACCAAAAAGAGTTCTCTTTTCGAAAAAGGAATTTTGAAAATCCTAAACATCAAAAGAAACAGGGACCATTGCTTGGGGCAGATGGCCAACATATGTTTCTTCTTGAGTTCGTGAATCAAAGGTATGAGTCTCTAAACATTCATTTCACACGCATGAATACATTTATAAAGTGGTTGTTCATGCATGATTGTCCTAGGATTAGGAGCTCTTGCCAAATCCCTCTTTGTTAAGAATCCAAGGAAATAGATGTTATGGAATAAAGATCGATTCCATACTCTCAAGGCAAATCTGGGAAGAAAAGCAAACGGGTGTTTTCTTCTTTGCCATTATCCAAATGAATTTGGAATAATGCCAAAGAGGGGCATCTGTAGACACCCAAAATTTTCTTTTAAAATTCTTACCTTTTTAGGAAAGTGGTCATTTTAGCAATTTTGGGGTTTTTGAAGGAAAAAGGCACTAAACGAGTTTGTTTTGGTATCAAAATTTTATGGAAGCTTTAAAATGATAAAAGAATGCTTTTCTTTCTGAAAATTTCGAATTTTGACAAAATTGGGGAAAATGACGATTTTGCCCTTAACACTGGAAAAGCAGGATTTCGTTTTCTTAAAAGATTTATGACAAAAAAATATGTTGAAAGCTTGCCTTTTGAAGAGATACAGGCATTTATAAGACAATTTGACACTTGTAAAGGCAAGTGGGTGCCCAAAAAGGAGAGCGAGCATCAAAAAGGGAAAGTGAGCTTCCCAAAAAGAAAAGTTCATATTCGAAAAGAAATCAGTTGCTCGAGGGAAAATTTGATGTTATCAAAGGAAAGGAAAGATGGAAACAAGAACGATATCTTCCGAAAAGCAAGGTTTGGTATCGAACACCTTTCGTAACATGTCCATGTTATGCTTGGGTGTCGAGGTAATTAGTGTATTGATATGCATCAGTTTTGCATTGTCATATGTTACTGTTATGTTACTTTTATGTTAAGAACAATGTTAAAGTTTTTAACACTCATGAGGGAAATCTAGTGAGCATGATGGTTGGTTTTCAAAAATGTAACATGGGCTTACTTGAAGGCTTTTGTAGTAAAGCATGTAATATGGATTTGCATAACTACTTTCACAGCAAATGTGCAGTTATGTTCTCAAAGTGCAAGCAGACTGAACGAGTGACTCTTGGATGGAGCCACCTCTGAAATGCTGCAAGGCCAGATAGCTCCTTCTTCAGGATCTTTTACCAATTACCAATGTTATGGATGATGCAATGGATGATATTGTTCGACAGACAAAGGAGTTGGACCCGATCTAGTAACTTATAACATCATGTCGTCTGCTCTAAAGAATGGTGCTCAGTACCCAAAGGCAATTTCATACTTTGAACTCATGAAGGGTACACATATTCGACTAAATACAGTTACATATAATATAAACACCCATTTAAAATTGGGAAGCGTGCTAAAACAGTGGATATATTCAATTCAATGAGATTGAGAAAGGAAGGTTGCAGTCCCGATATTGTGACATTCACCAGCAGTAAGATGATGGAGCAACCAGACCTCTCTGACCAAGATGTTACATTTGTCACCAAGTTCAGCGAGAAGTTCCAATTCAATACATCAAAAACAGCAGTTGCTTGTGTGGCAGCAGATGACAAAAATAAATCTATGCACGGATGTGTAAAAGTCTGGTTGCCGATACAGAAGCTACTTCTCCAGCAGAATTCTTAGTTTGGTAACCTGCCATATCGTGTATTGCATGGTTTGGTAAGTAAGCGCAGCAGACATCGGCTTGGTTTGGAAGGCACGTACAACATCCTACCTACCTAAACTCGAATGGGCAAGAATGGCCAGCATCTACTCCTTCCATAAGTGAATAAAGATGCTGTGGCTTGATTCAAAAAGCCATGCACTCTTGCCTAATGCTAAACGAGCTCAACAAGAGTACTGTGATTCCGATTGGGAAAGTCATCCAACTTTCTGGACTAATTCAGCAACAAAGGAAGATCAAGTGAATCAATTTTGGCAAGAAGAGAACTTGCCGATCACAGCAGCTGCACTTGCCAATCAGCTTCCACAGCCAACACTACTTACCGTATTTCACCAAAATGGTACAAGGCAGGTTGCCTTATGGATGACAGTACCAAAGAGGCATCCTTTGGCCTATAAAAGGAGCCTCAAAGGTGTTGCAAAGGGGATCCTCCGGTGACCACAAAACCTCAATCTGGGAAAACCAAGAAAACAGGAACAGTCACTCCGAAAATTTAGAGAAATAGAGAGAGAGAGAGAGAGAAAGGAAGAAAAGAAGGAGAAGAAGGAAGTCCAGCCTGGTTCCGACGTTCGGCGATCGTCCGGCGAAGTGCTCCTACGTCCCCTCTCACTCACACAGGTTGGAATTCTTGCACAAATTGGTTTTAATCCATGAGAACCTGAAAAAGCACAGATTCTGGAAATTTGTACATGAATCAAGGTTTTGAGCCCATGTTCTTCATTTATATCGATACAAACATGCATAATTCCTTCATGAACGAAACAAAAATCCATGTTTGTATGATTTCCATACTTTATTAGGACTGATACAGGTTGAACTTTGTTCTAGAATCATCTTAGGAACCTTCTGAAATTTTCTGTAAAACCGGTTTCTGAAACTGTCTGTGCACATGCATCTGATCACGGAATTTTTATTGACAAACGGATAAGCCAATTGCTTCGAAATTTTGCATGAATAATCTAGACATATCAGACGTTCTTAGATAAAATTTTGAGGAATTGTTATGAAATTTTGCCTAGCCAATTATATCCGTGAAGTTTATACAAAATCCAGATTGCGTTTTACAGAAACAGAATGTTCAGTAACAGACCTCTGTTCTTTCTCCCATATCTCTGCAACCACTGAGTTAAATTGGATGAAATTTGATTCTTTGAAAACCTAACATCCGTGCCTTTCTAACACAATAAATTTCATCGAAATTGGATGACCGAGCACTGAGATATTGTTGTTTTTCTGAGCTTCTGATCTACAGAAAGAGGGCTGTTCTGAATGTTATAACAGTTTCTGATTCTGTATTTAATTCTCAGAAAATAAAGAACTAAATTACAAAATAAAAATATATTCTGATTCTACACATACGTATATCTATTCTGTAAAAGTTTTAGAATTTTTGGAGAATCAGAAATATTTTTAAAAATTCAGAGAACAGGCCTCTGAAACTGAACAGGTTCTGCAAATCTGAGAATCTGAAATTTTCCAGAAATCAAGAACTTAAACACAAATCTGAACTTTGGAAAATCTGGTTTTTCCTTTTTCGAATTAACGGATTCAAACGAGTTTCAAGCGTCTAGGCTGACCCTTGAGCGCCGGTTCAAGAAGGCCTAAGTCGAAAAGATCTCACTTGTCCACAATCGTTCTAAGAAGTCAGAAAAACATAATTTGTTAGTTTTGGTAAACTAACTGGCACGCTCGCGCAACCCGATGTAGTTCGAGGGTTTGATTTCGAATCCCAAACGATCTGAAATAAAATCACGTCTACAGCACTCACACACATTGAGCCTTCGCTCTTATTTGTAAGACCCAAGTAAGGGCCGTGTGATACTTGTAAACACCCAAAATTTTCTTTTAAAATTCTTACCTTTTTGGGAAAGTAGCTATTTTTGGTAATTTTAGGTTTTCGAAGGAAAAAGGCACTAAACGAGTTGTTTCGGTACCAAAATTTTATGGAAGTGTTAAAATGATGAAAGAATACTTTCCTTTCTGAAAATTTCGAATTTTGATAAGATTGGATGAAAATGACAATTTTGCCCCCAGCATGGAAAAAGTAGGATTTCGTTTCTTTAAAAGTTTTCTGTTGATAAATTTATTTTAAATTTGCTGTTTGAAAAGAAACAGGCATTTATAAGACAATTTGACACCTGAAAAGGCAGGTGGGTGCCCAAAAAGGAGAGTGGGCATCAAAAAGGGAAAGTGAGCTTCCCACAAAGAAAAGCTTACATTTGAAAAGAAATCACTTCCAGAGGGGAAAGTTGGTCTCACCAAAGGAAAGGAAAGATGGAGGCAAGAACGATAGCTTCCGAGAACAAAGGTTTGGTATCGAACGCCTTTCGTAATGTGTCCATGTTATGTTTGGGTGTCGAGGTAATTAGTATTGATATGCATCAGTTTTGCATCATCATTTGTTAATGTTATGTTATGTTAAGAATAATGTTAATATTTTAACACTCATGGGGGAAATCTAGCGAGCATGGTGGTAGGTCTTCAAAAACGTAACATGGGCTTGCTTAATACTTTTCATAATTAGGCATGGAACATGGATTTGCTTAAACACTTTCACAGCAAACGTGCAGCACAACACATTTGCTGTTATAGATATGTAGTTCTTATGTCCATTCCTGCACCGGAAGAAACCACTGAAGTAGCGACTGGTTCAACTGAGATGAATGGAGATGCTCCTGCTTAAGGTAAATTGCAACTAACGTCTGCACAGAGACTGGCTGCATCTACAGCAGTACCTGGTGAAGTTCAACTAAGCCCATTTGGAAGAGGAAGCAAAAAGGCGGTTGAAGGCTGCAGGGCTTCAAGCGAAGAAAGACAAATTAGATTCCACCAGCCGTCAATGCAATAATCACTTACCATATCGGTCGTATTCCACAACAACACCAACTTGGCAACCTACTATATTATGTGCTAGACGAATATAACGATTAAATTCAGTGAGTGGACAGCTTACAAATGCAATGTGTAGGGATCCTTATCCGATTGCCTCTTTGATGAAATCGAAAAGGGTTCGTCCTGATTTCCTTAACGTGATGCTTCATGAATTGGAAGGCGACCTATTAACAAGCAGTACGTAAAGAACAATGGGTTTCAAGAACACGCTGTTAAATGTTGGAAATGGCATCATTGAGAAAGGTGGGTTCAGGATCGGATTCGACCTAGACTATGATGAAAAGAAAGGTCAATTCCAGCCCAATCAAGCAACACACACTTACCTTTTGGAGTGAGGATCAGCTACCAAAAACAGCAGCTTGCCATTCAACGTCAATTCACAGAACAACACTTTTCAAAACCTGTTTTTGCAGCAATTACATGCCAAAAACGAATTTTATCAGCAAGGCAACTTGCCTTACCCAATGCTACACCAAAGGGGCACCCTTTGGCCTATAAAAGGAGCCTTAATGAGGCTGCAAAGGGGGAACCAGCCAGACCAAAGCATCAGTCCGAAAATTGATCCTCCAGTCACCACAAAATATCAATCCAAAAGAACCAGAAAACAGGAACATTCAGTCCGAAAATTCAGAGAAATAGAGAGAGAGAGAGAAAGGAAGAGAAGAAGGAAGTCCGGCCTGGTTCCGACATCCGACGATCATCCGGCGAAGTGCTCCTACATCCCCTCCCACTCACACAGGTTGAAATTCTTGCACAAATTGGTTTTAATTCATGAAAATCTGAAAAAGCACAGATTCTGGAAATTTATACATGAATCAAGGCTTTGAGCCCATGTTCTTCATTTATATCGATACAAACATGCATGATTCCTTCATGAACGAAATCAAAATCCATGTTTAGATGATTTCCATGATTTATTAGGACTGATACAGGTTGAACTTTGTTCTAGAATCACGTTAGGAACTTTCTGAAATTTTCTGCAAACTTGGTTTCTGAAACTGTCCGTGCACACGCGTCTGATCACAGAATTTTTATAGACAAACGGATAAGCCAATTGCTTCAAAATTTTTCATGAATAATCTATACATATCAGACGTTCTTAGATAAAATTTTGAGGAATTGTTATTAAAGTTTGCCTAGTCAATTGGATCCGTGAAGTTTATACAAAATCCAGATTGCGTTTTACAAAAACAGAATGTTCAGTAACAGACCTCTGTTCTTTTGCCCATATCTCTGCAACCACTGAATGAAATTGGATGAAATTTGATTCTTTGGAAACCTAACATCCTTATCTTTTTAACACAATAAATTTTATCGAAATCGGATGACTGAGCGCTGAGATATTTCTATTTTTCTGAGATTCTGATTCACAGAAACAGGATTGTTCCGAATTTTATAACAGTTTCTGATTCTGTATTTAATTATCATAAAATAAAGAACTAAATTATAAAATAAAAATATATTCTGATTCTACACATATTGTCTCTATTGTGTAAAAGTTTTAGAATTTTTGGAGAATCAAAAATATTTTTAAAAATTCAGAGAACAGGCCTCTGAAACTGAACAGGTTCTGCAAATCTAAGAATCTGAAATTTTTCAGAAATCAAGAACTTAAACTCAAATCTGAAACTTTGTAAAATCTGGTTTTTCCTTTCTCGAATTAACGGATTCAAACAAATTTCAAGCGTCTAGGCTGACCCTTGAGCGCCGGTTCAAGAAGGCCTAAGTCGAAAAGATCTCACTTGTCCACAATCGTTCTTAGAAGTCAGAAAATCAGAATTTGTTAGTTTTGGTAAACTAACTGGCACGCTCGCACAACCCGACGTAGTTCGAGGGTTTGATTTTGAATCCCACGATTTGAAATAAAATCACATCTACAATACTATCCTTGGGTTAATTTCATGTTGTGTGCGTAGTACTTCAATTCAAGCACTCACACACATTGAGCTTTCGCTCTTATTCCCAAGACCTTAGTTAAGGCCATACTACAATTTATATTTGGGTTTAATTTCATGTTGTGTGCGTAGTACTTCAATTCAAGCACTCACACACATTGAGCTTTCGCTCTTA
This sequence comes from Brasenia schreberi, assembly GCA_036023115.1. NCBI lineage: Eukaryota > Viridiplantae > Streptophyta > Magnoliopsida > Nymphaeales > Cabombaceae > Brasenia > Brasenia schreberi. Next base: position 2,184,795 of record JAYKKT010000039.1, read on the forward strand.
TTCCCAAGACCTTAGTTAAGGCCATACTGCAATTTATATTTGGGTTTAATTTCATGTTGTGTGCGTAGTACTTCAATTCAAGCACTCACACACATTGAGCTTTCGCTCTTATTCCCAAGACCTTAATTAAGGCTATATTGCAAGTTATATTTGGGTTTCATTTCATGTCGTGTGTGTAGTACTTCAATTCAAGCACGCACCCACATTGAGCCTTCGCTCTTATTTGCAAGACCCGAGTAAGGGCCCATATATACATTATATATGTATTTCCCTTCGGCAATTTCCATTACAAGTCATTTCCCTTCGGCATTTACATTTCAAGTCATTTCCCTTCGGTATTGTCTTTTAAATTCGAGTTTTCCCTTTGGAGTAGCATGAGTTTGCATTGCATATACGCCATACTACGAGTTAGGACACATATTGCATCAAAGCAAACCCCATACTCCCGCTCAAAGTCGCCACATTTAGTGGAGTGTTCATAACACACACCTAGGTGGCCCGTAAAGGGATAAAAAGAAAGACTTAGGCACGTGCAAATCCACGTGATCTAAAATCTGAAAATCATACAAACAAGACCCGAATCAAACACCTCGAACTGCTTTCATAGGTCCTTATATCCAAAAACTCGATCTTTAAAAGCGTACAGACTGACCCTTGCGCATCGGTGCAAGAAGATTTGTGACGACAAGAGCTTGCTTGCTCACAGTCGCCATGATAGAAGTCAGGTTCTAGAATATATCTTCGCTAGCTTAGGTAAGCTAGCTGGCACGCCCTATTTCTTTAAATAGGACTTAGGCACACGAATAGGTTCGCTCCAGGCCTAAAAACCAGGAGGCGGAGATTTTCTGCGTCTACAACACCTTGCCAAATCGAGCAACACTTTCCTTTTGCGTGGATGACGCTAACATTCCTTCCTCGATGCCGACCTTTCGTTATGGGAGCCTACTTTCCTTCTTTAACATCAACTTTTCTTTCTTCAACGTCGACTTTCCTTCTTCGACGCCAACCTTCCTTTCTATGTGCTGACTTTTCTTCTTGAACGTTGACTTTTCTTTCTTCAATTTCGACTTTCCTTTTTTGATGCCAACCTTCCTTCCTAATAACTGAAACTAAAAATGACAGGTTACCTTGCCCAACAGTGCCGAAATTGGCAGGTGCTCAGTCATTGCCTTTTTGGTTCATGCCATCTCCTCTTTTCAGGAAATTTGCATCCTTTCGGTCTGAGTTTTATATATGGCAGGTATGGTTTCAAACACTTTCTTTAAAATTATTTCTATATTTGAAAACATTAAATTTAATGAAATCTTCAAATATTATTTTTAGAAAACACTAGGTTTCATTCCCAGTTTCTGTTTGCAAGGGTGACCTACCTTCGCTCTGTGAGTCAGTCTTTAACCATCTTGACCATTGTAGACATTGTAAACATGAAAATTTTCACTTCTGGTTTTTAAGACCTGAAATGAACCTTCTCTTGCCTACGTCGTTTCTAAGGGCGTGCCAGCTAGCTTGCTTAAGCTAGTGAAGATTTTAAAAGTATTCTGACTTCTTTTGGTAATTGTGGAAAAGCGAGATCTTTTCGTTTAAACCTTCTTGAACCGATGCTCAAGGGTTAGTTTAAACGCTTAAAACTTCATTTTTACAAAACTTTGCAAGATCAGTGTTTTAAAAAAACTTGATGTATGCCTAGTTTGCAAGTTTTATTATGACTTTGGATGAACCTAAGTCTTGAGAGTTTTTAACTATTTAGGCCGGATATGTGTGTGCATAAGTGGCCTATTTCCAACGTGGTTTGTGCGTAGATTCGGGGCACTTTTGAAAGCTAACGGATGCAAAGATGCACAAATACTTTCGGGTTTTGAGATGATGATGTGAGTTAGGCTCGAATTGAAAGGCAACTCACACAACTTAATGTAAATACCCAAAATTGAAGTGCAACTCATGCAGCTTAATGTAAATACCCGAAATATAAAGCAACTCACATGACTTAATGTAAATCCACACAAAGGGAAATGCAACTCGACGTGAAGTAAACTCACACCAACTTGAAAATATATAAATATGTTATATCCTGTGAGCAACAAGTCTCAATGTGTGTGAGAGTGGAGACCGGAAAGGCTCGAGTGCTTTTGTGTGCTTCTCGTATGAAATTGAAATGACAACTCACACAGCTTTCACTAAAGTAAATACCCGAATGGAAATATATACTTTAGCTTAAGAGTGGAAAGGCTCAATGCACGTGTGTGTAAGTGTAAAATTTAAATGACAACTCACACAATTTTCACTAAAGTAAATACCCAAAGGGAAATATATACTTTAGCTTAAGAGCGGCAAGGCTCAATCTGTGTGTGTAAGTGTGGAATTTAAATGACAAACTCACACGACTTGAATGTAACTACCCAAATTGAAGTGCAACTCACACAACTTTCACTAAAGTAAATACTTGAATGGAAATATATACTTTAGCTTAAGAGCGGAAAGGCTCAATGTGTGTACAATCGTGTGCAATTAAGAGCGAAAAGGCTCAAGTACACGTGGGTGTCCCTTGTGTACGATTAAGAGTGATAAGGCTCAAGTGTACGTGTGTGGCTTGTGTATCAAGCACAAATATTACATTTCGGGGGGAGACTATGCTCCATTATTACAACCCTGTGTCGAATTGAATTTAATCTTAAACGAGTAAGGTAAAAACTGAATTTAAACACTTACACGTGATCGGCTTTTGCCTCTCAAGTTGCTCGGGTCCGTCCTCCTTGGCAGCCACGAGCTAGGTCTCCCTAGGTGGGTCTAGACGTGAGAGTTTAGGCTTAGGTTTACTTGGGGACAGCCAAGTACTTGAGGGTTTAGGATGGGATGGGTTCAACCAAGGTGTGGATTAGCTAAGTGAGTATAGTCCTAACTAGGTGAGGTCTTAGGTGAGTTAGGTTTGGTCAAGTGGGATAGGTGGTTTAGGTGGGTCACGGTTGGTAAATGGTAGGGATATGTCAACTGTGGTATAGGGTGTGGCAAGCAAGGGTGCTGTGTGGTGTGCTGTGGGCAGGTGCTGGGGTGCGTGTGGCAGCAGGGTGGTGCAAGAGCTGGGGTATGGCAGCAAGATGGTGCGGGACTGGTGTGGCAGGCAAAGATGTGGTGCGGGAGCTGGGGTAGTAGAGTGTCTGGGAGTGGATAGGGCGCCGCAGGGTATTGGCTGGCGCTAGGAGATGTGGGGGACAGGGTGCTGGTATGGCAGGCGGAGGGTGTGGTGTTGGTGCGCAGTGGGGCAGGTGTTGGGAGTCGGCAGGGTGTTGGGAGTCTGCAGGGTGCAGGGACGTCGGGTGCAGCAAGCGGGCGCGCAGCAAGTGCGTGGGACAGGGAGAGGTGTGTTGTGTGCTGGGGGCAGCCGGGTATGGCTAGTAACAGCAGGGGGTTTAGGCGTGGGACAGGTGCTGGTATGGCAGATGGGTGTGTGGCAGGTGACGGTAGTGAAGTTAGGGCGTGGGACTGGTATGGGAGCAGGTTGGTGAGTGAGCACGTAGGACATAAACCGAGTGCTGGCTACACTCGATTAGAGTTAGGTTAGGTCGGTGGAGAGGGTAGCTAATACAGGTTGGCGCGGTCTAGGGGTTAGATAGAGTCAGTTTGGGGGTGGCTGGGCTAGGTCTAGGTGGGTCAGTTTAGGTCGAATGGGGAGTCGGTTTGGGACAAAGAGGGTAGGTCGGTTGGGGTGAGAGTGGTCCAGCTAGGGGATTAAATGGGGTCGGTTTGGGATATGTAGGCTAGATTTAGGCTAGTTTGGGGTGAGGTTGAGCGGCTAGGTTAGGGTTAGGTTGAGAGACCTACCTCTTGGAGCCGGTCCACCATATGTAGCCCATTGATCCACGCCATTTGCATGTTGGTGCAACCCTTTGGTTCAATCTAGGTCCATACAAGGCTTAAACCCATACCCTTGATCAAACCCACATTGGCTAGCCCACTTGAAAATATCAAGCCCACCATTCTTCTCTCTCCTACTTTATGCACTCTCTCCCAAGCCTTCCACTTTAATTTCACGTGAACTTGCACCACCCCCTCACCTCTATTTATAGGCAAAGGGGGTGGGTCTTGGGTTTGGATCTTGGATTTGGTTTTTATGATCCAAATCCAATCCAAACACTATTTGGGTCTGGATCTGGATATTTATATCCATATCCAATCCAAATTTTCGTTTCTTCAGTTCTTCTTGGCGTTTCAAGATGGGCGGTTTTCGCGGGCCTTAGCTTCATCAGTGCTCCATCTTGGGCTGAGTTTTCTCCAACCTTTTCGTCCGATCTCCTCACCTTCTAGACTTCGTTTCATCTGGTTTTTGGAATTTAAAGCTTGAGCTTGGATTTCTGATGGTTTTGTTTGGTGCTTTGGCTTTTCATTTCATGTTTTAGGGCTGAAGCCTGCTTCTGGCCTAGGCTCTCATTTTGCTTTTTTTATCCTGCTTTTCATCAGGCTAGGCTGAATTCTAGGCTTTTGGAGTTGCTTTTCGATCAGGATCCACCTGTTTGATTTGGCTGCTTACAAAATTGGGACTTGGCCCGAGTTTCAGAAACCTACATTTTGAAAGGGTTTTTAACAAAAAGTTTAAAGCTTTTGGAACTCTTGGGTTTTTGAAAACTCAAACTTGGTTTTGAAATGGATTTTCAAACCATGTGTTTGTTTTAGAAAATCATTTGATTTTGGGGTGTTTACAGATGCCCCTCTTTGGCATTATCCAAATTTATTTGGATAATGGCAAAGAAGACAACACCCCTTTTTGCTTTCTCCCTGGATTCGTCTTGGAGAATATAGGATCGTCCCAGTTTTGAGAAAAATTATTCCTTTGTGCCTGATAGAAGGGGATTTTTGCCAAAGGGGACTTTACCTAACGCGGTTCTAGTCCTAATTAGGATCTTGTATTTGATGTCCATGCGTGCACATATGAGTGAATGACATGGAATGATATGCTAGAAAATGAGGTTTTCTAGAGACTTGATTATGGAATGGTCGAACTTGGGAGTCTTATGAAGACCTGCTGCATCAAGTGAGCTGGTGTTATGTTGCTCGATGTTCGGGGCTTTTCTCAATTCATTTTTAAGAGAGGAAAACTCTTTTTAGCTTCAATCCTAAGGATTTTCAGCTTCTCGTGTTTCCCTTTACTTGAGTCTTAACACTCACTAATCTAGCAGAGGTTTTATAAGAAAATCAAGTAGCATTTCAAAATTTCTACGCCTTACCAAACAACGTCTAATTCTCAAACAAAATGAGATTCAAGTAAGCAGATCCTATTTTTACTTTAGGATTCCTTGAAATGAATCTTTCTTCACTTGGGATAAGTCGCAGGGATAGGGAAAGAGTTACCACAGTCCCTTCTGAAGCGTCCCGTAGTTTGAGGCAAAGAGGCAGAAAACTGCTCTTTTGAGCTTTTGATAACTTTTCTTTTTTTTCATAGAGGGTCTCCCTTTGGGAGTATTTTCTCTTTGTTCCCTCTTTTCCATAGAAGAACGATTTTTTCCTTTTTTAATTTAGATTTCCTTTGGAAAATGACTTTTGTAGGGATTTTCCTTTTTGCTTTTTGCTAAATTTTCCTTTTGGGAAAGAGAAGAGAAGAGGGGAAGGATTTATCCCAATGATCTACTCGATTCATTCCAGATCAACCTATTTAGAAATAGCACGTACTACTTGCAAGTATTTTGCTATGTTGAACAAGGCCTTCCTTTGTAATATGAAGATTTTTGAAATGTAACCCATCTATTTTTGAAAACTCCGCTCTTTTTCACAAGCATCGATTCCCTTATTCAGGGTCACACGATCCACTTTGATCCTCACTCACGAAGTTTCAAAGGAGATTTTCTCAAAACATTTTTACAAAGGGAATTTAACTTAGACCCTACACATGATATTTTTCCAAATATTGGGCATTCATAAGGTCTGCTAAATTCCTACCCTCAACATCGACTGACCATTATGCATTATTCATGGTGGTTCCACGTACAACATAAGGACCATCCCACTTGGGCCGCCACTTTCCAAGTGGATGTGGGCCACGATGGTGGATGATCTTTAATACAAGGTCTCCCACTTTGAAGTGGTGAGGCTTCATATGCTTTTCGTAGTGTCGGGTTATCCTTTGCCAGTATGCATGTGCATGATCCACAGCAAGGAGCCTTCTTTCATCTAATAAATCAAGCTCGGCCATTCTAGCATGTTAAAATGTCTCTAGGGGGAGGTTGAGTGCAAGTGATGTATGGAATGAATGGGGAGAATGGCGTTTGTGCCATAGACCAACTCAAATGGCGTGGTATTTGTGGGAGTCCGTATGGAAGTCCTATAAGCCCATAAGGCTTCATCCAACTTCTCATGCCATGTCCTACCCTTCTCTAAGGTTTTCTCAATAATGCTTATGAGAGTCTTGTTGGTGGCTTCGGCTTGGCTGTTGCCTTGAGGGTAGTAGGGTGATGAGAAGTGGTGAGTTATGCCATAAGTGTTACATAACTTTACTATCCTCTCGTTCTTGAAGGGGGTGACATTATCAGACACTAGGTCTCTTGGAACTCCAAATCAAGCCAAGATATTTTTCTTAATGAACGCCTCTACATGTTGCCCCTGGACATTAGTCAGGGAAGTAGCTTCAACCCATTTAGAAAAATACTCGGTGGCTGCTAGGATAAACCTATGTCCGTTTGATGCATTTGGAAAAATTGGTCCTATGATGTCAAACGCCCACATGGTGAATGGCCATGGGCTGACCACGGAATGTAAGGTTGATGAGGGGATATGAATGGTGTGTCTGTAAACACCCCAAAATCTCATGATTTTATAAAACATATCTGAATTACAAAATCAATTTCAAAAGGGCACTTTGAATTCTAAAAACCCAAGAGCCTTCCAAAAAACCCTATAAGTATTGCTTTAAATCCTGTAAATAGTGTTTTAAAGCCCTGTATCGAATATGAGTTTTTAAACCTTGGCTAAGCCCTATTTTCCCAAGAAACCAAAGATGAACAGGTGAAGCATGCAAAGACGACACCTGATCGAGAAGCAACCCAACAAGTGGCTCACGAAGGCCAATTCCAGAAGCAAGCTCAGAAGCAGTTTTCAGAGCCTAGAAGAGCATCTTGGCCTGATGAAAGCCATGTTCAAAAGGTGAAAGGAAGGCCCAGGCACAAAGCAGGTTGCAAGCCAGGAGCACGAAGCAGCCAGGTCGACCATCCTCATCCAAGCATCAAGAATCTCAACCAGAAAAATCACAAATGAGCAGAAATGGAGTCCGAAAAGGCGAAAGGGAGTCCAGACGACAAAGATTGGAGAAACCCAACATGAGACGGAGCGCTGATGAAGCCAGGGCCCGCACAGATCGTCCACCTCAAGAAGCCAAGAAGGACCATCTAAAGAAAATTTGGATTGGATCTGGACCATAAATATCCATATCCATATCCAAATAGTATTTGGATCGGATCGAATCTAGACCAAAATATCCAGATCCACATCCATAAAAATGTTGGATTTAGATCGGATACAGATCTCAAAATATCCAAGATCCAGTTCTAAATAGTGTTTGGATTTGGATCTAGATCTCAAACCCAAACCCAAATCCAAGACCCATCTCACTTGCCTATAAATAGGAGTGAGGGGGTCTCCACAAGTTCACATGAAACTCAACTTGGAGGAGCTTGGAGGAGAGAGAGGATACTAAGGTGAGTGCTTAGTGCTTTCTTCAATTGTTTAGGGTTTTTCATTGTGAGTTAGTGAGGGATTAGAAGGGCTGCCCCACCTTAATTGAAGGGCTGGATGTACTTGAACAAGGAGGCTTAAGGTGGTTGATTGAAGCTTGAGCACACCCTAAACCGCCATTAAAAGGTAAGCCCCTAATCTACCCTAAACCTCTCTTCTTAACCCCTCTAAACCACCCCAAACCTACCCTAATCCACCCCACTTAAACCCTCACAGCACCTTTAATCCCCATTAGACTAAACCCAACATCCTAACCGACCCTAACCTAAACCACCCGACCACCCCTAGACCTATCTGAACCCTCTCACTACCCCCTACGCACCGCATGCGCCCCGCGCGTAACGCAGGCGCCCCACGCGCCATGCCCGCGCCCCGTATCACCTTACCGCCCCGCGAACCTCTCTGGCCCCAGCACCTGTCACCCTGCCTGGCACCTAGCGCATGTCGCCTGGCGTTTAGCACCCAATACCACACACCCTCAGCCGGCCTACCCACCAACCGACCTAACATCGACTTTACCTAATTCCCTGCCACCACACTGCCGCCTCAACCGACCTACTTGTAAACACCCTGAAGTGCCACGAATTTCTCAAACCAACCTGGTTTTGTAAAAGCTGCCCCAAAGGGCTATTTTGAGTCTAGAAACCCAGGAGCCTTCCAGGCAACCCTGCACAGATGTTTTAAACTCTTATATGTTTTAAATATGTGTAATATGTTTTAAAAACTGTTAAAATATATTTTGAAACCCCACAAAGCAAGCTTGGCTTGATCAAAGCAAGACCAGAAGAGCTATAGAGAGCCCGGAACTGGAGCACATGTCGAGCCCGGCACAGCAACTCTCGTGTTGAGTCCACCCTAGGATCTCGAACGTCCAAGACCATGTTATCAGCAAACATCACTTGAAATCATCTCCGAAAGGTAAAAACAGAAGCGGACGATCATGTTGGCGAAGACCCAATGTAGACGGAGTACTGATGCTGTCAGACACCGCACAAACTGTTCGTTTCGAACACAGCCTGAAGGAGTAAGAATTCAGTTTGGATTGGATCTGGACCATATATATCCAGATCCCAATCCAAACCTATGTGTGGATTTGGATCCAAAGATCCAATCCAATATCCACATCCATGGCCCACATCACCTTCTCATAAATGGAGGTGGGGCCCACTTGAAATTCACGTGGGATTATGGGCATGAGAGAGAGTGGGGGAGGATAAGATTTGAGGGTTGATTGTAATTAAGCTTGACTTGTGTGTCAAGTTTGGGGTTAATCATGTGGGTTAGCCTAATTAGTGCGGGTTTAAGCTTGTATTAGCCAAAACCTAACCTAGGGCTGCACCAACATGATGCAACAAGGTCTATGGGTTATGCAAAGGGAGCTCCCTAACCCAATCCTAAGCCAAAACCCATAATCCTAGCCTTTTACCCTAATCTTGGCCTAATCCTAGCCTAATCACCTAATCCCAACCTAATCACCTAACCCACCTCCCTAATCCTTCCCTAAACATAGCCTAATTTCCTTAAACCTAACCTAATCACCTAAACCACCTCACTAAACCTCACCCCAAAACCAACCCACCTAGCTAAGCCCTAAACCCCTAAACCACCCCACCTAAACCTAGCACACCATATACCTAAAACCCCTTTAACCAAAATATCTGGACCCTCCTCCAAACCAGCCCACCTTATCACCACACCACCACCACCTAAACCACCTTACCACCCTCCAAATACCAGCCCCAACCGCCATCTCCAAACCTATATAAACCCCCCCCTAGTGGGCGGGTTTTTCGAAAGTTTTTCCACCTTGGCCCAGTCAACCTTGGCCAATCTCCTTCCAGCCGAGCCTTCCACCTTGCTCCACCTGCACCACTTCCATCCGGCCAAGCTCCACCTCGCGCCACCACTGCCTCCCAGCCTGCTCCACACCACGTCGCCACCACTACCCGGCTGAACTCCATCTTCCTTCACCACCCGGCTGCCCTTCTTCCACCCACCGACCTTCATCATCCATTCGGTTAGTATCTCACACTTAGCTCCACCTCCTCTTCACTCCCCCTCTACTCTCAACCACCTATACCACCACTACATAACCCCATCACAGCCACCCGCCACCCTTACCCATTAGGCCAGACCTCAACCTTTACATCACCCGCCTTGAACCATTTCCCCTAGTGACATCCGGCCACCCTACTTGGCTCCCTAAGACCTGCCCCTTCCACTTTCCACCAACCCTTAGTTTCACCTCCCACAGCACCCTAGCTAGCTCCCTTCCCATCCATAACATCCTAACTATCCTAGCATTCGGCCACCACAAAAACTCCCCTAGTCGGCCACCCCAGCCGACTACACCAAACCCATTTGGCAGCCACCCCATATCCTTAGGCATTTCCTTTAGGCTCCCCTTAGCGCCACCTTTCCTAACACCACACTATCCCTTAGTGACCCTCTTTAGTTGCCTTAGCCCAAAGCACCAAGGCAGCACACTCCTAGTAGCCGGCCAGCTTCAAGGCGCCCTTCCCGCGCACCCGTCACCCGGCCAGCATCTCCCCTTGCCGTTCCATTCTGAGGAGCTCCCTCTTGCAGCCCAAGGCGAAGCCAAGCCCACGCTCAAGCAAGTCATCTTCGGACCAGCTATAAGTAAGTGCCTAACTCGGTCCTTATTTGTAGACTTGCTTAAATTAAATTAAATTTGATACGGGGTTGTAATAAAGGAGCATTGTCTCCCCCCGCTTGTAATAACGTGGCTTGGCACACCCACACACATGTGCACTTGAGCCTACCTCGCTCTTAGTTGTGCACGATTTTGAACACACACGGGCCTAATCAGCCCTTTACATATAAGTTTATGTATATATTCTAAGTTACGTAGGGTTTTGTTTGAGTTGAGTGTGTTGTCTTTAAATTCTCGCACTCACACACATTGAGCTTCCTCTCTTATTTGCAAGACCCAAGTAAGGGCCGTGTTATATTATCCTTGGGTTTAATTTCATGTTGTGTGCATAGTACTTCAATTGAAGCACTCACACACATTAAGCTTTCGCTCTTACTCCCAAGACCTTAGTTAAGGCCATATTGCAATTTCTATTTGGGTTTAATTTCATGTTGTGTGCGTAGTACTTCAATTCTAGCACTCACACACATTGAGTTTTCGCTCTTATTCCCAAGACCTTAGTTAAGACCATATTGCAATTTATATTTGGGTTTTATTTGAAGTCGTGTGTGTTGTCTTTACATTTTCACACGCATCCACATTGAGCCTTCGCTCTTATTTGTAAGACCCATGTAAGGGCTCATATATACTATATACGTATTTCCCTTTTGGCTATGTCTTTTCAATTTGGGTTTTAAGGTTCAGCAGTGTGCATAGTCTTTCAATATATACACGGCACACACTTGCACAATTGAGCCTTTCCGCTCTTAAGATATAGCCGTATTTCCCTTTTATAATTTCCCTTCGGCATTTTACATTACAAGTCATTTCCCTTCGGCAATTTCCATTACAAGTCATTTCCCTTCGGTATTGTCTTTTAAATTCGGTCTTTACCCCAACTCCTGCTCAAAATCGCCATATCTTAGTGGAGTGTTCATAACACACACCTAGGTGTCCCGAAAAGGGATAAAAAGAAAGACTTAGGCACGTGCAAATCCACGTGATCTAAAATCTGAAAATCATACTAAAAGACCCGAATCAAACACCTCGAACTACTTTCGTAAGTTCTTACACTCTAAAACTCGATTTTAAAAGCGTATAGACTGACCCTTGCGCATCGATGCAAGAAGGTCTGTGACGACAAGAGCTTGCTTGCTCACAGTCGCCACGTTAGAAGTCAGGTTTTAGAATATATCTTCGCTAGCTTAAGTAAGCTAGCTAGCACACCCTGTTTGTTTAAATAGAACTTAGACACACGAAAAGGTTCGCTTCAGGCCTAAGAACTAGGCAACGGAAATTTTCTGCGTCTACACTACTGCCACCTACCACCACCTCCTTACACTCCCCAACTGACCTACCCAACACCCAGCGTATTCCCTCCTTAGCCGACCTAGTTCCACCACACACCCCACCCACCTAGTGCCGGCCATAACTCACCCCTCTACGCCACAACCTAAACCCCACTACCACACACCCTAACCGACCTTACCGTGACCCCCAACTCCACATTCCATCCTAGGCTAACACTCCCCCACCTAACCTCCCATCCGTGACCTTTAGCTCCCACACACCCTGATTCCATACCACACCCTAAGACCCGCAACCCCTTTTGCCTTGTCCATAACCTCACAAAACCCCACTAAGAACTGCACCCACTCTTGCCGTGAACCCTCACCATTCAAGGCCAAAACGCACCAAGCTCAAAGGCTCCACCCAGCCACTTTTCACCTCAAGCTTCAAGGGAGGCCCGTTCGTGATTGTAAAGCACAAGCCCGTGTAGATTGGAGTGGACAAACATCCGAATCACTTATAAGTGTTTCAAATTCGGTATTTCATATCTCCTTCTACGTTTAATTCAATTTGGATACGGGGTTGTATTAACGGAACGTTGTCTCCCTCCGGGTTGTAATATTGGTGCTTGATACACAAGACACACACGAGCACTTGAGCCTTAGCTCTTAACTCGTACACAAGCACCCACATGCACAATTAAGCCTTCGCTCTTACTCCCAAGACTCTAGTAAGAGCTGCATGAGTTGTCTTTAATTTTATACACTCCACACACGCGTGCATTAAGCCTTCGCTCTTATTATATATATGTATTTCAATTCAGCTGGGTTGCTACATTAAGTCATGTGAGTTTGTCTTTCAATTACACACTCGCACCCAAAGAACACCCGAGTGCTTGCTCAAGCACCTCACGCACCATTTTGGCCTCGGCAGCCACTAAGATATAGCCATATCTCTATATTTTCTGCTGCGTTTTCCCGGTTCAGCTGCGTGTGTTGCCTTTACATTTACACACAAACACAACACGTGCACGTTGACGACCTTCGGGCTCATATATATATAGTTGTATCTCCCTTTCCACTGGGTTTTACATTTCAGCTGCGTGTGTTGCATTTTAATTTATACGCAACACATACGCGCATGTTGGTGACCTTCGGGCCCATATATATATAAGTATTTTCCTTTCGCACTTTACATTCAAGTCGAGCGGGGTTTTACATTTAAGTCATGTGAGTTGTCTTTCAATTTATACACAACACACACACCCACAATTGAGCCTTTCCGCTCTTAAGATATAGCTATATTTTCCTTTTGCAATTTCCCTTCCGCTATGTCTTTCAATTTCGGGTTTTAAGGTTCAGTTGTGTGAGTTTGCATTGCATATCCGCCATACCACAAGATAGGGCGCATACTTGCATCAAAGAAACCTCGAACTACCCGTGCAAAATCGCCAAGACTTAGGCACTTGATGCACACATCTCACGCCTAAGTGGCTAAAACCCAAAGACATAGGAACGTGCAAAAATCCCACGTGAAATAAAAATCTGCAACTATACAAAACCAATCAATCAAAAACACTTTCAAAAAGGTCATACTTGTTCAAAATCAAGTTTTCTAAAGCGTACAAACTGACCCTTGAGCATCGGTTGAAGAAGGTTTGCGACGAAAAGAGCCCACTTGTCCATAGTCACCCCATAAGTCAGATATTTCGAAAACTTACTTTACTAGCTTGAGTAAGCTAGTTGGCACGCCCTTTAAGCGACTTAGACATACAAAAAGGTTCACTTTAGGCCTAAGAACCCGGAGTGGAAATTTCCGCGTGTCTACAGAATTGGCACGCCCGGTGGGACATGGGTCTTAAAGAAAAGTTAATTCAAATAAACAGACCTCTTGAAAAAATTTTCAAGAAAAAGTGTTTTAACTCATTTGTGTTGCATTTTCATAGTTGGGTTTTAAAAGCATCGGAGCCATGTCAAGTACAGGTTCCCAAGAAGTGTCTAGCCATGCCTCATGCGCATCAAGTTCTCATTCTAGGAAATTTTTGAAAACCCAAGATCAAAAAGAGAAAATCGAGGAGTTAAAAAGGGACTTTGAGGCTAAGATCGCTGCTCTTAGCCAAGAGGCTGAAGCAGCTGATTCATGTTCGTCACATGGCGAACCAAAGGCCAAAAAGAGATTTGAAAAAACTCGAAAACACAAGGAGACCTCCGCAATGGAAGGCAACCAATACCACGAATCCTTGACTCACAAGGATCGTAAAGCCCTACAGCAGCTGCTGAAAGGGCAAAACAAAGAGAAAAGAAACTACGCCCTATCTGATTTTCTTCCTTTAGACTATGAAACAGACAGTGATGATGAAATACCGAACTTCCATCGGTATGATGGCACGGGAGACCCTAGGTCTCACTTACAACTTTTCTCTCATTGAGCCCATAAGAAAAAGAAGGACTCGATGAAATGGGTGTATTGGTTCCCTTTATCCCTCAAAGGCACAACTTCCAAATGGCTGGCTTCCTACGATCTTAGTCAGTTCGCTACTTTTGAAGAGTTAGCGAACTACTTTATGCAGAGATTCTCGCATGACGTAGAAGTCACACCCACTTTAAACACATTGAGGGATATGAAGCAAGGCATAAACGAAGACGTGCATGCCTTTATTGTTCGATGGAGGTCCCTCCTTGGGCAAGTTCGAGAACCAATATCTGAAGGATGCGCAATCATGCTCATCCTGGATAACTTTTGAAATGAGTTGAAAACCCTTCTCTCCCTACACGAAATCTCAACTTTTCACAAGTTGATTAAAAAAGCATCTCTTTTTGAAACAAATTTAAAGAAAGGGATTTACGACCACTTGTGGAAAGGGAATGTGGTTTCAAAAACTTGCTTGGATAAACCCAGAACCTACAGGTTACCCACCATGGACAAAGGGGCAAAACCCCACAAAGTTGCCAATGTCCGAGTGGATCCAAGCCCAGAAAGCACTTCTAAAAATTTTGAGAAATTTGAAAATAAAAGAGAAAAATTTACAAAAACCCTTTGAAAAACGGGAGTATACTCCGCTGGGGCAACCTGTGTCGGAGGTCCTAGACCTCCTACTTGCCCAAGGAATGATCGAACTCCCCAAAATTCCCGAGGAAATCACTTTCAAAGGGAGATTTTTAAACCGATTCTGCAAGTATCATCGGCTCAAAGGCCATGATACAAAGCAGTGTTTCTCCCTACTTAATAAGATTGAGAACTTGATAGTAGAAGGCCGGCTCCAAGTTACTGAGGAACGAGAGCCTGCCCAAGCTATCTTTAAAGAACCCTTTCCCAAACATGCAAGTACCAGTAGGAAGGGCAAAGATGTATGTGCTCTCATAATTTCAAAGAGTCTAGCGCATGTCATTCTGGTTTTGCTACTTGTGTATCTACTCTCATCCTTCATACGAAACTCACCCAAGTAGTGATCTGGGGACCACCCAGAGTTCCATCCCCGGTTAAACCTGTTTTAAAAATTCAAGGTGCTTCAAAGCGCACGAATAGAGCCCCAATAGGTGCGAGCCCTAGGTTGATCATGGGGGAGGTGACCAGGTCCGGAAGGATCTATCAATCCCCACATCTACAAAATGCTAAAAGGGTGGTAAGTATACCTGGCCCCTCCAAAGTATGTATCTCTAGAGTCTCGCCAAAAGAAAAAGGAAAAGTTGTTTTAACCTTGTACGATTTTGAAAATCATCTTTCAAAGATTCCTATTAACATGTCCATCCTAGAGCTGATACAAACCTCGCCTAGGCATCTGGTTTTAGAGAAAATTCTAGAAAGAGCCAAGGTTAGCTCAAACATAACCCCGGAGTCCCTATCGACCCAAGTGGCGTCTATAGGTGCAAAAACTCCCATCATGTTCTCGGAAGATGATATAGAAAGGCCCTACGAAGCCCATAATCAAGCCCTATATATCAAGGTGGTATTGAATCACCACTCTCTGGATAGGTGCCTAGTTGATGGGGGAGGAGGGCTCAACATTCTTCCGCTCCATGTAGCGTACCAAATAAGAGTCACCTTGACATCCGTGAACCCAAGCTCCATCGTAATCACTGGATACGATGGGAATGCGTCAAGACCCTTAGGATCCATAGAATTACCCATGGAAACAGGAGGGATAGCCCACATGGGGGTGTTCCATGTCTTGGACATCCACCCTCACTACAACCTATTGTTGGGAAGGCCTTGGATACACAGCCTGCGTGCTGTGCCATCCACCTTCCATAGGTGTATCAAAATCCCTTTCGACGATCAAATAGTAGTAATTCTAGGTGAGAGTCACCCACAGCTTTAGGGAATCCAGAATTTCCCATGCTTATTGAGTTCCCAGGCCTACGAGAACAAACTGGGGCAGACCTTGGTCGAGACACCAAAGCTCACACTCCAAATACCTAGGAAGGTCGTATACATCAAGGGGCATCCCAAGGCTAGCCCACTCAAAACACCAACCATCCCAGGAAAGGCTAAGAGTCGCCAATTTCAAAAACCCCTGGACAAAAAGCCTTATGTGCATAACGTGGACGATAGCAAGTTCCAGGACCACGACTTATATGAAAACTTTTTCAAAAACAAAAAATCGTGGAACATGTTATTGAACATGGGGTATATGCCATACAAGAGTCTAGGGGCACAAAGCCAGGGTCTCGTAGAACCCATATTGCCCAAGGCCAACCAAAGCCGACATAGGATCGGCTTTACTCCTAGAATACCACCAAAGTCGCCCCCTACAACCACCTAGATCAAGGGTGCCCTGGAGCCTACCCAAGCAGAAACCTACGATTTAGACCTCTTGTTTAGAGTCTAACACGTTGCATTTTCCTTTGCAGGTATGATGGAAGATCCCTCAACCAAAAACACAAAAAAAATTGGAAAAACTCGAAATTCAAAAACTTGGAAAACCCCAAAAACCAAAAACATTTGAAAGAGATGAAAAACTCGAAAAAAGAGTTTGTATAGTTCCTAAAGTTCTGGTTTTACAAAAGCCCGAAAAAATCAAAAATTTAGAAAATGCCAAAAACAAAACCTTGTATATAGCTGCTCCTGGTAAAAACTTGGAAAAAGCCAAGGATTTCGAAAGAAAAGTTATCTTCATACCAAGACTAAAAATTTTGAAACCCATAGAAATCCCAAGTCAAAAACCAGGTATTTTCAAAACCCATGCATCAAGCTCAAATTCCCTAGGATTTAGAAACCTCGAGAATGATCAAAGCCCGGAGGTGGATCCCCTTGAGGAAGATCCCACTTCTGAGCTCCCAGAATTTCATAAAATTCTCGATTTTGAAAAACCTTCGAATTCAGTAGGAGGAGATTTCATAGAGATAAACCTAGGGAGTTAAACCAAGCCCAAACACATTAAGATAGGCGCATGTTTGCATGAGCATGAAGCATCATCCTTCATTGCATTTCTAAAAACCTACATCGATGTGTTTGCATGGACGTATGAAGACATGCCGGGTATAGACCCAAGAGTCGTAGAGCATCATCTTCCCCTAGATTCAGATGCAAAACCCATAAAGCAAAAGCTTAGGAAGATACATCCGAACGTACATTCACAGGTCAAGGAGGGTTTAGAAGATCTGTTAAAAGTCAGATTTATAAAACCCATTGCATACTCTAATTGGGTGTCAAACATCATTGTTGTTCGAAAAAGCAGTGGGAAAATTCGAATATGCATCGACTTTAGAAACCTGAATAAGGCCACGCCAAAAGACAATTTCCCTTTGCCAAACATTGATTTGATAGTCGATACTACTGCAAATCATGAGATGTTTTCGTTCATGGATGGCTATTCAGGGTATAACCAAATCAAATTAGCCCCATGAGATCAGGCTAAAACCGCTTTCACAACCCCATGGGGCACATACTGCTATAAAGTCATGCCCTTTGGTTTGAAAAATGCCGGCGCCACCTACCAAAGAGCTATGACTATGATCTTTCACGATCAGATTCATGAGCTCGTAGAGGTATATGTGGATGATCTCTTGGCTAAGTCAAAAACTCGATGCACTCATCTCGAATATTTGCAAAAGATTTTCGAAAGGCTTAGGCTTTACAAAGTAAAGCTAAACCCTCAAAAGTGCATGTTCGGAGTAGAATCCGGGAAGCTTTTAGGATTTATGGTGAGCCAAAGGGGCATTGAAGTCAGCCCTTCTAAGTGTAGAGCCATCATAGACATGGCTCCACCCTCCAATCTCATGCAGATTCGTAGCTGTAGACGCGCGAAAATCCCCGCCTCTTTGCCTCTTTCGTGGCTTGGAGTGGATCTTATCGTGCGTCTAAGGCCTATGTATACAAACAGGGCGTGCCAGCTAGCTTACTTAAGCTAGCGAAGATATTTTTAACACTGACTTCTAAACGTGGCGACTGTGAGCAAGTGAGCTCTTGTCGTCGCAGACCTTCTTGCACCGATGCGCAAGGGTCAGTCTGTACGCTTTTGCAAAAATCGAGTTTTAGGGAGAAAGTCTACGAAACGATTCGAGGTGTCTGGACCTAGTGGGCTGCACCTAAGGTAAGCCTCAACTAAACCTAGCCCTTCTCTCTACCCTTCTAAACCTAACCCATATGAACCCACCTACACCTAACTAAACCTAAACCACCACAAATAAGCCCAGCCAAGTGCTGGCCGAACTCCCCAAAACCCCTTCCCCAACCAACCTGCAACCTGGCTGAACCTATCTATCACCGCCTCAACCAAACCCTGCCTTGACCCAACTCCACCTGCACCTTACCTGCCCCGACTAACCTACCACCACCTAAAAACCGCCACCATCCCTCGCCCCAAACCACACCTAATGGCCTGCTCCTTGGCAGGCCATTCTCTTTAGTAAACCCACGGCCTGCTGGTGCAGGCCGTGCCTCATCAAAGCCTAGCCAAGGCCTGCCACTCGGCAGGCCCTCTCCCTACAAGCCCACGGCCTGCTAGTGCAGGCCGGGCTTCCCCTCCTTTACCAAGGGCAGGGCCTGCCACTCGGCAGGCCACCTCTACCTAAAAACCCCACGGCCTGCTAGTGCAGGCCGTATCCCTTCCTTCACCCCCAAGCCCACGGCCTGCTGGTGCAGGCCGTGCATCATCCACACCACTAAAGCCCCGGCCTGCCACAAGGCTGGCCGTTTCCTTGGGCCACTCACATCTGGCCGTGATTCCCCTTCAGCCAGCCCGCCCCCAAGACAACATACCTGGCCGACTTAACCTGGCTTCACCCTAGACCTACCTCGACCAAAATTCGACCAGCACCCAGCCAGGCCGAGCCCTAGCTCAGCCCTGGCCGACCTGCCTTGGCCTTGATTGACTGAACCTAACCTAGTTAGGGTTTCTCCTAAAACATAACTCGAACCACCTTGGCTCGAGTCATCCTAAGGCACCCCCTTGCAAGGTAAAACCCCGGGCTGCACCAAGACAGCCCGAGTTGCCCCAAGCTCCCCTAGAATCCAACTCGAGTCATCCAAAACCAGGCCCATACCAAGCCTACTCAAACACCTCTCCCAAGTCCTCAAAGGTTCTCAAACACCTCCAAGCTAGCCGGTTCCACTTCCATGTGATCCGGGCTCCACACGCAAGGCGTACGCGTCCTAGACACACCCCACATATCGGGCTAGGTGAGTTGTAAGTCCTTACATTTGGTGTTTTATTAAATTTTGATACGGGGTTGTAGTAAAGGAGCTTCGTCTCCCCCCGATTGTAATAACGTGGTTTGACACACCCACACACACGTGCACTTGAGCCTTTCCGCTCTTAGTCGTACACTTCTTGCACACACACGGGCCTAACAAGCCCTTAATATATAGTTATATTTATATATTTTAAGTCAAGGGGGTTTTTAATTAAGTCGTGTGTGTTGTCGTTCCATTTTCCACACGCACACACATTGAGCCTTCGCTCTTACTCCCAAGACCTTAGTAAAGGCCTTATTGCAGTTATATTTGGGTTTCATTTATGTCGTGTGCGTAGTACTTCAATTCTACACTCACACACATTGAGCTTTCGCTCTTACTCCCAAGACCTTAGTCAAGGCATACTGCAATTTATATTTGGGTTTCATTTCATGTCGTGTGTGTAAGTCTTTCAATTCAAGCACGCACACACATTGAGCCTTCGCTCTTATTTACAAGACCCAAGTAAGGGCCCCTACATATACTCTATATAAAGTATTTCTTTCAGCTACGTCTTTAAGATTCGGGTTTTAAGGTTCAAGTCGTGTGCGTTGTCTTTCAATATATACACGACACACACTTACACAATTGAGCCTTTCCGCTCTTAAGATATAGCCATATTTCCCCTTCCGCTATTTACTTTACAAGTCATTTCCCTTCGGCAATTTCCCTTCGGCATTGTCTTTTAAATTCGGGTTTTCCCTTTGGAGTAGCGTGAGTTTGCATTGCATCTACGCCATACCACGAGGTAGGACGCATATTGCATCGAAGCAAGCCCCGTACTCCCGCTCAAATTCGCCCCATGTAGTGGAGTGTTCATAACACACACCTAGGTGGCCCATAAAGGGATAAAAAGAAAGACTTAGGCACGTGCAAATCCACGTGATCTAAAATCTGAAAATCGTACAAACCCGAATCAAATCGTGCAAGACTTAGGGTCGTCCAACCCTTATAAAGTCAAAATCGCCCAAATGCATGGTTTTCAAAAGGTTTTAAAACACTTCTTCATTCAAAATATATTTTGAGTTAAACTTGTTTCAAAACGAAGTCTCTAAGCGTACAGACTGACCCTTGCGCATCGGTGCAAGAAGGTCTGCGACGTAAAAATCCCGCTTGCCTACAATCGCCTTTCAAAAGTCAGATTGTTTTCAAAACATACTTTGCTAGTTAAAGTAAACTAGCTGGCACGCCCATAAAGCGAAGTAGATTGCGAAAAGGTTCACTTCAGGCCTAAGAACCCGTAAGTGAAAATTTTCGGTGTCTACAGTAGCCTCCAAGGTCGTCTACAATCCATTCGCATGTTTATCGCAAACCTTGCAACTATATGCGAACCCTTCAACAAACGTTTGAGAAAAGGGACAAAATTTTTATGGGATGACGATTGCCAAAAATCTTTTGAAAGATTAAAAGCATACTTAGTTAATCCCCTTATTTTAAACCCTCCAAATCAAGGAAAACCTCTTTTGCTTTATATTTCTGTGCATGCAAATGCTTTGGGCGCCTTGTTGGCTCAATTCGAGGATGATACCCACAAGGAGTATGCCATCTATTACATTTCGAAAACTCTCTTGGCTTACGAAAGGAACTATCAAGCCACGGAGAAGACGTGCTTGGCCTTGGTATGGGCCTGCCAAAAATTCTGACACTATTTCCTAGATTACGAGGTCTGGATAGTGTCGAAGCTAGATCCAATCAAGCACTTATTCGAAAAACCCATCCTCACGGGTAGGTTGGGCAAATGGCAGCTCCTCTTGATGGAGTATGACCTAAAATATCACCATCAAATCTCCGTTAAGGGGTAAGCCCTAGCAGACTATGTGGTTGAGTTTCCCTTAGAGGATGCATATCCCACACTCGATGAAATGCCTGATGAAGGCATATTGCTAAACCAATTTCAAAACCACATTTTGGCGAATTCTTTTGAAAACTAAGTGTGTAAGATGCACTTCGATGGGGCACGAAACCAAAGAGGGGTTGGCGCAGGGATCATCCTCGTATCCCCTGAAAAGGGAGAAATCCCCATAGCAATTTGCCTAGATTTTGAATGTTCCAACAACATAGTCGAATATGAAGCACTCATACAAGGCTTAAAAATTTCAAAAACCCTAGGGGCATTGTGCATCGAGGTCTTTGGAGATTCATTACTCGTTATAAACCAAGTTTTAAAAATTTGGCAAGTTAGAAACGAAAAGCTTCTTCCATATTACGAGTTGGCCACTCGATTGGTCGAATCCTTCCAACGATTCACACTCACACACATAGGAAGAGAGGTGTAAACACCCCGAAACCCCACGAACTTCTCAAAAATAACTTGGTTTTGTAAAAGCAGCCCCAAAGGGCTATTTTGAGTCTGGAAACCCAGGAGCCTTCCAGGCAACCCTGTACATATGTTTAAACTATATATGCTTTAAAATATGTATAATGTGCTTTTAAAACCTTTTAAAAATACATTTTGAAACCCCGCGAAGCGGCTTGGCCTGATGAAAGCAAGACCAGAAGAGCTAAAGAGAGCCCGAAACCGGAGCACATGTCGAGCCCGACATAGCAACTCTCGTGTTAGATCCATCCCCAGGATCTCGAACGTCCAAGTCCCTATTATCAGCAAAAATCATGTGAAATCATCTCTGGAAGGTGAAAACAGAAGCGGACGACTATGTTGGTGAAGACCCAATGCAAGACGGAGTACTGATGCTGTCAGACCCCGCACAAACCGTTCATTTCGAACATTCCCTGAAGGAGTCAAAATTCAGTTTGGATTGGATCTGGACCATATATATCCAGATCCCAATCCAAACGTATGTGTGGATTTGGATTTGGATTTGGATCCAAAGATCCAATCCAATATCCACATCCATGGCCCACATCACCTTCTCATAAATGGAGGTGGGGCCCACTTGAAATTCACGTGGGATTATGGGCATGAGAGAGAATGGGGAGGATAAGCATGAGGGAAATGTATTAAGCTTGACTTGTGTGTCAAGTTTGGGTTAATCATGTGGGTTAGCCTAATTAGTGTGGGTTTAAGCTTGTATGAGCCTACACCTAACCTAGGGTTGCACCAACATGATGCAATGAAGTCTATGGGTTATGCAAAGGGAGCCTCCTAACCCAATCCTAAGCCAAAACCCCTAATCCTAGCCATTTACCCTAATCCTGGCCTAATGCTAGCCTAATCACCTAACCCACTTCCCTAATCCTGACCTAATCCCAACCTAATCACCTAACCCACCTCCCTAATCCTTCCCTAAACCTAGCCTAATTCCCCTAATCCTAACCTAATCCTAGCCTAAACACCTAACCCACCTCACTAAACCTCACCCCAAAACCAACCCACCTAACTAAGCCCTAAACCACTAAACCACCCCACCTAAAACCTAGCCCACCATATCCCTAAAACCACCTAAACTAAAAATCTGGTCCCCCTAAATATCTAGCCCACCTTATCACTAAACCCCCACCACCTAACCACCATACTACCCTTTTCAAAACCAGCCCAAACCGACTTTTGAAAACCTATAAAACCCCCCCTAGTGGGCGGGTTTTTCAACTTTTCCCAACACCAGCCCAACCGAGCTCTCCTCTCTCACCCCCTTGCTTTCTTCTCTCACCTGCTCCACCGCCACCTCCTGGCCTGCACCATTCCACATCGCCACCACCTCCCGGCCTGCTCCCTTCCACGTCGCCACCATTGCTTCACCCGGCTGCATCCACTCCTTCCTTGGACACCCGCCAACCTCCCTCCTCTATCCGGTTAGTACCTTATCCTAACTCCACCCTATCTTCACTCCCCCTCCACTCTCAGCCACCCCATAGCACCCTACCTTAGCCTAGTCTCCACTCCATTCAGCCGGCCACCACCTAACTACCCGCCACCTTCAACCATACCCAACCGCACCACCCACTGCCCTACCTTCCCATTCGTAACACCCCCCTAGGTACCCCAGCCACCTTACCTTGTTCCCTAGGACCTGCCCTTCCTCCCCTTTAACCATCCCTTAGCCAACACCCTAGCCAGTTCCCTCGCCATTTCCAAACACCCCTAGCTACCCCAGTCGGCCACCACCTAATCTGCCCCTAGTCGGCCAGCCACAGTCGGCTGCACCTTGTCACCACCCGCGGTCTTACACCCTCTTCCTTAGACATCCCCCTTAGTCAACCCTTAGCTCCACCTTCCCTAGAACCTACCCTATACCTTAGTGACACTCCCTAAACACCTCAGCCCGAGACACCACAGCAGTACCCTCCTAGCAGCCGGCAAGCTCCAAGGTGCCACACCCGCGCTCCCTTGTCAACCGGCCAGTCACACCCTTGCCGTGCCATTCCGAGGAGCTCCCTCTTGTAGCCCAAGGCGACGCCCAAGCCCAAACTCAAGCAAGTCACCTCTGGACTAGCTATACGTAAGTGCCTAACTCGGTCCTTATTTGTAGACTTGCTTAAGTTAAATTAAATTTGATACGGGGTTGTAATAACGGAGCATTGTTTCCCCCCGCTTGTAATAACGTGGCTTGGCACACCCACACACACGTGCACTTAAGCCTACCTCACTCTTAGTCGTGCACGATTTTGAACACACACAGGCCTAATCAGCCCCTAAGATATAAATTTATTTATATAATTTAAGTTGCATGGGGTTTTGCTTAAGTTGTGTGTGTTGTCTTTCAATTCTCGCACTCACACACGTTGAGCTTTCGCTCTTATTTGCAAGACCCAAGTAAGGGCCGTGATATATTTCCCTTGGGTTTAATTTCATGACATGTGTGTTGCCTTTCAATTCTTGCACTCACACACATTGAGCTTTCGCTCTTACTCCCAAGACCTTAGTTAAGGCCATATTGCAATTTTTATTTGGGTTTCATTTAAGTTGTGTGAGTTGTCTTTCAATATATACACAACACCCATGCAACACGTTGGCAACCTTCGGGCCCATATATATTATAAGTATTTCCCTTTCGGCTATGTCTTTAAGAATTGGGTTTTAAGGTTCAGTAGTGTGCGTAGTCTTTACATATATACACGGCACACACTTGCACTATTGAGCCTTTCCGCTCTTAAGATATAGCCATATTTCCCTTTCGCAATTTTCCTTCATTAATTTACATTACAAGTCATTTCCCTTCCGCATTGTCTTTCAATTTCGGGTTTTCCCTTTGGAGTTGTGTGAGTTTGCATTGCATATACGCCATACCATGAGTTAGGATGCATATTGCATCAAAGCAAAACCCCATACTCCCGCTCAAAGTCACCACACTTAGGTTACGTGTTTATAACACACACCTAGTTGGCCCGAAAAGGGATAAAAAGAAAGACATAGGCACGTGCAAATCCACGTGAAATAAAATATGAAAATCATACAAAAGCAACCCGAATCAAACACCTCAAACACGTTTTCGTAGGTTCTTATATTCCAAAACTCGATTTTAAAAGCGTACAGACTGACCCTTGCGCATCAGTGCAAGAAGGTCTGCGACGAAAAGAGCTTGCTTGCTCATAGTCGCCACATTAGGAGTCAGATTTAAGTTTCTCTTCGCTAGTTTAAGTAATCTAGCTGGCACGCCCTTTTGCTTAATTAGGACTTAGACACACGAAAAGGTTCGCTTCAGGCCTAAGAACCAAGAGCGGGAACTTTCTGCGTCTACAGTTATTTGGCACGCCCGGTGGGACGTGAGTCTTTTAAAATCGAGTTACCTTAGGAATCTTGCGAAAACATTTTTCAAAAGGTGTTGTTTTAACTCTTTCTTTATTTTACTTCATACGTACGAAATTTTGAAAAGCTTGAAAGCATGTCAAAATCCAACCCAAGTGAAGTGTCGAGCCAAGGCTCGTGCGCATCAAGTTCTCACTCTAGGAGGATTTTGAAAAATAAAATCAAACTAGACGAGATAGAAGACTTGATAAGGGAATTCGAGGCCAAAATCGATGCTCTCAGCCAAGAGGCTGAAGTAGGCGATTCATTTTCATCAAATGGTGAACAAAGGGCCAAGAAAAAAACTGAAAAACCTCGCAAGCACAAACAGGCCTCCGTAGTGGAAGGTAATCAATACCACGAGTCCTTCACACAAAAGGACCGTAAAGCCCTACAACAGCTGCTGAAAGGGCAAAATAAAGAGAAAAGGAGTTACGCCCTATCTGATTTCCTTCCCATAGATTACGAAACAGACAGTGACGATGAAATACCGAACTTCCATCGGTATGATGGTTGTAGACGCGCGAAAATCCCCGCCTCTTCGCCTCTTTCGTGGCTTGGAGTGGATCTTATCGTGCGTCTAAGGCCTAGGTATACAAACAGGGCGTGCCAGCTAGCTTACTTAAGCTAGCGAAGATATACTTTAACACTGACTTCTAAACGTGGCGACTGTGAGCAAGTGAGCTCTTGTCGTCGCAGACCTTCTTGCACCGATGCGCAAGGGTCAGTCTGTACGCTTTTGCAAAAATCGAGTTTTAGGGAGAAAGCCTACGAAACGGTTCGAGGTGTCTATTTCGGGTCTTTAAGATGCGATTGCATGTTTTAGCTCACGTGGATTTGCACGTGCCTAAGTCTTTTCTTTTATCCCTTTTTGGGTCGCCTAGTTTGTGTGTTATGAACACTCCACTACATGGGCGAATTCGAGCGGGGGTTGCTTCGATGCAATATGCGTCCTACCTCGTGGTATGGCGTAGATGCAATGCAAACTCACGCTACTCCAAAGGGAAAACCCGAAATGTAAAGACAATGCTGAAGGGAAATAACAGAAGGGAAATATGTATATATCTTATGTATATGAGCCCTTACTCGGGTCTTGCAAATAAGAGCGAAGGCTCAATGTGGGTGCGTGCTTGAATTGAAAGACTTACACACACGACATGAAATTAAACCCAAATATAAATTGCAGTATGGCCTTGACTAAGGTCTTGGGAGTAAGAGCGAAGGCTCAATGTGTGTGAGAGTGCTTGAATTGAAGTACTACACACACGACATGAAATTAAACCCAAATATAAATTGCAGTATGGCCTTGACTAAGGTCTTGGGAGTAAGAGCGAAGGCTCAATGTGTGTGAGAGTGCTTGAATTGAAGTACTACACACACGACATGAAATTAAACCCAAATATAACTGCAATAAGGCCTTTACTAAGGTCTTGGGAGTAAGAGCGAAGGCTCAATGTGTGTGAAAGTGCTTGAATTGAAAGACTTACTCACACGACAAGAAATGAAACCCAAATAGTATAGGTCGGCCCTTACTTGGGTCTTTCAAATAAGAGCGAAAGCTCAATGTGTGTGAGTGTTTAAATTGAAAGACTTACTCACACGACATGAAATGAAACCCAAATAGTATAGGTCGGCCCTTACTTGGGTCTTTCAAATAAGAGCGAAAGCTCAATGTGTGTGAGAGTGTTCGAATTAAAAGACAACGCACCCAACTTAAACAAAACCCTTCGGAAATGAAATATATACGTACACTTATATATTAGGGGCTGATTAGGCCCGTGTGTGTTCAAAATTGTGCACGACTAAGAGAGTGCACGTGTGTGGTTGTGCCAAGCCACTTTATTACAAGCGGGGGGAGACTATGCTCCGTTATTACAACCCCGTATCAAATTGAATTTCAAGCAAGTGTATGATTAA
Organism: Brasenia schreberi; assembly: GCA_036023115.1. Lineage (NCBI taxonomy): Eukaryota > Viridiplantae > Streptophyta > Magnoliopsida > Nymphaeales > Cabombaceae > Brasenia > Brasenia schreberi. Next base: position 2,211,725 of record JAYKKT010000039.1, read on the forward strand.
AGACCGAGTTTAGAAACTTACAAGTAGCTGGTCCGTAGAGGTCTTGCTTGAGCGTGGCCTTGGCTTTGGGCTGCAAACGGGAGCTCCGCGAAGGTATGTGCTCAAGGGTGCTGGCCGGCTGCAAATGGGGCGCGGGATGGACGCCTCGAAGGGGACCGGTGGCAAGTGGGCGGCGCCTCCAAGTAGGGAGTTTAGAATGGCTGACTAAGTGGGTCTTAGGGTCACTAGGGAAGTTAGGGACTTAGGGAAACTGGACCAAAAAGGTGAGCTAGTGGGAAGGCCAAAGAGGACACCTAGGGGGGTTGGCCGAATGGGAGATGGTGGCTAAGTAGTGGCCAGCCACTTGGGTTATCCTAGGTTCGGCTAGGCTTAGATGGTGGCGGCAAAGAGGTGGAGCTAAGGGGAAGATGGGTGGCTAAGAGTGGAGGGGTGGTAGAGAGTGGCTTTGAGGGAGTTAGGGGGACTTACCAAATGGGGAGGAGTGGCGGATGGAGTGGGAGAGTGGCGGGCAGGTGGCTGTCGGCTGGTGGAGTTGGGGGAAAGGTGGTGACGTCCAGCTGGGGGGGCAGTGATGGTGACATGGGAGAGGGAAGGTGGCGGAGCAGGTGGCGGCTGGTGGAGGAGCTGGGGCTGCTGGGAAGACGGATGAGAGATGGGAGAAGGAGAGGGCCCGGCTGGGTGGTGGAGTCGTTCCCACTTGGAAAACCCGCCCACAATGAGGGGGGTTTAAATAGGGGATGGGTAGGTCGGTTAGGGCTGGGTTGTGGGTAGTGGTTAGGTGGTTTAGGTAGGGTAGTATGTAGATAAGGTGGGCTGGATGGGGTTGGGCCAGATATTTTAAAACTAGGTGTTTGGGAAAATCGTGGGCTAAGGGTGGTTTAGGGCTAGGTTAGGTGGTTGGGTTTTAGGGTGAGGTTTAGTGAGCTAGGTTAGGTGGTTTAGGCTAGGTTTAGGCTAGGATTAGGGAAATTAATCTAGGTTTAGGGAAGGATTAGGGGAGTGGGTTAGGTGATTAGGTCGGGATTAGGCCGGGATTAGGGAAGTGGGTTAGGTGATTAGGTTCAGATTAGGGGTGGATTAGGGGTTTAGGCTAGGTTTAGGCATTTTGGGTTAGGTTTAGGTGAAGGAGCTCCCTTAGCATGGCCCATAGACCTTGATCACCCCATGTTGGTGCAGCCCTAGGTTAGGTTTTAGCTAATTACAAGCTTAAACCCACTCAATTAGGCTAACCCACATGATTAACCCAAACTTGACACACAAGTCAAGCTTAATACAACACTCTTGATATTTATCACCCCCACTCTCTCTCATGCCCAATATCCCACGTGAATTTCAAGTGGGCCCCACCTCCATTTATGAGAAGGTGATGTGGGCCATGGATATGGATATTGGATTGGATCTCTGGATCCAAATCCAAATCCAAGTCCACATATGGGTTTGGATTGGAATCTGGATATATATGGTCCAGATCCAATCCAAACTGAACTCTGACTCCTTCGAGCTGGGTTCGAGACGGACGATTTGTGCGGGGCCTGACAGCATCAGTACTCTGTCTGCGTTGGGTCTTCGCCAACATAGTCGTCCGCCTCCGTTTCTGCCTTCCGGAGATGACTTCAAATGCTTTTTTGATAAGAACAGGGTCTTGGACGTTCGAGATCCTGGGATGTGAATCAGATGCAAGAGTTGCTGTGCCGAGCTCGACAGGTGCTCCGGTTCCGGGCTCTTCTTGGCTCTCCTGGTCCTGTCTTGATCAGGCCAAGCCACTTCGGGGTTTCAAAACATGTTTTAAAAGGGTTTTCAAAAGCTATATTATATGTTTTTGAAAGATAAAGTTTAAAACACATATACAGGGTTTGTTTGGAAGGCTCCTGGGTTTCCAAACTCAAAAATGGCCCTTTGGGGCTGCTTGTATAAAACCAGATTTGTTTAAGAAATTCGTGGGATTTCGGGGTGTTTACAGATGCCCCTCTTTGGCCTTGTCCAAATGGATTTGGATAAGGGCAAAGATGACAAACACCCCTTTTAATGTCTCCCTAGATCTAGCCACGAAGAATATGGGATCGTCCCATTTTTAGCAAAAATCTCAATTTTACAAACTCTGGTAGGAGGAGATATCATGCCAAAGGGTGCTACATGGAATCTGGTCCTAAATGGGATCATGTTTATGCAAGTACCATGCGTGGAATGCAAATGACATGGGTGTGGTGCCAAAAGTGGCGACCTCTCAGGGACCAGATGTGGTCGAACTCTAGAGACTTACAAGGTCTATTGCTCCAAGTGAGCAAATCCTATGCTGTTCGATGTTCGGTTTTCAAAACTTATTTACAAAAGCTATTTACAAAAGGGACAACTGTCTTGAGTCTCGATCCTAAGGATCTCAAGCTCTTCGTGCTTGCCCTTGTTTGAGTCTTAACACTCGCTTATCTAGCGGAGGTTTTATAAGAAAACAAGCTTCATTTCAAATTCCTACGCCTTACTCGAAACGTCGAATTCTCAAACAAGATGAAATTCAAGTAAGTAAATCCTATTTTTACTTTAGGATTCCTCGAAATGAACCATGCTTTAGCTTGGGATAAGCCAGGGATGGGGAAGAGATACCACGGTCCCTTCTGAAGCGTCCCGTGGTTTAAGGCATAGAAGGCGGAAAACTGCTCTTTTTGAGCATTTTGGCCTCTTTTTCCTTTTTTTCATAGAGGGTCTCCCTTTGGGAGTATTTTTTCTTTAATCCCTCTTTTTCCTAAGAGAATCGATTTTTCTTTTCAAGTCTGGTTTCTTTCTTTTGGAAAGAGATTTTAAATGGGAAATTCCCTTTTGATTTGGGCCTTCGTTTTCCTTTTGGAAGGAGAAGAGAAGAGGGGAGGACTTATCCCAAGCCTACACTCGATCCATTCCAGATCAGCCTATTTAGAAATAGCACGTACTACTTGCAAGTATCTTGCTATGTTGAACTAGGCCTTTCTTTGTAAGAAGAAGGATTTTGAAATGCAACCACGATTTTGAAAACTCCACTCTTTCACAAGTGCGAATTCTCTCACTTAGGGTCACACGAGTTCGCCTTTGCACCTTATTCACACGTCTCAGGGCAGCTATCCCTATCAAATTTTCGAAAACTGGAATTTAATCCAGATCCTACACATGATACTTCTTTAAGTATTGAATATTGATAGGATCTGCTAAATTCCTACCTTCTACATCGATCAACCAATACGAATTGTTCGTAGTGGTTGCTCGTACAACATAGGGTCCATCCCAGTTGGGGCGCCACTTGCCTAGGGGGTGTGGGCCACGATGGTGGATGGTTTTCAAGACCAGATCTCCCACTTCAAAGTGGCGAGGTCTCATGTGTTTGCTATAATGTCGGGCTATCCTTTGCCGGTATGCACGAGCATGATCCATGGCAAGGAGTCGCCTTTCATCTAGCAAATCTAGTTCGGCCATCCTAGCATGCTGAAGCGTCTCTAGGGGGAGGTCGAGTGCAATGGATGTATGGAATGAATGCAGTTGGGTATGAATGGGAAGAATGGCGTTTGTGCCATAGACCAATTCGAATGGTGTGGCATTCGTGGGAGTCCGGATGGAAGTCCTATAAGCCCATAAGGCTTCATCCAGCTTCTCATGCCACCTCCTACCCTTCTCTAAGGTTTTCTCAATGATACCAATGAGAGTCTTGTTTGTGGCTTCGGCTTGGCCGTTGCCTTGAGGGTAGTAGGGCGAGGAGAAGTGGTGAGTTATGCCATACGTGTTGCACAACTTAACCATCCGCTCGTTCTTGAATGGGGTACCATTATCAGACACAAGGTCTCGTGGAACCCCAAATCGAGCCAAGATATTCCTCCGGATAAAAGCCACCACATGTTGCCCCATTACATTCGTTAGGGAAATGGCTTCCACCCACTTGGAGAAATACTCCGTGGCTGCTAAAATAAAACGATGCCCATTCGAGGCCTTTGGAAATATGGGGCCTACAATGTCAAACGCCCACATGGTAAATGGCCAGGGGCTGACCACGGAATGCAATGCTGATGAAGGGATATGAATGGCGTGCCCATGCACTTGACATGGATGACACTTCCTAACATGATTGTGACAATCCTTTTTCAGGGTGGACCAAAAATAACCCCCTCTAAGTATTTTCATTGCCATCATGTTGGCATTAACATGACCTCCACATTCTCCGTCGTGGAATTCGTGCATCACTATCCTAGCCTCCTCTAGGTCGATACACCTAAGCAGAATGCCGGTAAAACTCTTTTTGTATAAGACCCCACCCAGAATGGTGTATCGGGTCGAAATCTTACGAATGAATGCTCTATCTTTGGATGTGGCATCCTCGGTGAATCCCCATTTTCTAAAAATTGTTTTATGTCATAGAACCAGGGTTTTTCAATAGACTCTGGGTTGTTTTGGCAAATATCTAAGTCGTGTGTGGATGGCTGGGGCGCATGCCATATTTCCAAAGATCTGGTCCCCGAAATGGGATCGACCTTCAGGGCTGAACCCAAGGAAGAGAGGGCATCGGCGATGCCATTGTCCTCTCTTCCCACGTGTGTGAGCTTACACGACTGGAAGGAGTGGACCAATCGAGTGGCCAACTCGTGATATGGGAGTAGTCTCTCATTACGTACTTGCCAAATTTTTAAAACCTGATTTATGACAAGGAGCGAATCTCCAAAGACCTCGATGCATGATGCCCCTAGAGTTTTCGAAATCCTTAAGCCTTGTATGAGTGCTTCATACTCAGCTACGTTGTTGGAACATTCGAAATCTAAGCGGACCGCTATGGGAATCTCGCCCTTTTCAGGGGAGATTAGGATGATCCCGGCACCAGCCCCTCGTTGGTTTCGTGCCCCGTCGAAGTGCATCTTCCACACTTGGTTTTCAAAAGAATTTGCCAAAATGTGGTTTTGAAAATGGTTTTGCAATATGCCTTCATCAGGCATTTCGACAAGAGTGGGATATGCGTCCTCCAAGGGGAAGTCAGCCACGTAATCTGCTAGGGCTTGCCCCTTAACGGAGATCTGGTGATGGTATTTTAGATCATACTCCATTAGAAGGAGTTGCCATTTGCCCAATCTACCTGTGAGAATGGGTTTTTCGAACAAGTGCTTGATTGGATCAAGCTTGGACACTATCCAGATCTCATGATCTAGGAAGTAGTGTCTGAATTTCTGGCAGGCCCAGACTAGGGCCAAGCACGTCTTCTCCATGGCTTGATAATTTCGTTCATAAGCCAAGAGAGTTTTCAAAATATAGTAGATGGCATACTCCTTACGGGTGTCATCCTCGTATTGAGCCAACAGGGCTCCTAAAGCGTTTACATGCACGGAGATGTATAATAAAAGAGGTTTTCCTTGCTTTGGAGGATTCAAAACGGGGGGATTAACCAAGTATGCCTTTAGTCTCTCGAAGGACTTTTGGCATTCGTCATCCCATAAGAATTTCGTGCCCTTCCTCAACAGTTTGTTGAAGGGTTCGCATCTAGTTGCCAGATTCGATATGAATCGGCGCACAGATTGTAATCGACCCTGGAGGCTACGGACTTGGGTGAGATTGGAGGGTGGAGCCATGTCTATGATGGCTCGACACTTAGAGGGGTCGACTTCTATTCCCCTTTGGCTCACCATAAAGCCTAGAAGCTTTCCTGATTCTACCCCGAACACACATTTTTGAGGGTTTAGCTTTACTTTGTAAAGCCTAAGCCTTTCGAAGATTTTTTGTAAACATTTGATATGGGTGCATCGGGTTTTGGATTTTGCCAAGAGATCATCTACATACACTTCTACAAGCTCGTGAATTTGATCATGGAAGATCGTGTTCATGGCTCGTTGGTATGTTGCGCCGGCATTTTTCAAACCAAAGGGCATGACTGTATAGCAGTACGTGCCCCATGGGGTTGTGAAGGCGGTCTTACCCTGATCTCGTGGGCTTAGTTTGATTTGATTATAGCCTGAATAACCATCCATGAATGAAAACATTTCATGATTTGCAGTACTATCGACTATCAAATCTATGTTTGGTAAAGGATAATTATCCTTTGGAGTGGCTTTATTCAGGTTTCTGAAATCGATGCATATTCGAATTTTCCCATTGGTTTTTCGAACTACAACGATATTTGACAACCAATCAGAATACGCAATGGGTTTTATAAATCCGGCTTTTAGCAGATCTTCTAAACCCTCTTTGACTTGCGTGTGTACATTCGGGTGTATTTTCCTAAGCTTCTGCTTTATTGGTTTTACACCTACATCTAAGGGAAGACGATGCTCGACTATGCTGGGATCTATGCCCGGCATGTCTTCATACGTCCATGCAAACACATCTAAATAGGTTTGTAGAAATGCAATGAATGCTAACTTTTCAGTTTCATGCAAGCATGCGCCTATTTTGATGGTTTTGGGATTGGAATCATCCCCTAGGTTCACCTCTACGAAATCTCCTCCTACTGATTGGGAAGGTCTTTCAAAATCGAGAATTCTATGAAATTCTGGGAGCTCAGAAGTGGGATCTTCCTCAAGGGGATCCACTTCTGGGCTTCGATCATTCTCGTGGACTTTAGACCCGAGGGAACTTGATGCGTGGTTTTCAAAATAACCTGGTTTTGTACTTGGATTTTCAAGTGATTTCGAAATTTTTGGTCTGGCTATGCAGACGACGTTTCTTTCGAAATCCTTTTCTTTCGCCAAAGTTATACCAGGAGCAGCTATGTACAAAATCTTTTTGGTATTTTCCAAATTTTCGATTTTTTTGGGTTTTTGTAAAACAAGAACTTTGGGAACTATACAAAGTACACTTTTTTCGAGTTTTTGCTTTTCCATTGTTTTTGGTTTTTCTTGTTTTTCGATTTTTTTCGATTTTAAGTTTTCAAATGTTTTTGGTATTTTTAGAAAAAGGGATCTTCCGTCATACCTACAAAGGGAAAACACTATGGGTTAGACTCGGAATAGGAGGTCTAAACCATAGGTCTCTTCTAAGACAGGCTCCGGGGCACCCTTGACCCAGGTGGTCACAGGGGGTGGCTCCAGCGGTATTCGGGGAGTATAGCCGATCCCATATCGGCTTGGGTTGGCCCTAGGAAGGATGGGCTCTAGGAGACCCTGGTTTTGTGCCCCTAGACTCTTGTAGGGCGTGTAGCCCATGTTCAATAACATGTTCCACGACCTTTTGTTTTTTGAAAAGATGGGATATAAGTCGTGGTCCTGGAACATGCTATCGTCCATATTAGGCTCGTAGGGCCTTTTGTCCAGGGGTTTTGGAAATAGGGAACGCTTGGGTTTTCCTAGGAGGATTAGAGTTGGGAGGGGGCCTGCTTTGGGCGGCCCCTTCACACATACAACCTTCCTAGGGTTATTCAACACGAGCCGAGGTGGCTCAACCATGATTTGCCCCAGGTTAGCCTCATGGGCCTGGGAGCTCGATAAACAAGGGGAGTTTATGATCCCCTGAAGCTGTGGGTGACTCTCACCTAGGATCACTACGACTTGGTCCCTAAAAGGGATCTTGACACACCTGTGGAAGGTAGATGGCACAGCGCACAAACTGTGTATCCAGGGTCTTCCTAGCAACAGGTTATAATGGGGGTGGATGTCCAAGACATGGAACACCCCCGTGTGTTCGATCCCTCCCGTTTCCATTGGGAGTTCGATGGATCCTAAAGGCCTAGACGCATTCCCATCGTATCCAGTGATAACGATGGGGCTTGGGTTCACTGAAGTCAAGGTGACTCCGACTTTGTACGCCACGTGAAGTGGAAGGATGTTGAGCCCTCCTCCACCATCGACTAGGCACCTGTCCAGAGAGTGGTTGTTTAGAACCACCTCGATATGCAGGGCCTGGTTATGGGTCTCGTAGGGTCTATCTACATCATCTTCCGAAAAGGTGATGGCGATTTTGCTCCTAATAAAGCCACTTGGGCAGACAAGGACTCCGGACTTATGTTCGAATCAACCTTGGCCCTTTCTAGAATTTTCTCTAAGACAAGTCTATGCCTAGGCGAGGTTTTGATAAGCTCTAGGATAGACATGTGAATAGGAATCTTTGAAAGGTGGTTTTCGAAATCATAAGGATTTAGGATGATTTTGTCCTTATCTGCTTTTGGCAGACCACTAGGGATACATGCTTTTGAGGGGCCAGGCACACTGACCACCTTTTGAGCACCTTGAAGGTGCGGGGGTTGGTAGATCCTCCCGGATCTAGTGACTTCCCCCACGACCAGCCTAGGGTTCGCGCTAAACTTGGCTCTAAGGATGGGCTGAGGAGAACCTTGGATTTTCAAAACTGGTTTTGCCGGGGTTTCCACTTTTGATGGTCCCCGAATGACGACTTGGGCGGGCCTCTTGTATAGTACAAGGATGGGCGCACAAGCAGGTCGACCAGGTTCGGGCTTTCGCGCTAGTTCCTTGGAAATGGTGAGGGTACATACCTCCTTTCCTTTCCCACTGCCACTGGCGTGTTTGGGAAAGGGTTCCTTGAAGATAGCTTGAGGTGGCTCAGATTCCGCAGTGACCTGGAGCCGGCCCTCCGCTATCAAGTTCTCAATTTTATTTAGAAGAGAGAAGCATCGTTTGGTATCATGGCCTTTGAGCCGATGATACTTGCAAAACCGGTTTAAATACCCCCCTTTGGACGTGACTCCTTCGGGGATTTCAGGGAGTTCGATCATGCCCTGGGCAAGTGAGAGGTCTAGGACCTCCGACACAGGTTGCCCCAGCGGAGTGTACTCCCGTTTTTCAATTGGTTTTGAAAAGTTGCGTTCCCTCTTATTTTCTATTTTTTCAAAATTTTTAGAAGTGCCCGCCATGCCTAGATCCACCCGGACATTGGCGATTTTATGGGGTTTTGCCCCTTTGTCCGTTGTGGGCAGCCCATATGCGATGGGCTTTTCCACACGTGTTTTGGGAACGGCACTTCCTTTCCATAAGTGGTCGTATGTCCCTTTTCGCAAGTTGGTTTCGAAAAGGGAGGCCTTTTTGATCAACTTATGGAAAGTTGAAAACTCATGGAGCGAGAGAAGGGTTTTTAACTCGCTTTTGAAATTATCCAGGATGAGCATTACTGCGCATCCTTCGGATATAGGCTCTCGTACTTGGCCTAAAAGAGACCTCCATCTTATAATGAAGGCATGCACGTCTTCGTTCATGCCTTGCTTTGTATCCCTTAGGGTATTCAGGGTTGGCGTGACTTCCACGTTGTGTGCAAATCTTTGCATGAAGCAGTTCGCTAACTCTTCAAAAGTAGCGAACTGGCTTAAGTCGTAGGAAGCCAGCCATTTGGCAGCTGTGCCCTTAAGGGATAGAGGGAACCAATACACCCATTTCATCGAGTCCTTTTTCTTCTTATGGGCTCGACGTGAGAAAAGCTGCAAGTGAGACCTAGGGTCTCCCATGCCATCATACCGATGGAAGTTCGGTATTTCATCGTCACTGTCTGTTTCGTAATCCATAGGAAGGAAATCAGACAGGGCGTAGCTTCTTTCTCTTTATTTTGCCCTTTCAGCAGTTGCTGTAGGGCTTTACGGTCCTTTTGTGTGAAGGACTCGTGGTATTGGTTGCCTTCCATTACGGAGGCTTCTTTTTGCTTGCGAGGTTTTTCAATTTTCTTTTTAGGCCTTTGTTCACCGTTTGATGAACACGAATCGCCTACTTCAGCCTCTTGGCTGAGAGCATCGATTTTGGCCTCAAATTCCCTTCTCAAGTCCTCGATTTCATCTAGTTTTATTTTGTTTTTGAAAATCCTCCTAGAGTGAGAACTTGATGCGCATGAGCCTTGGCTCGACACTTCACTTGGATTGGATTTTGACATGCTTTTCAAGCTTTTTCAAAATTTCCTAAGTAAAAGCAAAGAAAACAAGTTAAAACGACACCTTTATAAAATTTTCGCAAGACTTCTACAAGTAAACTCGATTTTTGAAAAGGCTCACGTCCCACCGGGCGTGCCAATCTCTGTAGACGCGCGAAAATCCCCGCCTCTTCGCCTCTTTCGTGGCTTGGAGTGGATCTTATCGTGCGTCTAAGGCCTAGGTATACAAACAGGGCGTGCCAGCTAGCTTACTTAAGCTAGCGAAGATATACTTTAACACTGACTTCTAAACGTGGCGACTGTGAGCAAGTGAGCTCTTGTCGTCGCAGACCTTCTTGCACCGATGCGCAAGGGTCAGTCTGTACGCTTTTGCAAAAATCGAGTTTTAGGGAGAAAGCCTACGAAACGGTTCGAGGTGTCTATTTCGGGTCTTTAAGATGCGATTGCATGTTTTAGCTCACGTGGATTTGCACGTGCCTAAGTCTTTTCTTTTATCCCTTTTTGGGTCGCCTAGTTTGTGTGTTATGAACACTCCACTACATGGGCGAATTCGAGCGGGGGTTGCTTCGATGCAATATGCGTCCTACCTCGTGGTATGGCGTAGATGCAATGCAAACTCACGCTACTCCAAAGGGAAAACCCGAAATGTAAAGACAATGCTGAAGGGAAATAACAGAAGGGAAATATGTATATATCTTATGTATATGAGCCCTTACTCGGGTCTTGCAAATAAGAGCGAAGGCTCAATGTGGGTGCGTGCTTGAATTGAAAGACTTACACACACGACATGAAATTAAACCCAAATATAAATTGCAGTATGGCCTTGACTAAGGTCTTGGGAGTAAGAGCGAAGGCTCAATGTGTGTGAGAGTGCTTGAATTGAAGTACTACACACACGACATGAAATTAAACCCAAATATAAATTGCAGTATGGCCTTGACTAAGGTCTTGGGAGTAAGAGCGAAGGCTCAATGTGTGTGAGAGTGCTTGAATTGAAGTACTACACACACGACATGAAATTAAACCCAAATATAACTGCAATAAGGCCTTTACTAAGGTCTTGGGAGTAAGAGCGAAGGCTCAATGTGTGTGAAAGTGCTTGAATTGAAAGACTTACTCACACGACAAGAAATGAAACCCAAATAGTATAGGTCGGCCCTTACTTGGGTCTTTCAAATAAGAGCGAAAGCTCAATGTGTGTGAGTGTTTAAATTGAAAGACTTACTCACACGACATGAAATGAAACCCAAATAGTATAGGTCGGCCCTTACTTGGGTCTTTCAAATAAGAGCGAAAGCTCAATGTGTGTGAGAGTGTTCGAATTAAAAGACAACGCACCCAACTTAAACAAAACCCTTCGGAAATGAAATATATACGTACACTTATATATTAGGGGCTGATTAGGCCCGTGTGTGTTCAAAATTGTGCACGACTAAGAGAGTGCACGTGTGTGGTTGTGCCAAGCCACTTTATTACAAGCGGGGGGAGACTATGCTCCGTTATTACAACCCCGTATCAAATTGAATTTCAAGCAAGTGTATGATTAAAGACCGAGTTTAGAAACTTACAAGTAGCTGGTCCGTAGAGGTCTTGCTTGAGCGTGGCCTTGGCTTTGGGCTGCAAACGGGAGCTCCGCGAAGGTATGTGCTCAAGGGTGCTGGCCGGCTGCAAATGGGGCGCGGGATGGACGCCTCGAAGGGGACCGGTGGCAAGTGGGCGGCGCCTCCAAGTAGGGAGTTTAGAATGGCTGACTAAGTGGGTCTTAGGGTCACTAGGGAAGTTAGGGACTTAGGGAAACTGGACCAAAAAGGTGAGCTAGTGGGAAGGCCAAAGAGGACACCTAGGGGGGTTGGCCGAATGGGAGATGGTGGCTAAGTAGTGGCCAGCCACTTGGGTTATCCTAGGTTCGGCTAGGCTTAGATGGTGGCGGCAAAGAGGTGGAGCTAAGGGGAAGATGGGTGGCTAAGAGTGGAGGGGTGGTAGAGAGTGGCTTTGAGGGAGTTAGGGGGACTTACCAAATGGGGAGGAGTGGCGGATGGGGGGAGGAGTGGCGGATGGAGTGGGAGAGTGGCGGGCAGGTGGCTGTCGGCTGGTGGAGTTGGGGGAAAGGTGGTGACGTCCAGCTGGGGGGGCAGTGATGGTGACGTGGGAGAGGGAAGGTGGCGGAGCAGGTGGCGGCTGGTGGAGGAGCTGGGGCTGCTGGGAAGACGGATGAGAGATGGGAGAAGGAGAGGGCCCGGCTGGGTGGTGGAGTCGTTCCCACTTGGAAAACCCGCCCACAATGAGGGGGGTTTAAATAGGGGATGGGTAGGTCGGTTAGGGCTGGGTTGTGGGTAGTGGTTAGGTGGTTTAGGTAGGGTAGTATGTAGATAAGGTGGGCTGGATGGGGTTGGGCCAGATATTTTAAAACTAGGTGTTTGGGAAAATCGTGGGCTAAGGGTGGTTTAGGGCTAGGTTAGGTGGTTGGGTTTTAGGGTGAGGTTTAGTGAGCTAGGTTAGGTGGTTTAGGCTAGGTTTAGGCTAGGATTAGGGAAATTAATCTAGGTTTAGGGAAGGATTAGGGGAGTGGGTTAGGTGATTAGGTCGGGATTAGGCCGGGATTAGGGAAGTGGGTTAGGTGATTAGGTTCAGATTAGGGGTGGATTAGGGGTTTAGGCTAGGTTTAGGCATTTTGGGTTAGGTTTAGGTGAAGGAGCTCCCTTAGCATGGCCCATAGACCTTGATCACCCCATGTTGGTGCAGCCCTAGGTTAGGTTTTAGCTAATTACAAGCTTAAACCCACTCAATTAGGCTAACCCACATGATTAACCCAAACTTGACACACAAGTCAAGCTTAATACAACACTCTTGATATTTATCACCCCCACTCTCTCTCATGCCCAATATCCCACGTGAATTTCAAGTGGGCCCCACCTCCATTTATGAGAAGGTGATGTGGGCCATGGATATGGATATTGGATTGGATCTCTGGATCCAAATCCAAATCCAAGTCCACATATGGGTTTGGATTGGAATCTGGATATATATGGTCCAGATCCAATCCAAACTGAACTCTGACTCCTTCGAGCTGGGTTCGAGACGGACGATTTGTGCGGGGCCTGACAGCATCAGTACTCTGTCTGCGTTGGGTCTTCGCCAACATAGTCGTCCGCCTCCGTTTCTGCCTTCCGGAGATGACTTCAAATGCTTTTTTGATAAGAACAGGGTCTTGGACGTTCGAGATCCTGGGATGTGAATCAGATGCAAGAGTTGCTGTGCCGAGCTCGACAGGTGCTCCGGTTCCGGGCTCTTCTTGGCTCTCCTGGTCCTGTCTTGATCAGGCCAAGCCACTTCGGGGTTTCAAAACATGTTTTAAAAGGGTTTTCAAAAGCTATATTATATGTTTTTGAAAGATAAAGTTTAAAACACATATACAGGGTTTGTTTGGAAGGCTCCTGGGTTTCCAAACTCAAAAATGGCCCTTTGGGGCTGCTTGTATAAAACCAGATTTGTTTAAGAAATTCGTGGGATTTCGGGGTGTTTACAATGGTATGGGAGCCCTAGGTCTCACTTGCAACTTTTCTTGCGTCGAGCCCATAAGAAGAAAAAGGACTCGATGAAATGGGTGTATTGGTTCCCTTTATCCCTTAAAGGCACAGCTGCCAAATGGCTGGCTTCCTAAGATTTAAGCCAGTTCTCTACTTTTGAAGAGTTAGTGAACTGCTTCATGCAAAGATTTGCACATAACGTAGAAGTCACTGTAAACACCCCGAAATCCCAAGAATTCCTCGAAACAATCTGGTTTTGTAAAAGCAGCCCCAAAGGGCTATTTTGAGTCTGAAAACCCAGGAGCCTTTCAGTTTGGATTGGATCTGGACCATATATATCCAGATCCCAATCCAAACCCATGTATGGACTTGGACTTGGATTTGGATTCAAAAATCCAATCCAATATCCATATCCATGGCCCACATCACCTTCTCATAAATGGAGGTGGGGCCCACTTGAATTTCACGTGGGATTATGGGCATGAGAGAGAGTGGGGGTGGATAAGATCAAGTGTGTGTTGTAATTAAGCTTGACTTGTGTGTCAAGTTTGGGGTTAATCATGTGGGTTAGCCTAATTAGGTGGGTTTAAGCTTGTAATTAGCCAAAACCTAACCTAGGGCTGCACCAACATGATGTGGTTAAGGTCTATGTGCCATGCAAAGGGAGCTCCTTCACCTAAACCTAACCAAAAATACCTAATCCTAGCCTTCCACCCTAATCTGCCCCTAATCTGAGCCTAATCACCTAACCTACTTCCCTAATCCCAGCCTAATCCCAACCTAATCACCTAACCCACTTCCCTAATCCTTCCCTAAACCTAGGTTAATTTCCCTAAACCTAGCCTAATCCTAGCCTAATCACCTAACCTAGCTCACTAAACCTCACCCTAGAACCAACCCACCTAACCAAAACCCTAAACCCCTAAACCACCCTTAGCCCACAACCTACCCAAACCACTTGTATTTAAAATATCTGGCCCTCCCCTTTCTAGCCCACCTTATCATCATACCACCCTACCTAAACCACTACCCCAAACCCAGCCCTAACCGACCTAACCCAGCCCTATATAAACCCCTCCCTTGGGGGCGGGTTTCATCATCTAGCAGCCCACCCATTCCCAGTCGGGTCCTCCATTTCCCTAGCTCAGCCGAATCTCCACCTGCTCCACATCCCGCCACCACCTGCTCCACATCCCACCACCACCTGCACCACTTCCCCAACTCAGCCGAACGCCACCATCACCACCATCATCCGGTTGATCCCTTTCTACCCGCCACCATCTCTTCACCCGGTAAGTCCCCTACATCCTACCTTACTACTTCTTCACTCCCTCTCCACTCTCAGCCACCTAATCCACTCCCCTATCACCCTAACCAGCCCTTCCACTTGCTGCCACCAGCCCCACTCAGCTGAACCCATAGCACCCTAACTACCCGCCACCACCTAGACCTTTAGCTCCACTCGGCCACCCTATCCGACTCCCTAAAACCTGCCCATATCATCCCAATACACCTACTACAACCACTACCACCTGGCCCCATCTCCTAGCTAGTTCCCCTACCTTACATCACTCTTAGCCACCCCAACAATCCGCCACCACTGAACTCCCCCAGTCGGCCACTCCAACCGACTGTCATCCCCTTCATTCGGCCAGCCACCCGCCAGCCATCACCATCTCCTAGCTAGTTCCTTCTTCTTAGTGCCATGCTCCCTTAGCGACCCTACTTAGGTCCTTTAACCCAACACACTAAAACCAGCCCTTCCTTAACAACCGGCCATCTTCAAGGCGCTCTTCCGCGCATCAAGGACACTCGGCCAGCACCTCCCCTTGTCGTTCAACCTCGCGGAGCTCCCTTTTGCAGCCCAAGGCGAAGGCCAAGCCCACGCTCAAGCAAGGCATCTTCAGACCAGCTATTAGTAAGTGCCTAAATCGGTCTTTAGTTGTATACTTGCTTGAGATTCAATTCGATACGGGGTTGTAATAACGGAGCATAGTCTCTCCCCACTTGTAATAACGTGGCTTGGCACACCCACACACGTGCACTCTCTTAGTTGTGCACAATTTTGAACACACACGGGCCTAATCAGCCCCTAATACATAAATATATACATATACTTTAATTTTGTAGGGTTTTGCTTAAGTTGAGTGTGTTGTCTTTCAATTCAAGCACTCACACACATTGAGCCTTCACTCTTATTTGAAAGACCCAAGTAAGGGCCGACCTATACTATTTGGGTTTTCATTTCATGTCGTGTGTGTAAGTCTTTCAATTCAAGTACTCACACACATTCAGCCTTCGCTCTTATTTGAAAGACCCAAGTAAGGGCCGTGTTATACTATTTGGGCTTTCATTTCATGTCGTGTGTGTTGTCTTTCAATTCAAGCACTCACACATATTGAGCCTTCGCTCTTATTTGAAGGACCCAAGTAAGGGCCGACCTATACTATTTGGGTTTAATTTCATGTTGTGTGCGTAGTACTTCAATTCAAGCACTCACACACATTGAGCTTTCGCTCTTATTCCCAAGACCTTAGTCAAGGCCATACGGTAAGTTATATTTGGGTTTAATTTCATGTCGTGTGTGTAAGTCTTTCAATTCAAGCACGCACCCACATTGAGCCTTCGCTCTTATTTGCAAGACCCGAGTATGGGCCCATATACCTACTCTATATACATATCTCCCTTCGGCATTTACTTTACAAGTCATTTCCCTTCTGTTATTTCCCTTCGGTTATTTCCCTTCAGCATTGTCTTTACATTCGGGTTTTCCCTTTGGAGTAGCGTGAGTTTGCATTGTATCTATGCCATACCACGAGGTAGGACGCATATTGCATCAAAGCAAGCCCCGCTCGAATTCGCCCATGTAGTGGAGTGTTCATAACACACAAACTAGGTGGCCCATAAAGGGATAAAAGGAAAGACTTAGGCACGTGCAAATCCACGTGATCTAAAATCTGCAATCGTATCTAAAAGACCCAAATTAGACACCTCGAACTGCTACGTAGGCTTTCTATCCCAAAAACTCAATTTTTGGAAAGCGTACAGACTGACCCTTGCGCATCGGTGCAAGAAGGTCTGCGACGACAAGAGATCACTTGCTCACAGTCACCACGATTAGAAGTCAGTTTAAAAATATCTTCGCTAGCTTAGGTAAGCTAGCTGGCACGCCCTGCTTACATAAATAGGCCTTAGACGCACGAGAGGATCCACTCCAAGCCTAGAAAAGGCGGGGAGGCGTGGGGATGTTTTGCGCATCTACAGAGATTGGCACGCCCGGTGGGACGTGAGCCTTTCAAAAATCGAGTTTTAAGGTAGAAGTTTTGCGAAAATTTTGTAAAAAGGTGTCATTTTAACTTATTTTCTTTGCTTGTACTTAGGACATTTTGAAAAAGCTTGAAAAGCATGTCAAAATCCAATCCAAGTGAAGTGTCGAGCCAAGGTTCATGCGCATCAAGTTCTCACTCTAGGAGGATTTTCTAAAACAAAATAAAACTAGATGAGATCGAGGACCTGAGAAGGGAGTTTGAGGCCAAAATCGATGCTCTCAGCCAAGAGGCTGAAGTAGGCGATTCGTGTTCATCAAACGGTGAACAAAGGCTTAAGAAAAAATCTGAAAAACCTCGCAAGCATAAAGAGGCCTCCGTAATGGAAGGCAACCAATACCACGAGTCCTTCACACAAAAGGACCGTAAAGCCCTACAGCAGTTGTTAAAAGGGCAGAATAAAGAGAAAAGAAGCTACGCCCTGTCTGATTTCCTTCCTATGGATTACGAAACAGACAGTGACGATGAAATACCGAACTTCCATCGATATGATGGCATGGGAGACCCTAGGTCTCACTTGCAGCTTTTCTCGCGTCGAGCCCATAAGAAGAAAAATGACTCGATGAAATGGGTGTATTTGTTTCCTTTATCCCTTAAAGGCA
Organism: Brasenia schreberi; assembly: GCA_036023115.1. Taxonomy (NCBI): domain Eukaryota; kingdom Viridiplantae; phylum Streptophyta; class Magnoliopsida; order Nymphaeales; family Cabombaceae; genus Brasenia; species Brasenia schreberi. The sequence continues at coordinate 2,228,975 of JAYKKT010000039.1, forward strand.
CAACTGCCAAATGGCTGGCTTCCTACGACTTAAGCCAGTTCACTACTTTTGAAGAGTTAGCGAACTGCTTCATGCAAAGATTTGCACACAACGTAGAAGTCACGCCGACTCTGAATACCTTAAGGGATACAAAGCAAGGCATGAACGAAGACGTACATGCCTTCATTATAAGATGGAGGTTGCTTTTGGGTCAAGTGCGAGAGCCCATATCCGAAGGATGCGCAGTCATACTCATCCTGGATAACTTTAAAAGCGAGTTAAAAACCCTTCTCTCGCTCCATGAGATCTCAACTTTCCATAAGTTGATAAAAAAGGCCTCCCTTTTCGAAACCAACTTGCGAAAAGGGACATACGATCACTTGTGGAAAGGAAGTGCCATTCCAAAAACCTGCTTGGAAAAGCCCATCACATACGGGCTACCCACGATGGACAAAGGGGCAAAGCCCCATAAAATCGCCAATGTCCGGGTGGATCCAGGCGTGGCAGGCACTTCCAAAAATTTTGAAAAGTTAGAAAATAAGAGGGAGCGAAACTTTCAAAAACTGGTTGAAAAACGAGAGTACACTCCACTGGGGCAACCTGTGTCGGAGGTCCTAGACCTCCTACTTGCCCAGGGCATGATAGAACTCCCTGAAATCCCTGAAGAAGTTACTTCCAAAGGGGGGTATTTAAACCGATTTTGTAAGTATCATCGGCTCAAAGGCCATGATACCAAACGCTGCTTCTCCCTCTTAAATAAAATTGAGAACTTGATAGCAGAAGGCCGGCTCCAGGTCACTGCGGAACCTGAGCCACCTCAAGCTATCTTCAACGAACCCTTTCCCAAGCACGCCCGTGGCAGTGGGAAAGGAAATGAGGTATGTACCCTCACCATTTCCAAGGAACTAGCGCAAAAACCAGAGTCTGGTCGACCCACTTGTGCGCCCATTCTTGTACTATACAGGAAGCCTGCCCAAGTCGTCATTCGGGGACCACCAAAAGTGGAATCCCCGGTAAAACCAGTTTTGAAAACCCAAGGTTCTCCTCAGCTCATCCTTAGAGCCAAAATTAGCGCAAACCCTAGGCTGGTCGTGGGGGAAGTCACTAGATCCGGGAGGATCTATCAACCCCCGCACCTTCAAGGTGCTCAAAAGGTGGTCAGTGTGCTTGGCCCCTCAAAAGCATGTATCCCTAGTGTTCTGCCAAAAGCAGATAAGGACAAAGTCATCCTAAATCCTTATGACTTCGAAAACCACCTTTCAAAGATTCCTATTCACATGTCTATCTTAGAGCTTATACAAACCTCGCCTAGGCATAGACTTGTATTAGAGAAAATTCTAGAAAGGGCCATGGTTGATTCGAACATAAGTCCGAAATCCTTGTCTGCCCAAGTGGCTTTATTAGGAGCAAAATCGCCTATCACTTTCTCGGAAGATGATGTAGATAGACCCTACGAAACCCATAACCAGGCCCTGCTGTAGACATGAAAATTCTCATTTCAAAGTTTATGAGACAAACTTGAAATGAAACTTTCTACACCTACGCTTGCGTGAGCGTGCCAGCTAGTTCAAAACTAGCAAATGTTTGTAAGACTTCTAGGCGATTGTGTACAAGCGGGATCTTTTCACTCACACCTTCTTTTCCGATGCTCAAGGGTCAGTGTTGAGCGCTTAGGAATTTCATTTTACAGCAAACATGACTCCCTTTTACATAAACAAGTGTCTTTGAAAAATTTGTTGAACTTGTGCACTAGGATTCAATACTTGGAAAAACATAAGTTGCTGAAAACAGAGAATTATGTTTTTAGAGCTATTTTCTAGGGGAGTTTTTAAGGCGTTACAAACTTCCAAAAATTATCAAAATTTTACCAGATGAAGATGGTAGTGTGGAGAGACTGTAGCCTTTTTCAAATATGCATTTGGAGCAGTATTGAATTAGAAACAAATAATCAACTCAGACCACCTCACTGACTCGGAACAGTTCTGTTTCAGAAATACAGAAACTCAAAAATGAGTCTGTATCTCTCTGCTCAGAACTCCAATTTTGATGATTTTGATATTGCTGGAAAGCTATGGATGTTATCTTTCCAATGCATTAAAAATCAACCAATTTGGACTCCTGTGGACAGAGATATGATACTTTTACCCAACCTCTGTTTCAAGAAATCCGACTGTGTAGACAATGGTGCAGAAATCTGGTCGTTCTTAATATGCTTTTATTACGTGGCTGAGTGGCCCTAAAATCTTGCCAATTTTGTACAGAGTGTCCAAATGTGTGTGGAATCAGTGTGCCAAATTTTGAGACAATCGTAGCAAGCATCACAAAATTAAAATTATAGAAACAGACATATGTAGAGATGCTGAAATCCGGTTTTCTATTTTATAAATGTAATGATGCATAACCCACACGAAATTAAAATGCAACAACCCTTAAAGCAAATTTGCTGGAATATAAATGAATGAAAAGTACTTTATAGCTTAGACATAGAGGGGGTTAGAAGTATAGAGGGTATATAGCATATAGGAAGGAAGAAGTATTAAAGCAAACACTTGGTGTGCATGTGGGTGTATAGTGTTTCATCCACGAAATTGAAATGGCAGCAAAGCTAGATTATTACAACTCAGGGGGAGATGAAACTCCATTAATACAACCCCATTTAATGAATTGAATGGAAGAGAATGAAACTTAGATTAAGTAAGAAAGGTCTTACACGAGTTTTGGATGGTGAAGGACCGGGTTTCAATGATAAAGCCGGCCTTCCTCTTGATGGCCTCCTTCTCAACTCCAAAAGCTCTCACCTAGCTTCCCCTTCTTCCCCCACACTAGAAGACGTCCCTCATTGCTGAAAATTTCTGCACCTAGTCTAGCAAACACCACCCAAGGTCTCTCTCTTCTCTCTCTTCTCTCTCCAATCTCCAAGTTATGGAACCCGCCCCCCCCCCTCTTAGCCTTTTTATAGGCAAAGGGGGGGCTGGTTCTAGGGGTTTCTTGTGGGGCGGGTTGGAGCTTTTGCTTGGTGGATTTGATCCACTCTAAACCGGCTTCTTGTAGTTCCTCATTGAGTCGTTTTGGACCAGCCCATGTGGGCTGGTCTAGGTGCCATGGCTTGGTGCAGCCCTAGAGCATGCGGTTGGTTTTAAACAACCTTACAATGTGTAACATGTTTTGTTTGGGCTGATTTCTTTAAACTTCGACCCACTTGAATTCGCTTCTTTCTTTGATTTGGCTCCCACCTTTTGCTTTTGAGTTCCACTTGAAATCTTCTTGAATTGAATGAGCTTGTTACCATGGCCTCGAGTCTTGGTTCCAAGTTCGCCCCATCTTGATCGGACAAACTTGGATTTGATCGGTCTTGACCTTCCATTTGGATAAGTTGTTGAATTTGAACTTGATATGCTTCAATCTTCTCCGCTTTTGGGAATCAATCTGAATCTGATTTAACTTGATCTGTATCTTGATACACTTTATCTTCTTTCCGAGAATCGAGGCCTGGATTGGGTCTTCACCTGCTTCGAAACTCATGGGCTATTTGGATTTAAAACCTTTATTTTGAAATATTCTCCCAGAAGGTCTAAACTTTAAAATTTGGGGATTTTGAATCTAAAGGTTCATAAAGGCTTTAAATTGGCCTTCAAAATTTAGGAGTTTTTGAAAATACTTGAAAAAATTTCGGGTGTTTACAGATGCCCCTCTTTGGCATTAATCCAACTGTGTTTGGATAATGTCAAAGAAGAAAACACCCTTTTACTCTTCTTTCCGAACCTTTCTCAAGAGCATGGATCATCCGAGTGTCTAACTTTTAAAAATAAGTAAGAGGGGATTTAGAGCCAAAGGGGACTCAATCTGCTATGACCTTGGTCCTAATATCGATCATGTACTCGATGGTTTGAAATGCATGCATGGGCATGTATGAAGGGTGTGAGTGATATGCACACGATGATTCTTTTAGAGACTCTTAACATGCAAGGATCGAACTTGGGAGGCTTGTGAAGGTCGACTGCCCCAAGTGATCATGGCCCTTATGTGGCTTGATGTTTTCATGTTTTCACTACTTTCCAAAAGAAAGGGGAAATCCTTTTTAGCTTCAATCACAAGGATTTTCAGCTTCTTGTATTTCCCTTTACTCGGGTCATAATACCTACTACTTGGTAGAGATTTTTATAGGAAAACTAGGAAACATTGCAAAACTCTCCTACTTACACAACAAAGTCTAATTCTCAAACAAAATAAGATTCAAATGAATAAATCCTATTCCTACTTTAGGATTTTCCTAGATAAAACCTTTCTCCACTAGGATAAGTCGTAGGATAGGGAAAGAATTACCACGGTCCCTTCTGGAGCGTCCCGTGGTTTAAGGCCAAGAAGGGGAAAATTTGCTCTTTTTGAGCTTTTGGCAATTTTTTTTTTCTTCTTTTTTTTTTCATAAAGGGCCTCCCTTTTTCTTTTTGGAGGATTTTGCTTTTTCCTCTTTCTTTTCCAATCAAAGCACTCTTTTCTGCTTTGCTTTTCTTTTTCATTTGAAGATAAATTTTTGGAGGGATATCCTCTTTTCTATTTTGCCAAATTTTCCTTTTTGGGAAGGAGAAGCGAAATGGGGAGAGACTTATCCCAATGGTTTACTCGATTCATCTAAGATCACCCTATTTTGAAATAGCATATACCATTTGGAAATACTTTGCTATTTTGAACAAGGCTCGATTTTGTAAGATGGGGACTTTTGAAATACAACCCATAAATTTTGAAAACTCTACCTTTCATAAGACCCTATTTCCCTTGTTTAGGGTCACACGATCCACCTTGATCCTTCTTCAAGAAGTTCAAAGGAGTTCCCATTCAAAATATTTTCAAAAGAGAGTAGACCCTATACATGATATCTTTTCAAATGTTGAGCATTTATAGGGTCTACCAAGTTCCTACCATCAACATCAACCAACCAATAAGCATTGTTAGTGGTGGTTCCACGCACGACATAAGGACCATCCCACTTGGGCCGCCACTTTCCAAGGGAGTGTGGGCCTCGGTGGTGAATGGTTTTTAGCACTAGGTCTCCCACTTTGAAGTGGCGAGCCTTCATGTGCTTCTCGTAGTGTCGGGCTACTCTTTGCCTATATGCATGTGCATGATCCATAGCAAGTAGCCTCTTTTCATCCAACAAGTCAAGTTCGACTATTCTAGCATGTTGTAGGGTTTCTAATGGAATATCTAATGCAAGTGATGTATGAAATGAATGAAGCTTGGTATGAATGGGGAGTATGGCACTCGTGTCATAGACTAACTTGAATGGGGTGGCATTTGTTGGGGTTCGAATGGAAGTTCTATAAGCCCACAAGGCTTCGTCGAGCTTCTCATGCCATGTCCTACCTTTTTCTATGGTTTTCTCAATGATGCTTATGAGGGTTTTGTTTGTGGCTTCGGCTTGGCCGTTGCCTTGAGGGTAGTAGGGCGATGAGAAGTGTTGAGTCATGCCATATGTGACACATAATTTTTCCATCTTCTCATTCTTGAATGGGGTGCCATTATCGGACACTAGGTCTTTTGGTACTCCAAATCGGGCCAAGATATTTCTCTTAATGAATGTCACTACATGTTGTCCTTGGACATTGGCCAGGGAGGTAGCTTCAACCCATTTAGAGAAATATTCGGTGGCCGCTAGGATGAACCTATGTCTATTGGATGCACTGGGGGATATGGGTCCTACAATGTCGAACGCCCACATGGCAAAAGGCCAAGGGCTTACGATGGAATGCAAAGTGGATGATGGGGTGTGAATGATATGCCCATGTATTTGACATTGATGACATTTCCTAACATGATCATGGCAATCCTGTCTTAGGGTGGACCAAAAATACCCAGCTCTAAGTATCTTCATGGCCATCATATTTGCATTAACATGGCCTCCACACTCTCCATCGTGGAACTCGTGCATTATGGTCCTAGCCTCTTCAAGGTCTACACATCGCAACAAGATGCCCGTAAAACTTTTCTTATAAAGCACCCCTCCCAAAATTACATACCGGGTTGAAAATTTTCTAATAAAAGCTTGATCTTTTGCAGAAGCATATTCAGGAAATCCTCCGTTTTCTAAAAAGTTTTTAATGTCTGTAGACATGATTTTATTTCAAATCGTGGGATCCGAAATCAAACCCTCGAACTACGTCAGGTTGCGCAAGCGTGCCAGTTAGTTTATCAAAACTAACAAATTCTGATTTTCTGACTTCTAAGAACGATTGTGGACAAGTGAGATCTTTTCGACTTAGGCCTTCTTGAACCGGCGCTCAAGGGTCAGCCTAGACGCTTGAAATTTGTTTGAATCCGTTAATTCGAGAAAGGAAAAACCAGATTTTTCAATAGTTAAAGATTTGTGTTTAAGTTCTTGATTTCTGAAAATTTTCAGATTCTGAAAGTTGTAGAATATGTTCAGTTCCAAAGACCTATTCTTCGAATTTTTAAAAATACTTCTGATTCTCCAAAAATTCTAAAACTTTTACAGAATAGAGACACGTGTGTGTAGAATCAGAATATATTTTTATTTTATAATTTTTTCTTTATTTTCTGAGAATTAAATACAGAATCAGAAACTGTTATAAAATTCGGAACAACCCTGTTTCTGTGAATCAGAAGCTCAGAAAAACAACAATATCTCAGCACTCAGTCATCCAATTTCGATAAAATTTATTGTGTTAGAAAGATACGGATGTTAGGTTTCCAAAGAATCAAATTTCATCCAATTTCATTCAGTGGTTGAAGAGATATGGGCAAAAGAACAGAGGTATGTTACTGAACGTTCTGTTTCTGTAAAACGCAATATGGATTTTGTATAAACTTCACGGATCTAATTGGCTAGGTAACAGTTCATAAAAATTCCTCAAAATTTTATCTAAGAACGTCTGATATGTCTAGATTATTAATGCAAAATTTTGAAGCAATTGGCTAATCCGTTTGTCTATAAAAATTCCGTGATCAGACGCGTGTGCACGGACAGTTTCAGAAACCAAGTTTGCAGAAAATTTCAGAAAGTTCCTAACGTGATTCTAAAATGAAATTCAACCTGTATCAGTCCTAATGATGCATGGAAATCATCTAAACATGGATTTTAATTCCGTTCATGAAGGAATCATGCATGTTTGTATCGAATCATGAATAGAATAGTGTTTAGTAGTCGTCGAGCATTTACTCGTTACCATGGCCTAGTGGAGCTACCTACGCTGCATTTGTGAAATTCCCCTGTATCTCACTCTGGTTGTAGTGAACAGCAACGCACAATTCACACCGCGCGGGTGTAATTCGCTCCCAAGCAACGATAGCCTTGCGCAGAGACGCGATACGTTTTGACAAATGCATCTCTTCCTTTCTTCTTGTATATAAGTAACTATTGGCCGCCGCGCATTTTACTTTGGTGAAAGAGTGAAGCTCTTGGTAATGGAAATAAGGTTAGCATTAATTTTCTTTCTTGTGCTTAAATGATATATTTTATCAAGTGGTACAATATATATACGTATTATATTTTGTTTGCATCAATCGATTTAAAAAACCCTCGCTTGTAAAGTGGAGTTCTTGATAAAAGTTGTAGACAAAGATTTTAGCAAATGAAGTTAAGTGATCCCATTTATAAGTGAACATGGTGCTAGATAAGTTAAATTCTACATATTTACATAATAATCTTAAATGAACTTTGAATGTTGTATTTTCAATAGGAACCTCCATTTGTAGACAACAATTTGGACGTTTTAAAAAAAAATTAATATTGTCGCGTTTGATCAGAAGTGGATCTTAACCCATGATCTTTTATTTGTGACTAAGTTAATATCACTGATTAAATTGCTTGTGAAACAATATTTACCATTACGTCAAAAGAATCATATTATCTTTGCTCCCGAGGAACTTATGGATCGTATCTCTTTTACGAGAATTTAATCTTTAACATCATGGTAAATACAATTCTTTTAAAGTTCGCAAATTACATTTTAGTCCTTGTCGGTTGATTTACCCCTAAGTAATAACTTTACAGCTTGTACAATCTTTTTATATTAGTAAATAATATTTATATTTCATTTCTGTGGATGTTATATATAAATTTTCTACTCTTTAATTAGTTTCTTTCTTTCTTACTAACGTCCTCTATGATTCGACCTTAGTGGGGAAAACATTTATTGAACTTGAGATACACCCTTTGAAGTACTTGGAGGCGTTTGCAACTTTAACTTTTAATCGCATAGATCTTCTCTTCATACTTATTCAAATTGCATACAACATCGTTGAAGCAAAAATCAGGCTTGCCGATCTACTTTAACAATTTTCATATTTTCGAATTTGCAAAGCCCAATATCATACTTTACTTAGGACTCTTTATTCTTAAAATATTTCAACATTTTGAAAGTTTAGATTTGGGTCACCACTTTAGTTGTCGGCAGATTAATTTGCAACCTCTAACTTTTAACGCTACTAACCTTTTAGATATGGCATGAGCAATACTTTACACAAGCTACATGGGGCTTGACTTCTTACTAACTATCTCAACTTTTACTATCGGTTATCAATGTGTTTGCCTTACAACACTAACTTCTCCCGGTAATTTATCACAAGAAATTAACTTATTTAGTGGTTAGACTTCAATGCCTAACACGTAGATAACGTATGAGTCTTCGTGAATTCGACACAATGCACATATGATAAAAAGGAAAGTTTATACCAGGTGAAATTTTACCTTAATATTTATTTGGTGTGAATCCAATACCAGGATGCAACGCTTGTTAATGATTCCGCGAATGTGAACTTGCATACACTTCATATATGTTGTTAATCGGGGGTAAATAGACTATTTGGTATGGAAAAAGTTGAAGCTCATATGATAGTTGTTCCACGGCCATTTTATTCCTTGCACGAGGCTTATATTGAGGTAACACTAACGGTCGATTGTGTACGTTAAAGGGTTGTATGTGCTGTGCTAGAAGTGAGACTAATGTGCATATAAGCCATCACCATAGAGGTGGCAAGGTTGATTACAAGCCCTTTTTACAACGTGTAGTTACAAAGTCGCTTTGACTTTCAACAGCTATATGGCGGGTGAGGACGAAGATGCAGAAAGAAAGTACAACTGATTTACTACAAGACTACTCCAAATGATCAACTGATTGAATCTATATGAGTGGACATTCGCAGCAAATAACACTAGATATCATGGCTTCATCTGACCAGGCGCATTAGATAACAAGTGGATATCGCGCAACTTGCGATAAGCTTGTTTCCTCGGTAGGATGGCTAATCATAAAATTTGTCATAGTGGAAGAGCCTCGGTGACCACTCTGGAGATATTTAATCTGGATTATTTTGCCATGGACACTCTGCCAACCTAATGGATATTAATCTTGATTTCCAGTTCATGTCGCCGAATAATAACGTTCACGGGTGTTAGGATAATAACTTTGTACAATGGATACTCATAAAACCTTCGTAGCAGATACCTTACTCATGCGGTGTGCGCTCCAACTTCTTCAAGCTTTACAAGGCCTTGATCGACCTTTTGCAATCAAGGCACTCCACCAATAATGCGACTTTGGGATGGGAACCACTTTATCTGGTTTGAGCTCGACCTTCTGAGGATACAGGCACCATAAGGATCTAGGGGTGATGGCAGTACGTATTTTCATGGCGCTAGTGAAGTTTGATGTTTGCGCGAATCTTTGAAAGTGGACTACGAAAGTCTAAGTGGATTAACACCCCAAATTGCGAGAGAGCGCGGTGGAGTTTGCACAGAAATTTGTGATGGATACTACTTTGTGTTTTCAATGAAATAGTGGAGAGAAAAATAATGGACTGCGGCGGCGCGAAAAAACTATTTGCGTGAGGTGCGTGCGTGTGAGGTTGCTCTGGTCATTGAGAGTAATGCGTGGGGTGAAATTCTTGTACGGCGGAAAGAAGCGGGGGATCTTGGTTATGGACAGATATGGTGGCGAGCAACCATGAGAAAGCGGTGGTGAGTGGGCGGTAATTTTAAAAAAAATAATTCGAAGATGAGGGTGATAAGATAGGATGGTTTATGCGCGATCATCAAGATTTGTTTTTGCGTATGCGGGAGGATAAGCGACAGCGTATAGATGAGAGGTTGCGGCGGAAGTTATGAAGGAGGCAGAGATGGGGGAAAAGGAGGCGGAATTTCCAATTCGACGCAAAAGGGCAGAATAAAGAGCGCGGAATCGACAGGGTTCCTGTGCGTATTTGGGAAAGAGCAAATGCGCTTGCAGGCGCACGCATCGGCGCAAATATAGCGCAAACTTTTCTTTTGAGAATAAGGTGCATGCATCATCACTAATTTCATTTGCACCTATGCGACACACATAAGCTACACTGATTTATGCACGGCTGCTGCGGCGGCGGCGGCGCATAGAAGGCGGTCGGCTCTAAACCTTATAGAAGAATGAAAAGATCAATGATAACGTAACTCAATCAAAAAAATAGATTTTTGAATGCGGCGCGGCGGCGGCGGCGGCGGCTTGACGGCGGCGACGAGAATGTATGGACGAATCGGCGGCGGCGCGCTTTTGGAGAAAGCGCGCCAAAAAAATAATAATTTTGCGGCGCGCGCGGCGGCGCAGCTTTAATTTTTTTTTATTAAAATGAAAAAAAAAAAAAAAATAAAAAAAGTCGGCTGTTAAATTAAAAAAAAAAAACATACAAATAAAAAAAAATATAATCGGTAATTGACAGCGCGGCGGCGCGCGGCGGCAATACGCTCAAATATTTGGATTTTAAAAAAAAAACCGATATATCTTTGATTTTTATAATAAAAAAAAAAAAAGCGGCGCGGCATCTTTTTTCAAAAAAAAAATTAAAAATGTATCATAAAATAATAGAGCAAAGACTAATATATTCAAAAACATGCGCAAAGTAGTATGGGCATCTTTTTTATAATTTACTTTGCGGCGGCAACTATTCTTGTTAAATGAGAGAATCAAAAAAAAAAAAAAAAACAAAAAAAAAAAAAAAAATAAAAAAAAAATCTTGCGGCGCCCACGATTATTGCAATGTTAAAAAAAGAATTTTTTTATTGATAAAATGGCGGCAAAAAAAAACAATGCGCAAAAAATCGGCGGCGGCGGCTTTCTTTTTTTTTTTTTTTTTGGCGGCAAACTTTCGAATTTTATATCTGATCGGCTTAGTATTTGTTAAAATCCATTCGGCGGCGGCAAACTCTGTATAGCGGCCGTACGTCTTTTTTTTTTTCGTTTCGTCTTTTTTGCGATGCTAAATGTCTGTTGAGCGGCGAATGTTTTTTTTTCCGTCAGCGCGAGGATGTAGTATTTGCTAAGTGGAAATGTCAATTTTAAGTCGAGTGGCGGATACGATATTATATAATTCAATTTGAATGCTTTTTTGTTAAAACAGTTATGGCGCGCTAACGGTGATCAGTAAATTCGATTTTTTTTTTTTTTTTTTTTTTTTTTTTTTTTTTTTTTTTTTTTTTTTTTTTTTTTTTTTTTTTTTTTTTTTTTTTTTTTTTTTTTTTTTTTTTTTTTTTTTTTTTTGCACAAAAAAAAAAAAAACGCTGCAAAAAAAAACTTTTTTTTTTTTTTTTTTTTTTTTTTTTTTTTTTTTTTTTTTTTTTTTTTTTTTTTTTTTTTTTTTTTTTTTTTTTTTTTTTTTTTTTTTTTTTTTTTTTTTTTTTTTTTTTGGTGATGCAACACCCGATTTCAATGACGGTCCGCTTGTGTTTTAGGCTCCTAAAGAACTCAAGGAAGGTAAGCCTACAACCGAAATTTGTCTCAAGTAGAACTTTGAATAGTGCACAAATGAATTTTTTTTTTACTGAAAAGAACTTTTTTCATTTGTAATTTTTGCATTGGATAAATTTTGAGAAGATTTAATATGGTACATCCTTGTTGTGATTGTGGCTTGATCATCTTGCTGTCCGATATTCAATGTCCGTAAACCGGGATGCCAAACCTCGATTGAGTACGGTGGATCTTGTTGCTTCCCCATCCAATTTAACATCACAATGGCAAAGACGGCAAAGGAGGTAGGAAATGTTGAGCTATCGATTTGTCAAGACCGTAACGCCTTGCTACGGCCCTTGAAGAGATTATCCACACTACTCAGTAAGTTCTTTCCGCCGCATGAACTTTTATTTTAGAACGTTGCCTCAGAGTCAAATAAGATATTGGTCTTAGAATGACTCCTTACTCTCACTCCATTCTAACGAAGAATATTTTATCTTCTAGCAATACGCGTAAGATGCACTATCCTCGGTGGATACGACATCGCGTGCTGCAAAAAGTCCATGATTGCACACTTGTGAACAAACTTTCATTCTTGGGATGCCTTGTCCTTTTTCAAAAATTGTCACTTTTACCGATCTTTCAGCATGTATATGGGACAAATGACCTTAACAATTCACCGCCTAAACTAACCTTTGCTTCATTATCCAACATATCTTCTCATTGGGATGCCATGTGGACATTAACAATCTCACTTCTTCACACTACTATATAGACTTTTGTTAGAAAATCTTAGAGGAGAGAGAAGGAAACATTATTGGCCTTAGATTTGAGAGAATGACGGTTATACTTTTGCAAAAGTTGAAGAAAGTCGTCTAAAAATGGGGGTCCATTTCTAAAAACAACCGACTGCGAGAGTCACTAGAGAATGCTATATCATTGTCATTGAAATTTTTGATTGTTGAGGAATACGTAGAACCCAACAACTCGATGTTCCGTATCATGGCTGGTCTTGGATTTGTGTACATCCTTAAGTTGCAGTTGACCTATGTCCTGAAAATGGATTAAAGGCAATTAATGTCGGCCTGATGGACCTACAAGATACACGCTGTTCTAAAATTTTAAAAGAAAATGCGCTCCTGTATCTCATAATTTTCTAAGGAGAGGGTGCGGGAGCTAGAATCGGTTATAAGCAAAACTTTTTGCAATAAACCAATTTCCGCAATCTTTAATGCAAAGAAATAATGCATTACCCACAAATATTAGCAAGGCCACTTATAATCCTCGGACAAGTACCGACAAGATTGAATTAGCAAATAGGGAGATTGTCGCAAATTTTTGGAAAAAATGGTTGACCTCAAATCGTAGATTGGTCTCCGATAGAGTAGTGCACTTTGGCACTACCGTACCTCATTTGTCGTACACATCTTTGGCCTTTTTTTTTTTTATTCGGTTAGTTGCGATGAAAGACCTTGTCGTTTGAATATCATACATTGGAGAATGTCATGCATAAATTTGAGCCATGAACGAAAACTTGAAACTTATTTCTTCAAATGCATGGAATGAAAGTGACATGATTTATTTTTTTTTTATATGAACTATGAGGAATTAGAATGCTAAATGATGCCATATGCATGAAACTCAAGGTATAAAGCTATGAACAGCTGCCTTCATCGACATTTATCAATTTATCAGATTATTTTTTTTGAAATTGCTCAAGGATTACGCTTTATGAATTCTCGCATTCATTTATTATTTTTTAAAGAAATGCTTGAGATCTGTCAGTGAAATGCATGATTGGTCCTTTTTTTTGAATGCTAGGAATGCATGTTTATTCTTTATGCAACGCCATAGACATTGAGAATGCCTAGGAATTGTATTGTATGCTAGGATGTAATGGACATGAGGAGCTTATAGGCCATGTTATGAGACATCGGAGATTTTGTTGAGGTTGAATGCATAAGCATCTTTGTGAAAATGCACTTGTTATGAGTAGAATTTATTTTAATTTTTATGTATTCTTTCTTTTGCGGTTCTTTGTGTGTTCCGGTTGCAAGAATGGCGGATCGATATAAAGAGAATTGACTCTCAGAAAAATACAGTTTGTCCTTTCAGCGCCCTTCCCATAGGGAAGCTGATTTCTTCTGACTGAAAATGGATGTCATTCTCTCGAATCTTAAGAAAGAAAATATTTTCCGAGACAAGGCTAACTCTCTAACAAAAATCTATGAAGCTACTGTTGTGAGAGGCGAGATTGTTAATGTATAAAGGGCAAGGTCCCGAGATCAGATATCACATTTGGATAATCGAAGCAAGTAGTTCGGATAAGCGGGTGAACCTCTCAATATAAATTCTGTCCGTATATCTGGTCTAATGGTAACAAAGTTCGAGTGGTGTCTCAACAAATGTCAAGTGAGCATAAGAGCCCAAAAGAATAACAAAAGCCGACCCCTCCTACAAGTCTGCGATGGAATTGTACAACACTGCGATAGAGCCCAAAAGTGTGGTGTTGATGCTGATGTGAGGAGCATGCTAAAATGCTTCGTGGGAATGAAGTGAGGTAAGTCGTTAAAAGATAATAACTTACCCCAACCTCGTTGAGGCCGTATTCTTGTGGGTACAATAACCGAGCAGCAATCATCTATTCTTGGGTGTCAACAATCTTATGCACAAGGGCCCGAGCAAGTACAAGCGTTATAGTACTTGGTATATCGTGTCAAAATAAACACAGGGATAACGCCATCGTATATTTACATAAGAACAATTGGAAAATGAAATCCATCTCGACAAACATAGAAGCGTAAAAAGCGCGTAAAATGAGCGATGAAATGAGGATTATTAGACAATAGTCCAGACTTGACTAACAACGACAGTTTGACATCTCCATATATCCCCGCTGGAGTCGCCATCCGTCGCGATGCAAAAAAAATCGCTACGTGGAACAAAGAACAAAAAATCGGATTTTAGAAATATGAAATAAAAAATGAAACTGGATTCGCCACTTGATGCTTTTATTAGAATTAGGAAAATTGGAAAACCGCGGTGAAAATGGTCTTTGGAACCAGATTGGATTCGAAGTCGGTTATGACTTAGGGGAAGGGTGAAAACTTAATCCCGGTTAAAGACTTCTAACGCAATCTGGTTCATATGACTAGACTGCTTAGATTAATGACGGCGCAAGCATTCCAGGTTTAACAATCTGAAGGATAGGCTATTTACGCTTTACAAAAGCATTATAACTATGAATGAGAAAAAGCGTCACGCGTGTTATGCGTTCTCGTGACAATGCCTGCAGTGGATCCTTTTGTGACAAAATGCCATGGGCTCATTCCTAGCGTATCCTCCCGTGTGCAAATTCGTGGTAGCTTTCAAAGTTACGTAGTTCTTATAAATAAGTGGCGTTGTAGCTCAATCCAAAATATGATTTTACCAATGGAGGAGAAGAATGCCCGGTTAGGTGACCGGAGTCTTGAAGGTCCATTCTGCACAGATTCCATGTATAGCCCTAGGCCGATACAATAAACTGCCTTATTTGATCCAAAAAGACAATGAAGATATGTAATCCATTTATTTATTATTCAATCGTCAGTCATTGTATGATCATTTGTTGAATTTTGGTTTAAAATGATTTTTTCGATCCCTTTTTGGAAAGCGGGATCGCCCAGGGTGCACGGAAGACTTAACAAGTACACACGATGGTTTTCATGAACTCAGATAAATAATAAAAACAAGCAAGATTAAAAATTTTTGAACATCTCAAATTTCAAACCACTCCAACCATGACTGACCTACCCATATATAGGTACTCATATATTTTATCCTTTTTTTACTCTCTTCCTTTTTTTTTATTTTTTCATTTCCTTTACTTTTCCTTTTTGCTTTTCATTAATCAATGCAACACAAGGACAGTGTAAGTGTATACCATATGGATGAACATCGTACAAGAATTACGTCCCTGAAACTTACACAATATCATTATTTTTGTGGGTCAAATTATGGGAAGGAGTGTTTTATTTATGTAGATCACGGCAATCATTCTTTAGTCGAACACTAGCTGAGAAAAATTCATTTAGTATATGGGGGAGGCGGCTTGATAGATTAATGAAGATTGTATCTTTGCTTCATTTAAGCGGGTTCTAAGGCACCCTTAACCCAATTGGTTTTGGGTGGTGGCTCAGGTGGTATGGATAGGCTATACCCTAAACCATGGCATCCTATATTTGGCATGGGTGTAATAGGCTCTAGTTTTCCTTGGCCTTGAACCCCTAATCCTTGGTAAGGAGTATATCCCATATTTAGCAACATCTTCCAAGGTTTTTTGAATTTTGAAAATATTTGATATAGAGGATGATTTTGGAAAGATGAATCATCTATGGCAGGTTTACTTATCCTAATGGTTCTTTTGGGAAGATGGAGGGATTTGGAAAGTTTTGACTCGCCTAAAATGCGAACTACTCTCGTTTTGGAAGGTTTAGCTATTTCAGGAAGGTTTATTTTGGCAGTTTCCCGATTGGTCTTTACTTCCTGGTTTGGCTCCCTTGATATACAAGGAAAGGTTTGTATTCCATTCAATTGGGGATGGTCTTCTCCAAAAACAACCACTACCCGATTTTTCCATGGGATTTTGAGGCATCTGTGGAAGGTGGATGGGACGGCTCTAAGACAGTGTATCCATGGTCTTCCTAATAATAGGTTGTAATGGGGATTTATATCCAAGACATGGAATAATCCCTCGTGAGGTATTTGTCCGACTTTCATGGGTAACTTTATGGAGCCTAAGGGGTTGGATGGGTTCCCATCATATCCTGTAATGGTTATGGGACTTGGTTCAAGCATAGAGGTAGAGATTCCTATTTGGAAAGCCACATGGAGGGGAAGGATATTAAGGCCTCCTCCTCCATCGACTAGGCATTTACTAATAGGGTAGCCGTTTAACATAACTTCTATATGGAGTGCTTGGTTATGGATCACATCATACTTTCCCAAATCATTCTCTGTGAATACAATGGAAGTTTTTGCAAAGACGGGAGAAACCAAGGTAGATAGGGATTCAGGGGATATCGTAGTGTCGACTCTAGTCTTCTCTAAAATCTCCTCTAGGACTCGTCTATGCTTGGGAGAAATTTTTATCAGTTCCAAGATAGACATGTTTATGGGGAGTTTAGAAAGATGCATTTCTAGGTCATAGGGGTTTATTACCACACCCTTTTTATCGACACCCTGGGATGAGTTTGGTGTGCATGCTTGTGGGGGGCCTGGTAGAACGACCACTCCCTTGCTTGTTTGTTTTGCTAAGTGTGGGGGTTGGTAGATCCTCCCGGATCTAGTCACTTCCTCTACACTATCCCTAGGGCTCGTTCCTATTTTGGCTCTAACTTGGTGTCTCGGGACACCTCGAATCACTACCAAGGCTCTAGCCGGGGGCGGGTTTCTAAATGCTCCTCGGATCACTATTGCTTGGGCATTTTTTATTTCGGGAAAGTGTGGTGTGTGAGGTGTGGGATGCACGATATGCACTGCATGATTAGAGTGTGATAGGGAGCATACCTCTTTTTCCTTTCCACTCGTACTGGCGTGGTTAGGGAAGGGTTCTTTAAAAATGGCCTGGGGTGACTCTGGCTCTTCAGACACGTGCAGCTTACCTTGCTCGATCAAATCCTCTATCCTATTCTTCAGGGTGTAGCAGTGTTGCGTATCATGGCCCTTGAGCCTATGATATTTACAAAACTTGTTTAAAAACTTTCCTTGGGGTGGTGCTCCTTCGGGAATCTCTGGGAGTGTTGTGAGACCTTGTGCCAATAGGATGTCTAGGACCTCCGTGAGTGGTTGTCCTAGGTTAGTGTACTCCCTTCTTTCAAATCTCTTTTTATTTTTTTGGTTCTTTTCGAAATCGTTTTGCCCTGAAGGTTTTGAGGGTCCTGCTAAACCTTGCTCTACTCGAACATTAGCCACTTTTGGTACTTTTATCCCTCCCTCTGGTGCATGTGGCCCATATGCCCCAGGTTTTTCAAATTTTTTTGGAAAACTTTTTCCTTTCCATAAATCTTCATAAGTTCCCTTTTTGAAATTGGTCTCGAAAAGGGAAGCTTTCTTGATCAATTTTTGGAAAGTAGAAATCTCATGTAAGGAAAGGAGGACTTTCAAATCAGTTTTGAAATTGTCTAGGATGAGCATCACTGCGCACCCTTCGGAGATAGGTTCTTTGACTTGCCCTAAGATTGATCTCCATCTAATGATAAACGCGTGGGCGTCTTCGTTAGGGCCTTATTTGGTGTCCCTCAATGTATTTAAAGTGGGGGTAACTTCAACATTGTGCGAAAATCTTTGCATAAAACAGTTGGCTAATTCTTCAAAATTGGCAAACTGGCTTAAGTCATAAGAGACCAACCATTTTGCAGCACTCCCTTTTAAAGAATGAGGGAACCAATAGACCCACTTAGAGGAGTCTTTTTTCTTTTTATAGGCACTTCGGGAGAAAAGTTGGAGATGAGACCTAGGGTCTCCGTTTCCATCATAACGATGGAAGCTGGGTATCTCATCATCACTATCGGTTTGGTAGTCGAAAGGTAGGAAATCTGATAAGGCATAGGATTTTTTCTCATGTTTTTGGTTTTTCAAAAGTTGATGTAGAGCCTTTCGATCTTTCATGGTGAAGGATTCGGGCTCAAGTTCTTCTTCAATTTTGGAAACGACCCTAGGCTTCCTACAGTGGTTTGATTTCCTATTCGTTTTGGTTTTCCTATCATGGGAAGAGCAGGATTCGACTGCTTCAGCTTCTTGGCTTAAAGCGTCGATTTCTTCTCTTAGTACCTTTATTCCCTCCCTTAGGGCAGCGAACCTGTCTCCTTTTGAAAAGCTTTTTGAAATTTTGTTCGAGCAGCGGCTGGTAGAGCGGGAGACCCGGCTGGATACCTCACAAGATCCTTCTGAGCTCGACATGATCAACCTGTTTAAGCCAACTAATCACAAACCTGAAAATTGAATTAGTATAATGGATTCAAACAAAATTTCAAAGTCTCAAGTCCCACCGGGCGTGCCAAATTTGTAGACGTGATTTTATTTCAAATCATGGGATCCGAAATCAAACCCTCGAACTACGTCAGGTTGCGCGAGCGTGCCAGTTAGTTTATCAAAACTAACAAATTCTGATTTTCTGACTTCTAAGAACGATTGTGGATAAGTGAGATCTTTTCGACTTAGGCCTTCTTGAACCGACGCTCAAGGGTCAGCCTAGACGCTTGAAATTTGTTTGAATCCGTTAATTCGAGAAAGGAAAAACCAGATTTTTCAATAGTTTCAAATTTGTGTTTAAGTTCTTGATTTCTGAAAATTTTCAGATTCTGAAAGTTGTAGAATATGTTCAGTTCCAAAGACCTATTCTTCGAATTTTTAAAAATACTTCTGATTCTCCAAAAATTCTAAAACTTTTACAGAATAGAGACATGTGTGTGTAGAATCAGAATATATTTTTATTTTATAATTTTGTTCTTTATTTTCTGAGAATTAAATACAGAATCAGAAACTGTTATAAAATTTGGAACAGCCCTGTTTCTGTGAATCAGAAGCTCAGAAAAACAACAATATCTCAGCACTCAGTCATCCAATTTCGATAAAATTTATTGTGTTAGAAATATACGGATGTTAGGTTTCCAAAGAATCAAATTTCATCCAATTTCATTCAGTGGTTGAAGAGATATGGGCAAAAGAACAGAGGTCTGTTACTGAACGTTCTGTTTCTGTAAAACGCAATATGGATTTTGTATAAACTTCACGGATCTAATTGGCTAGGTAACAGTTCATAAAAATTCCTCAAAATTTTATCTAAGAACGTCTGATATGTCTAGATTATTAATGCAAAATTTCGAAGCAATTGGCTTATCCGTTTGTCTATAAAAATTCCGTGATCAGACGCGTGTGCACGGACAGTTTCAGAAACCAAGTTTGCAGAAAATTTCAGAAAGTTCCTAACGTGATTCTAAAATGAAATTCAACCTGTATCAGTCCTAATGATGCATGGAAATCATCTAAACATGGATTTTAATTCCGTTCATGAAGGAATCATGCATGTTTGTATCGATATAAATGAAGAACATGGGCTCAAGGCCTTGATTCACGTACAAATTTCCAGAATCTGTGCTTTTTCATATTCTCATGAATTAAAACCAATTTGTGCAAGAATCCCAACCTGTGTGAGTGAGAGGAGACGTAGGAGCACTTCGCCGGACGATCGCCGGACGTCGGAACCAGGCCGGACTTCCTTCTTCTCCTTCTTCTCTTCCTTTCTCTCTCTCTCTATTTCTCTGAATTTTCGGACTGAACCTCTTGATGCTCATTGGTTGATGGTCGCTGCAGCACCTGGGGAAGCCTTTTTATAGGCTCTGGCTATGATTTGGATAAGCCAGATGGTTGGGATTTGGATGAGTTCGGTTTTGATTGTGCTGATAAAATCTTATCTGAATTGGTTTCATCTTATCTGGAATGTGATCTCCACAGGATCTGTATTGCTGAACTTTATCTTGAACGTTACTTTGTAATTTGAATATCATATGCATCTGATCTCTTGTGAATTGATTGGGACGTTATCTGTAGTTGATAACGTTATCTGCATTTGATGATGCCTTTATCTGGTAAGCTTTGAATCATTATCTGATTAGGCTTTGATTTCATCTGAGTTAGGTAAGCCTTGAACGTGATCTCTGTTGCAGATATGCTACAGCTGGTATACTTTTGAAGATTTGTTGAAGGTTGCAGCTGGGGATCGGTTGAAGGTTTGTTGAGGTAGTCAACATGTTGGTGAGACCAACTGCACTGTTGCTGCGCAAGAGAAGCTTGTACCAATATTCTGAGTGTCGTTTGACAAATCGGCAGCTGCTTCCTCATCTACAATTGCAGTATCCACGATGGTTCCATCTAGCTGCACTGCTTTTTGCCAACTGTTATCGCCAACACTTCCTAGGGGTCGATCTCGATTATGTCCATGCATCCGTCTACATATTGATTGTGTGATTCATCATTGCTTTCTTGAGGGATCTTTGTAGCATCTTCAGGGATGAGATTCACTGAAGTGCTCCTCGCAGACACATTCTTATCCTCGGTTACACTGGGAGCTATATCGTCATGCTCTTCAGCTGCAGCAGTAAACTCCTTCACTTGGTTGTTAGTTTCAATTGCATGATCAAGCCCTGATGCTTCAAGACTAACTTGACCTTGAGCAGTCTCGACCTTCAAAGTCTCTTCGGCATTGTCAAAGATAAGCTTTTGGCTGGAATTCTAGCAACCATCAATCATTTTCATACGTTCCTTACATTTTCAATTTTGTGGAACATATTCATGATCTCCTTCTACTAAAATGATATCACCGCTGTCCTCTTGGTTACACTTTCCTCTAGTGATTACTTTTGAACCCTTCTTCTCATCCATAGCTCTGGTTTTCGAAATAGAGTTGCTATCCTCAATGGCATCAGGAATTGATTCATCCATTTCTCTCATTAAAGTTTCATTCTTATCCTTGGCGATAACAGGATCTGCGTGGTTGTTCTCTTCAACCACGAAGTGGTTCACTTTATTAACATCCGCAATTGTATGACCTTCATCAACTTTGGATTTCCCTTCGTGTTCTTGAAGAATGATTGCTATGAGATACAGCTTCTGATTCAACCTTTTCAATAAGGCTGGCCTATTTTACATCATGAACATTCATTATTGGTTCTAGGTGAGCATTGCCACTAGCCATAGCTTTCTACCAGGTAGATTAAAAGGATGAGTGATATGAAAAAGAACCATAAATGTTTCACAACCAGAACCTCTGCCCGATGTTACATTCAAGGCAATAAGAATCAGTGTAGGTTCAGAGATAATATGAACTTGGCTTGCAACATGGCGGGCTATTAAAGCTGGATTTCCAGCTATGAATGACTCAGATAAAACAACAGCACACTCTAATCCAATAAAACACTTGAAAACTTTTCATTGCTGTTGCTGATTATACTTTCGGGATGTATTTTGCTAAACTGGAAAAAAAATCCTTCTTTGTACCACAACAATTTCAACAGTCTAGCTCAACACAGAATAAGCAGAAAAGTATTAATAAATAGCCACTTCTAAGGAAACATGATGAATCTCAATTGAATCTTTTACATGTATAAGAGTACTCAAGTAGTCTTCCGTTATCTGTATATGCCATGAACGTGGCTATGCAAATCCATATTACATACTTACCTATTATGAATGTATTCAAATAGGCCTATGTTACGTTTTTGAAAATCAACTTTCATACTCATTCAATCCTTTCCACGAGTGTTGGGATATTAAAATTGCTCTTATCATAACATATCAATAGCATACCAGTAACAAATGACAATGCAAATTGATGTATATCAATACTAATTACCTCAATACCCAAACATAACGTAGACACGTTACGAGAGGCGTTCGATACCAAACCTTCATTTTTGGAGGCTTTCGTTCTTGCTTCCACCTTTCCTTTCTTTTGATAATACCGACCTTGCCCTCTAGAAATTGATTTCTTTCCAAATGTGAGCTTTTCTTTCTAGGAAGCTCACTTTTCCTTTTTGATGCCCGTTTTCCCTTTTTGGGCGTCCACCTTCTTTTTTAGGTGTCAACTTGTCTTTTCAATGCCTTTTTCTTTTGAAGAGGAAAGCTTTCAACATACTTTTCGTAATAAATCTTTTAGGAAAAAGAAATCCTGTTTTTCCAGTACTAAGGGCAAAATCATCATTTTTCCAAATTTTGTCAAAACTCAAAACTTTCAGAACGGAAAGCATTCTTTCATCATTTTAAAGCTTCCATAAAATTTTGGTACCAAAACAAACTCGTTTAGTGCCTTTTTCCTTCAAAAACCCCAAAATTTGCCAAAATGGCCACTTTCCTAAAAAGGTAAGAATTTTAAAAGAAAATTTTGGGTGTCTACAATGTCCTAAAACCAAGGTTTATCATTTGGATTTTGGTCATTTTGGCAAATCGCTAAATCGTGCGTGGATGGAACGGGTGAGTTCCATACCTCTAGGGATCGGGTTCCCAAGGTGGGATCGACCCTTAAAGCGGATCCTAAGGAGGAGAGGGCATCCGTTATAGTGTTGTCCTCTCTCCCTATATGAGTGAGTGTGCATGATTTGAAAGAGTCGACCAACTTGGTGGCCAACTTGTGATACGGAATGAGTTTTTCATGTTTGACTTGCCAAATTTTTAAAACTTGGTTTACAACCAGTAAAGAGTCTCCAAAGACTTCATTGCAAGCTGCCCCTAGATTTTTCAAGACTTTTAGGCCTTGTATGAGAGCCTCATATTCAGCCACATTATTTGAACACTCAAAATCTAGACGAATTGCAATGGGTATTTCTCCCTTTTTGGGGGATATGAGAATGACTCCAACACCTGCCCCTTGTTGGTTTCGTGCCCCATCAAAGTACATTTTCCATACTTGGTTTTCATTGAAACAGTTTGCTAAAACATGGTTTTGGAAATCATTTGCAAATATGCCTTCGTCGGGCATCTCATCAAGTATGGGATATGTTTCTTTCAAGGGGAACTCGGCCACATGATCGGCTAGGGCTTGCCCCTTAATGGAGGTTTGGTGGTGATATTTCAAGTCATATTCCATTAAGAGGAGTTGCCATTTACCAAGCCTACCCATTAGGATAGGTTTTTCAAACAAGTGCTTGATCGGATCGAGCTTAGACACTATCCATATCTCATGGTCTAGGAAGTAATGTCTAAACTTTTGGCAAGCCCATACTAATGCCAAGCATGTTTTCTCCATGGCTTGATAATTTCTTTCATATGCCAAGAGAGTTTTTGAAATATAGTAAATGACACACTCTTTGTAGCTATCATCCTCATATTGAGCTAATAAAGCACCCAATGCATTCGTATGTATGGAAATGTAAAGAAGTAAAGGTTTTCCTTGCTTTGGAGGTTTCAAAATTGGAGGATTCACCAAATAAGTTTTCAATCTTTCAAAAGCTTTTTGACACTCATCGTCCCACGAAAATTTTACCCCTTTTCACAAAAGTTTGTTGAAAGGTTCGCATCTTGTTGCTAGATTTGAAATGAACCTCCTAATGGCTTGGAGGCGACCTTGGAGGCTTCGGATTTGGGTCAAGTTGGATGGTGGAGGCATATCTATGATGGCTCGACACTTAGAGGGGTCTACTTCAATGCCCCTTTGGCTCACCATAAAGCCCAAAAGCTTACCAGATTCTACCCCGAATACACATTTTTGAGGGTTTAGTTTCACTTTGTAAAGCCTAAGCCTTTCGAAAACTTTTTGCAAAGACTCAATGTGAGTAACTCGGGTTTTTGATTTCACCAAAAGGTCATCCACATATACTTCCAAGAGCTCGTGAATTTGATCATGAAAGATAGTAGTCATAGCTCTTTGGTATGTGGCACCGGCATTTTTCAAACCAAACG
Organism: Brasenia schreberi; assembly: GCA_036023115.1. NCBI lineage: Eukaryota > Viridiplantae > Streptophyta > Magnoliopsida > Nymphaeales > Cabombaceae > Brasenia > Brasenia schreberi. Next base: position 2,253,097 of record JAYKKT010000039.1, read on the forward strand.
GCATAACTGTGTAACAGTATGTGCCCCAAGGTGTAGTAAAAGGAGTTTTTGCCTGATCTTTTGGTGCTAACTTAATTTGATTGTTACCCGAATAGCCATCCATGAAAGAAAACATTTCATGATTTGCAGTGCTATCTACTATTAAATCAATATTTGGTAGAGGAAAATTGTCTTTTGGAGTGACTTTGTTCAAATTTCTAAAATCAATGCAAATCCTAATTTTCCCATTGGATTTTCGAACTACAACAATATTTGAAAGCCATTCTGAGTACGCAATGGGTTTTATAAATCCGGCTTTTAAAAGATCTTCTAAACCCTCTTTCACTTGTGCATGTACATCGGGGTGAATCTTTCTAAGCTTTTGCTTTATGGGTTTGGCATTTGATTCTAGGGGAAGACGATGCTCTACTACCATTGGGTCTAAACCCGGCATGTCTTCGTAGGTCCATGCAAACACATCTACATATAATTTGAGAAATGTGATGAATGATGTCCTTTCATGCTCATGTAAACATGCGTCTATTTTAACATGCTTAGGATTAGACTCACTCCCTAGATTTACTTCCACAAAATCCCCTCCTACAGAATTTGAATGTTTTTCTAAATCAAGGATTTTATGGAACTCGGGAAGCTCAGAGGTTTGGTCCTCCTCATGGACGAGGGGATCTTCCTCTTCGCTTTGATCGCTCTTGAGAAATTTGGGTTCTATGAAAGTGCTAGGCAAGGCACAAGGTTTTGGAACATCTACCACTTTCAAAAGACTAGGACTTTTCACAAAGACAATGTTTTTGGGTTTTCCAAGATTTTCGATTTTTTTGGCTTTTTCGAAATTGCTCTTCGGAGATGGAATGCACAAAACCTTGTTTTTAGTATTTTCGTACTTTTCAATTTTTTTGGCTTTTTGTAAACACACGGAAGGAACAAAAACCACATTCTTTTTAGAATTTTCAAAATTTTAAATTTTTTTGGCTTTTTGTAAACAAATGGAAGGAGGAGAAATGTAAATCACATTCTTTTTGAAATTTTCTACTGTTTTTGGGTTTTGGGAATTTTCTAAATATTTTTGGATTTTGCAAATTTCTAATTTTTTTGGGTTTTTGGATGTGGCGGGGTCTTCCATCAAACCTACAAAGAAAATACCATGCATTAGGCTCTAAATAAGAGGTCTAAGTCATAGGTTTCATTGTTAGGAGGTTCTAAGGCACCCTTGACCCAAGTGGTCGTGGGTGGAGGTTCGGGTGGTATGGATGGGTCGTAGCCTATCCCATATCGGTTTTGGTTTATGTTTGACACTATGGCTTCAAGACGACCTTGGTTTTGGCTCCCTAGGCCTTGATAAGGCATATAACCCATGTTCAACATCATGTTCCAAGGCTTCTTTAATTTTGAAAATGTTTTATAAAGGGGATGGCCTTGGAACTTGGTGTCGTCCATGTCATGCTCAAACACTTTTATGGACTTGGGGAGGACTTCGGGTAGTTTTGAGATGGTCTTGAGCGGGCTAGCCTTGGGCGGCCCTTTTATGTGCACGACACCTTTTGGTTTGGGATGAGCTACCAAGGGTTCATCTAGTTTTGGCTCATGGGTTTTATCACCTGATAAGCATGGGAAATTTTGTATTCCCTGCAGCTGGGGGTGATTCTCTCCTAGAATTACCACAACTTGGTTTTGGAGGGGTATTTTTACACACCTATGAAAGGTGGATGGCACAGCCCGCAAGCTGTGTATCCATGGCCTTCCTAGGAGTAGGTTATAATGGGGGTATATGTCTAAAACATGAAACACCCCGGAATGACTCATGCCCCCTACTTCTATGGGTAACTCTATGACTCCCAAAGGTTTGTATGCGTTTCCATCGTATCCTGTGATCACGATGGAACTCGGGTTTAGAGAGGTCAAGGAGATTCCTATTTTGTAGGCTATGTGTAGTGGAAGTATATTTAGACCTCCTCCGCCATCAACCAAACATTTGTTTAGAGGATGGTGATTTAATACCACCTCTATATGCAAGGCTTGGTTATGGTTTTGGTAGGGTTGTTCTAGCTCGTCTTCCGAAAACACAATGGGAGTTTTAGCACAAATGGGTGAGACTAGGAAGGAGAGGGACTCAGGGGTTATGGTTGGGTTAACCTTGGCCTTCTCTAAGATCTTTTCTAAAACTTGTCTATGTCTAGGGGATGTTTGGATAAGCTCTAGGATAGACATGTTTATGGGAATCTTAGCAAGGTGATTCTCGAAATCATATGGGGTTAACATATTATTTTTACCCATGAGATGCGATGCTTTGGGAATGCATGATTTTGAAGGGTCGGGGATAACGACCACTTCCTTGCTAGCATCTTTTGCTAAGTGTGGGGGTTGGTAGATCCTTCCAGATCTAGTGACCTCGTCCACACCTTCCCTATGGCTCGTTCCTAGGTGGGCTCTAGTTTGATGCTTGGGAGCACCTCGAATCTCTAATAAGGCTCTAGCCGGGGGCGGGACTCTAAGCGCTCCCCAGATCACTACTTGTTTAGCTTTTTTTATTACGAGTAGTGGTGTGTGACAAGTAGTGTGATACGTATGCCATGCATGTTCCAAACCATTCAAATGAGAGGAGAGAGCATATACCTGCTTGTCCTTCCCGCTAGTGCTTGCATGGTTGGGGAAGGGTTCCTTGAGTACGGCTTGGGCGGGCTCCGGTTCCTCGGTGACCTGGAGCCGGCCTTGCTCAATCAAGTCCTCTATTTTGTTTAAAAGGGTGTAGCAGTGATTTGTATCATGGCCTTTGAGCCTATGATACTTGCAAAACTTGTTTAAAAATTTCCCTTTAGGGGGTTGTAAACACCCCGAAATCCCACGAATTTCTCAAAATCCATCTGGTTTTATACAAGCAGCCCCAAAGGGCCATTTTGAGTTTGGAAACCCAGGAGCCTTCCAAACAACCCTGTATATATGTTTAAAACTTTATCTTTCAAAAACATATGATATAGCTTTTGAAAACCCTTTTAAGACATGTTTTGAAACCCCAAAGTGGCTTGGCCCGATCGAGACAGGACCAGGAGAGCCAAGGAGAGCCCGGAACCGGAGCACCTGTCGAGCCCGGCACAGCAACTCTTGCATCTGATTCACATCCCAGGATCTCGAACGTCCAAGACCCTGTTCTTATCAAAAAAGCATTTGAAGTCATCTCCGGAAGGCAGAAACGGAGGCGGACGACTATGTTGGCGAAGACCCAACGCAGACGGGGTACTGATGCTGTCAGGCCCCGCACAAATCGTCCGTCTCGAACCCAGCTCGAAGGAGTCAGAGTTCAGTTTGGATTGGATCTGGACCATATATATCCAGATTCCAATCCAAACCCATATGTGGACTTGGATTTGGATTTGGATCCAGAGATCCAATCCAATATCCATATCCATGGCCCACATCACCTTCTCATAAATGGAGGTGGGGCCCACTTGAAATTCACGTGGGATATTGGGCATGAGAGAGAGTGGGGGTGATAAATATCAAGAGTGTTGTATTAAGCTTGACTTGTGTGTCAAGTTTGGGTTTAATCTTGTGGTTTAGCCTAATTGAGTGGGTTTAAGCTTGTAATTAGCTAAAACCTAACCTAGGGCTGCACCAACATGGGGTGATCAAGGTCTATGGGCCATGCTAAGGGAGCTCCTTCACCTAAACCTAACCCAAAATGCCTAAACCTAGCCTAAACCCCTAATCCACCCCTAATCTGAACCTAATCACCTAACCCACTTCCCTAATCCCGGCCTAATCCCGACCTAATCACCTAACCCACTCCCCTAATCCTTCCCTAAACCTAGATTAATTTCCCTAATCCTAGCCTAAACCTAGCCTAAACCACCTAACCTAGCTCACTAAACCTCACCCTAAAACCCAACCACCTAACCTAGCCCTAAACCACCCTTAGCCCACGATTTTCCCAAACCCCTAGTTTTAAAATATCTGGCCCAACCCCATCCAGCCCACCTTATCTACATACTACCCTACCTAAACCACCTAACCACTACCCACAACCCAGCCCTAACCGACCTACCCATCCCCTATTTAAACCCCCCCCATTGTGGGCGGGTTTTCCAAGTGGGAACCACTCTCCACTCCCAGCCGGGCCCTCTCCTTCTCCCATCTCTCACCCAGCCGTGGCCACTCCCCAGCAGCTCCAGCTCCTCCACCAGCCGCCACCTGCTCCGCCACCTTCCCTCTTCCGTCCACCACCACTGCCCCCCCAGCCGGACGCCACCATATCTTCCCAACTCCACCAGCCGACAGCCACCTGCCCGCCACTCTCCCACTCCATCCGCCACTCTTCCCCATTCGGTAAGTCCCCTTAACTCCCTCAAAGCCACTCTCTACCACCTCTCCACTCTTAGCCACCCATCTCCCCTTCAGCTCAGCACCTTTGCCGCCACCACCTAAGCCTAGCCGAACCTAGGATAACCCAAGTGGCTGGCCACTACTTAGCCACCATCTCCCATTCGGCCAACCCCCCTAGGTGTCCTCTTTGGCCTTCCCACTAGCTCACCTTTTAGGTCCAGTTTCCCTAAGTCCCTAACTTCCCTAGTGACCCTAAGACCCACTTAGTCAGCCACTCTAAACTCCCTACTTGGAGGCGCCGCCCACTTGCCACCGGTCCCCTTCGAGGCGTCCATCCCGCGCCCCATTTGCAGCCGGCCAGCACTCTTGGTCACATACCTTCGCGGAGCTCCCGTTTGCAGCCCAAAGCCAAGGCCACGCTCAAGCAAGACCTCTACGGACCAGCTACTTGTAAGTTTCTAAACTCGGTCTTTAATCATACACTTGCTTGAAATTCAATTTGATACGGGGTTGTAATAACGGAGCATAGTCTCCCCCCGCTTGTAATAACGTGGCTTGGCACAACCACACACGTGCACTCTCTTAGTCGTGCACAATTTTGAACACACACGGGCCTAATCAGCCCCTAATATATAAGTGTACGTATATATTTCATTTCCGAAGGGTTTTGTTTAAGTTGGGTGCGTTGTCTTTCAATTCGAACACTCTCACACACATTGAGCTTTCGCTCTTATTTGAAAGACCCAAGTAAGGGCCGACCTATACTATTTGGGTTTCATTTCATGTCGTGTGAGTAAGTCTTTCAATTCGAACACTCTCACACACATTGAGCTTTCGCTCTTATTTGAAAGACCCAAGTAAGGGCCGACCTATACTATTTGGGTTTCCTTTCTTGTCGTGTGAGTAAGTCTTTCAATTCAAGCACTTTCACACACATTGAGCCTTCGCTCTTACTCCCAAGACCTTAGTAAAGGCCTTATTGCAGTTATATTTGGGTTTCATTTATGTCGTGTGTGTAGTACTTCAATTCAAGCACTCTCACACACATTGAGCCTTCGCTCTTACTCCCAAGACCTTAGTCAAGGCCATACTGCAATTTATATTTGGGTTTAATTTCATGTCGTGTGTGTAAGTCTTTCAATTCAAACACGCACCCACATTGAGCCTTCGCTCTTATTTGCAAGACCCGAGTAAGGGCTCATATACATAAGATATATACGTATTTCCCTTCGGTTATTTCCCTTCGGTTATTTCCCTTCGGTTATTTCCCTTCGGTTATTTCCCTTCGGTTATTTCCCTTCTGTTATTTCCCTTCAGCATTGTCTTTACATTTCGGGTTTTCCCTTGGAAGTAGCGTGAGTTTGCATTGCATCTACGCCATACCACGAGGTAGGACGCATATTGCATCGAAGCAACCCCCGCTCGAATTCGCCCATGTAGTGGAGTGTTCATAACACACAAACTAGGCGACCCAAAAAGGGATAAAAGAAAAGACTTAGGCACGTGCAAATCCACGTGATCTAAAACATGCAATCGCATCTTAAAGACCCGAAATAGACACCTCGAACCGTTTCGTAGACTTTCTCCCTAAAAGTCGATTTTTGCAAAAGCGTACAGACTGACCCTTGCGCATCGGTGCAAGAAGGTCTGCGACGACAAGAGCTCACTTGCTCACAGTCGCCACGTTTAGAAGTCAGTGTTGATATATCTTCGCTAGCTTAAGTAAGCTAGCTGGCACGCCCTATTTGTATACATAGGCCTTAGACGCACGATAAAGAGCCACTCCAAGCCACGAAAGAGGCGAAGAGGCGGGGATTTTTCGCGCGTCTACAGAGATTGGCATGCCCGGTGGGACGTGAGCCTTTTCAAAAATCGAGTTTACTTGTAGGAGTCTTGCGAAAATTTTATAAAGGTGTCGTTTTAACTTGTTTTCTTTGCTTTTACTTAGGAAATTTTGAAAAAGCTTGAAAAGCATGTCAAAATCCAATCCAAGTGAAGTGTCGAGCCAAGGCTCATGCGCATCAAGTTCTCACTCTAGGAGGATTTTCAAAAACAAAATAAAACTAGATGAAATCGAGGACTTGAGAAGGGAATTTGAGGCCAAAATCGATGCTCTCAGCCAAGAGGCTGAAGTAGGCGATTCGTGTTCATCAAACGGTGAACAAAGGCCTAAAAAGAAAATTGAAAAACCTCGCAAGCAAAAAGAGGCCTCCGTAATGGAAGGCAACCAATACCACGAGTCCTTCACACAAAAGGACCGTAAAGCCCTACAGCAGCTGCTGAAAGGGCAAAATAAAGAGAAAAGAAGCTACGCCCTGTCTGATTTCCTTCCTATGGATTACGAAACAGACAGTGACGATGAAATACCGAACTTCCATCGGTATGATGGCATGGGAGACCCTAGGTCTCACTTGCAGCTATTCTCACGTCGAGCCCATAAGAAGAAAAAGGACTCGATGAAATGGGTGTATTGGTTCCCTCTATCCCTTAAGGGCACAGCTGCCAAATGGCTGGCTTCCTACGACTTAAGCCAGTTCGCTACTTTTGAAGAGTTAGCGAACTGCTTCATGCAAAGATTTGCACACAACGTGGAAGTCACGCCAACCTTGAATACCTTAAGGGATACAAAGCAAGGCATGAACGAAGACGTGCATGCCTTCATTATAAGATGGAGGTCTCTTTTAGGCCAAGTGCGAGAGCCTATATCCGAAGGATGCGCAGTGATGCTCATCCTGGATAATTTCAAAAGCGAGTTAAAAACCCTTCTCTCGCTCCATGAGATTTCAACTTTCCATAAGTTGATCAAAAAGGCCTCCCTTTTCGAAACCAACTTACGAAAAGGGACATACGACCACTTATGGAAAGGAAGTGCCGTTCCCAAAACACGTGTGGAAAAGCCCATCGCATATGGGCTACCCACAACGGACAAAGGGGCAAAGCCCCATAAAATCGCCAATGTCCGGGTGGATCCAGGCATGGCGGGCACTTCTAAAAATTTTGAAAAAATAGAAAATAAGAGAGAACACAATTTTTCAAAACCAATTGAAAAACGGGAGTACACTCCGCTGGGGCAACCTGTGTCGGAGGTCCTAGACCTCTTACTTGCCCAGGGCATGATCGAACTCCCTGAAATCCCCGAAGGAGTCACGTCCAAAGGGGGGTATTTAAACCGATTTTGCAAGTATCATCGGCTCAAAGGCCATGATACCAAACGGTGCTTCTCTCTTCTAAATAAAATTGAGAACTTGATAGCAGAGGGCCGGCTCCAGGTCACTGCGGAATCTGAGCCACCTCAAGCTATCTTCAAGGAACCCTTTCCCAAACACGCCAGTGGCAGTGGGAAAGGAAAGGAGGTATGTACCCTCACCATTTCCAAGGAACTAGCGCGAAAGCCCGAACCTGGTCGACCTGCTTGTGCGCCCATCCTTGTACTATACAAGAGGCCCGCCCAAGTCGTCATTCGGGGACCATCAAAAGTGGAAACCCCAAAACCAGTTTTGAAAATCCAAGGTCCTCCTCAGCTCATCCTTAGAGCCAAGTTTAGCGCGAACCCTAGGCTGGTCGTGGGGGAAGTCACTAGATCCGGGAGGATCTACCAACCCCCGCACCTTCAAGGTGCTCAAAAGGTGGTCAGTGTGCCTGGCCCCTCAAAAGCATGTATCCCTAGTGGTCTGCCAAAAGCAGATAAGGACAAAATCATCCTGAATCCTTATGATTTCGAAAACCACCTTTCAAAGATTCCTATTCACATGTCTATCCTAGAGCTTATCAAAACCTCGCCTAGGCATAGACTTGTCTTAGAGAAAATTCTAGAAAGGGCCAAGGTTGATTCGAACATAAGTCCGGAGTCCTTGTCTGCCCAAGTGGCTTTATTAGGAGCAAAATCGCCCATCACCTTTTCGGAAGATGATGTAGATAGACCCTACGAAACCCATAACCAGGCCCTGCATATCGAGGTGGTTCTAAACAACCACTCTCTGGACAGGTGCCTAGTCGATGGTGGAGGAGGGCTCAACATCCTTCCACTTCACGTGGCGTACAAAATCGGAGTCACCTTGACTTCAGTGAACCCAAGCCCCATCGTTATCACTGGATACGATGGGAATGCGTCTAGGCCTTTAGGATCCATCGAACTCCCAATGGAAACGGGAGGGATCGAACACACGGGGGTGTTCCATGTCTTGGACATCCACCCCCATTATAACCTGTTGCTGGGAAGACCCTGGATACACAGTTTGTGCGCTGTGCCATCCACCTTCCACAAGTGTGTCAAGATCCCTTTTAGGGACCAAGTCGTAGTGATCCTAGGTGAGAGTCACCCACAGCTTCAGGGGATCATAAACTCCCCTTGTTTATCGAGCTCCCAGGCCCATGAGGCTAACCTGGGACAAATTATGGTTGAGCCACCTCGGCTCGTGTTGAACAACCCTAGGAAGGTTGTATGTGTGAAGGGGCCGCCCAAAGCAGGCCCCCTCCCAACTCTAATCCTCCTAGGAAAACCCAAGCGTTCCCTATTTCCAAAACCCCTGGACAAAAGGCCCTACGAGCCTAATATGGACGATAGCATGTTCCAGGACCACGACTTATATCCCATCTTTTCAAAAAACAAAAGGTCGTGGAACATGTTATTGAACATGGGCTACACGCCCTACAAAAGTCTAGGGGCACAAAACCAGGGTCTCCTAGAGCCCATCCTTCCTAGGGCCAACCCAAGCCGATATGGGATCGGCTATACTCCCCGAATACCGCCGGAGCCACCCCCTGTGACCACTTGGGTCAAGGGTGCCCCGGAGCCTGTCTTAGAAGAAACCTATGGTTTAGATCTCCTATTCCGAGTCTAACCCATAGTGTTTTCCCTTTGTAGGTATGACGGAAGATCCCTTTTTCTAAAAAATACCAAAAACATTTGAAAACTTAAAATAAAAAAAAAATCGAAAAAACAAGAAAAACCAAAACAATGGAAAAACAAAAACTCGAAAAAAGTGTGCTTTGTATAGTTCCTAAAGTTCTTGTTTTACAAAAACCCAAAAAAATCGAAAATTTGGAAAATACCAAAAAGATTTTGTACATAGCTGCTCCTGGTATGACTTTGGCGAAAGAAAAGGATTTCGAAAGAAACGTTGTCTGCATAGCCAGACCAAAAATTTCGAAATCACTTGAAAATCCAAGTACAAAACCAGGTTATTTTGAAAAACACGCATCAAGTTCCCTCGGGTCTATAGCCCACGAGAATGATCGAAGCCCAGAAGTGGATCCCCTTGAGGAAGATCCCACTTTTGAGCTCCCAGAATTTCATAGAATTCTCGATTTTGAAAGACCTTCCCAATCAGTAGGAGGAGATTTCGTAGAGGTGAACCTAGGGGATGATTCCAATCCCAAAACCATCAAAATAGGCGCATGCTTACATGAAACTGAAAAGTTAGCATTCATTGCATTTTTACGAACCTATTTAGATGTGTTTGCATGGACGTATGAAGACATGCCGGGCATAGATCCCAGCATAGTCGAACATCGTCTTCCCTTAGATGTAGGTGTAAAACCAATAAAGCAGAAGCTTAGGAAAATACACCCGAATGTACACACGCAAGTCAAAGAGGGTTTAGAAGATCTGCTAAAAGCCGGATTTATAAAACCCATTGCGTATTCTGATTGGTTGTCAAATATCGTTGTAGTTCAAAAAACCAATGGGAAAATTCGAATATGCATCGATTTCAGAAACCTGAATAAAGCCACTCCAAAGGATAATTATCCTTTACCAAACATAGATTTGATAGTCGATAGTACTGCAAATCATGAAATGTTTTCATTTATGGATGGCTATTCAGGCTATAATCAAATCAAACTAAGCCCACGAGATCAGGGTAAGACCGCCTTCACAACCCCATGGGGCACGTACTGCTATACAGTCATGCCCTTTGGTTTGAAAAATGCTGGCGCAACATACCAACGAGCCATGAACACGATCTTCCATGATCAAATTCACGAGCTTGTAGAAGTGTATGTAGATGATCTCTTGGCAAAATCCAAAACCCGATGCACCCATATCGAATGTTTACAAAAGATTTTCGAAAGGCTTAGGCTTTACAAAGTAAAGCTAAACCCTCAAAAATGTGTGTTCGGGGTAGAATCAGGGAAGCTTCTAGGCTTTATGGTGAGCCAAAGGGGAATAGAAGTCGACCCCTCTAAGTGTCGAGCCATCATAGACATGGCTCCACCCTCCAATCTCACCCAAGTCCGTAGCCTCCAGGGTCGATTACAATCTGTGCGCCGATTCATATCGAATCTGGCAACTAGATGCGAACCCTTCAACAAACTGTTGAGGAAGGGTACGAAATTCTTATGGGATGACGAATGCCAAAAGTCCTTCGAGAGACTAAAGGCATACTTGGTTAATCCCCCCGTTTTGAATCCTCCAAAGCAAGGAAAACCACTTTTATTATACATCTCCGTGCATGTAAACGCTTTAGGAGCCCTATTGGCTCAATACGAGGATGACACCCATAAGGAGTATGCCATCTACTATATTTCGAACACTCTCTTGGCTTATGAACGAAATTATCAAGCCATGGAGAAGACGTGCTTGGCCCTAGTCTGGGCCTGCCAGAAATTCAGACACTACTTCCTAGATCATGAGATCTGGATAGTGTCCAAGCTTGATCCAATCAAGCACTTGTTCGAAAAACCCATTCTCACGGGTAGATTGGGCAAATGGCAACTCCTTCTAATGGAGTATGATCTAAAATACCATCACCAGATCTCCGTTAAAGGGCAAGCCCTAGCAGATTACGTGGCTGACTTCCCCTTGGAGGACGCATATCCCACTCTTATCGAAATGCCTGATGAAGGCATATTGCAAAACCATTTTCAAAACCACATTTTGGCAAATTCTTTCGAAAACCAAGTGTGGAAGATGCACTTCGACGGGGCACGAAACCAACGAGGGGCTGGTGCCGGGATCATCCTAATCTCCCCTGAAAAGGGCGAGATTCCCATAGCAGTCCGCTTAGATTTCGAATGTTCCAACAACATAGCTGAATATGAAGCACTCATACAAGGCTTAAGGATTTCGAAAACTCTAGGGGCATCATGCATCGAGGTCTTTGGAGATTCGCTCCTTGTCATAAACCAGGTTTTAAAAATTTGGCAAGTACGTAATGAGAAACTACTTCCATATCACGAGTTGGCCACTCGATTGGTCCACTCCTTCCAGTCGTGTAAGCTCACACACGTGGGAAGAGAGGACAATGGCATCGCCGATGCCCTCTCTTCCTTGGGTTCAGCCCTGAAGATCGATCCCATTTCAGGGACCATATCTTTGGAAATATGGCATGCGCCCCATCCATCCACACACGACTTGGATATTTGCCAAAACAACCCAGAGTCTATTGAAAAACCCTGGTTCTATGACATAAAACAATTTTTAGAAAATGGGGGATTCACCGAGGATGCCACATCCAAAGATAGGGCATTCATTCGTAAGATTTCGACCCGATACACCATTCTGGGTGGGGTCTTATACAAAAAGAGTTTTACCGGCATTCTGCTTAGGTGTATCGACCTAGAGGAGGCTAGGATAGTGATGCACGAGTTCCACGACGGAGAATGTGGAGGTCATGTTAATGCCAACATGATGGCAATGAAAATACTTAGAGGGGGTTATTTTTGGTCCACCCTGAAAAAGGATTGTCACGATCATGTTAGGAAGTGTCATCCATGTCAAGTGCATGGGCACGCCATTCATATCCCTTCATCAGCATTGCATTCCGTGGTCAGCCCCTGGCCATTTACCATGTGGGCGTTTGACATTGTAGGCCCCATATTTCCAAAGGCCTCGAATGGGCATCGTTTTATTTTAGCAGCCACGGAGTATTTCTCCAAGTGGGTGGAAGCCATTTCCCTAACGAATGTAATGGGGCAACATGTGGTGGCTTTCATCCGGAGGAATATCTTGGCTCGATTTGGGGTTCCACGAGACCTTGTGTCTGATAATGGTACCCCATTCAAGAACGAGCGGATGGTTAAGTTGTGCAACACGTATGGCATAACTCACCACTTCTCCTCGCCCTACTACCCTCAAGGCAACGGCCAAGCCGAAGCCACAAACAAGACTCTCATTGGTATCATTGAGAAGACCTTAGAGAAGGGTAGGAGGTGGCATGAGAAGCTGGATGAAGCCTTATGGGCTTATAGGACTTCCATCCGGACTCCCACGAATGCCACACCATTCGAATTGGTCTATGGCACAAACGCCATTCTTCCCATTCATACCCAACTGCATTCATTCCATACATCCATTGCACTCGACCTCCCCCTAGAGACGCTTCAGCATGCTAGGATGGCCGAACTAGATTTGCTAGATGAGAGGCGACTCCTTGCCATGGATCATGCTCGTGCATACCGGCAAAGGATAGCCCGACATTATAGCAAACACATGAGACCTCGCCACTTTGAAGTGGGAGATCTGGTCTTGAAAACCATCCACCATCGTGGCCCACACCCCCTAGGCAAGTGGCGCCCCAACTGGGATGGACCCTATGTTGTGCGAGCAACCACTACGAACAACTCGTATTGGTTGATCGATGTAGAAGGTAGGAATTTAGCAGATCCTATCAATATTCAATACTTAAAGAAGTATCATGTGTAGGATCTGGATTAAATTCCAGTTTTCGAAAATTTGATAGGGATAGCTGCCCTGAGACATGTGAATAAGGTGCAAAGGCGAACTCGTGTGACCCTAAGTGAGAGAATTCACACTTGTGAGAGAGTGGAGTTTTCAAAATCGTGGTTGCATTTCAAAATCCTTCATCTTACAAAGAAAGGCCTAGTTCAACATAGCAAGATACTTGCAAGTAGTACGTGCTATTTCTAAATAGGCTGATCTGGAATGGATCGAGTGTAGGCTTGGGATAAGTCCTCCCCTCTTCTCTTCTCCTTCCAAAAGGGAAACAAAGGCCCAAATCAAAAGGGAATTTCCCATTTAAAAATCTCTTTCCAAAAGAAAGAAACCAGACTTGAAAAAGAAAAATCGATTCTCTTATGAAAAAGAGGGATTAAAGAAAAAATACTCCCAAAGGGAGACCCTCTATGGAAAAAAAGGAAAAAAGAGGCCAAAAAGCTCAAAAAGAGCAGTTTTCCGCCTTCTATGCCTTAAACCACGGGACGCTTCAGAAGGGACCGTGGTATCTCTTTCCCATCCCTGGCTTATCCCAAGCTAAAGCATGGTTCATTTCGAGGAATCCTAAAGTAAAAATAGGATTTACTTACTTGAATTTCATCTTGTTTGAGAATTCGACGTTTCGAGTAAGGCGTAGGAATTTGAAATGAAGCTTGTTTTCTCATAAAACCTCCGCTAAATAAACGAGTGTTAAGACTCAAACAAGGGCAAGCACGAAGAGCTCGAGATCCTTAGGATCGAGACTCAAGACAGTTGTCCCTTTTGTAAATAGTTTTTGTAAATAAGTTTTGAAAACCGAACATCGAACAGCATAGGGTTTTTGCTCACTGGGAGTAGTAGGCCTTGTAAGTCTCTAGAGTCCGACCACACCTGGTCTCTGGGAGGTCGCCACCCTTGGCACCACACCCATGTCATCCGCATTCCACGCATGGTACTTGCATGAACATGATCCCATTTAGGACCAGATTTCATAAGTAAACCCTTTGGCGTGATATCTCCTCCTACCAGAGTTTGTAAAATTGAGATTTTGTTAAAATGGGACGATCCCATATTCTTCGTGGCTGGATCTAGGGAGACATTAAAAGGGGTGTTTGTCATCTTTGCCCTTATCCAAATCTATTTGGACAAGGCCAAAGAGGGGCATCTGTAAACACCCCGAAATCCCACGAATTTCTCAAAATCCATCTGGTTTTATACAAACAGCCCCAAAGGGCCATTTTGAGTTTGGAAACCCAGGAGCCTTCCAAACAACCCTGTATATATGTTTAAAACTTTATCTTTCAAAAACATATGATATAGCTTTTGAAAACCCTTTTAAGACATGTTTTGAAACCCCAAAGTGGCTTGGCCCGATCGAGACAGGACCAGGAGAGCCAAGGAGAGCCCGGAACCGGAGCACCTGTCGAGCCCGGCACAGCAACTCTTGCATCTGATTCACATCCCAGGATCTCGAACGTCCAAGACCCTGTTCTTATCAAAAAAGCATTTGAAGTCATCTCCGGAAGGCAGAAACGGAGGCGGACGACTATGTTGGCGAAGACCCAACGCAGACGGGGTACTGATGCTGTCAGGCCCCGCACAAATCGTCCGTCTCGAACCCAGCTCGAAGGAGTCAGAGTTCAGTTTGGATTGGATCTGGACCATATATATCCAGATTCCAATCCAAACCCATATGTGGACTTGGATTTGGATTTGGATCCAGAGATCCAATCCAATATCCATATCCATGGCCCACATCACCTTCTCATAAATGGAGGTGGGGCCCACTTGAAATTCACGTGGGATATTGGGCATGAGAGAGAGTGGGGGTGATAAATATCAAGAGTGTTGTATTAAGCTTGACTTGTGTGTCAAGTTTGGGTTTAATCTTGTGGTTTAGCCTAATTGAGTGGGTTTAAGCTTGTAATTAGCTAAAACCTAACCTAGGGCTGCACCAACATGGGGTGATCAAGGTCTATGGGCCATGCTAAGGGAGCTCCTTCACCTAAACCTAACCCAAAATGCCTAAACCTAGCCTAAACCCCTAATCCACCCCTAATCTGAACCTAATCACCTAACCCACTTCCCTAATCCCGGCCTAATCCCGACCTAATCACCTAACCCACTCCCCTAATCCTTCCCTAAACCTAGATTAATTTCCCTAATCCTAGCCTAAACCTAGCCTAAACCACCTAACCTAGCTCACTAAACCTCACCCTAAAACCCAACCACCTAACCTAGCCCTAAACCACCCTTAGCCCACGATTTTCCCAAACCCCTAGTTTTAAAATATCTGGCCCAACCCCATCCAACCCACCTTATCTACATACTACCCTACCTAAACCACCTAACCACTACCCACAACCCAGCCCTAACCGACCTACCCATCCCCTATTTAAACCCCCCCCATTGTGGGCGGGTTTTCCAAGTGGGAACCACTCTCCACTCCCAGCCGGGCCCTCTCCTTCTCCCATCTCTCACCCAGCCGTGGCCACTCCCCAGCAGCTCCAGCTCCTCCACCAGCCGCCACCTGCTCCGCCACCTTCCCTCTTCCGTCCACCACCACTGCCCCCCCAGCCGGACGCCACCATATCTTCCCAACTCCACCAGCCGACAGCCACCTGCCCGCCACTCTCCCACTCCATCCGCCACTCTTCCCCATTCGGTAAGTCCCCTTAACTCCCTCAAAGCCACTCTCTACCACCTCTCCACTCTTAGCCACCCATCTCCCCTTCAGCTCAGCACCTTTGCCGCCACCACCTAAGCCTAGCCGAACCTAGGATAACCCAAGTGGCTGGCCACTACTTAGCCACCATCTCCCATTCGGCCAACCCCCCTAGGTGTCCTCTTTGGCCTTCCCACTAGCTCACCTTTTAGGTCCAGTTTCCCTAAGTCCCTAACTTCCCTAGTGACCCTAAGACCCACTTAGTCAGCCACTCTAAACTCCCTACTTGGAGGCGCCGCCCACTTGCCACCGGTCCCCTTCGAGGCGTCCATCCCGCGCCCCATTTGCAGCCGGCCAGCACTCTTGGTCACATACCTTCGCGGAGCTCCCGTTTGCAGCCCAAAGCCAAGGCCACGCTCAAGCAAGACCTCTACGGACCAGCTACTTGTAAGTTTCTAAACTCGGTCTTTAATCATACACTTGCTTGAAATTCAATTTGATACGGGGTTGTAATAACGGAGCATAGTCTCCCCCCCGCTTGTAATAACGTGGCTTGGCACAACCACACACGTGCACTCTCTTAGTCGTGCACAATTTTGAACACACACGGGCCTAATCAGCCCCTAATATATAAGTGTACGTATATATTTCATTTCCGAAGGGTTTTGTTTAAGTTGGGTGCGTTGTCTTTCAATTCGAACACTCTCACACACATTGAGCTTTCGCTCTTATTTGAAAGACCCAAGTAAGGGCCGACCTATACTATTTGGGTTTCATTTCATGTCGTGTGAGTAAGTCTTTCAATTCGAACACTCTCACACACATTGAGCTTTCGCTCTTATTTGAAAGACCCAAGTAAGGGCCGACCTATACTATTTGGGTTTCCTTTCTTGTCGTGTGAGTAAGTCTTTCAATTCAAGCACTTTCACACACATTGAGCCTTCGCTCTTACTCCCAAGACCTTAGTAAAGGCCTTATTGCAGTTATATTTGGGTTTCATTTATGTCGTGTGTGTAGTACTTCAATTCAAGCACTCTCACACACATTGAGCCTTCGCTCTTACTCCCAAGACCTTAGTCAAGGCCATACTGCAATTTATATTTGGGTTTAATTTCATGTCGTGTGTGTAAGTCTTTCAATTCAAACACGCACCCACATTGAGCCTTCGCTCTTATTTGCAAGACCCGAGTAAGGGCTCATATACATAAGATATATACGTATTTCCCTTCGGTTATTTCCCTTCGGTTATTTCCCTTCGGTTATTTCCCTTCGGTTATTTCCCTTCGGTTATTTCCCTTCTGTTATTTCCCTTCAGCATTGTCTTTACATTTCGGGTTTTCCCTTGGAAGTAGCGTGAGTTTGCATTGCATCTACGCCATACCACGAGGTAGGACGCATATTGCATCGAAGCAACCCCCGCTCGAATTCGCCCATGTAGTGGAGTGTTCATAACACACAAACTAGGCGACCCAAAAAGGGATAAAAGAAAAGACTTAGGCACGTGCAAATCCACGTGATCTAAAACATGCAATCGCATCTTAAAGACCCGAAATAGACACCTCGAACCGTTTCGTAGACTTTCTCCCCAAAACTCGATTTTTGCAAAAGCGTACAGACTGACCCTTGCGCATCGGTGCAAGAAGGTCTGCGACGACAAGAGCTCACTTGCTCACAGTCGCCACGTTTAGAAGTCAGTGTTGATATATCTTCGCTAGCTTAAGTAAGCTAGCTGGCATGCCCTATTTGTATACATAGGCCTTAGACGCACGATAAAGAGCCACTCCAAGCCACGAAAGAGGCGAAGAGGCGGGGATTTTTCGCGCGTCTACAGGGGTGTCCCCTCGGGAACTTCCGGAAGTGTCACCATTCCCTAGGTGAGCAGGAGGTCGAGGACCTCTGTGATGGGTTGCCCCAGCGGGGTGTACTCCCTTTTTTCGAAAGACTTTTGAACCTTTTTATTCTTCGGTTCAAATTTTGAAGTGCCGTCCGGGCTTGGTTCTACTCGGACATTTGCAACTTTTTGGGGTTTTGCCCCATTGTCCGTAGTAGTTGGCCCGTAAGTCCCGGGCTTTTCAAAACGAGTTTTCGAAAAGAGTTTGCCTTTCCACAAGTCATCGTAGACCCCCTTTTTCATATTTGCTTCGAATAGGGAAGCCTTCTTGATTAGTTTGTGGAAAGTGGAAATTTCATGGAGGGAAAGGAGCATTTTCAGCTCGGGTTTGAAATTTTCAAGGATGAGCATCACGGCACATCCTTCTGAGATGGGCTCTCTTACTTGCCCCAATAAAGACCTCCATCGAACGATAAATGCATGAGCATCCTCGTTCGTGGCTTGTTTCGTGTTCCTTAGGATGTTCAAAGTGGGGGTCACTTCCACGTTGTGTGAAAATCTTTTCATGAAACCATTTGCCAACTCTTCAAAAGTGGCAAATTGGCTCAAGTCATAGGAAGCGAGCCACTTGGAAGCGATTCCCTTAAGGGAGAGGGGGAACCAGTAGATCCACTTGGCCGAGTCTTTCTTCTTTTTGTATGCTCGACGGGAAAAGAGTTGGAGGTGGGATCTAGGATCCCCCGTCCCATCATACCGATGGAAATTCGGTATGTCATCATCGCTATCCGTTTGGTAATCGAAAGGTAAAAAATCGGATAGGGCATATGACCTCTTTTCCTTGGCCTGGCCCCTTAGTAGTTGTTGAAGGGCCTTGCGATCTTTCAATGTGAATGACTGGAGCTCTCTGTCCCCCTCCATAGTGGAGGTCTCTTTGGGTTTTCTGGGTTTGTTTGTTTTCTTTCGAGCCCTAGTTTGTTTCCCATGGGATGAGCAGGATTCGACCGCTTCGGCCTCTTGGCTGAGAGCAGCGATTCTTGCTTCGAATTCTTTCCTCAATTCTTCTAATGACTCTTTCTTGTTTTTGAAAATTGTTTTTGAAAATCTTTTCGAAAATTGACTTGATGAGCATGAAGCCCGGCTCAACACCTCGTAAGAACCATCCGAACTTGACATGATCTTATGGGCCTTGAAAATCCTATACGTGCATAATTTACCAATGTTAAAAACACTTTGAAAAAGATTTTTGGGAGTCTTATTTGCTTAGAAATTCCTCAAGACCTGAGTCCCACCGAGCGTGCCATTTCTGTAGACATGAAAATTCTCATTTCAAAGTTTATGAGACAAACTTGAAATGAAACTTTCCACACCTACGCTTGCGCAAGCGTGCCAGCTAGTTCAAAACTAGCAAATGTTTGAAAGACTTCTAGGCGATTGTGTACAAGTGGGATCTTTTCACTCACACCTTCTTTTTCGATGCTCAAGGGTCAGTGTTGAACACTTAGGAATTTCATTTTATAGCAAACATGACTCCCTTTTACATAAACAAGTATCTTTGAAAAATTTGTTGAACTTGTGCACTCGGATTCAATACTTGGAAAAACACAAGTTGCTGAAAACAGAGAATTCTGTTTTTAGAGCTGTTTTCTAGGGGAGTTTTTAAGGTGTTACAAACTTCCAAAAATTATCAAAATTTTACCAGATGAAGATGGTAGTGTGGAGAGACTGTAGCCTTTTTCAAATATGCATTTGGAGCAGTATTGAATTAGAAACAAATAATCAACTCAGACCACCTCACTAACTCGGAACAGTTCTGTTTCAGAAATACAGAAACTCAAAAATGAGTCTGTATCTCTCTGCTCAGAACTCCAATTTTGATGATTTTGATATTGCTGGAAAGCTATGGATGTTATCTTTCTAATGCATTAAAAATCAACCAATTTGGACTCCTGTGGACAGAGATATGATACTTTTACCCAACCTCTGTTTCAAGAAATCCGACTGTGTAGACAATGGTGCAGAAATCTGGTCGTTCTTAATATGCTTTTATTACGTGGCTGAGTGGCCCTAAAATCTTGCCAATTTTATACAGAGTGTCCAAATGTGTGTGGAATCAGTGTGCCAAATTTTGAGACAATCGTAGCAAGCATCACAAAATTAAAATTACAGAAACAGACATATGTAGAGATGCTGAAATCCGGTTTTCTATTTTATAAATGTAATGATGCATAACCCACACGAAATTAAAATGCAACAACCCTTAAAGCAAATTTGCTGGAATATAAATGAATGAAAAGTACTTTATAGCTTAGACATAGAGGGGGTTAGAAGTATAGAGGGTATATAGCATATAGGAAGGAAGAAGCATTAAAGCAAACACTTGGCGTGCATGTGGGTGTATAGTGTTTCATCCACGAAATTGAAATGGCAGCAAAGCTAGATTATTACAACTCGGGGGGAGATGAAACTCCATTAATACAACCCCATTTAATGAATTGAATGGAAGAGAATGAAACTTAGATTAAGTAAGAAAGGTCTTACACGAGTTTTGGATGGTGAAGGACCGGGTTTCAATGATAAAACCGGCCTTCCTCTTGATGGCCTTCCTTCTCAACTCCTACAAGCTCTCACCTAGCTTCCCCTTCTTCCCCCACACTAGAAGACGTCCCACCTTGCTAAAAATTTCTGCACCTAGTCTAGCACACACCACCCAAGGTCTCTCTCTTCTCTCTTTTCTCTCTCCAATCTCCAAGTTATGGAACCCGCCCCCCCCCTCTTGGCCTTTTTATAGGCAAAGGGGGGGGGGTGGTTCTAGGGGTTTCTTGTGGGGCGGGTTGGAGCTTTTGCTTGGTGGATTTGATCCACTCCAAACCGGCTTCTTGTAGTTCCTCATTGAGTCATTTTAGACCAGCCCATGTGGGCTG
Source organism: Brasenia schreberi (assembly GCA_036023115.1). Classification (NCBI taxonomy): domain Eukaryota; kingdom Viridiplantae; phylum Streptophyta; class Magnoliopsida; order Nymphaeales; family Cabombaceae; genus Brasenia; species Brasenia schreberi. The sequence continues at coordinate 2,273,481 of JAYKKT010000039.1, forward strand.
GTCTAGGTGCCATGGCTTGGTGCAGCCCTAGAGCATGCGGTTGGTTTTAAACAACCTTACAATGTGTAACATGTTTTGTTTGGGCTGATTTCTTTAAACTTCGACCCACTTGAATTCGCTTCTTTCTTTGATTTGGCTCCCACCTTTTGCTTTTGAGTTCCACTTGAAATCTTCTCGAATTGAATGAGCTTGTTACCATGGCCTCGAGTCTTGGTTCCAAGTTGGCCCCATCTTGATCGGACAAACTTGGATTTGATCGGTCTTGACCTTCCATTTGGATAAGTTGTTGAATTTGAACTTGATATGCTTCAATCTTCTCCGCTTTTGGGAATCAATCTGAATCTGATTTAACTTGATCCGTATCTTGATACACTTTATCTTCTTTCCGAGAATCGAGGCCTGGATTGGGTCTTCGCCTGCTTCGAAACTCATGGGCTATTTGGATTTAAAACCTTTATTTTTAAATATTCTCCTAGAAGGTCTAAACTTTAAAATTTGGGGATTTTGAATCTAAAGGTTCATAAAGGCTTTAAATTGGCCTTCAAAATTTAGGAGTTTTTGAAAATACTTGAAAAAATTTCGGGTGTTTACACCTGCATATCGAGGTGGTTCTAAACAACCACTCTCTGGACAGGTGCCTAGTCGATGGTGGAGGAGGGCTCAACATCCTTCCACTTCATGTGGCGTACAAAATCGGAGTCACCTTGACTTCGGTGAACCCAAGCCCCATCGTTATCACTGGATACGATGGGAATCCGTCTAGACCTTTAGGATCCATCGAACTCCCAATGGAAATGGGAGGGATCGAACACACGGCGGTGTTCCATGTCTTGGACATCCACCCCCATTATAACCTGTTGTTGGGAAGGCCCTGGATACACAGTTTGTGCGCTGTGCCATCCACCTTCCACAGGTGTGTTAAGATCCCTTTTAGGGACCAGGTCGTTGTAATCCTAGGTGAGAGTCACCCACAGCTTCAGGGGATCATAAACTCCCCTTGTTTATCAAGCTCCTAGGCCCATGAGGCTAACCTGGGGCAAATTATGGTTGAGCCACCTCGACTCGTGTTGAACAACCCTAGGAAGGTTGTATATGTGAAGGGGCCGCCCAAAGCAAGCCCCCTCCCGATTCTAACCCTTCTAGGACGACCCAAGCGTTCCCTATTTCCAAAGCCCCTGGACAAGAGGCCATATGAGCACAATATAGACGATAGCATGTTCCAGGACCACGACTTGTATCAAACTTTTTCGAAAAACAAAAAGTCATGGAACATGTTGTTGAACATGGGCTACACGCCCTACAAGAGTCTAGGGGCACAGAACCAGGGTCTCCTAGAGCCCATCCTTCCTAGGGCCAATCCAAGCCGATATGGGATCGGCTATACTCCCCGAATACCGCCAGAGCCACCCCCCGTGACCACCTGGGTCAAGGGTGCCCCGGAACCTGCCTTAGAAGAGACCTACGATTTAGACCTCCTATTCCGAGTCTAACCCGTAGTGTTTTCCCTTTGTAGGTATGACGGAAGATCCCTTTTCTAAAAATACAAAAACATTTGAAAACCTTAAAATCAAAAAAATCAAAAAACAAGAAAAACCCAAAACAATGGAAAAACAAAAACTCGAAAATAGAGTGCTTTGTATAGGTCCCAAGGTTCTTGTTTTACAAAAAACCAAAAAAATCAAAAATTTGGAAAATACCAAAAAGATTTTGTACATAGCTGCTCCTAGTAGGACTTTGGCAAAAGAAAAGGATTTCGAAAGAAACGTCATCTGCATAGCCAGACCAAAAGTTTCGAAATCACTTGAAAATCCAAGTACAAAACCAGGTCATTTTGAAAACCACGCATCAAATTCCCTCGGGTCTATAGCCCACGAGAATGATCAAAGCCCAGAAGTGGATCCCCTTGAGGAAGATCCCACTTCTGAGCTCCGAGAATTTCATAAGATTCTCGATTTTGAAAGACCTTCCCAATCAGTAGGAGGAGATTTCATAGAGGTGAACCTAGGGGATGATTCCAATCCCAAAACCATCAAAATAGGCGCATGCTTGCATGAAACTGAAAGGTTCAAGACAGGACCAGGAGGTCTAAGAAGAAGCCCGGACAAGACTTCGTCGGAGCCCGCCATGTCCAACCTTTTTCTATGGCATTCATTGCATTTCTACGAACCTATTTAGATGTGTTTGCATGGACGTATGAAGACATGCCGGGAATAGACCCCAGCACTATCGAACACCGTCTTCCCTTAGATGCAGGTGTAAAACCCATAAAGCAGAAGCTTAGGAAAATACACTCGAATGTACACACGCAAGTCAAAGAGGGTTTAGAAGATCTGCTAAAAGCCGGTAACCCATTGCGTATTCTGATTGGTTATCAAATATCGTTGTAGTTCGAAAAACCAATGGGAAAATTCGAATATGCATCGATTTCAAAAACCTGAATAAAGCCACTCCAAAGGATAATTATCCTTTACCAAACATAGATTTGATAGTCGATAGTACTGCAAATCATGAAATGTTTTCATTCATGGATGGCTATTCAGGCTATAATCAAATCAAACTAAGCCCACGAGATCAGGGTAAGACCGCCTTCACAACCCCGTGGGGCACGTACTGCTATACAGTCATGCCCTTTGGTTTGAAAAATGCCGGCGCAACATACCAACGAGCCATGACCACGATCTTCCATGATCAAATTCATGAGCTTGTAGAAGTGTATGTAGATGATCTCTTGGCAAAATCCAAAACCCGATGCACCCATATCGAATGTTTACAAAAGATTTTCGAAAGGCTTAGGCTTTACAAAGTAAAGCTAAACCCTCAAAAATGTGTGTTCGGGGTAGAATCAGGGAAGCTTCTAGGCTTTATGGTGAGCCAAAGGGGAATAGAAGTCGACCCCTCTAAGTGTCGAGCCATCATAGACATGGCTCCACCCTCCAATCTCACCCAAATCCGTAGCCTCTAGGGTCGTTTACAATCAGTTCGCCGATTCATATCGAATTTGGCCACTAGATGCGAACCCTTCAACAAACTGTTGAGGAAGGGCACGAAATTCTTATGGGATGACGAATGCCAGAAGTCCTTCGAGAGACTAAAGGCATACTTGGTTAATCCCCCCGTTTTGAACCCTCCAAAGCCTGGAAAACCGCTTTTATTATACATCTCCGTGCATGCGAATGCTTTAGGAGCCTTGTTGGCTCAATACGAGGATGACACCCATAAGGAGTATGCCATCTACTATATTTCAAAAACTCTCTTGGCTTATGAACGAAATTATCAAGACATGGAGAAGACGTGCTTGGCCCTAGTCTGGGCCTGCCAGAAATTCAGACACTATTTCCTAGATCATGAGATCTGGATAGTGTCCAAGCTTGATCCAATCAAGCACTTGTTCGAAAAACCCATTCTCACGGGTAGATTGGGCAAATGGCAACTCCTTCTAATGGAGTATGATCTGAAATACCGTCACCAGATCTCCATTAAGGGGCAAGCCCTAGCAGATTACGTGGCTGACTTCCCCTTGGAGGACGCATATCCCACTCTTGACGAAATGCCTGATGAAGGCATATTGCAAAACCATTTTCAAAACCACATTTTGGCAAATTCTTTCGAAAACCAAGTGTGGAAGATGCACTTCGACGGGGCACGAAACCAACGAGGGGCTGGTGCCGGGATCATCCTAATCTCCCCTGAAAAGGGCGAGATTCCCATAGCAGTCCACTTAGATTTTGAATGTTCCAACAACGTAGCTGAGTATGAAGCACTCATACAAGGCTTAAGGATTTCGAAAACTCTAGGGGTATCATGCATCGAGGTCTTTGGAGATTCGCTCCTTATCATAAACCAGGTTTTGAAAATTTGGCAAGTACGTTATGAGAAACTACTTCCATATCACGAGTTGGCCACTCGATTGGTCCAGTCCTTCCAATCGTGTAAACTCACACACATAGGAAGAGAGGACAATGACGCTCAAGCAAGACCTCTACGGACCAGCTACTCGTAAGTGTCTAAACTCGGTCTTTAGTCGTACACTTGCTTGAAATTCAATTTGATACGGGGTTGTAATAACGGAGCATAGTCTCCCCCCGCTTGTAATAACGTGGCTTGGCACAACCACACACGTGCACTCTCTTAGTCGTGCACAATTTTGAACACACACGGGCCTAATCAGCCCCTAATATATAAGTGTATATATACTTTCATTTTCGAAGGGTTTTGTTTAAGTTGGGTGCGTTGTCTTTCAATTCAAGCACTCTCACACACATTGAGCTTTCGCTCTTATTTGAAAGACCCAAGTAAGGGCCGACCTATACTATTTGGGTTTCATTTCTTGTCGTGTGAGTTGTCTTTCAATTCAAGCACTCTCACACACATTGAGCTTTCGCTCTTATTTGAAAGACCCAAGTAAGGGCCGACCTATACTATTTGGGTTTCATTTCTTGTCGTGTGAGTAAGTCTTTCAATTCAAGCACTTTCACACACATTGAGCCTTCGCTCTTACTCCCAAGACCTTAGTAAAGGCCTTATTGCAGTTATATTTGGGTTTCATTTATGTCGTGTGTGTAGTACTTCAATTCAAGCACTCTCACACACATTGAGCCTTCGCTCTTATTCCCAAGACCTTAGTCAAGGCCATACTGCAATTTATATTTGGGTTTAATTTCATGTCGTGTGTGTAAGTCTTTCAATTCAAGCACGCACACACATTGAGCCTTCGCTCTTACTCCCAAGACCTTAGTCAAGGCCATACTGCAATTTATATTTGGGTTTAATTTCATGTCGTGTGTGTAAGTCTTTCAATTCAAGCACGCACCCACATTGAGCCTTCGCTCTTATTTGCAAGACCCGAGTAAGGGCTCATATACATAAGATATATACATATCTCCCTTCGGTTATTTCCCTTCGGTTATTTCCCTTCGGCTATTTCCCTTCGGCTATTTCCCTTCGGCTATTTCCCTTCTGTTATTTCCCTTCAGTATTGTCTTTTCATTTCGGGTTTTCCCTTTGGAGTAGCGTGAGTTTGCATTGCATCTACGCCATACCACGAGGTAGGACGCATATTGCATCGAAGCAACCCCCGCTCGAATTCGCCCATGTAGTGGAGTGTTCATAACACACAAACTAGGCGACCCAAAAAGGGATAAAAGAAAAGATTTAGGCACGTGCAAATCCACGTGATCTAAAACATGCAATCGCATCTTAAAGACCCGAAATAAACACCTCAAACCGCTTCGTGGACTTTCTCCCCAAAACTCGATTTTTGGAAAAGCGTACAGACTGACCCTTGCGCATCGGTGCAAGAAGGTCTGCGACGACAAGAGCTTACTTGCTCACAGTCGCCACGTTTAGAAGTCAGTGTTAAATATATCTTCGCTAGCTTAAGTAAGCTAGCTGGCACGCCCTATTTGTATACATAGGCCTTAGACACACGATAAGATCCACTCCAAGCCCCGAAAGAGGCAAAGAGGCGGGGATTTTTCGCGCGTCTACAGGGATTGGCACGCCCGGTGGGACGTGAGCCTTTTCAAAAATCGAGTTTACTTGTAGAAGTCTTGCGAAAATTTTATAAAGGTGTCGTTTTAACTTGTTTTCTTTGCTTTTACTTAGGAAATTTTGAAAAAAGCTTGAAAAGCATGTCAAAATCCAATCCAAGTGAAGTGTCGAGGCAAGGCTCATGCACATCAAGTTCTCACTCTAGGAGGATTTTCAAAAACAAAATAAAACTAGATGAAATCGAGGACTTGAGAAGGGAATTTGAGGCCAAAATCGATGCTCTCAGCCAAGAGGCTGAAGTAGGCGATTCATGTTCATCAAACGGTGAACAAAGGCCTAAAAAGAAAATTGAAAAACCTCGCAAGCAAAAAGAGGCCTCCGTAATGGAAGGCAACCAATACCACGAGTCCTTCACACAAAAGGACCGTAAAGCCCTACAGCAACTGCTGAAAGGGCAAAATAAAGAGAAAAGAAGCTACGCCCTGTCTGATTTCCTTCCTATGGATTACGAAACAGACAGTGACGATGAAATACCGAACTTCCATCGGTATGATGGCATGGGAGACCCTAGGTCTCACTTGCAGCTTTTCTCACGTCGAGCCCATAAGAAGAAAAAGGACTCGATGAAATGGGTGTATTGGTTCCCCCTATCCCTTAAAGGCACAGCTGCCAAATGGCTGGCTTCCTACGACTTAAGCCAGTTCGCTACTTTTGAAGAGTTAGCGAACTGCTTCATGCAAAGGTTTGCACACAACGTGGAAGTCACGCCAACCCTGAATACCTTAAGGGATACAAAGCAAGGCATGAACGAAGACGTGCATGCCTTCATTATAAGATGGAGGTCTCTTTTGGGCCAAGTACGAGAGCCTATATCCGAAGGATGCGCAGTAATGCTCATCCTGGATAATTTCAAAAGCGAGTTAAAAACCCTCCTCTCGCTCCATGAGATTTCAACTTTCCATAAGTTGATAAAAAAGGCCTCCCTTTTCGAAACCAACTTGCGAAAAGGGACATACGACCACTTATGGAAAGGAAGTGTCGTTCCCAAAACACGTGTGGAAAAACCCATTGCATATGGGCTGCCCACAACGGACAAAGGGGCAAAGCCCCATAAAATCGCCAATGTCCGGGTGGATCCAGGCATGGCGGGCACTTCTAAAAATTTTGAAAAAATAGAAAATAAGAGAGAACGCAATTTTTCAAAACCAATTGAAAAACGGGAGTACACTCCGCTGGGGCAACCTGTGTCGGAGGTCCTAGACCTCTTACTTGCCCAGGGCATGATCGAACTCCCTGAAATCCCCGAAGGAGTCACGTCCAAAGGGGGGTATTTAAACCGATTTTGCAAATATCATCGGCTCAAAGGCCATGATACCAAACGGTGCTTCTCTCTTCTAAATAAAATTGAGAACTTGATAGCGGAGGGCCGGCTCCAGGTCACTGCGGAACCTGAGCCACCTCAAGCTATCTTCAAGGAACCCTTTCCCAAACACGCCAGTGGCAGTGGGAAAGGAAAGGAGGTATGTACCCTCACCATTTCCAAGGAACTAGCGCGAAAGCCCGAACCTGGTCGACCTGCTTGTGCGCCCATCCTTGTATTATACAAGAGGCCCGCCCAAGTCGTCATTCGGGGACCACCAAAAATGGAAACCCCGACAAAACCAGTTTTGAAAATCCAAGGTTCTCCTCAGCTCATCCTTAGAGCCAAGTTTAGCGCGAACCCTAGGCTGGTCGTGGGGGAAGTCACTAGATCCGGGAGGATCTACCAACCCCCGCACCTTCAAGGTGCTCAAAGGTGGTCAGTGTGCCTGGCCCCTCAAAAGCATGTATCCCTAGTGGTCTGCCAAAAGCAGATAAGGACAAAATCATCCTAAATCCTTATGATTTCGAAAACCACCTTTCAAAGATTCCTATTCACATGTCTATTCTAGAGCTTATCAAAACCTCGCCTAGGCATAGACTTGTCTTAGAGAAAATTCTAGAAAGGGCCAAGGTTGATTCGAACATAAGTCCGGAATCCTTGCCTGCCCAAGTGGCTTTATTAGGAGCAAAATCGCCCATCACCTTTTCGGAAGATGATGTAGATAGACCCTACGAAACCCATAACCAGGCCCTGCATATCGAGGTGGTTCTAAACAACCACTCTCTGGACAGGTGCCTAGTCGATGGTGGAGGAGGGCTCAACATCCTTCCACTTCACGTGGCGTACAAAATCGGAGTCACCTTGACTTCAGTAAACCCAAGCCCCATCGTTATCACTGGATACGATGGGAATGCGTCTAGGCCTTTAGGATCCATCGAACTCCCAATGGAAACGGGAGGGATCGAACACACGGGGGTGTTCCATGTCTTGGACATTCACCCCCATTATAACCTTTTGCTGGGAAGACCCTGGATACACAGTTTGTGCGCTGTGCCATCCACCTTCCACAAGTGTGTCAAGATCCCTTTTAGAGACCAGGTCGTAGTGATCCTAGGTGAGAGTCACCCACAGCTTCAGGGGATCATAAACTCCCCTTGTTTATCGAGCTCCCAGGCCCATGAGGCTAACTTGGGGCAAATTATGGTTGAGCCACCTCGGCTCGTGTTGAACAACCCTAGGAAGGTTGTATGTGTGAAGGGGCCGCCCAAAGCAGGCCCCCTCCCGACTCTAATCCTCCTAGGAAAACCCAAACGTTCCCTATTTCCAAAAACCCTGGACAAAAGGCCATACGAGCCTAATATGGACGATAGCATGTTCCAGGACCACGACTTGTATCCCATCTTTTCAAAAAACAAAAGGTCGTGGAACATGTTATTAAACATGGGCTACACGCCCTACAAGAGTCTAGGGGCACAAAACCAGGGTCTCCTAGAGCCCATCCTGCCTAGGGCCAACCCAAGCCGATATGGGATCGGCTATACTCCCCGAATACCGCCGGAGCCACCCCCTGTAACCACCTGGGTCAAGGGTGCCCCGGAGCCTGTCTTAGAAGAGACCTATGGTTTAGACCTCCTATTCCGAGTCTAACCCATAGTGTTTTCCCTTTGTAGGTATGACGGAAGATCCCTTTTTCTAAAAATACCAAAAACATTTGAAAACTTAAAATCAAAAAAATCGAAAAACAAGAAAAACCAAAAACAATGGAAAAACAAAAACTCGAAAAAAGTGTGCTTTGTATAGTTCCCAAAGTTCTTGTTTTACAAAAACCCAAAAAAATCGAAAATTTGGAAAATACCAAAAAGATTTTGTACATAGCTGCTCCTGGTATGACTTTGGCGAAAGAAAAGGATTTCGAAAGAAACGTCGTCTGCATAGCCAGACCAAAAATTTCGAAATCGCTTGAAAATCCAAGTACAAAACCAGGTTATTTTGAAAACCACGCATCAAGTTCCCTCGGGTCTAAAACCCACGAGAATGATCAAAGCCCAGAAGTGGATCCCCTTGAGGACGATCCCACTTCTGAGCTCCCAGAATTTCATAGAATTCTCGATTTTGAAAGACCTTCCCAATCAGTAGGAGGAGATTTCGTAGAGGTGAACCTAGGGGATGATTCCAATCCCAAAACCATCAAAATAGGCGCATGCTTGCATGAAACTGAAAAGTTAGCATTCATTGCATTTCTACGAACCTATTTAGATGTGTTTGCATGGACGTATGAAGACATGCCGGGCATAGATCCCAACATAGTCGAGCATCGTCTTCCCTTAGATATAGGTGTAAAACCAATAAAGCAGAAGCTTAGGAAAATACACCCGAATGTACACACGCAAGTCAAAGAGGGTTTAGAAGATCTGCTAAAAGCCGGATTTATAAAACCCATTGCGTATTCTGATTGGTTGTCAAATATCGTTGTAGTTCGAAAAACCAATGGGAAAATTCGAATATGCATCGATTTCAGAAACCTGAATAAAGCCACTCCAAAGGATAATTATCCTTTACCAAACATAGATTTGATAGTCGATAGTACTGCAAATCATGAAATGTTTTCATTTATGGATGGCTATTCAGGCTATAATCAAATCAAACTAAGTCCACGAGATCAGGGTAAGACCGCCTTCACAACCCCATGGGGCACGTACTGCTATACAGTCATGCCCTTTGGTTTGAAAAATGCCGGCGCAACATACCAACGAGCCATGAACACGATCTTCCATGATCAAATTCACGAGCTTGTAGAAGTGTATGTAGATGATCTCTTGGCAAAATCCAAAACCCGATGCACCCATATCGAATGTTTACAAAAGATTTTCGAAAGGCTTAGGCTCTACAAAGTAAAGCTAAACCCCCAAAAATGTGTGTTCGGGGTAGAATCAGGGAAGCTTCTAGGCTTTATGGTGAGCCAAAGGGGAATAGAAGTCGACCCCTCTAAGTGTCGAGCCATCATAGACATGGCTCCACCCTCCAATCTCACCCAAGTCCGTAGCCTCCAGGGTCGATTACAATCTGTGCGCCGATTCATATCGAATCTGGCAACTAGATGCGAACCCTTCAACAAACTGTTGAGGAAGGGTACGAAATTCTTATGGGATGACGAATGCCAAAAGTCCTTCGAGAGACTAAAGGCATACTTGGTTAATCCCCCTGTTTTGAATCCTCCAAAACAAGGAAAACCGCTTTTATTATACATCTCCGTGCATGTAAACGCTTTAGGAGCCCTGTTGGCTCAATACGAGGATGACACCCATAAGGAGTATGCCATCTACTATATTTCGAAAACTCTCTTGGCTTATGAACGAAATTATCAAACCATGGAGAAGACATGCTTGGCCCTAGTCTGGGCCTGCCAGAAATTCAGACACTACTTCCTAGATCATGAGATCTGGATAGTGTCCAAGCTTGATCCAATCAAGCACTTGTTCGAAAAACCCATTCTCACGGGTAGATTGGGCAAATGGCGACTCCTTCTAATGGAGTATGATCTGAAATACCATCACCAGATCTCCATTAAGGGGCAAGCCCTAGCAGATTACGTGGCTGACTTCCCCTTGGAGGACGCATATCCCACTCTTGACGAAATGCCTGATGAAGGCATATTGCAAAACCATTTTCAAAACCACATTTTGGCAAATTCTTTCGAAAACCAAGTGTGGAAGATGCACTTCGACGGGGCACGAAACCAACGAGGGGCTGGTGCCGGGATCATCCTAATCTCCCCTGAAAAGGGCGAGATTCCCATAGCAGTCCGCTTAGATTTCGAATGTTCCAACAACGTAGCTGAGTATGAAGCACTCATACAAGGCTTAAGGATTTTGAAAACTCTAGGGGCATCATGCATCGAGGTCTTTGGAGATTCGCTCCTTGTCATAAACCAGGTTTTAAAAATTTGGCAAGTACGTAATGAGAAACTACTTCCATATCACGAGTTGGCCACTCGATTGGTCCAAACCTTCCAATCGTGTAAGCTCACACACGTAGGAAGAGAGGACAATGGCATTGCCGATGCCCTCTCCTCCTTGGGTTCAGCCCTGAAGGTCGATCCCATTTCAGGGACCAGATCTTTGGAAATATGGCATGCGCCCCATCCATCCACACACGACTTGGATATTTGCCAAAACAACCCAGAGTCTATTGAAAAACCCTGGTTCTATGACATAAAACAAGTTTTAGAAAATGGGGATTCACCAAGGATGCCACATCCAAAGATAGGGCATTCATTCGTAAGATTTCGACCCGATACACCATTCTGGGTGGGGTCTTATACAAAAAGAGTTTTACCGGCATTCTGCTTAGGTGTATCGACCTAGAGGAGGCTAGGATAGTGATGCACGAGTTCCACGACGGAGAATGTGGAGGTCATGTTAACGCCAACATGATGGCAATGAAAATACTTAGAGGGGGTTATTTTTGGTCCACCCTGAAAGAGGATTGTCACGATCATGTTAGAAAGTGTCATCCATGTCAAGTGCATGGGCACGCCATTCATATTCCTTCATCTGCATTGCATTCCGTGGTCAGCCCCTGGCCATTTACCATGTGGGCATTTGACATTGTAGGCCCCATATTTCCAAAGGCCTCGAATGGGCATCGTTTTATTTTAGCAGCCACGGAGTATTTCTCCAAGTGGGTGGAAGCCATTTCCCTAACGAATGTAATGGGGCAACATGTGGTGGCTTTCATCCGGAGGAATATCTTGGCTCGATTTGGGGTTCCACGAGACCTTGTGTCTGATAATGGTACCCCATTCAAGAACGAGCGGATGGTTAAGTTGTGCAACACGTATGGCATAACTCACCACTTCTCCTCGCCCTACTACCCTCAAGGCAACGGCCAAGCCGAAGCCACAAACAAGACTCTCATTGGTATCATTGAGAAGACCTTAGAGAAGGGTAGGAGGTGGCATGAGAAGCTGGATGAAGCCTTATGGGCTTATAGGACTTCCATCCGGACTCCCACAAATGCCACACCATTCGAATTGGTCTATGGCACAAACGCCATTCTTCCCATTCATACCCAACTGCATTCATTCCATACATCCACTGCACTCGACCTCCCCCTAGAGACGCTTCAGCATGCTAGGATGGCTGAGCTAGATTTGCTAGATGAGAGGCGACTCCTTGCCATGGATCATGCTCGTGCATACCGGCAAAGGATAGCCCGACATTATAGCAAACACATGAGACCTCGCCACTTTGAAGTGGGAGATCTGGTCTTGAAAACCATCCACCATCGTGGCCCACACCCCCTAGGCAAGTGGCGCCCCAACTGGGATGGACCCTATGTTGTACGAGCAACCACTACGAACAATTCGTATTGGTTGATCGATGTAGAAGGTAGGAATTTAGCAGATCCTATCAATATTCGATACTTAAAGAAGTATCATGTGTAGGATCTGGATTAAATTCCAGTTTTCGAAAATTTGAGAGGGATAGCTGCCCTGAGACGTGTGAATAAGGTGCAAAAGCAACTCGTGTGACCCTAAGTAAGAGAATTCGCACTTGTGAAAGAGTGGAGTTTTCAAAATCGTGGTTGCATTTCAAAATCCTTCATCTTACAAAGAAGGGCCTAGTTCAACATAGCAAGATACTTGCAAGTAGTACGTGCTATTTCTAAATAGGCTGATCTGGAATGGATCGAGTGTAGGCTTGGGATAAGTCCTCCCCTCTTCTCTTCTCCTTCCAAAAGGAAAACAAAGGCCCAAATCAAAAGGGAATTTCCCATTTAAAGTCTCTTTCCAAAAGAAAGAAACCAGACTTCAAAAAGAAAAATCGATTCTCTTATAAAAAAAAAAAAAAAAAAAAAGAGGGTTAAAGAAAAAATACTCCCAAAGGGAGACCCTCTAGGAAAAAAAGGAAAAAGAGGCCAAAAAGCTCAAAAAGAGCAATTTTCCGCCTTCTATGCCTTAAACCACGGGACGCTTCAGAAGGGACCGTGGTATCTCTTTCCCATCCCTAGCTTATCCCAAGCTAAAGCATGGTTCATTTCGAGGAATCCTAAAGTAAAAATAGGATTTACTTACTTGAATTTCATCTTGTTTGAGAATTCGACGTTTCGAGTAAGGCGTAGGAATTTGAAATGAAGCTGGTTTTCTTATAAAAACCTCCGCTAAATAAGCGAGTGTTAAGACTCAAACAAGGGCAAGCACGAAGAGCTCGAGATCCTTAGGATCGAGACTCAAGACAGTTGTCCCTTTTGTAAATAGCTTTGTAAATAAGTTTTAAAAAACCGAACATCGAACAGCATAGGATTTGCTCACTTGGAGCAATAGACCTTGTAAGTCTCTAGAGTTCGACCACATCTGGTCTCTGGGAGGTCACCACTTTTGGCACCACACCCATGTCATCTGCATTCCACGCATGGTACTTGCATGAACATGATCCCATTTAGGACCAGATTCCATAAGTGAACCCTTTGGCGTGATATCTCCTCCTACCAGAGTTTGTAAAATTGAGATTTTTGCTAAAATGGGACGATCCCATATTCTTCGTGGCTAGATCTAGGGAGACATTAAAAGGGGTGTTTGTCATCTTTGCCCTTATCCAAATCTATTTGGACAAGGCCAAAGAGGGGCATCTGTAAACACCCCAAAATCCCACGAATTTCTTAAACGAATCTGGTTTTATACAAGCAGCCCCCAAAGGGCCATTTTGAGTTTGGAAACCCAGGAGCCTTCCAAACAACCCTGTACATATGTTTTAAACTTTATCTTTCTAAAACATATGGCTTTTGAAAACCCTTTTAAAACACGTTTTGAAACCCCGAAGTGGCTTGGCCCGATCAAGACAGGACCAGGAGAGCTAAGAAGAGCCCGGAACCGGAGCACATGTCGAGCCCGGCGCAGCAACTCTTGTATCTGATTCACATCCCAGGATCTCGAACGTCCAAGACCCTGTTCTTATCAAAATAGCATTTGAAGTCATCTCCGGAAGGCAGAAACGGAGGCGGACGACTATGTTGGCGAAGACCCAACGCAGACGGAGTACTGATGCTGTCAGGCCCCGCACGAATCGTCCGTTTCGAACCCAGCTCGAAGGAGTCAGAGTTCAGTTTGGATTGGATCTGGACCATATATATCCAGATTCCAACCCAAACCCATATGTGGATTTGGATTTGGATTTGGATCCAGAGATCCAATCCAATATCCATATCCATGGCCCACATCACCTTCTCATAAATGGAGGTGGGGCCCACTTGAAATTCACGTGGGATATTGGGCATGAGAGAGAGTGGGGGGTGAAAAATATCAAGAGTGTTGTATTAAGCTTGACTTGTGTGTCAAGTTTGGGTTTAATCTTGTGGGTTAGCCTAATTGAGTGGGTTTAAGCTTGTAATTAGCTAAAACCTAACCTAGGGCTGCACCAACATGGGGTGATCAAGGTCTATGGGCCATGCTAAGGGAGCTCCTTCATCTAAACCTAGCCCAAAATGCCTAAACCTAGCCTAAACCCCTAATCCACCCCTAATTTGAACCTAATCACCTAACCCACTTCCCTAATCCCGGCCTAATCCCAACCTAATCACCTAACCCACTTCCCTAATCCTTCCCTAAACCTAGATTAAAACCACTAATCCACCCCTAATCTGAACCTAATCACCTAACCTAGCTCACTAAACCTCACCCTAAAACCCAACCACCTAACCTAGCCCTAAACCCCTAAACCACCCTTAGCCCACGATTTACCCAAACCCCTAGTTTTAAAATATCTGGCCCAACCCCTTCCAGCCCACCTTATCTACATACCACCCTACCTAAACCACCTAACCACTACCCTCAGCCCAGCCCTAACCGACCTACCCATCCCCTATTTAAACCCCCCTCCTTGTGGGCGGGTTTTCCAAGTGGGAACCACTCTACCTCACCCAGCCGGGCCCTCTCCTTCTCCCTTCTCTCACCCAGCCGGGACAACTCCCCACCTTGGCCTGCTCCAGCTGCTCCACCAGCCGCCACCTGCTCCGCCACCTTCCCTCTTCCATCCACCACCACCACCCCTCAGCCGGACGCCATCATCTTCCCCCAACCGAACCAGCCGACAGCCACCTGCCCGCCACTCTCCCACTTCATCCGCCATTTCTCCCCATTCGGTAAGTACCCTGCACCTCACCTAGCCCCCTTCTCTACCACCTCTCCACTCTTAGCCAGCCATCCTCCCTTCAGCTCAGCCCCTTTGCCGCCACCACCTAAACCTAGCCGAACCTAGTATAACCCAAGCTGCTGGCCACTACTTAGCCACCATCTCCCATTCGGCCAACCCCCCTAGGTGTCTTACTCGGCCCTCCCACCAGCTCACCTTTTAGGTCCAGTTTCCCTAAACTCCCAACTCCCCTAGTGACCCTAAGAACCCACTCATTCAGCCATTTAAACCCCTTTACCTTGAGGTGCCATCTACTTGCCGCCGGCCACCTCCGAGGTGCCTATCCCGCGCACCACTTGCAGCCGGCCAGCACCCTTGATCACCTACCTTCGCGGAGCTCCCATTTGCAGCCCAAAGCCAAGGCCACGCTCAAGCAAGACCTCTACGGACCAGCTACTCGTAAGTGTCTAAACTCGGTCTTTAGTCGTACACTTGCTTGAAATTCAATTTGATACGGGGTTGTAATAACGGAGCATAGTCTCCCCCCGCTTGTAATAACGTGGCTTGGCACAACCACACACGTGCACTCTCTTAGTCGTGCACAATTTTGAACACACACGGGCCTAATCAGCCCCTAATATATAAGTGTATATATACTTTCATTTTCGAAGGGTTTTGTTTAAGTTGGGTGCGTTGTCTTTCAATTCAAGCACTCTCACACACATTGAGCTTTCGCTCTTATTTGAAAGACCCAAGTAAGGGCCGACCTATACTATTTGGGTTTCATTTCTTGTCGTGTGAGTTGTCTTTCAATTCAAGCACTCTCACACACATTGAGCTTTCGCTCTTATTTGAAAGACCCAAGTAAGGGCCGACCTATACTATTTGGGTTTCATTTCTTGTCGTGTGAGTAAGTCTTTCAATTCAAGCACTTTCACACACATTGAGCCTTCGCTCTTACTCCCAAGACCTTAGTAAAGGCCTTATTGCAGTTATATTTGGGTTTCATTTATGTCGTGTGTGTAGTACTTCAATTCAAGCACTCTCACACACATTGAGCCTTCGCTCTTATTCCCAAGACCTTAGTCAAGGCCATACTGCAATTTATATTTGGGTTTAATTTCATGTCGTGTGTGTAAGTCTTTCAATTCAAGCACGCACACACATTGAGCCTTCGCTCTTACTCCCAAGACCTTAGTCAAGGCCATACTGCAATTTATATTTGGGTTTAATTTCATGTCGTGTGTGTAAGTCTTTCAATTCAAGCACGCACCCACATTGAGCCTTCGCTCTTATTTGCAAGACCCGAGTAAGGGCTCATATACATAAGATATATACTGTAAACACCCCGAAATCCCACGAATTTCTCAAAATCCATCTGGTTTTATACAAGCAGCCCCAAAGGGCCATTTTTGAGTTTGGAAACCCAGGAGCCTTCCAAACAACCCTGTATATATGTTTTAAACTTTATCTTTCAAAAACATATGATATAGCTTTTGAAAACCCTTTTAAAACATGTTTTGAAACCCCGAAGTGGCTTGGCCCGATCAAGACAGGACCAGGAGAGCCAAGAAGAGCCCGGAACCGGAGCACCTGTCGAGCCCGGCGCAGCAACTCTTGCATCTGATTCACACCCCAGGATCTCGAACGTCCAAGACCCTGTTCTTATCAAAATAGCATTTGAAGTCATCTCCGGAAGGCAGAAACGGAGGCGGACGACTATGTTGGCGAAGACCCAACGCAGACGGAGTACTGATGCTGTCAGGCCCCGCACAAATCGTCCGTCTCGAACCCAGCTCGAAGGAGTCAGAGTTCAGTTTGGATTGGATCTGGACCATATATATCCAGATTCCAATCCAAACCCATATGTGGACTTGGATTTGGATTTGGATCCAGAGATCCAATCCAATATCCATATCCATGGCCCACATCACCTTCTCATAAATGGAGGTGGGGCCCACTTGAAATTCATGTGGGATATTGGGCATGAGAGAGAGTGGGGGTGAAAAATATCAAGAGTGTTGTATTAAGCTTGACTTGTGTGTCAAGTTTGGGTTAATCATGTGGGTTAGCCTAATTGAGTGGGTTTAAGCTTGTAATTAGCTAAAACCTAACCTAGGGCTGCACCAACATGGGGTGATCAAGGTCTATGGGTCATGCTAAGGGAGCTCCTTCACCTAAACCTAACCCAAAATGCCTAAACCTAGCCTAAACCCCTAATCCACCCCTAATCTGAACCTAATCACCTAACCCACTTCCCTAATCCTGGCCTAATCCCAACCTAATCACCTAACCCACTTCCCTAATCCTTCCCTAAACCTAGATTAATTTCCCTAATCCTAGCCTAAACCTAGCCTAATCACCTAACCTAGCTCACTAAACCTCACCCTAAAACCCAACCACCTAACCTAGCCCTAAACCCCTAAACCACCCTTAGCCCACGATTTTCCCAAACCCCTAGTTTTAAAATATCTGGCCCAGCCCCATCCAGCCCACCTTATCTACATACTACCCTACCTAAACCACCTAACCACTACCCACAACCCAGCCCTAACCGACCTACCCATCCCCTATTTAAACCCCCCTCATTGTGGGCGGGTTTTCCAAGTGGAAACCACTCCACCACCCAGCCGGGCCCTCTCCTTCTCCCATCTCTCATCCGTCTTCCCCCAGCAGCTCCAGCTCCTCCACCAGCCGCCACCTGCTCCGCCACCTTCCCTCTCCCACGTCACCATCACTGCCCCCCCAGCTGGACGTCACCACCTTTCCCCCAACTCCACCAGCCGACAGCCACCTGCCCGCCACTCTCCCACTCCATCCGCCACTCCTCCCCATTTGGTAAGTCCCCCTAACTCCCTCAAAGCCACTCTCTACCACCCCTCCACTCTTAGCCACCCATCTTCCCCTTAGCTCCACCTCTTTGCCGCCACCATCTAAGCCTAGCCGAACCTAAGATAACCCAAGTGGCTGGCCACTACTTAGCCACCATCTCCCATTCGGCCGACTCCCCTAGGTGCCCTATTTGGCCTTCCCACTAACTCACCTTTTAGGTCCAGTTTCCCTAAGTCCCTAACTTCCCTAGTGACCCTAAGACCCACTTAGTCAGCCACTCTAAACTCCCTACTTGGAGGCGCCGCCCACTTGCCACCGGTCCCCTTTGAGGCGTCCATCCCGCGCCCCATTTGCAGCCGGCCAGCACCCTTGGTCACACACCTTCGCGGAGCTCCCGTTTGCAGCCCAAAGCCAAGGCCACGCTCAAGCAAGACCTCTACGGACCAGCTACTCGTAAGTGTCTAAGCTCGGTCTTTAGTCATACGCTTGCTTGAAATTCAATTTGATACGGGGTTGTAATAACGGAGCCTAGTCTCCCCCCGCTTGTAATAACGTGGCTTGGCACAACCACACACGTGCACTCTCTTAGTCGTGCACAACTTTGAACACACACGGGCCTAATCAGCCCCTAATATATAAGTGTACGTATATATTTCATTTCCGAAGGGTTTTGTTTAAGTTGGGTGCGTTGTCTTTCAATTTAAACACTCTCACACACATTGAGCTTTCGCTCTTATTTGAAAGACCCAAGTAAGGGCCGACCTATACTATTTGGGTTTCATTTCATGTCGTGTGAGTGAGTCTTTCAATTTAAACACTCTCACACACATTGAGCTTTCGCTCTTATTTGAAAGACCCAAGTAAGGGCCGACCTATACTATTTGGGTTTTATTTCTTGTCGTGTGAGTAAGTCTTTCAATTCAAGCACTTTCACACACATTGAGCCTTCGCTCTTACTCCCAAGACCTTAGTAAAGGCCTTATTGCAGTTATATTTGGGTTTCATTTATGTCGTGTGTGTAGTACTTCAATTCAAGCACTCTCACACACATTGAGCCTTCGCTCTTACTCCCAAGACCTTAGTCAAGGCCATACTGCAATTTATATTTGGGTTTAATTTCATGTCGTGTGTGTAAGTCTTTCAATTCAAACACGCACCCACATTGAGCCTTCGCTCTTATTTGCAAGACCCAAGTAAGGGCTCATATACATAAGATATATACGTATCTCCCTTCGGTTATTTCCCTTCGGTTATTTCCCCGGTTATTTCCCTTCTGTTATTTCCCTTCAGCATTGTCTTTACATTTCGGGTTTTCCCTTTGGAGTAGCGTGAGTTTGCATTGCATCTACGCCATACCACGAGGTAGGACGCATATTGCATCGAAGCAACCCCCGCTCGAATTCGCCCATGTAGTGGAGTGTTCATAACACACAAACTAGGCGACCCAAAAAGGGATAAAAGAAAAGACTTAGGCACGTGCAAATCCACGTGAGCTAAAACATGCAATCGCATCTTAAAGACCCGAAATAGACACCTCGAACCGTTTCGTAGGCTTTCTCCCTAAAACTCGATTTTTGCAAAAGCGTACAGACTGACCCCTGCGCATCGGTGCAAGAAGGTCTGCGACGACAAGAGCTCACTTGCTCACAGTCGCCACGTTTAGAAGTCAGTGTTAAAGTATATCTTCGCTAGCTTAAGTAAGCTAGCTGGCACGCCCTGTTTGTATACCTAGGCCTTAGTCGCACGATAAGATCCACTCCAAGCCACGAAAGAGGCGAAGAGGCGGGGATTTTCGCGCGTCTACAGAGATTGGCATGCCCGGTGGGACGTGAGCCTTTTCAAAAATCGAGTTTACTTGTAGAAGTCTTGCGAAAATTTTATAAAGGTGTCGTTTTAACTTGTTTTCTTTGCTTTTACTTAGGAAATTTTGAAAAAGCTTGAAAAGCATGTCAAAATCCAATCCAAGTGAAGTGTCGAGCCAAGGCTCATGCGCATCAAGTTCTCACTCTAGGAGGATTTTCAAAAACAAAATAAAACTAGATGAAATCGAGGACTTGAGAAGGGAATTTGAGGCCAAAATCGATGCTCTCAGCCAAGAGGCTGAAGTAGGCGATTCGTGTTCATCAAACGGTGAACAAAGGCCTAAAAAGAAAATTGAAAAACCTCGCAAGCAAAAAGAAGCCTCCGTAATGGAAGGCAACCAATACCACGAGTCCTTCACACAAAAGGACCGTAAAGCCCTACAGCAACTGCTGAAAGGGCAAAATAAAGAGAAAAGAAGCTACGCCCTGTCTGATTTCCTTCCTATGGATTACGAAACAGACAGTGACGATGAAATACCGAACTTCCATCGGTATGATGGCATGGGAGACCCTAGGTCTCACTTGCAGCTTTTCTCACGTCGAGCCCATAAGAAGAAAAAGGACTCGATGAAATGGGTGTATTGGTTCCCTCTATCCCTTAAGGGCACAGCTGCCAAATGGCTGGCTTCCTACGACTTAAGCCAGTTCGCTACTTTTGAAGAGTTAGCGAACTGCTTCATGCAAAGATTTGCACACAACGTGGAAGTCACGCCAACCCTGAATACCCTAAGGGATACAAAGCAAGGCATGAACGAAGACGTGCATGCCTTCATTATAAGATGGAGGTCTCTTTTAGGCCAAGTACGAGAGCCTATATCCGAAGGATGCGCAGTAATGCTCATCCTGGATAATTTCAAAAGCGAGTTAAAAACCCTTCTCTCGCTCCATGAGATTTCAACTTTCCATAAGTTGATCAAAAAGGCCTCCCTTTTCGAAACCAACTTGCGAAAAGGGACATACGACCACTTATGGAAAGGAAGTGCCGTTCCCAAAACACGTGTGGAAAAACCCATCACATATGGGCTGCCCACAACGGACAAAGGGGCAAAACCCCATAAAATCGCCAATGTCCGGGTGGATCCAGGCATGGCGGGCACTTCTAAAAATTTTGAAAAAATAGAAAATAAGAGGGAACGCAACTTTTCAAAACCAATTGAAAAACGGGAGTACACTCCGCTGGGGCAACCTGTGTCGGAGGTCCTAGACCTCTTACTTGCCCAGGGCATGATCGAACTCCCTGAAATCCCCGAAGGAGTCACGTCCAAAGGGGGGTATTTAAACCGGTTTTGCAAGTATCATCGGCTCAAAGACCATGATACCAAACGATGCTTCTCTCTTCTAAATAAAATTGAGAACTTGATAGCGGAGGGCCGGCTCCAGGTCACTGCGGAATCTGAGCCACCTCAAGCTATCTTCAAGGAACCCTTTCCCAAACACGCCAGTGGCAGTGGGAAAGGAAAGGAGGTATGTACCCTCACCATTTCCAAGGAACTAGCGCGAAAGCCCGAACCTGGTCGACCTGCTTGTGCGCCCATCCTTGTATTATACAAGAGGCCCGCCCAAGTCGTCATTCGGGGACCATCAAAAGTGGAAACCCCAAAACCAGTTTTGAAAATCCAAGGTCCTCCTCAGCTCATCCTTAGAGCTAAGTTTAGCGCGAACCCTAGGCTGGTCATGGGGGAAGTCACTAGATCCGGGAGGATCTACCAACCCCCGCACCTTCAAGGTGCTCAAAAGGTGGTCAGTGTGCCTGGCCCCTCAAAAGCATGTATCCCTAGTGGTCTGCCAAAAGCAGATAAGGACAAAATCATCCTAAATCCTTATGATTTCGAAAACCACCTTTCAAAGATTCCTATTCACATGTCTATCCTAGAGCTTATCAAAACCTCGCCTAGGCATAGACTTGTCTTAGAGAAAATTCTAGAAAGGGCCAAGGTTGATTCGAACATAAGTCCGGAGTCCTTGTCTGCCCAAGTGGCTTTATTAGGAGCAAAATCGCCCATCACCTTTTCGGAAGATGATGTAGATAGACCCTACGAGACCCATAACCAGGCCCTACATATCGAGGTGGTTCTAAACAACCACTCTCTGGACAGGTGCCTAGTCGATGGTGGAGGAGGGCTCAACATCCTTCCACTTCACGTGGCGTACAAAGTCGGAGTCACCTTGACTTCAGTGAACCCAAGCCCCATCGTTATCACTGGATACGATGGGAATGCGTCTAGGCCTTTAGGATCCATCGAACTCCCAATGGAAACGGGAGGGATCGAACACACGGGGGTGTTCCATGTCTTGGACATCCACCCCCATTATAACCTGTTGCTGGGAAGACCCTGGATACACAGTTTGTGCGCTGTGCCATCCACCTTCCACAGGTGTGTCAAGATCCCTTTTAGGGACCAAGTCGTAGTGATCCTAGGTGAGAGTCACCCACAGCTTCAGGGGATCATAAACTCCCCTTGTTTATCGAGCTCCCAGGCCCATGAGGCTAACCTGGGGCAAATCATGGTTGAGCCACCTCGGCTCGTGTTGAATAACCCTAGGAAGGTTGTATGTGTGAAGGGGCCGCCCAAAGCAGGCCCCCTCCCAACTCTAATCCTCCTAGGAAAACCCAAGCGTTCCCTATTTCCAAAACCCCTGGACAAAAGGCCCTACGAGCCTAATATGGACGATAGCATGTTCCAGGACCACGACTTATATCCCATCTTTTCAAAAAACAAAAGGTCGTGGAACATGTTATTGAACATGGGCTACACGCCCTACAAGAGTCTAGGGGCACAAAACCAGGGTCTCCTAGAGCCCATCCTTCCTAGGGCCAACCCAAGCCGATATGGGATCGGCTATACTCCCCGAATACCGCCGGAGCCACCCCCTGTGACCACCTGGGTCAAGGGTGCCCCGGAGCCTGTCTTAGAAGAGACCTATGGTTTAGACCTCCTATTCCGAGTCTAACCCATAGTGTTTTCCCTTTGTAGGTATGACGAAAGATCCCTTTTTCTAAAAATACCAAAAACATTTGAAAACTTAAAATCGAAAAAAATCGAAAAACAAGAAAAACCAAAAACAATGGAAAAGCAAAAACTCGAAAAAAGTGTACTTTGTATAGTTCCCAAAGTTCTTGTTTTACAAAAACCCAAAAAAATCGAAAATTTGGAAAATACCAAAAAGATTTTGTACATAGCTGCTCCTGGTATAACTTTGGCGAAAGAAAAGGATTTCGAAAGAAACGTCGTCTGCATAGCCAGACCAAAAATTTCGAAATCACTTGAAAATCCAAGTACAAAACCAGGTTATTTTGAAAACCACGCATCAAGTTCCCTCGGGTCTAAAGTCCACGAGAATGATCGAAGCCCAGAAGTGGATCCCCTTGAGGAAGATCCCACTTCTGAGCTCCCAGAATTTCATAGAATTCTCGATTTTGAAAGACCTTCCCAATCAGTAGGAGGAGATTTCGTAGAGGTGAACCTAGGGGATGATTCCAATCCCAAAACCATCAAAATAGGCGCATGCTTGCATGAAACTGAAAAGTTAGCATTCATTGCATTTCTACAAACCTATTTAGATGTGTTTGCATGGACGTATGAAGACATGCCGGGCATAGATCCCAGCATAGTCGAGCATCGTCTTCCCTTAGATGTAGGTGTAAAACCAATAAAGCAGAAGCTTAGGAAAATACACCCGAATGTACACACGCAAGTCAAAGAGGGTTTAGAAGATCTGCTAAAAGCCGGATTTATAAAACCCATTGCGTATTCTGATTGGTTGTCAAATATCGTTGTAGTTCGAAAAACCAATGGGAAAATTCGAATATGCATCGATTTCAGAAACCTGAATAAAGCCACTCCAAAGGATAATTATCCTTTACCAAACATAGATTTGATAGTCGATAGTACTGCAAATCATGAAATGTTTTCATTCATGGATGGTTATTCAGGCTATAATCAAATCAAACTAAGCCCACGAGATCAGGGTAAGACCGCCTTCACAACCCCATGGGGCACGTACTGCTATACAGTCATGCCCTTTGGTTTGAAAAATGCCGGCGCAACATACCAACGAGCCATGAACACGATCTTCCATGATCAAATTCACGAGCTTGTAGAAGTGTATGTAGATGATCTCTTGGCAAAATCCAAAACCCGATGCACCCATATCAAATGTTTACAAAAAATCTTCGAAAGGCTTAGGCTTTACAAAGTAAAGCTAAACCCTCAAAAATGTGTGTTCGGGGTAGAATCAGGAAAGCTTCTAGGCTTTATGGTGAGCCAAAGGGGAATAGAAGTCGACCCCTCTAAGTGTCGAGCCATCATAGACATGGCTCCACCCTCCAATCTCACCCAAGTCCGTAGCCTCCAGGGTCGATTACAATCTGTGCGCCGATTCATATCGAATCTGGCAACTAGATGCGAACCCTTCAACAAACTGTTGAGGAAGGGCACGAAATTCTTATGGGATGACGAATGCCAAAAGTCCTTCGAGAGACTAAAGGCATACTTGGTTAATCCCCCCGTTTTGAATCCTCCAAAGCAAGGAAAACCGCTTTTATTATACATCTCCGTGCATGTAAACGCTTTAGGAGCCCTGTTGGCTCAATACGAGGATGACACCCGTAAGGAGTATGCCATCTACTATATTTCGAAAACTCTCTTGGCTTATGAACGAAATTATCAAGCCATGGAGAAGACGTGCTTGGCCCTAGTCTGGGCCTGCCAGAAATTCAGACACTACTTCCTAGATCATGAGATCTGGATAGTGTCCAAGCTTGATCCAATCAAGCACTTGTTCGAAAAACCCATTCTCACAGGTAGATTGGGCAAATGGCAACTCCTTCTAATGGAGTATGATCTAAAATACCATCACCAGATCTCCGTTAAGGGGCAAGCCCTAGCAGATTACGTGGCTGACTTCCCCTTGGAGGACGCATATCCCACTCTTGTCGAAATGCCTGATGAAGGCATATTGCAAAACCATTTTCAAAACCACATTTTGGCAAATTCTTTTGAAAACCAAGTGTGGAAGATGCACTTCGACGGGGCACGAAACCAACGAGGGGCTGGTGCCGGGATCATCCTAATCTCCCCTGAAAAGGGCGAGATTCCCATAGTGGTCCGCTTAGATTTCGAATGTTCCAACAACGTAGCTGAGTATGAAGCACTCATACAAGGCTTAAGGATTTCGAAAACTCTAGGGGCATCATGCATCGAGGTCTTTGGAGATTCGCTCCTTGTCATAAATCAGGTTTTAAAAATTTGGCAAGTACGTAATGAGAGACTACTCCCATATCACGAGTTGGCCACTCGATTGGTCCACTCCTTCCAGTCGTGTAAACTCACACACGTGGGAAGAGAGGACAATGGCATCGCCGATGCCCTCTCTTCCTTGGGTTCAGCCCTGAAGGTCGATCCCATTTCGGGGACCAGATCTTTGGAAATATGGCATGCGCCCCAGCCATCCACACACGACTTAGATATTTGCCAAAACAACCCAGAGTCTATTGAAAAACCCTGGTTCTATGACATAAAACAATTTTTAGAAAATGGGGGATTCACCGAGGATGCCACATCCAAAGATAGAGCATTCATTCGTAAGATTTCGACCCGATACACCATTCTGGGTGGGGTCTTATACAAAAAGAGTTTTACCGGCATTCTGCTTAGGTGTATCGACCTAGAGGAGGCTAGGATAGTGATGCACGAATTCCACGACGGAGAATGTGGAGGTCATGTTAATGCCAACATGATGGCAATGAAAATACTTAGAGGGGGTTATTTTTGGTCCACCCTGAAAAAGGATTGTCACGATCATGTTAGGAAGTGTCATCCATGTCAAGTGCATGGGCACGCCATTCATATCCCTTCATCAGCATTGCATTCCGTGGTCAGCCCCTGGCCATTTACCATGTGGGCGTTTGACATTGTAGGCCCCATATTTCGAAAGGCCTCGAATGGGCATCGTTTTATTTTAGCAGCCACGGAGTATTTCTCCAAGTGGGTGGAAGCCATTTCCCTAACGAATGTAATGGGGCAACATGTGGTGGCTTTTATCCGGAGGAATATCTTGGCTCGATTTGGGGTTCCACGAGACCTTGTGTCTGATAATGGTACCCCATTCAAGAACGAGCGGATGGTTAAGTTGTGCAACACGTATGGCATAACTCACCACTTCTCCTCGCCCTACTACCCTCAAGGCAACGGCCAAGCCGAAGCCACAAACAAGACTCTCATTGGTATCATTGAGAAAACCTTAGAGAAGGGTAGGAGGTGGCATGAGAAGCTGGATGAAGCCTTATGGGCTTATAGGACTTCCATCCGGACTCCCACGAATGCCACACCATTCGAATTGGTCTATGGCACAAACGCCATTCTTCCCATTCATACCCAACTGCATTCATTCCATACATCCATTGCACTCGACCTCCCCCTAGAGACGCTTCAGCATGCTAGGATGGCCGAACTAGATTTGCTAGATGAGAGGCGACTCCTTGCTATGGATCATGCTCGTGCATACCGGCAAAGGATAGCCCGACATTATAGCAAACACATGAGACCTCGCCACTTTGAAGTGGGAGATCTGGTCTTGAAAACCATCCACCATCGTGGCCCACACCCCCTAGGCAAGTGGCGCCCCAACTGGGATGGACCCTATGTTGTGCGAGCAACCACTACGAACAATTCGTATTGGTTGATCGATGTAGAAGGTAGGAATTTAGCAGATCCTATCAATATTCAATACTTAAAGAAGTATCATGTGTAGGATCTGGATTAAATTCCAGTTTTCGAAAATTTGATAGGGATAGCTGCCCTGAGACGTGTGAATAAGGTGCAAAGGCGAACTCATGTGACCCTAAGTAAGAGAATTCGCACTTGTGAAAGAGTGGAGTTTTCAAAATCGGGGTTGCATTTCAAAATCCTTCATCTTGCAAAGAAGGGCCTAGTTCAACATAGCAAGATACTTGCCAGTAGTACGTGCTATTTCTAAATAGGCTGATCTGGAATGGATCGAGTGTAGGCTTGGGATAAGTCCTCCCCTCTTCTCTTCTCCTTCCAAAAGGAAAACAAAGGCCCAAATCAAAAGGGAATTTCCCATTTAAAATCTCTTTCCAAAAGAAAGAAACCAGACTTCAAAGAGAAAAATCGATTCTCTTATAAAAAAGAGGGATTAAAGAAAAAATACTCCCAAAGGGAGACCCTCTATGGAAAAAAAGGAAAAAGAGGCCAAAAAGCTCAAAAAGAGCAGTTTTCCGCCTTCTATGCCTTAAACCACGGGACGCTTCAGAAGGGACCGTGGTATCTCTTTCCCATCCCTAGCTTATCCCAAGCTAAAGCATGGTTCATTTCGAGGAATCCTAAAGTAAAAATAGGATTTACTTACTTGAATTTCATCTTGTTTGAGAATTCGACGTTTCGAGTAAGGCGTAGGAATTTGAAATGAAGCTTGTTTTCTTATAAAACCTCCGCTAAATAAGCGAGTGTTAAGACTCAAACAAGGGCAAGCACGAAGAGCTCGAGATCCTTAGGATCGAGACTCAAGACAGTTGTCCCTTTTGTAAATAGCTTTTGTAAATAAGTTTTAAAACCGAACATCGAACAGCATAGGGTTTTTGCTCACTTGGAGCAAGAGACCTTGTAAGTCTCTAGAGTTCGACTACATCTGGTCTCTGGGAGGTCGCCACTTTTGGCACCACACCCATGTCATCTGCATTCCACGCATGGTACTTGCATGAACATGATCCCATTTAGGACCAAATTCCATAAGTGAACCCTTTGGCGTGATATCTCCTCCTACCAGGGTTTGTAAAATTGAGATTTTGTTAAAATGGGACGATCCCATATTCTTCGTGGCTAGATCTAGGGAGACATTAAAAGGGGTGTTTGTCATCTTTGCCCTTATCCAAATCTATTTGGACAAGGCCAAAGAGGGGCATCTGTAAACACCCCGAAATCCCACGAATTTCTCAAAATCCATCTGGTTTTATACAAGCAGCCCCAAAGGGCCATTTTTGAGTTTGGAAACCCAGGAGCCTTCCAAACAACCCTGTATATATGTTTTAAACTTTATCTTTCAAAAACATATGATATAGCTTTTGAAAACCCTTTTAAAACATGTTTTGAAACCCCGAAGTGGCTTGGCCCGATCAAGACAGGACCAGGAGAGCCAAGAAGAGCCCGGAACCGGAGCACCTGTCGAGCCCGGCGCAGCAACTCTTGCATCTGATTCACACCCCAGGATCTCGAACGTCCAAGACCCTATTCTTATCAAAATAGCATTTGAAGTCATCTCCGGAAGGCAGAAACGGAGGCGGACGACTATGTTGGCGAAGACCCAACGCAGACGGAGTACTGATGCTGTCAGGCCCCGCACAAATCGTCCGTCTCGAACCCAGCTCGAAGGAGTCAGAGTTCAGTTTGGATTGGATCTGGACCATATATATCCAGATTCCAATCCAAACCCATATGTGGACTTGGATTTGGATTTGGATCCAGAGATCCAATCCAATATCCATATCCATGGCCCACATCAACTTCTCATAAATGGAGGTGGGGCCCACTTGAAATTCACGTGGGATATTGGGCATGAGAGAGAGTGGGGGTGAAAAATATCAAGAGTGTTGTATTAAGCTTGACTTGTGTGTCAAGTTTGGGTTAATCATGTGGGTTAGCCTAATTGAGTGGGTTTAAGCTTGTAATTAGCTAAGACCTAACCTAGGGCTGCACCAACATGGGGTGATCAAGGTCTATGGGTCATGCTAAGGGAGCTCCTTCACCTAAACCTAACCCAAAATGCCTAAACCTAGCCTAAACCCCTAATCCACCCCTAATCTGAACCTAATCACCTAACCCACTTCCCTAATCCCGGCCTAATCCCAACCTAATCACCTAACCCACTTCCCTAATCCTTCCCTAAACCTAGATTAATTTCCCTAATCCTAGCCTAAACCTAGCCTAATCACCTAACCTAGCTCACTAAACCTCACCCTAAAACCCAACCACCTAACCTAGCCCTAAACCCCTAAACCACCCTTAGCCCACGATTTTCCCAAACCCCTAGTTTTAAAATATCTGGCCCAGCCCCATCCAGCCCACCTTATCTACATACTACCCTACCTAAACCACCTAACCACTACCCACAACCCAGCCCTAACCGACCTACCCATCCCCTATTTAAACCCCCCTCATTGTGGGCGGGTTTTCCAAGTGGAAACCACTCCACCACCCAGCCGGGCCCTCTCCTTCTCCCATCTCTCATCCGTCTTCCCCAGCAGCTCCAGCTCCTCCACCAGCCGCCACCTGCTCCGCCACCTTCCCTCTCCCACGTCACCATCACTGCCCCCCCAGCTGGACGTCACCACCTTTCCCCCAACTCCACCAGCCGACAGCCACCTGCCCGCCACTCTCCCACTCCATCCGCCACTCCTCCCCATTTGGTAAGTCCCCCTAACTCCCTCAAAGCCACTCTCTACCACCCCTCCACTCTTAGCCACCCATCTTCCCCTTAGCTCCACCTCTTTGCCGCCACCATCTAAGCCTAGCCGAACCTAAGATAACCCAAGTGGCTGGCCACTACTTAGCCACCATCTCCCATTCGGCCGACTCCCCTAGGTGCCCTATTTGGCCTTCCCACTAACTCACCTTTTAGGTCCAGTTTCCCTAAGTCCCTAACTTCCCTAGTGACCCTAAGACCCACTTAGTCAGCCACTCTAAACTCCCTACTTGGAGGCGCCGCCCACTTGCCACCGGTCCCCTTTGAGGCGTCCATCCCGCGCCCCATTTGCAACCGGCCAGCACCCTTGGTCACACACCTTCGCGGAGCTCCCGTTTGCAGCCCAAAGCCAAGGCCACGCTCAAGCAAGACCTCTACGGACCAGCTACTCGTAAGTGTCTAAACTCGGTCTTTAGTCATACGCTTGCTTGAAATTCAATTTGATACGGGGTTGTAATAACGGAGCCTAGTCTCCCCCCGCTTGTAATAACGTGGCTTGGCACAACCACACACGTGCACTCTCTTAGTCGTGCACAACTTTGAACACACACGGGCCTAATAAGCCCCTAATATATAAGTGTACGTATATATTTCATTTCCGAAGGGTTTTGTTTAAGTTGGGTGCGTTGTCTTTCAATTTAAACACTCTCACACACATTGAGCTTTCGCTCTTATTTGAAAGACCCAAGTAAGGGCCGACCTATACTATTTGGGTTTCATTTCATGTCGTGTGAGTGAGTCTTTCAATTTAAACACTCTCACACACATTGAGCTTTCGCTCTTATTTGAAAGACCCAAGTAAGGGCCGACCTATACTATTTGGGTTTTATTTCTTGTCGTGTGAGTAAGTCTTTCAATTCAAGCACTTTCACACACATTGAGCCTTCGCTCTTACTCCCAAGACCTTAGTAAAGGCCTTATTGCAGTTATATTTGGGTTTCATTTATGTCGTGTGTGTAGTACTTCAATTCAAGCACTCTCACACACATTGAGCCTTCGCTCTTACTCCCAAGACCTTAGTCAAGGCCATACTGCAATTTATATTTGGGTTTATTTTCATGTCGTGTGTGTAAGTCTTTCAATTCAAACACGCACCCACATTGAGCCTTCGCTCTTATTTGCAAGACCCAAGTAAGGGCTCATATACATAAGATATATACGTATCTCCCTTCGGTTATTTCCCTTCGGTTATTTCCCTTCGGTTATTTCCCTTCTGTTATTTCCCTTCAGCATTGTCTTTACATTTCGGGTTTTCCCTTTGGAGTAGCGTGAGTTTGCATTGCATCTACGCCATACCACGAGGTAGGACGCATATTGCATCGAAGCAACCCCCGCTCGAATTCGCCCATGTAGTGGAGTGTTCATAACACACAAACTAGGCGACCCAAAAAGGGATAAAAGAAAAGACTTAGGCACGTGCAAATCCACGTGAGCTAAAACATGCAATCGCATCTTAAAGACCCGAAATAGACACCTCGAACCGTTTCGTAGGCTTTCTCCCTAAAACTCGATTTTTGCAAAAGCGTACAGACTGACCCTTGCGCATCGGTGCAAGAAGGTCTGCGACGACAAGAGCTCACTTGCTCACAGTCGCCACGTTTAGAAGTCAGTGTTAAAGTATATCTTCGCTAGCTTAAGTAAGCTAGCTGGCACGCCCTGTTTGTATACCTAGGCCTTAGACGCACGATAAGATCCACTCCAAGCCACGAAAGAGGCGAAGAGGCGGGGATTTTCGCGCGTCTACATATACATATCTCCCTTCGGTTATTTCCCTTCGGCTATTTCCCTTCGGCTATTTCCCTTCGGCTATTTCCCTTCTGTTATTTCCCTTCAGTATTGTCTTTTCATTTCGGGTTTTCCCTTTGGAGTAGCGTGAGTTTGCATTGCATCTACGCCATACCACGAGGTAGGACGCATATTACATCGAAGCAACCCCCGCTCGAATTCGCCCATGTAGTGGAGTGTTCATAACACACAAACTAGGCGACCCAAAAAGGGATAAAAGAAAAGATTTAGGCACGTGCAAATCCACGTGATCTAAAACATGCAATCGCATCTTAAAGACCCGAAATAAACACCTCAAACCGCTTCGTGGACTTTCTCCCCAAAACTCGATTTTTGGAAAAGCGTACAGACTGACCCTTGCGCATCGGTGCAAGAAGGTCTGCGACGACAAGAGCTTACTTGCTCACAGTCGCCACGTTTAGAAGTCAGTGTTAAATATATCTTCGCTAGCTTAAGTAAGCTAGCTGGCACGCCCTATTTGTATACATAGGCCTTAGACACACGATAAGATCCACTCCAAGCCCCGAAAGAGGCAAAGAGGCGGGGATTTTTCGCGCGTCTACACATATCAATGTTCAATACTTAAAGAAGTATCATGTGTAGGATTTGGGTTAAATTCCAGTTTTCGAAAATTTTAGGGATAGCTGCCCTGAGACATGTGAATAAGGTGCAAAGGCAAACTCGTGTGACCCTGAGTGAGAGAATTTGCACTTGTGAAAGAGCGGAGTCTTCAAAATCGTGGTTACATTTCAAAATCCTTCTTCTTATAAAGAAAGGCCTAGTTCAACATAGCAAGATACTTGCAAGTGGTACGTGCTATTTCTAATTAGGCTGATCTGGAATGGATCGAGTGTAGGCTTGGGATAAGTCCTCCCCTCTTCTCTTCTATTTCCAAAAGGAAAACAAAGGCCCAAACAAAAGGGAATTTCCCATTCAAAGTATCTTTCCAAAAGAAAGAAACCAGAATTCAAAAGAAAAATCGATTCTCTTGTGAAAAAGAGGGATTAAAGAAAAAAATACTCCCAAAGGGAGACCCTCGATGAAAAAAAAGGAAAAAGAGGCCAAAAAGCTCAAAAAGAACAGTTTTCCGCCTTCTGTACCTCAAACCACGGGACGTTTCAGAAGGGACCGTGGTATCTCTTTCCCATCCCTAGCTTATCCCAAGCTAAAGCATGGTTCATTTCAAGGAATCCTAAAGTAAAAATAGGATTTACTTACTTGAATTTCATCTTGTTTGAGAATTCGACGTTTCGAGTAAGGTATAGGAATTTGAAATATAGCTGGTTTTCTTATAAAACCTCTGCTAGATAAGCGAGTGTTAAGACTCAAACAAGGGCAAGCACGAAGAGCTCGAGATCCTTAGGATCGAGACTCAAGACAGTTGTCCCTTTTGTAAATAAGTTCTGAAAATCGAACATCGAACAGCATTGGATCTGCTCACTTGGAGCAACAGGCCTTGTAAGTCTCTAGAGTTCGACCACATCTAGTCTCTGGGAGGTCGCCACTCTTGGCACCACACCCATGTCATCTGCATTCCACGTATGGCACTTGCATAAACATGATCCCATTTTAGGACCAGATTCCATAGTATACCCTTTGGCGTGATATCTCCTCCTACCAGAGTTTTAAATTGAGATTTTGTTAAAAGATTGGGGCGATCCCATATTCTTCGTGGCTAGATCTAGGGAGACATTGAAAGGGGTGTTTGTCATCTTTGCCCTTATCCAAATCGATTTGGACAAGGCCAAAGAGGGGCATCTGTAAACACCCCGAAATCCCACGAATTCCTCGAAACAATCTGGTTTTGTAAAAGCAGCCCCAAAGGGCTATTTTGAGTCTGGAAACCCAGGAGCCTTCCAGACAACCCTGTATATATGTTTTAAACTTTATATTTCATAAATACATAATATGGCTTTTCAACACCCTTTTAAAACATGTTTTGAAACCCCAAAGCAGCTTGGCCTAATCTAGACAGGACCAGGAGAGCTAAGGAGAGCCCGAAACCGGAGCACCTGTCGAGCCCGGCACAGCAAGTCCTGTATCAAATCCACACCCCCAGGATCTCGAACGTCCAAGACCCTGTTATCATCGAAACATTGTTTGAAGTAATCTCCGGAAGGCGAAAACAAAGGCGGACGATCATGTTGGCAAAGACCCAACGCAGACGGAGCACTAATGCTGTCAGGCCCCGCACAAGCCGTTCGTTTCGAATACAGCTCGAAGGAGTCAGAGTTCAGTTTGGATCGGATCTGGACCATATATATCCAGATCCCAATCCAAACCCATGTATGGACTTGGACTTGGATTTGGATTCAAAAATCCAATCCAATATCCATATCCATGGCCCACATCACCTTCTCATAAATGGAGGTGGGGCCCACTTGAATTTCATGTGGGATTATGGGCATGAGAGAGAGTGGGGGTGGATAAGATCAAGTATGTGTTGTAATTAAGCTTGACTTGTGTGTCAAGTTTGGGGTTAATCAAGTGGGTTAGCCTAATTAGGTGGGTTTAAGCTTGTAATTAGCCAAAACCTAACCTAGGGTTGCACCAACATGATGTGGTTAAGGTCTATGTGCCATGCAAAGGGAGCTCCTTCACCTAAACCTAACCAAAAATACCTAATCCTAGCCTTCCACCCTAATCCGCCCCAAATCTGAGCCTAATCACCTAACCTACTTCCCTAATCCCGGCCTAATCCCAACCTAATCACCTAACCCACTTCCCTAATCCTTCCCTAAACCTAGGTTAATTTCCCTAAACCTAGCCTAATCCTAGCCTAATCACCTAACCTAGCTCACTAAACCTCACCCTAGAACCAACCCACCTAACCAAAACCCTAAACCCCTAAACCACCCTTAGCGCACAACCTACCCAAACCACTTGTATTTAAAATATCTGGCCCTCCCCTTTCTAGCCCACCTTATCATCATACCACCCTACCTAAACCACCTAACCACTACCCCAAACCCAGCCCTAACCGACCTAACCCAGCCCTATATAAACCCCCCCCTTGGGGGCGGGTTTCATCATCTAGCAGCCCACCCATTCCCAGTCGGGTCCTCCATTTCCCTAGCTCAGCCGAATCTCCACCTGCTCCACATCCCGCCACCACCTGCTCCACATCCCACCACCACCTGCACTACTTCCCCAACTCAGCCGAACGCCACCATCACCACCATCATCCGGTTGATCCCTTTCTACCCGCCACCATCTCTTCACCCGGTAAGTCCCCTACATCCTACCTTACTACTTCTTCACTCCCTCTCCACTCTCAGCCACCTAATCCACTCCCCTATCACCCTAACCAGCCCTTCCACTTGCTGCCACCAGCCCCACTCAGCCGAACCCATAGCACCCTAACTACCCGCCACCACCTAGACCTTTTAGCTCCACTCGGCCACCCTATCCGACTCCCTAAAACCTGCCCATATCATCCCAATGCACCTACTACAACCACTACCACCTGGCCCCATCTCCTAGCTAGTTCCCCTACCTTACATCACTCTTAGCCACCCCAACAATCCGCCACCACCGAACTCCCCCAGTCGGCCACTCCAACCGACTGTCATCCCCTTCATTCGGCCAGCCACCCGCCAGCCATCACCATCTCCTAGCTAGTTCCTTCTTCTTAGTGCCATGCTCCCTTAGCGACCCTACTTAGGTCCTTTAACCCAACACACTAAAACCAGCCCTTCCTTAACAACCGGCCATCTTCAAGGCGCTCTTCCGCGCATCAAGGACACTCGGCCAGCACCTCCCCTTGCCGTTCAACCTCGCGGAGCTCCCTTTTGCAGCCCAAGGCGAAGGCCAAGCTCACGCTGAAGCAAGGCATCTTCGGACCAGCTATTAGTAAGTGCCTAACTCGGTCTTTAGTTGTATACTTGCTTCAGATTCAATTCGATACGGGATTGTAATAACGGAGCATAGTCTCCCCCTGCTTGTAATAACGTGGCTTGGCACACCCACACACGTGCACTCTCTTAGTTGTGCACAATTTTGAACACACACGGGCCTAATCAGCCCCTAATACATAAATATATACATATACTTTAATTTTGTAGGGTTTTGCTTAAGTTGAGTGTGTTGTCTTTCAATTCAAGCACTCACACACATTGAGCCTTCGCTCTTATTTGAAAGACCCAAGTAAGGGCCGACCTATACTATTTGGGTTTTCATTTCATGTCGTGTGTGTAAGTCTTTCAATTCAAGCACTCACACACATTGAGCCTTCTCTCTTATTTGAAAGACCCAAGTAAGGGCCGTGTTATACTATTTGGGCTTTCATTTCATGTCGTGTGTGTTGTCTTTCAATTCAAGCACTCACACACATTGAGCCTTCGCTCTTATTTGAAGGACCCAAGTAAGGGCCGACCTATACTATTTGGGTTTAATTTCATGTTGTGTGCGTAGTACTTCAATTCAAGCACTCACACACATTGAGCTTTCGCTCTTATTCCCAAGACCTTAGTCAAGGCCATACTGCAAGTTATATTTGGGTTTAATTTCATGTCGTGTGTGTAAGTCTTTCAATTCAAGCACGCACCCACATTGAGCCTTCGCTCTTATTTGCAAGACCCGAGTAAGGGCCCATATACCTACTCTATATACATATCTCCCTTCGGCATTTACTTTACAAGTCATTTCCCTTCGGTTATTTCCCTTCAGCATTGTCTTTACATTCGGGTTTTCCCTTTGGAGTAGCGTGAGTTTGCATTGCATCTACGCCATACCACGAGGTAGGACACATATTGCATCAAAGCAAGCCCCGCTCGAATTCGCCCATGTAGTGGAGTGTTCATAACACACAAACTAGGTGGCCCATAAAGGGATAAAAGGAAAGACTTAGGCACGTGCAAATCCACGTGATCTAAAATCTGCAATCGTATCTAAAAGACCCGAATTAGACACCTCGAACCGCTGCGTAGGCTTTCTATCCCAAAAACTTGATTTTTGCAAAGTGTACAGACTGACCCTTGCGCATCGGTGCAAGAAGGTCTGCGACGACAAGATCTCACTTGCTCACAGTCGCCACGATTAGAAGTCAGTTTACATATATCTTCGCTAGCTTAGGTAAGCTAGCTGGCATGCCCTGCTTATATAAATAGGCCTTAGACGCACGAGAGGATCCACTCCAAGCCCAGGAAAGGCAGGGAGGCGTGGGGATTTTTCGCACATCTACAGAGATTGGCACGCCCGGTGGGACGTGAGCCTTTCAAAAATCGAGTTTTAAGGTAGAAGTTTTGCGAAAATTTTGTAAAAAGGTGTCATTTTAACTTATTTTCTTTGCTTGTACTTAGGACATTTTGAAAAAGCTTGAAAAGCATGTCAAAATCCAATCCAAGTGAAGTGTCGAGCCAAGGCTCATGCGCATCAAGTTCTCACTCTAGGAGGATTTTCAAAAACAAAATAAAACTAGATGAGATCGAGGACCTGAGAAGGGAGTTTGAGGCCAAAATCGATGCTCTCAGCCAAGAGGCTGAAGTAGGTGATTCGTGTTCATCAAACGGTGAACAAAGGCCTAAGAAAAAATCTGAAAAACCTCGCAAGCACAAAGAGGCCTCCGTAATGAAAGGCAACCAATACCACGAGTCCTTAACACAAAAGGACCATAAAGCCCTACAACAGTTGCTAAAAGGGCAGAATAAAGAGAAAAGAAGCTACGCCCTGTCTGATTTCCTTCCTATGGATTACGAAACAGACAGTGACGATGAAATACCGAACTTCCATCGGTATGATGGCATGGGAGACCCTAGGTCTCACTTGAAGCTTTTCTCGCGTCGAGCCCATAAGAAGAAAAAGGACTCGACGAAATGGGTGTATTGGTTTCCTTTATCCCTTAAAGGCACAGCTGCCAAATGGCTGGCTTCCTACGACTTAAGCCAGTTCGCTACTTTTGAAGAGTTAGCGAACTGCTTCATGTAAAGATTTGCACACAACGTAGAAGTCACGCCGACTCTGAATACCTTAAGGGATACAAAGCAAGGCATGAACGAAGACGTACATGCCTTCATTATAAGATGGAGGTCGCTTTTGGGCCAAGTGCGAGAGCCCATATCCGAAGGATGCGCAGTCATGCTCATCCTGGATAACTTTAAAAGCGAGTTAAAAACCCTTCTCTCGCTACATGAGATCTCAACTTTCCATAAGTTGATCAAAAAGGCCTCCCTTTTCGAAACCAACTTGCGAAAAGGGACATACGATCACTTGTGGAAAGGAAGTGCCGTTCCAAAAACCCGCTTGGAAAAGCCCATCACATACGGGCTACCCACGATGGACAAAGGGGCAAAGCCCCATAAAATCGCCAATGTTCGGGTGGATCCAGGCGTGGCAGGCACTTCCAAAAATTTTGAAAAGTTAGAAAATAAGAGGGACCGAAACTTTCAAAAACTGGTTGAAAAACGGGAGTACACTCCGCTGGGGCAACCTGTGTCGGAGGTCCTAGACCTCCTACTTGCCCAGGGCATGATAGAACTCCCTGAAATCCCTAAAGGAGTCACTTCCAAAGGGGGGTATTTAAACCGATTTTGTAAGTATCATCGGCTCAAAGGCCCTGATACCAAACGCTGCTTCTCCCTCTTAAATAAAATTGAGAACTTGATAGCAGAAGGCCGGCTCCAAGTCACTGTGGAACCTGAGCCACCTCAAGCTATCTTCAAGGAACCCTTTCCCAAGCACGCCAGTGGCAGTGGGAAAGGAAAGGAGGTATGTACCCTCACCATTTCCAAGGAACTAGCGCAAAAACCAGAGTCTGGTCGACCCACTTGTGCGCCCATTCTTGTACTATACAGGAAGCCCGCCCAAGTCGTCATTCGGGGACCACCAAAAGTGGAATCCCCGGTAAAACCAGTTTTGAAAACCCAAGGTTCTCCTCAGCTCATCCTTAGAGCCAAAATTAGCGCAAACCCTAGGCTGGTCGTGGGGGAAGTCACTAGATCCGGGAGGATCTATCAAACCCCGCACCTTCAAGGTACTCAAAAGGTGGTCAGTGTACCTAGCCCCTCAAAAGCATGTATCCCTACTGTTCTGCCAAAAGCAGATAAGGACAAAGTCATCCTAAATCCTTATGACTTCAAAAACCACCTTTCAAAGATTCCTATTCACATGTCTATCTTAGAGCTTATACAAACCTCGCCTAGGCATAAACTTGTATTAGAGAAAATTCTAGAAAGGGACAAGGTTGATTCGAACATAAGTCCGGAATCCTTGTCTGCCCAAGTGGCTTTATTAGGAGCAAAATCGCCCATCACTTTCTCGGAAGATGATGTAGATAGACCCTACGAAACCCATAACCAGGTCCTACATATCGAGGTGGTTCTAAACAACCACTCTCTGGACAGGTGCCTAGTCGATGGTGGAGGAGGGCTCAACATCCTTCCACTTCATGTGGCATACAAAATCGGAGTCACCTTGACTTCGGTGAACCCAAGCCCCATCGTTATCACTGGATACGATGGGAATGCGTCTAGACCTTTAGGATCCATCGAACTCCCAATGGAAACAGGAGGGATCGAACACACGGGGGTGTTCCATGTCTTGGACATCCACCCCCATTATAACCTGTTGTTGGGAAGGCCCTGGATACACAGTTTATGCGCTGTGCCATCCACCTTTCACAAGTGTGTTAAGATCCCTTTTAGGGACCAGGTCGTTGTAATCCTAGGTGAGAGTCACCCACAGCTTCAGGGGATCATAAACTCCCCTTGTTTATCAAGCTCCCAGGCCCATGAGGCTAACCTGGGGCAAATTATGGTTGAGCCACCTCGGCTCGTGTTGAACAACCCTAGGAAGGTTGTATATGTGAAGGGGCTGCCCAAAGCAGGCCCCCTCCCGATTCTAACCCTTCTAGGACGACCCAAGCGTTCCCTATTTCCAAAACCCCTGGACAAGAGGCCATATGAGCACAATATGGATGATAGCATGTTAAAGGACCACGACTTGTATCAAACTTTTTCGAAAAACAAAAAGTCGTGGAACATGGGCTACATGCCCTACAAGAGTCTAGGGGCACAGAACCAGGGTCTCCTAGAGCCCACCCTTCCTAGGGCCAATCCAAGCCGATATGGGATCGGCTATACTCTCCGAATACCGCCAGAGCCACCCCCCGTGACCACCTGGGTCAAGGGTGCCCCGGAACCTGCCTTAGAAGAGACCTACGATTTCGACCTCCTATTCCGAGTCTAACCCGTAGTGTTTTCCCTTTATAGGTATGACGGAAGATCTCTTTTCTAAAAATACAAAAACATTTGAAAACCTTAAAATCAAAAAAATCGAAAAACAAGAAAAACCCAAAACAATGGAAAAACAAAAACTCGAAAATAGAGTGCTTTGTATAGGTCCCACGGTTCTTGTTTTACAAAAAACCAAAAAAATTGAAAATTTGGAAAATACCAAAAAGATTTTGTACATAGCTGCTCCTAGTTGGACTTTGGCAAAAGAAAATGATTTCGAAAGAAATGTCATCTACATAGCCAGACCAAAAGTTTCGAAATCACTTGAAAATCCAAGTACAAAACCAGGTCATTTTGAAAACCACGCATCAAATTCCCTCGGTTCTATAGCCCACGAGAATGATCAAAGCCCAAAAGTGGATTCCCTTGAAGAAGATCCCACTTCTGAGCTCCCAGAATTTCATAAGATTCTCGATTTTGAAAGACCTTCCCAATCAGTAGGAGGAGATTTCATAGAGGTGAACGTAGGGGATGATTCCAATCTCAAAACCATCAAAATAGGCGCATGCTTGCATGAAACTGAAAGGTTAGCATTCATTGCATTTCTACGAACCTATTTAGATGTGTTTGCATGGACGTATGAAGACATGCCGGGCATAGACCCCAGCATTATCGAACATCATCTTCCCTTAGATGCAGGTGTAAAACCCATAAAGCAGAAGCTTAGGAAAATACACCCGAATGTACACACGCAAGTCAAAGAGGGTTTAGAAGATCTGCTAAAAGTCGGATTTATAAAACCCATTGCGTATTCTGATTGGTTATCAAATATCATTGTAGTTCGAAAAACCAATGGGAAAATTCGAATATGCATCGATTTCAGAAACCTGAATAAAGCCACTCCAAAGGATAATTATCCTTTACCAAACATAGATTTGATAGTCGATAGTACTGCAAATCATGAAATGTTTTCATTCATGGATGGCTATTCAGGCTATAATCAAATCAAACTAAGCCCACGAGATCAGGGTAAGACCGCCTTCACAACCCCATGGGGCACGTACTGCTATACAGTCATGCCCTTTGGTTTGAAAAATGCCGGCGCAACATACCAACGAGCCATGAACACGATCTTCTATGATCAAATTCATGAGCTTGTAGAAGTGTATGTAGATGATCTCTTGGCAAAATCCAAAACCCGATGCACCCATATCGAATGTTTACAAAAGATTTTCGAAAGGCTTAGGCTTTACAAAGTA
This sequence comes from Brasenia schreberi, assembly GCA_036023115.1. NCBI lineage: Eukaryota > Viridiplantae > Streptophyta > Magnoliopsida > Nymphaeales > Cabombaceae > Brasenia > Brasenia schreberi. Next base: position 2,313,852 of record JAYKKT010000039.1, read on the forward strand.
AAGCTAAACCCTCAAAAATGTGTGTTCGGGGTAGAATCAGGGAAGCTTCTAGGCTTTATGGTGAGCCAAAGGGGAATAGAAGTCGACCCCTCTAAGTGTCGAGCCATCATAGACATGGCTCCACCCTCCAATCTCACCCAAATTCGTAGCCTCCAGGGTCGTTTACAATCAGTTCGTCGATTCATATCGAATTTGGCCACTAGATGCGAACCCTTCAACAAACTGTTGAGGAAGGGCACGAAATTCTTATGGGATGACGAATGCCAGAAGTCCTTCGAGAGACTAAAGGCATACTTGGTTAATCCCCCCGTTTTGAACCCTCCAAAGCAAGGAAAATCGCTTTTATTATACATCTCCGTGCATGCGAATGCTTTAGGAGCCCTGTTGGCTCAATACGAGGATGACACCCATAAGGAGTATGCCATCTACTATATTTCGAAAACTCTCTTGGCTTATGAACGAAATTATCAAGCCATGGAGAAGACGTGCTTGGCCCTAGTCTAGGCTTGCCAGAAACTCAGACACTATTTCCTAGATCATGAGATCTGGATAGTGTCCAAGCTTGATCCAATCAAGCACTTGTTCGAAAAACCCATTCTCACGGGTAGATTGGGCAAATGGCAACTCCTTCTAATGGAGTATGATCTGAAATACCGTCACCAGATCTCCATTAAGGGGCAAGCCCTAGCATATTACGTGGCTGAGTTCCCCTTAGAGGACGCATAGCCCACTCTTGTCGAAATGCCTGATGAAGGCATATTGCAAAACCATTTTCAAAACCACATTTTGGTAAATTCTTTCGAAAACCAAGTGTGGAAGATGCACTTCGATAGGGCACGAAACCAACGAGGGGCTGGTGCTGGGGTCATCCTAATCTCCCCTGAAAAGGGCGAGATTCCCATAGCAGTCCGCTTAGATTTTGAATGTTCCAACAATGTAGCTGAGTATGAAGCACTCATACAAGGCTTAAGGATTTCGAAAACTCTCGCTCCATGAAATCTCAATTTTCAATAAGTTGATCAAAAAAGCATCCCTTTTCGAAACAAACTTGAAAAAGGAGATATACGATCATTTATGGAAATGAAGTGTCATTTCCAAAACCCACTTGGAAAAGCCCATCACTTATTGGCTACCCACGATGGACAAAAGGGCAAAGCCCCATAAAATCACAAATGTCCGGGTGGATCCAGGTCTGGCGGGCACTTCAAAGAATTTTGAAAAATTAGAAAACAAAAAAGAGAGAAATTTTCAAAAGCCTATTGAAAAACGGGAGTACACATCGTTGGGGCAACCTGTGTCGGAGGTCCTAGACCTCCTACTTGCCCAAGGCATGATTGAACTTCCCGAAATCCCCGAAGGAGTCACTTCCAAAGGGGGATATTTAAACCGTTTTTGCAAGTATCATCGGCTCAAAGGCCATGATACCAAGCGTTGTTTCTCCCTTTTAAACAAAATCGAGAACTTGATAGCGGAGGGCCGGCTCCAGGTCACTGCGGAACTTGAGCCAACTCAAGCTATCTTCAAAGAACCCTTTCCCAAGCACGCCAGTAGCAGTGGGAAAGGAAAAGAGGTATGTACCCTCGCCTTTTCGAAAAATCTAGCACAAACATTAGAGTCTGGTCGACCCACTTGTGCATCTACTCTTGTACTTTACAAGAAGCCCGCCCAAGTAGTCATCCGAGGACCACCAAGAGCTGAATCCCCGACTAAACCAGCTTTAAAACTTCAAGGTACTCCTAAACTCACGATTAGAGCCAATTCAAGTGCGAACCCTAGGTTGGTTGTGGGGGAAGTGACTAGATCCGGGAGGATCTATCAACCCCCGCACCTACAAAGTGCTAAAAAGGTGGTCAGTGTGCCTAGCCCCTCAAAAGCATATATTCCTAGAGTTTTGCCAAAAGCAGACAATGGGAAAGTTGTCCTAAACCCTTATGATTTCGAAAACCATCTTTCAAAGATTCCTATCCACATGTCCATCCTAGAGCTTATACAAACTTCGCCTAGGCATAGACTCGTGCTAGAGAAAATTCTAGAAAGAGCTAAGGTTAGTTCGAACATAAGTCCCGAATCCCTGTCTAACCAAGTGGCGTTAATAGGAGTAAAATCGCCCATCACTTTTTCGGAAGATGATGTAGATAGACCCTACGAGTCCCATAACCAGGCCCTACATATCGAGGTGGTTCTAAATAACCACTCTCTGGAAAGGTGCCTAGTCGATGGGGGAGGAGGGCTCAACATCCTTTCGCTTCATGTGGCGTATCAAATCGGAGTCACCTTGAGTTCTGTGAACCCAAGCCCCATCATTATCACTGGATACGATGGGAATGCATCTAGGCCTTTAGGATCGATCGAACTCCCGATAGAAACAGGAGGGATCACACACACAGGGGTGTTCCATGTCTTGGACATCCACCCCCATTATAACCTGTTACTGGGAAGGCCCTGGATACACAACTTGTGTGCTGTGCCATCCATCTTCCACAGGTGTGTCAAGATCCCTTTCAGGGACCAAGTCGTGGTGATCCTAGGTGAGAGTCACCCTCAGCTTTAGGGGATCATAAACTCCCCTTTTTTGTCGAGTTCCCAATCCCATGAGGCTAACCTGGGGCAGAGCATGGTCGAGCCACCAAGGCTCGTGTTAAACAACCCTAAGATCGTTGTGTATGTGAAGGGGCCGCCCAAAGTGGGCCCCCTCCCAATCCTAACCCTTCTAGGAAGACCCAAACATCCATTATTTCCAAAACCCCTGGACAAAAAGCCATACGAGCACAATATGGACGACAACAAGTTCCAGGACCATGATTTATATCATAATTTTTCAAAAAACAAAAAATCGTGGAACAAGCTGTTGAATATGGGCTATACGCCCTATAAAATCTAGGGACACAAAACTAGGGTCTCCTAGAGCCCATCCTTCCTAGGGTCAACCCAAGCAGATATGGGATCGGCTATACTCCCAAAATACCACCAAAGCCACCCCCTGTGACCACTTGGGTCAAGGGTGCCCTGGAGCCTACCCTAGAAGAGACCTACGATTTGAAAACACAAAAACATTTGATGGAAGATCCCTTTCATAAAAACACAAAAACATTTGAAAAACTTAAAATCGGAAAAATCAAAAAAGGGCAAAAACCAAAAATAATGGAAAATCAAAAACTCAAAAATAGAGTGGTTTGTATAGTTCTTAAAGTTCTTGTTTTGCAAAAACCCAAAAAAATCAAAAATCTACAAAATACCAAACAGATTTTGTACATAGCTGCTCTTGGTAGCACTTTGGAAAAAGAAAAAGATTTCGAAAGGAACGTCGTTTGCATAGCTAGACAAAAAATTTCAAAATCAATTGAAAATCCAAGTACAAAACCAGGTCTTTTGAAAACTCACGCATCAAATTCCCTCGGATCTATAACCCACGAGGATGATCGAAGCCCAGAAGTGGATCCCCTCGAGGAAGATCCCACTTCTGAGCTCCCAGAATTTCATAAAATTCTCGATTTTGAAAGACCTTCCAATTCAGTAGGAGGAGATTTCATGGAGGTGAACCTAGGGAGTGATTCCAATCCCAAACTCATCAAGATAGGCGCATGTTTGCATAAGCATGAAAGATCAGCATTCATTGCATTTCTATGAACCTATTTAGAGGTGTTTGCATGGATGTATGAAGACATGCCGGGCATAGACCCCAGCATTGTCTAACATGGTCTTCCCTTAGATGCGGATGTAAAACCCATAAAGCAGAAGCTTAGGAAAATACATCCGAATGTACACACGCAAGTCAAAGAGGGTTTAGAAGATCTGCTAAAAGCCGAATTTATAAAACCCATTGCATATTCTGATTGGTTGTCAAACATCATTGTAGTTCAAAAAACCAATGAGAAAATTCGAATATGCATCGATTTCAGAAACCTGAATAAAGCCACTCCAAAGGATAATTATCCTTTTCCAAACATAGATTTGATAGTCGATAGTACTGCAAATCATGAAATGTTTTCATTCATGGATGGCTATTCAGGCTATAATCAAATCAAACTAAGCCCACGAGATCAGGGTAAGACCGCCTTCACAACTCCGTGGGGCACGTACTGCTATACAGTCATGCCCTTTGGTTTGAAAAATGCCGGCGCAACATACCAACGAGCCATGACCACGATCTTCCATGATCAGATTCATGAGCTCGTAGAAGTGTATGTAGATGATCTCTTAGCAAAATCCAAAACCAGATGCACTCATATCAAATGTTTGCAAAAGATTTTTGAAAGGCTTAGGCTTTACAAAGTAAAGCTAAACCCTCAAAAATGTGTATTCGGGGTAGAGTGTGGGAAGCTTCTAGGCTTTATGGTAAGCCAAAGGTGTATAGAAGTCGACCCCTCTAAGTGTCGAGCCATCATAGACATGGCTCCACCCTCCAATCTCACCCAAATTCGTAGCCTCCAGGGTCGATTACAGTCCGTTCACCGATTTATATCAAATCTGGCGACTAGATGCGAACCTTTCAACAAACTATTGAGGAAGGGCATGAAATTTTTATGGGATGACGACTGCCAGAAGTCCTTCGAGAGACTAAAGGCATACCTGGTTAATCCCCCCGTTTTGAATCCTCCAAAGCAAGGAAAACCCCTTTTACTTTACATTTCTGTGCATGCAAATGCTTTGGGAGCCCTATTGGCTCAATACGAGGATGACACACATAGGGAGTATGCCATCTACTACCTTTCGAAAACTCTCTTGGCTTATGAATGAAATTATCAAGCCATGGAGAAGACGTGCTTGGCCCTAGTCTGGGCTTGCCAGAAATTCAGACACTATTTCCTAGATCATGAGATCTGGATAGTATCCAAGCTTGATCCAATCAAGCACTTGTTCGAAAAACCCATTCTCACGGGTAGATTGGGCAAATGGCAACTCCTCCTAATGGAGTATGATCTGAAATACCGTCACCAGATCTCCATTAAGGGGCAAGCCCTAGCAAATTACGTGGCTGAGTTCGCCCTGGAGGATGCATATCCCACACTTGATGAAATGCCTGACGAAGGCATATTACAAAACCATTTCCAAAACCACATTTTGGCAAACAATTTCGAAATCCAAGTGTGGAAGATGCACTTCGATGGGGCACGAAACCAACGAGGGGCTGGTGTTGGGGTCATCCTCATTTCCCCTGAAAAGGGCGAGGTTCCCATAGCAATCCGCTTAGATTTCGAATGTTCCAACAATATAGTTGAGTATGAAGCACTCATACAAGGCTTAAGGATTTCGAAAACTCTAGGGGCATCATACATCGAGGTTTTTGGAGATTCGCTCCTTGTTATAAACCAGGTTTTGAAAATTTGGCAAGTACGTAACGAAAAACTACTTCCATATCACGAGTTGGCCACTCGATTGGTGGAGTCATTCCAATCGTGTAAACTCACACACGTGGGAAGAGAGGATAATGGCATTGCTGACACCCTCTCCTCTTTGGGTTCAGCCCTAAAGGTCGATCCCATTTCAGGGACCCAATCTTTAGAAATATGGCATGCGCCCAACCCATCCACACACGATTTGGATATTTGCCAAAATAACCCAGATTCTGTTGAAAAACCTTGGTTTTACGACATCAAGCATTTTCTAGAAAATGGGGGATTCGCCGAGGATGCCACATCCAAAGATAAGGCATTCATCCATAAAATTTCGACCCAATACACCATTCTGGGTGGGGTTCTATACAAAAAAAGTTTCACCGGCATCCTACTTAGGTGTATCGATCTAGAATAGGCTAGGATAGTGATCCATGAGTTCCACGATGGAGAGTGTGGAGGTCATGTCAATGCCAACATGATGGCAATGAAAATACTTAGAGCGGGCTATTTTTGGTCCACCCTAAAAAAGGGTTGCCACGATCATGTTAGGAAGTGTCATCCATTGCATTCTGTGGTCAGCCCCTGGCCACTTACCATGTGGGCGTTCGACATCGTAGGCCCAATCTTTCCAAAAGCCTCGAATGGGCATCGATTCATTTTAGCAGCCACTGAATATTTCTCCAAGTGGGTGGAAGTCATTTCTCTGACCAACGTACTGGGGCAACATGTGGTGGCTTTCATTAGGAGGAATATCTTGGCTCGATTTGGGGTTCCACGAGACCTTGTGTCTAATAATGGCACCCCATTCAAGAACGAGCGGATGGTTAAGTTGTGCAACACGTATGGCATAACTCACCACTTCTCTTCGCCCTACTACCCTCAAGGCAATGGCCAAGCCGAAGCCACAAACAAGACTCATTAGTATAATTGAGAAGACTTTAGAGAAGGGTAGGACGTGGCACGAGAAGCTGGATGAAGCCCTATGGGCTTATAGGACTTCCATCCGGACTCCCACGAATGCCACACCATTCGAATTGGTCTATGGCACAAACGCCATTCTTCCCATTCATACTCAATTGTATTCATTCCATACATCCATAGCGCTCGACCTCCCCCTAGAGACGCTTCAGCATGCTAGGATGGTCGAACTAGATTTGTTAGATGAGAGGCGACTCCTTTCCATAGATCATGCTCGTGTATACCGGCAAAGGATAGCCCGACACTATGGCAAACACATGAGACCTCGCCACTTTGAAGTGGGATATCTGGTTTTGAAAATCATCCACTATCATGGCCCACATCCCCTTGGAAAGTGGCGCCCCAAGTGGGATGGACCCTATGTTGTACATGCAACCACCATGAACAACTCATATTGGTTGATCGATGTAGAAGGTAGGAATTTAGCAGATCCTATCAATATTCAAGACTTAAAGAAGTATTATGTGTAGGATTTGGGTTAAATTCCAAATTTTGAAAACCTTTAGGGATAGCTACCCTGAGACCTAAAAATAAGGTGCAAAGGTAAAATCGTGTGGCCCTGAGTGAGAAAATTCGCACTTGTGAATGAGTGGAGTCTTCCAAAATCGTGGTTACATTTCAAAATCCTCTTCTTATAAAGAATGGCCTAATTCAACATAGCAAGATACTTGCAAGTAGTACGTGCTATTTCTAAATAGGCTGATCTGGAATGGATCGAGTGTGACCTTGGGGTAAGTCCTCCCCTCTTCTCTTCTCCTTCCAAAAAGGAAAACATGGCCCAAATAAAGGGAATTTTCCCATCCAAAGTCTCTTTCCAAAAGAAAGAAACCAGAATCCAAAAGAAAAATCGATTCTCTTGTGAAAAAAGAGGGATTAAAGAAAAAATACTCCCAAAGGGAGACCCTCTATGAAAAAAAAAAGAAAAAAGAGGCTAAAAGCTTAAAAGGAGCAGTTTTCCGCCTTCTATACCTTAAACCACGGGATGCTTCAGAAGGGACCATGGTGACTCTTTCCCATCCCTGGCTTATCCCAAGCTAAAGCATGGTTCATTTCGAGGAATCCTAAAGTAAAAATAGGATTTACTTACTTGAATTTCATTTTGTTTGAGAATTTGACGTTTCGAGTAAGACGTAGGAATTTGAAATATAGCTTGTTTTCTTATAAAACCTCCGCTAGATAAGCGAGTGTCAAGACTCAAGCAAAGGCAAATACGAAGAGCTTGAAATCCTTAGGATTGAGACTCAAGACAGTTGTCCCTTTTGTAAATAGCTTTTATAAATAGATTTTGAAAAATCGAACATCGAACAGCATAGGATCTGCTCATTTGGAGTAGCAAGCCTTGTAAGTCTCAAGAGTTCGACCATATCTGGTCTCTGGGAGATCGCCACTCTTGGCACCCCACCCATGTCATGCATCTACATTTCCACGCATGGCACTTGCATAAACATGATCCCATTTTAGGACCAGATTCCATACATATCCCTTTGGCATGGTATCTCCTCCTACCAGGGTTTTAAAAGTGAGATTCTGCTAAAGATTGGGACGATCCCATATTTTCGTGGTTAGAACTAGGGAGACATTGAAAGGGGTGTTTGTCGTCTTTGCCATTATCCAAATCAATTTGAACAATGCCAAAGAGGGGCATCTGTAAACACCCCGAAACCCCACGAACTTCTAAAAAATAACCTGGTTTTGTAAAAGCAGCCCCAAAGGGCTATTTTGAGTCTGGAAACCCATGAGCCTTCCGGGCAACCCTGTACATATGTTTAAACTGTATATGCTTTAAAATATGTATAATGTGCTTTTAAAACCTTTTAAAAATACATTTTCAAACCCCGCGAAGCGGCTTGGCCTTATGAAAGTAGGACCATAAGAGCTAAAGAGAGCCCGGAACCGGAGCACATGTCGAGCCCGGCACAACAACTCTCGTGTTAGATCCATCCCCAGGATCGCGAACGTCCAAGTCCCTGTTATCAGCAAAAATCATGTGAAATCATCTCCAAAAGGTGAAAACAGAAGCGGACGACCATGTTGGCGAAGACCCAACGCAAGACGGAGTACTGATATTATCAGATCCCGCACAAACCGTTCGTTTTGAACATACCCTGAAGGAGTCATAATTCAGTTTGGATTGGATCTGGACCATATATATTCAAATCCCAATCCAAACGTATGTGTGGATTTGGATTTGGATTTGGATCCAAAGATCCAATCCAATATCCACATCCATGGCCCATATCACCTTCTCATAAATGGAGGTGGGGCCCACTTGAAATTCACGTGGGATTATGGGCATGAGAGAGAATGGGAAGGATAAGCATGAGGGAAATGTATTAAGCTTGACTTGTGTGTCAAGTTTGGGTTAATCATGTGGGTTAGCCTAATTAGTGTGGGTTTAAGCTTGTATGAGTCTACACCTAACCTAGGGCTGCACCAACATGATGCAATGAAGTCCATGGACTATGCAAAGGGAGCCGCCTAACCCAATCCTAAGCCAAAACCCCTAATCCTAGCCATTTACCCTAATCCCGGCCTAATCCTAGCCTAATCACCTAACCCACTTCCCTAATCCTGACCTAATCCCAACCTAATCACCTAACCCACCTCCCTAATCCTTCTCTAAACCTAGCCTAATTCCCCTAATCCTAACCTAATCCTAGCCTAAACACCTAACCCACCACACTAAACCTCACCCTAAAACCAACCCACCTAAGTAAGCCCTAAACCACTAAACCACCCCACCTAAAACCTAGCCCACCATATCCCTAAAACCATCTAAACTAAAAATCTGGTCCCCCTAAATATCTAGCCCACCTTATCACTAAACCCCCACCACCTAACCACCATACTACCCTTTTCAAAACCAGCCCAAACCGACTTTTGAAAACCTATAAACCCCCCCCCTAGTGGGCGGGTTTTTCAACTTTTCCCAACACCAGCCCAGCCGAGCTCTCCTCTCTCACCCCTTTAATTTCTTCTCTCACCTGCTCCACCGCCACCTCCTAGCCTGCACCATTCCACATCGCCACCACCTCCCGGCCTGCTCCCTTCCACGTTGCCACCATTGCTTCACCCGGCTGCATCCACTCCTTCCTTGGACACCCGCCAACCTCCCTCCCCTATCCGGTTAGTACCTTATCCTAACTCCACCCTATCTTCACTCCCCCTCCACTCTCAGCCACCCCATAGCACCCTACCTTAGCCTAGTCTCCACTTCATTCAGCCGGCCACCACCTAACTACCCGCCACCTTCAACCATACCCAACCGCACCACCCACTGCCCTACCTTCCCATTCGTAACACCCCCCTAGGTACCCCAGCCACCTTACCTTGTTCCCTAGGACCTGCCCTTCCTCCCCTTTAACCATCCCTTAGCCAACACCCTAGCCAGTTCCCTCGCCATTCCCGAACACCCCTAGCTACCCTAGCCGGCCACCACCTAATCTGCCCCTAGTCGGCCAGCCACAGCCGGCTGCACCTTGTCACCACCCGCGGTCTTACACCCTCTTCCTTAGACATCCCCCTTAGTCACCCTTAGCTCCACCTTCCCTAGAACCTGCCCTATACCTAAGTGACACTCCCTAAACACCTCAGCCCGAGACACCACAACAGCACCCTCCTAGCAGCCGGCAAGCCCCAAGGCGCCACACCAGCGCTCCCTTGTCACCCGGCCAGTCACACCCTTGCCGTGCCATTCCGAGGAGCTCCCTCTTGCAGCCCAAGGCAACGCCCAAGCCCAAACTCAAGTAGGTCACCTCCGGACCAGCTATACGTAAGTGCCTAACTCGGTCCTTATTTGTAGACATGCTTAAGTTAAATTAAATTTGATACGGGGTTGTAATAACGGAGCATTGTCTCCCCCCGCTTGTAATAACGTGGCTTGGCACACCCACACACACGTGCACTTGAGCCTACCTCGCTCTTAGTCGTGCACGATTTTGAACACACACGGGCCTAATCAGCCCCTAAGATATACATTTATTTATATAATTTAAGTTGCGTGGGGTTTTGCTTAAGTTGTGTGTGTTGTCTTTCAATTCTCGCACTCACACACATTGAGCTTTTGCTCTTATTTATAAGACCCAAGTAAGGGCCGTCATATATTTCCCTTGGGTTTAATTTCATGACGTGTGTGTTGCCTTTCAATTCGTGCACTCACACACATTGAGCTTTCGCTCTTACTCCCAAGACCTTAGTTAAGGCCATATTGCAATTTTTATTTGGGTTTCATTTAAGTTGTGTGAGTTGTCTTTCAATATATACACAACACCCACGCAACACGTTGGCGACCTTTGAGCCCATATATATTATAAGTATTTCCCTTTCGGCTATGTCTTTAAGATTTGGGTTTTAAGGTTCAGCAGTGTGCGTAGTCTTTACATATATACACGGCACACACTTGCACTATTGAGCCTTTCCGCTCTTAAGATATAGCCATATTTCCCTTTCACAATTTCCCTTTGTTAATTTACATTACAAGTCATTTCCCTTTCACATTGTCTTTCAATTTCGGGTTTTCCCTTTGGAGTTGCGTGAGTTTGCATTGCATATACGCCATACCACGAGTTAGGACGCATATTGCATCAAAGCAAAACCCCATACTCCCACTCAAAGTCGCCACACTTAGGTTACGTGTTTATAACACACACCTAGTTGGCCCAAAAAGGGATAAAAAGAAAGACATAGGCACGTGCAAATCCACGTGAAATAAAATCTGAAAATCATACAAAAGCAACCCGAATCAAACACCTCAAACACGTTTTCATAGGTTCTTATATTCCAAAACACGATTTTAAAAGTGTACAGACTGACCCTTGCGCATCGGTGCAAGAAGGTTGTAAACACCCCAAATCATCTATATTTCAAAAACTCTCAAAAAACTCTCGAAAAAGCTCGTTTGAGCCAAAAACGACAGCCTGTTTTGAAATGTGAAAACAGGTACAGAAGGCAAAAGAAGACCCTAGGCCCGAAGAGGATTCAAGCCCAGAGCTTCAGAAGCCACTCCCTGATCAAAAAACAAAAGAAAGCAGAGCCCGTTTGATGAAAAGCTCAACGGGGTCCAGAACAATGAGACAGAGTCCGGACGACAAAGTTGGAGAAAACCCAGCACCAGACGGAGCGCTGATGAAGCCAGTGCCCGCACAGATCGTTCGCCTCGAGAAGCCAAGAAGGACTGTTCGAAGAAATTTTGATTTGGATCCGGACCATAAATATCCAGATCCAAATCCATGTAATGAATAGTGTTTGGATTTGGGCCAATCCAAATAGTGTTTGGGTCGATCCAAATAGTGTTTGGATTTAGATTGGATCCAAATAGTGTTTGGATTGGATCGGATTTGGATCAAAATATCCAGATCCGTATCCATAAAAATATTGGGTTTGGATCGGATACAGATCTCAAAATATCCGAGATCCAATATCCATATCCAAATAGTGTTTGGATTTGGGTATGGATCCAAACCCCAAACCCAAACCCAAATCCAAGACCCACCTCAAATCTCTATAAATAGAGGTGAGGGGGTCCATGTAAAGGGTTCATGCAAATATTTGGGAGGAGAGAGAGGGAGTGATAGACCTAGCCATGTGGGCTCATTGGGTGAGGTGGGTTCAAGCCATGTGGGCTAAGTGGGTCTAGACCTAGGGGCTGCAACCAAGGTGGGCTGGACCAAGTGGCTACAACCGTGGAGACGTGGGCTCAAGCCATGAAGGACCGGCTCCAAGAGGTAAGCCTAACCTAACCTAGCCATTCTCTCTACACCCCTCTAAACCTAACCCCCAACCTAGCCTAGGTTCAAACCTACCTAACCTCAACTGAACCTAACCCTAACTGAACCAACCTAACCCTAACTGAACCCTAACTAGACCTAACCTAACCCCAACCGCCTCAAAACATCCCCCAAACCATGAACCGAAACCCCCAGACGCCTACCGCGCAGCCCTGACGCTGTCGCGCGCCTCACCTGATGCTGCCGCGCCCTTCGGCTGCCTGCACGCCCCGCGCCGCAGCGCGTCCTGTGCCACAGCGCGCCCCACGCCACTGCAGCCGCGTCAGGCGCCCGTCTGCTGAGCCAGGCGCCCAACGGCCGCGCCAGCCACCTGACTGCTTCCTGCCGACCCGACTACCTCCCAACCGACTTGACCACCCCCCTGTCGACCTGACCTACACCCTGGCCGTGACCTGCACCCTAGGACACACCCTAGGACAGACCTTACACAGCCCCTGTCTTGGCCGAACCTAAGCTTCCCTAAGGCCCTAACCGTGCCCCATAGAACCTCCCTCAAAGCCACCTAGGATAACCCCCTCTTGGCTGCCCAAGGTGAACCGTGAGCCCACGTGCAAGCAAGTTGAACATGGACCAGCTATTTGTAAGTGTCTAAACTTAGTCTATTACATTAACTTGCTTTATATTCAATTAAATTTTGATACGGGGTTGTAGTAAAGGAGCTTCGTCTCCCCCCGATTGTAATAACGTGGTTTGACACACCCACACACACACGCACTTGAGCCTTTCCGCTCTTAGTCGTACACTTCTTGCACACACACGGGCCTAACAAGCCCTTAATATATAGTTATATTTATATATTTTAAGTCAAGGGGTTTTTTAATTAAGTCGTGTGTGTTGTCTTTCCATTTTCCACACGCACACACATTGAGCCTTCGCTCTTACTCCCAAGACCTTAGTAAAGGCCTTATTGCAGTTATATTTGGGTTTCATTTATGTCGTGTGAGTTGTCTTTACATTCCCACACGCACACACATTGAGCCTTCGCTCTTACTCCCAAGACCTTAGTCAAGGCATACTGCAATTTATATTTGGGTTTCATTTCATGTCTGTAAACACCCCAAATCTTCTATTTTTCAAAAACTCTCAAAACACCAAAAAGCTCATTTGAGCCAAAACGACGACCTGTTTTGAAATGTGAAAACAGGTACAGAAGGCAAAAGAAGACCCTAGGCCCAAAGAGGATTCAAGCCCAGAGCTTCAGAAGCCACTCCCTGATAAAAAAACAAAAGAAAGCAGAGCCCATTTGATGAAAAGCTCAACAGAGTCCAGAACGGCGAAACGGAGTCCGAACGATAAAGTTGGGGAAAACCCAGCACCAGACGGAGCGCTGATGAAGCCAGTGCCCGCACAGATCGTTCGCCTCAAGAAGCCGTGTGGGCTAAGTGGGTCTAGACCAAGGGGCTGCAACCAAGGTGGGCTGGACCAAGTGGCTGCAACCGTGGAGACGTGGGCTCAAGCCAAGAAGGACCGGCTCCAAGAGGTAAGCCTAACCTAACCTAGCCATTCTCTCTACACCCCTCTAAACCTAACCCCAACCTAGCCTAGGTTCGAACCTACCTAACCCCAACTGAACCTAACCCTAACTAAACCTAGCCCCAACCCAACCTAGGTTCGACCAAACCTAACCCTAGACTTGAACCAACCTAAACCTAACCGGACCGCACCTGCCGTGCGCACCCTGACGCTGTCCGCGTGCCCTGACGCTATCCCGCGCCCTGACGCCATCCCGCGCCCTGACGCCATCCCGCGCCCCACCGCCCAGCGCCAGACGCCGGCCAGCGCCCAGCGCCAGACGCCCGCCAGTGCCCAGCGCCAGGCGCCCGATTGCTGCGCCCGACGCCTTCCTGCCGACTTGACCACCTTCCTGCCGACCTAACCTGCACCCTGGCCGTGACCTGCACCCTAGGACAGACCCTACACAGCCCCCGTCTTGGCCGAACCTTAGTTCCCCTAAGACCCTAACCGTGCCCCATAGAACCTCCCTCAAAGCTCCCTAGGATAACCCCCTCTTGGCTGCCCAAGGTGAACCGTGAGCCCACGTGCAAGCAAGTTGAACATGGACCAGCTATTTGTAAGTGTCTAAACTTGGTCTATTACATTAACTTGCTTTATATTCAATTAAATTTTGATACGGGGTTGTAGTAAAGGAGCTTCGTCTCCCCCCGATTGTAATAACGTGGTTTGACACACCCACACACACACGCACTTGAGCCTTTCCGCTCTTAGTCGTACACTTCTTGCACACACACGGGCCTAACCAGCCCTTAATATATAGTTATATTTATATATTTTAAGTCAAGGGGGTTTTTAATTAAGTCGTGTGTGTTGTCTTTCCATTTTCTACACGCACACACATTGAGCCTTCACTCTTACTCCCAAGACCTTAGTAAAGGCCTTATTGCAGTTATATTTGGGTTTCATTTATGTCGTGTGCGTAGTACTTCAATTCTACACTCACACACATTGAGCTTTCGCTCTTAATCCCAAGACCTTAGTCAAGGCATACTGCAATTTATATTTGGGTTTCATTTCATGTCGTGTGTGTAAGTCTTTCAATTCAAGCACGCACACACATTGAGCCTTCACTCTTATTTACAAGACCCAAGTAAGGGCCCCTACATATACTCTATATAAAGTATTTCTTTCGGCTACGTCTTTAAGATTCGGGTTTTAAGGTTCAAGTCGTGTGCATTGTCTTTCAATATATACACGACACACACTTACACAATTGAGCCTTTCCGCTCTTAAGATATAGCCATATTTCCCCTTCCGCTATTTACTTTACGAGTCATTTCCCTTCGGCTATTTATTTTACAAGTCATTTCCCTTCGGTTATTTCCCTTCGGCAATTTCCCTTCGGCATTGTCTTTTAATTTCGGGTTTTCCCTTTGGAGTAGCGTGAGTTTGCATTGCATCTACGCCATACCACGAGGTAGGACGCATATTGCATCGAAGCAAGCCCCGTACTCCCGCTCAAATTCGCCCCATGTAGTGGAGTGTTCATAACACACACCTAGGTGGCCCATAAAGGGATAAAAAGAAAGACTTAGGCACGTGCAAATCCACGTGATCTAAAATCTGAAAATCGTACAAACCCGAATCAAATCGTGCAAGACTTAGGCTATTTCGATGCACGCCCATCGTGCCTAAGTAGATTAAAATTTGAAAGACTTAGGGTCGTCCAAACCTTACAAAGTCAAAATCGCCCAAATGCATGGTTTTCAAAAGGTTTTAAAACACTTCTTCATTTAAAATATATTTGGAGTTAAACTTGTTTCAAAACGAAGTCTCTAAGCGTACAGACTGACCCTTGCGCATCGGTGCAAGAAGGTCTACGACGTAAAAATCCCGCTTGCCTACAATCGCCTTTCAAAAGTCAGATTGTTTTCAAAACATACTTTGCTAGTTAAAGTAAACTAGCTGGCACACCCATAAAGCGAAGTAGATTGCGAAAAGGTTCACTTCAGGCCTAAGAACCCGTAAGTGAAAATTTTCGGTGTCTACAGATTTGGCACGCCCGGTGGGACCCGGGACTTAAGCAGACTTCAAACAAACGAGTTATACTCAAATTTTCGAAAAAAAGAGTGTTTTTCAAAAATCGTGCATACTTAGGAAAATTGAATGAAAATGGATAGAAAGCTACAAAAATCTTCGTTGAGTAAACTAAAAGAGGTTTTCAAATCAGATAAAGCCCAAAGAGAGCTCGATGAGATTGAAAAAATATTTCAAAAGATGGATGCTTTAAGCAAGGAGCTTAAAGCCCATCGAACACATAGCAGCTCTTCGAGGGCACATACATATCGTGAATTGAAAACCGATCTCAAACTCAACGAAGGATTGGAGATTAGAGACAAATCCCGGCAAAGGGATAAGTCATCCACTCCTACAACTTCAAGCTTTTCAAAATCCATAGAAAAACCAAAAAAAGATTTTTATATTTCAAAAAGCCAAAAAAATCTTGAAAATTTGGAAAAAGACCAAAAAATTGAAAAACAAAATTTTGGAATTTCGAAAACTTTAAGTAAAAGTCCTAAGTCTAGGCACACACATACAGTGGGACATGAAGTCCACACCCTACAAAGGAACGAGAGTGAAAAACAGGAAGGTTTCGAAAGGAAACGCCTCGTTAAACCCCGGGGGCTCAAAACAGAGTTACCCGGGAAATCGGCCTGCTCTCACCCTAAAAAGGTAGACAAGCCACAAAGAGGTATGCCTGAAACCCATCCTTCTCAAGACTCTCTTCTTCATGTAGGGTCATCAGATGCATTGGATAACCCCTTTGCACACACAAACCCACAAACTGTGCCAAAACTTGAGGATTTTCAAGGTGCGCCAACTATCGCACACCATTCAAAGGAATTTCAAAAACAAAAAGAAGTTTCGAAAATGGTAGACATGGAGACCCCTAATGCATGCATCGACATCTTAGGAGCTCATAACCCTACCATAGAAAAACCCACTTCTTCGAGCCTAGTCTTGTGCCCTGGAGCCGAGGCTATGGCTTTGAAACAAAAAAATCAATCCCTAGGGGCACCACGAGTTGAACCTAGGGACCAAGTCAAAAACTTCAAGGGACCTTGCATGGCTCCCCTTGAAGTAAATCTTTCCCAAAATAGGGTATGGAACCATAAGTTTTCCATAACCCTGCTATGTC
The DNA here is from genome assembly GCA_036023115.1 of Brasenia schreberi. NCBI lineage: Eukaryota > Viridiplantae > Streptophyta > Magnoliopsida > Nymphaeales > Cabombaceae > Brasenia > Brasenia schreberi. The sequence continues at coordinate 2,330,606 of JAYKKT010000039.1, forward strand.
CAAAACTCCTCAAGGAACCAAGCTTGGCTTTCCTTGAGGGCAAAGTCTCCCAAACCAGGTTTGTATGGAAGCCCAAGTCTTCCATCACCCCGGAATCCAAACTCCCGATATCCAAAAGGGTATATATCCCCAACATGGATGATTCCATGTTCCAAGACCATGATTTATACCAAAACTTTTCGAAAAGCAAAAAGTCTTGGAACATGATTATGAATATGGGATATAAACACTACGCGGGCCTGGGAACCCGAAACCAAGGTAGGCTTGAGCCTGTCCTACCTAGAACCAATAGGGAACGATATGGACTGGGCTACAGCCCACCCATACCACCAGAGCCGCCACCTAAGACCATCTGGGTCAAGGGTGCCCTGTAGAACCTCTAAAAACCGAAACCCATGTCTTAGACCTATCTGATTAGAGTCTAATTCATGAATGTTTTCTTTGAAGGTTCAATGGAAGATCCCTACTTTTGAAAAAAAAACCAAAAAAATTGAAAACTCTCAAAATCTCAAAAACATTTGGAAAAACGAAAATTCCAAAAAGAAATTTTGTTTCAAAAGCCTTTGGCCATGTACAAAGCCCATTTTCGAAAAATTGTAAAAATGCTTTCAAAAAAATGTATATACTCCCTGAAACCAAGTATCCAAAAAAAAAAACTGGTCCTATCCACCCTTTTCCCTAGAGTTTTTTCAAAAATGAAAAGCTCGAGAATCACCAAAGCAAGGAGGAATAAACACCTCCAAGCTTCCTGAACTTCGCAAAATCCTTAACTTATGGAAAATTGGGGATTTTTAGAAATAAGTTAACCCATAGTCTGTGCATAAGCATCATGCATTACACTTTGAAATCATTCATATGCATCAAGTCTAGACATCATTCTAGAAATCGAATTCAGGGTTTTGCAAAATCAAAGGGGCAATAAGAGTCGACCCCCTAAGTATCGAGCCTTCATAGGCATGTCTCCATACAAATCAAAACCAAACACCTTCGAGGCAAATTTTAAAAGGAAATGAGAATCTTGAAAAAGGGTTACACATTTCACAAAAACCTTTCATGGCTTTGAAAAGAAAGATTTTCTTCAAACTTCTGGTTTATATGAAAACCTTGGTTGTTTTAGAACATGAATCTCACGATGAAATATGGAGACCATGTCAAAACTAAAACCTGATGGCCATGACGATCACTTAGGGCTGGTTATGTTTCCCATCCTTGAGCAAAAAGTATCATAATCATGTTAGAAAAACCATGGAAGTGCATGGACATGAACATACCATTGTCCATCCAAAATCCCTTTGAAAAGCCATGGCCCTTCACCATATGGCCATGCGAAATTCCCATCAAGCTAGGGGCATTTTTAAACACAGCCCCTAGACACTTTCCATGGATAAGCGAATGCATCTCCTTCGTGATTTGTGAGATACATTTCATGTGTTCATCGTTGCATAAAAACATGTATTTCCATTTTAAAATCACATGGAGTGCATAGCATGCATCATATCACCCCGAAGAAAGCCCAAAATTATGGCAAACTCGAGTAGGAATGTCCCCATGTCTTCAAAAGGGCAACAAAAGTTAGAAATTTGTTGATATTGTGGGTAGAAATTAGCAAAACCCCGAAAATGCCCGAATATTCAAAAGGGTTTATGTTGAATTCTTTTTCAAAAGGATTTTGAAAAAAATCGAACTCTTTTGAAACTTCTTGAAAGAAGGATCGAAGTAGATTGTATAACCCCGAATGGAGGAATCTATACTTTTTGAAAAGTAGAGTCTTCCAAAAATGAATTGGCGATATTTCAAAGAACCCTGGCTTACAAGATTAAGCCTTGTTCAAAATATCAAAATATTTTCGAATAGCAGATGCTATTAAGAAATAGGACGATCTCGTTTGAATCGAGTAACTAAAGGGATAAGCCCTCCCCCATCCTACTTTCTCTCCGAAAAGGAAAATTGGCTGTTTTCAAAAGGAAAACAAAAAAACGAGAATGCAAAAACTCCTCCGAAAGTGGTCTTCCCTTCATAAACAAGGAATACAAAAACTCCTCCGAAAGAGGTCTTCTCGTTTCAAAAGAAAAAGGATATATAAAAACAGTCCTCCCAAAGAGGTCTTCCCTTCATAAACAGGGAATACAAAAACTCCTCCAAAGAGCTGCTCTCCTTTAAAGAAAAGAGGGATTAATGAAAAAATACTCCCAAAGGGAGACCCTCTATGAAAAAGAAACAAAAAGCCAAAGCTCCAAAGAGCGATTTTCCGATTCTTTGCCTAAAACCACGGGACGCTTCAGAAGGGACCGTGGTATCTCTTTCCCATATCCCTACGGCTTATCCCCGAGGAAAAAGATTCAAATTTGCGAAAATCCTAAAGTACGAATAAAATCGGCATATTTGGATTTCATTTTGTTTGAGAACTCGACTCTGTTTTGTAGGAAATGGAACTTTGAAATGTTTTCCAAGTTTTCCTACCCAAAAACCTCTACTGAGTAGCAGGTATTGAAACCCGAATGAAGGGAAGTATGAAAAATGGAAGTCCTTTTCGATACAAGTTAAAAGGAGTTCCTTTTCAAAAAGAAATTTTCGAAAAACCCACGAATGTCAAAAAGACATGGGTAAAAACCTGCTCGGAGCAACCAGCCTCAAAAGGCTCTCTTCGGGCTCAAAAACAAAAAAATAAAATTTTTCTCATGCATGCATTCAAAGAGTCATTCGTGCATGATCATACATATAGGGAAATAGCTAGGAAAAGCCCCCTTTTGCTAAAAATCCCCACTTGTGGAAAAAGAAAACAGGGTTTTTGCGAAATAAATGGTGTATTCTCGAGAAAATTTGAGTGTTTCTTCTTTGCCATTATCCAAATACATTTGGATAATGCCAAAGAGGGGCATCTGTAAACACCCCAAATCTTCTATTTTTCAAAAACTCTCAAAACACCAAAAAGCTCGTTTGAGCCAAAACGACGACCTGTTTTGAAATGTGAAAACAGGTACAGAAGGCAAAAGAAGACCCTAGGCCCGAAGAGGATTCAAGCCCAGAGCTTCAGAAGCCACTCCCTGATAAAAAAACAAAAGAAAGCAGAGCCCATTTGATGAAAAGCTCAACAGAGTCCAGAACGGTGAAACGGAGTCCGAACGACAAAGTTGGGGAAAACCCAGCACCAGACGGAGCGCTGATGAAGCCAGTGCCCGCACAGATCGTTCGCCTCAAGAAGCCAAGAAGGACTGTCCGAAGAAATTTTGATTTGGATCTGGACCATATATATCCAGATCCAAATCCATGTAATGAATAGTGTTTGGATTTGGGCCAATCCAAATAGTGTTTGGGTCGATCCAAATAGTGTTTGGATTTGGATTGGATCCAAATAGTGTTTGGATTGGATCGGATTTGGATCAAAATATCCAGATCCGTATCCATAAAAATATTGGGTTTGGATCGGATACAGATCTCAAAATATCCGAGATCCAATATCCATATCCAAATAGTGTTTGGATTTGGGTATGGATCCAAACCCCAAACCCAAACCCAAATCCAAGACCCACCTCAAATCTCTATAAATAGAGGTGAGGGGGTCCATGTAAAGGGTTCATGCAAATATTTGGGAGGAGAGAGAGGGAGTGATAGACCTAGCCATGTGGGCTCATTGGGTGAGGTGGGTTCAAGCCATGTGGGCTAAGTGGGTCTAGACCAAGGGGCTGCAACCAAGGTGGGCTGGACCAAGTGGCTGCAACCGTGGAGACGTGGGCTCAAGCCAAGAAGGACCGGCTCCAAGAGGTAAGCCTAACCTAACCTAGCCATTCTCTCTACACCCCTCTAAACCTAACCCCAACCTAGCCTAGGTTCGAACCTACCTAACCCCAACTGAACCTAACCCTAACTAAACCTAGCCCTAACCCAACCTAGGTTCGACCAAACCTAACCCTAGACTTGAACCAACCTAAACCTAACCGGACCGCGCCTGCCGTGCGCACCCTGACGCTGTCCGCACGCCCTGACGCTATTCCGCGCCCTGACGCCATCCCGCGCCCTGACGCCATCCCGCGCCCCACCGCCCAGTGCCAGACGCCGGCCAGCGCCCAGCGCCAGACACCCGCCAGCGCCCAGCGCCCAGCGCCAGGCGCCCGATTGCAGCGCCCGACGCCTTCCTGCCGACTTGACCACCTTCCTGCCGACCTAACCTGCACCCTGGCCGTGACCTGCACCATAGGACAGACCCTAGGACAGACCCTACTCAGCCCCCGTCTTGGCCGAACCTTAGTTCCCCTAAGACCCTAACCGTGCCCCATAGAACCTCCCTCAAAGCTCCCTAGGATAACCCCCTCTTGGCTGCCCAAGGTGAACCGTGAGCCCACATGCAAGCAAGTTGAACATGGACCAGCTATTTGTAAGTGTCTAAACTTGGTCTATTACATTAACTTGTTTTATATTCAATTAAATTTTGATACGGGGTTGTAGTAAAGGAGCTTCGTCTCCCCCCGATTGTAATAACGTGGTTTGACACACCCACACACACACGCACTTGAGCCTTTCCGCTCTTAGTCGTACACTTCTTGCATACACACGGGCCTAACCAGCCCTTAATATATAGTTATATTTATATATTTTAAGTCAAGGGGTTTTTTAATTAAGTCGTGTGTGTTGTCTTTCCATTTTCCACACGCACACACATTGAGCCTTCGCTCTTACTCCCAAGACCTTAGTAAAGGCCTTATTGCAGTTATATTTGGGTTTCATTTATGTCGTGTGCGTAGTACTTCAATTCTACACTCACACACATTGAGCTTTCGCTCTTAATCCCAAGACCTTAGTCAAGGCATACTGCAATTTATATTTGGGTTTCATTTCATGTCGTGTGTGTAAGTCTTTCAATTCAAGCACGCACACACATTGAGCCTTCGCTCTTATTTACAAGACCCAAGTAAGGGCCCCTACATATACTCTATATAAAGTATTTCTTTCGGCTACGTCTTTAAGATTCGGGTTTTAAGGTTCAAGTCGTGTGCGTTGTCTTTCAATATATACACGACACACACTTACACAATTGAGCCTTTCCGCTCTTAAGATATAGCCATATTTCCCCTTCCGCTATTTACTTTACGAGTCATTTCCCTTCGGCTATTTATTTTACAAGTCATTTCCCTTCGGCAATTTCCCTTCGGCATTGTCTTTTAATTTCGGGTTTTCCCTTTGGAGTAGCGTGAGTTTGCATTGCATCTACGCCATACCACGAGGTAGGACGCATATTGCATCGAAGCAAGCCCCGTACTCCCGCTCAAATTCGCCCCATGTAGTGGAGTGTTCATAACACACACCTAGGTGGCCCATAAAGGGATAAAAAGAAAGACTTAGGCACGTGCAAATCCACGTGATCTAAAATCTGAAAATCGTACAAACCCGAATCAAATCGTGCAAGACTTAGGCTATTTTGATGCACGCCCATCGTGCCTAAGTAGATTAAAATTTGAAAGACTTAGGGTCGTCCAAACCTTACAAAGTCAAAATCGCCCAAATGCATGGTTTTCAAAAGGTTTTAAAACACTTCTTCATTCAAAATATATTTGGAGTTAAACTTGTTTCAAAACGAAGTCTCTAAGCGTACAGACTGACCCTTGCGCATCGGTGCAAGAAGGTCTGCGACGTAAAAATCCCGCTTGCCTACAATCGCCTTTCAAAAGTCAGATTGTTTTCAAAACATACTTTGCTAGTTAAAGTAAACTAGCTGGCACGCCCATAAAGCGAAGTAGATTGCGAAAAGGTTCACTTCAGGCCTAAGAACCCGTAAGTGAAAATTTTCGGTGTCTACAATGTCGTGTGTGTAAGTCTTTCAATTCAAGCACGCACACACATTGAGCCTTCGCTCTTATTTGCAAGACCCAAGTAAGGGCCCCTACATATACTCTATATAAAGTATTTCTTTCGGCTATGTCTTTAAGATTCGGGTTTTAAGGTTCAAGTCGTGTGCATTGTCTTTCAATATATACATGACACACACTTACACAATTGAGCCTTTCCGCTCTTAAGATATAGCCATATTTCCCCTTTCGCTATTTACTTTACAAGTCATTTCCCTTCGGCTATTTACTTTACAAGTCATTTCCCTTCGGTTATTTCCCTTCGGCAATTTCCCTTCGGCAATTTCCCTTCGGCATTGTCTTTTAAATTCGGGTTTTCCCTTTGGAGTAGCATGAGTTTGCATTGCATCTACGCCATACCACGAGGTAGGATGCATATTGCATCAAAGCAAGCCCCGTACTCCTGCTCAAATTCGCCCCATGTAGTGGAGTGTTCATAACACACACCTAGGTGGCCCATAAAGGGATAAAAAGGAAGACTTAGGCACGTGCAAATCCACGTGATCTAAAATCTGAAATCATACAAAAAACAACCCGAATCAATCGTGCAAACACGCCAAGACTTAGGCTATTTTCGATGCATGCACATCATGCCTAAGTAGATTAAAATTTGAAAGACTTAGGGTCGTCCAACCCTTACAAAATCAAAATTTCCCAAATGCATGGTTTTCAAAAGGTTTTAAAACACTTCTTCATTCAAAATATATTTTGAGTTAAACTTGTTTCAAAACGAAGTCTCTAAGCATACAGACTGACCCTTGTGCATCGGTGCAAGAAGGTCTGCGACGTAAAAATCCCGCTTGCCTACAATCGCCTTTCAAAAAGTCAGATTATTTTCAAAACATACTTTGCTAGTTAAAGTAAACTAGCTGGCACGCCCATAAAGCGAAGTAGATTGCGAAAAGGTTCACTTCAGGCCTAAGAACCCGTAAGTGAAAATTTTCGGTGTCTACAAAGGTCTGCGACGAAAAGAGCTTGCTTGCTCACAGTCGCCACGTTAGGAGTCAGATTTAAGTTTCTCTTCGCTAGCTTAAGTAAGCTAGCTGGCACGCCCTTTTGCTTAATTAGGACTTAGACACACGAAAAGGTTCGCTTCAGGCCTAAGAACCAGGAGCGGGAACTTTCTGCGTCTACAAGAGGATAATGGCATTGTCGATGCCCTCTCATCCTTGGGTTCATCCCTAAGGTCGACCCCAATTTGGGAACCCGATCCTTAGAGATATGGCATGCACTCACTCCATCCACACACGATTTGGAAACTTTCCAAAACAACCAAGACTCTGATGAAAAACCTTGGTTTTATGACATAAAAGGCTTTTTAGAAAATGGGGGATTTGCTGAAAATGCCACATCCAAGGATAAGGCATTCATCCAAAAAATTTCTACCCGATATGCGATTTTGGGTGGGATCCTGTACAAAAAAAGTTTTACCGGCATCTTACTAAGGTGTGTCGACCTAGAGGAGGTTAGGATTATAATGCATGAATTCCATGATGGAGAATGTGGAGGCCATGTTAATGCCAATATGATGGAAATGAAAATACTTAGAGTGGGTTATTTTTGGTCCACTCTGAAAAAGAATTGCCATGATCATGTTAGGAAGTGTCATCCATGTCAAGTGCATGGGCACGCCATTCATATCCCCTCATCTTCATTGCATTCTATGGTCAGCCCTTGGCCATTTATCATGTGGGCGTTTGATATTGTAGGACCAATATTTCCAAAGGCATCGAATGGGCATAGGTTCATTTTAGTAGCCACTTAATACTTTTCCAAGTGGGTCGAAGCCACCTCCCTGACCAATGTCCAGGGGAAATATCTTGGCTCGATTTGGAGTTCCAAGAGACCTAGTGTCCGATAATGGCATTCCATTCAAAAACGAGCGGATGGTCAAGTTGTGCAATACGTACGGCATAACTCACCACTTCTCATCACCTTACTACCCTCAAGGCAACGGCCTAGCCGAGGCCACCAATAAGACTCTCATTAGTATTATTGAGAAAACTTTAGAGAAGGGTAGGATGTGGCATGAGAAGCTGGATGAAGCCTTATGGGCTTATAGGATTTCCATCCGAACTCCCACAAATGCCACGCCATTTGAGTTGGTCTATGGCACAAACGTCATTCTTCCCATTCATATAAGGTTGCATTCATTCCATACATCCATTGCACTCGACCTCTCCCTAGAGACGCTTCAGCATGCTAGGATGGCCGAACTAGATTTGTTAGATGAGAGGCGACTCCTTGCTATGGATCATGCTCATGCATACCGGCAAAGGATAGCTTGACACTATGAGAAACATATGAAACCTCGCCACTTTGAAGTGGGAGATCTTGTTTTGAAAATCATCCACTATCGTGGCCCACATCCACTTGGAAAGTGGCGGCTCAAGTGGGATGGCCCTTATGTTGTATGTGGAACCACCTCAAACAACTCACAAAGGCCAATTCCAGAAGCGGGCTCAGAAGCAATTTCTAGAGCCCAAAAGAGCATCTTGGCCTGATAAAAGCCAGATTGAAAAGGCGAAAGGAAGGCCCAGGCACAAAGCAGGTTGCAAGCCAGGAGCGCCAAGCAGCCAAGTCGACCATCCTCATCCAAGCATCCAAAATCTGAACCAGAAAAATCCCAAATAAGTAGAAAAGGAGTCTAGACGACAAAGATTGGGGAAACCCAACACTAGACGGAGCGCTGATGAAGCCAGGGCCCACACAGATTGTCCGCCTCGAGAAGCCAAGAAGGATCATACAGAGAAAATTTGGATTGGATCTGGACAATAAATATCTAGATCCATATCCAAATAGTGTTTGGATTTGGGTCGATCTAAATAGTGTTTGGATTTGGATTTGATCCAAATAGTGTTTTGATTGGATCAGATCTGGACCAAAATATCCAAATCCATATCCATAAAAATGTTGAATTTGGATCGGATACAGATCTCAAAATATTCGAGATCTAAGATCCAAATCCAAATAGTGTTTGGATTTGGATCCAGATCTCAAACCCAAACCCAAATCCAAGACCCACCTCACTTGCCTATAAATAGGAGTGAGGGGGTCTCTACAAGTTCACGTGAAACTCAACTTGGAGGAGCTTGGAGGAGAGAGAGGGTATTAAGGTGAGTGCTTAGTGCTTTCTTCATTTGTTTAGGGTTTTTAAATGTGGGTTAGTGAGGGATTAGAAGGGTTGCCCCACCTTAATTGAAGGGCTGGATTTGCTTGAACAAGGAGGCTTAAGGTGGCTGATTGGAGCTTGAGCACACCCTAAACCGCTATTAAAAGGTAAGCCCCTAATCCACCCTAAACCTCTCTTTTTAACTCCTCTAAACCACCCCAAACCTACCCTAATCCACCCCACTTAAACCCTCACAACACCTTTAATCCCCATTAGACTAAACCCAACACCCTAACCGACCCTAACCTAAACCACCTGGCCACCCCTAGACCTACCCAAACCCTCTCACTACCCCCTGCGCACCGCACGCGCAACATGCATAATGCAGGCGCCCCACGCCCGCGCCTTGTATCGCCTTACCGCCCTGCAAACCTCTCTGGCCCCAGCACCTGTCGCCTAGCGCCTGTCGCCTGGCGTTTAGCACCCAACGCCACACACCCTCAGCCGGCCTACCCACCAACCGACCTAACACCGACTTTACCTAATTCCCTGCCACCACACTGCCGCCTCAACCGACCTACTACCACCTACCACCACCGCCTTACACTCCCCAACCGACCTATCCAACACCCAACCGTATTCTCTCCTTAGAATATATCTTCGCTAGCTTAAGTAAGCTAGCTGGCACACCCTGTTTGTTTAAATAGAACTTAGACACACGAAAAGGTTCGCTTCAGGCCTAAGAACCAGGCAGCGGAAATTTTCTGCGTCTACACTACTGCCACCTACCACCACCGCCTTACACTCCCCAACTCACCTACCCAACACCCAGCCGTATTCCCTCCTTAGCCGACCTAGTTCCACCACACACCCCACCCACCTAGTGCCGGCCATAACTCACCCCTCTACGCCACAACCTAACCCCACTACCACACACCCTAACCGACCTTACCGTGACCCCCAACTCCACATCCCATCCTAGGCTAACACTCCCCCACCTAACCTCCCATCCGTGACCTTTAGCTCCCACACACCCCGATTCCATACCACACCCTAAGACCCGCAACCCCTTTTGCCTTGGCCATAACCTCATAAAACCCCACTAAGACCCGCACCCACTCTTGCCGTGAACCCTCACCATTCAAGGCCAAAACGCACCAAGCTCAAAGGCTCTGCCCAACCACTTTTCGCCTCAAGCTTCAAGGGAGGCCCGTTCGTGATTGTAAAGCACAAGCCCGTGTAGATTGGAGTAGACAAACATCCGAATCACTTGTAAGTGTTTCAAATTTGGTATTTCATATCTCCTTCTACGTTTAATTCAATTTGGATATGGGGTTGTATTAACGGAGCGTTGTCTCCCCCGAGTTGTAATATTGGTGCTTGATACACAAGACACACACGAGCACTTGAGTCTTAGCTCTTAACTCGTACACAAGCACCCACATGCACGATTGAGCCTTCGCTCTTACTCCCAAGACTCTAGTAAGAGTTGCGTGAGTTGTCTTTAATTTTACACACTCCACACACACGTGCATTGAGCCTTCGCTCTTATTATATATATGTATTTCAATTCAGCTAGGTTGTTACATTAAGTCGTGTGAGTTTGTCTTTTAATTACACACTCGTACCCAAAGAACACCTGAGCGCTTGCTCAAGCACCTCACGCACCATTTTGGCCTCAGCGGCCACTAAGATATAGCCATATCTCTATATTTTCCGGTGCATTTTCCCGGTTCAGTTGCGTGTGTTGCCTTTACATTTACACACAAACACAACACGTGCACGTTGATGACCTTCGGGCTCATATATATATAGTTGTATCTCCCTTTCCACCGGTTTTACATTTCGGCTGCGTGTGTTGCATTTCAATTTATACACAACACATACGTGCACGTTGGCGACCTTCGGGCCCATATATATATAAGTATTTCCCTTCCGCACTTTACATTCAAGTCAAGTGGGGTTTTACATTTAAGTCGTGTGAGTTGTCTTTCAATTTATACACAACACACACGCCCACAATTGAGCCTTTCCGCTCTTAAGATATAACTATATTTCCCTTTTGCAATTTCCCTTCCGTTATGTCTTTTAATTTCGGGTTTTAAGGTTCAGTTGTGTGAGTTTGCATTGCATATCCGCCATACGACGAGATAGGGCGCATACTTGCATCAAAGCAACCTCGAACCACCCATGCAAAATCGCCAAGACTTAGGCACTTGATGCACACATCTCACGCCTAAGTGGCTAAAACCCAAAGACATAGGAACGTGCAAAAATCCCACGTGAAATAAAAATATGCAACTAGACAAAACCAATCAATCAAAAACACTTTCAAAAAGGTCATACTTGTTCAAAATCAAGTTTTCTAAAGCATACAAACTGACCCTTGAGCATCGGTTCAAGAAGGTTTGTGACGAAAAGAGCCCACTTGTCCACAGTCGCCCCATAAGTCAGATATTTCGAAAACTTATTTCGCTAGCTTGAGTAAGCTAGTTGGCACACCCTTTAAGCGACTTAGACATACGAAAAGGTTCACTTTAGGCCTAAAAACCCGGAGTAGAAATTTCTGCGTGTCTACAGTGTCCATGCACTTGACATGGGTGACATTTTCTAACATGATCATGACAATCTTGCTTTAGAGTGGACCAAAAGTAACTATCTCTAAGTATTTTCATTGCCATCATGTTTGCATTTACATGCCCTCCATATTCTCCATCATGGAATTCATGTATTATCATCCTAGCCTCCTCAAGGTCTACACACCTCAATAAGATGCCAATAAAACTCTTTTTATAAAGAATCCCTCCCAAAATTATGTATCGGGTTGAAATCTTTCGAATGAAAGCTTTGTCTTTAGACGAAGCGAATTCTGAAAATCCTCCGTTTTCTAAGAAATCTTTAATGTCTTGAAACTAGGGTTTTTCAGTGGAATTTTGGTTGTTTTGGCAAATCTCCAAATCGTGAATGGATGGAGTGGGTGAGTGCCATATTTCTAAGGATTGAGTTCCCAAGGTGGGATCGACCCTTAGGGTTGAACCTAAGGATGAGAGGGCATCTGCTATGCCATTGTCCTCTCTTCCTACGTGTATGAGTGTGCATGATTTGAACGAATCGACCAGTTTGGTGGCCAATTAGTGGTATGGAAGGAGTTTTTCATTTTTGACTTGCCAAATTTTCAACACTTGGTTTATGACAAGTAAAGAGTCTCCAAAGACTTCAATGCATGATGCCCCTAGAGTTTTTGAAATTTTCAAGCCTTGTATGAGTGCTTCATACTCGGCTGTATTGTTAGAACATTCGAAATCTAGGCAAATAGCAATGGGGATTTCTCCCTTTTCGGGGGATATGAGGATGATTCCCGCACCAGCCCCTCTTTGGTTTCTTGCCCCATCGAAGTGCATCTTCCACACTTGGTTTTCATTTAAACAGTTTGCTAAAATATGGTTTTGAAATTGGTTTATAAAGATGCCCTCGTCGAGCATTTCATCAAGTATGGGATATGAATCCTCTAAGGGGAAATCGACCACATAGTCAGCTAGGGCTTGCCCCTTAATGGAGGTTTGATGGTGAAATTTTAGGTCATACTCCATTAAAAGGAGCTACCATTTACCCAGCCTACCCACGAGGATAGGTTTTTCAAACAAATGCTTGATTGGATCTGCAAACACCCCGAAATCCCACGAATTTCTCAAAATCCATCTGGTTTTATACAAAGCAACCCCAAAGGGCCGTTTTGAGTTTGGAAACCCAGGAGCCTTCCAGACAACCCTGTATATATGTTTTAAACTTTATCTTTCAAAAACATATGATATAGCTCTTGAAAACCCTTTTAAAACATGTTTTGAAACCCCGAAGTGGCTTGGCCCGATCAAGACAGGACCAGGAGAGCCAAGAAGAGCCCGGAACCGGAGCACATGTCAAGCCCGGCACAGCAACTCTTGTATCTGATTCACACCCCAGGATCTCGAACGTCCAAGACCCTATTCTTACCAAGATAGCATTTGAAGTCATCTCCGGAAGGCAGAAACGGAGGCGGACGACCATGTTGGCGAAGACCCCACGCAGACGGAGTACTGATGCTGTCAGGCCCCGCACGAATCGTCCGTTTCGAACCCAGCTCGAAGGAGTCAGAGTTCAGTTTGGATTGGATCTAGACCATATATATCCAGATTCCAATCCAAACCCATATGTGGACTTGGATTTGGATTTGGATCTAGAGATCCAATCCAATATCCATATCCATGGCCCACATCACCTTCTCATAAATGGAGGTGGGGCCCACTTGAAATTCACGTGGGATATTGGGCATGAGAGAGAGTGGGGGGGAAAAATATCAAGAGTGTTGTATTAAGCTTGACTTGTGTGTCAAGTTTGGGATTAATCATGTGGGTTAGCCTAATTGAGTGGGTTTAAGCTTGTAATTAGCTAAAACCTAACCTAGGGTTGCACCAACATGGGGTGATCAAGGTCTATGGGCCATGCTAAGGGAGCTCCCTCACCTAAACCTAACCCAAAATGCCTAATCCTAGCCTAAACCCCTAATCCCCCCCTAATCTAAACCTAATCACCTAACCCACTTCCCTAATCCCGGCCTAATCCCAACCTAATCACCTAACCCACTTCCCTAATCCTTCCCTAAACCTAGATTAATTTCCCTAATCCTAGCCTAAACCTAGCCTAACCACCTAACCTAGCTCACTAAACCTCACCCTAAAACCCAACCACCTAACCTAACCCTAAACCCCTAAACCACCCTTAGCCCACGATTTACCCAAACCCCTAGTTTTAAAATATCTGGCCCAACCTTTTCCAGCCCACCTTATCTACATACCACCCTACCTAAACCACCTAACCACTACCCTCAGCCCAGCCCTAACCGACCTACCCATCCCCTATTTAAACCCCCCTCCTTGGGGGCGGGTTTTTAAAAGGTGGGAACCACCATCTCACCCAGCCGGGCCCTCTCCTTCTCCCATCTCTCACCCAGCCGGGACCACTCCCCACCTCCGCCTGCTCCATCTGCTCCACCAGCCGCCACCTGCTCCGCCACCTTCCCTCTTCCATCCACCACCACCATCCCTCAGCCGGACGCCATCACCTCCACCCAACCGAACCAGCCAACAGCCACCTGCCCGCCTGCTTCCCACTTCATCCGCCACCTCTCCCCATTCGGTAAGTACCCCAAACTCCCTCAAAGCCCCTCTCTACCACCTCTCCACTCTTAGCCACCCATCCTACCTTCATCTCAGCCCTTTTGCCACCACCACTTGCAGCCGGCCAGCACCCTTGATCACCTACCTTTGTGGAGCTCCCGTTTGCAGCCCAAAGCCAAATCCACGCCAAAGCAAGGCCTCTACGGACCAGCTACTCGTAAGTGTCTAAACTCGGTCCTTAGTTGTATACTTGCTTGAGATTCAATTTGATACGGGGTTGTAATAACGGAGCATAGCCTCCCCCCGCTTGTAATAACGTGGCTTGGCACAACCACACACGTGCACTCTCTTAGTCGTGCACGATTTTTAGCACACACGGGCCTAATCAGCCCCTAATATATAAGTGTACATATATACTTTCATTTTCGAAGGGTTTTGTTTAAGTTGGGTGCGTTGTCTTTCAATTCAAGCACTCTCACACACATTGAGCTTTCGCTCTTATTTGAAAGACCCAAGTAAGGGCCGACCTATACTATTTGGGTTTCATTTCTTATCATGTGAGTAAGTCTTTCAATTCAAGCACTCTCACACACATTGAGCTTTCGCTCTTATTTGAAAGACCCAAGTAAGGGCCGACCTATACTATTTGGGTTTCATTTCTTGTCGTGTGAGTAAGTCTTTCAATTCAAGCACTCTCACACACATTGAGCTTTCGCTCTTATTTGAAAGACCCAAGTAAGGGCCGACCTATACTATTTGGGTTTCATTTCATGTTGTGTGAGTAAGTCTTTCAATTCAAGCACTTTCACACACATTGAGCCTTCGCTCTTACTCCCAAGACCTTAGTCAAGGCCATACTGCAATTTATATTTGGGTTTCATTTATGTCGTGTGGGTAGTCTTTCAATTCAAGCACTCTCACACACATTGAGCCTTCGCTCTTACTCCCAAGACCTTAGTCAAGGCCATACTGCAATTTATATTTGGGTTTCATTTCATGTCGTGTGTGTAAGTCTTTCAATTCAAGCACGCACCCACATTGAGCCTTCGCTCTTATTTGCAAGACCCGAGTAAGGGCTCATATACATAATCTATATACATATTTCCCTTCGGTTATTTCCCTTCGGTTATTTCCCTTCGGTTATTTCCCTTCTGTCATTTCCCCTTCAGCATTGTCTTTACATTTCGGGTTTTTCCTTTGGAGTAGCGTGAGTTTGCATTGCATCTACGCCATACCACGAGGTAGGACGCATATTGCATCAAAGCAAGCCCCGCTCGAATTCGCCCATGTAGTGGAGTGTTCATAACACACAAACTAGGTGGCCCGAAAAGGGATAAAAGAAAAGACTTAGGCACGTGCAAATCCACGTGATCTAAAACATGCAATCGCATCTTAAAGACCCGAAATAGACACCTCGAACCGCTTCGTAGACTTTCTCTCCAAAACTCGATTTTTGCAAAGCGTACAGACTGACCCTTGCGCATCGGTGCAAGAAGGTCTGCGACGACAAGAGCTTACTTGCTCACAGTCGCCACGTTTAGAAGTCAGTGTTCAAAATATCTTCGCTAGCTTAAGTAAGCTAGCTGGCACGCCCTATTTATATACATAGGCCTTAGACACACGAGAAGATCCACCCCAAGCCCCGAAAGAGACGAAGAGGCGGGGATTTTCCCGCGTCTACAGGATCAAGCCTAGACACTATCCAGATCTCATGATCTAGGAAGTAATGTCAAAATTTCTGGCAGGCCCATACCAAGGTCAGGCACGTTTTCTCCATGGCTTGATAATTTCTTTCATAAGCCAATAGAGTTTTCAAAATATAGTAAATAGAATATTCTTTATGGGTATCATCCTCATATTGAGCTAAAGCACCCAAGGCATTCGTGTGCACAAAAATGTAAAGTAAGAGTGGTTTTCCTTGCTTTGGAGGGTTTAAAATTGGAGGATTAACTAAATACGCTTTTAATCTTTCAAAAGCTTTTTGGCAGTCGTCGTCCCACACAAATTTCACCCCTTTTCTAAGTTTGTTGAAAGGTTCGCATCTCGTTGCGAGGTTTGAAATAAACCTTCTAATCGATTGGAGGCGACCTTGGAGACTTCGGATTTGTGTTAAATTGGAGGGTGGAGACATGTCTATGATGGCTCGACACTTAGAGGGGTCGACTTCAATGCCCCTTTGGCTTACCATAAAACCTAAAATCTTACCGGATTCCACTCCAAAGACGCACTTTTGAGGGTTTAGTTTTACTTTGTAAAGTGTAAACACCCCGAAATCCCACGAACTTCTCAAATAACCTGGTTTTGCAAAAAGCAGCCCCAAAGGGCTTTTTTGAGTCTGGAAACCCAAGAGCCTTCCAGGCAAACCCTGTACATATGTTTAAACTATATATGTTTTAAAATATGTATTATATAGTTTTAAAACCTTTTAAAATACATTTTGAAACCCCATAAAGCGATTGGGCCTGATGAAAGCAGGACCAGAGGAGCAAAAGAGAGCCCAGAACCGGAGCACATGTCGAGCCCGGCACATCAACTCTCATGTTAGATTCATCCCTAGTGACACACCCTAGCTCCCCTTCCTTTCCTAAGCACCCCCTAACTACCCCAACCAAGGCAACAACACCCGTTGCACCCTTGTCACCGGGCTAGCGCCAAGGCGCCACACCCGCTGCACCCTTGTCACCCGGCCAGCACCCTCCTTTGTCGCGCCCTTCCGAGGAGCTCCCTCTTGCAGTCCAAGGCGACGCTCAAGCCCAAGCTCAAGCAAGTCACCTCCGGACCAGCTATACGTAAGTGCCTAACTCGGTCCTTGTATATAGACTTGCTTACGCTCAATTAAATTTGATACGGGGTTGTAATAACGGAGCATTGTCTCCCCCCACTTATAATAACATGGTTTGGCACACCCACACACACGTGCACTTGAGCCTATCTCGCTCTTAGCTGCACACGATTTTGAACACACATGGGCCTAATCAACCCTTAAGACATAGACTTATTTATATAATTTAAGTTGCGTGGGGTTTTGCTTAAGTTGTGTGTGTTGTCTTTCAATTCTCGCACTCACACACATTGAGCTTTTGCTCTTATTTTCAAGACCCAAGTAAGGGCCGTGTTATAATTTCCCTTGGGTGTTTTACTTCATGTCGTGTGCGTAGTATTTCAATTATACTCACACACATTGAGCTTTCGCTCTTACTCCCAAGACCTTAGTCAAGGCCTATTGCAATTTATATTTGGGTTTAATTTCATGTCGTGTGCGTAGTATTTCAATTATACACTCACACACATTGAGCTTTCGCTCTTACTCCCAAGACCCTAGTTAAGGCCCTATTGCAATTTATATTTGGGTTTAATTTCATGTCGTGTGCGTAGTACTTCAATTATACACTCACACACATTGAGCTTTCGCTCTTACTCCCAAGACCTTAGTTAAGGCCATATTGTAATTTATATTTGGGTTTCATTTAAGTCGTGTGAGTTGTCTTTCAATATAAACACAACACCCACGCAACACGTTGGCGACCTTCGGGCCCATATATATTATAAGTATTTCCCTTTCGGCTATGTCTTTAAGATTTGGGTTTTTAGGTTCAGTAGTGTGCGTAGTCTTTACATATATACACGGCACACACTTGCACTATTGAGCCTTTCCGCTCTTAAGATATAACCATATTTCCCTTTTGCAATTTCCCTTTTGCAATTTACATTCAAGTCATTTCCCTTCCGCATTGTCTTTCAATTCGGGTTTTCCCTTTGGAGTTGCGTGAGTTTGCATTGCATATACGCCATACCATGAGTTAGGATGCATATTCAATCAAAGCAAACCCCATACTCCCACTCAAAGTCGCCCCACTTAGGTCACGTGTTCATAACACACACCTAGTTGGCCCGAAAAGGGATAAAAAGAAAGACACAGGCACGTGCAAATCCACGTGAAATAAAACTTGAAAATCATACAAAAACAGCCCGAAACGAACACCTCAAACATTTTTGTAGGTTCTCGTATTTTAAACTCGATTTTCTAAGTGTACAGACTGACCCTTGCGCATCGGTGCAAAAAGGTCTGCGACGAAAAGAGCTTGCTTGCTCACAGTCGCCACGTTAGGAGTCAGATTTCAAAGTATTTCTTCGCTAGCTTAAGCAAGCTAGCTGGCACGCCCTTTTGCTTAAATAGGACTTAGTCACACAAAAAGATTCTCTTCAGGCCTAAGAACTAGAAGCGGGAACTTTTTGCGTCTACAGGATTTGGCGTTATTTTAGAAACCTTGCGAAAATATTTTCCAAAGGTGTTATTTCTAAACTCTTTTTGCTTCATACGTAGGAAATTTTGAAAGCTTGAAAGCATGTCAAAATCCAACCGAAGTGAAGTGTCGAGCCAAGGCTCATGCGCATCAAGTTCTCA
Source organism: Brasenia schreberi (assembly GCA_036023115.1). Taxonomy (NCBI): domain Eukaryota; kingdom Viridiplantae; phylum Streptophyta; class Magnoliopsida; order Nymphaeales; family Cabombaceae; genus Brasenia; species Brasenia schreberi. The sequence goes on from JAYKKT010000039.1 coordinate 2,349,116, forward strand.
CTCTAGGAGGATTTTGAAAAATAAAATCAAGCTAGAAGGGATAGAAGACTTGAGAAGGGAATTCGAGGCCAAAATCGATGCTCTTAGCCAAGAGGCTGAGGTAGTGTAGACGCGCGAAAATCCCCGCCCCTTCTGCCTTTTTCAGGGCTCGGAGCGGATCCTCTCGTGTGTCTAAGGCCTATATATGCAAACAGGGCGTGCCAGCTAGCTTACTTAAGCTAGCGAAGATATATTTAACACTGACTTCTAAACGTGGCGACTGTGAGCAAGTAAGCTCTTGTCGTCGCAGACCTTCTTGCACCGATGCGCAAGGGTCAGTCTGTACGCTTTGCAAAAATCGAGTTTTGGAGAGAAAGTCTACGAAGCGGTTCGAGGTGTCTATTTCGGGTCTTTAAAATGCGATTGCATGTTTTAGATCACGTGGATTTGCACATGCCTAAGTCTTTTCTTTTATCCCTTTTCGGGCCACCTAGTTTGTATGTTATGAACACTCCACTACGTGGGCGAATTCGAGCGGGGCTTGCTTTGATGCAATATGCGTCCTACCTCGTGGTATGGCGTAGATGCAATGCAAACTCACGCTACTCCAAAGGGAAAACCCGAAATGTAAAGACAATACTGAAGGGAAATAACCGAAGGGAAATAACGGAAGGGAAATGACTTGAAATATAAATGCCGAAGGGAGATATGTATATAGAATATGTATATGAGCCCTTACTTGGGTCTTGCAAATAAGAGCGAAGGCTCAATGTGGGTGCGTGCTTGAATTGAAAGACTTACTCACACGACATGAAATTAAACCCAAATATAAATTACAGTATGGCCTTGACTAAGGTCTTGGGAGTAAGAGCGAAGGCTCAATGTGTGTGAGAGTGCTTGAATTGAAGTACTACACACACGACATAAATGAAACCCAAATATAACTGCAATAAGGCCTTTACTAAGGTCTTGGGAATAAGAGCGAAGGCTCAATGTGTGTGAGAGTGCTTGAATTGAAAGACTTACACACACGACATGAAATGAAACCCAAATAGTATAGGTCGGCCCTTACTTGGGTCTTTCAAATAAGAGTGAAAGCTCAATGTGTGTGAAAGTGCTTGAATTGAAAGACTTACTCACACGACATGAAATAAAACCCAAATAGTATAGGTCGGCCCTTACTTGGGTCTTTCAAATAAAAGCGAAAGCTCAATGTGTGTGAAAGTGCTTGAATTGAAAGACTTACTCACACGACATGAAATAAAACCCAAATAGTATAGGTCGGCCCTTACTTGGGTCTTTCAAATAAGAGCGAAAGCTCAATGTGTGTGAGTGCTTGAATTGAAAGACAACGCACCCAACTTAAGCAAAAACCCTTCGAAAATGAAAGTATATATATACACTTATGTATTAGGGGCTGATTAGGCCCGTGTGTGTTTAAGAAATAAAGAGCTGAAAATAGCCCTTTGGGGCTGCTTGTATAAAACCAGGTTTGTTTAAGAAATTCGTGGGATTTCGGGGTGTTTACAGTAAAGCCCTACAACAGCTGCTGAAAGGGCAAAATAAAGAGAAAAGGAGTTACGCCCTGTCTGATTTCCTACCCATGGATTTTGAAATAGACAGTGACGATGAAATACCGAACTTCTATCGGTATGATGGCATGGGAGACCCTAGGTCTCACTTGCAACTTTTCTCGCGTCGAGCCTGTAAACACCTGAAATTTTCAAAGTTTTTCCAAAGTCCTGAGTTTCCAAAAATCAGTTTTAAACCTTTATGAACCTTTAAATTCAAAAACACCCCGGATTTTAAAGTTTAAACATTTAGAGAGATACTTTAAGGTTTTAAATCCAAGTTAAAAGCCTCTGAAGTTCGAAGCGGGTAAGATCCGATCCAAGCCCAGAAGTATGGATCAAACCCAACTCTCCTAGATGGGTCGTGTCAAGGCCTGCCTTGTCAAGTGAATGATGTTCAAAATATGTTGAGTAAAGCGGCACCGAAAGCTCATCACATCAAGACAAGCCTAAAGGATGCGACCGACCAAGAACACGAAGCACCAACTTGATGTGGTTCAAGGCATGATCATCAAGCTCAAGCCCAAATAGACGGGCCCAAATCAAGTGGGATCGTGTAAAGAACTAAAGCCGAAGATCAAGCCATGTCCGTGTGGAGTTCAAATCAAAGTGGGACCCGAATCAAAGAAAAGAAGCGAATTCAAGTGGGTCGAAGTTTAAAGAAATCAGCCCAAACAAAACATGTTACACATTGTAAGGTTGTTTAAAACCAATCGCATGCTCTAGGGCTACTGTAGACGCGGCGAAAATCCCCGCCTCTTTGCCTTTTTAGGGGCTTGGAGCGGATCCTCTCGTGCGTCTAAGGCCTATTTATATAAACAGGGCGTGCCAGCTAGCTTACCTAAGCTAGCGAAGATATTAAACTTACTTCTAATCATGGCGACTGTGAGCAAGTGAGCTCTTGTCGTCGCAGACCTTCTTGCACCGATGCGCAAGGGTCAGTCTGTACGCTTTGAAAAATCGAGTTTTTTGGGATAGAAAGCCTACGAAGCGGTTTGAGGTGTTTAATTCAGGTCTTTTAGATACGATTGCAGATTTTATATCACGTGGATTTGCACGTGCCTAAGTCTTTCTTTTTATCCCTTTATGGGCCACCTAGTTTGTGTGTTATAAATACTCCACTATATGGGCGAATTTTGAGCGGGAATACGGGGCTTGCTTCGATGCAATATGCGTCCTACCTCGTGGTATGGCGTAGATGCAATGCAAACTCACGCTACTCCAAAGGGAAAACCTGAATGTAAAGACAATGCCGAAGGGAAATAACCGAAGGGAAATGACTGGTAATGTAAATGCCGAAGGGAGATATGTATATAGAATATGTATATGGGCCCTTACTCGGGTCTTGCAAATAAGAGCGGAGGCTCAATGTGGGTGCGTGCTTGAATTGAAAGACTTACACACACGACATGAAATAAACCCTACGAAAATTAAAGTATATGTATATACTTATGTATTAGGGGCTGATTAGGCCCGTGTGTGTTCAAAATCGTGCACAACTAAGAGAGTGCATGTGTGTGGGTGTGCCAAGCCACGTTATTACAAGCGGGGGGAGACTATGCTCCGTTATTACAACCCCGTATCGAATTAAATCTTAAGCAAGTATACAACTAAGGACCGAGTTAGGCACTTACTAATAGCTGGTCCGAAGAAGCCTTGCTTGGGCGTGGGCTTGGCCTTCGCCTTGGGCTGCAAGCAGGAGCTCCGCGAGGTTGAACGGCAAGGGGAGGTGCTGGCCGGATGTCCTTGGTGCGCGGAAGAGGCGCCTTGAAGATGGTCGGCTGCTAAAGATGGGTTGGTTTTGGTGTATTGGGCTAAAGGGGCCTAAGTAGGGTCACTAAGGGAGTATGGCACTAAGGGAAAGCTTAAGGGAAGGTCTAATGGGGCACCTAAGGTTGGCGGGTTGCTGGCCGAGTGAAGAGGCAACAGTCGGTTGGAGTGGTCGACTAGGGGAGTTTGGTGGTGGCGGGCTGCTAGGGTGGCTAGGAGTGGTGTAAGGGAAGGGGACTGGCTAGGAGATGGGGTCAGGTGGTAGTGGGTGTAGTGGGGTGATATGGGCAGGTCTTAGGGAGTCGGATAGGGTGGCCGAATGGAACTAAGGTGTCTAGGTGGTGGCGGATAGTTAGGATGGTTATGGGCCTGGCCGAGGGGAAATGGTGGCGGCTGGTGGCTGGCCTTAGGTTGATATGGTAGTGGGTTAGGTGGTTGAGAGTGGAGAGGGAGTGAAGAAGGAGTAAGGTGGAGTGTAGGGTACTAACCAGATGGTGGAAGGCGGCGGGTGGTTGAGGAGCAGCCGGATGTGGGGGCTCGGCTGGTTCGGCCGGGTGAAGAGGATGGCGATGTGGACTTCGGCTGGAATGGTGGTGGCGGTGGTGGTGCTCGGATGGGAGGTAGTGGCGTAGGTGGTGGTGAAGGTGGAACAAGATGGGAGTCGGCTGGGCTGGAAAGGGGAGGACCCGACTGGTGGAAGAGGGGGCTTGAGGATCGAAACCCGCCCCAAAGGGGGGGGGTTATATAGGGCTTGGCTAGGTCGGTTAGGGCTGGTTTTGGGGTAGTGGTTAGGTGGTTTAGGTAGGGTGGTATGGTGATAAGGTGGGCTGGAAAGGGTAGGGCCAGATATTTCAAATACAAGTGGTTTGGGTAGGTTGTGTGCTAGGGGTGGTTTAGAGGTTTAGGGTTTAGCTAGGTGGGTTGGTTCTAGGGTGAGGTTTAGTGAGGTAGGTTAGGTGATTAGGCTAGGATTAGGCTAGGTTTAGGGAAATTAACCTAGGTTTAGGGAAGGATTAGGGAAGTGGGTTAGGTGATTAGGTTGGGATTAGGCCGGGATTAGGGAAGTGGGTTAGGTAATTAGGCTCAGATTAGGACCGGATTAGGGTGGAAGGCTAGGATTAAGTGTTTTGGGTTAGGTTTAGGTGAAGGAGCTCCCTTTGCATGACCCATAGACCTTAACCACGTCATGTTGGTGCAGCCCTAGGTTAGGTTTTGGCTAATTACAAGCTTAAACCCACTTAACTAGGCTAACCCACATGATTAACCCCAAACTTGACACACAAGTCAAGCTTAATTACAACACACACTTGATCTTATCCACCCCCACTCTCTCTCATGCCCATAATCCCACGTGAAATTCAAGTGGGCCCCACCTCCATTTATGAGAAGGTGATGTGGGCCATGGATATGGATATTGGATTGGATCTCTGGATCCAAATCCAAATCCAAGTCCAAACATGGGTTTGGATTGGGATCTGGATATATATGGTCCAGATCTTATCCAAACTGAACTCTGACTCCTTCGAGCTGTGTTCGAAATGAACGGTTTGTGCGGGGCCTGACAGCATCAATACTCCGTCTTCATTGGGTCTTCGCCAACATGATCGTCCGCCTCTATTTTCGCCTTCCGGAGATTACTTCAAATGATGTTTTGATGATAACAGGGTCTTGGACGTTCGAGATCCTAGGGGTGTGGATTTGATACGAGAGTGGCTGTGCCGGGCTCGACATGTGCTCCGGTTCTGGGCTCTCCTTAGCTTTCCTGGTCCTGTCTGGATTAGGCCAAGCTGCTTCGGGGTTTCAAAACATGTTTTTTAAAAAGGCTTTTTAAAGCCATATTATATATTTTTGAAATAGAAAGTTCAAAACATATATACAGGGGTTGCCTGGAAGGCTCCTGGGTTTCCAGACTCAAAATGGCCCCTTGGGGGCTGCTTTTACAAAACTAGGTTGTTTTGAGGAATTCATGGGATTTCGGGGTGTTTACAGCTACACCAAGCCATGGCACCTAGACCAGCCCACATGGGCTGGTCCAAATCGACTCAATGAGGAACTACAAGAAGCCGGTTTGGAGCGGATCAAATCCACCAAGCAAAAGCTCCAACCCGCCCCACAAGAAACCACTAGAACCAGCCCCCCTTGGCGGGTTCCACAACTTGGATATTGGAGGGAGAAGAGAGGAAGCTCTAGACCTTGGGTGGTGTGTGCTAGACTAGGTGCAGGAATTTCTAGCAAGGAGGGACGTCCTCTAGTGTGGGAAGAAGGGGAAGCTAGGTGAGAACTTGTGGGAGTTGAGAAGGAAGGCCATCAAGAGGAAGGCCGGCTTCATCATTGAAACCCGGTCCTTCACCCTCCAAAACTTGTGTAAGACCTTTCTTACTTAATCTAAGTTTCATTCTCTTCCATTCAATTCATTAAATGGGGTTGTATTAATGGAGTTTCATCTCTCCCCGAGTTATAATAATCTAGCTTTGCTGTAATTTCAATTTCGTGGATGAAACACTATACACCCACATGCACGCCAAGTGTTTGCTTTAATGCTTCTTCCTTCCTATATGCTATATACCCTCTATACTTCTAACCCCCTCTATGTCTAAGCTATAAAGTGGAGACGCACAAAGTTTCTGCTCCTGGTTCTTAGGCCTGAAGCGAACCTTTTCGTATGTCTAAGTCCTAATTAAGCAAAACATGCCAGCTAGCTTACTTAAGCTAGCGAAGAAATATTTCGATATCTGACTCCTAACGTGGCGATTGTGAGCAAGCAAGCTCTTTTCGTCATAGACCTTCTTACACCGATGCGCAAGGGTCAGTCTGTACGCTTTTAAAAATCGAGTTTTGAAATATAAGAACCTACAAAAAACGTGTTTGAGGTGTTTGATTCGGGTTGTTTTGTATGATTTTCAGATTTTATTTCACGTGGATTTGCACGTGCCTATGTCTTTCTTTTTATCCCTTTTTGGGCCTACTAGGTGTGTGTTATGAACACGTAACCTAAGTGTGGCGACTTTGAGCGGGAGTATGGGGTTTGCTTTGATGCAATATGCGTCCTAACTCGTGGTATGGCGTATATGCAATGCAAACTCATGCAACTCCAAAGGGAAAACCCGAATTTAAAAGACAATGCCGAAGGGAAATGACTTATAATGTAAATTGCCGAAGGGAAATTGCAAAAGGGAAATATGGCTATATCTTAAGAGCGGAAAGGCTCAATAGTGCAAGTGTGTGCCGTGTATATATGTAAAGACTACGCACACTGCTGAACCTTAAAAACCCCAAATCGTAAAGATATAGCCAAAAGGGAAATACTTATACTATATATGGGCCCGAAGGTCGCCAACGTGCTGCGTGGGTGTTGTGTATATATTGAAAGACAACTCACACAACTTAAATGAAACCCAAATATAAATTGCAATATGGCCTTAACTAAGGTCTTGGGAGTAAGAGCGAAAGCTCAATGTGTGTGAGTGCGAGAATTGAAGTACTACACACACGACATGAAATTAAACTCAAATATAAATTGCAATATGGCCTTAACTAAGGTCTTGGGAGTAAGAGCGGAAGCTCAATGTGTGTGAGTGCGAGAATTGAAGTACTAGACACACGACATGAAATTAAACCCAAATATAAATTGCAATATGGCCTTAACTAAGGTCTTGGGAATAAGAGCGGAAGCTCAATGTGTGTGAGTGCGAGAATTGAAGTACTACACACATGACATGAAATTAAACCCAAGGGAAATTTAACACGGCCCTTACTTGGGTCTTGCAAATAAGAGCGAAAGCTCAATGTGTGTGAGTGCGAGAATTGAAAGACAACACACACAACTTAAGCAAAACCCCACGCAACTTAAAGTATATAAATAAATTTATATCTTAAGGGCTGATTAGGCCCGTGTGTGTTCAAAATCGTGCATGACTAAGAGCGAGGTAGGCTCAAGTGCACGTGTGTGTGGGTGTGCCAAGCCACGTTATTACAAGTGGGGGGAGACAATGCTCCGTTATTACAACCCCGTATCAAATTTAATTTAACTTAAGCAAGTCTACAAATGAGGACCGAGTTAGGCACTTACGTATAGCTGGTCCGGAGGTGACTTGCTTGAGATTGGGCTTGGGCGTCGCCTTGGGCTGCAAGAGGGAGCTCCTCGGAATGGCACGACAAGGGTGTGTCCGGTCGGGTGACAAGGGAGCGCAGGTGTGGCGCCTTGGGGGCTTGCCGGCTGCTAGGAGGGTGCCGTTGTGGTGTCTCGGGCTGAGGTGTTTAGGGAGTGTCACGAAAGGGGAAGGTAGGGTGCTATGGAAGGTGGAGCTAAGGGGTGACTAAGGGGGAATGTCTAAGGAAGGGGGGGTAAGGCCGCGGGTAGCTGGGTGCAGTCGGCTGTGGCTGGCCGACTAGGGGCAGGTTAGGTGGTGCCCGGCTGGGGTAGCTGTAAACACCCCAAAAAACCCAAATACTTTTCAAAACCAAATGCCTGGTTCGAAAACCAGTTCAAAAGATAAGAATTTTCGAAAAACTCAAGAAATCAAGACATTTCAAAATTCTGTTTTCCAACCCTGTTTGAAACATGAAAAATCTTGAAAATGGACGAAAGTCCTATTTTTATGAAAGACCAGACGAACAGATGAAGCCTGGCTCAAAACAGTCGCAAAAGATTCAAAAAGTTCAAAGGTCAAGCCCAACCCGATGAAAAGTGAATTTCGAGGACGAAAAAGAAGCCCAGACCACAAACGCATTTCAAGCCTGAAGCATCAAAGGCCAAGCCAAAAGCATCTCTGAAATCACAGAAAATCCAAGTCAAATGCAAGAAGAAACAGTCGAAACAGAGTCCAGAAAGACGAAAAGAAGCTCGGACGATGAAAATGGGAAAAACCCAGCGTAAGACGGAATCTTGATGAACTCAGGACCCGCACGAAGCATCCAGCTTGAAACGCCAGAAAGGACTGAAGAAGAGAAAAATTTGGATCAAATCTGGATCCAAAAATCCAGATCCAGATCCAAGATCCATATCCAAACGAAACTTGGATTGGATTGGATCCAGATTTTAGAAACCAACAAAGGATCCATATCCACACAAGGGGCCTATAAAAGGACGTGAGTGGGCTGGCTTTGAGGGGGATGATTTTTCCAGCACTTCACGTGGATAGTTGGGGGGAAAGAGAGAGAGAGAGAGAGAGAGGAAGGTCAACAAAAGGGGCTGGCCTTCCCCTCTTGTTTTGTAAAATTGTGGGTTGGTCTTGTGGGTTGCACTCAAGTGTAAGGGGGAGCCTTTCACACCTTGTATTTTGCTGGAAATGGAGAGAAACCTGGCGGCATTGGATGGGCTGTCTTCAATGGAGATTGGCTGCGTTGGAAACGAGATCAAATGGGCTGATAGGTTGTCAAGGTAAGCCCCTAAAATCCTGCCCAAAGTCCCTTCTTTTCGCACCTCTCAAAACCACCTAAACCCTAAAACATAAAACGTCAAAAGTCCAGCCAAGATGCTGGCCGAACTTCACTAAAGGAACGATCCTAGTTCTACCTAAGACTACTCTAGTCTAGAACCATACCCAGCTCGGCCATTGGCTGGCCAAGCTCACCTTAGATCCCTCCCAGCCAAACCATCTAGCACTAAACCACCTAAACTATTTCCTAAACCAAAACTACTCCTAGAGACCTAGCCAAAACCGAGTGCCTAAAACACTCGGTTCCTTCCCTTGGACGAACCCGCTTTCATCCATCTAGCTAGCTGAGTTCATTTTAGTTTTTTTCCCTAAACTAAATCCATTACCTAAGTTAGATCCTAACCAAAAGAACTAACCTACACCTACCCAGCTCGGCCACCCTTTGGCCGAGCCACTCCCTTAGGATCTCACGTGAGATCAAACACCCAACATCAGCCCAAGCTCGGCCACCCTTTGGCCGAGCATTGCCCTAGAGCTTACCTTAGGATTCCCCCTAAAGATCACTCACTATCCCTAAACCAATCTCGACCCATGGTGAGGCGAGTATCCCTTCGCATCTCGCCCGAACCACTTCTTTAGACATCCCCTAACTCGACCACTAGCTGGTCAGATTTTCCCCTTAGAGCCTTGAGCTAACCTTCGACCAAAACAAACCACCTAGACCTAACTCAGATCCGTTAGTTTTTCACCCTAGATCTATCATATCTAAGCCCGAAACCCATAGTGCATTAACTTGTCAATCTAGCCCAAGTCACGATCTAGGATCAACCTTCTACGCAGCTGGTCATCTCGCAGAGGAAAGTCCATCCAATGGCTATATCCAAGGTCAGGTTTCGCTGAAAAAGGAAGCCCAAGCAAAAGTCAAGTAAGTGCTCGAATCTGGTTCTTTACGTTGTTTCAAATTCAATTCAATTCGATACGGGGTTGTAATAATGGAGCGTAGTCTCCCCCCGGGATGTAATATTATGGTTTGAAACACGAATCACACACGTACACTCGAGCCTTTCCGCTCTTATCTGCACACCTTTTGCACACAAAACGGGCCTCAACAGCCCATAAGATATAGTTCTATTCATATACATTCAGCTGGGTTTTTAAGGTTCAAGTTGCGTGAGTTGTCTTTCATTTTATACACTCAAAAGTACTCACTCACAATTGAGCCTTTCCGCTCTTACATATATATACGTATTTCCCCTTTCAGCTGGGTTTTTAAGGTTCAAGTCGTGTGAGTTGCCCTTTCAATTTATACACTCAAAGCACTCACTCACATTGAGCCTTCTCGCTCTTAAGATATAGCTATATATATTTTCCCTTCCGCATCTAAGATATAGCCATATTTCCCTTTCTGCTATTTCCCTTCTGTTATGTCTTTAAATTCTGGGTTTTCCCTTCAAGTTGTGTGAGTTTGCATTGCATATCCGCCACACTCGAGATAGGGAGCATACTTGCATCGAACCAGATTGGTCAAATCGTGTAGTACTTACCTTAAATCGAGCACTGGATGTACACGACTACACGCCAAAATCTGCTAAAACCCGTGAGATATAGGAGTGCATAGATCCCATGTGTAAAAGTTACAAATTTGACAAAACCAGTAGATAAAACACTTTCAAGTTTTCAAAAAGAGTCGTGTTTGTGTAAAATCGAGTTTTTCTAAAGCGTACAGACTGACCCTTGTGCGCCGGTGCAAGAAAGTCTGCGACGAAAAGAACCCACTTGTCCACAATCGCCCCAAAAGTCAGATATTTTCAAAAAAAAAATCACTTCGCTAGTTTGAGAAAGCTAGCTAGCACGCCCTTTTTAAAAAGCAACGTAAGCACGAAAAGATTCGCTTCAGGCCTAAGAACCCGGAGTCGAGGATTTTTCGTGTCTACAGATTTGGCACGCCCGGTGGGACCTGGGTCTTTAGGAAAAATCGATACAAAACAAACCAATCTCTAAAAACATCGTTTGTTTTCAAAAGTGTTTTAACTCTTTTGTCTTCTTGCATTTCATAGTTGGATTTAAAAGCGTCGGAGTCATGTCGAGTTCAGACTCCAATGAAGTGTCTAGCCGGTTCTCATGCTCTTCAAGTTCTCATTCTAGAAGATCTTTGAAAAATCGAAAACAAAAAGAGGAAGAGTTAAGAAAAGAATACGAGGCCAAGGTCGCTGCTCTCAGCCAAGAGGCTGAAGCAGCTGATTCATGTTCGTCACATGGCGAACCAATAAAGGCCAAAAAGAAGTTTGGAAAAACTCGTAAAAACAAGGAGACCTCTGAGATAGATCCGCTCCGAGCCTTGAAAAAGGTGAGAGGCGGGGTAGAAGGCAACCCATACCTCGATTCCTTCACTCACAAGGATCGAAAAGCCCTACAGCAGTTGCTAAAAGGGCAAAATAGAGAGAAAACAACGTACGTCCTGTCTGATTTTCTCCCTTTAGATTACGAAACAGATAGTGACGACGAAATACCGAATTTCCATCGGTATGATCGCACGGGAAACCCTAGGTCTCACCTACAGCTTTTCTCTCGTCGAGCCCACAAGAAAAAGAAGGACTCGATGAAATGGGTATATTGGTTCCCCTTATCCCTCAAAGGCATAGCTTCTAAATGGCTGGCTTCCTATGATTTGAGCCAGTTCGCAACTTTTGAAGAGTTAGCGAACTGCTTCATGCAAAGATTTTCACACAACGTAGAAGTCACGCCTACATTGAACACTTTGAGGGATACGAAGCAAGGTATGAACGAAGATGTGCATACATTTATCGTTCGATGGAGGTCTCTCCTTGGACAAGTACGAGAACCCATATTCGAAGGATGCGCAGTAATGCTCATCCTGGACAATTTCAAAACTGAATTAAAAACTCTTCTTCTTTACATGAAATCTCTACTTTCCACAAACTGATTAAAAAAGCATCTCTTTTCGAGACGAATTTGAAAAAAGGGGTTTACGACCACCTGTGGAAAGGGAGCGTAAATCCAAAGACTCGCTTGGAAAAGCCTGGCAATTACGGGCTACCCACCATAGACAAAGGGGAAAAGCCCCACAAGATCGCCAATGTCCGGGTAGATCCAAGGCTAGCGACCACTTCAAAAAATTTCGAAAATTTTGAAAACAGAAAAGACAAAAAAATACAAAAACCATTTGAAAAAAGGGAGTATACTCCACTGGGGCAACCTGTGTCGGAGGTCCTAGACCTCCTACTCGCCCAAGGCATGATCGAACTCCCTGAAATCCCTGAGGGAATCACTTCCAAAGGGAGGTTTTTGAATCGATTTTGTAAGTATCATCGGCTCAAAGGCCATGATACAAAGCAGTGTTTTTCCCTCCTAAACCAAATCGAGAACTTGATAGCAGAGGGCCGGCTCCAGGTCACTGAGGAACCGGAGCCTGCCCAAGCTATTTTCAAAGAACCCTTCCCTAATCATGCAAGTACCAGTGGGAAGGGCAAAGAGGTATGTGCTCTCACGATTTCAAAGAGTCTAGCGCGTACATATAATTCTGGTTTTTCCGCTTGTGCATCTACACTCATCCTTCGTAGGAAACCCGCCCAAGTAGTGATTCGGGGACCACCAAGAGTTCCGTCTCCGATTAAACCAGTTTTAAAAACTCAAGGTACTCCAAAACAGTCGATTAGAGCCATCTTAAGCACGAACCCTAGGTTGATCGTGGGGGAAGTGACAAGATCCGGGAGGATCTATCAACCCCCGCATCTACAAAATGCTAAAAAAGTGGTCAGTGTGCCTGGTCCTTCAAAGGCATGTATTCCTGGAGTTCCGCCCAAAACGGACAAAGGAAAAGTCGTTTTAAACTTGTATGATTTCGAAAACCATCTTTCAAAGATTCCCATTAACATGTCCATCCTAGAGCTGATACAAACCTCGCCTAGGCATAGACTCGTGTTAGAGAAAATTCTAGAAAGAGCAAAGGTTAGTTCGGACATAACCCCAGAATCCTTGTCCAATCAAGTGGCGTCCATAGGTGCAAAAACACCTATCATGTTTTCAGAAGAGGATCTCGAAAGACCCTATGAAACCCATAATCAGGCCCTACACATCGAGGTGGTATTAAATCACCACTCTCTAGATAGGTGCCTAGTTGACGGGGGAGGAGGGCTCAACATCCTTCCACTTCACATAGCACATCAGATTGGAGTCACCTTAACTTCCATAAACCCAAGCACCATCGTAATCACTGGATATGATGGAAATGCGTCTAGACCTTTAGGATCCGTTGAACTTCCCATGGAAACGGGAGGGATAGCTCACGTGGGGGTATTCCATGTTTTGGACATCCACCCCCACTACAACCTATTGCTGGGAGGCCTTGGATACACAGCCTGCATGCTATGCCGTCCACCTTCCATAGGTGTGTTAAAATCCCTTTTGAAAACCAAGTCATTGTGATCCTAAGTGAGAGTCATCCACAGCTTCAGGGGATTCAAAATTCCCCATGCTTTTCAAGTTCCTAGTCCTACGAGGCCAACTCAGGACAAACCGTGGTCGAACCACCAAAGCTCACCCTTCAGGTACCTAGGAAGGTCGTACACATCCAGGGGCCGCCCAAGGCTGGCCCACTCAAAACACTAACCATCCCAGGAAAGACCAAGCATCCACTATTTCCAAAACCCCTGGACAGAAAACCTTATGTGCATAACATGGACGATAGCAAGTTCCAGGATCACGAATTATATGAAAACTTTTCCAAAAACAAAAAATCATGGAACATGTTATTAAACATGGGGTATATGCCATACAAAAGTCTAGGGGCACAAAATCAGGGTCTCGTAGAACCCATCTTGCCAAAAGCCAACCAGAGCCGACACGGGATCGGCTATACTCCCAGAATACCGCTAGAACCACCCCCTGTGACCACCTGGGTCAAGGGTGCCCTGGAGCCTACCCAAGCAGAAACCTACAATTTAGATCTCTTGTTCGGAGTCTAACTAGTGGCGTTTTTCCTTTGTAGGTATGATGGAAGATCCCTCAATCAAAAATCCAAAAACATTTGAAAAACTCGAAATTCAAAAAATTGAAAAATCCCAAAAACCAAAAACATTTGAAAAAGATCAAAAACTCGAAAAAAGAGTTGTTTGTATAGTTCCTAAAGTCCTTTCCTTACAAAAATCCAAAAAAATCGAAAATTTACAAAATACCAAAAACAAAATCCTGTATTTAGCAGCTCCTGATAAAGGTTTTGAAGAAGAAAAGAATTTCGAAAAGAAAGTCCTCTTCATAAGAGGACCAAAATCGTCAAAACCTGCAAAAAATCCAAAACAAAAACCAAGCGTTTGCGAAAACTGTGCGTCAAGTCCAAATTCCCTAGGAGGATTTAGAAGTCTTGAGAATGATCAAGGCCCAGAATTGGATCCCCTCGAGGAAGATCCTACTTCTGAGCTCCCTGAATTTCATAAAATTCTCGATTTTGAAAAACCTTCGAAATCAGTAGGAGGGGATTTTATAGAGATAAACTTAGGAAATGATTTAAAGCCGAAAATCATTAAGGTAGGCACATGTCTGCATGAGCACGAAAAAGCATCATTCATTGCATTTTTGAAAACCTACGTTGATGTGTTTGCATGGACGTATGAAGACATGCCGGGTATAGACCCGAATGTTGTAGAGCATCGTCTTCCCTTAGATTCAGATGCAAAACCCGTAAAACAAAAGCTTAGGAAGATACATCTGAATGTGCATTCACAAGTCAAAGAGGGTTTAGAAGATCTGTTAAAAGCCGGATTTATAAAACCCATTGCATATTCTGATTGGTTATCCAATATAGTTGTTGTTCGAAAAACCAGTGGGAAAATTCGAATATGCATCGATCACCCACTTCTCCTCGCCCTATCACCCTCAAGGCAACGGCCAAGCCGAAGCCACAAACAAGACTCTCATTAGTATTTCAGAAACTTGAATAAAGCCACCCCAAAAGATAATTTCCCTTTACCAAACATTGATTTGATAGTCGATAGTACTGCAAATCATGAAATGTTTTCATTCATGGATGGCTATTCAGGATATAACCAAATCAAACTAAGCCCACGAGATCAGGCTAAAACCGCCTTTATAACCCCATGGGGCACGTACTGTTATATGGTCATGCCCTTTGGTTTGAAAAATGCTGGCGCCACGTACCAAAGAGCTATGACCTCGATCTTTCACGATCAAATTCATGAGCTCGTGGAGGTATATGTAGATGATCTCCTGGCTAAGTCAAAAAATCGATGCACTCATCTCGAATGCTTACAAAAGATTTTCGAAAGGCTTAGACTTTACAACATAAAGCTAAACCCTCAAAAATGCGTATTCGGTGTAGAATCCGGTAAGCTTTTAGGATTTATGGTAAGCCAAAGGGGCATAGAAGTCGACCCCTCTAAGTGTAGAGCCATCATAGACATGACTCCACCCTCCAATCTCACGTAGATTCGTAGCCTCCAGGGTCGCCTACAGTCCATTCGCAGGTTTATCTCAAACCTGGCAACTAGATGCGAACCCTTCAACAAGTTGCTGAGAAAGGGTACGAAATTTTTATGGGATGACGAGTGCCAAAAATCATTTGAAAGGTTAAAAGCGTACTTAGTTAATCCCCCTGTTTTAAACCCTCCAAAACCAGGAAAACCTCTTCTACTTTACATTTCTGTGCATGCGAATGCCTTGGGAGCTCTGTTAGCTCAATACGAGGATGACACTCACAAGGAATGTGCCATATACTATCTTTCGAAAACTCTCCTGGCTTACGAAAGGAATTATCAGGCCATGGAGAAGACGTGCTTGGCCCTAGTTTGGGCCTGCCAGAAATTTTGACACTATTTCCTAGATCATGAGATCTGGATAGTGTCCAAGCTTGACCCAATCAAGCACTTATTCGAAAAACCCATTCTCACGGGTAGATTGGGCAAATGGCAACTCCTTCTAATGGAATATGACTTGAAATACCATCACCAGGTCTCCATTAAGGGGCAAACCCTAGCAGACTACGTGGCTGAGTTCCCCCTAGAAGATGCGTATCCCACACTCAATGAAATGCCGAATGAAGGCATATTGCAAAACCATTTTCAAAACCACATTTTGGCTAACTCTTTCGAAAACCAAGTGTGGAAGATGCACTTCGACGGGGCACGAAACCAACGAGGGGCAGGTGCCGGGATCATCCTCGTATCCCCCGAAAAGGGAGAAATCCCCATAGCAATCCGTCTAGATTTCGAATGTTCCAACAATATAGCCGAGTATGAAGCACTCATACAAGGTTTAAAAGTTTCGAAAACTCTAGGGGCAGCATGCATCGAGGTTTTTGGAGATTCCCTCCTTGTTATAAACCAAGTTTTAAAAATTTGGCAAGTTCGAAATGAAAAACTGCTTCCATACCACGAATTGGCCACTCGACTGGTTGAGTCGTTCCAATCATGCACTCTCACACATGTAGGAAGAGAGGATAATGGCGTCGCTGACACCCTCTCATCCTTGGGTTCAGCCCTAAGGGTCGATCCCACTTTGGGAACCAGACCCCTTGAAATATGGCACTCACCCACTCCTTCCATACACGATTTGCAAATTTGCCAAAATAACCCTAATTCTGATGAAAAACCTTGGTTTTATGACATAAAGAATTTTCTAGAAAATGGGGGATTCACTGAGGATGCCACGTCTAAAGATAAGGCATTCATCCGAAAAATTTCCACCCGATACACGATTTTGGGAGGGGTTCTGTACAAAAAGAGTTTTACGGGCATCTTACTAAGATGCGTCGACCTAGAGGAGGCTAGGATTGTTATGCACGAATTCCACGATGGAGAATGTGGAGGTCATGTCAATGCCAACATGATGGCAATGAAAATACTTAGAGCAGGTTATTTTTGGTCTACCCTGAGAAAGGATTGCCACGATCATGTTAGGAAGTGTCACCCGTGTCAAGTGCATGGTCACGCCATTCATATCCCCTCATCATCACTGCATTCCGTGGTCAACCCCTGGCCATTCACCATGTGGGCGTTTGATATCGTAGGACCAATTTTTCCAAAGGCCTCAAACGGACACAGGTTCATTTTAGCAGCCACTGAGTATTTTTCCAAGTGGGTCGAAGCCGCCTCCCTGACAAATGTCCAGGGACAACATGTGGTGGCCTTCATTAGGAAAAACATCTTGGCTCGATTTGGAGTTCCAAGAGATCTTGTGTCCGATAATGGCACCCCATTTAAAAATGAGCGGATGGTCAAGCTGTGCAACAAGTATGGCATAAATCATCACTTCTCATTGCCTTACTACCCTCAAGGCAACGGCCAAGCCGAAGCCACCAACAAGACTCTCATCAGCATTGTTGAGAAAACCTTAGAGAAGGGTAGAACATGGCACGAGAAGTTGGATGAAGCCTTATGGGCTTATAGGACTTCCATCCGCACTCCCACAAATGCCACGCCTTTTGAGTTGGTTTACGGCACAAACGCCATTCTCCCCATCCATACACGTCTGCATTCATTTCATACATCCGTTGCACTCGACCTCCCCCTAGAGACGCTTCAGCATGCTAGGATGGCCGAACTAGATCTATTAGATGAGAGGCGACTCCTTGCTATGGACCATGCTCACGCATACCGGCAAAGGATCGCTCGACACTATGAGAAACATATGAAACCTCGCCACTTTGAAGTAGGAGAGCTCGTTTTGAAAATCATCCACCATCGTGGCCCACATCCACTTGAAAAGTGGCGGCCCAAGTGGGATGGCCCTTACGTCGTGCGTGGAACCACCACAAACAATTCTTATTGGTTAACCGATGTCGAGGGTAGGAATTTAGCAGATCCTATAAATATTCAGTATTTGAAAAAATATCATGTATAGGGTCTGAGTTAAATTCCCATTTTTGTGAAAAATATTTTAGGGAAAGCCACTTTGAAATTTCGAAACCAAGGATCAAAGGTAAGTTGGGTGACCCTGAATGAGAGAATCGATATTTTGTGAAAAAGCAGAGCTTTCCAAATACGTGGCTACATTTCAAAATCCTTCTTCTTACAAAGAAAGGCCGAATTCAATATAACAAGATACTTGCAAGTTGTACGTGCTATTTCTAAATAGGCTAACCTAGAATGGGTCAAGTATGACCTTGGGATAAGTCCTCCCCTTTTCTCTTCTCCTTCCAAAAGGAAAACCTGGCCAAAACAAGGGGAAATCCCCACCAAAAAGCCCTTTCCCAAAAAAAAAAGAAAAACGAATCAAAAAGAAAATTTGAGTCTCCTATGGAAAAGAGGGATTAAAGAAAAAATACTCCCAAAGGGAGACCCTCTATGGAAAAAAGGAAGAGAAAAAGGCCAAAAAGCTCAAAAGAGAGCAGTTTTCCGCCTTCTTTGCCTCAAACCACGAGACACTTCAGAAGGGACCGTGGTACTTCTTTCCCATCCCTGTGACTTATCCCGAGCGAAACATGGTTCATTTCAGGGAATCCTAAAGTAAAAATAGGATTTACTTACTTGAATTTCGTCTTGTTTGAGAATATGACGTTTTGAGTAAGGCATAAAAATTTTGAAACGTGGCTTATTTTCTCATAAAACCTCTGCTAGATTAGCAAGGGTCGAGACTCGAGTAAAGGCAAACACAAGGAGCTGAAGGTCCTTATGATCGATGGTTCAGAAAAGTTTTCCCTCTTAAAACGAATTTAAGAAAAACTCGAACATCAAGCATACGTAAGGCCCGCTCACTTGGAGCAGCAGGTCTTCATAAAAGTCTCAAAAGTTCGACCATATGATTTGGTCTCTAGGAGATCGCCCTTTCTAACACCTCATCCATAGCATGCACCTTTGCATGTCCACGCATGAACATTTCATATGTGATCTCCACTTAGGGTTAGATCCATAGAAAGTCCCCTTTTTGGCAAAAAAATCCCCTCCTATCGGATTTTAAAAGAAAGTTTCTTTTTCTCAAAATTTGGGACGATCCCATATTCTCAAGATCAAATCCGGGAGAAAACAAAACAGGGGTGTTATCTTCTTCGCCATTATCCAAATCAATTTGGATAATGCCAAAGAGGGGCATCTGTAAACACCCCAAAAAACCCAAATACTTTTCAAAACCAAATGCCTGGTTCGAAAACCAGTTCAAAAGATAAGAATTTTCGAAAAACTCAAGAAATCAAGACATTTCAAAATTCTGTTTTCCAACCCTGTTTGAAACATGAAAAATCTTGAAAATGGACGAAAGTCCTATTTTTATGAAAGACCAGACGAACAGATGAAGCCTGGCTCAAAACAGTCGCAAAAGATTCAAAAAGTTCAAAGGTCAAGCCCAACCCGATGAAAAGTGAATTTCGAGGACGAAAAAGAAGCCCAGACCACAAACGCATTTCAAGCCTGAAGCATCAAAGGCCAAGCCAAAAGCATCTCTGAAATCACAGAAAATCCAAGTCAAATGCAAGAAGAAACAGTCGAAACAGAGTCCAGAAAGACGAAAAGAAGCTCGGACGATGAAAATGGGAAAAACCCAGCGTAAGACGGAATCTTGATGAACTCAGGACCCGCACGAAGCATCCAGCTTGAAACGCCAGAAAGGACTGAAGAAGAGAAAAATTTGGATCAAATCTGGATCCAAAAATCCAGATCCAGATCCAAGATCCATATCCAAACGAAACTTGGATTGGATTGGATCCAGATTTTAGAAACCAACAAAGGATCCATATCCACACAAGGGGCCTATAAAAGGACGTGAGTGGGCTGGCTTTGAGGGGGATGATTTTTCCAGCACTTCACGTGGATAGTTGGGGGGGGGAAAAGAGAGAGAGAGAGAGAGAGGAAGGTCAACAAAAGGGGCTGGCCTTCCCCTCTTGTTTTGTAAAATTGTGGGTTGGTCTTGTGGGTTGCACTCAAGTGTAAGGGGGAGCCTTTCACACCTTGTATTTTGCTGGAAATGGAGAGAAACCTGGCGGCATTGGATGGGCTGTCTTCAATGGAGATTGGCTGCGTTGGAAACGAGATCAAATGGGCTGATAGGTTGTCAAGGTAAGCCCCTAAAATCCTGCCCAAAGTCCCTTCTTTTCGCACCTCTCAAAACCACCTAAACCCTAAAACATAAAACGTCAAAAGTCCAGCCAAGATGCTGGCCGAACTTCACTAAAGGAACGATCCTAGTTCTACCTAAGACTACTCTAGTCTAGAACCATACCCAGCTCGGCCATTGGCTGGCCAAGCTCACCTTAGATCCCTCCCAGCCAAACCATCTAGCACTAAACCACCTAAACTATTTCCTAAACCAAAACTACTCCTAGAGACCTAGCCAAAACCGAGTGCCTAAAACACTCGGTTCCTTCCCTTGGACGAACCCGCTTTCATCCATCTAGCTAGCTGAGTTCATTTTAGTTTTTTTCCCTAAACTAAATCCATTACCTAAGTTAGATCCTAACCAAAAGAACTAACCTACACCTACCCAGCTCGGCCACCCTTTGGCCGAGCCACTCCCTTAGGATCTCACGTGAGATCAAACACCCAACATCAGCCCAAGCTCGGCCACCCTTTGGCCGAGCATTGCCCTAGAGCTTACCTTAGGATTCCCCTAAAGATCACTCACTATCCCTAAACCAATCTCGACCCATGGTGAGGCGAGTATCCCTTCGCATCTCGCCCGAACCACTTCTTTAGACATCCCCTAACTCGACCACTAGCTGGTCAGATTTTCCCCTTAGAGCCTTGAGCTAACCTTCGACCAAAACAAACCACCTAGACCTAACTCAGATCCGTTAGTTTTTCACCCTAGATCTATCATATCTAAGCCCGAAACCCATAGTGCATTAACTTGTCAATCTAGCCCAAGTCACGATCTAGGATCAACCTTCTACGCAGCTGGTCATCTCGCAGAGGAAAGTCCATCCAATGGCTATATCCAAGGTCAGGTTTCGCTGAAAAAGGAAGCCCAAGCAAAAGTCAAGTAAGTGCTCGAATCTGGTTCTTTACGTTGTTTCAAATTCAATTCAATTCGATACGGGGTTGTAATAATGGAGCGTAGTCTCCCCCGGGATGTAATATTATGGTTTGAAACACGAATCACACACGTACACTCGAGCCTTTCCGCTCTTATCTGCACACCTTTTGCACACAAAACGGGCCTCAACAGCCCATAAGATATAGTTCTATTCATATACATTCAGCTGGGTTTTTAAGGTTCAAGTTGCGTGAGTTGTCTTTCATTTTATACACTCAAAAGTACTCACTCACAATTGAGCCTTTCCGCTCTTACATATATATACGTATTTCCCCTTTCAGCTGGGTTTTTAAGGTTCAAGTCGTGTGAGTTGCCCTTTCAATTTATACACTCAAAGCACTCACTCACATTGAGCCTTCTCGCTCTTAAGATATAGCTATATATATTTTCCCTTCCGCATCTAAGATATAGCCATATTTCCCTTTCTGCTATTTCCCTTCTGTTATGTCTTTAAATTCTGGGTTTTCCCTTCAAGTTGTGTGAGTTTGCATTGCATATCCGCCACACTCGAGATAGGGAGCATACTTGCATCGAACCAGATTGGTCAAATCGTGTAGTACTTACCTTAAATCGAGCACTGGATGTACACGACTACACGCCAAAATCTGCTAAAACCCGTGAGATATAGGAGTGCATAGATCCCATGTGTAAAAGTTACAAATTTGACAAAACCAGTAGATAAAACACTTTCAAGTTTTCAAAAAGAGTCGTGTTTGTGTAAAATCGAGTTTTTCTAAAGCGTACAGACTGACCCTTGTGCGCCGGTGCAAGAAAGTCTGCGACGAAAAGAACCCACTTGTCCACAATCGCCCCAAAAGTCAGATATTTTCAAAAAAAAAATCACTTCGCTAGTTTGAGAAAGCTAGCTAGCACGCCCTTTTTAAAAAGCAACGTAAGCACGAAAAGATTCGCTTCAGGCCTAAGAACCCGGAGTCGAGGATTTTTCGTGTCTACAGATTTGGCACGCCCGGTGGGACCTGGGTCTTTAGGAAAAATCGATACAAAACAAACCAATCTCTAAAAACATCGTTTGTTTTCAAAAGTGTTTTAACTCTTTTGTCTTCTTGCATTTCATAGTTGGATTTAAAAGCGTCGGAGTCATGTCGAGTTCAGACTCCAATGAAGTGTCTAGCCGGTTCTCATGCTCTTCAAGTTCTCATTCTAGAAGATCTTTGAAAAATCGAAAACAAAAAGAGGAAGAGTTAAGAAAAGAATACGAGGCCAAGGTCGCTGCTCTCAGCCAAGAGGCTGAAGCAGCTGATTCATGTTCGTCACATGGCGAACCAATAAAGGCCAAAAAGAAGTTTGGAAAAACTCGTAAAAACAAGGAGACCTCTGAGATAGAAGGCAACCCATACCTCGATTCCTTCACTCACAAGGATCGAAAAGCCCTACAGCAGTTGCTAAAAGGGCAAAATAGAGAGAAAACAACGTACGTCCTGTCTGATTTTCTCCCTTTAGATTACGAAACAGATAGTGACGACGAAATACCGAATTTCCATCGGTATGATCGCACGGGAAACCCTAGGTCTCACCTACAGCTTTTCTCTCGTCGAGCCCACAAGAAAAAGAAGGACTCGATGAAATGGGTATATTGGTTCCCCTTATCCCTCAAAGGCATAGCTTCTAAATGGCTGGCTTCCTATGATTTGAGCCAGTTCGCAACTTTTGAAGAGTTAGCGAACTGCTTCATGCAAAGATTTTCACACAACGTAGAAGTCACGCCTACATTGAACACTTTGAGGGATACGAAGCAAGGTATGAACGAAGATGTGCATACATTTATCGTTCGATGGAGGTCTCTCCTTGGACAAGTACGAGAACCCATATTCGAAGGATGCGCAGTAATGCTCATCCTGGACAATTTCAAAACTGAATTAAAAACTCTTCTTTCTTTACATGAAATCTCTACTTTCCACAAACTGATTAAAAAAGCATCTCTTTTCGAGACGAATTTGAAAAAAGGGGTTTACGACCACCTGTGGAAAGGGAGCGTAAATCCAAAGACTCGCTTGGAAAAGCCTGGCAATTACGGGCTACCCACCATAGACAAAGGGGAAAAGCCCCACAAGATCGCCAATGTCCGGGTAGATCCAAGGCTAGCGACCACTTCAAAAAATTTCGAAAATTTTGAAAACAGAAAAGACAAAAAAATACAAAAACCATTTGAAAAAAGGGAGTATACTCCACTGGGGCAACCTGTGTCGGAGGTCCTAGACCTCCTACTCGCCCAAGGCATGATCGAACTCCCTGAAATCCCTGAGGGAATCACTTCCAAAGGGAGGTTTTTGAATCGATTTTGTAAGTATCATCGGCTCAAAGGCCATGATACAAAGCAGTGTTTTTCCCTCCTAAACCAAATCGAGAACTTGATAGCAGAGGGCCGGCTCCAGGTCACTGAGGAACCGGAGCCTGCCCAAGCTATTTTCAAAGAACCCTTCCCTAATCATGCAAGTACCAGTGGGAAGGGCAAAGAGGTATGTGCTCTCACGATTTCAAAGAGTCTAGCGCGTACATATAATTCTGGTTTTTCCGCTTGTGCATCTACACTCATCCTTCGTAGGAAACCCGCCCAAGTAGTGATTCGGGGACCACCAAGAGTTCCGTCTCCGATTAAACCAGTTTTAAAAACTCAAGGTACTCCAAAACAGTCGATTAGAGCCATCTTAAGCACGAACCCTAGGTTGATCGTGGGGGAAGTGACAAGATCCGGGAGGATCTATCAACCCCCGCATCTACAAAATGCTAAAAAAGTGGTCAGTGTGCCTGGTCCTTCAAAGGCATGTATTCCTGGAGTTCCGCCCAAAACGGACAAAGGAAAAGTCGTTTTAAACTTGTATGATTTCGAAAACCATCTTTCAAAGATTCCCATTAACATGTCCATCCTAGAGCTGATACAAACCTCGCCTAGGCATAGACTCGTGTTAGAGAAAATTCTAGAAAGAGCAAAGGTTAGTTCGGACATAACCCCAGAATCCTTGTCCAATCAAGTGGCGTCCATAGGTGCAAAAACACCTATCATGTTTTCAGAAGAGGATCTCGAAAGACCCTATGAAACCCATAATCAGGCCCTACACATCGAGGTGGTATTAAATCACCACTCTCTAGATAGGTGCCTAGTTGACGGGGGAGGAGGGCTCAACATCCTTCCACTTCACATAGCACATCAGATTGGAGTCACCTTAACTTCCATAAACCCAAGCACCATCGTAATCACTGGATATGATGGAAATGCGTCCAGACCTTTAGGATCCGTTGAACTTCCCATGGAAACGGGAGGGATAGCTCACGTGGGGGTATTCCATGTTTTGGACATCCACCCCCACTACAACCTATTGCTGGGAAGGCCTTGGATACACAGCCTGCATGCTATGCCGTCCACCTTCCATAGGTGTGTTAAAATCCCTTTTGAAAACCAAGTCATTGTGATCCTAAGTGAGAGTCATCCACAGCTTCAGGGGATTCAAAATTCCCCATGCTTTTCAAGTTCCTAGTCCTACGAGGCCAACTCAGGACAAACCGTGGTCGAACCACCAAAGCTCACCCTTCAGGTACCTAGGAAGGTCGTACACATCCAGGGGCCGCCCAAGGCTGGCCCACTCAAAACACTAACCATCCCAGGAAAGACCAAGCATCCACTATTTCCAAAACCCCTGGACAGAAAACCTTATGTGCATAACATGGACGATAGCAAGTTCCAGGATCACGAATTATATGAAAACTTTTCCAAAAACAAAAAATCATGGAACATGTTATTAAACATGGGGTATATGCCATACAAAAGTCTAGGGGCACAAAATCAGGGTCTCGTAGAACCCATCTTGCCAAAAGCCAACCAGAGCCGACACGGGATCGGCTATACTCCCAGAATACCGCTAGAACCACCCCCTGTGACCACCTGGGTCAAGGGTGCCCTGGAGCCTACCCAAGCAGAAACCTACAATTTAGATCTCTTGTTCGGAGTCTAACTAGTGGCGTTTTTCCTTTGTAGGTATGATGGAAGATCCCTCAATCAAAAATCCAAAAACATTTGAAAAACTCGAAATTCAAAAAATTGAAAAATCCCAAAAACCAAAAACATTTGAAAAAGATCAAAAACTCGAAAAAAGAGTTGTTTGTATAGTTCCTAAAGTCCTTTCCTTACAAAAATCCAAAAAAATCGAAAATTTACAAAATACCAAAAACAAAATCCTGTATTTAGCAGCTCCTGATAAAGGTTTTGAAGAAGAAAAGAATTTCGAAAAGAAAGTCCTCTTCATAAGAGGACCAAAATCGTCAAAACCTGCAAAAAATCCAAAACAAAAACCAAGCGTTTGCGAAAACTGTGCGTCAAGTCCAAATTCCCTAGGATTTAGAAGTCTTGAGAATGATCAAGGCCCAGAATTGGATCCCCTCGAGGAAGATCCTACTTCTGAGCTCCCTGAATTTCATAAAATTCTCGATTTTGAAAAACCTTCGAAATCAGTAGGAGGGGATTTTATAGAGATAAACTTAGGAAATGATTTAAAGCCGAAAATCATTAAGGTAGGCACATGTCTGCATGAGCACGAAAAAGCATCATTCATTGCATTTTTGAAAACCTACGTTGATGTGTTTGCATGGACGTATGAAGACATGCCGGGTATAGACCCGAATGTTGTAGAGCATCGTCTTCCCTTAGATTCAGATGCAAAACCCGTAAAACAAAAGCTTAGGAAGATACATCTGAATGTGCATTCACAAGTCAAAGAGGGTTTAGAAGATCTGTTAAAAGCCGGATTTATAAAACCCATTGCATATTCTGATTGGTTATCCAATATAGTTGTTGTTCGAAAAACCAGTGGGAAAATTCGAATATGCATCGATTTCAGAAACTTGAATAAAGCCACCCCAAAAGATAATTTCCCTTTACCAAACATTGATTTGATAGTCGATAGTACTGCAAATCATGAAATGTTTTCATTCATGGATGGCTATTCAGGATATAACCAAATCAAACTAAGCCCACGAGATCAGGCTAAAACCGCCTTTATAACCCCATGGGGCACGTACTGTTATATGGTCATGCCCTTTGGTTTGAAAAATGCTGGCGCCACGTACCAAAGAGCTATGACCTCGATCTTTCACGATCAAATTCATGAGCTCGTGGAGGTATATGTAGATGATCTCCTGGCTAAGTCAAAAAATCGATGCACTCATCTCGAATGCTTACAAAAGATTTTCGAAAGGCTTAGACTTTACAACATAAAGCTAAACCCTCAAAAATGCGTATTCGGTGTAGAATCCGGTAAGCTTTTAGGATTTATGGTAAGCCAAAGGGGCATAGAAGTCGACCCCTCTAAGTGTAGAGCCATCATAGACATGACTCCACCCTCCAATCTCACGTAGATTCGTAGCCTCCAGGGTCGCCTACAGTCCATTCGCAGGTTTATCTCAAACCTGGCAACTAGATGCGAACCCTTCAACAAGTTTGCTGAGAAAGGGTACGAAATTTTTATGGGATGACGAGTGCCAAAAATCATTTGAAAGGTTAAAAGCGTACTTAGTTAATCCCCCTGTTTTAAACCCTCCAAAACCAGGAAAACCTCTTCTACTTTACATTTCTGTGCATGCGAATGCCTTGGGAGCTCTGTTAGCTCAATACGAGGATGACACTCACAAGGAATGTGCCATATACTATCTTTCGAAAACTCTCCTGGCTTACGAAAGGAATTATCAGGCCATGGAGAAGACGTGCTTGGCCCTAGTTTGGGCCTGCCAGAAATTTTGACACTATTTCCTAGATCATGAGATCTGGATAGTGTCCAAGCTTGACCCAATCAAGCACTTATTCGAAAAACCCATTCTCACGGGTAGATTGGGCAAATGGCAACTCCTTCTAATGGAATATGACTTGAAATACCATCACCAGGTCTCCATTAAGGGGCAAGCCCTAGCAGACTACGTGGCTGAGTTCCCCCTAGAAGATGCGTATCCCACACTCAATGAAATGCCGAATGAAGGCATATTGCAAAACCATTTTCAAAACCACATTTTGGCTAACTCTTTCGAAAACCAAGTGTGGAAGATGCACTTCGACGGGGCACGAAACCAACGAGGGGCAGGTGCCGGGATCATCCTCGTATCCCCCGAAAAGGGAGAAATCCCCATAGCAATCCGTCTAGATTTCGAATGTTCCAACAATATAGCCGAGTATGAAGCACTCATACAAGGTTTAAAAGTTTCGAAAACTCTAGGGGCAGCATGCATCGAGGTTTTTGGAGATTCCCTCCTTGTTATAAACCAAGTTTTAAAAATTTGGCAAGTTCGAAATGAAAAACTGCTTCCATACCACGAATTGGCCACTCGACTGGTTGAGTCGTTCCAATCATGCACTCTCACACATGTAGGAAGAGAGGATAATGGCGTCGCTGACACCCTCTCATCCTTGGGTTCAGCCCTAAGGGTCGATCCCACTTTGGGAACCAGACCCCCTTGAAATATGGCACTCACCCACTCCTTCCATACACGATTTGCAAATTTGCCAAAATAACCCTAATTCTGATGAAAAACCTTGGTTTTATGACATAAAGAATTTTCTAGAAAATGGGGATTCACTGAGGATGCCACGTCTAAAGATAAGGCATTCATCCGAAAAATTTCCACCCGATACACGATTTTGGGAGGGGTTCTGTACAAAAAGAGTTTTACGGGCATCTTACTAAGATGCGTCGACCTAGAGGAGGCTAGGATTGTTATGCACGAATTCCACGATGGAGAATGTGGAGGTCATGTCAATGCCAACATGATGGCAATGAAAATACTTAGAGCAGGTTATTTTTGGTCTACCCTGAGAAAGGATTGCCACGATCATGTTAGGAAGTGTCACCCGTGTCAAGTGCATGGTCACGCCATTCATATCCCCTCATCATCACTGCATTCCGTGGTCAACCCCTGGCCATTCACCATGTGGGCGTTTGATATCGTAGGACCAATTTTTCCAAAGGCCTCAAACGGACACAGGTTCATTTTAGCAGCCACTGAGTATTTTTCCAAGTGGGTCGAAGCCGCCTCCCTGACAAATGTCCAGGGACAACATGTGGTGGCCTTCATTAGGAAAAACATCTTGGCTCGATTTGGAGTTCCAAGAGATCTTGTGTCCGATAATGGCACCCCATTTAAAAATGAGCGGATGGTCAAGCTGTGCAACAAGTATGGCATAAATCATCACTTCTCATTGCCTTACTACCCTCAAGGCAACGGCCAAGCCGAAGCCACCAACAAGACTCTCATCAGCATTGTTGAGAAAACCTTAGAGAAGGGTAGAACATGGCACGAGAAGTTGGATGAAGCCTTATGGGCTTATAGGACTTCCATCCGCACTCCCACAAATGCCACGCCTTTTGAGTTGGTTTACGGCACAAACGCCATTCTCCCCATCCATACACGTCTGCATTCATTTCATACATCCGTTGCACTCGACCTCCCCCTAGAGACGCTTCAGCATGCTAGGATGGCCGAACTAGATCTATTAGATGAGAGGCGACTCCTTGCTATGGACCATGCTCACGCATACCGGCAAAGGATCGCTCGACACTATGAGAAACATATGAAACCTCGCCACTTTGAAGTAGGAGAGCTCGTTTTGAAAATCATCCACCATCGTGGCCCACATCCACTTGAAAAGTGGCGGCCCAAGTGGGATGGCCCTTACGTCGTGCGTGGAACCACCACAAACAATTCTTATTGGTTAACCGATGTCGAGGGTAGGAATTTAGCAGATCCTATAAATATTCAGTATTTGAAAAAATATCATGTATAGGGTCTGAGTTAAATTCCCATTTTTGTGAAAAATATTTTAGGGAAAGCCACTTTGAAATTTCGAAACCAAGGATCAAAGGTAAGTTGGGTGACCCTGAATGAGAGAATCGATATTTTGTGAAAAAGCAGAGCTTTCCAAATACGTGGCTACATTTCAAAATCCTTCTTCTTACAAAGAAAGGCCGAATTCAATATAACAAGATACTTGCAAGTTGTACGTGCTATTTCTAAATAGGCTAACCTAGAATGGGTCAAGTATGACCTTGGGATAAGTCCTCCCCTTTTCTCTTCTCCTTCCAAAAGGAAAACCTGGCCAAAACAAGGGGAAATCCCCACCAAAAAGCCCTTTCCCAAAAAAAAAGAAAAACGAATCAAAAAGAAAATTTGAGTCTCCTATGGAAAAGAGGGATTAAAGAAAAAATACTCCCAAAGGGAGACCCTCTATGGAAAAAAGGAAGAGAAAAAGGCCAAAAAGCTCAAAAGAGAGCAGTTTTCCGCCTTCTTTGCCTCAAACCACGAGACACTTCAGAAGGGACCGTGGTACTTCTTTCCCATCCCTGTGACTTATCCCGAGCGAAACATGGTTCATTTCAGGGAATCCTAAAGTAAAAATAGGATTTACTTACTTGAATTTCGTCTTGTTTGAGAATATGACGTTTTGAGTAAGGCATAAAAATTTTGAAACGTGGCTTATTTTCTCATAAAACCTCTGCTAGATTAGCAAGGGTCGAGACTCGAGTAAAGGCAAACACAAGGAGCTGAAGGTCCTTATGATCGATGGTTCAGAAAAGTTTTCCCTCTTAAAACGAATTTAAGAAAAACTCGAACATCAAGCATACGTAAGGCCCGCTCACTTGGAGCAGCAGGTCTTCATAAAAGTCTCAAAAGTTCGACCATATGATTTGGTCTCTAGGAGATCGCCCTTTCTAACACCTCATCCATAGCATGCACCTTTGCATGTCCACGCATGAACATTTCATATGTGATCTCCACTTAGGGTTAGATCCATAGAAAGTCCCCTTTTTGGCAAAAAAATCCCCTCCTATCGGATTTTAAAAGAAAGTTTCTTTTTCTCAAAATTTGGGACGATCCCATATTCTCAAGATCAAATCCGGGAGAAAACAAAACAGGGGTGTTATCTTCTTCGCCATTATCCAAATCAATTTGGATAATGCCAAAGAGGGGCATCTGTAAACACCCCAAAAAACCCAAATACTTTTCAAAACCAAATGCCTGGTTCGAAAACCAGTTCAAAAGATAAGAATTTTCGAAAAACTCAAGAAATCAAGACATTTCAAAATTCTGTTTTCCAACCCTGTTTGAAACATGAAAAATCTTGAAAATGGACGAAAGTCCTATTTTTATGAAAGACCAGACGAACAGATGAAGCCTGGCTCAAAACAGTCGCAAAAGATTCAAAAAGTTCAAAGGTCAAGCCCAACCCGATGAAAAGTGAATTTCGAGGACGAAAAAGAAGCCCAGACCACAAACGCATTTCAAGCCTGAAGCATCAAAGGCCAAGCCAAAAGCATCTCTGAAATCACAGAAAATCCAAGTCAAATGCAAGAAGAAACAGTCGAAACAGAGTCCAGAAAGACGAAAAGAAGCTCGGACGATGAAAATGGGAAAAACCCAGCGTAAGACGGAATCTTGATGAACTCAGGACCCGCACGAAGCATCCAGCTTGAAACGCCAGAAAGGACTGAAGAAGAGAAAAATTTGGATCAAATCTAGATCCAAAAATCCAGATCCAGATCCAAGATCCATATCCAAACGAAACTTGGATTGGATTGGATCCAGATTTTAGAAACCAACAAAGGATCCATATCCACACAAGGGGCCTATAAAAGGACGTGAGTGGGCTGGCTTTGAGGGGGATGATTTTTCCAGCACTTCACGTGGATAGTTGGGGGGGGGAAAAGAGAGAGAGAGAGAGAGAGAGGAAGGTCAACAAAAGGGGCTGGCCTTCCCCTCTTGTTTTGTAAAATTGTGGGTTGGTCTTGTGGGCTGCACTCAAGTGTAAGGGGGAGCCTTTCACGCCTTGTATTTTGCTGGAAATGGAGAGAAACCTGGCGGCATTGGATGGGCTGTCTTCAATGGAGATTGGCTGCGTTGGAAACGAGATCAAATGGGTTGATAGGTTGTCAAGGTAAGCCCCTAAAATCCTGCCCAAAGTCCCTTCTTTTCGCACCTCTCAAAACCACCTAAACCCTAAAACATAAAACGTCAAAAGTCCAGCCAAGATGCTGGCCGAACTTCACTAAAGGAACGATCCTAGTTCTACCTAAGACTACTCTAGTCTAGAACCATACCCAGCTCGGCCATTGGCTGGCCAAGCTCACCTTAGATCCCTCCCAGCCAAACCATCTAGCACTAAACCACCTAAACTATTTCCTAAACCAAAACTACTCCTAGAGACCTAGCCAAAACCGAGTGCCTAAAACACTCGGTTCCTTCCCTTGGACGAACCCGCTTTCATCCATCTAGCTAGCTGAGTTCATTTTAGTTTTTTTCCCTAAACTAAATCCATTACCTAAGTTAGATCCTAACCAAAAGAACTAACCTACACCTACCCAGCTCGGCCACCCTTTGGCCGAGCCACTCCCTTAGGATCTCACGTGAGATCAAACACCCAACATCAGCCCAAGCTCGGCCACCCTTTGGCCGAGCATTGCCCTAGAGCTTACCTTAGGATTCCCCCTAAAGATCACTCACTATCCCTAAACCAATCTCGACCCATGGTGAGGCGAGTATCCCTTCGCATCTCGCCCGAACCACTTCTTTAGACATCCCCTAACTCGACCACTAGCTGGTCAGATTTTCCCCTTAGAGCCTTGAGCTAACCTTCGACCAAAACAAACCACCTAGACCTAACTCAGATCTGTTAGTTTTTCACCCTAGATCTATCATATCTAAGCCCGAAACCCATAGTGCATTAGCTTGTCAATCTAGCCCAAGTCACGATCTAGGATCAACCTTCTACGCAGCTGGTCATCTCGCAGAGGAAAGTCCATCCAACGGCTATATCCAAGGTCAGGTTTCGCTGAAAAAGGAAGCCCAAGCAAAAGTTGAGTAAGTGCTCGAATCTGGTTCTTTACGTTGTTTCAAATTCAATTCAATTCGATACGGGGTTGTAATAATGGAGCGTAGTCTCCCCCCGGGATGTAATATTATGGTTTGAAACACGAATCACACACGTACACTCGAGCCTTTCCGCTCTTATCTGCACACCTTTTGCACACAAAACGGGCCTCAACAGCCCATAAGATATAGTTCTATTCATATACATTCAGCTGGGTTTTTAAGGTTCAAGTTGCGTGAGTTGTCTTTCATTTTATACACTCAAAAGCACTCACTCACAATTGAGCCTTTCCGCTCTTACATATATATACGTATTTCCCCTTTCAGCTGGGTTTTTAAGGTTCAAGTCGTGTGAGTTGCCCTTTCAATTTATACACTCAAAGCACTCACTCACATTGAGCCTTCTCGCTCTTAAGATATAGCTATATATATTTTCCCTTCCGCATCTAAGATATAGCCATATTTCCCTTTCTGCTATTTCCCTTCTGTTATGTCTTTAAATTCTGGGTTTTCCCTTCAAGTTGTGTGAGTTTGCATTGCATATCCGCCACACTCGAGATAGGGAGCATACTTGCATCGAACCAGATTGGTCAAATCGTGTAGTACTTACCTTAAATCGAGCACTGGATGCACACGACTACACGCCAAAATCTGCTAAAACCCGTGAGATATAGGAGCGCATAGATCCCATGTGTAAAAGTTGCAAATTTGACAAAACCAGTAGATAAAACACTTTCAAGTTTTCAAAAAGAGTCGTGTTTGTGTAAAATCGAGTTTTTCTAAAGCGTACAGACTGACCCTTGTGCGCCGGTGCAAGAAAGTCTGCGACGAAAAGAACCCACTTGTCCACAGTCGCCCCAAAAGTCAGATATTTTCAAAAAAAAAATCACTTCGCTAGTTTGAGAAAGCTAGCTGGCACGCCCTTTTTAAAAAGCAACGTAAGCACGAAAAGATTCGCTTCAGGCCTAAGAACCCGGAGTCGAGGATTTTCCATGTCTACAGTAGCTAGGGATGTTTAGGAATGGCGAGGGAGCTAGCTAGGGAGTTGGCTAAGGTATGGTTAAAGGGGAGGAAGGGCAGGTCCTAGGGAAAGAGGTAAGGTGGCTGGGGTACCTAGGGGGTGTCATGAGTGGGAAGGTAGGGCAACGGGTGGTGTAATGGGTTATGTCTGGCCGAATGGGGAAGGGTGGCGGGAAGGTTGTGGTGGTGTAGTGTTGTGGTGGTATGGGTGGCTGAGAGTGGAAGGGGAGAGAAGCTAGGGTGGAGTTAGGGTAGTGTACTAACCGGATAGGAGAGGGAGGTTGGCGGGTGTCCAAGGAGGGCAGCCGAGTGGAAGAAGTGGAGTTGGCCGGGAGGTAGTGGAGGCGTGGAGTGGTGTAGGCCGGGAGGTAGTGGCGGTGTAGGTGGGAGAAGAGAGCAAGGTGAGAGAGGGCTCGGCTGGCCCAAGGTGGCTGGGGGCTGGAAAAAAGATGAAAAACCCGCCCACTAGGGGGGGGGGGTTTATAGGTTTTGAAGAGGTCAGTTGGGCCTGGTTTTGAAAGGGTAGTTTGGTGGTTTAGGTGGTGGTGGTGTGGTGATAAAGTGGGTTGGTTTTTAGGGGGGGGCAGATATTTTGTTTTAGGTGGTTTTAGGGATATGGTGTGTGTAAACACCCCGAAATCCCACGAATTTCTCGAAACAAACTTGGTTTTGTAAAAGCAGCCCCAAAGGGCCATTTTTGAGTCTGGAAACCCAAGAGCCTTCCACGCAACCCTGTATATATGTTTTAAACTTTATATGTTTTAAATATGTATAATATGGTTTTAAAAAACCTTTTAAAACACATTTTGAAACCCCGAAGCAGCTTGGCCTAAGCAAGGCAGGACCAGAAAAGCTAAGGAGAGCCCGGAACCAGAGCACAAGTCGAGCCCAGCACAGCAACTCTCGCGTTGAATCCACCCCCAGGATCTCGAACGTCCAAGACCCTGTTATCATCAAAACATTACTTGAAATCAGCTTCGAAAGGCGAAAACAGAAGCGGACGATCATGTTGGCGAAGACCCAACGCAGACAGAGTACTGATGCTGTCAGACCCCGCACAAACCGTTCGTTTCGAACACAGCCTGAAGGAGTCAGAATTCAGTTTGGATCGGATCTGGACCATATATATCTAGATCCCAATCCAAACCCATGTGTGGACTTGGATTTGGATTTGGATCCAGAGATCCAATCCAATATCCACATCCATGGCCCACATCACCTTCTCATAAATGGAGGTGGGGCCCACTTGAATTTCATGTGGGATTATGGGCATGAGAGAGAGTGGGGGAGGATAAGATTAGAGTGTGGTTGTAATTAAGCTTGACTTGTGTGTCAAGTTTGGGGTTAATCATGTGGGTTAGCCTAATTAAAGTGGGTTTAAGTTTGTAATTAGCCAAAACCTAACCTAGGGCTGCACCAACATGATGCAACAAGGTCTATGGGTCATGCAAAGGGAGCTCCTTAACCCCACCCTAACCAAAAACCCCTAATCCTAGCCTTTTACCCTAATCTTGTCCTAATCCTAGCCTAATCACCTAACCCACTTCCCTAATCCTGGCCTAATCCCAACCTAATCACCTAACCCACTTCCCTAATCCTTCCCTAAACCTAGGTTAATTTCCCTAAACCTAACCTAATCCTAGCCTAATCACCTAACCCACCTCACTAAACCTCACCCCAAAACCAACCCACCTAGCTAAGCCCTAAACCCCTAAACCACCCCACCTAAACCTAGCACACCATCTACCCAAAACCCCTTGTATCAAAATATCTGGCCCCTCCCCAAAACCAGCCCACCTTATCACCACACCACCACCCCTAGACCACCTTACCACCCTCCTAATACCAGCCCCAACCGCCCTCTTTAGCCCTATATAACCCCCCCAAGGGGCGGGTTTTCCATCTTCTTCCAGCCCAGCCGACTCCAGCCACCTTCCAGCCGAGTCTTCCACCTGCACCATCGCCACTCACCACCCAGCTCCTCCTACACCTCCACTCCCAACCGGCCAGCTCCCCGTCGCCACCACCTCCAGACTGCATCCTACACATCCAAGACATCCGGCCGAACCCCATCCACTCCAACCGCTCGACTGCCCCTCTTCCATCCACCGCCTCTTCATCCGGTTAGTACCTCAGCTTCACTCTACCCCTTCTTCACTCCCCCTCCACTCTCAACCACCTACACCACCGCCACATCATCCCAACACCAAACACTCGCCATCCTACCCATTCGACCAGAACTTAGCCACTTCAAACACCCGCCTTGAACCATTTCCCCTAGCAACACCAGACCACTCCACTTAGCTCCCTAGGACCTGTCCCTTACGCTTCCCACCAACCCCTAACTCCACCTTATCCCATACCCTAGCTAGCTCCCTTCCCATCTACGACATCCCTAGCAACCTTAGCAACCACCACCACCAAGTCTCCCTTAGTCGGCCACTCCAACCGACTGTACCACATCCACTCGGCCAGCCACCCGCCAGCCTTAGGCACTCCCTTAGACACTCCCTTAGGCTCAAACTTAGTGCCATCTTTCCTAATACTACACCCTCCCTTAGTGCCCTACCGATTCACCTTAGCCGGCCACCACCAAGACAGCCCCCTTCATAACAGCCGGCCACCTTTGAGGCGCCCCTCCCGCGCACCTAAGGCATCCGGCCAGCAGCCCCCCATGCCGTTCAACTCCGAGGAACTCCCTCTTGCAGCCCAAGGCGAAGGCCAAGCCCACGCTCAAGCAAGGCATCTTCAGACCAGCTATAAGTAAGTGCCTATCTCGGTCCTTAGTTGTAGACTTGCTTGAATTAAATTCGATACGGGGTTCTAATAACGGAGCATAGTCTCCCCCCGCTTGTAATAACGTGGCTTGGCACACCCACACACACGTGCACTCTCTTAGTCGTGCACGATTTTGAACACACACGGGCCTAATCAACCCCTAATATATAAATTTATATATATACTTTAAATTACGTAGGGTTTTGCTTAAGTTGGGTGTGTTGTCTTTCAATTCAAGCATGCACACACATTGAGCCTTCGCTCTTATTTGTAAGACCCAAGTAAGGGCCGTGTAATACTATTTGGGTTTCATTTCATGTTGTGTGCGTAGTACTTCAATTCAAGCACTCACACACATTGAGCCTTCGCTCTTATTTGTAAGACCCAAGTAAGGGCCGTGTTATACTATTTGGGTTTCATTTCATGTTGTGTGCGTAGTACTTCAATTCAAGCACTCACACACATTGAGCCTTCGCTCTTATTTGTAAGACCCAAGTAAGGGCCGTGTTATACTATTTGGGTTTAATTTCATGTTGTGTGCGTAGTACTTCAATTCAAGCACTCACACACATTGAGCTTTCACTCTTATTCCCAAGACCTTAATTAAGGCCATATTGCAAGTTATATTTGGGTTTTATTTCATGTCGTGTGTGTAGTCTTTCAATTCATGCACGCACCCACATTGAGCCTTCGCTCTTATTGGCAAGACCCGAGTAAGGGCCCATATATACCTTATATACGTATCTCCCTTCGGCAATTTCCCTTCGGTTATTTCCCTTCGGCAGTTACATTTCAAGTCATTTCCCTTAAAGTCATTTCCCTTCAGTATTGTCTTTAAATTCGGGTTTTCCCTTTGGAGTAGCGTGAGTTTGCTTTGCATCTACGCCATATCACGAGTTAGGACGCATATTGCATTGAAGCAAACCCCGTACTCCCACTCAAATTCGCCACATTTAGTGGAGTGTTCATAACACACACCTAGGTGGCCCATAAAGGGATAAAAAGAAAGACTTAGGCACGTGCAAATCCACGTGATCTAAAATTTGCAATCGCACTAAAAAGACCCGAATCAAACACCTCGAACCGCTTTCGTAGGCTTTTTCTACCACAAACTCGATTTTTAAAGCGTACAAACTGACCCTTACGCATCGGTGCAAGAAGGTCTGCGACGACAAGAGCTTGCTTGCTCACAGTCGCCACGTTAGAAGTCAAGTTAAAATATATCTTCGCTAGCTTAGGTAAGCTAGCTGGCACGCCCTGTTTATTCAAATAGGACTTAGACACACGAAAAGGTTCGCCCTAGGCCTGAGAGACCAGGGAGGCAGAGGTTTTCCGTGTCTACAGAGTTTGGCACGCCCGGTGGGACGTGAGTCTTTCAAAAATCGAGTTAAGTATAGAAGCTTGCGAAAAATTTTTCAAAGAGGTGTTGTTTTTAGCTTGGTTTTCTTTACTTGTACTTAGGAAATTTTGAAAAAGCCTGAAAAGCATGTCAAAATCCAACCCAAGTGAAGTGTCGAGCCAAGGCTCATGCGCATCAAGTTCTCACTCTAGGAGGATTTTCAAAAACAAAATCAAACTAGATGAGATCGAGGACCTGAGAAGGGAATTTGAGGCCAAAATCGATGCTCTCAGCCAAGAGGCTGAAGTAGGCGATTCGTGTTCATCAAACGGTGAACAAAGGCCTAAGAAAAAATCTAAAAAACCTCCGTAGACGCGCGAAAATCCCCGCCTCTTGCCTTTTTAGGGCCCGGAGTGGATCCTCTCGTGTGTCTAAGGCCTATTTATATAACCAGGGCGTGCCAGCTAGCTTACCTAATCTAGCGAAGATATATTCTAAGCTGACTTCTAATGTGGCGACTGTGAGCAAGTGAGCTCTTGTCGTCGCAGACCTTCTTGCACCGATGCGCAAGGGTCAGTCTGTATGCTTTGAAAAATCGAGTTTTAGGGTATAGAATGCCTACGAAGTGGTTCAAGGTGTTTAATTCGGGTCTTTTAGGTACGATTGCAGATTTTAGATCACGTGGATTTGCACGTGCCTAAGTCTTTCTTTTTATCCCTTAATGGGCCACCTAGTTTGTGTGTTATGAACACTCTACTACATGGGACGAATTTGAGCGGGAGTACGGGGCTTGCTTCGATGCAATATGCGTCCTACCTCGTCGTATGGCGTAGATGCAATGCAAACTCATGCTACTCCAAAGGGAAAAGCCGAATGTAAAGACAATGCCGAAGGGAAATAACCAAAGGGAAATGACTTGTAATGTAAATGCCGAAGGGAAATATGTATATAAGGTATGTATATGGGCCCTTACTCGGGTCTTGCAAATAAGAGCGAAGGCTCAATGTGGGTGCGTGCTTGAATTGAAAGACTTACACACACGACATGAAATAAAACCCAAATATAACTTGCAGTATGGCCTTGATTAAGGTCTTGGGAATAAGAGCGAAGGCTCAATGTGTGTGAGTGCTTGAATTGAAAGACTTACACACACGACATGAAATGAAAACCCAAATAGTATAGGTCGGCCCTTACTTGGGTCTTTCAAATAAGAGCGAAGGCTCAATGTGTGTGAGTGCTTGAATTGAAAGACTTACACACACGACATGAAATGAAAGCCCAAATAGTATAGCTCGGCCCTTACTTGGGTCTTTCAAATAAGAGCGAAGGCTCAATGTGTGTGAGTGCTTGAATTGAAAGACTTACACACACGACATGAAATGAAAGCCCAAATAGTATAGCTCGGCCCTTACTTGGGTCTTTCAAATAAGAGCGAAGGCTCAATGTGTGTGAGTGCTTGAATTGAAAGACTTACACACACGACATGAAATGAAAGCCCAAATAGTATAGCTCGGCCCTTACTTGGGTCTTTCAAATAAGAGTGAAGGCTCAATGTGTGTGAGTGCTTGAATTGAAAGACAACACACCCAACTTAAGCAAAAACCCTACGAAAATTAATGTATATATATATATATATCTTTATGTAGTAGGGGCTGATTAGGCCCGTGTGTGTTCAAAATCGTGCACGACTAAGAGAGTGCACGTGTGTGTGGGTATGCCAAGCCACGTTATTACAAGCGGGGGGAGACTATGCTCCATTATTACAACCCCATGTCGAATTGAATTTTAAGCAAGTATACAACTAAGGACCGAGTTAGGCACTTACTAATAGCTGGTCCGAAGATGCCTTGCTTGAGCATGGGCTTGGGCTTCGCCTTGGGCTGAAAGAGGGAGCTCCGCGGAGTTGAACAGCAAGGGGCTGCTGGCCGGGTGCCTTAGGTGCGCGGAAGAGATGCCTTGAAGGTGGTCGGCTACTTGGAAAGGGGTTGCCTTGGCGTGTGGGGCTAAGGTGAGTATGTAGGGTCACTAAGCAAGGGTTGTGAGGTTAGGGAGTATGACACTAAGGGGAAGCCTAAGGGAAGGTCTAATGGAGCACCTAGGGGAAGGATAGGGCTGGCGGGTGGCTGGCCGAATGGAAGTGACAGTCGGTTGGAGTGGTCGACTAGGGGAACTTGATGGTGGTGGGTTGCTAGGGTGGCTATGGGTGGAGTATGGGAAGGAAGCTGGCTAGGGTATAAGGTAAGGTGGTGGTGGGTGTAGTGAGGTGATATGGGCAGGTTTTAGGGAGTTGGATGGGGTGGCTGGGTGTAGCTAGGGTGTCTGGGTGGTGATGGGTAGTTAGGGTAGGGTGGTGGTAGTATAGGTGGCTGAGAGTGGAGGGGGAGTGGAGAAGAGGTGAGATGGAGTATGGGATATGTAGACGCGCGAAAATCCCCGCCTCTTTGCCTCTTTCGGGGCTTGGAGTGGATCTTTATCGTGTGTCTAAGGCCTATGTATACAAATAGGGCGTGCCAGCTAGCTTACTTAAGCTAGCGAAGATATATTTAACACTGACTTCTAAACGTGGCGACTGTGAGCAAGTAAGCTCTTGTCGTCGCAGACCTTCTTGCACCGATGCGCAAGGGTCAGTCTGTACGCTTTTGCAAAAATCGAGTTTTGGGGAGAAAGTCTACGAAACAGTTCGAGGTGTCTATTTCGGGTCTTTAAGATGCGATTGCATATTTTAGATCACGTGGATTTGCACGTGCCTAAGTCTTTTCTTTTATCCCTTTTTGGGTCGCCTAGTTTGTGTGTTATGAACACTCCACTACATGGGCGAATTCGAGCGGGGGTTGCTTCGATGCAATATGCGTCCTACCTCGTGGTATGGCGTAGATGCAATGCAAACTCACGCTACTCCAAAGGGAAAACCCGAAATGTAAAGACAATACTGAAGGGAAATAACAGAAGGGAAATAACCGAAGGGAAATAACCGAAGGGAAATACGTATATATCTTATGTATATGAGCCCTTACTCGGGTCTTGCAAATAAGAGCGAAGGCTCAATGTGGGTGCGTGCTTGAATCGAAAGACTTACACACACGACATGAAATAAAACCCAAATATAAATTGCAGTATGGCCTTGACTAAGGTCTTGGGAGTAAGAGCGAAGGCTCAATGTGTGTGAAAGTGCTTGAATTGAAAGACTTACTCACACGACAAGAAATGAAACCCAAATAGTATAGGTCGGCCCTTACTTGGGTCTTTCAAATAAGAGCGAAAGCTCAATGTGTGTGAGAGTGTTTAAATTGAAAGACTTACTCACACGACATGAAATGAAACCCAAATAGTATAGGTCGGCCCTTACTTGGGTCTTTCAAATAAGAGCGAAAGCTCAATGTGTGTGAGAGTGTTTAAATTGAAAGACTTACTCACACGACATGAAATGAAACCCAAATAGTATAGGTCGGCCCTTACTTGGGTCTTTCAAATAAGAGCGAAAGCTCAATGTGTGTGAGAGTGTTCGAATTGAAAGACAACGCACCCAACTTAAACAAAACCCTTCGGAAATGAAATATATACGTACACTTATATATTAGGGGCTGATTAGGCCCGTGTGTGTTCAAAATTGTGCACGACTAAGAGAGTGCACGTGTGTGGTTGTGCCAAGCCACGTTATTACAAGCGGGGGGAGACTATGCTCCGTTATCACAACCCCGTATCAAATTGAATTTCAAGCAAGTATATGACTAAAGACCGAGTTTAGACACTTACGAGTAGCTGGTCCGTAGAGGTCTTGCTTGAGCGTAGGCTTGGCCTTGGGC
Organism: Brasenia schreberi; assembly: GCA_036023115.1. Taxonomy (NCBI): domain Eukaryota; kingdom Viridiplantae; phylum Streptophyta; class Magnoliopsida; order Nymphaeales; family Cabombaceae; genus Brasenia; species Brasenia schreberi. The sequence goes on from JAYKKT010000039.1 coordinate 2,389,611, forward strand.
TGCAAGTGGGAGCTCCGCGAAGGTAGGTGGTCAAGGGTGTTGGCCGGCTGCAAGTGGGGCGCGGGATAGACGCCTCGAAGGGGGCCGGTGGCAAGTAGGCGGCGCCTCCAAGTAGGGAGTTTAGAGTGGCTGAATAAGTGGGTCTTAGGGTCACTAGGGAAGTTAGGTACTTAGGGAAACTGGTCCTAAAAGGTGAGCTAGTGGGAAGGCCAAAGAGGACACCTAGGGGGGTTGGCCGAATGGGAGATGGTGGCTAAGAGTGGAGAGGTGGTAGAGAGTGGCTTTGAGGGAGTTAGGGGGACTTACCGAATGGGGAGAAGAGGCGGATGGAGTGGGAGAGTGGCGGGCAGGTGGTTGTCGGCTGGTGGAGTTGGGGGAAGGTGGTGGCGTCCGGCTGGGGGGCAGTGGTGGTGGACGGAAGAGGGAAGGTGGCGGAGCAGGTGGCGGCTGGTGGAGGAGCTGGAGCTGCTGGGGAGTGGTCACGGCTGGATGAGAAATGGGAGAAGGAGAGGGCCCGGCTGGATGGAAGGGGTGGTTCCCACTTGAAAACCCGCCCACAATGAGGGGGGTTTAAATAGGGGATGGGTAGGTCGGTTAGGGCTGGGCTGTGGGTAGTGGTTAGGTGGTTTAGGTAGGGTAGTATGTAGATAAGGTGGGCTGGATGGGGTTGGGCCAGATATTTTAAAACTAGGGGTTTGGGTAAATCGTGGGCTAAGGGTGGTTTAGGGGTTTAGGGCTAGGTTAGGTGGTTGGGTTTTAGGGTGAGGTTTAGTGAGCTAGGTTAGGTGGTTTAGGCTAGGTTTAGGCTAGGATTAGGGAAATTAATCTAGGTTTAGGGAAGGATTAGGGGAGTGGGTTAGGTGATTAGGTTGGGATTAGGCCGGGATTAGGGAAGTGGGTTAGGTGATTAGGTTCAGATTAGGGGTGGATTAGGGGTTTAGGCTAGGTTTAGGCATTTTGGGTTAGGTTTAGGTGAAGGAGCTCCCTTAGCATGGCCCATAGACCTTGATCACCCCATGTTGGTGCAGCCCTAGGTTAGGTTTTAGCTAATTACAAGCTTAAACCCACTCAATTAGGCTAACCCACATGATTAACCCAAACTTGACACACAAGTCAAGCTTAATACAACACTCTTGATATTTTTCACCCCACTCTCTCTCATGCCCATGATCCCACTTGAAACTCAAGTGGGCCCCACCTCCCTTTATGAGAAGGTGATGTGGGCCATGGATATGGATATTGGATTGGATCTCTGGATCCAAATCCGAATCCAAGTCCACATATGGGTTTGGATTGGAATCTGGATATATATGGTCCAGATCCAATCCAAACTGAACTCTGACTCCTTCGAGCTGGGTTCGAAACGGACGATTCGTGCGGGGCCTGACAGCATCAGTACTCCGTCTGCGTTGGGTCTTCGCCAACATAGTCGTCCGCCTCCGTTTCTGCCTTCCGGAGATGACTTCAAATGCTATTTTGATAAGAACAGGGTCTTGGACGTTCGAGATCCTGGGGGTGTGAATCAGATACAAGAGTTGCTGCGCCGGGCTTGACGTGTGCTCCGGTTCCGGACTCTTCTTAGCTCTCCTGGTCCTGTCTTGATCGGGCCAAGCCACTTCGGGGTTTCGAAACGTGTTTTAAAAGGGTTTTCAAAGCCATATTATATGTTTTAGAAAGATAAAGTTTAAAACATATGTACAGGGTTGTTTGGAAGGCTCCTGGGTTTCCAAACTCAAAATGGCCCTTTGGGGGCTGCTTGTATAAAACCAGATTCGTTTAAGGAATTCGTGGGATTTCGGGGTGTTTACAGATGCCCCTCTTTGGCCTTGTCCAAATTGATTTGGATAAGGGCAAAGATGACAAACACCTCTTTTAATGTCTCCCTAGATCTAGCCACGAAGAATATGGGATCGTCCCATTTTAGCAAAATCTCAATTTTACAAACTCTGGTAGGAGGAGATATCACGCCAAAGGGTTCACTTATGGAATCAGGTCCTAAATGGGATCATGTTCATGCAAGTACCATGCGTGGAATGCAGATGACATGGGTGTGGTGCCAAGAGTGGCGACCTCCCAGAGACCAGGTGTGGTTGAACTCTAGAGACTTACAAGGCCTACTGCTCCAAGTGAGCAAATCCTATGCTGTTCGATGTTTGGTTTTCAAAACCTATTTACAAAAGCTATTTACAAAAGGGACAACTGTCTTGAGTCTCGATCCTAAGGATCTCGAGCTCTTCGTGCTTGCCCTTGTTTGAGTCTTAACACTCGCTTATTTAGCGGAGGTTTTTATAAGAAAACAAGCTTCATTTCAAATTCCTACGCCTTACTCGAAACGTCGAATTCTCAAACAAGATGAAATTCAAGTAAGTAAATCCTATTTTTACTTTAGGATTCCTCGAAATGAACCATGCTTTAGCTTGGGATAAGCCAGGGATGGGAAAGAGATACCACGGTCCCTTCTGAAGCGTCCCATGGTTTGAGGCACAGAAGGCGGAAAACTGCTCTTTTTGAGCTTTTTGGCCTCTTTTTCCTTTTTTTTTTTTTTCATAGAGGGTCTCCCCTTTGGGAGTATTTTTTCTTTAATCCCTCTTTTTCATAAGAGAATCGATTTTTCTTTTTGAAGTCTGGTTTCTTTCTTTTGGAAAGAGACTTTAAATGGGAAATTCCCTTTTGGTTTGGGCCTTTGTTTTCCTTTTGGAAGGAGAAGAGAAGAGGGGAGGACTTATCCCAAGCTTACACTCGATCCATTCCAGATCAGCCTATTTAGAAATAGCACATACTACTTGCAAGTATCTTGCTATGTTGAACTAGGCCTTTCTTTGTCAGAAGAAGGATTTTGAAATGCAACCACGATTTTGAAAACTCCACTATTTCACAAGTGCGAATTCTCTCCCTTAGGGTCACACGAGTTTGCCTTTGCACCTTATTCACACGTCTCAGGGCAGCTATCCCTATCTAATTTTCGAAAACTGGAATTTAATCCAGATCCTACACATGATACTTCTTTAAGTATTGAATATTGATAGGATCTGCTAAATTCCTACCTTCTACATCGATCAACCAATACGAATTGTTCGTAGTGGTTGCTCGTACAACATAGGGTCCATCCCAGTTGGGGCGCCACTTGCCTAGGGGGTGTGGGCCACGATGGTGGATGGTTTTCAAGACCAGATCTCCCACTTCAAAGTGGCGAGGTCTCATGTGTTTGCTATAATGTCGGGCTATCCTTTGCCGGTATGCACGAGCATGATCCATGGCAAGGAGTCGCCTTTCATCTAGCAAATCTAGTTCGGCCATCCTAGCATGCTGAAGCGTCTCTAGGGGGAGGTCGAGTGCAATGGATGTATGGAATGAATGCAGTTGGGTATGAATGGGAAGAATGGCGTTTGTGCCATAGACCAATTCGAATGGTGTGGCATTCGTGGGAGCCCGGATGGAAGTCCTATAAGCCCATAAGGCTTCATCCAGCTTCTCATGCCACCTCCTACCCTTCTCTAAGGTCTTCTCAATGATACCAATGAGAGTCTTGTTTGTGGCTTCGGCCTGGCCGTTGCCTTGAGGGTAGTAGGGCGAGGAGAAGTGGTGAGTTATGCCATACGTGTTGCATAACTTAACCATCCGCTCGTTCTTGAATGGGGTACCATTATCAGACACAAGGTCTCGTGGAACCCCAAATCGAGCCAAGATATTCCTCCGGATGAAAGCCACCACATGTTGCCCCATTACATTCGTTAGGGAAATGGCTTCCACCCACTTGGAGAAATACTCCGTGGCTGCTAAAATAAAGCGATGCCCATTCGAGGCCTTTGGAAATATGGGGCCTACAATGTCAAACGCCCACATGGTAAATGGCCAGGGGCTGACCACGGAATGCAATGCAGATGAAGGGATATGAATGGCGTGCCCATGCACTTGACATGGATGACACTTTCTAACATGATCGTGACAATCCTTTTTCAGGGTGGACCAAAAATAACCCCCTCTAAGTATTTTCATCGCCATCATGTTGGCATTAACATGACCTCCACATTCTCCGTCGTGGAACTCGTGCATCACTATCCTAGCCTCCTCTAGGTCGATACACCTAAGCAGAATGCCGGTAAAACTCTTTTTGTATAAGACCCCACCCAGAATGGTGTATCGGGTCGAAATCTTACGAATGAATGCCTTATCTTTGGATGTGGCATCCTCGGTGAATCCCCCATTTTCTAAAAATCGTTTTATGTCATAGAACCAGGGTTTTTCAATAGACTCTGGGTTGTTTTGGCAAATATCCAAGTCGTGTGTGGATGGATGGGGCGCATGCCATATTTCCAAAGATCTGGTCCCTGAAATGGGATCGACCTTCAGGGCTGAACCCAAGGAAGAGAGGGCATCGGCGATGCCATTGTCCTCTCTTCCCACGTGTGTGAGCTTACACGATTGGAAGGATTGGACCAATCGAGTGGCCAACTCGTGATATGGAAGTAGTTTCTCATTACGTACTTGCCAAATTTTTAAAACCTGGTTTATGACAAGGAGCGAATCTCCAAAGACCTCGATGCATGATGCCCCTAGAGTTTTCGAAATCCTTAAGCCTTGTATGAGTGCTTCATACTCAGCTACGTTGTTGGAACATTCGAAATCTAAGCGGACTGCTATGGGAATCTCGCCCTTTTCAGGGGAGATTAGGATGATCCCGGCACCAGCCCCTCGTTGGTTTCGTGCCCCGTCGAAGTGCATCTTCCACACTTGGTTTTCGAAAGATTTTGCCAAAATGTGGTTTTGAAAATGGTTTTGCAATATGCCTTCATCAGGCATTTCGACAAGAGTGGGATATGCGTCCTCCAAGGGAAAATCAGCCACGTAATCTGCTAGGGCTTGCCCCTTAACGGAGATCTGGTGATGGTATTTCAGATCATACTCCATTAGAAGGAGTTGCCATTTGCCCAATCTACCCGTGAGAATGGGTTTTTCGAACAAGTGCTTGATTGGATCAAGCTTGGACACTATCCAGATCTCATGATCTAGGAAGTAGTGTCTGAATTTCTGGCAGGCCCAGACTAGGGCCAAACACGTCTTCTCCATGGCTTGATAATTTCGTTCATAAGCCAAGAGAGTTTTCGAAATATAGTAGATGGCATACTCCTTATGGGTGTCATCCTCGTATTGAGCCAACAGGGATCCTAAAGCGTTTACATGCACGGAGATGTATAATAAAAGCGGTTTTCCTTGTTTTGGAGGATTCAAAACGGGGGGATTAACTAAGTATGCCTTTAGTCTCTCGAAGGATTTTTGGCATTCGTCATCCCATAAGAATTTCGTACCCTTCCTCAATAGTTTGTTGAAGGGTTCGCATCTAGTTGCCAGATTTGATATGAATCGGCGCACAGATTGTAATCGACCCTGGAGGCTACGGACTTGGGTGAGATTGGAGGGTGGAGCCATGTCTATGATGGCTCGACACTTAGAGGGGTCGACTTCTATTCCCCTTTGGCTCACCATAAAGCCTAGAAGCTTTCCTGATTCTACCCCGAACACACATTTTTGAGGGTTTAGCTTTACTTTGTAAAGCCTAAGCCTTTCGAAAATCTTTTGTAAACATTCGATATGGGTGCATCGGGTTTTGGATTTTGCCAAGAGATCATCTACATACACTTCTACAAGCTCATGAATTTGATCATGGAAGATCGTGTTCATGGCTCGTTGGTATGTTGCGCCGGCATTTTTCAAACCAAAGGGCATGACTGTATAGCAGTACGTGCCCCATGGGGTTGTGAAGGCGGTCTTACCCTGATCTCGTGGACTTAGTTTGATTTGATTATAGCCTGAATAGTCATCCATAAATGAAAACATTTCATGATTTGCAGTACTATCGACTATCAAATCTATGTTTGGTAAAGGATAATTATCCTTTGGAGTGGCTTTATTCAGGTTTCTGAAATCGATGCATATTCGAATTTTCCCATTGGTTTTTCGAACTACAACGATATTTGACAACCAATCAGAATACGCAATGGGTTTTATAAATCCGGCTTTTAGCAGATCTTCTAAACCCTCTTTGACTTGCGTGTGTACATTCGGGTGTATTTTCCTAAGCTTCTGCTTTATTGGTTTTACACCTATATCTAAGGGAAGACGATGCTCGACTATGCTGGGATCTATGCCCGGCATGTCTTCATACGTCCATGCAAACACATCTAAATAGGTTCGTAGAAATGCAATGAATGCTAACTTTTCAGTTTCATGCAAGCATGCGCCTATTTTGATGGTTTTGGGATTGGAATCATCCCCTAGGTTCACCTCTACGAAATCTCCTCCTACTGATTGGGAAGGTCTTTCAAAATCGAGAATTCTATGAAATTCTGGGAGCTCAGAAGTGGGATCTTCCTCCAGGGGATCCACTTCTGGGCTTCGATCATTCTCGTGGACTTTAGACTCGAGGGAACTTGATGCGTGGTTTTCAAAATAACCTGGTTTTGTACTTGGATTTTCAAGTGATTTCGAAATTCTTGGTCTGGCTATGCAGACGACGTTTCTTTCGAAATCCCTTTCTTTCGCCAAAGTCATACCAGGAGCGGCTATGTACAAAATCTTTTTGGTATTTTCCAAATTTTCGATTTTTTTGGGTTTTTGTAAAACAAGAACTTTGGGAACTATACAAAGCACACTTTTTTCGAGTTTTTGTTTTTCCATTGTTTTTGGTTTTTCTTGTTTTTCGATTTTTTTGATTTTAAGTTTTCAAATGTTTTTGGTATTTTTAGAAAAAGGGATCTTCCGTCATACCTACAAAGGGAAAACACTATGGGTTAGACTCGGAATAGGAGGTCTAAACCATAGGTCTCTTCTAAGACAGGCTCCGGGGCACCCTTGACCCAGGTGGTCACAGGGGGTGGCTCCGGCGGTATTTGGGGAGTATAGCCGATCCCATATCGGCTTGGATTGGCCCTAGGAAGGATGGGCTCTAGGAGACCCTGGTTTTGTGCCCCTAGACTTTTGTAGGGCGTGTAGCCCATGTTCAATAACATGTTCCACGACCTTTTGTTTTTTGAAAAGATGGGATACAAGTCGTGGTCCTGGAACATGCTATCGTCCATATTAGGCTCGTATGGCCTTTTGTCCAGGGGTTTTGGAAATAGGGGGCTTTTGGGTTTTCCTAGGAGGATTAGGGTCGGGAGGGGGCCTGCTTTGGGCGGCCCCTTCACACATACAACCTTCCTAGGGTTGTTCAACACGAGCCGAGGTGGCTCAACCATAATTTGCCCCAGGTTAGCCTCATGGGCCTGGGAGCTCGATAAACAAGGGGAGTTTATGATCCCCTGAAGCTGTGGGTGACTCTCACCTAGGATCACTACGACTTGGTCCCTAAAAGGGATCTTGACACACTTGTGGAAGGTGGATGGCACAGCGCACAAACTGTGTATCCAGGGTCTTCCCAGTAACAGGTTATAATGGGGGTGGATGTCCAAGACATGGAATACCCCCGTGTGTTCGATCCCTCCCGTTTCCATTGGGAGTTCGATGGATCCTAAAGGCCTAGACGCATTCCCATCGTATCCAGTGATAACGATGGGGCTTGGGTTCACTGAAGTCAAGGTGACTCCGATTTTGTACGCCACGTGAAGTGGAAGGATGTTGAGCCCTCCTCCACCATCGACTAGGCACCTGTCCAGAGAGTGGTTGTTTAGAACCACCTCGATATGCAGGGCCTGGTTATGGGTTTCGTAGGGTCTATCTACATCATCTTCCGAAAAGGTGATGGGCGATTTTGCTCCTAACAAAGCCACTTGGGCAGACAAGGATTCCGGACTTATGTTCGAATCAACCTTGGCCCTTTCTAGAATTTTCTCTAAGACAAGTCTATGCCTAGGCGAGGTTTTGATAAGCTCTAGGATAGACATGTGAATAGGAATCTTTGAAAGGTGGTTTTCGAAATCATAAGGATTTAGGATGATTTTGTCCTTATCTGCTTTCGGCAGACCACTAGGGATACATGCTTTTGAGGGGCCAGGCACACTGACCACCTTTTGAGCACCTTGAAGGTGCGGGGGTTGGTAGATCCTCCCGGATCTAGTGACTTCCCCCACGACCAGCCTAGGGTTCGCGCTAAACTTGGCTCTAAGGATGAGCTGAGGAGAACCTTGGATTTTAAAAACTGGCTTTGCCGGGGTTTCCACTTTTGATGGTCCCCGAATGACGACTTGGGCGGGCCTCTTGTATAATACAAGGATGGGCGCACAAGCAGGTCGACCATGTTCTGGCTTTTGCGCTAGTTCCTTGGAAATGGTGAGGGTACATACCTCCTTTCCTTTCCCACTGCCACTGGCGTGTTTGGGAAAGGGTTCCTTGAAGATAGCTTGAGGTGGCTCAGGTTCCGCAGTGACCTGGAGCCGGCCCTCCGCTATCAAGTTCTCAATTTTATTTAGAAGAGAGAAGCACCGTTTGGTATCATGGCCTTTGAGCCGATGATACTTGCAAAATCAGTTCAAATACCCCCCTTTGGACGTGACTCCTTCGGGGATTTCAGGGAGTTCGATCATGCCCTGGGCAAGTAAGAGGTCTAGGACCTCCGACACAGGTTGCCCCAGCGGAGTGTACTCCCGTTGTTCAATTGGTTTTGAAAAATTGCGTTCTCTCTTATTTTCTATTTTTTCAAAATTTTTAGAAGTGCCCGCCATGCCTGGATCCACCCGGACATTGGCGATTTTATGGGGTTTTGCCCCTTTGTCCGTTGTGGGCAGCCCATATGCGATGGGCTTTTCCACACGTGTTTTGGGAACGGCACTTCCTTTCCATAAGTGGTCGTATGTCCCTTTTCGCAAGTTGGTTTCGAAAAGGGAGGCCTTTTTGATCAACTTATGGAAAGTTGAAATCTCATGGAGCGAGAGAAGGGTTTTTAACTCGCTTTTGAAATTATCCAGGATGAGCATTACTGCGCATCCTTCGGATATAGGCTCTCGCACTTGGCCTAAAAGAGACCTCCATCTTATAATGAAGGCATGTACGTCTTCGTTCATGCCTTGCTTTGTATCCCTTAAGGTATTTAGGGTTGGCGTGACTTCCACGTTGTGTGCAAACCTTTGCATGAAGCAGTTCGCTAACTCTTCAAAAGTAGCGAACTGGCTTAAGTCGTAGGAAGCCAGCCATTTGGCAGCTGTGCCTTTAAGGGATAGAGGGAACCAATACACCCATTTCATCGAGTCCTTTTTCTTCTTATGGGCTCGACGTGAGAAAAGCTACAAGTGAGACCTAGGGTCTCCCATGCCATCATACCGATGGAAGTTCGGTATTTCATCGTCACTGTCTGTTTCGTAATCCATAGGAAGGAAATCAGACAGGGCGTAGCTTCTTTTCTCTTTATTTTGCCCTTTCAGCAGTTGCTGTAGGGCTTTACGGTCCTTTTGTGTGAAGGACTCGTGGTATTGGTTGCCTTCCATTACGGAGGCCTCTTTTTGCTTGCGAGGTTTTTCAATTTTCTTTTTAGGCCTTTGTTCACCGTTTGATGAACACGAATCGCCTACTTCAGCCTCTTGGCTGAGAGCATCGATTTTGGCCTCAAATTCCCTTCTCAAGTCCTCGATTTCATCTAGTTTTATTTTGTTTTTGAAAATCCTCCTAGAGTGAGAACTTGATGCGCATGAGCCTTGGCTCGACACTTCACTTGGATTGGATTTTGACATTCTTTTCAAGCTTTTTCAAAATTTCCTAAGTAAAAAGCAAAGAAACAAGTTAAAAACGACACCTTTATAAAATTTTTGCAAGACTTCTACAAGTAAACTCGATTTTTGAAAAGGCTCACGTCCCACCGGGCGTGCCAATCCCTGTAGACGCGCGAAAATCCCCGCCTCTTTGCCTCTTTCGGGGCTTGGAGTGGATCTTTATCGTGTGTCTAAGGCCTATGTATACAAATAGGGCGTGCCAGCTAGCTTACTTAAGCTAGCGAAGATATATTTAACACTGACTTCTAAACGTGGCGACTGTGAGCAAGTAAGCTCTTGTCGTCGCAGACCTTCTTGCACCGATGCGCAAGGGTCAGTCTGTACGCTTTTGCAAAAATCGAGTTTTGGGGAGAAAGTCTATGAAACGGTTCGAGGTGTCTATTTCGGGTCTTTAAGATGCGATTGCATATTTTAGATCACGTGGATTTGCACGTGCCTAAGTCTTTTCTTTTATCCCTTTTTGGGTCGCCTAGTTTGTGTGTTATGAACACTCCACTACATGGGCGAATTCGAGCGGGGGTTGCTTCGATGCAATATGCGTCCTACCTCGTGGTATGGCGTAGATGCAATGCAAACTCACGCTACTCCAAAGGGAAAACCCGAAATGTAAAGACAATACTGAAGGGAAATAACAGAAGGGAAATAACCGAAGGGAAATAACCGAAGGGAAATAACCGAAGGGAAATACGTAT